>OZ005703.1:3983358-5234805 GCA_963930775.1 Cliona cf. orientalis
CAGACTGGACAGCTTGGTGACCATTCTCCCCAAGCTCTAGCAGACATGATGTTATTAAATTTTATGAATGGAGTTTATTTTGCCTTGAGGAGCGGAGATGAGCATTGTAATGTACGTGCCAATCTGTCACAAATTGAGAAGCCAGGTGAACGAGTATACATGTATCTACAATATACGGAGGACATATCAAAGAATCACCCAGGTGGCCTGAAAGGGAGGAAGCAGAGTGCTAAGGTGGTTTTTCATTATGAAACTGCAAAAGCAAGTGTCCTCCAAACTGTCCAGCCAGTGTGTTTTTATCTAAAACCTGTCGAGAATCCCATAGGAGCCTACTGGTTTGCAGCCCAACCTATTGGGTACCACAAGTTGAACAGTACAGTTGCACGTATTTGCACAGCTGCAGGAGTAAATCAAATTGTTACTGCAGCTTCTTGTCTCTACCAGGCAGGTGTCAATGAGCAAATCATCGTGGAGAGAACGGGTCATAAGAGTATAGATAGTGTTCGCAGAACTTTACAAACGCACAAGCACTCAGCAGAGAGAGTCTGTTTCTGACATTTTCTACCTAGCAAACCGACTAGAATTGGACATAATGCAGCATCAGTGACTCATCGTACTTATCACCTCCCCCAGTAACTCCCGCACACCGACTGGAAGTCCATAGACTTACCGTGTAATTTTGATTTTAGTTTTTGCGGAAGTTGACTTGCTGCAATTAAAATGAAGCACTTAGTGCAAAACCCTCAGCGCGCAAGCACTGAGCAGTACTGCCTATCCAATGTTACTGCAAGATGCTTACATGGACCCTATAGGCTTCCTATCTACGTATATATACCACAATGTCAGAGTAACCACAAGAATGCACATTGCACGCGATCATTGCGTATTATAATGTCCAGCAGTATCATGTGTGCAATGCTGTGTCAGCATGCAGAGATAGCCAAGAAGCTTCTCTGCCAGTGTACTACGGTCAGTGATGGACCAGTCATGTTGTTGGATCTATAACCAACCATATATATATACTTTTCGAGTTGAAAAGAAGCCATCGCTGTCTCGTTTGGCCGTCGAACGTTTGCCAGGGAGCGAGGAAGGCAGCAGTGACCTGCAAATGGCGCCATAACTCTTGAAAGAAGAGTTTTCAGAGAAAGCCATATGGTAAAAACGTTGAAAACACCGTATAAAATTTTGTTTGTGATGTAAAAATGAGGTAGGCACCTGATTTTGTGGTAACAGACTTACAGACAGACAAACAAACACACACACACACACACATAACGACCGCTAAATCATTATCAGTGCAGTGCACCGATAAAGTTACATCATAAACCGTTTAATCATTTAAGGAGATGTGCAATCCTGTACTGACAGTGAACACGTTCCAAGGTGGATGAAGATGTCTTCTGTGAGAGAATGTTGTATGTAAGGTAAAAATCAAGTGTATGCATCTTTTCACAGGACAACCATGCAATGAAGCGGTGGAGCAAAATTAATTTTCAGCTCTTGTGGGTTAGAAGCTAAATACACTACCATACCTGTACCAGTACCGCTATGTAAACACCATTATCACTTGGTGTACAATAAAGTTCAACTATGACAGCAATATTGTGTAACACGTGGAATATCACTCAGAAAACAAACAAACGCAAATAAATTTGTCCTCAGCCTGCCATAATTGAGCAGCTTTTAAAGGAAAATGTAGTGTTTGAGGGAAAAATTAAGGGAGGGGACGAGATTTGTTACATGTGCTATAGATCTTATTTAATCATTCTTCAAACAAGAAAGGAGACAAGCATGGACAGTGACTTGTTAGAAGTGATCAATGCCCTATCCCACCAAATATACGAGCCTAATCACGACAATATGAAGTCCACCAGTGATTTGGTTGAGGCAGCCATGATGAGGGTGGTCATTACTGTCAGTAGGGAGCTCCTTGATGGGACTGCTGCCTGATGTGCATGAACGTTTCATTTCATATGCATCAGAATTATCTCAGTTCCTGCATGAAGATGTCAACACATCCAAGCTGGTAACATCCGCATACATTAACAGCCACTTTACAGCACCACATGACATACCGTATAGTGGGAAATTTTCGAGGGAGAAAACTTTCGCGGATCGGTAGGAAAGGAGCATTTCGCGGAGAAAACTTTCGCGGAATATAAAAACTGGGTGTGGCTTGCCTAGAATTTCGTGGAGAAAACTTTCGCGGATGGCGGAAAAATCGCGAAATTCGTGAAAGTTTTCTCCCTCGAAAG
Source organism: Cliona cf. orientalis (assembly GCA_963930775.1). NCBI lineage: Eukaryota > Metazoa > Porifera > Demospongiae > Clionaida > Clionaidae > Cliona > Cliona cf. orientalis. Next base: position 3,985,614 of record OZ005703.1, read on the forward strand.
TTTCCCGCTATACGGTACACGTATACAATAAAAGTACCCTTATAATATATCAACAAAATGTAGATTTCGACCAGCCCTAGCTCAAGCAGTTTGGAGGATACGAAGCACTGGCGAAACAGCATCTTCAGAAGCAGCTACATGTAATCCACCAGAGGTGCTAGATGACTTGAATAGCTGAGCATGTTCATTTGTCAAAATGTGAGCAACAGCCATTTTATTTCCTGGATCTTGACATAGATAAGGAAATTGAGAATACAGATACCAAACTATGGGAGGCTGTTTGCCTATTGACTTGATCAACTTCAGAACAAAAGGGATTAGCCAAAATTACTGACCCATTATCTGCAGCATGCCACACAAAAAAGTTCGCCACTTTTTCTCCCGAGTACACTCTTGCACTGCATTAATGATAGATACACTAATCCCCTTCATACGTACATCACAGAATTGATAGAGGGTCGAGGCGGTTCAGCTTTACTAATAAAGAGCATAAATCAATTAGGAGCATATGCTCATCATCAGATATGTTCTCCCGCTACATCCAAAATAAAGTAAGTAATCCAAAAGAACATATGACTCGAGTCTCAGTCAAGACAGTTTCACTGTAGTTACAGTGGATTTTCTCCATAGTTACGCACGAGTGTATAAAGGTAGTAACAACAGCAGCTGGCATGGAACTACCATACAGGCTGTTCAACCATAATCTATGGTTCAACCACCACCACCATCCCTTTCACAAGCTGCAGCCTCTAGTACAACCTCCAGTAACAATTCCAACCACAGAACAGTGGGTGAGAGCTCGTGTAAAGCAAATGTAAACACTGAAGCAAACAGAAATACCCTCCTAGAGCAAGCCAATGGGAACACTGAAATAACACTCTAAATAGGAAAAAGAGAGGTAGGGCCTCACCATTTCAGTCACCCAAACAGCTCACAAGGTCACCAGCGCTAGCCCCAAAAAAAACAACGGAGATCCCGCACTGGAACAGAACAGCCAACTTTTTCAGTTAAAGCCAATCCTATGTCATCCTGTCAGTTTGAAAATGCATGTAAGGAGACAATTTAAGTGGATAAGAATTTATCGGATTTCTACCGAGCGATTAAGAAACCTTATCACTGAATGGATTTCAGGAAGAAATTCACACATATAATATTATGATACAAATAGTGGCCCTTAATAAGACTACTACTTATCACTTACCAGAGCTGACCATACAGAAAGATCCAACTTCTTGTATCTAGATGTCATGGATGCAAAATCCAATAGCAAAGACATGTACACTTACGTCGATGCTCCAGGATCTTCACCAGGAAGTTATCCTCAAACAAGGACACCAGCAGCGGGGTATCTCAAAAATTAAGTAGATCATGCAAGATTTGACCTACTGCCCATGTTCCTGTGAAGGGATGGAGTACATTGTAGTCCATGGTGTTGAGCTTTTGGATTCAGCATAGAGCTGCCCTTAGCCTTGACATTAGTTTGAGTTTTTTTGTCACTATCTTTTGAGGTGAATATTGATGGTACTTCATGTGACTGTTCATTAGGTTTAGGAAAAGCTTGTTGCTTGAAATATTCCAATGCTTCTGCTCTGTGTGTTAGGTATTTCACAATTCGATTTATGAAATCAGGATTGGGTTTGGCAATTGATGTCTTGCACTGCTTATTCATAAGCATTTTATGGGCTTCATCCATCCCCACAGAATACCATGATCGTCCACGTACTGTATATTGACAACGAATGTACCTTGTTCAAACATCAGTAAGACTGGCTCACCAGATCTGAAATGTGGCTGAAAATTAGTTTTTGATAAGTTTGGCAGGGGCGTAGGCAGGGGGGTTTCCCGTTGCCCGGAAACCCCCCCCCCCCCCCCGCCTCCAAAATTAATGCTTATATATATAGATAAACGTTAACGATGAGCAGAAACAGGTAAGGTCTTACTCTGTTATTATCTGTGTTCAAGAACCATAAAACAGCAGAATTTGCATGGTTTTCGATCGTTTTCAAGCAAGTATAAAGTCGGCACTGGCTCACGTTAGTAGGCGAAGTCAATAAGTGGGCGTGGCTGCGTAAATTTTTCGCGCGCGCTGCGCGCGCGACTGTTTAGAAATCCCCTTCCACAAATCCTGCCTACACCCCTGTTTGGTGGTCAAAACCTGTAAATACTGGTGCCGTGTTTTTATGCTGCTCATTCTTAAGTGCCAGTCTTTGCTCCACATAGCTAGGAACAAACTAACATATGCCATTGCATCAACAAATACATACTGAACCCAAAATCACCATGTTTCATCACTACAAGCCATAATATTCCTTATAAAATCTTTGAATGGCTCATATGTATAGGCAGAATGGTTGATGTGATGTGGGCCACACTGGCACCAAAAGCTTTCTTAAAGTTTCGTTAGTCTTGGTCAACTTTACTGAGGGCAGTTTCAAGTAGTATCCATGGCATACAGGCATACAGGCTTCTGTACTAGGGTTGTCTCCTGATGTGAAAGTGTCCAATATTGCTCGATATAATACTCCATGATGAAGTTATGGGTTTGTTTAAATTGCATACGGTTTTGAATTGCTCCAATAGGGTATCCACAGGCTTCAGCTAGTGTCTCTATAGACATGCATTTTGAAAGTGTCAAAGCACCTAACAGGAGACAGACTCTCAAAACATTCTCCAGAAAGATTGTAGCTAAGAAACAGGTGAATAATGAAATAGATCAACAATTAGTCATGTCTGCTATCAAGAAGAAAATATTGTTCTCAATAAAGACAGGCACACCCATAGAAAGGCCAGGAGAGCAAATTTCAGAATACCCCTTATCTATCAGTGACAGTGATGGCAATTCCATTATAGGGCAGAAAAGCTGTTTTACTGAGTCGATAGAAGGGAGGTACAAATCTTCATCTACACCAGTGATTACACCTTGCTTACCTGCTGGATGGATTCCTGAATGTTCTGTCATAGAAGGGATGTTTAGAATTAATTAACACTTTGCCACTTCGTACTCACGCAACGATGGCAGATTATATAAGATTGCTCCTCAGGAGATTTGTTGTATCGCAGTTCACTAAGGAAGGGAAAAAGATACATGTGATTTTTGATAATCCTGGACGACTTCAAAATACCCCAAAATAATTTGAACAAAAGTGACAAGATAGAGCCACAAAGGTATCAGCAGATCACACATGTGATGAAATTACTAGCTCCACAATATTACCACATAAGAAATGGAGAGAAAATTTTATTAATTATCAAACTTGCAAAAGAAATCTGTTAAATTTATTGGAAACTATTTTCTACACAATGCAGGTACTAACCGTACTGAAAATCAGACCCTGTACCTGGCTGGTGTTGACAGCTTGGCTTGTTCATGGGCAACAAGCCCACAACCAGATCCTAGATTTTCCTGTACTGCAAAAGAAACAGATGCCAGAATGTGGCTACATGTACGGAAAACTGAATAATGCAAATATATTGTCTCCAAATACAGATGTATATAACATCGGTCTACCCCTCCCAAGCATACAGGAGAAAGAAATAATAATACAAATTAGCACGTACAGTGCAAGATAACCAAGATTCCTACATTTATCTGGCTTAGTATCCGCATTCAGGAACAATCCAGATTTGGCACGTATATGTCCCAATATCCTACTTCAGGTTTTTCAAATGATCTATGTAGCAACTGGGTTTGATTATACCTCCTTCAATGAAATAGAAAAGGCCACATTTTTACGCTACCTCTTCCAATATGCTACATTCATAACAGCTGGAAATGACCTAGACACACCGGGCACCCTCGCTGACACACAGTTAGAGCAGGACAAGTACAAGTTGTGTTATCTGGCGTTTATTAGACTATTAGGAACAATCTACTTCAAAAAACACTCTTCAGGATTTCACACCCAGTGCCCGCAAGCACATTTTGCAACGTTTAAGGATGAAAACTTGTTGATTAAAGAACAGAATTTGAAGTGGTTGGATGACCTCAGACAGACTATATGATACAGAACAAGGTTTGAGAATGAAATGATAGCATCTGATGATGCTTCGTTGGAAATGCTCATGTTGGGTAGTCAATATGTGGAAACAGGCAGACAAAAAGGAAATGCGACTTCAGCCATTGACATCATAGAGATATCATACGGCTGGTGTTTAAAGAAAGGGGAACTAAAGGTTGAATGGGGCACTGAATCCAACATCAGCACAATCAGAGCTAGAGTATACGCACTAACTAAGGAATGCAAATAGGCTGTGCTACTAACCGCTGCAGCTGTAGGTGACGAGGTAATAAGTGTTCCCTTGGATGCGATTATATTAATTGTGCTAACATACAGCAGAGTAATACCAACAACCCTGTTGAGATACAGAACTAAGAGATCTGGCCATCAAGATACAACAGATGAGAAGATAATGAACATATTTGGGAGGAGTCCAGGATCCCAACAGAGCAGAGGAAGTGACACAGAGAGTGTTAGCGACACGGAACAACCTATAGTGAATAGAGGCATAGACAGAAATCTGACACAAGGGACTTAAATTTACGATAAAGAAAGTATTTTTTTACAAGAGCGGACACACTATGCAGAAAAAAAAATTCAGAAACCGTAACATAGTTGACTGGAATAATAGACCCATACAATGCAAATAGGCAGCCTAAACTTCAATTTTGACCACAGTGGGTAAAGGTTGTCACGTTACTCTGCGCGCGTAGCCTAGCCACTCGCCTCACATAGTGCGTGGGCAGGAAACATATTGCAAATCCCTATAGTAGCAAGTATAAAAAACAATTGAATAAAATTGAAGGATGAAGTGGGGATGGTAGTGCCAAAAAGTACACAAACAAGGTTTGTAGGGATAATGTATCACATCCACTATACATCTCTACGCTTGCTTTTCTCGATAATTAACATCATACACTAGCTTCTGATTCAGTATGTAAAGTGTCGCTATATTTTGATATTGATCCATGTATTGATTTTCCATTCCTGCATGCATGTGCCCCGTATATAATACGTTTGTGCACGGCTACTCAAAAGGTAAGCGTAGGGCTGTATAGTAGATGTGATACGTTATCCCTACAAACCTTGTTTGTGTACTTTTTGGCACTGCCATCCCTACTTCATCCTTCAATTTTATTCAATTGTTTTTTATACTTGTTATTGTTCTTTTTTTAGTGCCCCCAGGGTATTTCATGCATGATAGTCATTAATTTTCATCAATACCACCTAGCTGTCTAATCTTGTGGGGACAGAGGCTGGGCATGAGACTCACCATGGTGACCATTTATTATGGTTTGCCTATTCATCGTTATAAAATGCATGGAACCTGCTTCTGGACCTAGCTATATCCAACTGTGCTCTAGCAATAATGTATTATTACTGATATGAACACTTGACCATGCACTCAGTAGCTGCATAGTTGAAATGGTGTGGGTGGTAAAGGTCGTCAATATAGTGGGTTCACTTCACTGTACAGTACGATGCCGGCGCCTCAGTCGCAGACTAGCCTCGGATCATCGGGAATCTGAGTGTCTCTGGACCTCGACAGTGAAAAATTTCTAAGAACTCAACAGCGCAGTACAGCTAGACTGGTCTGGCGGCACGCTGCCCTTGCCATGCCATGGTGCGTGCTATATATAGCGCAGGGCTATCTATATATATCCACGGGATTACGTCAGCCTAGAGAACGCGTAAAGTTCGGCCGTTGCTGCTCGTCAGAGAAGGCAACACGCTGCTTGTAAGGCATTCGCTGGATACACGCGCAAGATACTCTACATATTTCACTAACTTTCAAGTCCTAGAAGGGCTCCATCGAGGCCTGAATTTTCTCATAATTACCTCATAGATTACACCATAGGTTTCATCATAATTAACGCATAATTACCTAATAACCACAAAAAAATAAATTGCTACTGAGTGCATAACTAAGCCTGTATTAAAGATTTTAATATTATTATGAGCGAAGGGTCGCCCCCTCGATGATTTACATCACCCTAGTATACATACATTCATGATTGTAGTGGACCACTGAGTTCGCTGTTGACCTGCATCAAGGGGTGTGGTAAAGTTTGTGCTGCTGCATGCACACTATACTAACAATTGACATACAGCTAGGGAGGTGATACTGTTCAGATTTTTTCTGAGTACTTGAGCTTACAATAACTCATACATAATATTATCCACATTATGTCATCAAACATACTTATTTTTCCTAGAATTTCTTTTATAGCTATTCTTACCTTTAGGGTTACTTCTTACTGTTTGAGTCTATGCTAGAAACTGTACTCCATGTCAGAGATAAGTGGCTCCAAGATCCTACTAATGGTATGAATACATGTGTGTAGTATTGTAGACTGCACTACAGTACTGTATACTGTAGCTATATACGTAGCTGGAATCTTTAGCGAGCAATGCTCTCAGTCGAAATTTATATTTGGCAGTCTGAATGAATAAGTGCCATGGGTGTGCATGCATTAAGAAAATTGGCAAGTTTCTTGATTTAACAAACCTTACCAAGTCGATTGCCGAATTACCAAAGCTTCCCGTCATACGGTCTGTACAATGCTCCAGTAGTCAGTATAATTATATATACAGTGGAAAACAGACACCATTGAGACCAATTATTTTATCCTTATAGCTAGGTGCTCTCTTAGCTTTGGGGCTAAATAATTAGTGACCATGCTCCTATTACAATGTTATGATGAAATTTTATAGACAGTGTAACTGATTGGATTTGTCACTTCAGCTCTTACACTGGAATCAGGGATACTTGTGTACATGTGCAGTGTTATATAAATTTTATTGTTGAAGGGGGAAGTTTAAAGTTGTGCATGCTAGTGCATGGAAATTTTTTGCCCTTGATTGGGGCGAGCCGAATCTACCATCCATCATTCCGTATGTATCTGTCTTCTAATTCAACAATCTGTAATATTTAATTCCATTAATGCGCATGCGTTATGACACACAATGTCAAGGACAGTGTGGAGTCTCCAAGTAGTAACTGAAAGCAAGGCTTATAGACCAGAGCGAAGACTTCTGACAATGTAGAAGAGAGGGGGAGCAAGCTCATAGAGCAGATCTGAGCTGCAGAGACACAAAAATAGAGAGAGACAAAGGGATCGATATGAGACTCCAAATTCAAGACTCTAAAAAGACTCAGACTTTTAATAGCAAAACGACCATGGCTAAACTATGAGGTCACTAGCCAAGTAGAGAATGAACCAAATTCGGTACATGCCTTCATGAAATAGATTTGCACTTACTTAGGATTCATGAAGATTGATGTTCAAACGTCGTCTGTAGTATCCATAGATACACATTTTTATGCTGAAATTTCAGTAATTCCTAAAACATCTCAATTTTCACGCAATTTCAATCATAACAATGCTTTACAGTCAAAGCTACAACTATTGTTTTGATAATTATCCTGGGGGATCCCATGCTGCCCCTCCCCCCATGTGAAACCCTGCATGTGTATCATTATTAAATTATTGCAAATGTAGGTCGTATGACTACTACTGTCCATTATATTGTGCAGAATGTTAAAGTTTATCAAATTGTTATATTACATGTATCCACATTAAAGAGTCTTTTTAAGGTTGCACTGTAGTTTCTTTGTTTAGTATAGTCCTATGTAACTTTGCTGCAGTATTTCCAAACATTTGTAGTCTAAGTCTGGTTGCCTTCAGTAGTGTGAAAGAATGGGAATTGAAAATTAAGTACTGGGAGAACGTGTATGGTAAGACTGAATGTACATATGAATGATTGAGCACCGTAATTATATGATGTTATACTGATACTATTATTATAGGCTTTAGTATGAGTTGTATCAAGGACGAGGTTCTTAATGAAGCTTCTGTTGATCTGATTGACAACTTTTCAATCATCTCTTCAAATGATACATTTAAGGTGACCTTTGATGCACCCTTCTTTGTGGCATAGTTCTTTACTCACACAAATGTACAGAATACATGCCACACTTTAGGGCTGATTAGGTACATACAACATTGGTTACCGTGCACTGAAAACCATCCTGGCAGCCAGTTGGTTAATAATTAGTACCGTATAATGGGAAATTTTCGAGAGGTCCAATTTTAGTTTTCACGGATAATCAACTAACTCCAAAATGAAAATTAATAAGCATGATTGTACCATGTTCAATGAGCATAATAGTATATAATAATATAATACTATATCTGCAAAAATAAACTTTGAAGACTGGTCTTGTGCAAAAATAATTAGACCCAGACGTTCATCCAAAGGCCCCTTGGTTGCCATTACTTGAGCTGTGCATCTTGATCTTTGGTAGTGAAAGTGCTCAAGCCTTGTGACCTTGGATGCAATGTATCCTTCTCATAGTTGCCAAGTTTATGAGAGGAGACACCGGGACAAAGTGGAAATAGTAACGTTTTACATACCACCGATTTCTTTCAGGCAATTATGCACTACTGCACCCATAGACTGAAATGCTTATGCCACACCTCCATTTGTGCAATTGAGCTGGACAATGTGCAAGAAATTTTTTACAGACCACCGACCACTTTCGGGGTGACCACACCCACTTTCAGGCAATTATGCACTACTGCCGCCTATAGACTGAAATTCAATACAGAGTTTATGCTTGTGCTACACCTCCATTTGTGCAATTAAGCTGGCTATAAAATTAGGCAAACCAGGACACTTGGCAACTATGCCTTCTTTGTGGTATAAGTCTCTTTTCTCCCACAGAAAGAAAATGTACAGGGATACATGTACAGTGGAATTTATGGTCACCACTGTTATTTAAAAGGTTGCCATAATAATCCTGTATGTGATATAACAGAAAACATCACAGATACCGTTGAGGGGAAGTGGCAAAACAGGTGAAAGTTTTCTCCTAATGAAAATTTACATTCACACAGTAATAGGCCTGGCCCTCCTCTTTCGGCGTGCAGTATTGAAGAGCTTGGGGTGAAGTATTTTTGGCTGTCTGTCACTGGAGATTGTGAAATTGGCCATCACAAAATTTTTGTGGGCCATATAATTTATGATCTCTGCTTACTCAAGTGCACTATACCATTTCACCGAGCCAATAATATTATTAAATACTCCATTTGACATGATTTGCATACAGAAATTTAGTATAGGTCAAGTTAAGGTTAGTGACCTGGAATTTGAATCGTCCTTTTCAGTAACTATGCAGCAGGATAAGGAATGCCATGTGAGTTTGTGTTCTATGCAGTTAAGTTGGGATTTGACTGCACAAAATATTCACACAATTTCAGGGAATGATTGGGTACTTCGATGTTGGGTTTGATGGAGTACAACACCCAGTGCATTTGAGTACTAGCCCACAAGACTTACCTACTCATTGGAAGCAAACAATATTTTTCTTCAAGCAACCACTATCTGTCCATACTGGTAATTATAGCAACTAGATTGGAAAGTATATTGTATTATGCTTATTGTCTTTTATTCCAGGGGATTTACTCAGTGGGAAAATAAAGTGCTGCAAGAATGAAAAAGAACCACGCTCTCTAATCATCCAGCTCCAAGTGGAGCTATCATCATTCTTTCCAAACTGTGAACCTGTGTCTTTTCAACAGCACTATTTTCTTCATTAAGTTTATATGTATTGCTATAGTTGTTACATTATCAAGGTATACCGTAGTATAATAATTATTTGTGAAAAAGCTGGCCACATCCCCAGTAGCTGCACACACGACATCATAGTACAATGGTGCATATGGTAAAAGGTCGTCTATAGTACAGACTATATACACATCGACTCTGGCGCCTCAAAGATGGAGTCTAAGACCGACTCTCGACCTCGCACCGCGAATTTTTTCATCCATAGAAGATACCGGTGACCTAAACCCTGTCACAGTAGCACGCGAAAATTTGGGTGCCGTTTATGCTTGACCCCTCACGCACACACGAGTCGCGCTCGCCTAGGCACTAGGTACCGTGGCGCACATATTAACACTTGCGCAATCATTTTTTAATAATAGTTGCAGAACTAGAAACCCCCAATTCTAATTCTAGATCCATTTGGTGGGTGGGGTCTGGCTGGGCACGAGATCGAGATACGATCAACTCGAGGTGCAGGAGCTCGAGTGTACTGATCTTACTACATGTAGTCCTTCCTTGCCTTGGAATTCGCTCGTACCATTTTAATCGTACCACCGAGAAGAAGGCTCTGTAGGTGCGTTTATGGTTCCTATTGGACGTTGTATGTGCTGTGATACATGTGCATGTACATCTATTAAATTGCTGTGCCTGTACAAGCAGTTAATCTATATAATATTATTCAGAGTACCTGGTGTACAACTGAAGTGTCAAAGCTGCCATAAGTCTGCCCCCTTTCCATTGACTCCCTTTCTCACTATAATTGACCTGTGTATGGGCAGCCATGAGTGACCCAATGGAAGAGGCTGTGGAGCAGATAAAAGCCATGGGTATTTCTCACAATGATGAACAGATCCGTGAGGCCCTCCAGCAGTGTAATAACAACCCACAGGAAGCTATACAATTGCTTCTACCAGAGAGTCCCATAGACTCAAATCTTCCCCATAGTGGATACAGGATCATTCATCCCACTGTGAGGTATGGCCGTGATGACTCCCGTGATTCAAGGGAATCATATGACGATGATGTTGATATGAGAGATACCGAGACTCACCCAGGCTCTGGTGGAGAAAGTGATCATGATTCTACCACTGTGAGCTATTCCCTAGATGAAGACAATCTTCGTGATGTCGATGAGGAGGTGGAGTTTAGACAAGGGCAACTGGAAGGAGATTTGGATGGGAATGATTTTCCTCCTGAGGGGCGACCTGATGGTGCACCGCCACGGTATGAGGACATTGTCACTGACAACCAAGGGATTTCCCCTGATGAAGGGGAACCCCCTCCCCTAACCGATGAAGCAGGATGTGACAAAGAGACTACCCCAACTCCGCGCGAGACAGTGGAAGCCCGCCAAGTGGCATCAATTGAATTTCCCCTAACTCATTATTATGAGTTGGAAGGAAGGGTCCACACAGAACAGTGGTCTGTACCATTTAAGCGTAATGAGTCTTTGGCTATCTGCATAGTGTCCTCCATCAAGATGATAAGAGAAGGTAATTTTCTTGGAAGTGTGTATACTGTATTTCTTCTAAAAATTCGGAATAAAAATAATAGAATTGCTTGAGCTTTGCTATAGAGGTTAATATTCAACATTCCATCCGTGTATGCATTCATTTCCATGTACGCGTGACGACCTTTGCTGAAAATTAGAGTCTACCGTATAGCCAGAAATATGGTGGATTGGCTTCAACCAGCGAGAATAAAATATTGGCGGATTTTAATTTGGCGGATGGCTGAGTTTGATCTAGCCACGCCCCAAATCTGCCGCATGCGCGCTTGAGATCATCGAGTGGAGTGGCTTGCTAGATCATTGATTGAGTAAATAATTATTAACCCTCGGCGCATGCGCGAGGGTTACGGTAGTCGTTCTGTGTGTGTGTGTGTGTGTCTGTCTGTCTGTCTATTACCACGCTAACTGCTACATACCTTGCTTGCGAGTCCAAATTGCAATGTTATAAGGTTCCTTATGGCGTTCCAAACTTATGATTTGTGTGGATTTCGTAGAAAACGCTTTGTTCGCTAGTTTTGGAGTCATTTGCTGATTCTAAGCTTCTTGACTTCTCCGATCCGATCTCGGCCAGCTAACTTTTCGTATAAATAGAACGCTGGGTGTGTCGCGCTATATACGGCACAGGCCTAACAGTTATACGCATGCACGAAGGTTACGGGGACATAATATTACAGTGGATGAGATGGCAAAAGATAGCCTTGTCCCCAGGCCATCCCACGTTTTCAATGTAACATTGAAAACATGGGATGGCCTGGGGATGAGGCTATCAAAAAACAGCAACCAGCTGGGTTGAGCTGGGTTGGCTGAGTGGACTAGGGCTGGTGCTGGTGGAGCTGTGGTCGTGGGTTCGAATCTCGCTTGATCTTTGGATTTTTTTTTCTTCCACTTTCGAAAATTTTAAGCTTTTTTGGTGGACTAGTTTGCCGGTACTTAAAGCGCTAAATTTTAGACACAGCCTAATATTATACGATCATCTTTATAGCTACCTGCGTAGTATAATATCATTACTATAAATCTAACAGCACCGACGGTTTAGCACCAGTGGTGTTCATCGTATGAAGCGCTGCATATGTAGGCATCATAGTATTTGGTCTCCAACCATTGGTGAAAGATAAAGAGAAATCGAAGGATCGGTACACAATAAAAGTGATTCAAGCAAGTGATACCAGATACCGAGTTAGTACAAAGATCACACCCACTAATTTACGTCACATAGTGCAATCCCTCCTCGTGTGCGAAATATAGGAATGACTTAATATTGGCAGATTTTAATTTACGTCACATAGTGCGATCCCTTCGCGTGTGCAAAATATAGGAATGACTTAATATTGGCAGATTTTAATTTGGCAGCTGGCTGACTGATCCCCCAAACCACCAAATTTAATTCCCCACCAAAATTTAATTTTCCGGCTATACGGTATTTCAGTCATTCAGTAAAGGGTGCCGAATAATTAGAAGGGCTGAATTTTCTTCAAAAGTACGGTATATGTATGATGGGTTTCTATTATATGTACATGTACTAAGTTAATACCATTATTAAGCACATGCCTATATTTCCACAGGTTGCTCTTAATAGCAAAGTGTGCCTAACAGTAACATACGCCTAACTAAAATAGCTACGTACATCCAAGCATGCTTACGCATTTGCGGGCTTATTCATGGGACGTGTACCAATCACGTTGCGCATTAATGCATTCAAAATGGCGCTCACTGCTTAAAAAAATCTGATAATCGAAAGTGTCCATCGCAATTTCAACTAATTCAAATACCGTACTCGTTCTAATTATTCGAACGCTCTAATAGCCTGAACGGTAAGTATAAGTAATCAATTTATTTCCTTCTTTTCATCGAACGATTGTGAATGGTGCTATATATAATATTATATACAAGCCAGATTGCGATTCTAATGATTGCAACACCCTCAATCTTAGCTATAGAGGTGTGGCTTGTGAGGCTACATGTGGGATGGGTTATTAATACCATACTGCTCGAGCCAGTTGCGCTTGACTGGGTGGTTGGCAGGTTGAAGGTTGGCTTGAAGAATCGAAGAAGATTCATTCTTGACTATCGATAGCTGTACATACATACGTATATGCATGCAAGTACATTGTAGATCAGACACGCATGAGATCGAGAACGTGTGCATGTTTGTGAGCACTCAAGCACGGGGGCTTGAGCAAAAGGGTGTGGTCACATGTAATATTATTCATTGCATATTCTTTTCCTGCAATACTTTTGATTGCGTCTTGTATAAAAACTCGCACTTCGCAATCAAAAGAATCTTGCATTGAAAATCCGACCTACGGTATGTACATGTAATTATGTGAAATGCACCTACAGTGTAAAAATGCACTGTCCCGGGCAAGCGCCCACTCCCGGGTAAGTGCCCATGTGTCTCATTTTAAGGGGTCAATGTAGCAGCTTCTATACAAACGTATGAAAATTATGTTCCAGGTAAGCGCCCATGCGGGCCAAAATCGCGATGTATATGTATGTTTAAGCGCCCATGGGCGCTTACCCAGGACACTACAGTAATATCGAGATACTACAGTATTATACATGTACTTGTACATGTATATGTAGTGACCTTGTTTATATGTAAATGGACTTTTTTGTCAAATATTTTAGGTCCTGGTATTGCTGAAGGTGATGAAAACTGCAAGAAATTTATGGAAAAGACAATACCAGATGCATTCCAGAAGGTGAGTAGGTTGCTAATTGTTCCTATATCGAGTCGGTAGATTCTGTAAGTAGGATGTTATCGTGTACGTAATACACTACAAAAATAAAAAGATATCTCGAGAACGGAGCAGTTTCAGAACTTTAACCTTGACCATCGTGTTTTATGACAGGGTTGCATCAGGATTTTTTCTGGAGGGGGGAAATCTCACGGATTACTTAATTACTTTGTACGTGTGTGTATATACGCCGCTGCCATGCATATACTAGCTAGTAAATAGATCACAATAATGCTATGATGAACAAATGATGTCTTCTTGCTTGTACAAACAATCGTATTATTTGTGCTATATACATATATTATAATATATGGAATTCTGGGGGGGGGGGGGGATGGAATCCCAGTACATCCCCCTCTGTATGCAACCCTGTATGAGCCATGTATTTTACACCTAGAAAGTCTATTGGTATGCACGGAAAGAATTCTGCTGCAGTGTAACTCAGCACCACATCAACCAACATCCTTTCGTATCATTTGGTTCAGTTTCAGAAGCAATTGTGCAAAAGTCCAGCCGTGAAGCATTTTCGAAAACCACACCTTAAGCTTGGCAACTACTATGCATATGAGCACACATACCCATTAATTAACGAGTTCTAAATAACGCACACCCATGATCAACTGCTAGCATGATAATATGATATGCTTGGTCATGGCTCGATTGCCAATGTACTGTTCTAATTTCTAAACTTTGAGTTACGTTCCTATAAAAATAATATTATTGAGTAACATATTCATCTGAATTGAGTGATACTGTACATGTGAAACAATGAACTGTTGCATACAAGTAAAATAGTATACTCAGAATTAATTGCAATAATTCAGGGCGAGCCTGAGTGAGCTCCGAATACACAAGAAACTGGAAGCAGTGTTAATATATTTTGTGTGTGATCTTGCATAGCAACGACTCACAGCCAGCTCAATGCATATGCTCAGACGCCACGTGATAGACCACTTAGTAAAGGTCGCAGTTGAAGTCATTGATCGATTGCGGCTAGTGCAGCGTGGCTCAAGCTCAAGAACGATAAAAATCTCTATCGTGGAGCGTGCTATATAATATGTTTTAATATAGGCGCCCTTTGAGACCTGCCCAATTTTTTCGGTTCTAATTTAAGGCGCCTTTCCAGACATCAATTATTTTTAGGCGGCGCCTATTTAATTGGAACGTGCAATATCGGTACCATACCATACTGATCTATCGAGCTAGCAGTTTACCAAGCTCTCTCTTACATTTATATGGGCACTTACCTACTGCTTTGATGTCTTTCTGGGGTTAGAGATACCATACTGATCTATCGAGCTAGCAGTTTACCAAGCTCTCTCTTACATTTATATGGGCACTTACCTACTGCTTTGATGTCTTTCTGGGGTTAGAGATAACCGTTCTGATGGCTACGGTACCGGCAACGTGAACATGATTCAGCGATCAGAGTGAAAAGAACTGAAACTAGAATCATATTTTTGTTGTTTTCGCCACTGTCATACCGTATTTTCCCCGCTATTAAGCGCATGCGTTTGTATCTCCACAGGAAGAAAACGTGCGCTTAATAGCGAAGTGCACCTACATGTGTAATAGCGAGATGCGTCCAACAAGATACCTGACATCCAAGAACGCATGCGCGTTATGCAGTATCATTTAGGGGCGTGTCCAATCAATCGATCGCACAATCATTTGTGTTACTACATTCCACCCAGCTCGAAATGGCGCTCATAGCTTGAAACCCCCCCCCCCCCCCCCCGTCCCTCCATCCATACCGTGTATATTATTATTATCGTATATTTTACATTATATACACATGTGATTGCATCATAACCATGCGCCAATAATCTAATTAGGATCTTTGTATGTAACGATTTTGAATTATTTTTAGGGGCACCTATGCATGTATTAGAAAGTATACGACCAGAGTTACTTATTCTTCTCGAATTGGAGCCATGGCAGTGGCAATCCTTCACCGCTGGCACAATATTTAGTGGCATGATAGCTGGCTATCATATTAGAATGGCTGCACCTCTCTCCAGCTCATTGTAAGAGATACACAAAGCTTTAATACCGTATCCAAAGATGTCAAAAATCATGCCATGGCCAAATTAAACTGAGAGTCAGTTTGGATTACTTGTGTGGTTAGCACTGTTGCAACTGGTGACACGTTTACCTATCATGCTGTGGCAGTAGACTTTTAATAGTCTCCTGACTTTATG
This sequence comes from Cliona cf. orientalis, assembly GCA_963930775.1. Taxonomy (NCBI): domain Eukaryota; kingdom Metazoa; phylum Porifera; class Demospongiae; order Clionaida; family Clionaidae; genus Cliona; species Cliona cf. orientalis. The sequence continues at coordinate 4,001,671 of OZ005703.1, forward strand.
GACAAATGAGACATAGCTTAATTGATTCAGTGTAGTGGCAGAGAAATGCATTCTGGCAGTACAGCTCTGTTGGATGTTATAAGTTATCGCTTAAACGCTATTAAACACTATTGCTTTTATTAGATATTACAACCATAGATTATATAAGGAATATATGATGTATATTACAACTCACATCATCCACTTGCCTGTAAATTAAATTTCCACTGTGGACCAGAATTTGACCACCACCTCTTTTGGAGTGTTAAAAATTCAGCATCAGTATCTCCATATCCCCATTAAAATATAATTACAATTTGCGATTTTCTGGTAAAGGTTGTCACACGTTCATTAAGATACACTATGAAAAATCCTAGAATGCGAATTTTCTTGCACTAATTAGATCATGTGTTTTATTAGCATAAACATAGTATAGGATTTTTTTACTGCTACGTACATGTGCATGTATGATGTATTGTATTTATACAATCAAAAGCTCATCACTCATGAAGCTGTATTCCGCTGGGACCAGACTATCATGGAAGGAATTTTGGACATGTGTCGACTACTAATGGAGTTGATAGCTGAGCGGTTGCATCAGAAACCTATTCCGGTCTACCTCCTCAACGTTCTGTCAATGGTCTTCAATGCTGATGCCAACTACCACACCAAGATGAAGAATAAGCGCTGTGACAACTCGAAGTGGAACCGGGTACTAGGAGAGAACAATGTGTTTGCTCTGATGCCTCATTTCCAGACACATAAAGATCCAAAGGGATGGCTGGTTGAGATAATGAATATTGTGAGTGTCGTTATTCATATTTATAGCAAGTACATGTACATGATAATTTATGCTTTATTTCAGTTTGCACAGCATGGTGGCATTTTGGCAGTAAAAGAGGCCATTTTGAACACTGAAGACATTACTTTGCAGGTCCAAGTTATTAAGTGAAGTGTTTGTATACATGTATGCATATTATATGAGCAGTATAAGTCAATTTACATGTAACAGATCCACATAGTACGTTTTATAGTCAGCTCCACATAATATACATGTACATCAAAGATTTATTGGTTATGCTTCTTTCCACAATAATACTTGTACATATTATCTTGATTCCTTAGCTAATGTGTAGTATGGGAGAAGAGCTAGATTAATGACCTTCCTATTCTTTAATGTCCACAGGAACTTACTGCTCTGTTTCAGCCATTTAGTATGTGTGAAGACTACATCAATCCAATTTATCTCAAGCAGGAGCTCTCCAAGTGTATCTTGAGGGCTATGCGATTCATTCATGAGCTTTCTGATGGTAAGTTGAAGGACAAGGAGGTTGGATGTGTCTCTGACTTGCTCAAGGCCATCAAGACGCTGTTGGTGCGCTGTTCTTTGAGAGAACTGGTTGCAACAGTTGACAATCTTCGGCTAGATACTACCATTAGGATGTTGAATATTCCCCACTTCAATGCAAAGATGAACGCTCTCAAGGAGGTTGTCCGACTAACAGAAGAGCCTTTCCAGGTGATAGACCTTAGTCCTTAAACTTGGCACTAGCATACCGTATAGCACTTAAATTTCGTGGGACTTAATTTTCGCTGTTTTCACGGATACAGCGGCTTCCGCGAAAATTATTCAACGAAAATTTCCAATGCCCACGAGCGCGCGCCCATACCAGGCCGGAACCGCGAAATTTATTCAACGAAAACTTTGTAGAGAGCTATCCGCGAAATTTAAGTTCCGCGAAATTAAGGCGCTATACGGTATTATTATTAATTTTGTGTAGAAATGATGCATGCTGCCTCTATACTCACATGACTAAATTATTGCTTGCCATTGTGAGTCTTGGAGCTCCTGCATGTTTACATGTACATATATATGCATACATGTATGTCAAGTGTTTCCAAAATTAATTGTTACCAATAACTAATTTTTTTTTTCTTCCAGGCTGCAGCGAGAGGGGTAAGGAGTCCAATAACAGCTGAAAGGATCACTGATTGGCTGGTAGACAACAAAGTGTTATCCATTGCTCTTGGAGGTATGATATATTTCAAGATACAATAATGAATTGGTAGACTCTATGTACCTACAAGTAGGGGTGGCCCTGCACATGCACATGTGTACATTATACATAAGGAGGGTCTTACGTTACTGAAATAACTCACCAGACTATCACACTGTTTCACGTTTTCTAAGCTGACATAAACCTAATTTTCGCCTGATTTGCTATCCAGAATCCCCAAGAATGACTCAAAGTGCTATTGTAAATGTTCCTGCCAGGTGGTATCTAAAAACTGGCAATTATCAGATTCTCCACGTATCTCGACACTATCTCAACCTACATGTACATGTGCATGTGTAGTTTCAGGTTAACTTAGTTCCATTTTATACTGCGTATTTCTGTGTACCATACTTCTAAAAATGCAATTTTATTAGGCTTGTGGAACTTACCAAGCAATGTGAAGTACATGTATAATGGAGCAAGTTTTTCGACGATTTCAATGGATTCGTTGTGTTTATGAGTCACTCAGATGCCTAGATCTTGAGATCTGGTGATTTTTATGTGATAAACAGATGATAGACAGACAGAGCCAATTGCTTTACCCCTTGCTGTGCATGCATGCACAGAGTAATTAGCATGCTCTTGTGCTATATTAACTTTGGGGCGGGGTGCATGGAAAACACATTCTGCTGGGCTCTAGATACATATAAATCACTGTCTCTACACTGTAGGTAACCTACACCAGTCACAGTATACTGAGAAGCTCAAATCAATTGTTGAGTTTCTGGGACCCAAGTTATCAATGGAAGAGCTCACCACCATCTGGGATATGCAAGTTGACAAGAATCCTGTGCAGGTACAATAATATGCAAGCATATGGATAGTGTTGTAAAGTGAGCTTTGACGTCCACTCATTAGATAGAGAATGTTCATGGAATACTGGCAGCTGCCGCTTCTCGCTGCACTTCACTCCATTTGGATCACCTGTTTCAGCTCATCTCTCAGGTGAAATTAATGTGCAATAATAATTACATGTATATATGAGTTACACTGTGGTTTTTATCAGAGCTGGGAGATGGCTTCTGACAGGTATAGGGAGAAGCTCCTTGAACTGATTGGCAAGATTGGTAAAGATGACAGACAGGGCAAGACTGCTTCCAAGGTATCTGCAGACCAATTATTTCATCGTGCTAAGATTGTTTGCCCATCTTCCTGTTCATCTGTTGGTCAGTAATATTAGTGAATGACCAGCAGAAATTATGACCTCAAGCCATAATAATTATGAAGTTACCATATGGTGGGTAATTTTCGTGGGGTGCTAATTTTCGTTATTTTCGTGGTTGACTTGGCAGTCCAAAATTTTCCTACCCACAAGAATTAATGTCTACGGTGATATGGTACTATGCGAGTCCATGATGATGGGCGTGGCCACAAACATCGTGGCAGCGCGGCCAACACTTTCCAGTATAGCAAGCAACAGTAGCCACTGTCGTCCAGCTGATAGCGTCTTTGACACTAATATTCTTCTATCTCATGCTATTTATCCATGTCTCTGTAGGTATGGCTTAGTAACAAAGAAGATTGCGAGCGTGTGTATCAATTACATCATCGCTTGTGCAGCAGTGCCATGCCCCTGGACTGGTTGCTGTCACAAAATTTAAAACCACGAAAATTAATTTTGAGGGCCTTTTCGGACTTTCCACGAAAATTTGACCCCCCCCCCCCCCCCCCCCCGAAAATTACCTGCCATACGGTATCTCTGGCAAGTGATTGTATAGTGGGAAACTTTGGCGAGGTTTTTTTAATTTGGCGATTTGATGAATTCAGTATAGATCGTCAGATAGCCAAATTTAAACATCGCCAATACCAGTAGAGAGCCATTTCGCCAAATTCCAAAGTTACCCGTTATACGGTTTGTCCTGATTGTGTCCCAGATTGCTGGCAATAGCTCAATTACACAAACATGGATGTGTACATGTACATGTACTAGCCAGTTAGTAGTGCATGAGTATGGTAGTTGGAATTTGGGTGTGGCCTCTCAAAAGTGAGCATTTAATCAAATGTTATTGGCGTGCATTTAATATCAGAGGGGTAGCTTCCGGCCACAAGTTTAGAACTAGTTTCATTGTTCAAAATATGGCTATGCTATCTAGACTGGACTAGCAACTAGTTCAGGTTAGCTCTGTTGAAGTTACCACGTGGCAGAGCTGCCAGATCGAGCGATAGCTGATTAGTGTCAGTTAGTGTGCGTGTCCGTGTAGCTTCCTGCATAGGCTAGGATGGTCATAATTTGTCCCCCATGGCAATACCAATAGTTACAATGGTGATCATGAATCAAGCAGTCGCATCTGTATTATTTACATCTATGTGTGCATCAGCACTACTGATAATGTATGCAGGGATGATTGCACCATGGTTGCATACCATTACACTCTGACCATATAGGAGACGGATATAGTATGGTGCCATATATTATTAGTGCTGGTGCACACGCTGATGTATTAGTAAGTATGATGATGTGACTGCTTGTATGAACTAAAACAGTGGCTCTGATTGGTCAAAATAATATTATATTATAGCCACAGGCCTAGGGAGGAATATAATTATGAATCTTAATATACATGTATTCCCTTGTAGCCCTCAGGGAGGGAATATTATATCATAGTTATACCCCATACAAGAGTATACAGAGGTGGGATATATTTTTTGTAATGTATTACATATGCCGTAAAGTCTGGTTAATAAGCACACATGCTTATTAAGCGCATATCAATTTTTTTAATAAATGCATACTTAATTCCTTCCTGTTGTTATTATTATCTAATAAGCGTATGCACCCAATAATGATGACAGTAATATTCACAATTCAATCAAGAGTACCACGTTTATGCTAATAGAACGCAAGCTAAAAATTACTATTTTAAATTTCGTGCGATTTTCTGGTAAAGATCGTCACGCGCTCCATTAAGGTACACTATGAAAATCCTAGAACGCGAATTTTCTTGCGCTAATTAGATCATGCGTTTTATTAGCATAAACACAGTAGTCCATTAATTTATCTGTGTGGCTAGAATTTGTTGTTCATTGACGTATTTTTGGATAGCCAGCTACTTGAGATTGACTATACTCAACACAGTGATGTTCCTCTGAGACAGGTTCGGACTCTTGACCTCAACTTCATAGCGAATCTTTCCAAAGAAGTCGGCTATTTTTTTTCCAATTTTCTTCCAGTGATGGCTTCTGATCATACTTCCATAAATTACATGTACATGTAATCACTGTATGGCCGGAAATTTTTGAGGGAGCCAATTTTCGTGGTCGCATGACGATCCACGAAATTTCATTCGCAAGTAAACGCACATTTTCGCGACGTTGACACGCACGCACACACGATAGCAGGGGGTGTGGTCACTGTGGTGCATGCCACTGCTAACAGCTGGTTTACTTCACACAAGTTCATTGTTGTTGAGCTTCTTTGACACAAATGTCTCTAGCCTCAATCATATGCGACTCTTGTGCCATTACTCGATATCCACCAAGTACGAGTACGATCGATCATTTGCTGATTTTTTACAACTTTTCCAGCCGGTTCTAACGAAATTTGAGCTGTGGTGCGCGTGCAGTAAGAGGCAGAGCCTAATGGATAGTGTGAGTGGAGCAACTCTGGAACGTCTATCCGTGAAAATTAGATCGTGAAATCTTTAAATATGGGCTTTCCACAAAAAAAGGATCCCTCTAAAATTTCCGGCCATATGGTAATTTTTGTTTCTCATCCATCCTTGATTTCCCGCATGTATTTCCATCAGCACCAGCACAATACAAAAGTATACCACTTCACTACCAAATTTATGATTTTAACGACCATTTCCTATCAAATTTGTGATTAAACGACCATTTCCAGCCGCCCACCCGAATTTGGTTGTGGGGGGAGGGGGCAGATGAGAAACAATGAATTAACCCTACAGAGCTTTTTGTGATTTGAGTGCTTGAATGTGCTGGCAGTGGGCAGGGCCAAAAGTGAAACCTCTCTCTAGTACAAGTGCACATTGTTTAATAGCAAGAGTGGACTGGACAAGAGAGAGGAGAGTATCTAACTCTAGTATACCTGCCTGTAAAAGCTCTTTTCGTAGTACAAAGTACACCTGCATATGTTCAGTACTACAAATAGACAAGGTGTTATCATAACTACTGTGACCTTTGTACTACAAAAACAGCTTTTCAGCAGTTCTCCTCCTCCCTCTTATATACTCTTCATGTTTCCTTACCACCAAGAGTGGTAAGTGCATGCACTTATTAATCCCTTTATGGTAAATTGAATCTTGGTCACCCCTACTTATAGAGTCTATATACCATCTCTATGATATTCATCCCCCCTCACTCTGAAAGCGTGTACATACCAAATCGGGTGCAGGGGTGAGCAAACTGAGCCTCTAGCTCCCTATTTGTATTGTAATTTTATGGCTTCATAAATACAAGTGTGTACATACCCGTTACGTTGTTAATATTAATGCTTCAAATGTTCAGATTTTGGAATTGTTGTGGCGTCTGGCACATCTTCCTCAGCTGAGTCGAGAAATGGTGGAGCTGGCTTTGGATTCCCACTCTTCTATTCTTATTGACTCCTATCACACAAAAGATGCTGAAAAGAAGACCTACATTGCCAAGTGTGTGGAGGACATTAAAAAGGTACATTCATATCATGATCCCATGTGCATATATAGCACAGGGTTGTCAAAGATGCTGCATGTGGTTTAATGGTACAGGGTCATTAATTATGCCCCCCTTTTCTGTTACACCACCCCCAGGGAACTTGGGTTGTCTCGGCACTTCGTCAGCTTCACAGATTTGCCAAGGGATTCTTTAGAACTGGATACCACAAAGATCAAGTAAGCTTTATTCCTTACCCTGCTCTCCCTATCATATACAATGTACATGTATATAGATGCCTTCTAGACCTAATGTTTAGAAGTGCCTTAAAGACCTTGTGTCCATACATGTACATGTATAAGGTATAATCGCTTAGGTTACAGGATAGTATTCCGCCCATGCAGTTTGTCCACATTCTTTATACAATCTACATGTACATGTATAGGTACAGGTAAGTAGGCTAGCTTCCCTGGCACCTGCACTAGCACTGTAGACCACACAAAGAAAGTAAACCTGCCACTGGGTAAGTATTGCAATCTTCTGCATCATTTTATGCCAGGGCCTTGTCTAGCAATTCACCATCTTCAAAAGTTTGTGAAAAACCACTATGGTAAATACATGTACATGTAAATTTCATAACTATGGGATTGAGTGGAGGGAGATGGAGAGGCTAATTCTGACATTATAATATGTACATGCTGCATACACGTATGTAATGCACTTAGATATGCACTAAACGGATTTAACAATAACTTCCATAGTCTCGCAAACCACACCTCTGGATGTGAGGAGGTGACTCGCATGGGTATCATTGTAAATAATGGTTAGTTAGATTGGAGCTTCATCTCTTTTTCCAGCCACCTAATAGTATCCAAATTGTAGTCAGTGCATGATTCAGTGAGATGTTTTGTGAAGCCTAGCTGATTTGTACTGCAGAGTCAGAGATGGTAGACTATAATATAGTGTTGCAGTGAGGGCCCGAGGCATGCCTTATTTTCAAACATTGGCTAGAGTACCATAGACACCCTGCATAAACCTGGTGCCTCAAATGCCATACTCTGAAGAGGCTTCATCCCATAGCCTATTCCACCCTTAGCTACTCCCAGCTATAATGGGCGAATCCAGTCTTTATCTAGGGTGTCTTCCTTTGCATCACACACTATATTAAGCATGTATCAGTGGGACTCTCTTGACATAGCTGCAGGTAACCAGTGCTAACCTCCTATTCCAGTGGGCAGCGTTGCTGTAGTAGCACTACTAGACACGCGAATGAAGCCATGCCCCTCGTTAACTTGATCCTGAAGATACATGTACATGTAGCTGACTGCAAGGGCGTAGACATGATTTTCAAAGTGGGGGGGGGGGCTTTGTGACAACTGCGCGTGAAGTGTGCGACAAATTTTGATCCTGTTGTATCCAGAACCTTAAAAATCAGCTATTTTCATTAATTATATCTCAAATTTGTTGCACATTTTTGGCTATCCAACTATGATTACAGTGAATACAACTAGAATTTCATCTAACTTCAACAATCCCATATGTAGTATATAAATTACTGCTCAAAAAGTGGGGGGGGGGGGGGGGGGGGGGGGGGGCTAAAGCCCCCCCAAGCCCCTCCCTCCCCCCTTGTCTACACCCTTGGACTGACCATGACAATCTTGAAAGAAGGCTGTTTTACTAAGTAACAATAAATATGAAAATATGGAGTGACCAGTTGCTATGAACCCTGAGTATCCACGGTCCTGGATGTACCGGCACACATCACTGACATCGGTCACATGACTTCCTTCACCATCACAACACTGTATGAGCATGTGCATTATAATATTATGAAAACAAGTATAAAAACAATTGAATAAAATTGAAGAATGAAGTAGGGATGGCAGGATAAAAAAGTACACAAACAAGAGATAATTGTATCTACTATACATTGTATCTACTATACATCCCTACGCTTGCTTTTCTCGACTATTATGCACCTAGTAATGTCACACGACGTGTTTGTTGAGTGTGGTAGCTATGTGGGAGATATTCAGGTTGTTCCCTAGTTGTCATAATGGTTTAAGTTTATCAGTTTTCATTATTACTTGTTATTTTTGTACCCCTCAAAAAGCAAGCGTAGGGATGTATAGTAGATACAATGTATAGTAGATACAATTATCTCTTGTTTGTGTACTTTTTTATCCTGCCATCCCTACTTCATTCTTCAATTTTATTCAATTGTTTTTATACTTGTTTCTGTTCTTTTTTATTGTACTTAGTACAAATTTTATCAAAATGCCTTCTTTAATATCACAGGATGGGCGGTGTCAAAATTCGTAACCTCGCCCCTCATCAGTTAACTTGCGTTTATAGGATTATTTAGGCGGTCCAAGAGACTCCGCTTAGGGAGAAAACAGAGTTCTAAGTTTTACTGCTGGCAGCAGTTAGCTCAGCACCCGGCATAATTTTATGATCTGTACGTTACCCGGCTCCTCGAGCCTTGGACTTGTCGGAGCCTTCGACAGTATGATATCTATGCTATGATCGATCCAGGCTGAGCACTAGCGCTGCACGCGCTAGCGAGTAGCTCGCCTATGCCTAGCCCCTAGCGCCTTAACGCTCCTCGAGCCTTGCACCTTCATATCCATGATCGATCCAGCCATAGATGATATAGTACCAGCGCAGCGCTAGTAGCGCTAGCGGCTAGCTCGCGCGCGATCGCCTAGGGCGCGGCGCGGCCAGGCGCTGTCACATGACTTCACCATGGCAACACATTCCGAGCATGCGCATTACATAAAAAAATGGCGTATCAGACACACCCATTAATCGTTAATGCGCCGTACACACCCACTACTACGTAACTGTCGAGATAACGCCAAACTAGCGTGCCACTGCACTGCGCGCTACAAAATAGAGTGGATTTATATGAGAACTAAGGTGAGAGGTCCAGACAGTCTTGAGTTAGACGTGGAAATGAGAAAGAAAGAAGAAAGAAACCTTGACAAATGGCTATTTTATTGAACATCTGATTCTGGCATATACAATTGAATTGATGGATGATCTTGGTCTTGTTAGATAGATAATTTGCTGTAGATTCTGATTTTGACACTTAGAAATTTCACAAAGTTACCTGTTTTGAGATATTTGGATTTTTGTAATGTATTACATATATGGAGTATCCGGGCCATCCCTACTTATAGAGTCTACCGACTCTATGATAAAATGGCATAACAGATACACCCGATTATAAAATGCACTAAACAAACCCACCATTACATAATTGCATAAAACTGCTACATGTAATACGTAAGGTTGCCATGGACCTGTGTGCTACAAATGGAGTGGATTTATATACAAACTAAAGTGAAAGATGTAGGCCGGGTTGAATTAGCCCTGGAAATGGAAGAATGACGATTTGCTTTTTTTTTACACGGCTAGTTTAGGGATACCTGACTGTTTCCATGGATGTGTGAGGGCTTGATAGATAGGTATTCTGGCGTAGATTACAAATATCAAAGTTAAAAATCTTAAAAATTATGTTATTCTGAGTTATTAACCTTATAGAGTCTACTGATTCTATGATAATTAAGTTAGTGTAGACCTTTATCGTGGCATATTATGCTTACACGCATACCCCAGTAAATACATGAGAATTAGATTCTACTTGTAACAAATACAGTGATCTGATTGGTTAAACTGTAGTATCTATCCTTCATAAAATACCTTGTAAGCCCCATAAAAAAACCTTGTAAGCTCCATAAAAAACCTGGTATATTTTCTTTGCCTATGGCTAGTTTGTTGCTAGGTCTAAAGTAGTTAGACACTGTTTAGTCAGTTTCTATGTGATTTAGAAGACCTCAGGGCTCAGTAGAACCCTCACTTCGCTCGGGATTCTACACAGAGCCCTTCTGTCTTCTAAATCACGTAGAAACCTCCTAAACAGTGTCTAACTATTATATAGATACCTGTTCCTGACCAATCAGATAACAGTATTTGTTACAACTAGGATCTAAAAGTGTGTATGGGAAAAAGTTTGTTTATATGTTTGTAATATAAGAAACTGCTCTGTGAGAGGGGTGTATAGATTGGAGGGTGAAGAGAATTACTACTCTCACTATGTTTGTGGCAGCATCACATAGCAGAGTTGCAACGTCAACATGACCTGCTACGACTAGTCTCCAGCAGCATGATGAAGTGTCATTCTAAGGCTGTCCAGGAATGCAAGCTGAAAGAAGAAACTTTGAGTGAGTCATGGTTATCCATCTCAGCTTTCACCGGTAAATTCACCTGGGTATTGTTTCCTATAGGTGGAGAGATACTAATTGATGGAAGATACAGTCACAGAGAAGTAAATAATATATTATAATCATACAGAAATTGCATCTAGAGGTGGGTAGCTAGGAGCTTGAATAATGCTACTTTACGTACATGCATATGTACATGCATGTATACTCTGTGGGAATTTAGTGATTGTGTAATAATTTTAATCATACCCTAGACTAATGAGGACATTGATCTGCATCCCGTGAGAATATTTGCAAATATTTCGTGTCTAAAATATTTTTTGCAATAAAATTTTGTGTTAAATAATTTTCGGACAAACGACCCTGTAACGCATTATTACCCCGCGCGCATGCGCAAGGGGTAAAATAATCGGTTGTGTCGTCGTCGTCGTCGTCGTCGTCGTCGTCGTTAGCACAAAAATCGCCATATCTCGAGATGTAGGCGTCTAAGCGACTCGTAAGCACAACGAATCAATCGAATTCGGCGAAAAAATGGCTTCAGTGTGCGTCAAATCGAGGGATACGGTCCACGAGCGTCACAAATAGTGCATGTTTGTTGGCCACCGTAGCCACGCCTATCGACAGTGCCCATCAATGCATAATACATGCCATTATGCTTTCTGCTCATGCGCACAACTAACAAGCGTATGACTGGTAAAGGTCGTCGATGTTCTAATACATGTAATTCTCGTGAAGTAACTAAAATCTGAAGCCCCATGGAATCAATCAGTATGTAAGATAGCTATACTATTATTACAACAAAATATAGGTACAAGTTCATGTCTTCCTAGTCTGGGTGCAGAGAGGACTGTTTCAAGTGTCACCAGAACAATTAGCTAAGCAGCATTTCCATTATTTCTCTCAAGTTCACAAAAGTATACCCATGCACCGAAAATAAATCTATAGATTGCACAATGTGCGCGCGGGGTATGTGCTCTACAGAGCTCTAGTCATTAATATTGCGATTGTGCATGTATTTTGTATCTTTAATTTTTTCATGAGCCAGGCTGTTTGAAAGTATTTTAACAATGAAAATTCGCAATTTATAGTAAGTGGTGTGGGCCTATAATATACATGTAGGGTGTCAATAAACGCCAGTACCCTTTATGTACATGTATATCAGTATTTTTGCTATGCCATACATATGCCCCCTTATTACCCCACGTGCATGTGCTAGGGATAATGAAGCAGTCGGTTATGTCTGTTATCTATTGTCTGTCTATCAGCACAAAAATTGCCAGATCTGGAGATCCATATAGTAGAGGGTAGCTACATATACATGTAATTATATAGCACATGCACCATCTAACGATTGGAGATAGTGAAAACTGTCGTTTCTTTGCTTCTTAGTGCTTGATACTCTAGAGCACACATCCCGCATGCACTGAGCTTTACTGTTGAAGAGCAGGTTGCATGCATATTATTATTATTATTGCAGTTTTATGATTTGATGATCATTACCCCTATTGGGATCAAGCATATGCAGTAAAAATAGCACATGGCAGTACAGATGTTGTTAACAGGCTTAGCCAACAAAAACTCATTCTTTATGGCATCATGGCCAGAACTCCAATTGAAGGGATCAGTGGAAAAAGGGGATAAGTCATATTTTAGTACTTTTGAGAAAACAGGCATTTAAGTATGGACATACATTATTGCCTGTATCTCTGTTTTGGAGCAATAAAACTTTTTAAACACTGTTTTAGACACAGAGCATTGCACACACAGTATTTCAGTGTTGTAAATAATAGGATTTTCAATCCGTTTTCGAATATTTGGAAATGGTCGTCACTTGCATAAACGCGCTGCGGATAAAAATTACGCGATTTTGAAAAGTTTGCGTTCAAATAATTATTGCGGATCACAAAAAAGATTGCGTGTGCGTGCTTAAAACATTGCGTGCGATTAGTAGATGAGTTGACCTTGGTAGCAGCATGCAAAACTCCATTTTATCAAAAATATGACTTATCCCCTTTTTCCACTGACCCCTTCAATTATATGTATGTCAGTGTTCCCCTGTATTGGGTAAAATTTAAGCCACACAAACTGCCCTCCCCACTTTCTTCAATAAATGGATGATGAAACATGTCTATAGTACCAGTTTGTGTATTTTCTTATATCCCTAGTGTGTGGATGTCCACCTCAAGTTTCTAGGATTTCTCCTTCAAGATGGAGCACTCTACTTGCCCAACAAAAGGGCCAGTGAGGTTTGGGATACTCTAATCTCTAACCCTGAAGCTTGTACTGCTGACAGAGAGGTGTGTGTACATTAGTATGTACAACAAATTAAGGCATTTAGTGGGTGTAGTATTCTTGCTTACTCATGTTTAATGCCATGGGACATCCTAAGCATAATATATTATACATGGTACATGTACTTTTAATCACTGTTGTGTGTGGTACTTGCATAAATGTATTATGTTAATGTTTATGCAGCTTGCCTTTAAATGGTTTGATAAGGGAATGACCGACTTAGAGCATGAAAGTCAAGTGTTCATATTCAATACAAGAGTACTGAAGGTTGAGCCTTCTGTGCTAGACTCTGCAGGCTATAGCTGCTTAAGGAATTTCTTTGAGACTATTAACCTCAGCGAGAGAAAGCTTAAGAGGATCTCAGGCACTTTGAATTTGGTAGGTGTTGTATACTGGTTATTGAGCTTTCATTATCCAATGTCTTACTGTGTAGATTGTGGAGAATCCAGAATTGACTGGCATAGATTATTTGTGGAGGGTGAGTTCTTTTATTACATGTGTATGAGTGTTGCAGGTAAATAGTGCATGTACATATATTATTATTATATGATTGTATGGATAGGCTGCACTGGAGGTTCGAGACACCAAAATTGCAGATGAACTAATCAACAATATCCTCCAGATAACTTACCAAGGTCTTAGCAGCAAGTTGAAAAAGGTAAGCCACCTTCTCTACTAGCCGTATTTCCTTAAATAGGTATTAACAAGAGCTCTCTAGAGCACATACCCTGCTCGTTGCATCATCCAATAGCACTTGTTGATGACCTTTACCTACAATAGGTTGTGTGCATGAGCAGAAAACACAAGGGGGTGCAGATTGATAGGCATGGCCAATAAAAACGAAGTTTTGCAATGCTCGTGGGCCTTCTCGAACGATTCGAAGCATATATACACAATGTATAATGGAGCAGGTTTTCAACGCTTACGAGTCGCTCAGATGCCTAGATCTTGAAATCTTGCAACTTTTATGCTGACAGACAGACGGACAGAACAGATTGCTTTACCCCTTGCTGTGCATGCACGCACGGGCAGGATACAGGTACAATTCAAGAGTACGGGTGGGAACAAAATAAGGATGCATTCAATTAATGTCCTACATGGCAAATACCTGTGTGTACTACGCTTCCGTTTCTAGAATGTCATGCATATACCAGTAATTGAACAACAGTATGAGCACAATATTATTACCATAGAATCCTGCAATTACACCCCCCCCCTGCACAAGTTCCTGCATAGTCTCGCATATAAGCCCCTCCCCCCTCCCTGACTGTAAAATGTAGATATTCGAGTCCATAATTAAAAGCCAATAAAAACAGTAGCTACAGCTAGCAAACTAGCTATTTGTCGTATTATGCCTTACTTTGTCATTTTTCTCGAGTTTTGCCCATCAAACAGCTAGAGAAAGTACAGAGATTGCGCGCCCACGTGGTTGATGTGAAGGGGCTGGCACCCAGACTAGCTGATTTCCGCTTTTACAAGACAACTGCGCTTTTGTAAGACAACTGTCCCACAAATTGAAATGCTAGACTGTATGCTATAACTAGCTTGTTTCACAAAATACCAGAACCCCCCCCCCCCCCCCCCCCCCCCGGGCCAGCATCTTGCAAGAATTCTTGCACCTAGTTTACGACACATTTACAGGATTATATGGACAGCGCTGAAGCATTTACGGACCAGAAATTCTCAATAGCCATTACACACCAAGGCAAGTAAACAGGAAAAAGGACAATATTGCTAGCAATGTGTGGCGAAGAAGCTCCATGATAACAACAGTGCATGTGGTAAAAGGTCGTCAACATAGCACACACATTGGATGCCCCAAGTGCGGAGGTGGAGTCTAAGACCAACCTTGAAAGCCACAAACCTCCATGCTTCAATCACAGAGATGAACTTGACAGCATACAGTCTGCACGAAGACCCCACGTTTTCCATACATTCTCTTATCCACACAGGAAGTTCGTGTTTACTTCGTTACTATGACTGTGTTATGCCATGCGCCGGCGCGCGAGCGCTCAAGGCATGCGCGTTAATTTTATCATGTTTGCGGGCATATCATAATATTCAGCATCTACTCTACTACTGCGCGTTTATATTGGTCAACCCTAATATCTGCGTATGGGGCGGGACCGCCAAAGGTCATCGGGCTAACAGAAGGTCATGGAGGTGAGCAACACATTTTGCATAAATCAATATTTGAGAGAGAAATAACTCTCATAGATTATCTAGATAAGAAACATCTACAAGATATATTAAACTACTAGTGGTAATGTCTTCAAATGCTAACTCTCGAGGGATTCAAGGGTTTCTTTCCCCGTGCACTAAAATTCCAAAAACTCGCCAGACACTAATCTTCAAAAAATGGTGTTGCAGATTCAGGTATATCTCCAGAACTACAGAAAAATAGAGGACAGGGAATGATTAAATTACAACTAAAGTAGTGAAAGTATGAGTGCTCAGCCCCAGTATAAACTAAGTCTCTTTCCCAGTCGGGCTACAACGTGCTGAACATAGTAAATATTTTTAGTTTTATACCTCGTATAGTTCTGATCTGGAGAGCGGTAGTCCCACTTGAACAATAAATATTGAAGATCCTAAGGTACTGCACCCACAAACCAAGTTTGGAGATTATTGCAGGTGATTTAGTGCGTGCACTAAAATTGTGAAGTTGGCTCAGACACTCGAACATGGGAGGTAGTGGCGGTAAGTCTTCGAGCTCTTACGACGAAAATAAACGAGGAAACAAGTTTAGACTACGATATTTTAGCTAAAATACAATAACTTCATCTAGTTCTTGATTCAAAAGCCTTCGCACTGGCTTTGTTGACACATAGAGTCGACTGCAGTTGACCAGCTGTTTTGTCCGCCATGTTGGAATTCGCCTGTGCAAAATCCCCATAGTGTAAACGTAACTTGCGCATGCGTGATTCACTTCCGGGTGCGTAAGAGAATTGGGGGTCTTCTTGCAGACTGATAGCACAGCTTCCAAAGTTTAGAACGGTCAGATCATGGACGGCATTCTGTATATTATAGCACAGGGTATAGGGATTACGTAAGCCAAAAAGTTCCACCAGCCATACCTTGTCAGAGAAAGTAGCGTGCCGCTTATAAGGTATTCACTGGATACATGAATTATATACTCTACATACTCGTCTCAGAAAGGCTCCATCGAGGCACTGGATTTCTCATCATTACCTCATAGATTACCTAAGAAATTGCCTAATTCGGGGCGAGCCTGAGCGAGCCCCGAATACACGAGGTACAGGAAGCGGTTTTATATGTATATATACCATATAGCCGGAAAATTTGGCGGGGAATTAAATTTGGCGGTTTGGTGGTCTATTATTACGACCGCCAAATTAAAATCCGCCAAAATTTCCTACTCGCATATGTACATATGGCGATCCCGTACCAAACCGCCAAATTTAAATCCGCCAATATTCCTGCAATGGCGATTTTGGGCTCAACCGCCAAATTTAATTCCCGCCAATATTTCCGGCTATACAGTATATTATATTTGTACTATATATGTTTGTGGGGTGATCATTTCAGTGAGGAGAGAGTTAAATTTTGAACGCGTAAGGTAATGGTCGTCGTGCGCATGCGCTGCACCATCGATCTGAGAGACAACTCGAGTGTAGGCAAGGCATAAAACTGGAAAGGTGAGTGCTGTACCACTTTGGCAAGGCTCAGGTCCACGATTAACATCACTGGTAGACTCAACTTTCCTGAGCATGAAGATGATTGCATGGAGGCTTATCCCCTCAGGGCCTGGCTACAGGTACTTGGACTCATGGTCATGGCATGTAGACTATCAACATTATTGGACTAGCTTTTGCTACAATCTGTGATCCTTTCACTGTTGTGGTAGCTTCTTAGTCCTAGCTATTGGGAGGTACCAACCCCATGCATGTGCGCACGTATACCTGTGTGAAATCTTGTTGACTTTGGCGAAGGCTCGCCCCGCACAGATGATTTTCATCACCACTAGTAGTTACACCATAGGTGTAATACACTATAATTACCTCATAACCATAGAAAAGTAAATTCAAATTCTGGGTCCCAACAACCATCATAATTTCATCATAATTATCTCAGCTCATTGAATTGATTGGCTAAATTTTTTTGCTGATTGGGACTCGGGATCTACTAAGTAATACTCGAATGAATTACATACATGATATGGAACTGAGCTACAGCTACGTTTGTGGGGTGATCATTTCAATGAGGAGAGAGTTAAAGTTTGAATGCGTGAGGTAATGGTCGTCATGTGCATGCGCATAATATATGCCCGCACTGCACCATTGATTTGAGTGTAGGCAAGGCGTAAAACTGGAAAGGTGAGTGCTGTACCGCTCTGGCAAGGCTCAGGTCCACGATTAACATCACTGGTAGACTCCACTTCCTAAGATGACTGTATGGAGGCTTATCCTCTCAGGGCCTGGCTACAGGTAGCGACTCATGGTCATGGCATGTGGACTACTAAATATACATGTAGTAAATATAGGTGATCAACATTATTGGACTATAGCTACTATACTAGCAATCTATGATACTTTCACTGTCGTGGCAGCTTCTCAGGCCGGGATACCAAACCCATGTGCGCATGCGTGCCAAAGAAATCTTGTGACTTTTGCGAAGGCTCACCCGCACAGATGATTTTCATCACCACTAGTTGTAAAAATACACCTGATAGGATGTTTACATACACTGTACATATCCTAATTCAAGGAATCAGTTAGATGCTTGTGTATGTCCACAGGAATCCAGAGCTATCCATGAGCGTTTCATAGATCAGTGCTTCCTCCATCTGGAGGACTTAATGGATGACACTGGTGCTGCTCCCAGAACCAGCACAGGGAAAGTCAGTGACTCTGACCTAAAACTGCAGGCCATCGAGAGGCTCTTGCTATTAGCACAGAGGTACATCACTGTAGTTGAGGTAAGTGCTATGCAACCTCTGCACTGGTATACCGTAGATCTGGAAATTTTCGTGTAAAGAAACTTTCGTATGATAAATTTTCGTGTAAAAAATTTTTCGTAGGAACGACCCCTTACCGCATTAGCGTTAATATTGCATGCTAATTTTCGTAAGATTATTTTCGTAGCCGCCATCGACTACGAAAATATTTTTACAACAAAAATTTCCAGATTTACGGTACATCAAAGTCACCAAGTCTAATACATTGTACAAGTTCACACCTTTACTTACCATGTACAAGTAAGTACCTTGTAGGATTGCCTACAGTGTCCACACCTACATGTACATACACATACATGTACATGTACATGTACATGTATTGTATATATCATATTTGTTCAAACAGTATAGCACGGCTACTATTAATGTCAGCCCCGCTGGAGTGTCCATGGCTACTAATCAAGGGCGGCTTTTATTAATTTTGTGAAGTGGCATCAATACATGTACCTCTTGGTGTCATTTACACAATAGACTAATTTTTCAGGAATACCGTATATATTCAAATAGAAGCCGCATCGTGATTAGTAACCGCAAACACCATTAAATGGGCGTGGCCATGACCGCAAATCATGAACAATTGTTAGTTTGATGCAAAAACATGTCCTTGGCTTGATTCTGCTGCTTATTTATTGATCATATAATAATGTCGAATATTCAAAAAGCTGTCCTAAAAAACTAGTCTATCGTTTCAATGTCACCAAGAGATGTTGCTCCAAATTACTAAAAGCCAACCTCGATTAGCAGCTGCACTCCAGCAAGGCTGAAATTAGTAGTAGCCGCAGCTAGTATTCGAATGAATATGGTATTTTTCGAATAGTTGATATACATGTATGATCGAAATATTATAAGCAACAGAACCAAGCCAAGGATGTATTTTATCGTGCATTTTGCCTCAACTAACGATCATTCATGGCATGCTGTCATGGCCATACCCATGTAATAAATTAATTGTGTTTGCACATGTGTGCAGCCACATGTACTATTTGAGGGTGGCTACTATTTCTTTCACAGAGCTCCATGTGTGGCTATACTAATAATATTGGGGTGTGGCTTCTATTCGAATGAATACAGTATGCATGTATATACTGCATCCATATTGTGGTGGTTTGTGATGATTGAGCTATTGTAACAGGTGTAGATATAATGATTATTATTATGGCTTTGTACACTTGTATGTTACTAATGTGTATTACCTATTTAACCTCTATATGCAAATTGTGTACATGTACATGTACGTGTACAAATGTATGTGTGTACAGGAGGGCTTTCATTTTCCTCGCTCCCAGCCACCTCATGGATCATGTTTTCTTGGCCATCCTTTTATCCTGCACATCTCACCTGACCAGCCCAAGACTGAATTTGATCTTGAGTGCCACTCCAATGAGAGCATACTCTCTGTGAAACAGAAGATAGCCAAGAAGCTGGATGTGTCCCCAGAACAACTCCAGATAGGACTATCAGAAAGATGGCTGGACACCTCAGACAATAACAAGTTAATTTACCAGATGGGATTTAGTGACCGCCAATTGATTATTGTCAAAACACACACTATAGTCAGTAGCTATAGTAGCAAAGTTTCTGAGGTGGGTCTTGGTGTGACTGATGCAGTTGATCTGTATCTCACTCCTGATTTGTTGCACAGACTAAAGAAGGAAATGCTCAACGGCAAGCCTTGGCTCAGGAGCAGGAAAGGAGTCTTCCTGGAGTTATCATGGCTGGTAGAAGGGAGCTATTTGACAAACTTGAGCAGTTGTGTACTTTGAATAGTGCTCGTGTTATTACTGGTGTTCATAATCTCCTCATGTTGATTCCAACCAACCATGCCATTAGTGACGCACTAGAAGTGTTCATTCATCAGACCCCTGGGGGAGCATCAGAAGATCCTGACACCCCACTCTCACCACAGGCCGTGCTAGAGAAGTACATTACACCTTCTAGTACTTCTCCCACTCAGTTGCTCTATAATCTTGAGGTATAATATCGTATATGCATAAAATAATGTACATGTACACAGTGACATAATCATGTCCCCTAACACTCATCATGTTGTGCATTTGCTAAACACTGGCAGTCTGCCTTGGACTGATTTGTACTGAGCTTTAATTTGTGATCACATCCCTTAGTATCTTTGCTAGTACATATATATACCCACAAACAAGAGTTGTAGGGATAATAACATGCAGATAAGTTGTGTTCCTACCAATTTTTTATGTAGAACTTTGTTGCTATTGCATCCATGTATATGAACATGCATAGTTATAGTAACCCCGGTCAAGAACAATCCACGTGTACCCTGTCCCCCCACCAATACATATAATTACTATACCATATGGTAGGTAATTTTCATGAGATTACAAAAAGCAATAACTTTACAGCTACAGTGATATGTAAGTGGATATATAATATTATCTTATGACTGAGGGGGCATCGCCGCATGGCCAAAAAAATTACGGAAGCTCGGCCATCTCTTCACTATATTAATGATCGTTACTGTCATCCAGCTAATGAGGTTATGTATTCAATTATAATCTTCTAACCTGTGCTCTGAACTTCATGTACATGTACATGTATGTGGCTCACTGACAAAAGAAACCACTGAGCCAGCTCGAGAGTGTGTTTCAATTATGTAATCAGTTGCGCAGCACCACACCACTTAACCGGTGGCTATCATAAAATTTAAATCACGAAAACAAATTCTGAGGGCTTTCTCTGACTTTCCATGAAAATTAGCACCCTGAAAATTACCTCCCATATAGTATGTATGATTCTACTTTTTGTCCACTATAGGTGTACTATGTGGAAGATATAAATAGGATACTTTTACACAAATTTAATGTAAATAGCATCCCAAACTATACAATATACATGCAGCTGTTGCTATAGCCCTGATTTCTTAGCACTCATACTATTCTTTTCTGTCCTGGTGCTTTATTTGCAATGCATATACCATTACGTGTACATGTTCCTCAGGTGTTGAGCAGTCGTCTGATACCCACTGGGCAGAGAGAAAGAGAAACAGATGAGAGTACAACTCAATTATTCAGAAGAACATTTTTGGAGTATGGTGGTCTGAAGTTTGTCATCAATGTTCTGCAGAAGAATGCTCTTCCCTCAGATGTTGACCTGACTGTGAGACAGGACTGTTATGCCATTTCACTCTCACTGGCTAGGTAATGCATATCTAGAACTAGAGCTCTGTAGAGCACATACATTGCGCAATCTATAGATCTTTTGTGTGTATGGGAAAATACTGAGTAGAAATGCTGCTTGATTGTATATATGGCTCCCGGTGATATCAGCCAAAAACCCACTGATTCTCTCTCTTCGATAGGGCTTTGCATTCCAGTCTGCGGACAAGTAGCAGCCAAACATATGCCACTAGCATTTTGACGACCTTTACCAGTTCGTTATGCACCTGCACAGAAAGCAAAGGCCTATATACATGCATAATGCATTGAGTGGGCACTGTCCATAGACATGGTTATGAAGGCTAACAAAAAGGCACTATTTGTGACGCTCGTGGACCATGTCCCTCCATTCGAAGCACCAAATGCTATATACTGATTCATTGTACTTACGAGTCGCTTATAATAATATATGTGCCTAGGCATCGAGAGATGGCAAATTTTGTGCTAACGACAACAACGACAATACGACCCATTACTTTACTCCTTGCTCATTGCGCGGGTAGTAAAGGTAGGCCATGCCCAATCCACATTGCATGTGGTCAACTTCTGTGCAGTACATCCTTTGTTACATGCCAAAGGGGACTAGTCACCACAAAAGTTGCTTGATGTGGAGATTTGCATGTAGTTGTCAGAGTGGTCTGTAACCAATCAGAAACTATAGAAACTGTCTTCTTTGTTGCTTAATGCCAGGTACAAGCAATACAAATCATGTTTTATGGGCCATCATGGTTATAATAATATTACTAGTGGTGATGAAAATCATCTGTGCGGGGTGAGCCTTCGCCAAAGTCACAAGATTTCTTTGAAAGCTCACAGCGCACATGGGGTTGGTACCCCAATAGCTAGGACTGAGAAGCTACCACGACAGTGAAAGTATCAGTCTACATGCTATGACCATGAGTCCAAGTACCTGTAGCCAGGCCCTGAGGGGATAAGCCTCCATGCAGTCATCTTCATGCTCAGGGAAGTGGAGTCTACCAGTAGTGATTCCGGAAGTTTGTAAAATCGGCAAAATTTTATACGTGCATTTGTATAGGGAAAAATGGTACAGAAAAGTGGCATAATAAAACGATTTGTTGCAGGCACTCACTCCAACCAAATTTTATACTTAAATAGTGTTTCAGAATCAGAAAAGATAGAAGATTCCAAAAATTTATGTTTCCTGGAGAATGGAGCAATGGTTCTACCGGAAATTCCACTTTAAAATCTTTAAATATTACGTTGTGGTTTACGATTTATTCCTTTCATGTGGAAACAGTTACCATTCACTTTCTCATGCCAAATAGTACAAAGAACCACCAAAAGTGTATTATTTGAAGCATTGCTAGTACCTGCAAGAAAAACTTTCAATACAAAACTATAGGAGGTGAAGTACTAGTACCCAGATATCGAAAATTACAATTATTGTTATTGCAAGCCATTGTGGGCGTGGCTGTAATCGCCATGTTCAGCGGAACATTTTGGCACAAGAACCATCTCTTAATTCCACTGTGTTGCTGAGATATGGCCTGAAAACTAGGATGAAAGTTTTTGAAAATTGTACCATTTTTACTACAGAAACTTGGCAGAATATTTTGCCCTACCTTGATCACTAAAATCGTGAATATCTCGGGATCTACTCAACCATTTTTTACCAAATAAGAACCATTAGACTCGCAATTGGATAACAAATCACTTCATTATATCATTGAGATGTTTTCTACCACTTTTAGAAATAGCCCGGAATCGCTACTAGTACCAGTGATGTTAATCGTGGACTTGAGCCTTATCAGAGTAGTACAGTACTCACCTTTCCCAGTTTTATGCCTTGCCTACACTCGAGTTGTCTCTCAGATCAATGGTGCAGTGCGGGCATATGCGCATGCGTATGACGACCATTACCTTACGCGTTCAAAATTTAACTCTCTCCTCACTGAAATGATCACCCCACAAACATACATACAAATATATACATATAAAACCGCTTCCTGTACCTCGTGTATTCGGGGCTCGCTCAGGCTCGCCCCGAATTATTGATCGTACCTATTTATGCCATGTGCTTTGACTGTGTATGCTCGAGCTCAGTATACATAGGTAGGGGTCATTGAGTGACATTAGCTTAAAAATTAACGAAGTGCAGCATATAGGACAAATGACATGCATTTGCATTTAGGGTACATGTATAATATGTATATTACTCCAGAGATATCTAGTCACTGCATGGCGGGTAATTATTGTGGGGTGATAATTTTCATTATTTTTGTGATTGACTTGGCAGACTCAAAAATTTCAATCCACAAAATTAATGCCTCTACAACAATACACATGATTGTACATGCATGTGTACTAACAGCTAGTGGTATGGTCAAACTGTCACAGCCAAAAAAACTCTTCTCAGTGCTAGCAATGAAGTGATGATCACTACTGTCCAGCTGAAGGCATTTTTGACTCAAAAAATGTTTTTTTTTTATAACCTATGCATGTTTCTCGAAATATCTTGTAAAGTGGTTCAGTGATGGGCACATGCATGCATGTATACATCAATCATCATACTTCAGGTTTCTTCTCTGTAACCAAGCCATGCACCCTCCTCCGGTAGTTTCCTATCGCCAACACTCATCTGCTTCCCAGTCCTCGGCAGTTCCCATGGAGGAGGGAGAGGGAGACAAGCCAACCGATGGAGAGGGGGTGGAGTCACTGATTGATAGTGGAAACGAGGAGAAAGCAAAGTTATCCAAAGTCATGAGTACAGAGGATGAGGTGGCACGCCTCACCATCGAAGTACGTTGTGCCTTAATGCATGTATGTGTATGTTAGCAAATGCGTGTACATTGTAATATCCTGCAGACCATGAGTGTTGATGACTTTGCCACAATGCTGGCTTACCTGATGCGTGTGTGCTGGTCAGCAGCTGCAGGTCAACTCCACTTAGCCAGCATAGGAGACTCTGAGCCCTCCTCCCCAGCCCAGTCCCTGAGAGGTAAACCCTCCCCTTCACCTGCTCCCCCTGATGGAAATATAACCAGACTAAAGGCTGGTATCTGTACACAACAGGAAAGTGTCAGTGCTAAGGTAGAGTCATTAATTTGCAATGGATGGAATGAGTATATACCGGTACATGTACCTTCAATTTTTGTGTAATTTTAGAATGCTGCTATTGCCCGCGAGTCCCTGGAGCTATTGATTACATGTCTGAAGCTTCGTAGTTCCCTGCTCAACATCTTCTATACTCTACCTCATGTAGAGGATTTTGTCATTGATATCTTGCTTGGTTGCCCCCACCCTGACATCAGAGTGTCAGTGGTCTGCCAACTGGACCAACTTTGCCAAGCTATTGGAACTGGTGAGACATGGCAAAACTTATTATCATACTTATTCTGATTATACTATATACAACGAAAAATATTTTTCAGACGATCATTTTTCTTATATAGTCCATGTCATTACATGAGGGCATGGATACGCGTCTTGGATGCACCTGGTTGCTATGAACGCGCAGCGTGGGGGAGAGATGTCCGCACTACAAGGCTCAGGATTGGTCAAAACTGTAGGGCCGTGTGCACAAAGAAGAGTGGCCTTAATGCCTCGGGCCATAGAGACGCATAATTTTTATTGTTGAATGATCAGCGCGAAAGCGCCGCGCTTTTCGAGAAGCCTGCTATGTAGGCGCTGGC
Organism: Cliona cf. orientalis; assembly: GCA_963930775.1. NCBI lineage: Eukaryota > Metazoa > Porifera > Demospongiae > Clionaida > Clionaidae > Cliona > Cliona cf. orientalis. Next base: position 4,026,631 of record OZ005703.1, read on the forward strand.
GCTAGCCACTGAGCCTCGAGCGAAGCGAGAGGCGAGGTCTGTTCTTTATCATACCTGTCAGTAGTCCGGTAGCAACATTCGATCAGAGCGAGAACGTCGCTACTGCAGGAGGCTGCCAGAGCAGTTGCTTGCTATGAGGGGTGTGGCCTCTACAACTGCTTCAATCTGCGCATGCGCACAGTACTATCTTGCCCAGGCAGAATACTGTTTGTGCATGAACTACGTCTCTATATTTTGTGAGCATGCACTATTAATAGATGATCATGCATGCTAGCCACATTATCCCATGATTGTGACATTAAACATACTTGTTAATGAGGATAAATATTAAAAAATAAAGTTGAAAGGATGAAGTAGGGATGGCAGGGCCAAAGAGTACACAAACTAGATTGTAGACATAATCATATCCACTATCCCTACGCTTGATTATCATGCACCTGTTGATGTCAAGGTGCATGGTTTGAATTTTCATAGCAATAGCTTTCTTGTTAGCCAGCACAATACTTTTTGAAAATGTGACCCCTGACCAGTATCTTCCACTGCAGCTACTCCGCCCACTAATGGAAATTAACCTTCAACCTTACCATAGTACATACACATGTGCGTGTAGTACTATCGCAATGTAATTGCTAGTAGTAGCAGTACTGTCTTACTAGTATTATACGGTGTGCCCCGAGGTAGTTATCAGACATATATATAAATACAAGGTTTGATAAGTGATTTATCAACCTCATACGGTATGGAGAAACCTGATTGATACAATGTTACTTACATGTGAAAAATCAATTTCAATTTCAGAGTGTGCTTGTCCTACGTATTCTGAGACAACACCAGTCAAGCGGCAGAAAACCTCGTCGACTGAAAATCCTCACCATTTCTTCATTCACTTATTGCTGAAGCATCCTGATGGGTTATGGGATAGAGCCGAGTCAGCAGAAAACTCTGCTCACTGGGAAAGATGTACAGAATATTTTAATCTCCTTTATCAACTGCTGTATTGCCTACAAGGTATTGGCAACGTACTCACAGTGCTCATTGTAGTTATGTCTGCGGCTTATGCTATTCTTAACTAACTATAATATACAAGTCCGTAAAACTTCCATACACCCATAACTTCAGAATATGAGCAAACTAATCTGTCAGTTGATGTCCACCAGATGATGCATACAGAGCTGGAGTGGTTTAGGGATGTCGACTCTGCCCCTGGCACTTCATCCTTCCAGTGTGTCCTGGCAGGTCACCTTCATCTCTGCAGAGCCCTCTTCACCTGTGAGGGGGTGGATAAGAAGAAGTATGGGCAGGACCTCTGTGTGCAGCTCATTTCCAAGTTCCTGTTTCCTGCATCAAGGATGATCCAAGAGAGCCAGGAGCCCCTTCAGGGTATTGTAAACATCAACCCAGTGTGAGTTAATTCAACGACATACTGTAAAGATACTGTATTTTCTTGTTGTTAGGCGCATCTCGCTTATAAGTACATGTTCGTTATTAAGCGTATGCCATTTTCCTGACCTAAGCACTCACTGTTAGGCATATTTTACGTATAAGTGCATATGTGACCCTTGACCTCGATATCTGCATGCTTTCTTGCTATCCCAGGCCAGTAGGGTTCCAGCCTTTTCAAGTTACTCAAAATCACGATGGCTACTATCGATTCTCAGGTTCTTCGAGCTATATACGTATATATGAGCACCATTTCGAGTTGGGCAGAATGGAGCAACACGAATGATTGTGCAATCGATCGATTGGCCACGCCCCTAAATGATGCCGCGAATGCATAATCATGTGTTCTTGGATGTAGCTATTCTTTATTAGGTGCATCTCGCTATTAAGCGCAGGTTTTCTTCCTGTGGAGATATAAGCGCATGCATTTAATAGCGGAAAAATACGATAGCAACTTAATCACTCTGACATTTTATCATATAGAAAATGTTAGTCCTATATACTGGCTATAGTGTCCCAGGTAAACACCCATGGCTGCTTAAACATATGTATAGTCGCGATTTGGCCCACATGGGTGCTTACCATATAAATTGCATATGTTTGCATAGAAGCTGCCACATTGACCCTTGAAATGCAGTGTGTGGGCATTAGCCTGGAACACTACAGAGTATATTAATTTATGCCACCGAATATTTCCTTAGACTATATTACTATAAATACAGCAATTTGATTGGTCAGTTGGAGGTCCATTATTTCACTTAGAGACCTCTCAATAATAGTTAGACACTATTTAGGAGGTTTCTACGTGATTTGGAAGACTGAAGGGCTCTGTGCAGAATCCTGAGTGAAGCGAGGGCTCTACTGAGTCCTGTAAATCACGTGGAAACCGACTAAACAGTGTCTATAACAAGTTTAGATCATATAGTAAAACACTGTAATAGCCCAAGGATACAAATAATTGTAGGGGTTCTATCATATATACATGTAGATACAATGTACATGTACCTACTAATGACCAATCAGGGTTCCGTAGAACCCTCACTTCACTCAGGATTCTACATAGAGCCCTTCAGTCTTCTAAATAACAGTTAGAGACCGAGTCCAAGGTCTCTACGCCTTTTAAGAGATCCGAAGGCCCTGGGCTGTAGCATCCCGAGCGCAGCGAGGGTGCTACTAAGGGCCTGAGGGTCTCTTAAAAAGCGTAGAGACCATTGGACGAGGTCTCTAACTAATTTAGAATATAGCAACTGTAACCATGACATTTAGCCTGGGGACTAGGCTACTGTTGCACTGTGCATCTTTCTTTGCCCTTGGCAGCTCAATAATAGACCTACCTCTCTAAGAGGTCTATAAGTGAATTGAGAGGTCTCTAAGTGAAATAATGGACCTCCAACTGACCAATCAGATTGCTGTATTTGTTACAACTATATTCTAAATCACGTTCGTAGAAACCTCCTAAACAGTGTCTAACTATTATTTATAGACCTCTTGGAGAGGTAGGTCTATCATTGGGCTGCCAAGAGCAAAAAGGATGCACAGTGCAGCAGTAGCCTAGTCCCCAGGCTAAATGTCATGGTTATATTATTCTAAATCAGCTAGAGACCTCGTCCAATGGTGTCTACGCTTTTAAGAGATCCTCAGGCCCTTAGTAGCACCCTCGCTTCGCTCAGGATGCTATAGCCTTGGGCCTTTGGATCTCTTAAAATGCGTAGACACCTAGGACTAGAGTTAGGTGCAGTAATCACTCGTGTTGCTGCATTCCGCCCAGCTTGAAATAGTACCTGTAGCTTGAAGAACCTGAGAATCAATAGTAGCCATCGTGATTTCGACTAACTTGAAACAGCTGGAACCTTGGGCTAGCAAGAAAGCATGCAGATATCGAGGTCAAGGGTCACATATGCGCTTATATGCAAAATGCGCCTAACAACGAGTACTTAGATCAGGAAAATGGCATGCACTTAATAACGAATATGCGCTTATAAGCGAGATGTGCCAAATAATGAGGAAATATGGTAGCAGTAATAGCAAAATAGCACCAAAACCATATTAATTATTATAACACCTAATAGCAAAATAGCACACTAGATTGGCGAAATGGTGTCAATAGCAAACTAGCAGCAATAGCATAATACCGTATTTTCTCGTTATTAGGCGCATTTCGCTTATAAGCGCATATTCGTTATTAAGCACATGCTATTTTGTTGGCCTAAGCACTCGTTATTAGGCGCATTTCACGTATAAGCGCATATGTGACCATTGACCTCGATATCTGCATGCTTGCTAGCTTGCCCAGGGCTCCAGCCTTTTCAAATTAGTCGAAATCACGATAGCTACAGTCGATTCTCAGGTTCTTCCATTAATGAACGCCATTTCGACCTGGGCGGAATGCAGCAATGTGAACAATCGAGCAATCGAGCGATTGGCCACGCCCCTTAAATGATACCGCGAACACACATGCGTTCTTGATTTAGCTATTTTTAGTTAGGCGCATCTCGCTGTTAGGCGCACTTCGTTATTAAGTGCAGGTTTTCTTCGTGTGGAGATATAAGCCACTTTTGGGCTAAACAACACCCATTTCGATCGTTTTTGAGACCAACTACCAGCCCTACCAGTCCAATCGATCTGTTTTCGAATGAATTTCTTCTAAAGCATGCTAAGATGAGCCATAGCAGCAGTTTTCTTAGTTCTGTAGCCAGAAAGGGGGGTTCCATTTAGCCTAACATCAGTATACCATATAGCGGGAAATTTTTGTTGGTGCTAATTTTCGTATGATTGACCAAAATACCCTTAGAATAAATTTTCGTATTTTTTAATTTCGTATGCTTGCTGTGGGAGATTGTGCGCATGCGCAGCTGCTAGCGCTCGCATTATATGGTAACGCTAGCATCACTGGCTTCCCCTTTCGTAGTGGAGCTACACGTAATCGATGTCCACTGGGATCAGGAAGGTCACTCCGTTTCGACGTACGCCTTGGCAAATAATCGATAAAGAGAAATTATTCAGTGAGCTAGCCTTGCATTTAGCATCTGCCGCTCGCGCTAGCGACCGCATGTGGCCGTGGTAGGCCTATAGGTCAAAGGTCATGCATGAAAGAAAAGTTTCGCACATTCAAATTTTCGCAGTTTTTATTTTCATGTAAGGGATGGAGCATACGAAAATTAGCACCATACGAAAATTTCCCGCTATACTGTACTTCTTAGTGCTAGGTGCAGCCCAAAGGGGGGTTGGGGGGTTCCTGTGCACCCCTGGATCCCCCTCTGGATCCGCCACTGGCAACCAGTAACCTTTGACCTTAACCATTAGCATAAAATAGCATCAGTAAACCGCTATTAATTGTATGCTAATAGCATGGTTTTGAAATAGCACAAATAGCACTGTCAATAGTACTTGCTAAAGCCAATACTGCACCTTATGTAGTGCAAAAGTAGCTGGACTTAGCAAGATTTTTATCCAGCAAGCAGTACTATGGGACAATAATTATTAACCCTCGGCGCATGCGCGAGGGGTACGGTAGTCGTTCTGTGTGTGTGTCTGTTCATAGATCATATATCCTATGGTCTGTTACTGCGCTAGCTGCTACATACCTGCTTTATACGTTGAAAACAAGGTGCCATTAGGCTTTTCGTGGTAGTTTCAAGATCTGAATTGTGTGGATTTCGTCGAAAACGCTTCGTTCAAAAGTTCTGGCGACATTTGCTGACCACCATGGCCTTCTTCGCTTCTCGACGAGCTCTCGATCGATGAAAAAGATAGCGATGGCTTCATTTCAAGATTAGTAGTGTGTAGCTCTAGCGATAGTTCTTGTAACTTAACTGACTCATCACAGATCACAGTAGGCTATCAACTACGCTTCTTGGCTTTACTTAGTACTAAGCATGATCTGCTGATCTGGCATGCACGTGGTACTATTACCTAATTGCATGCAATCCGCATTCTTGTGGTTACTCTCTACAACTGTACACTGTACAGTGTTATTTGGCAAATTTGCAATATGCCGACTAGCCTGGTTGCAAGGCTATACAGACTAGCTATTGCTCTTGCGCCGAGGGTTTTGCACTATAGTGCTTCATTACTATGGTTATTCAACCAGTTGGCTAGTAATGTATGTTTACCCTCCACACACACAAGGGATAATGTAAACAGTCATTATATTTCTCGTTGTTAGGCACATTTCACTTATAAATGAATGCTAATTTGCTGATCTAAGCACTTGCTATTAGACACATTCGTGTACAAGTACATATGTGACCCTTCTTAATATCTGGCATTCAGGCTTTTTAAACAGTGAGTGCCATTTTGAGCTGGTCGGAGTGCAGCAACGCCCACAACGAGCAGTGCAAACAATCATGTGATCGATCAAGCGACTGGCCACGGCCCTTAACTGGAGTTCTGTAGAGCACATACCTCACGCGCGTTGCAACATTGTATTGCAATACTCTACTGCAGAGGCTGAGCTGTTTTATGACTTGACAACCCTTTCCAATACTGAGCTTGAGCATGCACAATCGCATCAGCACATGCCAATAGAGTGGGTGTGGTTGATAAACTACAGGCAGATTGAACAGAAAATGCATGATTATAGCGGTAGTAAGCCCTTTTGAGCAATTCAAAGTGCATACAAACCTGTTTTTCACCAATGTCTACCGATTGGTTGTACTTGCAGCATGTACATGCAAATGCCTAGAACGCAAGATCTGACTGGCGATTTTCATGCCGACGACGACAACAACAACGACAGACATATAAACTGATTGCTTTACCCCTTGCGCATGCACATGGGGTAAATATACCCCATGCATTCTTGAATGTACTGTATGTTATTTTCTTTGGGTCATTTTATTAGGCACACCTCACTGTTAGATGCACTTTGCTATAAAGCGCAGGTCTGTTTTCTTCCTGTGGAGACATGAGCACATGCACTAAGTAGTGGGAAATACCATCTTTCCATCAGTGCACACAGGGGTATACTTTTAAATTATATATATGCAAGTTTTGCTTATGCAAGCTTGAAATTATCTGAGTGAAGCAGTGGTCACATAAAGTTAAATATTTATTATTCCACACTTACGCTACATCGCATTGCATAAATTAAAAATTAAAGTATATAAATATTTCAAGAGACCTGTTTTGACTGATTCACATATTTTTCATGTGCATACTAATGCTGCATAGGAATAGGAACCGGGGGGCTGGGGAGAGCTGTAGCTCTCCCCCAAATATTCTAGGAAGGGGGGCAGAGCCCCCCCCCTCCCCCCCCCCCCCCCCCCAACCGCTTGTTAGCCCAGTATTGTTACAACACAGCAGGCCTGATATTATATGAGTAAATGTGCCTCAATAGCTGCCAAATCTATTCCACTTGACTTACGTGGGCGTGGTTTCACTAAAAAAAAAGTGGGCATTGCCCCTAAAAAGTTCGCACACAAGAGGATACCAGAACCAATCCTGGATCCACCACTGTGAATCACTTGGTAAGGTCCATGAACATCACTACCACTGTGTTTTTTATTTTTTTTTTATCGGCCATACCTATGGACTATACAGCTCTTATCTCTGTGCATGATGCAGACGCCATGCTCATGGGGTAGGTGTTCTACTTTAATATCTGATGAATACTTTTTATGAATACCGTATCCGATCTAATTAACACGCCTCTCTAATAGATGCGCCACCTCGGCCTGAAGTGCAATTTTCACACTCTATTTAAATGCGCCCACCCACGCGTCCCTATATTTTTGTGTACAAATTTTGCGCGCCACCTGGTCGTAAAGGATAATTTTCACGCTCTAATGGCGCGCCACCCAGCACTCGTAATTATTTTCATGGCGCGTTAATTAGAACGTATACAGTACTGGTTGTTATACATTATTTAACTAAGATGTGCTTTAGGTATCATCTAGAGAGTGTTTTTAGCAATGAACACCTTTCCACTTGACTTAAGTGTACGTGCATACATGTATGTACCACTCCAGATGCACCGAAGTAGGCTCAAGAGTTGCTGCATATGATCTTTTGGTGGAGCTCTCCTCTGGTTGCTACAACAACTTTGAGCTGATCACAACTCAGCTGATTTTAATGCATCACCGACCAGATCCACAAATTGCTAAAGAGTGGGAGGTACATGTATGTGTTTGTTGGTTCACTCAACTTTTGATTAGTTGACAGAATCTAAGCTTGTTTTTTTAGTATGTGTAGTGAATGATAACTATGTTTACCTACTATACCCTTGTGTAGTCATGTTAGAAATGCACATTGGATTCGATGAATCCTTTTCTGTCCTTAAAATATGTAGCCTTGACAAGGCAGCAGCCATATCGAATCAAACTGAAAATGATAAGGTTGTTGTTTAAAGGCATTGTGTCACAATAAATATAAGCAGCGATTGCTACTAAATTTAAATCGAGTATATGGAGAACCATATGGACTAGCATCACAATAAATCACACATATGGTGCTGCTGCACTCCTTGTGCACTGCAGATCTTCATTGAGAGACAAAGCAAGGTACTGCAAGAGTCGACAACCAGTGTTTATGTCTGCTGGTTGAGCTACTCTTGGTCACCTTGTGAGCTAAGGGTAGATCTCTCAGTGCTACCTACAATGTATATGTAAATCTAGCTAGATGTTGACACTAGTTGCTAATCTGGCATGGGTGCATGACGTTCCCAGGTAGACCTCGTACCTTCTGCTGCATGCTGGCTGAAGACCTTTCAGTTCTGCCACCACAGACTACAGCCATTGATTGAAAACTCGGTGCAGGATTTCAATCTAGTGGGTGTGATTATGTCACTGTTTACTACATGTAGATTGTAGCCCTTACATTGTGACTCGATACCTTTAATTCCCTGATTGCAGTACCAACCTCCTGTTGTCGGCCGGAGTACTTGTGGTTATGTTGGTTTAAGAAATGCTGGAGCTACTTGCTACATGAATTCTGTCCTCCAACAGCTTTACATGACACAGAAAATTAGAGAGGTTAGGTCCCTCACTGAAGTATGTATTATAATACACATGTACCTGAGTGTTATAACATACAAGCAGAATTATCCGCTGTTTATCCCAAATACTCTACATTGTAGGTCATTCTTAGTGCAGAGTTGGAGCAGGAAGATGAATCGTGAGTTTTGGGGTATGCATGCATGTTACTGTAGGATAGGGGAATCTATTAGATATATTATAGTATTGTCATACCGTATAGCCGGAAATATTTGAGCCCAAAATCGCTATTGAAAGAATATTGGCGGATTTAAATTTGGCGGTTCGGTACGGGATCGCCATACGTATATATGCGAGTAGGAAATTTTGGCGGATTTTAATTTGGCGGTTGTAATAATAGACCGCCAAACCGCCAAATTTAATTCCCCGCCAAATTTTCCGGCTATACGGTATCACAGTTGCATACATTCATGTGCATTCACACTCACATACATGTACAACGAGATTGTACATATATGTACTTGTTGGTAGTTGCTTAGCAACCAAAGTTTTTATAGGCAATTTGCCGGCTATGGGAAGGGGTTGGGTCATCATAAAGTAGGCCAATGATGAACAGAGGTCAACTACCAACAAAATAGTTATCTGCCAGTAATTGGGGTGCATTCGACCATGCATCTCATGCACTCCAATTACTGGCAGATAACTATTATATGTATTTATACGCACAGTATTCTTCCTGAGCTTCAAGGGGTGTTTGGGCACTTGCTAGAGAGCAAACTTCAATACTACTCACCAGAGAATTTTTGGAAGAAGTTTAAGTTGTGGGGACAACCAGTCAATGTTCGAGAACAGCAGGATGCCTTTGATTTCTTTTGCAATCTAACTGATCAGGTGGACGAGCAGCTGAAGGTTAGTGATAATAGAGTGTGTGCAGGTATAAGGGCAGGGACCTTATGATTATCATCACTCTTGGTATTGTACATGATATTATACACATGTACATGTACTTGTCTCGGTGGTGTATATTACTGAATATGAGGACATTGTGAACTTACATGTGTGTGTAGAAGACATTCAATCTAACATTATACATGTACATTCCCATCCTACATCTGTCCACAATTTAATGATCACTCACGAGTTCCTTCACTTACATGTAGTTATGCACACTCATCATATGCATGTAGGCCAAATCTTGTCCTCAAGTGTTCCAAGAAGTATTTGGAGGGGCATTTCTTGACCAGAAAATCTGTAAAGGCTGTGACCACACGTATGATAGGGAAGAGTCTTTTCTTTCCCTCCCTTTGCCAGTCAAGTCCAAAAAACAATTGGAGGAAAGCTTGAAGGAATTTGTGAAAGGTGACTGGCTTGAAGGAGACAATGCTTACTTTTGTGAGAAATGCCAGGAGAAGAGGGACACTTTGAAGAGAACATGCATCAAAACACTACCTCAAGTGCTAGTAGTCCACCTGAAAAGGTTCGATTATGACTGGGAGGCTGGCAGAGCCATCAAGTATGATGATTACTTTGAGGTAGGTCTCTCAGATATACAAGAACATTACCTATGAAATTCAGTTTTATATGGCACAGTTTCCATGGGTGCTGGACATGGAGCCCTACACAGCTGATGGTATTGCTAGACAAGAGCAGGAAGAGGAAATACCTGCCAAGCAGCAACTCTTTGAGCTTGTAGGAATTGTGGTCCACTCAGGGCAAGCTTCTGCTGGTCACTACTATTCATTTATTAAGGAAAAACGGTATATTATTTCTTTCCCTCCCTCCCTCCCTCCCTCCCTCTCTCTCTCTCTCTCTGTATTGAGACTCTCCTACTTACAGCATTCAGGAAATATCAACGTCTGCTATTCCAGAGGATGAAATTATTGATGCTTCCTCAGGCAAGTGGTTGAGGTTCAATGACAACCTTGTTGACGAGTTCACTATGTCTGAGGCCTCCTTAGAGGCCGAGTGCTTTGGAGGCAGCTACAAGGCTAAGGCTAATGATGGTGAGTGTCAGTAATTAACCCTCGGCACATGCATAATTCATTCTGCGTGTGTATGTTACCAAGGTACCGTGTTTATTCTAATAGAATGCAAGCAAAAAAAATAAATTCATTTCTGGTTTGCACACAATTAGAGTCAAAACAATTCCAGGAAGTGAATTTTCTTGCGTTAAGTAGATGTTGCGTTGTAATAGAACAATTAGCATAGCTTTGAGTGACGACGAATAGTGGCTATCGATGGTATGATCGTACCTGTGCCCCTGGCCCCGATCATCATGAGGATAGCCTGAGAAAGGCCTTCTGACAGCCGCGCCGCGTGGTTAGCGATGCCACTGAATCGTGCTGATCGCAGCCTGAGGCCCTGGCTGCTGGACTTAGTGCAGTTCCAACTAAGGTCAGTCCCGAGTGTAGTTTAGTACCCTCATGAACGACGAACGACACTTGCGATTTGGTTAACTATAGCTAGCAACGAGTCCGAGAGACAGAGCGAGATATAATATAGAGGCTTCCAGAACGGTTTATTACTAAGCAGGTGTGGTTTAACCGTGCAGCACGCGGTTTGAGCATGCGCAATAGCCTCACCTTAGCACTATTGCGCTAATTGGATTCATAGAAAATAATTACAGACAGTCGCTTCCGTTCTAATAGAATACAAACAATTCCTGGAATTGAATTTTCTTGCGGTAATTGGATCATGCGTTCTATTAGCATAAACACGGTATGTTGAAAATAAGGTGCCTTGAGGCTTTTTATGGCAATTTCAAAATATTATGTGTTGTGTTAAAACACTTGATTCAAGAGTTTTTGCGATATTAGCTGACCACCACTGCTTTCTTTGTTTCTTGACAAGCTCTTGAGTAAAATAGCTGCATCCAAGTAGGTATGTGCATTCACAGACCCATGTAGGGGCTGTGCCAATCACTCGATCATACACGAAATGCATTTACACGTGTAATAGTGAGTGTTTAGGCCAATAAAACAGCATGCGCTTATTATAAGCGAAATGCACCTAACAACAAGACAATACAGTAACTCAACTGACTCATCACTGTTCACAGTAGGCTCTCCTACGAAAAATCTAGAGGTGTTGCTCACAAGACTAATGCCAATGTTGCTGGCTTAATAGCTTGCAACATACCCTGTTTAATTTCCCCTCTCCTTATCTATCGTGCATGCAATTGGTATGCTCCTATGGCCCTCCTTGTGCTTGGCATACTTATATCTGTATAAGCAGTGTATTGCTGGTATTCAGTTACATCCATGTTGCTAGTGTGTAAATAGTAGGGTACCCACCTGATGAAATGTGAGAATATTTTTGGGATTCTGATGAACGAAAGCAGTGTATACATGTAATTGATAATAAGCTTTGTTATGTGTTTGTTAATTGACATAATTAATTGTTCTCTACTTCAGCACATTCCAGCCATCCTGAAACCAGAATCCGTTATTGGAATGCTTACATGTTATTTTATGAGGCCATGGAGCATCCAAAGAAGGACTTGAGTAGTACACGCAGACCATCCGACACCAGTCCCATGTCTCCAATCACCAGTGATGGGGATAAACTTAACCAATTACAGGTACATAATGTACTGATACCGTATACATGTACGTGGATATGTTCACTGGACAAAAATTTCACCAAGCCTAGCATTTTGGTGAAAATTTAATAAAATTTTGCCAGTGCATAGAATTTACTGTTTCAGATTATCGTACATGTATATGCAAGGAGTAAGTAGTCTGTCGTTGTTTGTTATTGTCCCCACAAAATCAACAAATCTCATGGTCTAGGCAGCTCGGTGAGTAGCTATATGTATATGTAAGTTTCACAAAGTGTGAACTAGGGAAACGACTTCTTTGGTGATCATTCAGTAGATCACTAATACTTGATTGTCAACAGTACATTTTTTACACTTTGGTGGTACTCGAGTTACACTACAATGTGTAGCAGTCATGCGATGCATATGGGGCATGTGGTCTAAAGCGCTAATTTTAGATAGGGCCTTCCAGGATTTTATCTGGTCCAAAAATAATGGGGGGGGGGGGGGGGGGGGTGCAGGGGGAACATGGAAGAAAGAGCCAGAATAATAAGCTACCTTAGCAGCCCAAGGGGGTAATTGCAAGAAGGGGGCTGGGGTGTGCGGGAACATAACACAGGAATTGATGTAGTGTTCCACCTAAGCAGCACTACAATTATTTTCTCCCTCTTTTTTTGTGGGGGGGGGGGGGGGGGGGGGGGATAGAACTTGTTGGGGGTAACACACTCTGCTGGGGTCTATGCAGTTAAACTCTTGCCTTCCTTATTCCTTTCTGACGTTAGGCACTGATTCAAAAAGGAGAGAGACGGCAGGTATTCTCAGATACAATGCCAGCTAGCATCCAACGGAGCATCAATGAAGAAAATCTGCAGTTCATGCAGCACAGAGATGTGTACTGCCCAGAGTATTTCGTATTTATCAATGGATTGGCAGTTGCTAACATGGTCAGTTCTCTCTCTCCCTCTCTAATGATAGACGTATTAAGATAGTACAATCTCTCATTATGTGCAGCCTACTGCACTCAACTGTGATCATAGTGAAAGTAGTCAGTTTGGCTTGACAAGCATGCAGCTTGCAATCAACTTTCTCTTCCACACCTACTTTAGGACAAGGAAGAAACTTAGGTAGCATTCGATTTCTATATTTATTTATGCTTTGACTCTTAGAGATACTATTACATGCAACAGGTCTGACATGGAATACTGGATAAGGAATGTTGAGCAGCTACTAAGGTTTTGTCAGTCAGCCTGTCTGTGGTTCATGGAGCTATTGACCAATCAGCATGGGACCAACTACATAAAGTAAGTTTCAGAGGGTTCAGGGGATCTGTTTCATCACCCTCCACCACCCCCAAACTTTCTCCTTTGCCCCAGACCATTGTTACTAGAGTGCACAAACAAAGAAGTGAGGCAAAGTTTTTGTAGAATTCTCTCTCAAACAGTTGAGAGCTACATCAGATTTGGAAATTCAATAGTGAGCCCACTTAATTGTGGTTTAATCTGAATTTCAATGCTAAATAATGCTTATCAGGAGGAAGGTCCAATAGATCAGATAATTGATTGTTTACTCGATATGCTTGAGAAGGATGTTGTTGACAATAGCAAGTCATGTGCTGAATATTTTGAGTTCTTCCGAAATTATTCCAGTTCCGTAAGTGTTGCATGCAATATATCTCACTCCTATTATGGTAGTATAGATACATGTACATCTGCATGCTGAATTACACATACATGACATGACATACAGCCATTAGGTTGCCGTCATTTGATAACCAAGGATGCTTTTGTAGTCTTCATGAATTTTTTGCTTGGATCTTCAAAGCTCACACCCAGACAGGTAACCCAGTGATGTAGCAAAGGAAGCTTATTGTCATTATCCAGTCTCTACTACTTCCCTCTAGGACAAGGCACCACCTCGAAGATGGAGTTCCAATCAGGTGAAGGAGTTTGGTCCTCTCTACAGCACTCTCTCTCTACTAGTACGTAACACAGATATCTCTGTGTTTGAGACGGAGACAGATCCCAAGGAAGAGCCACAGCTCAACCCGTACATGATCTCCAGCCAGATCGGTGACCTCCAAACTCCATCTGAAGGAATGCACCAGGCACTCTTCAATATTGAGCACAGCAAAAGGTTTATAAAGGAGGTAAGTGTAGGATTGCTTTATACTATCGTATGGCAGGTAATTTCCTTGAGGTGCTAATTTTTGTTATTTTCATGGTTGATTTGACAGTCACGAAATTTTCCCATGCACCCATGAAGATTAATGCCTACGGTGATATTATGCGAGTCCATGATGATGGGCGTGGCCACAAACATTGTGGCAGTGCGGCAAACACTTCCCAGTGTTAGCAAGCATCAGTAGCCACTGTCATCCAGCTGATAGCGTCTTCGACACTAATATTCTTCTATCTCATGCTATTTATCCAAGCCTCTGTAGTGACAAAGAAGATGGCGAGCGCACGTATCGATTACATCATCACTTGTGCAGCAGTGCCACGCCCCTGGACTGGTTGCTGTCACAAAATTTAAAACCACGAAAATTAATTTTGAGGGCCTTTTTGGACTTTCCACGAAAATTGGTACCCACGAAAATTACCTGCCATACGGTATGTGTGCAAGAAATTTTTGATTTTTCCAGTGTGTTTTAACATTACGTGAAAGTGACCTTGCTGCTAGTGATGCTATTGCTGGTACATTCTGCTACTGCTGTTGGAACAATCAATCCTTCTCTGCCTGTGCAATTGAAGACCTACAGGTTTGTGTTCAACACTTATTACTTTATATTTATTTTCATCAAAAGTACATGCAGATTCAAATAGGAACTGTTCAATCTAATGAACTCAAAACCTACTTTAGAGTGCTGACTGACATATTGGTATGCACATTCTCATTGCTTGTTATATCATGGCCATCTTCTTTATTATCTCCAGCTTATCAGTGACTCTCTTCAGACAAAGCGTATTAGCTTCACCATCAGTGGAGGAAAGTACCAACCACACGTTTCAATTTTCTGTACGTTGCTATCTTGATACCAGCGTAGTCAGAAATCTGGCAAGGAATTAAATTTTCAGTTTGGTGACTTTCACACTCACACACATGCATGCATGTACATATACAGGAGTATCTAATCTACTCCTGACATATAATATTATGGCGATCCCATCATCTACTTGATTGTAGAGTCCATAATCAGTGACAACCTAATTTCCTAAGAATATGTTTGGCGACTTGTAGTTGATCAAGCTAGACCCCTTTTTTGCCGACGACCTTTACCCACTTGATCCACACCCTTTTTCGCATGTGGATAGAGTGGGTAGAGGTCATCAGGTGAAAAAGGGATCTAGCTTGATAGACTACAAGTTGCCAAACTTATTCCTTTGCATGTGGATAGAGTGGCAGTGGCGGATCCAGGGGTAGTTCGTTTGGTTCGCTCGAACCCCCCTGACCCCAAGCCTACCACGAGTAATAATATCTTCCTGTGAAAAAAAAACTATCAGTGATTCTTGATGTGAAACTATATTATTTTGGGAGTCTTGGCCTTGTTTACTACAGCTGCAATCAGGAAACTTACAGATTCCTTTGTTGCCTTTCTAGCGGCTGCACGATTCAGCGGCAAGCACGATCGAAAAGGGGCGTGGTCAACAGAAATTTTTCATGTGCTTTGCGCACAATAAAAGAACCCCCTTCGCAATATCCTGCATCCGCCCCTGAGTGGCTAAAGATCATTGGGGCGAAAAAGGGATCTAGCTTGATAGACTAGATGATTTGGTGATCTTTGTGTGCAACTGACATACAGTGTATCATAAGACCTCTAATTAAAGCAACACCCAGCCCCCAAAGTATGCGACATATCATGATGCAAGTGACAGTGGTGTTACATTCACAGAGAGGGGTTACTGAAGCGAGAGCTAATTCGGAAGATAACGAAGGGGGTGAATATCCAATTGTGCGTGAAAATTTTATGACCATGCATATGCCCACTTTGTATCAAACCACACCTATTTTTGCACAATTGAGGTTGCTATCGTGAGTTTCTCGGTGAAAAACTGAATTGTAAATCGAGTGGAATAGATTAGGCAGCTATTGAGGCACATTTACTCATAATCAGGCCTGGTAATTCTGAGTTGTAACAATACTGAGCTGGAGAACAAAAATGGCTCTGCTCTCCTTCCTAGAATATTGGGGGGGGGGGGGGGGGGGGGGGAGTGGGCTACAGCCACCGCCGCCGCCGCCCCCCCCCCCCCCCCCCCCCCCCCCCCCAAATTCCTACGTCTATGTAATTTCAAGCATGGCAGTGGCCATCTTCAGCTCCTATGACAGATGTCCATAACTGGAATTGCAGTACCCCCTAATAAAGCAACACCAACGAGGTAGTACAATTATTTTTCCTTTTTTCTGGGGTTGTAATTAGTGAAAAGTATGTCTTCCATCTACAAGCCAATAACTGGCTACTGTGACATGCAAATGCCATCTGGAATTGTTGCACTCATTTAGTTTCATAGTGCTCACAGTGATAATCAATATATAGATGATCTATTGGACAGATTATGGGGTAGTAACTCTCACTTAGGAGTTGCCATAGTGTCCTATATAAGCGCCATGAGTGCATAAGCACAACACAATTTGGGCCGCGATGGCATTTACCCAGGATATGAATTGCATACGTTTGCATAGGAGCTACATTGACCCCTTGAAATGCGGCATGTGGGCACTACAGTACATGCAGAAAGATCATGCTGTGCATGGACACTCAGATTAAAATCTTAACAGAGTCCTTGAGTATTGCTCAGGTTAATTAATTTGAAGCAAACAAGCTGATTTTTAACTGTTTATTGATGTGTAAAACTTACTTAGATGCCTAAATTAGTAGGTTTCCATACTGATGACAGAAGACAGGCAGATGATAGATTGACAAGCCAATCTCTCTATCCATTGCACATGCATATGGATAGCAATTACAATAATAGGGAGGCAAAAAACAATCCCTTGCACATTCATGCTTGATCGTAGTTGATTTTGAGATCTAATTATTGATGTTTAATTTTTTAGCTACAATTCAGAGTAACTCCTCAAGTCAGGCAGATTCCAAGAAAGCCTATCAAGGAATTAAATTTCTTGTAGGACTCGCTAACAAGTGAGTTTCTACAGAATTTTCCGGCCGTGGGGGTAGATGAGTGATGTGTTAGTTTTCAATGAAGGACTACAACTAGAGCCCTAGATCCTTAATCCAGATTAAAGTAATCCAGTTTCTGTGTGAACGTCTTAATCCACTTTCAATCCAGATTAAGCACATACTGATCCAGATTACTGAATCAGTTCAAACTGCGTTTACTCACTAGTGTTTAATCCGGATTAATATTATTTTTTTCATGGCCCATTACTTTACATGTAATCCACTTTTTTTTATCCACATCATTAATTGATTCCCCGATTAACTAATCTGGATTAAAAGTAGATTAAGGCGTTTACACAGACTCTGGATTACTTTAGTCCGGATTCTAATCTGGATTTAGGACCTAGTGTAAATGGGGCTTAAAGAATCCACATCCTGATATGGATTATATGTAAAGTCATGGGCCATGAAAAGGTTAATCCGGATTAAGCACTAGTGTGTAAACGCAGTTTATACCAGTTCAGTTTAATGTGGATCAGTGTGTGTAAACGGGGCTTATGGGTTTATGGGCATGAAGTTAAAAAAAAGGTTTGGTTCTGTGGTCCAACCACTTTTACTATACGTACTTTTACTCAACATGCAATGGGCTTTAATTTAAAAAGCGAAGGGTCCCTATGGATTTACATAGGCGGTGGAACCAGGGGGCTGGGGGGCCATCCCCCCCCCCCCCCCGACACACCTTTTTCAAGGCTGACACACCCACTTTTGCCTTGTGCTAAGCAAAAACAATGAACTTGTCAATTTTACCAGTCTGCAATAGCCTTCTATCAGTTCTGATGCTAGTTTCACTATGAGGGGGTCAAGATGTAAGACGATTCGCGTGCAAAGTGTGCACACAAAAATTTAATTATAAGCCATGCCCACTAATTAGCGGTAACACAACTGTGAAAATTGAGAAATGATGGACTACAGGCAAAAAACAGTCAATTTCAAGGTCAGTATGCTTCTGCCGCCTATGATTTGTAAGTTTTGTAAAGGCTAGGGCTGTGTAATTCATCCACAAGTACAACAAACCACCAAGACACAAAGCTTCAATGTCAGTGATGGGCATGAAAGGTGAAAAGTGTGGTGCCAAAAATGCAACTTTTTGAAAATGCTTTGTTATTAAGTTTTTATGTGCTAGCTACTGCACTTTGCAGGTCTGATTAATTAAAAGGCTTAGCCTAGTATGAAAATTATTAATATGAAACACTTCACCATAATAACCCAGTAGCTATATAGTTGTAGTAGTGCATGTGGTAAAAGGCTGTCAATATGGTACGTACACTCAATGCCTCAATCACAGAGGTGGAGTCTGAGGCTCTGAGACTGACTCTCAATCTCAATATTGATCTCGATGCTTCAATCGCAGAGAACTCGACAGCGCAGTACAGCTTCCAAACTTTAGATCGATCATGGCACACTCCTGCATGCACTATATGTGCTATCAGGAGTACAATACATTAATGTACTCCTGGTATCAGATGTAACACACCTGATGCACTCTCTGAAGCAGTGGCTCCAGCCACCCAGTGTTACATTCACAGTGGCTATCCAGTGATCCATAACATAGTCAGCTCCCTTTACTCGGGAACGAACAAGTCCTAAAATTTTGAAATAGGAAATGATTTTGAAATAGGAAATGAAGCTACATGTAGAGCAGTATAGTGCAAGCTGGCTTTATTTATTTATAAGCCAGGAGAACACATAAAGTTCAAGCCAGTCAGAGAAGGTAGCACGCAGCTTATAAGGTATTCGCTGGATACACGTGTAAGGTACTCTATATCCTTACAGACTTTCAAGTCTCAGAAAGGCTCCATCAAGGCCCTGAATTTTCTCATTATTACGTCATAAATTACACCATAATTACCTCATAACCACAGAAAGTAACTATGTACAGCCACTAAGGGCCTGAGAGAATAGGCTGAATCTTCAATTAATCTAAGTAGATATTGTTGAAACAGTAGGTGAGTTCATCAGCAGTGCTGCTTCTATGCTAGCTATCATAAATTTTTAGCCTATTCTCTTAGGCCATTAGTGGCCTGAAGCATGTCAAACTCAGGAGACGTAACACTCTACATGTATGCAAATCTCTAAGATAATAATTGATATCATTGCTTCATGTTTTAGATGTAAACCTGCCCGAGAATTTCTTTTATCTCACTCTGCTGAGTGGCAGTGGGCTGTTGGGTGGCTCAGGAAGAAGGTTAGGCGTGGTCATTTAATATATCCCTACCCTGAATCGATTTTGTCCTTTACAGCTCTCTTCTGATTACTATAAGTGGTCACAATCCAGTTCCAATGAAACTTCTCATTCCAAATCTTTTCAGAGAACAGTTAGTGCACAGGTACATATTACTTAAGAGAGCCTTGACTGTCCTATAATAATATTATTGTACCCTTTACCTAGGACACTTTAGAAGAAGCCAATGCTCTGCTTAATGAGCTAGAAGCAAGAGACTCGCACCAGACACCTCAGGTCGCAGGCTCCAGTGGGCGAGGATCAGCATCCACTGATAGAACATATGATAATTCAAATGAGCACTCGAGCATTGAGCAGATTGAAGGCTAACTTTATGGAGTTCACTAGACTGTACAATTTTGCTTCTGTTAATGAGCATGTTTGAGTATTGTTTATAGACATTGTGTGTTATTTGAATTGTGTTGCAATCGGCCTTAGTTGATACTGGAATGTGCTATACCTAAATGGATACCTGCAGTGGAGATCGATATCCTGTCTCATAGCTCATACTCTGTACTCATAGTTTTGCGAAACGTCATCAATAACTCATGAATAAAATTAATATAGCGAGCATATTCAGTGCGCAAAGTTGACTGGTGAATTAGGCTAAAGCTTAGCCTCGTTGAACGATTCATAAGCTTGACCATGCAGGCCAATTGGGCTCAAATCATCATCTTGGCGCTTGTAGCTGCGGCTGAATGTAAGTTATTGTATTAATCGGCGTGAAGTCTGTCATTGTTAAATATCTAAACCCAATAGGTACAATAACTGCACCAATCATTAGTGGCTCCAATGTCATTCAGTTGGGCCGAAATACTACCCTGCAATGTACGGTTATCAGTACTGTACCAGTAACCATAGGCTGGACAACAACTGCACTGTCAGCCGACATTTCCAACCAAACCGGTAATATTTTTGGTCATAGTGTGAGTGAAATTCTTCATCTAGCCAATGTTGATTCTGGGTATTGTGGTGTGTACACATGTGCTGTTGCTGATGCTAACATGAGTGCATCAACTTCAGTGAGTGTTGGTGAGTACAATAGCCGTTATACCTGGAAAACTCTGTAATCAAGTTTTATTTTTGATATTCTAGCTCCCATCTTGGAGGTAGCTTTGATGAACCAGACACATTCGGAAAGTCCAGACTTAGAGGTCAGCTTCACCTGCAGCATCAGTGGTGGTATTGGTAGTTCAGTAGAGATAGTATGGAATGGACCAGTGGACCTACCTGAACCTACAATAACAGAGAGCAGTGATGGAGTATTTACCAGCAATCTTACACTCTCCAATGTCACAGCAATCTTCACTGGTATCTATCAGTGCACTGGAAGATACAGCAATAGCCTATGCTTTGCAAATGTTTCATCTAATGCTAGCCTAGTAGTGATAGCACCACCAACCATTATTGATCAGACAGAATTTCCATCTAAAGTTGATAGTGGAGAAACAGCCACTTTATACTTTGTGTTCTTATCTCTACCATCACATACTGATGTTAACTGTATTGGACCTGCTGGTGTTGTATTTGAAGAGACCAGAATGGACAACAATACTCAACAGTCTATACACATAGACATCGAAGTCAGTTCTGTGAATTTTACTCATGGAGGGGAATACTTGTGCACTGCAAATAATTCTGCTGGTAATGTTACAGCAACAACTTTACTCCTTGTTCGACCAGTTGTGGAACCTAAAGAAGTTTTAGCCAAGAATGAGGACAATATAACATTGATATGCCTCGCTCAGTCTTTCCCAGAGCCCTCATATGTTTGGGAGATGTTCAGAGATAGCAATGACAGTGATACCTTTCCAGATGAGTTTGGATTTGTATCTGGCAGTGGAGAAAACATGATGGCAACCCACCCTTTTCTGGATTTTGTACCAGTTGGGTATGGAGATGCAGGAGTATACCGCTGTATGGTTAACATCAATGGGACGTGGCTATTCTCAGATGAAGTATTATTGGCTGGTGAGATTTATCATAACCTTGCTAAGTATCTAGCTTGTTATAATAATATTATTATGCTGACAAGTATTGCATGTATTGCATTCACTGGAGAACTATTGTGGGTGCTGTCACACATCATTGATGTGAGGGAGGATGCCAACGATGCAATAATATTAACATTATCCAAACTCTCTGTCACTCCTCCTGACTATCTGAGAGTGTTATTGCATAGCTATGTGAGGTCATGCATGCATAGCTGTGTATGTAATATATTCTTCTGTATGCATGCAGTGTCACCTGAAGGCAGTGTTACAGTGGAGGCAGTTAACATGACTCTGCTTTATGATCCCAATGAGCCAGCTACTCTAAACTGTATGGCCAGTGGAGGACCCAATAATACGTTTACGTGGTTCCTTGATGGAGATTTGATAAATGAAACATCAAATACACTGGTTTTTAGCGAAGTGGAGGGAGGGGAGTACACTTGCCAAGTCAGCAATGCTGCTGGGAATGAGAATGCAAGTATCATATTAACAGGTAAGTACACATGGTTGTACAATATCATAGAGTCGGTAGACTCTATAAGTAGGGATGGCACGGATACTCCATATATATAATACATTACAAACATCCAAATATCTCAAGACAGGTAACTTTGTGAGGTTTCTAAGTGTCAAAATCAGAATCTACAGCAAATTATCGATCTAACAAGACCAAGACCATTCATCAACTCCATTGTATATGCCAGAACCAGATGTTCAAAAAATAGCCATTTCTCATTCTTTCTTCTTTCTTTCTTTCTTTCTTTCTTTCTTTCTGTTTTCTTGGGCTAACTCAAAACTACCATGACCGCTTACCTTAGCTCGAGTATAAATCCACTAGCGCGCACGTCTGTGGCACGCTCGTTTTGTGTTATCAGTACAGCGATTTAATTGTGGGCGTGTACAGGGCATTTTGCGAGTGGGTGTGTCTGATTAGCCATTTTGTCATATAATGCGCATGCTCATAAGGTGTTGCCATGGTGAAGTCATGTGACCGATGTCAGTGGTGCGCATGCGCTAGCGCATCCATGATAGATCCAGGACCTGCTCAAGCGCTCAGCTGACCAGCTCAGTGAACTGTCGATTATGGTGGCTACTACCAACAGTACACTTACTGCTCTATAAAATACGCTCCAGAAACGGATGGTTTTCGTCGCTACTTGGTTCTAAAAAGCCTTCTAATCCTTCAAGTTTGTCGATCTAGCCAGCTTCAGGATCGAGATAACGAGAGGCGTGGCTTCAATCGCCGGTCACTGGTTACCTGAGTTGTCCACTGATGCGTGTTCAATAGTGTGTAATGCAAAAGAAGACGTCCTAGCTAGCTATCAAAGACTGCCTAGGATTTGCACTCACAGGAGTATTCAAGTTTGAACTCACGGTGTGTTTGAGGTACCATAGCTACCTGACTCAAAGGCTAGGATCGCACAAATATGCTGAATCAGTGATGTACCTGCTTCCCTATAATATTGTAATAATACATTATTGTTAGAGCACGGTTGGGTATAGATAGGACCAGAAGCTGGTTCCATGCATTTTATAACGATGAATAGGCAAACCCTGGTCACCATGGTGAGTCTCATGCCCAGCCTCCGTCCCCATGAGTTTAGTCAGCTAGGTGGCATTGATGAACATTAATGACTATCTGTAATCATGCATGAAATACCCTGGGGGTACTAAAAAAAAGAACAGTAACAAGTATAAAAAACAATTGAATAAAATTGAAGGATGAAGTAGGGATGGCAGTGCCAAAAAGTACACAAACAAGGTTTGTAGGGATAATGTATCACATTCACTATACATCCCTACGCTTGCTTTTGGAGTAGCCATACACACGTATTATATGTGGGGCACATGCATGCAGGAATGGAAAATAAATACATGGATCAATATCAAAATATTAATAGCGACACTTTACACACTGAATCAGGAGTGTATGACGAGAAAAGCAGGCGTAGGGATGTATAGTGAATGTGATACATTATCCCTACAAACCTTGTTTGTGTACTTTTTGGCACTGCCATCCCTACTTCATCCTTCAATTTTATTCAATTGTTTTTTATACTTGTATAATATGTACTTGTATGTCACAATTCCACATTTAGAGGCCCCTCATGATGTGATGATAGCATCGGATTCCAACAATGACCTGAATGTTGCATCGCTCAATGACATTGTAATACTAATGTGCATTAGTAGTGGTGGACCCAACAATGCTTACAATTGGGCAAAGGATGAAATGATCCTTGATGGTGAAACTAGCGATACTCTTACTCTGATCATTATCAATGGTTCATCTGGTGGCAACTATACCTGTACTGTCAGCAATGCAGCTGGAAGTGACTCTGCCTCCACCACACTCTATGTAGCACCTTACATTGTCACTCCACTGGAGGAACAGACTCTCACTACTGATGGATCCAATGTGAGCATCAGCTGTGATGCTGATGGATTTCCAAGCCCAACTGTAAGCTGGGTGGACATGACAAATGCAGCAGTGATGAACACATCAATACTGGAGTTCAGTCCAGTCATGTTTGGAGATGAAGGACTCTATCGCTGTGTGGCTACTGCAGAAATTAATGGTGTGACTTTTACTGCTATGAACAACACTATTATAGTTGGTAAGCAATGGAGAGCCATTTTACCATATTTAATGCTCACCAAAGTTACCCGCTATATGGTATTATTATATATGCACTTGTTTCTAATTAATGCAGTTTCTCCAGTAGACAGTGTTACAATACCACTATTAAATCCTGTTTTCAGCCAAGGGAATAACAGCGTACTTATCTGTACTGCTTTTGGAGGCCCTAGTAACATATTTCTTTGGAAAATGAATGGAAACATCATTGGAAATGACAGTATGCTGGAAGTGATGGACATTGATGCTTCTTCTGGTGGTGTCTATACCTGTACAGTCAGCAATGCAGCTGGAAGTGACTCTGCCTCCACCACACTCTATGTAGCACCTTACATTATCACTCCACTGGAGGAACAGACTCTCACTACTAATGGATCCAATGTGAATATCAGCTGTGATGCTGATGGGTTTCCAAGTCCAAATGTGAGCTGGGTGGATGTGACAAATGCCAAAGTAGTTAATGCATCATTACTGGAGTTTAGTCCAGTCATGTTTGGAGATGAAGGACTCTATCGCTGTGTGGCTACTGCTGAAATTAGTGGTGTGGAAGTTACTACTATAGGTGATACTATAATAGTTGGTAAGTTCATAAACAGATAAACTTACAGTTAGCTTTAAACCTGCATGTACCAGAAAGACAAACTTTAGTCTTAATACGTATGTATCTCTTACTACAGTTTCCCCCGAGAACGGTGTCATTGTATCTCCATTAAACATGGTTTTCAACCAAGGATATAATGCCACATTTATTTGTACTGCTTTTGGAGGTCCTGATAACTTTTTCCTGTGGAGAATGAATGGAAACATCATTGGAAATGACAGTGTGCTGGAAGTGATGGACATTGATGCTTCTTCTGGTGGTGTCTATACCTGCACTGTCAGCAATGCAGCTGGAAGTGACTCCGCCTCCACCACACTCTATGTAGCACCTTACATTGTCACTCCACTGGAAGAACAGGCTCTCACTACTAATGGATCCAATGTGAACATCAGCTGTGATGCTGATGGGTTTCCAAGTCCAACTGTGAGCTGGGTGGACATGACAAATGCAGAAGTGATGAACACATCAGTACTGGAGTTTAGTCCAGTCATGTTTAGAGATGAAGGACTCTATCGCTGTATGGCTATTACAGAAATTAATGGCATGCGTTTCACTACTACTGATGACACCATCCTAATTGGTTAGCAAGGAATTACTTGTAAACTCACCTCATTCTAGTCTATTCAGGTCCCTCCATCTATGTAATATAAAGTTGCAATGCCACTGTTATAACTCTGCGAGTTTTCTGGGCTGATATAATATATATATGGTATAGCGCTATATATTATATACAGGTATCGAATGTAGACTGTGCATGTATGCACTCTACATTAACAAACGTTTACCATATGCACCTATAGCTATAGCTACTGGGGATATGGCAAACATACTATATTACGGTATTACACGTATACCACTGCAGTTTCCCCCGAGAGCAGTGTCAGTGTATCTCCACTAAATATGGTGTTCAACCAAAGAAATGACATCTCTTTCATTTGTGATGCTTTGGGAGGTCCTAATAACACTTTCCAGTGGCAAATAAATGGAAACATCATTGGAAATGACAGTATGCTGAAAGTGATGGACATTGATGCTTCTTCAGGTGGTGTCTATACCTGCACTGTCAGCAATGCAGCTGGAAGTGACTCTGCCTCTACCACACTCTATGTAGCACCTTACATTGTTGCTCCACTGGAGGAACAGACCCTGACCTTCAATGGATCCAGCATAAACCTTACCTGTGAGGCAGATGGTTTCCCATTGCCAACTGTCAGCTGGGATCGTAATACAACTGATGTTGCTGTTTCCAACGACTCAGAATTGATAATACCAACAGTCACATTTGGACAGGAGGGAGTCTACCGCTGTATAGCTAATGTGAACATAAACGGAGTGGGGTATGAAGACTCGGACATCACAACTGTTATTGGTGAGGATAATTATGCACTAAAAGTAGACATTTTTTTCTGCTCAGGCCTAAGCAGTACCGTATCACCTATATTGAGCTTGAAAGATCTGAGGCTTATACCTACCTTAAGGTATTGACAATAGTTAGAAACTGTTTAGACATGATTTAAAAGACTAAAGGGCTCTATGTAGAATCCCGAGCAGAGCAAGGGTTCTACGGAGACCTGAGATCTTCTAAATCATCAATTAAACAGTGTCTAACAACTTTAGATCCTAGCAACAATGCCCATAAACTTGATATATTAACTGCTGCTTAGCAATAATCCTATAAAACTATAGGCAACAATTTTGTACGAGTTCATACGGAAATTTTACATGCAGCGCGTGCAGGGTATGTGCTAGTTATGTTTGCAATCATGTTATGTTCAGTGATATTAAAGCATTACACTATTTGTTTATATACGTATAGTTTCTACTGAAGGCAGTGTCATGGTCACCCCAGTGGATCAAGTATTCACTCGTGGGGAAAATGTCACTTTAACTTGCATCTCTATGGGTGGTCCTGGCAATATCTACCAGTGGGAGAAAGATGGAAATGTTGTTGCTACTGATGATGTTCTTACTGTAATGGACATTGATGCTTCCTCAGGGGGCATTTACTCCTGCACTGTCAGCAATCTAGCTGGAAATGATTCTGCTACCACTACACTCTATGTGGCTCCTTACTTTGTCATGCATCCAGGGAACGTAGAGACATCCAATAGTTCAGAGGTGAACATATCCTGTTTAGCACAGTCATTTCCTGAGCCAGAATATATCTGGATGAAAGATGGAGACTCTACCCTGGTTCGTAATGGTGTAATTACAGTAAACATGCCCAACAGTCTTGGATTCAGACCAGTCCTATTTGGAGATGAGGGAGTGTACATGTGTGTGGCTTTCATAACTATAGACATGGTTGTACACAATGAAAGCTCTGATACTGCTATTCTTGCAGGTACATGACATGTACATGCATTAATGTACGTAGTGAGGCTCCCTTTGTATGAATTAGCTACATGTACAATTATTGCAGTTTCTCCAGAAGGCAGCATACAAGTCAATCCAACAGCCATCAATGGCAATGATAGTGGTGTTGCAACGTTCACATGCATGGCCTTGGGGGGTCCTGGAAACATGTTCTCATGGACAAAAGTGAGAGATAACAGAAATATTACCAATAATTCTGAGCTGATGCTAGTGGACATAATGGCTTCTGATGGAGGAGTGTATCAGTGTACAGTAGAGAATCTGGCAGGCAGTGAGAATGATACTGTCACTCTCAATGGTAATCACTGTAATTGCACGTACGCTGTCACATAACCAGTACATGATTATAATAATTATCTCTTTCTTCCCTGTAGTTTCTCCAGTAGTGATAGAACATCCTCAGCATCAGAATGTGACAAGCTTTGAAGGCATTATCATGCTAAGCTGTACAGCCACTGGTTTCCCAGCACCGACAATCACCTGGTTCCACAATAATTCTATGGAAGGCAATACTTCAGCACAGAGAATTAATGACTACACCACTAGGAGTATTGTGACAATATCAATGCCGGCAACAAATGACTCTGGTATGTACTACTGTACAGCAGCAGTTGATGGCTTTAATGATGTTGATAGCAACACAGTCACTGTGCTAGTACAAGGTGAGCATTGCTCTGCAATTGCATGTACTTCATTTATAGTAACATACTTACTTTAATTTATGTACATATATAATACAGATATTCCAGAGCAGCCTCAAAATATCACTGCAGTAGAGATCCAATCTCGCTATCTGGTACTTATGTGGGTGGAACCTCATGACAACAATGCTCCTATCCTGGGGTACTTTGTCTCGTATAATCAGCCAGTCTTTGCAGGGGGAGAGAGAATAATATTGAATGTATCAGAAGAAATGGTGAATGTGACTAACCTCCTCCCGGGAGTTGTATACGACTTCACAGTGATTGCTTACAATGACATCGGGAATTCAACTGCAAGTGAAACTACTCCACTGAGTACATTGGAGGAAGGTGAAAACATTCTGTGCATACCACAAGTGTGGTATGTTGTTTATCATTATCGTTACTACAGTGCCTGCTAGTTCACCTCAAAATGTGACTGCTGTGTCACTATTATCCACCACCATCATGGTTACTTGGGAGGAGGTTCCTTCTATTGACAGAAATGGCATGATCACCACCTATGAGGTTCTCTATGAACCACTTGAGACATTTGGACAACTCTCATCAACTGATATCATCAATGCTACAAACTTGTCCGTAATTTTGGAGGGACTGCATCCATTTGTGGGGTACAATATCTCTGTCAGGGCATACACCAGTGTGGGGAGTGGACCATACAGTGATGTGGTTGTTGAGATAACACTAGAAGACAGTTAGTCAACCCTCTAAGCATGACAACGGCCCTGCTGATATTGTACTACATGCATGTACATTTTCTGTGCAGGTCCTGGTATGCCACAGAATGTCAGTGCTGTGGTCAACTCCTCAACTGAGATCATAGTGTTCTGGGAGGAGGTCCCTGCTTTTAATAGAAGTGGCACCATCTTAGTATATGAAGTGCTCTATCGCAGCAGTCTGGATCAAACACAAACCCTAAACACCACTGATAATTCAACATTTAGTTTGTCACTGCAAGTGGAGGAATTTACTACATACAATATTACAGTCAGAGCTTTCACTGTGGCAGGTGCTGGAGATGAGAGTATGCCAGTTGTGGTGGTCATGACACCTCCAGTCTGTAGGTTTCCAGAGTAATTTAATATGTGATATTTTAAGTGATACTTTGTCTCCAGCTCCCGGAACCCCTGCACCTCCGATGGTACCTACTATGGATGAGGTTACCTCATCCTCTGCTATAGTGCGCTGGAATCCAATACCAGAGAGATTTGCCAATGGAGAGATTACAAAATATGTCATTAATTACAGAATTTCTGAGCCAGCAAACAGAATGAAAAGACAGACAGTTAACGGTATGGTAGTACCTGAGTGTGTCATAGGAGGAATTGAGAATACTGATAGGAACTTGACTGTTGGTGGTGATCAGACCAGTGCCACACTTCAAAATCTGAGTTAGATCATGTATTGTGCACAGGTAGGATGATTAGACTTACTTCTGTTTGCTTGCAGCTGCCAATATTGAGTATGAAGTGAGAATTCTTGCAGTAAATACAGAAGGATTTGGTGAATTTTCCAACTCAATTATATTTGGTACAAATGAAGATGGTAAGATCTTAATTTATTGCTGTGACATTCATAACTTCCATACACCTATGTTTTGTGTGTCTTTTTGCACATACAGTCCCTAGTGCACCTCGTAACCTTACTGTGGTAGCCAACAGCTCAACTTCATTGCAGGTGACCTGGGAACAGCCTCTTTGTGAATATGGAATACTAATTAACTACACTGTGAGTAAAATAATATTATATGCATGCATATATGCGTGGACAAATCAATGAAATATGGTAACTGTATGTCGCAAATTTTCTCTAAACAAACATATCCTCTTGGCTATACCTTTGCAATAATATATCAATGTGGTATATAAAGATCGCTATATCTTCTTTGCAACCATTAGCACCGGACAAAAAAAATTTGCAGATAAAAATTAAATGAGAGCAGGTGCATATTAGCAAAAATTTTCATTGGGTGAAATTTCTATAATATATTAAATTTTATATTGTAGTTTTGCTGCAGCCTGTAAGAAATCTCTGTAGACATTTTATATGATTGTCAATGATTATTCCAGCTAACGTATAGTCCAATTGAAGATGATGGTAGTATGATGGGGATACCAAGCTCTGGAGAGATTATACCACCTGATCAAACATCCATACAACTCACTAATCTGAGCATTAATACTGGCTACAAGATCAGTATGGTAGCTGCTACATCAGCTGGAACAGGAACTCCTGCAAATGAAACTGGAATGACAGATGAAGATGGTATAATTATCTTCTAGTCTGACAAATTATGAAGTGAAACATCCCCCCCCCCCCCCCCCCCCCCCCCCCCCCAAAACGCACACATGCAGCTCCACGGGCGGTAACAGATCTACATATCGAATCATCACAACTAGCAATGGATTCAAATAATGTAACAGTTAACTTTTCATGGACTGGTCCATCAGTAAGAAATGGCTCTTACAACTACTATGTGACGTTCAGTGGAGAACAAGTTGATGACTACCCAGAAAGGAGGAGCAGGAGCCATCCAAATACTGTAGTTGTTCTTGATGGTAGTAACATGTCTCACCTAATAACTGGCCTACCATATGCTAACTATACCATTAATGTGACTGCCTTCAACATCAAGACAAGACGACCAGGTCCAAGTACTATTCATGAAGACAGAACAATTAGTATTGGTAAGATGATCATTAAAATTTAATGTTTGATATAAAACTTGAATGTACGTCAATATGACTTTTCATCTAGGATCATCTCCAGTGACAACTTTAAAAGCAGTGGCCTCTAGTTCAGAGTCAATCAATGTGATGTGGGACTTACCTGAGTACCCCAATGGACCTCTCTCTGAATATAGAATCTACTACCAACGTTCCAATATGACCATAGCCCCTCCAGAATCAACTGCTAATACAAAAACAGTGCTATTTCCAACTCAGGCAATAAATATCACTGGGCTTGAAGTCTTCACTAACTATTCTATATTTATTACAGCAATTGGTATATCAAACATCACAGGAAATGTGAGTACATACTTGGTTATTGTTTTAGTATGGTTTCGATCAAGGTCCTCTTCAGATCACTGGTCCACTAAATTAAAAGTGCTTTAGTTTGTACCATTAAATTTTTCTTTTTAGTTTGTGGGTATAATTAAAATTAATATGAATTGAGCAAATTTTTCAACAACACAGGGTAATGGAACCTTGCAACGTACTAATGCATCGTTTGCAGAAATAATATCACCTACAAGTTCTGTGCCAATAGCACCAATAACTGCTGATTCATTTAGTTTTGACCTACCACCATTTACAATAACCACAGGACCTCTTAAGTAAGAAATGAAAATGAACTGGTTACGAATTCTCGTACACTAACTGTTGATATCGAAATTTGGACTACCACAACTACAATAACCTTTTTTTTTCCATCTCCAGGCTCTATGCTGTTATTGTTGTGCGTGTCACTGCTGGTTTTGATACAGATACAATGAACTATAATGATGTTGGACCATATGTCAATTCTGACCAACCATATGTTGCTGCTGCATGGAGTGATGCTAAGGATATTCCTAGTACGCCCTTTGTTGTTGGGGATGGTTCTCAAACGACAGTAGATGGTGTAACTTATATAAATGTTCCATTGAGAAGTAATACTCAGTATGCTGCACTAGTACGAGTGGAAATAGTATCTGATAATCCAGACATGGTGAGCATTAAGACATACATGACATTGTAGTACCATGATATTTAAGAAGATAGCTAGATGCTCTCCATCTCTGTCTATAGCTACTTTTACACTATTGGTATGCAATTTTTGGATTTTGCAGCGACTCATTAGTTACTCACCATTTGTGATGGCCACAACTGATCTATCCTATGACCCCGTTGGCCTTGCAGTGGGCCTTGTATTCGTCATCATTGTTCTGATCTGTGCTGTGGTAGCAATTGTGCTTGCTGTATATTTCTATAGGTATGCAGATGACAATACATGACTAGATGTGTGTTAAACACTCATCTACATCACCTTCATATATACAGGACTAAATACTACCTCCCAAGACATAAGGGTTATGCAAATGAAATTGAGTTAGACGACTCCTCCCCAAATGTTCAATCCCTTAGTATCATTCAAAATCCTGCTCTGATTGCAAAACCTTATGGTAATTGGAACATATATATGATACTTTCATTATTAACTAGTGAAAATGATTGACATAGGGCACCTCTATGAACCTATTCCACTTGCGGATTTTAAGGAACATGTTAAGAATCTTCATCGCAATGATGATTACCCATTTTCAGATGAGTATTCAGTAAGTACGAATTCTGGGTACACTGATGAAATTCTAAATTATGCTGTGTACAGAACGTTGAACCAAGCCATGCTCCTGCCTCTGAAGCTACCCACTATCCTTACAATGCCTCCAAGAACAGATATGCAAATATATCAGCTTGTATGTAAATGGTCCCAAAGATCATTTTATATAGATTCACTTATTACAATGCAGATGACCATTCACGAGTAAGACTGAATGAAATACCAGGAAGACCAGGATCAGACTATATCAATGCCAACTACATAGATGTGAGATCACATTTCAGAGAAGCTTTGTATACTTCAATATTCACTGTACATGCAATCATGTACAGGGATACAAGCTGGAAAAAGGATTCATTGCCACTCAAGGTCCAGTTCCAGATTCAGTTCCTGATTTCTGGCGTATGATATGGGAGCAAAATACAGCAACTATTGTGATGGTAACCAACCTAGAGGAAAAAGGAAGGGTATGTTGTAAATACTCACACATTAATTTACTGGAACTGGTGACTCCACATTAGCAAGAAAATCACTGTACCTTAGCCTCGTCCCCAGACCACTCCAATGTATCTACATGTATGTACGTATGTATTTGGAAGCAGCTTGGTGCAGTGGTTATTTATTAGGTATTGGGCTCCTAATTCTATAGGAAGTCAGGTGTGTAAGCGAGCAGAGAGCCAGGAAAAAGAACCAGTTTAAAGAAATATTCAAATATAAAGCTTGTTTAAATGTACTCTGATTACTCAGACATTAATGCCGCTTTATGGACGGCCCTTTATACATTTTTTCATTTAAAAACTCTTAGTTCACATGTATAGATCATGACTTTCACTGTCTGAGAGTGAAGGCTCCCACTTCAATGATTTGCATATCCTTACTATTACATATACATATATGTAGGTGAAATGCCATCAATATTGGCCAGATGAGAAAACAAGTATCTACGGTTCAATGCGAGTGCATATTCAGGAGATCCTAGTTCTAGCCGAGTACACAGTCAGGACATTCTCTGTCACAAAAGATGATTCCAAAGATGAAAGAATTGTGACTCAGTATCACTACACCATCTGGCCAGATCATGGTGTGCCTGAGTATCCCACATCATTGCTTCACTTTGTCCGCAAAGTGATGGTCTCCAATCCACCAAACTCAGGACCAATAGTAGTCCACTGCAGCGCTGGAGTGGGAAGGACTGGTACCTTCATCACCCTTTTCAATCAGCTCAGGAGGATCGACAATGAAAAGAATGTGAACGTCTTCAATTTTGTCCGGTCAATGAGACGTAATCGGTGCTGTATGGTACAAACAGAGGTCAGTATGATGCCTTACCCCAGGGATTAATGTAGGATTTTTATAGAGGGGAGAAATTATAACATGCAATAATTATTAAACATGCCCTAGTTAACTGGGAGGATCTGGGGGCACACTCCCTGAAATTTGCGTCTGAGAGACTGCTTATTATGATGCAAATGAATGGATACTGCATTACAGACTACTTGGGTTCCAAATCCACATTTCTGCCTCACATGTGTGCACCTAGCCTATCATTGTTTAATCTCTGGAGGGGACATCCCTTGATTTCCTCTACATAATATATTATGATCACCTTCATCATTGGTAGGGTCTATTATCCATCGCTTTTGTAGTACAGATAGATTACTCCATCATACTTGAATACCTGTGCACTAAGCCCTGCTGACAATAATAGTGTGTGCGGCATTTCGAGGAGGGGAGGAATGGTGTCCCTCCATACTAACTAATCCCTGCTCAGTGCCCTATCCGTGTTATGTTGCATTTTTTCTGTATATGACTACATACTGTAACTACTTCTTCACATAAAGTGTAATATTGACCACATGCAGTCTCAGTACATCTTCATCCACGATGCTCTCCTAGAAGCTATTGAGTGTGGTATCACAGAGGTGGCTGCCAGAGACCTAAGGGAGCAGTACAAGAGGCTTGGTGCTGTTGATGAAGTTATTGGTCTGACTGGTTTGGAGATTGAGTTTGACAAGCTAGACAGCACCATCCACCGCCGTCCCACCAACTCTTTTGGTACTCTCCAAGTCAACAAATCAAAAAATAGATATGCTAACGTGGATATGCTTCCGTGTAAGTGCATGACAAACATCTTAATGTGATGTTGTTGAAGATGTTCTTATTTTTAGATGATACTAGCCGGTGTCGGCTTAGCTTCATTCCTGGAGTGGAAGGCTCTGACTACATCAATGCGAACTACGTTGATGTATGTGCAAGCATAGATTATAATATTACGTAACAATTAACATTCAGCATCACTAGCCTCATACCCAGGCTTTTTCCAGCTTTTCAATATTACATAAGGAAGGGATGAAACTTATCATGTGTCACTGAGTGTGTGACAATCAGCATGGGTTACAATTGCAAACCCTACGGCCGCATGACTGAATTTTGCACACACAGGGTTACCACAAGAGAAAAGCCTTCATAGCTACTCAAGGCCCACTTCCAGATACAAGTGATGATTTCTGGAGAATGGTATGGGAACAAAAGTGCGCTACAATAGTGATGTTGACTAAGGAGAGAGAGGGAGGCAGGGTAAAGTGCCACAGGTATTGGCCAACCACTGGAGCCTCGAATTTCCGACAGTACCAGGTCATCCTTCATGCTGTAAATGAATACCCAGACTACATCCTTAGGGAATTCAAGATTGTAGACACAAAGGTAACTAGATACACCTGCTAAGTCTTAAGGTATGCTACAAAGTAAACCATGAAGGACTCTCCTACATGGGTACATCCCCTCCCATACAACTGAGCAGCATAATAGCTAAGGGTGATAAACTAGGCATAACTAAGAATCCATAACTTTGATTGTCCACACACACCCATCACAAACCACTACTGTATGGACACACATTCATATGTACATTGTATGTGCACTCTCTCTCTCACACACACACACTCCTATGCATCACAGGATGGCTCCTCTCTTCCAGTGAAGCAGTTCCAGTACACAGGTTGGCCGGAGGAGGGTGTTCCAGATGCTGGCACTGGTCTCATTGATCTAGTGGGACAGGTTCAGAAATGGCAGAGGAACTCAGGTACTCACCCAATAGTGATTCACTGCAGTGGAGGATCTGGACGTACTGGCACCTTCATATCCATCAGTATCCTGTTGGAGCGACTCAAGACTGAAGGAGTAGTGGATGTGTTCCATACAGGAAGGACACTACGACTACAGAGGCCAGGACTGATTCAGACAGTGGTGAGTTTCTTTCTCTATGCAGTACAAACTATGCACATGTATTATACTGTACATGTACGTGAATTGGGAATCCAGGTTGGTATATGCTATGCATGGATTCGAATTCACATACATACATGTATATATAGAATGGAATTCCCACTGTCTGGTGTGTGAAACTACATGTTACTGTACATGACTATGACTCGATCTAGTCTCTCTACTGAGGGCCTATTTATTGGTAGCTAGAAACCTTAATATGTCAAAGGCATCAACAATAATGGAATATTCATGCTCTAGTCTATATACATACATGTACATTTAATGTATCACATCTGGGATTGTCACACCATCAACGGTCCCCCCCCCCCCCCCCCCCCAAACTGTAGTCTCATCTGCTATAGTCTAGATCAGATATATCATGCCTAGTAGTTGTTGAGCAGAGCACAATGCAGAGATTGTGCTGCGCCAAACTACGTAGCTCATTGGATTGGTATTGATGTACCAAACGTGCATGATCAAATAACATAAACATATGCTGGCAAGACTCATGTACAGTAACACTACAGTCACTCAGTCACCTGTACTTCCACCCGCAAAAGATCTTGACCCCTCAATTCATACTTGACCTAAATTTTAGTTGAGGACAAAGCTAGCCACTATAATACTTGACCTCATCACTGCACTGAAATTTGGCCCTACCATTTCCCGCACCCATTTGAGTGCCTGGCTGGAGAAATGCTACCCAATTCTCTGCACTGCTTGACTATGATGAAATAAAGCACTATCGTGCAAAACCCTCGGTGATTCACAATAACAAAGCTGCAAATTAATAAGCTACACCAGCAACACTAGATCAAGAGTAACCATATCGATTGCAAGCAATTACAATTTTAGCACACTTTTCATATTTGCAAATAAGACGTAGTAGCAAAATTATACTACAGTCATAACAGAGTGAAATCTGATACAAACTAGAGCTCTCTAGAGCCCAAAACCCTCGGCATGTTGTATGGCACTTGTCTCACAATTAGGCAAGAATACAATATTAGGCGATGCATGCAAACTGCATTGACTTCCTAGATTAGCACGAGTAGTTGCACATGCATTAATCCTCCTATTTTGATGAATGAGGGGTGTGGCAGCAATCTATGGGCCGACTAAGGTACTAATATCTAGTCTTGTCCTGAGTTTGGGAATGTGACTTGACTATAGCTTGTGTAGAGTATATTATCCATCTCTGAAAACTGCTAGCTTGATAATGACACACGCTTCAGAGGCGGCTGAGGGTAGTTCAGTTTGGGGGGGGGGGGGCAAAGTCAGTCAAATAGACACCCACAAGCTTAATATAATTATTATTAGTATGTACATGGCTGTTACCTAGGATACAAGGCTAAGTCATGATATTAAATGTCATATTACATTAGTAGCCTTCCACTTTGGGGGGGGGGGGGGGGGGCGATTGCCCCCCTTGCCCCCCCCTGTTCCGCCTCCCCTGCGCTTTGCTGGGCGAACCATAGATGCTAGAAGTATTCTAGACTGTCGAGCGTAGTCATCTATACGTCCCCAGACCCCGCCCTCGTAACCCTCGCGCGTGCATGCGTATGATGGGCCTATGCCGTATATAGCACAGGACACATAGTGTTCTATTTATATGTGAAGTCACTGAAGTCAAGAAGCTTAAAATCAGCAAATGACGCCAAAACTGGCCAACAAAGCGTTTTCTACGAAATCCACACAAATCATGCGTTTGGAATGCCATAAGAAATGTTATAACACTGCAGTTTGGACTCGCAAATGCGGTATGTAGCAGTTAGTGTGGTAACAGACAGACAGACACACGGAATAACTACAGTAACCCTTGCGCATGCGCCGAGGGTTATTGAGTAAATTTATATAAACTAGAGCTCTGTAGAGCACATACCCCGCACGCACATTTCACAATCTATAGATTTACTTTCTGTTCACAAAAAACACCGTCTGCACCAGATGCCTACATCTCGAGATATGGCGATTTTCGTGCTAACGCCATTCCAAATCAATCATTAGTTTCTGGTCACCCGCCCGCATGATATTTTGAAAGCCGGTTTATGAGACCTATAATGATATTCATAGAAAATATGACATAAAATTACATATTGAGTCATCATACGATACTATCATAGTACTCTCGAGATCTCGATCTCAAGCTCATTGCCTGCCAGTGCATGCTGCATATAGTGAATTGAATACTCTAAACTTCACTGTATCACATCAGTTCGTCATTCCGCATTAAATTTTACTGTTGACCTGCCAGTGTACGTACTTCAACAGGCTGTTGTTTGCACTCGAGGTTTGCTGACCATGCATTTGTGGTATGGTTTAAGTACTTCCTCTTCCTGTCTTAGTTCAATTAGTCATAGTCCCATAGTCCTAACCACCCGCCCGCCCGCATGTACTTGAGACAACTGGTGTGACCAGAAACTAATGATTGACTTGGAGTGGCCTAGTGACAACGACAGCAATGATGACACAACCGATTACTTACTCTCATCCCCAGACCCCACCCTCGAGGAGGAAAAGGGTCGGTGACTTTGGGCAAAAAGCTTGGTCCAGTTGACGACCCGCGGAGGAATTTGCGCATATCCCAATCAGATCGCGGCTTTAGCCCAGTCATATAACTCGCTAGCCACAGGAATGTAGCAGGGCCATTGCCCACTATATAAATTTGACGTATTAATTAAAGCAGAGTAAATTTTTTTCTTATAAATAATGCAGGCTTGATGTACTCCAGCAAGGTGCTAAATTATTTTTTTTAAATTACCCCCATAGATTGCCCATGAGATTATTCACCATTGCCTCATGAGCAAAATGCCTTAAACTGCTACTACTAAGTCACAGGTCTGTATCTGGACTTAAACTATATAGTTATACTAACTTGCTCCTCTCTTAATCCATCCCACGTATGTAAAGGCTATATATAGCATTGAGTAGCATTGCATGGGCAAATTCATCCCAATAATCTCAATTAATTTTTATTATTAGTTACATACCACCAGAGATGCTGAAGTGTGATACACTTATATATTATTGCTATTTATGGTAATGCAGGATCAATATGAGTTTTGCTACAAGACTGTATTGGAGTACCTTGATTCCTTTGAACTCTACGCTAACTTCAAATGATTAAG
Organism: Cliona cf. orientalis; assembly: GCA_963930775.1. Classification (NCBI taxonomy): domain Eukaryota; kingdom Metazoa; phylum Porifera; class Demospongiae; order Clionaida; family Clionaidae; genus Cliona; species Cliona cf. orientalis. The sequence continues at coordinate 4,064,966 of OZ005703.1, forward strand.
TTGCTGAATGACACTGATACATTACTATGATTATTGTAGACTCTTTATTCATAATTTTTTAGAATGACATTATAGAGTGCTCGATTTTTATCAGTTATTTGTAGTGTTTGTACTATTGGTTCCAGCATGAAGCCCTTATACTTACCTTTCACCTACCTATGCAAGTTAACATGTTTAATTCCAGTACTACTTTCTTTGATGATCCGATCTGATTTTAGCCTTGCAGGAGTGCAGATACTAAGGGTGGCTTTGTCATAATTTTCCATGGATCAAGAATGCATAAAATTTGGCCAGTGCTAGTGGTCAGAGAAGGTAATATGCTGCTTGTAAAGTATTCACGCGTATTACAGATACTCGGATTTTCAGGTCCCTGAAAGGACTCCATCGAGGCACTAAATTTCTCCTACTTACCTCATACATTACATCATAATTTCGTCATCAGGATACACGATCATTACTGCACTATCATAATATAATAGCAGTGGGGCTAGGGATACCACAATAACTAGAGCACATACCCCGCCTGCCTGCGGAGATGAGGCATAATATAGAATTAATATGCATGAACCGGTTGACGACCTTTACCTCATAATATTCTGCGCATGTGCACATGGGATATATCATATGGTACTGTTGATAGGCGTGGCTACGGTCAACAAAAGGCACTATTGTGACGCTCGTGGACCGTATCCATCGATTTGAAGCACGCTGAAGCCAGTTTTCGCCAAGTTCGGTTGATTCATATCATTGCGCTTACCACGTTACGAGTCGCTCAGATCCAGATCTGGCGATTTTACGATATCTTGCTGCGCATGCGCGCGGGGTACATTGAACTCGTTCACGTGACGTGCAAAAGGAGGGTGGGGCTGGAGTCCATGTACATAGGGGGCGTATGCTGACGGGTAGCTGGGTGCTGAAGATGGGTTATGCTTCTGTACTCGTGATTCTGGCTTTGTGCTCTGTGACGGACACCCTTGGACGATTGGGTAAAAATAAAGGTAGCAATTATTGGATGCACCCACCACTCCGTGTCCCATGCAGAGGGTGGGGGTAGTCTCGTGCCCAGCCCCATTTAAAACGAGCATCGCAGATTAATAATTTATTTCCTAATTTTAGCACCACTGGCTTCTCCATCTGCTGTGACGGTTGTAGCTTTTCAAGATGCTGTCTCCCTCAACTGTGATATAACCAGTGTCTTTGATAACATTGTGTGGTATAAAGTGAGCGGTGATATTCTCTCTCAGTTGCCTGCTAACGGTACCGAGTGTGATCAAACGTTAATATCTGGTAGTGGATCTGGATCTGGTCATAACATTTCCCCATTAAACACTCCATTGCCAACAAATTATAGCATGATTAATATCACCGGGGTCATTGTGGGAAATGGAAGTGATTACAATCTTAGTCCAGTCGAGTTTGGAGATGAAGGTTATTATGTTTGTGTTGTTCAAACTGGTGGTGAGCAAGCCTGCTTTTCAAACTACGTGACCATAACAGGTGAGCTGTTTGATAAAGTAAGTAATTTCCTGTTTATTACATACATAATGCAGTTGCTCCGATCGGTAGTGTAGTCATTTCACCCAAAAATCAAGTGTTTGGGCAAGGCAGAAATGCTACACTGAACTGCAACAATATGGGGGGTCCCAATAACACCATTATTTGGGAAATTGAAGGAGATCGCCTTGCAATTACCAACTCACATCAAATTTCTGTCTTTGTTAATGTTTCATTCGGAGGAAACTACACATGTATTGTCTCTAATGCTGCTGGTAGTGAAAGTGACAGTACCATGCTCTATGTACACCCACTGATAGTTGAGAATCCAACTCCACTCATTACTGTCACCAATGGTACAAATACTGGTTTTGCTTGTGATGCTGAGAGTTTTCCTGACCCAATGTATGAGTGGATACGTCCCAATGGTTTGATTGTACGTGGAGAAGTCATTGAAATGAACAGACAGAATTTGCTTGGATTCAATCCCACTATATTTGGTGATGAAGGGACATATATCTGTAGAGCATTCATCATCATTGATGAAACCATTTACGAAGTAAATTCTACTGCAACTGTCCTTACCAGTAAGTGTAATTATTATCAAGTTGTCAGAGTACTATCCTGGGTAATCGCCCACACCCCATACACCATGGGGTGTGGGCGATTCCCAGGATATGCATGCATGGGTCAATGTATTTTAGTTGCTTCCTTACAATGTACCACTATCATTGTCTTTGAATGTACTATGGCACTTTATGTATATATCCCTATATCATGCGGGCCAAAATATAATATGTATGTGCCCTTAGCTTACCCAGGACTCTATGGTGTTACACTGTATCTATATTATACTAATTAATATATAATTATGTGCCTACAGTTTCTCCTGAAGGGACAGCAATAGCAATACCTGCTATTCTTGATGGTCTTCCAGGAGATAATGTGACCTTTAATTGCTCTTCACTGGGTGGTCCTGGAAATAGCTTTACTTGGATAAGGCAAAATGATGGACAGGTTGTTGGAAGTGAGTCTCAACTGACAATCATAGGTCTTGTTGCCTTCGATGGTGGACAGTACCAATGCATCGTAGAAAATAGTGCAGGCAATGATTCCACGGATGTCACCCTACACAGTGAGTTGTGTCAGAATGCTAATACCACAATTTAATATATAGTTCATGAAATAAGGCAGCTGGCCCACTGTCATGGATTGTCTGCCCATGGCCACATGGATATATAAATTTTACATACCGTAGTGTCCCAGGCAAGTGCCCATGTACTCCATTTCAATAATATGATCGAAGCAGATAAGCTCTCAAGTGGTAAGCTCTGGATAGTCAAACTAGCCATAAATATTAAAGTAAAGAATGGTAAACAGAAGTGCTGAAAGGGACTTTGGAGTCAACCGAAAGCTAGACTGGATGTTATATTTAGAGTGCAACTTATAATACCAGTATTCCAGTGAATATCCTCAGTTTTTCTGCTGAGAAGAGCTAGTGCAAGCATTGCAAATAGCTACAATTAAGGTACACATTACACTGCTGCACAGTGGTGTAGCTTCTAAACTCGATAAGAATAATAATGTGGTTGATCAAAATTGTGATCTGTAGCATTAGATCACAATTTTGATTAACCACACCTAGTAAAGCAACAACTATGTTATTTCCACTGCACATCCTCAAGGACACATATACATTTACTGTATTTGCTGGAGCATACTACCGTAGTTTCCTGGGTATTCCCCCCCTCCCCAATATGGTGTATACTACGGAAACCCCATAGTATAGGATTTTTAGCCAAATTTTCAGTTCCAATCTGAAATTGAAGTTGCAGGACTTAGTCAATTCTCCAACCAATAACAATATTATTACTATATGTAGGTGTAACTAGAGGTCTGTAGAGCACCTACCCCAAATGCACATTGTGTAATCTGTGACAATAGTGCAAATTATTCTCCAGAAAAATATAGTATGTTGTAGGTAGGGGATGTCTAGGGGAAAAGAGCTTGAAAATCTAATGCTAAAAGAAGACATTGAAGAACCGTTGGAAGCCAGATAGAAAAGAATAGCAGTCTAGATCTGCAATCTTACATCAGCCATAAAGCAAGCCACTGCTATGTGAATTGAATGTGTAATTATCTCACGTGCAAGCACAAGGGATAAAGCAATCAGTTTGTCCATCTGCTGTTCTGCATCGTCCGCACAAAATTTGCCATATCCCACAATTTAGGTACCTGAGTGACTCTTAAGCACAATGAATAAAACGAATTTGGTGAAACTAGCTTCAGTGTGTTTCAAATCGAGGGCACGGGCACGATCCACAAGCATCATAATAATTATAGTGCTTTTTGTTGGGCCACCATAGCCACGCCTATCAACAGTGCCTACTCAATGAACAATGCATGCGATCATGTTGTTCTGCTCATGTGCACAATGCCTAGAAGGATCACCAAAATGTAAGTTACACTCATGTACTTTCACCGACTGAAATATGAAGTCCTATTATATTATATACGACCAATAAACTGTGGCTATCTTAGTGTTACCAACAATGTGCAGGTAGTAGCAGCTAGTTTATATCTTTCTAGATCTGGGAAAGAGAGAGAATGTTTTTTTATTTCTTCTAAACATTTGGCCCTTCTAATTATTCGGCACCCTTTACCGAATGATTGAAAATAGTCTCTAATTTTTGGCAAAGGTCATCACGCATATATGCTATAAACGGGAATAGAATTCGGCATGAAAATAATAATATTGCTTTAGCTTCGCCGAATTTTTAGAGGATAATATTCAACACTCTATTATTTTCATGCCGAATTTTTAGAAGAAATACGGTATGTTGATTGGCTGACATTCTCTGTCTCTCCTTCCTGCAGTATAACCTTTCCTCCATTAATTCCTTCCTCATGCCGTAATTAATTCTCGCTCTGTTCAATCCTGTTCTGCTCAAATTAATAATTTTCTCCAGAAAAATTGCAAATGATACAAACCACAGCATTAAATACCGTATAGTGGGAAATTTTCGTTGGTGCTAATTTTCATGATTGACCAAAATACCCTTAGAATAAATTTTCGTATTTTTAATTTTGTATGCTTGCTGTGGGAGATTGTGCGCATGCGTAGCTGCTAGCGCTCGCACGTACTATACGGTAACGCTAGCATCACTGGGGGCTAATCGATGTCCACTGGGATCAGGAAGGTCACTCCGTTTCGACCCCTTGGCAAAGAACCGATAAAGAGACATTGTTCAGTGAGCTAGCCTTGCATTTAGCATCCGCCGCTCACGCTAGCGACCGCATGTGGCCGTGGTAGGCCTATAGGTCAAAGGTCACGCACGAAAGAAAAATGTTTCGCACGTTCAAATTTTCGCACTTTTTATTTTCGTATAAGGGATGGAGCATACAAAATATACGAAAATTTCCCGCTATACAATCTTCAATTCATCAGTACTCCTGGATGCTAGGAGAAAATGAATGGTCACTATACATATAGCCTTGAGCTTAAATATTGACTCATTGAGGCATAAAATGATCCATCGGCTAGTGTGTAATATCCTATAGCTATATTATTATGACTCAATCTCAGTAATATTCATCTTAAGCACTGCTAACCAAACATACCCATGGATTGTGTATAATATTTGCACACATCATGTGACTGTTGGTTGATAGTGCATCTCAAAATTATAATTTATTATAACTGCTGGTTGGTAGTGCATCTCAAAATTACAATTATCAGGGATCAGAGGAATCATTCCAATCGATAGTTCAGTGACATGAATTCTTCTTTGAATTCAGACTAGCTAGAAGTCAGAGCTATAGTATAGTTGTCACTAGATTATGGATTGCTTTTGTGCTATTAGTGTGCACATGCACTCTATGAATTCTATAGTATTGATAGCTTGAATGCTGGCCCATCCCTCAGTTTAAGACAGCATTGCCATTAGGCCCTCTTTAATACTGTACGTGTTATTCAAGCAGAAACAGTGTAAAATAAAATATATCACTACAGTTGGGCCTGCTTTCGTGGAAAATCCTTTGGCGCAGATGCCAACTTCGTCCGAGGCCTTCTTCTTATCATGTATAGCCATTGGTTTCCCAGCTCCTGATATAATCACCTGGTTCCACAATCATACACTGGTGGATAGCAATTTCATGATCAGTGGTGTGAACGTTACTACTCATTCTATGGATGTGTACACAACAAGAAGCACTCTCATGATCAGCTCAGCTCAAATTGAACATTCTGGTGATTACTACTGTATTACTAGTAGTCCAAGACAGGTGTATAGCAACGTCACAAGTGAAACTGCTTTTATAGCTGTCTTAAGTAAGTTGCACAGTTCAATCATATTGAAAGGGCCGGGGTGTTTCCACAATATGAATATCAATATGGCCGTTTAAGGAAGGGTGATTCAGCATTATTCATGGCTTGATGTTAGCAATGAATGCATGCATTAATCACTGCTTTAATGAAGGATATAATTACAGCTAAATTTTGTTTGTACAGACACACCAGAGCATCCACGAAATATCACTGCAGTAGAGATCCAGTCTCGCTACCTGGTACTTATGTGGGTGGAACCTCATGACAATAATGCTCCTATCCTGGGATACTATGTCTCATACAACCAGCCAGTTTTTACAGGAAAGGAGATGGTGATAGTGAATACAATTGGAACTATGGCAAACATCACTGAGCTATACCCCGGAGTGGTGTATAACTTCACAGTTACAGCTTTTAATGAAGTTGGAAACTCCTCAAGTACTGCTATTCCATTCAGAACACTAGAAGAGAGTAAGTCACAGTATCTAAATACATGATATTGTATAAATGTTCCTCCTGTTATTATTTTATAAATTAAATGCTCATTTTTCTCTAGTTCCTTCAGGTTTTCCCCAAAATGTGAATGCATCTGTTAATTCCTCAACCATAATATTGGTGATTTGGGAGGAGATTTCTGCACTTGATCAGAATGGGATTGTTACCATATATGAAGTACTATATGACCCTATGGAAACATTTGATGGAATGCTTGTCCCACAAACTGTCAATACCACTGCATTGTTTACATATCTTACTAAACTGCAACAGAATGTTGATTACTTCATCTCCGTTAGAGCCTACACAAGCATAGGATCAGGACCTTACAGTGAAGCGATCTCTGCAAGGACCCTAGAAGACAGTAAGTAATTTGCACTAATGCCATCTTATTCATTTTTTGTATGCAGACCCTGATAGCCCCCCAGTGAATGTCACAACACAAGTATTATCACCTACCTCCATTGTGGTGACATGGAATGAAGTCCCTCCCATTAACCAAAATGGAGAAATTATTGGATATGACTTGATTTATGAACCACTAGAAACATTCAGTGGAGCAATTGAACTAACACGTGTCAATCTCCCTGCTTCATCCCCAGGACTTACTCTTCATGGCTTAGAAGAGTATGTGAGCTATAATATCTCTGTGAGTGCATCTACGCAGGTCGGTCCAGGACCTTTCAGTGTTCCACTTACAGCAGTGACCGATGAAGCTGGTAAATGTTATGTGCAAATAATAATAATAATAATCAATAAACTTATTATGCAGCTCCTATGAGTGCTCCTAGTAATGTGAGGGTGGAAGCAGTCTCTTCGGTTGAACTATATGTGAGTTGGGATGAGGTGTCTCCAGTTGATCAGAATGGGATCATAACAACATATGAAGTATTCTCTATTCCTGAAACTACATTTGAAGATGCTCTCTTATCAGAAGCCATCAACACCACCAACATGTCTCTGTTTCTTTTTGATCTGCATCCCTATATTAACTATACCATATCTGTGAGAGCTTACACAAGTGTTGGATCTGGACCTTTTGGAATAGTCCTTCAAACTACACCAGAAGACAGTAGGTTGTTAATGTGTATAATTCTTGCAATGGTATAGTGTATATTTCATCGGGGATAGGTCCTTCTAGTTCACCAGGGAATATTACAACCATTATCTCATCACCTATCACCATCTTGGTAATGTGGAAAGAGATCCCAGTGTTGGACCAGAATGGTATTATCATTGCTTATGAAGTTCTCTATGAGCCTCTTGATACATTTGGTGGACTAATTGGAACAGAAGCTGTAAACACTAGCAACACATTTATCACTCTTAGTGATTTACAGGAGTTCGTTGGCTACAACATAAGTGTCCGAGCATACACTAATGCAGGACCGGGTCCTTATAGTGATATCATCACTGATATGACACCTGAAGATGGTAAGAATCTATTTATTCACCAACTAATTTAACCCTGCAATTCTCTACAGTACCTTCCGGCTCTCCTGAGACTGTTGAAACTGAAGTTTTATCATCAACGGCCATCAGTGTGACTTGGGATGAAGTTCTTCCAATTGACCGGAATGGCATTATCACCGAGTATGAAGTGCTGTATGAACCACTGGAGACATTTGGTGGCCTTCTCAGTCCATTATCTATGAATACAACAAACTTAGTAGTAGATTTCATGGGTCTAGTGCCATTTGCAGACTACAATATCTCTGTCAGGGCATACACCAGTGTTGGCCCCGGACCATATAGTGAACCAATAGCAAACAGGACTTTGGAGGAAGGTAACATTGATGCATTAATTTATAAATGCAATATTGTACATAATATATTATACATGCACAGCTCCTGATATTGCCCCAGATGTAGTCACTGCAATAGTCGTTAATTCAACAGCCATTAACTTCACATGGGAAGAAATTCCTCCTATGAGCAGAAACGGAATCATAACCACTTATGAGGTATTGCTTGAGCCGTTGCAGACATTTGATAGACAGCTTCTTCCTTGGCGGATGAACACCTCAGATTTGTACATTCTATTCAATAACTTGGAAGAGTTTGTTGGATACAACATTTCTGTCAGATCTTACACCAGTGCTGGACCTGGGCCTTACAGTGATGAAGTTTTTACAATGACAATGGAAGACTGTAAATGATCTGTATCAAGATGTTTTCATAGTTATCAATTATGTATCCTTCTATATAGATCCAGCTAGTCCTCCAGATAATGTTGAAACTGTGGTAGTATCATCAACATCCATTCTAGTAAGATGGAATAATGTCCCTCCAATTGATCAGAATGGCATCATCACTGACTATGAAGTTCTATACCTTCCACTTGAGACTTTTGGAGGCACCATTAACATCCAGATAGTTAATACTTCGAATATGTCTTTTTTGTTGGACAATTTGGAGGAGTATGTCAACTATACTATCCAAGTGAGAGCTTTCACTAGTGTGGGACCTGGACCATTCAGTGATTCCATTATAAACCAAACTCTACAAGATGGTAAGTGTTTATAGTGTGCCATAATATTATTATGATGCATAATATACCATAGCATACTAGCTAGTAGCACTGATAAATTTTGATGTGGCACTTTCACAGTCCCTGGTAGCCCACCAGACAATGTCTCTGTTGAAGTGCAGTCATCCACTTCCATCTTGGTGACCTGGGAGGATATCCCTCTTATTGATCAGAATGGAGTCATCATGATGTATGAAGTGCTGTATGAACCTCTGGAGACATTTAATGGGACTATTACAGAGCAGAAAATTAATACCACCAACCATTTCATCACTTTGACAGATCTGGAGGAGTTTATTAACTACAGCATTTCAGTTAGAGGTTTTACTGTTGTGGGCCCCGGAAATTATAGTGTACCTCTCTTAGTGATGACCATAGAAGATGGTAAATTTAAATATCATAACTAAATAATAGTAAAGTGACAATTTTATGTGCATAAAAATTTTCAATAACAGGCCTCTCAAATTTATGCATTAATTTTAAGCATTTTATACATTCCAATGTATGGTGCAATAAGTAACTGCTGCTTGACTTGCATAATTTGCATAAATAAAATTCGTGCATAAAAGTATCACTTCATGATATTATGTATAATAATTGAAATATTGTTTTGTTACAGTTCCAGGTATTGCTCCTGTCAATGTACAATCTCAGGTGTTGTTTTCCACCTCCATTAATGTTTCTTGGGAGGAAATCCCTTTAATAAGGAGAAATGGAATTGTCATTTTATATGAAGTATTATATGAACCTCAGGAGACATTTGGTGGATTCATTGGTCCAGAGACTATGAATACAATAAATCTTTATGTTATCCTTATTGGATTGCAAGAATATGTCGATTATAATATCTTTGTTAGAGCATCTACCAGAGTGGGATTTGGACCTTACAGTCAACAAATCACAAATCAAACCTTCCAAGACAGTGAGTAATCTATCATTGTAGTAAAATTATTCCCAGACATTAAATTTAATTTTGTAATAAATTGATACAGCTCCCGCTAGTCCACCAGAAAATGTTAATTCTGAAGTGTTGACATCAACATCCATTGTGGTTTCTTGGGAGGAGGTCCCTGCAATAGACAGGAATGGAATCATTATCACATATGAATTTTTGTTGGAACCACTGGAAACTTTTGGTGATCTCATAGGAGATGAGCAATACAACAGCACTAACCTCTCTGTGGTCATAACTGACCTACAAGAGTTTTCAAACTATAGCATTTCTGTAAGAGCCTACACTATTGTTGGACCTGGAAATTATAGTGATGCTATTATTAGAATGACATTGGAAGATGGTGAGGTATGCATATATGTTTGGACTAATTTCAACTGCTTTTTAACCTTGCAGTCCCCGCCACTGCTCCTTTAAATGTAAAACTCGAAGTCATGTCCCCAACATCCATATCTGCTGTTTGGGAAGAGATCCCTTCAATTAACAGGAATGGAATCATCACTGTGTATGAAGTACTCTATGTACCATTTGAAACATTTGATGGAGCAATCAGTGCAGATATCGTCAATACAACTGACCTGTCTTACTTACTGAATAGCTTGCAAGAGTATGTCAGTTACAACATTTCAGTCAGAGCATACACCCGTGTTGGATCTGGACCATACAGTCTCCCTGTTGATAATCAAACTTCAGAAGCTGGTAAGTTATTACTTGCAGTACTAGTGCATGCATGTATCGTACATCAATTGCAAGTGTAGATCTGCACATACTCTTGATGTATATTACGCATTCATGTCAACAGCTCCAGCCAGTCCACCAATTAATATTATTGCTAGTTCACCATCATCCACTGCTATCAACGTGAGATGGGAGGAGGTTCCTTCCATTGACCGAAATGGCATCATCATAGTTCATGAAGTATGCTATCAACCACTGGAGACCTTCAGTAACACCATAACGAAAGAAGTAGTTAATGCGAGTGAACTTTTTCTTGAGTTGACTGGTTTAGAAGAGTTTCTTGAGTACAACATCTCCGTGAGAGCCTATACCAGCCAAGGACCTGGACCATTCAGCGATGACATCACTCAAATGACACAAGAGGATGGTATGTTCATTTTGTTGATGTCTTTTATACCAATGGAATCATAGCCACTACTTTACTGCTCAATAATATAAATGCTAGATTGTTGATGCTGTCTGTGCATCTACATGTATGTATGGAAAATGTTGAGTACTGTAGAGCTAGAGATTTTCTCCGGGAGAAAAATTAATTATCATCATCTATGTTTAAATTTTTAACTCTCCTGTTTATGATTGCATGCAAGTACATGTAGATAAGGTAACTCCTACATGCAACTTGGATAAATTTTTTCTATAACACATATAGCATTGGACTATTCCTGTAAATTCTTATATTGTTCATACACTTGTTCCATGATGCCATATGATGGACTGAATATTTACCATGTTATCCCCAACACAAATTATAAGGCAACAAATCTTAAGTACATGCATGTTAGGACTCCTATGATGACGTGCAGGAAATGGGAGAATCCAAAACCATTGATATGGCTACATGTATATGCTCCACCCAAAGCATGCCCTCCTACCATACCTTGAATTAATTTACTTATAATAATTATTAGAGATTAATACCTAGCCTTGCTCCCAGGCTCCCCCCTAACTGTAATGGTGTTGCATACACTTTATAGGGCTAAGTATTAATTTTTATGCCCTTGTTATCTTCAGGAATGATTATAATACCGCTTCAACTCATGCATATGCTTATGCCTATTGAACTGCAGTTCCAGCTGTCCCACCTCCAAATGTATTATCAGAGGTGCGATCTCCCACCGTGATCTATGTAGCATGGAATGAGATTCCTCCAGTTAACAGAAATGGTATCATCACAAACTATGAAGTTCTCTATGAGCCCCTTCGTGATGATTTGACTGCTGAGAGTAGCAACACCACCAATCTGTTTCTCAACATAACAGGACTGGAAGAGTTTGTTCACTACAATATTTCAGTTAGAGCCTATACTAGTGTAGGGCCTGGGCCTTACAGTGTTTCAATTACCAACCAAACTGAGGAGCATGGTAAAGTTACTATTGTGTGATAATAACTAACACTATTATAATTTCTTGCCTATATAATCTGCAGTGCCTGGCCTTGTGGGTCTACCTCCTGAAGTTGGAGAAAATGAAACTACTGCTACATCAGCAATTGTGAAGTGGAGTCCTCCTGAAGATCCAAATGGTATTGTGACTTCATACAAGGTGAATTATGTGGTGATCTCCAGCTATCCTGGAGCAACTCAAGGTGATAAGAGAAAGAGGCAAACTAATGTGATAATGGAGTGTATCATTGGTGGGGATATTGATAGAAATGTTACAGTTGGCAATGTTACTATGACAACACTCACGGGCCTGAGTAAGCAGTTGAGAATTGTTTTAGAGTAATGATTATGACATTATTGCTATTGTCTCAATCCAGCTCCATATAGTGTGTACAAATTTCAAGTGGTAGCTAGCACCAGTATTGGTGAAGGTTTAAAGTTCTCACCAGCACAGAATTTCTCAACTAAACAATATGGTAATCAATAGTTGATTCCAATTTAGAGTACACTGTAATTACACATATACATAATATATAACTCTCCTCTACAGTATCCACCCCTCCTAGAGACCTAGTGGCTGAGTATGTGAGCATAGAAGATATGAGCTCAACTGCCCTCCAACTTATGTGGACTCCTCCCCTGTGTGACTATGGTGCTAGTACAGGCTACACTGTATGCACAGCATTATAGTTTAATACATACTATGGTGTATCATGCACGGTGTATTTTGATGCAGATCACCCATGCACCAATTCAGCTGCCAATTTATGGTCAGGGAGAAGAAGGGCAAGAATCACCTCTGTTTCCTAGTCCATACGTTCTCACAGAACCTTCTGCAACCAGTTTCATTTTATCATCCCTCACCCCGAATACAAATTATAGTATCACTATTTGTGCTACGACAATTGTGGGATGCAGTAATAGCACAGATGCAATGGGATTAACAAACGAGGATGGTAAGTGATGTCCCACAAAATCTGGATCAGTGAATACTCACTCTCTTTTCAGCTCCACAGAATTTTATTGCACTCAACATTTCCTCTTTGGAACTCTCAAGTGATAATGAAAACAGTAGCCATAATGTTGCTGTTGAATTTAAATGGTCAAGGCCTTCACAGAGAAATGGATCTTATTACTTTGAACTTGAATATTCAGCCATGCAGAACTTTAGTGGTGGTAGAAGTCTACCCACAAAAATTAGAAATCCAGTTGCAGGAGATCAGCTAATAATGCAGTTCATGACTGGGCTCCCATATGCTGTGTACGAAGTGAGGATATTTGCTTACAATATTAAGAGAGGGCGTGCCTACAGAGGGCCACAGGCAACTGAAAATCATCTCTCTATTCCAATTGGTAGGTTGAAATTGATGTGAAATACATTTCTAGCAGTTTCAATATCATTTTATTTTCATTCTGCAGCACCAACACCAGTGAACAATCTATCTGTGGCTGCAGCTAACTCTTCAGCCATATTTGTGAATTGGTCTCTTCCATCATTTCCCAATGGACCAATTACATTCTATAACGTGTACTTTAGAGAGCTAGAGGAAAATATACCAGAGGCTGGGTCTACCACTGATACTGGATTTCGCGTTATGAGAGCACCAGATTCTACAACAGCAATCACTCTGACAGACCTTAAACCATTCACCAATTATACCATCCATGTCCGTGCTATCATAGCAGCTGAGGCAATACAAAATGTGAAAGCTGTTTCTAGAAATCTTATTGGAGCTGCTTCTATAGAAATCATAGCTAGAACCCATGGTGCTGTTCCAAATAATTCTGTACAGCTAGGTCAACCAACCTCAGGACCAACTTCCTCAACCATTCCAATTGAAATTCCAGCTACTAGACAGATAGATACAGGCTACGTCATGTAAGTGAGGCTACATAGTTGCATTTTAATTTATTGTACATTCCTACAGTGCTGTTGAGATCGTAGTTGTACGTAATCCCAGTGATATGGATCCAAGAAATTATCGTAATCTCAAACCCTACACGAAAGGGGCTATGGCATACATAACTGCTGCCTGGAATGAGGAGCAAATTCAGTCAAACGAGGTGCCTGATGAGTTCACAATTGGAGATGGTTTAATGTATGGTGGTTACACTAATGTGCCCTTGAAATCCAATACCAAATATGGATATTTCATACGATATATGATTGAGAATGATGCTAATATTACAGATGTAAGGTGTTACTTTATTTGTTAATAATAAATACATGATTTTCTTATTATAATAGCCTCTCAAACATTATTCTGCGTTTATTACAACTAAAACTGGTATGCAGGTCTAATACGTGTACCTTAATTAATTATGACCAAAGCTCAATGTTCTTGCATGTGTAGATTTACCTTTCAGTGTTCCAGGGCTAGTAATTGGATTACTCATAATAGTCACAGTAATCATCGCTGTTGTTACAGTTGCAATTGTGATCTTTCGCAAACGGTAAGTATCCATTATTGTACCAAGTTGTATCTTGTTCCTGTTAGGCTGTCATGTCACTATTCATTCACTTATCTGTATAATATATATCCACACATACCTATTGTACTTTGATGATAACATTATGCACACATGCAACTTCTGTTTTGCAGGAAAGCAAAAGGATTGTTCACTATAGCAAATAGGGATGGTTACATGATTGATCATACTATTCCTCATGATAGCAAGAAAGAGATATTTAGCCCTGTGATCCCCAATCCTTTGGCAATGGAACATAGTAAATATTATTGCAGTTGAAATCACATTTTTGGGTCATAATCATATATATATTTATTATTCTCTTGTAGCTGGTACTCATGAGCCTATTTCAGTTGAGGAGTTTGCTGATCACGTAAGGCTGCTACATGCAAATGATGACTATCTCTTTACAGAAGAGTATACGGTACATCATTAAAATAGAATGATTGGTGTCACGTGATAAACATATTCACCTTCTCCAGTCAGTGGAGCCTTCCCATAGTCCAACAACTGAAGCTACTCGAAGGCCAGAGAATATCTCCAAGAATAGATATGCTAACATCACGGCCTGTGAGCTCTTAATTTCTACAGTACTACTACTTATTGTTAATACCGGTAATATTATTACTGAATCTGTAAACATAGATGATCATTCTCGTGTAAGAATGTTGGAAAATCCTGGAGTACCAGGCTCTGATTACATTAACGCAAATTTTCTTGATGTAAGCAAGTGTACATGTAAGTGTGTTTGCATAGCCACTATTCATTACTTTGTATACTCTAGGGATATGATCGAGATAAAGCATTCATTGCTACACAAGGTAGGTTGCACAGTAGAACAAATAATATTTAGTTCATGTACCATATATAGCTCCAAATTTTCGTGAAATTGCTGGAAATCCCATGAATGAAAATTTTTGTGATAAAGATTTCGTGATCACCACGTGATTACCACCGTGCTGCGGCACCCGTGCGGACAATTCACGTTATCGCTCCACCCACAATTGCACATGGCTCGGCGTTGGGCCCTCGGTGCATGCTAGTACATTGAAGAGAAAGAAATTGGACAAGAATTATATGGGCTTTCTTTCTGTCTTTAGCACCTTTTGCTGTCGTCTGTTTGGCCACGTGGTTTATCGTTAGCGGATTCAATACAAGAAGTGCTTACATCTTTAGCAGGGATTCAGCACTTCGTTTCACACATTCACTAGTGTTGCATTTACGCACGATCGTGTTGCAATCTCGGAATGTAGCCATGCCCACAATAATACTAAATTTTCATGAGGAAAATTTTCGTGATCAAAAGTCAAATCATGAAATTCATAATTTTTTGGAGCTATACGGTACTTGTACATGTGTGATTATTTTATACGTACAATGGACATGTATAAATGTAGGCCCTGTACCGGGATCAGTGGAAGATTTCTGGCGAATGATTTGGGAGCAGGGCACTGCTACAATCGTCATGCTGACAAATCTTGAAGAAAAAGGAAGGGTAACGTGCTTTTATAATACTCTTGTGGTTGTGTAATCTACTATATGCTTGTTTGCTTCACCCAGATTAAATGCTATAAGTATTGGCCAGATGAAAAAACACAAAAGCACGAAAAACTTCGTATCATGCACCAGGAAACTCTGCAGCTAGCTGAATATACCGTCCGTACATTCAGCCTCCAGCGAGAAAATTCCAAAGAAGAGAGAATTGTTCGACAGTTTCACTTTACTGCCTGGCCTGACCATGGTGTGCCTGAGTATCCATCCCCTCTCTTGGGATTCGTTCGAAAGGTCATGAACTCCAACCCCCAGAATGCTGGGCCAATGGTGGTGCATTGCAGTGCTGGTGTTGGAAGGACAGGTACCTTCATCACTCTGCACTGTCAACTGCAGAAGATACAGACTGAGGGTGCTCTAGATATTTTTGGCTTTGTTAGGGGGATGAGGAGGAATAGGTGCTTTATGGTACAAACTGAGGTATACAAGTTTGCAGTATATTGTAGCTGTACATGATTCTCTTTTCATATTCTCTATCTAGTCTCAGTATGTATTCATTCATGATGCTCTCCTGGAAGCCATTGATTGTGGTGTGACTGAGGTACCAGCCAGGAAGCTCAGGGAAGAATACAGGAAACTTGGGATTGTTGATGTCCAACGAGGACAGACAGGATTGGAGATTGAGTTTACAAAACTTCAATCAAGCATCCGAGTGAATCCCATGAAGACTTACTGCAGTTTACCATCAAATAAGCCGAAGAACAGATATACTGACATGGAGATGCTACCATGTGTGTTTAATACCAAATTAAAATTGAAATACCATAGTCATGTAAATTTGCTACAGATGATAAGACTAGAGTGAAGCTACGGCCCTCTCCGGGAGTGAGTGGTTCTGACTACATCAATGCTTCTCATATTGATGTAGGCTATAATCTTATTTAATGCTACCTATAATTCTGTATAGCGGAAAACTATCGAGGGTACGTCCCATTACCATGGTTTTTGCGGATTATCGATTATCTGGGAAATAAACCCATGAAATTATCACAACTTGTATAATAATATATAATAATATTATATACACTATATATGCAAAGAATAATGGGTATGATTTTGCGGATCAGTGAAAATAAATCAGTGAAATGGTAAAGATTGCCTGTCAGCGTAAATTGAACCCCTCAAAATTTACCACTATACAGTGTAATTATAACTCACTTGGATTGTATAGTGCACCTGGATTTGGATTAATTGGGGTTTCATAACTGATTTCATACAGAATGATGATATCTTCTCTGATATATACCCTATATGGGATTTCCATTTCTAACACTACTTTCCAAAAATTCAGGTCCATACTAAAAGTGATACATCTTTATTATAGACCTGCTTGGCGATATCACCCTCTGCATCAGTGTGGTATCTAAATTACATGGCAGATGACTTAATTATACTGTACATGTACATATACATATATGTGTAGGGATATCACAAGCAGAAGGCTTTCATAGCTACCCAGGCTCCACTTCCCGATACAACTGAAGATTTTTGGAGAATGGTTTGGGAGCAAAACTGTGCTACGATTGTGATGCTGACGAAGGAGAAAGAGGGAGGCAGGACCAAGTGCCACAAGTATTGGCCTGATAGTGGAGCAAAGACATTTAGCCACCTACAGGTTATCCTCCATGCTGTGAATGAATATCCAGATTATATTTTGAGAGAATTCAAGATTATTGACACAAGGGTAAGTACTGTTATACAGTACAATACTTGTGTGCTAGCTGTCTATAATAATTTTACATGGCTGACGATCTTTGCCCATGTATGCACACACAGTTTTTGTTTTTTCTTTTGCTTAGGCTTGCAATATCCTTATATACTGTATCCAGAATGTAATTCTCTCTTTAGGATGACTCATCTATTCCAGTGAAACAGTTTCAGTATACTGGCTGGCCAGAGGAGGGAGTTCCAGATATAGGATCTGGATTAATCGATGTCATTGGCCAGGTACAAAAATGGCAGAGAAGCTCTGGTGATAGACCAATTGTGGTCCACTGTAGGTAGGTCTGTTGTGCGTCATGTTCAGAGTGGGGCTATCTATATTCACCATTGTTGTTATTGCAGTGGTGGATGTGGTCGTACTGGTACTTACATTGCTATCAGTATCTTACTTGAACGTCTAAAGACAGAAGGAGTGGTTGATATATTCCAAACAGCAAGAACCCTACGTTTGCAGAGACCCAGCATGGTTCAATCTATTGTAAGTACATGTACATAATACTTTAATCACATGAAATAGTAGTCTATATTCTACACGTATATCCATAAAAATGTGAGGACGGTACATGCACTTAAATGCATGCTGTGTATAACAAAAATATTCACTCAAACTAAGGTCCAAATGTGCCACATAGCCCTAAAGTGTTCTTGGTGACCTAGTGAGTATACAGGACAAAAATTGTCAACAGCACTGTCAATTATAATTGCATAATTATTAATTTTGTGCAAGTTCATTATTATTTTTTTGTCACACAAAGATCCAAAACTCTATGTACCCTTACGCCCATAACAAAAGTAATACATAAGCAAGTGCTTCAATAAGCTGAGCATCTTGCTTGGCTGACGAACAAAATAGCTAGTAAACAACTTCAAAAGTTTGAAGTGTAGCCTAAGGTAAGAGCAGACAAAAAGTACCTGTATGCTACTTGATAGTCGACATAAGCACAGCCAATACATGTACAGCGCAGAGGTTCTAACAATAATAATATACTGCAAACTGAAATTCATGCACTTGAGAATCAAGAGCCAGTGGCGTCTCTAGGTAGTTGTTTAACCATAGATAGGTAATTAGGACTGTGTAACCCAGTCTTAATTACTAGTTAGTATCTATGGTTTAACTGGGTGCAAGTTATCAAAAGTAACTCCATAGGTGAATGCATAAAGCTAGCGTAAGTATAATTATTATTGTACACGTCTCTCAGATTGCGTGCACATGTACATGGTGCAGTGCACATGCGGGGCGTATGCACATGATGACCATTACCTTACATGTTAAAAATTTAACTCTCTCCTCAATGAAATGATCACCCCACAAACAAGCTTTATGCATTCACCTATGGAGTTACTTAAGTTTTGATAACTTGCACCCAGTTAAACCATAGATACTAACTAGTTGCCGAGCGCATTAGCGCGAGGCATTGGATCGCGGACAGTGGGCCAGGGATTGGCAGCTAGCGTTGTATGTATGTATGTATGTATGTCCGTCACGCTTTTGGAATGCAATTAATTTTTTGTAAAGATCGTTCTTATTTCTGGTAAAGATCGCTTGGGCATGGGGTTCAGAAACGCGTGCCACGTTGCGTGTGGCACAGACAGACGGGAGGACTTGGAAACTTAGAGGACGTACTGTCGTGCTAGAGCTAAGTAAACCAGAGAGACTCTGAAGCAGTTTTGAAAGAATAATTTGAGGATGTCCAGTCATTGAATAAGATAAGACTTAGCCCCTTGCCTCTGTCTTTTCTGGTCCGGGCATCCCCAGGCCCTTTCTTCAGGCTCCTCCTCAAAGTCTGTCTGAAATAGCCTACCTTTCTAAAGAATCATAGTGATACCGGCCCTGATGGGCCCATACTGGAAATTTATGTAGTAGTAGCAGCAGTCTCACCCGTACCCAAGTCCAAAATTACAGACTGTAGCCTTCACAGATTATAGCTTTAATAGTATTTGTAGAGTCTGTGCCAGCTATGAAGAGTAGCTCATGCATGCTCACTCATTCATGTGCTTGCGTGAGGCACTATTTGCACCATGTGTACTCCTAGTATAATTATACAACAAAATATATTTTTTGGACAGTCATGGGCGTGGATACACACCTTGGATGCGTCCGGCTGCTATGAACGTGCAGCACGGGCGGAGAGAAAGTCCGCACTACAAGGCTCAGGATTGGTCAGAACTATAGGGCCGTGTGCACAAAGAAGAATGGCCTTAATGCCTCAGGCCATAGCTACAGCTAGAGACGCACTGTCGAACGATCGGCACGAAAGCGATGCACATTTTGAGAGGCCTGCTAAGCAGGTACTGGCGCTAGCCACTGAGCCTCGAGTAGTAGTGAAAATTGCATACTGTGACAGGCTATAAGTAAACAATGGAACTACACATGCATAGGATGGGTGCACAGGTGCATATGGATTGGGTGCAAATGACAAAAATGCACCCCTGCAACACCACGTACTGTCAAGGATTGTTGAGTTGGACACGTGAAATTTCAAAAATAATTAATGCTAGCTGCACAATTAATCCACTCAGTGGCAAATTAGGCCAAACTTAAAGCGTTACTTCAACCGAATACTGGTTCAAATGACGCTAACATATTATATTATTATATAGCTCAACTGTGTTGGGCGCGGAATGTGATTTCAGATTGATATATCTATAATAATTAGCCTACCACATCATGATCGATGTGCATACTGTAACAATACTGGTCAGTCACCAATACAGAGATCTGACAATTTTGTATGGATACAATAATGGTAGCTAGCTTCCAAAACCCTTTGATAGTAAAATCAAATTTGGACTTCAAAATCCTCATAGGACAAGCATATGCACTATCAAAACTTCATCTGGCATTACTATAGCTAGTTACAGGAATGGCCAAATGCGGCCCCTGACCAATTTTTTATGGCCCCTGACAGTAGCTGTGCTATGCATGATATTGTGTACTTGGGCTACTTCTAACCTGAAATGGATATGGGGACATACATGTATATTATATCCATGGTCATACTACTGTGTATGAAATGGAGTTCCAATTTCTTATAGTTGAAAGTGATGCAAAACAACTGGCTTTACGGTTTGATTTAAGCCTCAAGCTTGGAATCCAATTTTCCTCCGTGCATTTTCTATAGATAACAACTTTAACTGCACCTCAAGTTTTAATCAATGTAGCTCAGTACAGTCTGGTGGGTCACAGCACATATTATTGCTACCATATTCTATATTATATTTGCAATTGGTGATATCTGAAGTGGCCCTGACATGGTTTCAATATTGAAATGTTGGCCCGTGACCATCAATACCTTGGCCACCCCTGAGTTATGGCAGATTGATAAACATGTATGATTTAATTATAATGCTCATGATCCTAAGATTCCTTATTGAGTGAAAACCGTATAGCCGGAAAATTTGGCGGGTTGGCGGTCTATATTATAACCGCCAAATTAAAATCCGCCAAAATTTCCTACTCGCATATACACGTATGGCAATCCCGTACCGAACTGTCAAATTTAAATCCGCCAATCAATAGCGATTTTGGGCTCAACCGCCAACTTTAATTCCCGCCAATATTTCCGGCTATACGGACCGGTATTATAGATCTAGCATGCAGGGTCGTAGAAAGAGTGGTATAGCCATAGGATACCTGTGTGTGTACGTACCTAATTACCCCGCATGCGCACATGCGCGCAGCAGGGGTAATTTAAAAGCAATTGGTTACAGCTAGAGACGCATTGTCGAACGATCGGTGCGAAAGCGCCGCGCGTTTCGAAAGGCCTGCCAGGACCTGCTAAGCAGGTGAGGTCTGTCCATACATGTCAGTAGTCCGGTAGCAACCGAGAACGTCACCATTGCACACTTAGGGGGCTTGTCCAAAGTCCTTGTGGAAAAATTAACGTCATTATGACGTTAGGGGGGGAGGGGGTCTTGGCCCATGACGTTTTACAACTGCACTGTCAGCAGACTTGAGCTTTAGTTGTGATTATGCATTCTTGTGGTTGAATAAGTCTAGACACACCTCCAGCAGTGTCAAATTTGCATTTTAGTGTATGTAACTAAAAGTGTACACGTAGCTACAGGCAAGCAAGAAATTGTCAAAGAAGCACAGGTATGCAATGAATCCATGAAGACATAGCTAGCACTGTAGAATACAAGTAAATACCGAACGTGTGGGCTAAATGGAGCAGAATCAGAGTTGCAGTGTTGAATCTATATCTATGCTGAAATGCTGTGACGTTTAATAAGAGAGGGGGGGAGTCGGAGGGGGGGGATAAAAAGTTAACGTCATAAAGACGTTAATTTTTCCACAAGGACTTTGGACAAGCCCCCTTAGTTGGAGCTGCTTGCTTTGAGGGGTGTGGACTCTGCAACCGCTTCCATCTGCGCATGCGCACAGTACTTATGGGTATACTGTTTGTGCATGAACTATATCTCAATGTTTTGTGAGCATGTACTGTTAATAGATGATCATGCATGCTAGCCACATTATCCCATGATTGTGACATTAAACATACTTGTTTATTATATATATATATATATATATATATATAAAGCTTTTGGGCATTAATTTGTTGCTAGGATCTAAAGTAGTTAGACACTGTTTAGTTGGTTTTATTTTACATGATTTAGATCGAAGACCTCAGGGCTCAGTAGAACGTTCAACGTACACCTCCTGTCTCATTCTTAATCCTATAGGCAATATACCCAGGGAAGCTACAAATCGTGCGAGTATGTTGGACATGCCCACCTAGTACCTCATGAAGTCTATTGCACATGATCGAGCTGCTCTACAGCATGCCTCTAGCACAAAATTAATGTCATTTGTGATCATGGATCTCAGAAGGGAACGAAAAAGTTTATGAGTAGCAAGAGATTAAACTCTTCAAAGAATAGAGGTCTCTAAATACTAATTAGTTAGACACTGTTTAGGGGGTTCTATGTGATTTAGAAGACCGAGGGACTCTATATAGAATCCCAAGCAAAGCGAGGGTTCTGTGAGAGCCCTGAGGTCTTCTAAATCACATAGAAACCGACTAAACTGTGTCTAACAAGTTTAGATCATAATTATAGCTTTGTATTGCTAGAGCCAGAGGGCAAAACTTGTGACTATGAAAATCTTGTAGGTGACTATGAGATATAGATACCTGTCAGTAGCAATCAAATTGCAGTATTTGTTACAGCTATGATCTAAGAATTAAGAGGCATGGCCATGGGTGATATTGCCATGGCACGCGGGGTATGTGCTCTATGAGCTCTAGTTGCACATGTATGCAGGTGTGTCTTCTGTCCATATAAACTGCAGAGCTTTTCCATTTCAAGTTACTAAACCAAAAGAGATTTAAAAAGAATGATTTACAACAGCGTTCTGACCAAATTAATTTATGCCTTAGGAAGTTGTAAATTTCAAGGGCTGGTAATTGGCTCTTTTAGAATAGTTGGGATGATGGGGATCCAGATATCCAGTAGCCATTCCCAGAGTACACGGTAGCTAGTTGGGTGTCGGGCTCCGCCCACAAGTACATGCTTTATCAATATCGCACTTGTGCAATTTGAAAGTTTGGGCACGGACCTGTAGACTAGCTATGAGACTACTAGCTATAGTATTGAGTGGACGACAAATCGATTGTTTCATTTTTATGCATGCATGCATACATGATGCAAAATTTATTATCTATATAGTAAGCTTGGGTACCATTAAAATAAAATTTTGGCACAGATAGTACATAATATATGCATATAATTATGTAAAAATGTGAACATCTACAGTGCCTGCAAGATAAACAGTGCATATGGAATGTGTGGCACTTCTACATACTTAGCCCGCGTGATTGGTATAATACTGATTTCTTAAAGCTAGCTTGGATACTGAATTCAATTAAGCATGCTACAGAGCCTTATAGCTAGAGTACACATACAAAATTAATGTTCTTGCTCAAAAGCCCAATACACTTTAGGTATGAGGCAGCCACTATAATATGAATATAGGCTGAATCATCACAACTACACTGTACATGCTATAATATAATAATAATAGTTGAACTTGTTAAGCTTCCTCATAGATTGAAGAACAAGAACATAATCATTCTAATAGTAGATGTTGCCACAGTTCATATATTATTTTCTGTTATCATATTACAGGGGCAGTATGAATTTTGCTATAAAACAGTCCTAGAGTTTTTGGTTTCTTTTGATACTTATGCTAATTTTAAATAATTAAACGATTATTATTTTTATTACGCTAAAGATACTATACTGCAGTATTAGGCCATCATTTAATGTTGTTATTATTATGAAATGATTTACCACATCCCTAGTAGCTTCATTGTATATTATGGTAAAGGATATCACTATGTATGTAGCACATAATCATCAAATGCTTTAAAGTGGCATAGCTTGAAAATGGAAACATAATTTATGACAAACTTCATTTCCATATTCACCTGTATCTGTGCCAAATTTTACAATTCAATCCCGAGTCCCAATCAACAATTCGGGCAACCGATGAGGTCATTAAAGATGAAATGATGATGAAAGTTATGATGTAATTGCTATGAACACTGTACTGCTGTATTGCTCGCACGACAGGGTAAGGCAATTCCGACAAATTTTCCCACAAACGGACAGCACCCACGATACCTATGCTGTAGGATAAGTAATCACTCGTCCGTCCGTCACGGCCCAACAATTAATTATTGCCGAACGCGCAGCTCTTCGTTGTAAAAGATGGAAATGGTCGTCCCGATCGAAAATCTGCTGATAGTACAATTCTAAATAACGCACACACACCTTCTGGGCGAGAGAGAGGCGATCTGCGATCAGCAGCAGAAATTCAAAATGAGGACAGTTAGTCACTGTACAGATCACCTTCTTAGACGCAGTGGGCATGCTAGCGCCACTCCTTGCGGTGCATTAACTGGTCACATGACACGAGTCTGCAATCTCATTGGTAGTTCCTATTTCACCAGACCCTGGCTCGCAGTTTCGAGACAAACAAGTTTTGAGCTTTTTGTGATAAGTGTAAATTCAGATCATATAGATTTCGGACACCTGTAAGTTTAGAATGTAAACCGGAGGTGATTGCACTTCGCTTCTGGTTGTGCACAGAGATGATTCAATAAGGAAGCCGTTTCCGCCCATGCCTACTTTGAAGTATGATGTGGGCTGCGATATTTCTGTCAGTGTGGCTACGCCACGCGTACATTTTTCCAGTTTTTCGATGTATCCGACCCGAAAAAAGTTTATTTTGGGGCCACAAAAACGGTACGTTCTAATCTTCCCATGTAACGGGATGAGGGATGAATGTATGTGTACAGTGATACGTGCACTGTCACGATAAATTTGGACCCCCCCTTTTTGTTCCCCCCGGTCCATATATTTCGAAATATTTGGACCCCCCCGGCCCTTATATTTCTGAAATATATGGACCCCCATGCATGTTATCAACTATAGCAGAGATCCAGAAGGGTCAGGGGCTGGGTTCTGGGTATAGATGGTTAGCAGGGTTAGTTTCCAGGGTCTGTATGGTAGGGTTAGTCTTCAGGGTCTGCATGGGGGTCGGAATATTTCGGGGGTTCAAATATCACGTGACAGCACGCATGCGTTGAAAGCAAACGGAATGGTTGTCCGAGGCGAAACTGTACGTAGAGCTAGTGCGAGTTGCAAGGTATGCAACGGGTGGCGGAAGGACCGAGTTCTCTCTCACGGTGAGCCGCCAAGAGTTGCACCGCTGGCTTAACCACTGATCAGAGCAGAGGAGGATTCAAATTTAGAGCGCGCTTCCGCAACCCACCTCCAATCTCGCAAGACGCTTCCCGTCGAGAAAGAGATAGGCGAGTAGTAGCGGATGAAGACCTCGCGTGTTCGACTGATGTGACAAATACTCCGGCCGGCTTGTGGCGGTATGCTAGCTGGTGATGCCTTGAATCTACGCCGGCATTACATTTTTCAAGTTCCCCTGGTGCAGCGATCGCGATGTGGTGCGCGGTTTGATCTCATTGGTTGGCCCTCGCGCCCATAAGCTTATCGGCCCATTGAGCTGGATGCATAGTATACTAGTGGAGCCTATACATCAATTTTGACCTAAATGGGTAATGGTCGTCACGTTGATGTGCGCGCGTGGCCCCGCCCCTCAATTTTAAGGTGTGACTCAAGGTCAAATCCCCCATTCTGATTAGTATCAATTTTCACACACTAAGCATGGTCCGAAAACAATGCAAGTAGGCACATCTCCGTATGGGATTTTATTCTGAAAATTGAATTTGATGCATGGTTACCATAGAGCTAGCCTTAGGCCAATCGCGGGTTAGGTTATACGAGAGTGCCTACCCTGCCATCGGAATTTCGCACCTCGCAGCCTAGGCTGTACGCGTTAATTAGGTTGCAGAAATCCAGCAATCCAGGATGCAACTGCATGCTAGCAATTACACTGTGTCTATCTAAAGATCGAGCGGGATTCGAATCCATGACCACCGCTCCACCGCTCCACCAGCCCCAGCCCTAGCCCGCTCTGCCAACCCAGCTCGCCGCGGCTGGATGCCTTTTTTGCGCACCGTGTCACTGTCATACTAACCCTTGGTCAACAACCATAGCCTAAACCCAACCCCCTCGTCACTAACCGATTACCGAAGCCCAACCCCACCCCCCCCCCCCCCCCCCGCTACTAGCCTCACTAGCCGTCTAGCGCTCAGTATTAGTGGCCGGTACGGTAGACACAGTGTAATTGCTAGCATGCAGTTGTATCCTGGATTGCTGGATTTCTGCAACCCAATTAACGTGTACAGCCTAGGCTGCGAGGTGCGAAATTCCGATGGCAGGTAGGCACTCTCGTATAATCTAACCCGATCGCGCGCTTCGTTGTGGAGATACAGCGCTTTGTTTGCGATGCACGCGTATGGCGTATGACATACTACACGTGACCCGGGGAGCCGTTCGAAAGATCGAGTACGAGTTGAATTTCCAGCCGATTGTCCTTAGTGAGCGAACGTACAGTAGTTCGATGAATCTAGCTGTATCTAGATGGAGAATTCTAATTAGAGCCCATAGCAACGGGCTCCGGGTACGGCAGCTGGGCCGACTAGGTGGGTCAAAATGAAGGCTTTGTATAGTACGACTAGCCTCCGTAGATAACGGCAACAGTTAGAAGAAGGGTTGTTCGACACATACATGTGATCGGATCTGAGAAAACCCGCTATATTTATCAATCCATGAAATTTTAGTTAGCTGTATATTTGGATAGCTGTATCATAGGGCTAACCTGCCTCCAAGTCTGAGACACTTCGCGCGCTTGGCTGTGGAGCTAGAGTGCTTTGTTTGCAATCCTCGTGCCACACCCTCAATAATAATCGAGAAATTACGCATCGCGTATGGCGTTTTTGTATACCACGCGTGAATGGTCATGGGCGGAGCCGTTCGAAATGAACGTAAAGATCGAGCAAGAGTCGGATTTCGATGTTGACAGTCGCCGATTGTTCTTAGATGCCTAAGAAGCTAAAAAGGTGAGCGAACGTACAGTAGTTCGATGAATCTAGCTGTATCTAGGTAGAGAATTCTAATTAGCGCCCATAGCAACGGGCTCCGTGTACGGCAGCCGTACTGACTAAGTAGGTCAAAATGAAGGCTTATTTCGTCTTGATAACTTACGTTTACCCTCCGTAGGCGGTGGCAACAGTTAGTAGAAGGGTTCTTTGGCACAAATATTATTATGACAAAAACTGGACTTTCATATTTGACTGGTGATACTAAAACTAAAAACGCGCATTGCGCCATATGCGCGTTTGACAAATATGCCTGGTTTTTTCAGATCCAGTCACATATTCAAAGTCCAGATTTTGTCATATACATGTCGAACAACCCTTCTAACTGTTGCCGTCTTCTACGGAGGCTATCGTGCTATACGAAAGCAAAATAAGCCTTCATTCTGACTCACCTAGTCGGCACCGGCGCCGTAGACGGAATCCGTTGCTATGGGCGCTAATTAGAATTCTCTACCTAGATACAGCTCGATTCATCGAACTGATGTACGTTCGCTCACCTTTTTAGCTTCTTGGTCATCTAAGAACAATCGGCTGTCGTCAACAACGAAATTCAATTCTTGCTCGATCTTTACGTTCATTTCGAACGGCCGCCCAGGTCCATTTAATTGATTTTGGTCACGGTAGTATGCTGAAACGCCATACGCGAGCATAGCAACGCCTTTAGACCGTAATTTCTCGATTATTGGGGGTGTGGCGCGATCGCAAAGTACTGTATCTCAACAACGAAGCGCGCGATCGGCCTAAGACTTGAACGCGGGGTAGCTCTATGGTAGAGCTTATCAACCATGCATCAAACTCAATTTTCTGAAAAAAATCCCATACGGAGGATTTTCCCAAATCTGGTCACATATTATAGACAATGCTTGGTAAAGGGTCGTGAACATACCCCGCGCACCCGTAATTTTTTTACGGGCAAACATGGCTTCACATAACAGAATTTTAAAACTAGTTCTAAAGTATGAATCAAAATTTCCCACTATCAGTTCAACCCATTCTGCATGCCCATGTAAAAAGTATCTCCCCAAGTGCTCCCAAATCCTCTATGAATTACATTAATTTGATTATTTGAATTTTTTTTTTTCAAGGGGACCACACACTAAGCAGAAAAAAAAGGATCCGAAAACCGCCACACAGTCGAGCTGGATGCATAGTAGAGCCATACAATGCAAGCAGGCATCAAAATAGCCATATATGCAATGTTTGGTAAAGGGTCGTCAACGTACCCCACGCGCCCGTGATTTTTTTTATGGGCAAACATGGCTTCCTATACAAACATACTATATATAATAATATTATTATAGTATGTCCTTGCTTGTAGTGTAACTAAGATGTATAACTATGGCATGTCATATTTATATCTATACCAGCAGGCTCACCAGACTCGGAGTACATTCAGTTGTTATATTTATTATACTCTAGAAAGTATACTATAGTCATGATATGTCTATGTACAATCCCGCACCACTCGATAATACGTACCGACTGTTGATAAATGGCATTCGCAATTATAAGCTAAAATTGCCATTGCAGACATATTTTGATCGGCAGCCCCCTGATACTTTAGGTGCTTGTAGCCCTGGGGACGCCCTATAGCTACCTGTTGGTCCAAGTTCGAAGTTCAGGCTATGTTCCTAACAACAGCACACGCAGGAGAAAACCGTATGTCGATAATTGGCACTTTACGCTACCTGTGGCCCCTGCAACGCGTTACTTAATTCGTACTAGTACTCAAGATCACCACAGCACACACACAAGGCTAGGGGAAAAGCACAAAACAATTTAAGTTATGTTTCTCAACTAGATGTACTTTCCTACACATCCACACATACATAATGTAAAACTATAGCTGTATTACCCCACCTACCTCTCAGCAAACGGGAGAGTTACTGTTGTGGCTGATTCTTCATCCATTCAGCAAGTCTCTGGATACAATACCAGCTCCATGGTAGCCTATGCATGTACTGGACTAGCGACTAGCGATTTTCTAAATAACGCATACCGGGACTCAAAACATTGCAAACACATGGCTTCCCTATACAAACATATGGGTAAACTTTAAAGGGCCATAACTTCAATTCTAAGGTGTGAATCAAAACTTTCTCATGTCAAATCCCGTTTTTCGACCCATTCTGCGTGCCCATGTAAAAATTACATCCCCAAGTGTTCCCAGTTCCTCCACGAATTAATTTAGTCTTTTTTTTTCTACTTAGTGTGTAACAAGCTAGCGTGCACACTAAGCAGAAAATAATTGTCCAGAAAACCATAATGAACTTTGAAGTGCCGTATCTCTAATTCTAAGATGTGAATCAAAATTTCACGCCATCAATTTTTTGTTTCAAACCCATTCTGCGTGCCCATGTAAAAATTATCTCCCCAAGTGCTCCCAATGCCCCAGGTGAATTACATTATTTAATTTCTTTTTTTTTTTTTTTTCAAGCTAGCGTGCACAAAGCAAACAACCTATACTCCAATTTTGAGAAAGTTTCTAAATAAGGTACACCACGGGAATTCCCCGTTTTTCACGTAGCGCGTGGGCGGAAAACATTGCAAACGTATGGCTTCCCTATACAAACATAATAGGAAAACTTCAAAGGGCCGTAACTTTAAGGCGTGAATCAAAATTCTGTTCCATCAAATTTCCAGGTGCGATCCATTCTGCGTGCTCATGTGAACAGTTTGTCATGAATAGCTTCCCAGAGTCTCAAACATTATTTAAATAGTTTATTTTCAAGGACACACTAAGCAGAAAAAAAAATTGTCCAGAAACCACCACATAATCGAGCTGGATGCATAGAACCATACAATGCAACTAGGCAGCCTAAACTTCAATTTTATCAAAAGTTGGTATAGATAGTCACGTTTATGTGCGCACGAAGCCCCGCCCCTCACGTAGCGTGTGGGCGGAAACATTGCAAACGCATGGCTTCCCTATACAAACATATGGGAATACTTTAAAGTGCCATAACTTTAATTCTAAGGTGTGAATCAAAATTCTTAAAGGTCAAATCTCTGCATTCGATCCATTCTGCGCGCTGGTGCAAAAATTATGTCCCTAAGTGCTCCCAGTTCCCCCCTGAATTAATTATTTAAAATCTTTTTTTTTTCCAAGAAACGGACCAACTAAGCAGAAAAAAACAGTCCATAAACTACCACATAGTTGAGCTGGATGCACAATAGACCCATGCAATGTAAGCAGGCAGACTAAACTTCAATTTTGACAAAAGTGGGTAAAGGTCGTCACGTTACTGTGCGCGCGTAGCCACGCCCCTCACGTACGCGTGGGCGGAAAACATTGCAAATGCATGGCTTCCTATACAAACGTATGGGGATACTTCAAAGGGCCGTAACTTTAATTCTAAGGTATGAATCAAAATTCCCCAAGGTCAAATCTCTAGTTTCGACCCATTCTGCGTGCCCATGTAAAAATTATCTCCCCAGATGCTCCCAAACCCCCCCGCGCTTAATTTATTTTGTTTTTTTCTACTTAGTTGGTAACAAGCTAGCGTGCACACTAAGCAGAAAAAAAGGCCAGAAAACCACATAATACACCTAGGATGCACAGTATGCATACTATACATCTTAGATATACATATTTCACATTAATATTATAATACACCTAGGATGCACACTAGAGCCATACAAAGCAAGTAAACAACCTAGGATGCACAGTAGTCATACAAAGCAAGCAAACAACCAATTTTGAGAAATTTTCTAAATAACGCACTCCACGGGTATTCCCCGTTTTTCACGTAGCGCGTGGGCGGAAAACATTGCAAACTCATGGCTTCCCTATACAAACATATGGGAAAACTTTAAAGGGCTGTAACTTTAATTGTAAGGTGTGAATCAAAAATCTGTCCGGTCAAATCTCTAATTTAGACCCATTCTGCGTGCCCATGTAAAAATTGTCCCCCCAAGTGCTCCCAAACCCCCCATGAATTAGATTATTTATTTAATTATTTAATATGCTTTTTTTTCTACTTAGTGTGTAATTTTTACTTAGTGTGTAACAAGGAGACCAGAACACTAAGCAGAAAAAAAAATTGTCCAAAAACCACTGTATAATCGAGCTGGATGCATAGTAGAACCATACAATGCAAGCAGGCAGCCTAAAGTGCAATTTTGTCAAAAGTTGGTAAAGGTCGTCACGTTTACGTGCGCGCGTGGGCGGAAACATTGCAAACGCATGGCTTCCCTGTACAAACATATGGGGAAACTTCAAAGGGCCGTAACTTTTCTAAGGTGTGAATCAAAATTCTTAAAGGTCAAATCTCTGCATTTGATCCATTCTGCGCGCCGGTGCAAAAATTATGTCCCCAAGTGCTCCCAGTTCCCCCCCTGAATTAATCATTTAAAATCTTTTTTTTTTTCCAAGCTAATGTGCACACTAAGCAGAAAATAATTGTCCAGAAAACCACATAATACACCTAGGATGCACACTAGAGCCATACAAAGCAAGTAAACAACCTAGGATGCACAGTAGAGTCATACAAAGCAAGCAAACAACCTATACTCCAATTTTGAGAAAGTTTCTAAATAACGCACTCCACGGGTATTCCCCGTTTTTCACGTAGCGCGTGGGCGGAAAACATTGCAAACTCATGGCTTCCCTATACAAACATATGGGAAAACTTTAAAGGGCCGTGACTTTAATTCTAAGGCATGAATCAAAATTCCTCAAGGTCAAATCTCTAGTTTCGACCCATTCCCCAAGTGCTCCCAAACCCCCCGTGAATTTTTATATATTTTTTTATTTTCTATTTAGTACTTAGTGTGTAACTACTTAGTGTTTAGTGTTGTTTTAATGTTTAAATAATTAATATAACTTAGTGTGCAATTTTTCTACACACTAAGCAGGAAAAAAAACGTCCGGAAACCACCACACAGTCGAGCTGGATGCATAGTAGAGCCATACAATGCAAGCAGGCATCCAAATAGCCATATATACAGTGTTTGGTAAAGGGTCGTCAACATACCCCGCGCGCCCGTAATTTTTTATGGCCAAACGTTAAACATACGTTGCAACCTAGCCTCGTCCCCAGGCCACTCCCACGTTTTCAATGTTGCACGCAGAAAAGAGGGAGAGCCTGGGAGGCGAAATCACGTGAGCGCGATTGCGCAATGGCTTTGCACACAAAGCATAGAACCGTACTGATAGCACAAACGGCCCTATTTCGCCGTTTGTTAGCCTTTGCTACTGTTTCAAGGGAGTAACTCGAGACGTTTACAGCTACCAAAAGCGTTCAACTCGATTGCTGTGTCGATTTGTCTGTTGTGGCCGCTCGGATCGATCATCTAGTCTGAAGTCTCTAGTCGCGATCGACGCCATCTCGAGTGTTGGATGTCAAATGTAGTCGTGCACTGGCTAGGTGAACGAAGATAACGCCCGCACTTCCTTCAAAACATTGTTTTTCACGGTTCGGGTACGGTTCTATGCTTTGTGTGCAAAGCCATTGCGCAATCGCGCTCACGTGATTTCGCCTCCCAGGCTCTCCCTCTTTTCTGCGTGCAACATTGAAAACGTGGGAGTGGCCTGGGGACGAGGTTATTGCAACCTATACAAACAATAACTTTAATTCTAAGGCGTGAATCAAGGTCAAATCTCTCGTTTCGACCCATTCTGCGTGCTGGTGCAAAAATTGTCCCCAAGTGTCCCCCAACCCCCCATGAATTTGATTATTAATTATTATTTAACTTTTTGTTTTTTTTTTCTATTTAGTGTGTAATTTTGAATGTACTGACGTAATTAATAGCACAGTAAAAATTAATGTAAACAAGTGAAATGAAAATAGAGTAATAGCCCCGAGATAATAAAAACTGCGGAGCGCGTTTGCTTGACGGATGTGCAATAACGTATAGACTTCCGGTCCCGTGGCGGCCGCGGAACGACCGCTTGGAGAAGACCACGCTGTTATTCGATTATGAAAAATTGCATGCACTGGAATGTGCATTTCCTGGATTTGCAAACGGCTGTGATCTGAGGCCGCGGTCTGGGGACGCGGATCGACTGTAATACAGCTCATTTCAAAGGTCGCTTTAGTCTCGTCCCCAGACCCCACCCCCAAAAGGAGGAAAGGGTCTGGGGACATTGGCGCTGATTCTTGGTTCTGCAAGCTCAGCAATCATGTGATTATTTGCATAGGTTTGTAGTGGAGCACGCGCAGTCACGTGATGGTGCGCACGACCAAGAAAAGGCCTCCAATGTCCCCAGACCCTTTCCTGAACTATTTTAGCCGGTTTGACCAATCAAGCGACATTTGAAATGAGCTGCGGTATTATAGTAGCGATTCCAGACGTCCGATTTTTCGGCTCGATATCGCTAAGTGGCGGCGATAGCAATTCAAACGATTAAGGTGTTGATAGCTTCCTCTCGACGAGACCTATTCAGCGCTGGGTGTTTCCTGTTGAAAGAACAAAGCTTGTTCGAGTTACGTACTGAAACAGATTTTTGCATGCAAATTTCCATAGAGCTAAAAATCAAAATCGCAAAGCGTGTGGTTAACTGATTCAAGGTTCAGAAGAAAGGCCATTCACTCTGCTAACTCTTGGTTTGTGTTTCCTGTTCATAGCTAAATCCATTACCAAGTTATGGCTGCTTTTATTGCCAGAGGTCGATCGTCTGGAATCACTAATTATAGCTTTTCCTCGCTTGTGTGATGGGGTCTGGGAACGAGACTAAGGTCGCTTCTGATTGGTCAAACCGGCTAAAATTGGTCACGTGAAGGGGCGGGGTTTGGGTTTGGTATAGGGTTTTGTATGGAAACAGCTGCGGGATAGGTCCTGATCGATGGTGCGGTGTCTTGATTCTCGTTCCCGGGCCTGGCGCCCACACCCTGAGATCCGGGAAAGCAATGTATTCTCGTGCCCTCCCCAGCCCCGCCCCCGGCCCCAATAATATTTCGATGCTCGGACTGTTTACAGAACAAAAGTCCAGGCTATTAGAATGGCAGTTCGTCTACGGGCACTATTTGGTATCACTCGTCGTATACCACTGCTGACAGCGTCAGCCAGGCGGCAGGTATGACGATAGCCTGTAACTATAGAGTTCTCATCCCTATGCCACGATGAAAAATGTATCAAGTTTGAATACATGCACCATTGTATGCATACGCTATAGCAATGCTTTTCTGTAAGCTCTCATCATGGTGTACAGTTCTATGATCGTTCTGCTGAATGTATTGCCGATATTCCTGACGGTGCCAAGCTGTTGGTTGGTGGATTTGGATTATGTGGCATCCCTGAAAATCTGATTAATGCCATAAAGGAGAAAGGAGTGAAACAACTGACATGTGTCAGTAATAATGCAGGGTAAAAACGTTGAAGATTTTTTTAAAAATTAATTCTCTTTGATATAAGGGTCATGACCTAGTCTATTGCAATTGATCTATACTTCTTTATGTGTATAGGTGCCTGTATTGCCAGGTCATGTTTACCCTTCATGATGCATAAGCAGTAAAAGAAATCGATGTAACAGTTGCATGACACATTATTGTCTGCACACACACTAGATCTTGAGCATCATAGTAGCTAGTGATAAGTGTTGTAGAAATTTAAGGGTATAAGTGTAAATGATGGTAAACTGATTTCCTTGTGCTGGATATAAGGCCACCAAACAACACAGATTATGTTTAAATTTGTTTGCCACACTTAATTCCAAAATGTTCCTTAATTTTTACTATAAATTTAGGGCAATGATCCTTTACCACATTATCATTAATAGTGTGCATATATTTCGCGTAAGCCAGGCTATCCGGAACAAAAAATATTCGCAATTAATTTACACATACTACTATAACAATGGTAAAAATCGCAGTGTATGATGTTATGGTCTTCAGAAGTTGACCTCTAATCTGCATTAAGGATTCATTGCAGTAACAATATTATGCTTGTCCTGTCACGTACTGCATATTGTTGTTATTACACATATTCATATCAAACAAGACCCTTCCTCACTTGTACTAGGTGGGGGACCCGGGAGGAAGGTATAAATGTCGATCGTATATTTTGTCACGAATACTCGACCATATTCCCAGTAGCTGCATAGTATAATGGTACATGTGGTAAAACGTCGTCAATATAGTGCGTACACATTGATGCCGGCACCAGAAATCATGGAGATGAGTGATAAAATTTTGATGCTTCAATCACAGTGATAGTACAGCTTCCAAACTTCAGGTATGTTGGTACGTCACGGCATGGCATGCTGGCCAGCCCCGGCCTTCACTTAATGATGTGTGCTATATATAGCACAAGGCTATGAAGTTCACTGTTTCTGCAATACACAAAAGGCGGTGGTGAAATCTTAAGTCTATTAAAGTTCACTGTTTCTGCAATGCACAAAAGGTGACGAAATCCAGCGAAAAGTCCTAGCTGTATTGTGTATTATACTAGTCTCATGCATGCCCAGCCCCTATCTCCTACAAAAGAAATTGAGAAAGGATCATCGATCTGGTCAAATTAATGCATGGGTCACACCATCGGGCCATAGGGGGAATCTCACCCTGTTAATTATTAAAATTATTAATCAATATAGTACCCTTGAAGTTTATTAAGAGTTACCACAAAGAAGATGTCTAGCTTGCCCAATCTTGTAGAATTTATGATCCAACATTCAAGTATCTTTAACAGGCTCCCTGTGCTCCTGCTTAGTTGATAAATGCCTAGCTTTCACTCATGAGCTTGTTGGAGCCTTTCAATCCTCCCACACTTAGTACATGAATAAGTGCCGGGACCGGGAAAAAGTTCTCTATGCCAGCAAAGTGCAGCTAACCTTGCCGCCATTGTAATTATACTTGTCGTCTTACTCGTTATATCCTCATGATAATTAATAATCACGTAATGGAATGACATTCATAGCAATCCCCTCTGAGCCACACCCCCTTTAAGCTTCTGGCTGCAACTGAAACAGGAAGCTTGAGTTCACCACATAGTAGATTCTGATTACTGAAGTTACAGGTTGCGGCCAGTACAATTTACTTTTCTGTGGTTATGAGGTAATTATGGTATAACCTATGGTGAAATTATGATGCAACCTATGAGGTAACTATGAGAAAATTCAGAGCCTCGATGGTGGGACTTGAAAATTAGTATAATTATGTAGAGTATATATATCTAGGTGTATGCATCAAGCGAATACTTAATTTACAAGCAGCGTGCAATGTATATATAATATGTTACCTTTTCTGACATGTACAGATGGCCGAACTTTGTGTTCTCTTGGCTTACTCAATGCCGTGGATAAATAAAATCTATATCAATATTAACCGACATAAAATTAGCTTGATAAAAAACTTTCACCAGCAGGTGCCAAAGTTGGTGAAAGTTTTCTCGTGTTGAAAATTTCACATATTGTACTAGTTAATGACTAGCATGTCTTAATTGTACAGGGTTGATGATTTTGGCCTTGGTCTACTGCTGCAAACTCACCAGATTAAACGAATGGTCTCCTCGTACGTTGGGGAGAATGCAGAATTTGAACGTCAATTCTTAGCTGGTGAGCTGGAGGTAGAGTTGACTCCTCAGGGCACATTGGCTGAGCGTCTCAGAGCTGGGGGTGCTGGAGTACCTGCTTTCTATACCCCCACAGCATTTGGTACACTAGTACACCAAGGTGGTGCTCCAATCAAGTACAATTCAAATGGGGAAGTGGAAGTTGCTAGCAAACCAAGAGAGGTATATTATATAAAATTGACATGTATGCTAATTATTAAGTAGTGAATTAAAGTTAGTCATGAATGCATTCCAGTTGCCTAATTTTAATTAATCAATATTTCCTACAATAAAGAATATATTATTACGTCCAGAGTCCCAATTCACAAATTGATTCGGCCTCGCGATGAGGTAATGATGAAATGATGATGAAAATGATGATGAAATCTATGATGTAATTGCTATGAAACTGTTTCAAAATGTTTAGCGCGCATGAAAGGTTGTTGGGATCCAGAATTCGAACCTAGCATAGAAGAGATCGTGGACTATCCGATGATATCATTATGGCGTTTCTCTTAGTTTGATCTCTTTAGCGAGCTCGCTTTCAGGGCAGGGGGATTTCCCTATTCAGTCGAGCACATGGCAGGTGAAGGTCAACCGGCTCAAGCCGCGTGCCCCAATATTGTATGCGTATACGGAGCATGCGCAGTTTGTCAATGTGTCCTAGTTCGAATTTATGGCGGCGTATTCATGAGGGACTCTGGACGTAGTCTCTAAGTTTTTTACTCTAATTTACATTTGATTGCGGAAGAAGTATACATACATGTTGTATGCATGTATATGTGCATGTAGAAACCATTATCATATTCAAATTCTACTTATCAAAGTGTCCAATATTATATTTTATTGTTTTCTCCTCAGCTCAGAGTATTCAATAATCGTAACTACATAATGGAGGAGGCCATCACTGGTGACTATGCTCTGATCAAGGGCTGGAAGGCAGATAGTCATGGTAACATGGTCTTCAGGATGGCTTCAAGGAACTTCAATGTTCCCATGGCAAAAGCTGCTAAGATCACCATTGCTGAGGTACATTGTGTACATGTACTAAAGGTAATTCAGTGTTCTGCCAGCTGGATCAAGTTTTCTTAAGGCAAAGAATGGAGTATTAGTTTTCAAAATTAAAGCATTTAACCTCCACATACTATTATGGTGGATATAATTTTCATGGGGTGCTATAAGTTAATTTCGTTATTTTGTGGGTGACTATTTGGCAGTCACGAAAATTTTCACCCACAAAATAGCCAGATGACAATGGCTACTGGGCTTCGCCGAGTGGTTTAAATGCACGCCTCGAGCGTACAATTCAAATAAATCACGATAAGGCTATAGTCTAAGTGGCTTGTACTATGACCGCCAACCGTGGTATATGGAAGTTATACCACGGCTCTATGCCCATAGTAAATACACGCGTTATCTGCCAGCTGTGGTATATATATGGCAGTTATACCATGGCTGTGGTTACTCCACAGTTTGCACAGTGGGCAGACAGTGGTTTACGTTGTATATACTACAGGCGGTGCCTTTGATCTTTACTCTAGTCATATATAATTATATATACATCGTCCTGACATCGTGTATACGTACATGTATACATGTATGCACGTACATGTTGTATACTATGGATAACACTAGAATTATGTGCATAGTTTCACAATCACAATAATATTATGCATGTACATTTACATGTATACATACAATTGCAGAGTACTTGGGGACTCGATCCAATATACGCATGAGCAATCAATGCAATCATGACATGGTTATTACCCTGCGCGCATGCGCAAGGGGTAAAGTAATCGGTCATGTCGTTGTCGTTGTCGTTGTCGTTGTCGTTGTCGTGAGCACAAAAATCGCCATATCTCGAGATGTAGACGTCTAAGTGACTCATAAGCACAACGAATCAATCGAATTCGGCGAAAAACTGGCTTCAGCGTCCGTCAAATCGATGGACACGGTCCATGGGCGTCACAAATAGTGCCTTTTTGTTAGCTAACATAGCCACGCCTATCGACAGTGCCTACTCAATGCATAATACATGCCATTGTGTTGTCTGCTCATGCGCACAACTAAGTAGCCAAGAATAATGTTATGACTGGTAAAGATCGTCGAAATTAATAATGTTCTTGAAATCTATACTCCATCCGAATCCGCTGAAGGAGCTGAAATCTACAGCCCTATGGAACAGAAACATAATGTAGGATGGCTATATACTATTACAACAGACTATTGGACGTATCAGTTCATATCTCCTAGTAGTCTAGATCTGGTGCAGAGAGAGTGCTTTTGTCACTGGGACCTCTGGTAGCTATGACATATTGTATAATATTAAGCAGCATTTCCACTATTTTCTGAAGTTCACAAAATTATAGTCATGCGCACAAAGCAATTCTATAGATTGCACAATGTGCGCACGGGGTATGTGCTCTACAGAGCTCTAGTTCGCATAGTGATGGGTGGCATGGCATATATAACGTAGTGTCCTGGGTAAGTGCCCATGGGTGCTTAAACATACACATGTATATCGCAATTTTGGCCTGCATGGGCTCTTACCTAGGACATAATTTCCATACGTTTATATAGAAGCTGCTACATTGACCCCTTGAAATGAGGTACGTGGGTGATTGGCCGGGACACTACGGTATGTGCACCAGTGATTGTATGCGTACATGTGTACAGGTACATGTACATGTACATATGCTCTTGTGTGAGAGTCATAATAAATCCTATTAATATATCAATGATTGAAACCAATTAAATATCTAAGTCACTAGTAATTAAGCTTACAACCCAGTTTTTGATACCTAGGGCAACAACTTGCATCATGTCACTTAGTAACCTCATGCTAGAGTCTAAAACAAGTTAGACACTTTAGCCAATGGGATCTAAATATACATTCTTTAGATACTTATAAGACCTTCAAGCTTCTCCTTCAGGATTTTACATTGTAAGGTAAATATTCCGATAGCTGGGTAATAGTGACAAATTGCATTTCAAACGGCTGCTTTTCATACGATACAGGGGATAATCAAACCTTTGCTAGCCTTTGGACATGCTGAGCACCGATTGTGATTGCTGAACTACCTGTATGCTTCACGGCTGACTTGATTTTATGAAACTACTAGACATATGAAGCATGAATTAATTTTCATTATGCTGAATTACAAAAATGGGCCACCAATGCTTACATTTTTACATCATGAACATAGTAAATACTATCGAATATAATCCATACTGTCCTCATATATGCATGCCGTGGTGGAAGAGGTGTTCAAAGTGCATGCTGTGGTGCGCCATATCGGAATTGCCCCATCAGCAGATTTTCAACCGGGGCGACCATTTCAATCTTCTACAACGAAGAGCTGCGCGTTCGGCAACAATTGTTGGGCCGTGAAGGACAGTGAGTGATTACTGTATCCTACAGCATAGGCATCGTGGGTGCTGTCCATCAGTGGGAGACCGCAGACCCAAAAGATCAAAACTTGTGTCGGAATTGCCCCGCTTTACCTTATATGTATATTATATTAATGTTTTCAGTATCTAAATCCTGTAGATCCCTTGGCTTCAGTGTCTAACCTATATTTAAAAACTGGAACTCTCAAGAGTACATGCCCTGCTTGCACGTTGCGCATGCATCCTGCCTGCATCTATTTGCAAGATCCATACATTGCTACTTTATAGACTACTCATGATTGCAGCGTATGTGACACCTGTTGACAACCCTTACCTATATGTATTGTGCTAGATTGTGAGCACAAAGTGCAGTGGGTAGCTATAATATTGACAGGTGTGATCAACAAAATGTTTGCGACGCTTGTGGACCTTACCAAACAATTCAAAGCATAATGAAGCAACAATTTTGACGCATGTGTAGATCTCCAGATCTGGCAATGTTGATGCTGCATGATCATAGACAACAGACAAAACAGATTATTTTATCTCTAGCACATATCTGTTATTACCCCGCATGCTTGCACAAGGGGTAAAGTAATTGGTCATGTCGTCATTGTTGTGAGCACAAAAATCGCCATATCTTGAGATCTACCTATATATACGCAACTAAGCAACTCGGAACACGCTGGCTGAAATCTCAAAAATTACATGCGGCTGTATTGTTATCTCTGTACAGTAGTTGAAGATTGCACAATGTGTGTGGGATATATTTTCTACAGAGCTTGACTATTCTTGTGTGTACTTAAGAACTTATATTCGCCTGTATTAATTTTTGTGTGCTTGGTTCTTCCTTTTTCTTTGAGCTTCAGGATTTTTAATATCTTTATAGACGTGGTTTTCTTTCTATAGGTTGAAAATATTGTTGATGAGCTAACTCCTGAGGACGTCCATCTTCCTGGTATATTTGTACAGAGGGTTGTTCAAGGGGATAAGTACGAAAGAAGGATAGAGGTGAACGTTGAGCATAGTACACTACACATGTACATGTAGGCCAAGTATGTTATAATTATGACTTGCAGCGTCGTACTGTTCGTAAACGTGGTTGGAATGTTGGTGATGATGGAGGTAAAGGAGCAGAGATGAGAGAGAGAATCATCAGGAGAGCTGCGTTGGAGTTCAAGGATGGCATGTATGCCAACCTGGGGATTGGGATGCCAATGTTGGCCAGCAATTATATCCCAGAGGGCATGGTGGTCAGGCTGCAGAGTGAGAATGGAATACTAGGGCTAGTAAGTTTTAATTACCATACATACACATGTACACGTATTCCTGCTCAAAAGACCATAATAATTGTATATATGTGCTGCAATCTAAATGTAGGCATTCCACACTGCGTGACTATCTTAGCTACATGTACATATGCATTACTGTATAGTGGGAAACTTTCGAGGGAGAAAACTTTCGCGTATTGGTAGGTAGGAAGCATTTGCGGAGAAAACCTTTGCGGAATTAATGTGATTGCATACATGTAATGGATGGGTGTGGTACATACATATGCCTAAAATTTCGTGGAGAAAACTTTCACGGGTGTCTGTAAAATCATGTAATTCGTGATGGTATTCTCCATTGAAAGTTTCCTGCTATGCGGTATCAGGAGCATATGAGTGAATTAAGGAGAATCCGACTACCGTAGCATTGTGTTAGGCAAAGTACTTAAGACTACACTTCCTTATTTGGAATGTGCAGCTGGTGCAGTGCACAGCAGATTACTTTTGTACAAGCCACACTGTAATTATAGTATTACTATGGAGATCGGTCAGAGCTTAACCAATAGAAATACCCTGCAGCTGGCCACTCCATATAAGGTAAAGCATTTCCAACAAACTTCGCCTAACACATCTGACACACAGTTGGACGCTTCTTCGCCACCCTTTGGGACGGCTCATATGCTCCTGACAGTGTAGTTGGTAGGTCTTCCTAATTGGTTTTGCTGATTCAGTGTAATACTTGTACTGTAGTGTCCCGGGTAAGTGCCCATGTGGGCCAAAATCGCTAGTTATGTTTAAGCACCGATGGGCTCTTACCTGGGATGTATGGTATGTTAGATGTTTGTGTGGCATCACTACCAATTACGGGTTTCATGTAAATTTGTTTGGAATCATGCGTCAATCTTATGATAAAATTTAATATCACCATCATTATATGTGTCTG
Organism: Cliona cf. orientalis; assembly: GCA_963930775.1. Taxonomy (NCBI): domain Eukaryota; kingdom Metazoa; phylum Porifera; class Demospongiae; order Clionaida; family Clionaidae; genus Cliona; species Cliona cf. orientalis. Next base: position 4,107,239 of record OZ005703.1, read on the forward strand.
CAGGTACGGGGGCATGCCTCCCTTAGCTCCTTGCATTTATACCTACAACGTATTTTATAGCATCGACAAAGTAATTTATTATTGCTGTTTAATTTGCAACTTAAAAATTTGGGTTAGGGAAGTGGTTATCCCAGGGCACCTCCCTTACTGAAGCTGTACATATATAGATATAATATTAGTGCTTCAAGTTACAATTAGTATACATAAATATACATGTATATGCATTTTGACCTGCTAATTTGTGCAGATAAAGGAGCCAGACAATGCCACTTGCTATTTATATCATTAAATTGGTACATGTATGTATGTGCATTCAAACCTTAATTCTCACACTCAGGTTGATGGATTCCCCCCTAATTATACATTTAGGAATTATGAACCCCTTTGACATTGTCTACAAGCCCCATGACCTATTATGTTTTCTCTATCTACATGTATTATTATTATTGTATGCTACAGCTAGTGCACTTTAATGAGATGATATTATTATTCTGAACTGTGAACATTAACTGCGCGCAATACTACAAGTTTCGTGTACATCAATAATCAAGAATAAAGATCTGTCTACAGTCCACACACTGACTTTGTACATTGCTTGGCATACATGTATGGTAAGTGCCTAGTACATCACGTAAGCGCCCATCAGGTAGTAAAAAGTTTGGAGATTGATAGTACATGTAGAGTGCTTATAATTATGGGTGCTTACTTGGGACATTAATTAATTTATATTGCGAGCATTATATGCCTCTCAGTTGATATTGGTGAGGTTTTAAATTTGGCAGTCTGAATGCTTACCGGGAAGCCATAGATGCACGTGCAATATTTGGCAACCTACATTGTACATGGATGCTATAATCTTTATGATTATATCCCCAGTAGCGAAGTAGCAATTTACTTTTCTGTTAATTGTGGTATAACTATAGGTAATCTCTTACAATCTACATGTATGAGCTAGGTAATTACAATTATAAGAAAATTCAGGTCCTCAATGGAGCCATTCTGAGACTTGAAAATTAGTAAGCTGGTAGACTAGCATGGGCGGATCTAGGGTAGTTCACAGGGTGCCTGTGAACCCCCCCCCTTACTAGATTTCTTGCTTATGAACCCAAAGCTTCAAATCAACAAGCTGTATTACGTATACATATCTGATGAATATTCTGTACAAAATTAGATTAAAACAACCTGAGTTCTCTAGCAGTTTGTCACCATGCAGTTGTACTTGCTACCCGTTTGTGGGTGTGGAAAATGGGTGTGGTCTATATTAGCGCCCATGCGCACCCAAGCAGTGAATCTCCCCCCCCCCCCCCCCCCCCCCCCCAGGGAATTCTGGATCCACCCCTGACTAGAGTATCTAACGCATGTATCCAGCGAATGCATGCTGGTTGAACTTCTTGGCTTATGTAATCCCTATAGCTACGTACATACCCTAGTTTCGCTATATATATGTATAGCACGCCGTCCACGACCCGACCGATCTGAACTTTGGAAGCTGTACTGCACTGTCAAGTTCATCTCTGTGATTGAAGCATCGAGGTATGTCACTTTTGTGGTTGAGAGTCAGTCTCAGACTCCATCTCTGCAATTGCAATGTGCGCACTGTATTGATGACCTTTTACCACATGCACTGTTATTACTAGGAAAATGCACAGCATTGTGGGGCAAGCCTGAGCGACAGTGAGCATGTAACAGTGATTTATGTTGCGCCACGCCCAACTATAAACTATGGGCTGCAGGATGCACGCTCGTAGCCTGGCCTCTTTCTCTTCTGCCGACTCTGTGGCTAGTAAATTCTGCTTAGCTGAGGCTCCGATTGACGACGAACTCTATCTTGCTCTTGCCTCGTTCATAGCGATAGCCCACATGAATGTAAATTTGCAAGTCGTTGAATTAGAGCAGCATATGCATATAATATACGGAATGATGGATGTTGGGCGGGGCGTAACTAAGGACCGACGTACCATATATATATCGCATTCGCACAGTTCATACCCGTTTATGTGGGGCTCGCTCAGGCTTGCCCCAATTATGCAGCTACTGGGGATATTGTCAAGTGTTTCATACATACAATACATTTTAATATCAACGTGCCGTTTGTATGGCACCTGTGGGGTTAAAGAGTACCACGAGTAACAGCAAATGTATGGAAGCTGTTGAGGTGAGGGCGTGGCCAAAACTTCATGGATGCATTGGCCACTTGTTCTCTGTGACTCACTATTATACAGTTGATGGTGTCTTCAACTCTAATAGCATGCATGCATATAGCTTTCTAACTGTAGTCTGCATTATTTTTTCAAATTTCTTTGTAGTGCAGGTGGTGACTTAGTTAAGATCTTACAACTATAAAATAGGTTTATACTGCTGCAGCTTAAGCTGCACCCATAGACTGGATAACATGCAACAAAAAAATTCTGAGCACATTCTCTGATTTTTCACAAAAATTATCACCCCAGGACCCACCACCATAGTGTATTTATGCATGCATGTATACATTTACAGTACAAATATGCATGTGCATGGAATAGGATTGAAATAATGCAGCCAATGTAATATGATACAGACCTGTCTAGATTGCATTACCAGGAACCAATAGATATACAGTTGAGTTTGTGGCACACACCATTCTAGACAGAATAAATGAAGCAATGTGACACTATTTATACTAACACAAGATACCAGCACATAAAGTCCTATAATATATATCCTGGCGCTAGTACATGTATATACATGTATGTACATGCATATGCATGTATAACGCACTATTTTGGCTCTCATGGGTGCACATGAATTGCATGCATGCATATGTTTGTATAGAAGCTGCTACATTGATCCCTAAATTGAAATGCAGTACATGAGCGCTTCCTTGGGATTGGATGCTTGCTCGGGACACTACAGTACAAGTACATGTGTAGAGTACATAGATCATATACTTGCACATATTGTGTATATGTATGTTGACGGCGGTTGAGGATCATTAAAAGAAATTAATTAGCATGATAAAATTTTCCAATGAGAGTACATGTAGGTGGTGAAAATTTCTCCTGGTAAAAAATTCCCACATACCATATACTCTGTACCTTCGCAAAAAAGGGGCCCATGGATAGTGTACCTTGCATTTATTGGACCTAGAGGGGGGTGCCTGGTGGGCCGATATTCGAATTACCACATAATATCGCCATTAGACACAAAAGAGTACCCAGGTAAATACCTATGCTAATCTTCATTGTTAGAATAGTAGGCGTGGCTACTATTTTAAACCTTGTTCAAGCACGGTTACCAGTCAAGAGTGAGAGCGGCCAGCTATCGGATCAATACTTCATGGTGCCGCATCGATGCCATAACTCAAATGGCTTCATGGTTTATGTGGACTGTATACATATGCTCAAATAATAGATGTATACTGGTCGTATATCCGGAGTTTTCATGTAAATAAATATTTGTAATAAAAATTTTCGTAGGATGACTCCACCTACAAAAAATTATAATTATTACATCAAAATTTTTGTAGTATACGTACCTATGTGTGAAGAAGATTACGAGTTTGATCGAGTGACCGAGTAGCCCAGGCATCGAGATCACCAACGCTAATGGAGGAGCTACTCGAAAGACGCTATTGTGTACTGCAAATTTTTTGTTTCGTTGTTTAATTCTATTCAGGGGAGAGAATATATTTCGTAATGTTTAATTTCGTAGTCTTGAGCAACTACGAAAATATTTCAACAATGAAAATTTCCAGATTTACAGTACATATTCATTGTACATGTAAGATTGAAAAATAGCTTGCCAAACAGCCACAGAACTATACATGTATGCCTGTATCTAGTCTTCTGCATTTCAGCACCAAAAAAGGTGATTATGCATGGTTTGCAATTGTCATGCCCACTTAATGTGATCGTGCATGCGTATATATTCCAGGCCGGGCAGCTACATTTACAAGTTTATGGATGTGCATTTTATAGACCTTAATTAGCAGGAATTGAGACCGTAATGTTGGGTGCATGGGCCTAGTGGGCCCTCTTTCACAAGGGTACATAATAATGCACACACAATAACAGGCCACAACGGGTGCAAATGGTCGCCAAATATTTCGCGTGGTGATCGTTTGGGTTTGGAAGCACCCCCCCCCCTTTGTAAATCCTGGATACACCACTAAATTAGTAGCTTAATTAGAGTAGTAGTCATCATCAGTCATCTACATTGTACAGGGACCTTTTCCTTATGATGGGGAGGAAGATGCTGATCTTATCAATGCTGGTAAATCCAATTTCATGTAGTAGTCCAGGAGTGTGTTCATGTGTGTATGCAGGCAAAGAAACCGTGACTCTACTTCCTGGAGGATCTTACTTTTCAAGTGATGAGTCTTTTGCCATGATTAGAGGGTAAGTATCAGATTTTTTGTGATTACGATAATTACCGTATTTCTTCTAAAAATTCGGCATGAAAATAATAATATGGCTTTAGCTTTGCCAAATTTTTAGAGGTTAATATTCAACATTCTGTCTGCGTGCGCATTCTATTCCCGTTTATAGCATATATACGTGACGACCTTTGCCGAAAATTAGATACTATTTTCAATCATTCGGTAAAGGGTGCCGAATTTTTAGAAGAAATACGGTATCTTCAGCTATTTATACATGTAGCACCTTAATTAATTCTTTCCTTCCAGTAGTCAGGACTACTATAATAGTATAATATTACAAGCAGGGGGGGCTTGCTTCGCTTGCCCCCTGCTGCACGTGATTGTTGTATTTTGGCATTCTGGACCAGGAGATACATGTAGCTAGTAAGTACAACTGCAGGCCAGAGTGCTAATTGAAAAGTGGCTGCATGAGACTGCCCTTTACCTATGTTCTGGAACATTCTATTGAGCATAGACATTCATGGCATCCTGATTGAGCACATGGCTAAATCACTCAACTGTCCAAAAAGTCGTTAGCTTGCTCGTAGCTCCCCTCGTAAGACTTGAGAATGCAAGAAATCAAAGTCAGAATCTACTATCTCCATGATGACCACTCGGACAATGTCTTCTCACATACGAATCGAGCTGCTTGCCTAATTGCAGGCCACTGAATAGAAGTCTCCATATTATGTTGCTTGGTTTTGTATAATCCGTCTAAGAACCTAGTGTTTGTGCCTGTAGTTATAGTGCCAAGGCTGGCACTCATTGAGATTGCCTTATTGTAGACTCTAGTGCTGGATGGCTGGAGATGTAGCCTCTTGTATCACGGGGTCAATTCACTTCCGCTGACCCTCCATGATGGACAGACGGATGGACAGATAACTATATAATTTTAATGCATGATATATGCTCCTCAATCTACATTTAGAATATTATAGTTGTAACAAATACTGCAATCCAATTGGTCAAACCAATACTTCTAACCAACTTAGAAACCTGCAGGTTTACTAAGTGCTACATAATATTATGCATACAGGTATACCAATAATACATGTAGCTACATGATAATCACACATTAGTCACAGTTTTTGTTCTAGCTAGCTTTCTGTGACTCTCCTTTTGAACTTTCATATTATCATGTACGTGTATGTACCTCGTCCACTCGGGGTGCTACAGCTTGGGCCTTCGGGGCTCTAGATCCCTTGGAGTCAGTTTCAAGAAGCCTCTTATTTAATTAAGCTACACTAATACTGTACATGTACATGTACATGTAGCTCCTCCCTAACTAGGCTGATTAAAGTGCATGATTATAGTATGTGAACATGGCGTGTGCCTTTTGAGCATGCACGATTAGTAGCAAGATGGTGTCCTAGAACAACCCTATCAATGGAGTGCACCGAAAAGGACTGTGGTACCGGTCATGACTCGGAATTCACAAACATCACTGACACTTTCAAAATAAATATGCATTTATCCTGAAAGAACTATGTCATGTACTGTAGATACCAGTCACAAGCATATCAATGTTGTCATTAGCAATCATGCTAGGGTCTTGTATCTGATGAAGGCTTTACTGTTTCTTGGATACATGTTGCACGAAGTTTGTGCAGAAGCTATTCTAAGTTATCTTGTCTACCATAATTCAGTACACACCTTATTGTCTCTGTGTATGACTTCTGTGCCAGTCGATCTGGTCAAATCAGTTTTTATATGAGCTGCTATTTAAGCTGAGTTGTTTATGCACACTTCATTTGTCATACTCAAAGACAATATTGAAAGCAAAGTGAACTACACTGTAGCTTAGCTGGCTATAGCTGCATGCTGCCATACACAGGCCAAGACTCTGGGAGATGGCTCTGACATATTATGACTTTACATGTAGTCAACCGCTTGGACCTTAATTGTCCCTCAACAGCTACGTATGCTGTTTAAAAAAAGCAATACACATGTAGAAGTATGATCGAATTGAAGTACATGTATACGTAGCTATAGGGATGATTGGTATAGAATTAATCAAACATGTGGGGTGTGCATTATTCCTAGTATTGTTATTTATAAGTGTATTTCTTAGCCCTATATGGACTTAGATCCTACTTGTAATAAATACAGTGATCTGATTGGTTGAACTGCAGTATCTATCCTTCATAAAAAACCTTGTAAGCCCCATAAAAGACCTTGCAAGCTCCATAAAAAACCTGGTAAATTTTGTTTGCCTATGGCTAGTTTGTTGCTAGGCAGTTGTTTATATACAAAGCTGTTGGGCATTGTTGCTAGGATCTAAAGTAGTTAGACACTGTTTAGTCGGTTTCTACGTGATTTAGAAGACCTCAGGGCTCAGTAGAACCCTCGCTTTGCTCGGGATTCTACACAGAGCCCTTCGGTCTTCTAAATCACGTAGAAACCTCCTAAACAGTGTCTAACTATTATATATTCCCCTATATATATATGGACATATTCCTTTTGTGGCTAATAGCAACCTGCACCATAATTACCCTGCGCGCATGCACAAGGGGTAAAATAATCGGTCGTGTCGTTGTCGTTGTCGTCGTTGTCGTCGTGAGCAAAAAAATCACCATATCTCGAGATGTAGGCATCTAAGCGACTTGTAAACACAATGAATCAATCGAATTTGGCGAAAAACTGGCTTCATTATGCGTCAAATCGATGGACACTGTCCACGGGCGTCACAAATAGTGCCTTTTTGTTAGCTAATGTAACCACGCCTATCGATAGTGCCTACTCAATGCGTAGTGCATGCCATTGTGTTTTCTGCTCATGCACACAACCAAGTAGCCAAGAATATGACTGGTAAAGATAGTCGAAATTAATAATGCTTGTGAAATCCATAGTCTATCCGCATCCGCTGACGGAGCTGAAATCTGCAGCCCTATGGAGCTAAATCATAATGTAAGATGGCTATACTATTATTGGAAGTACCCTAGCTTGCTCTATGAGCTCAAGCATGTGTAGTCAAAGCAGCACACGGCAAATTAAGTTATATCTTCTAGTATACAGAGAGAGGTACACTGTATTGAGGTGTGGGCACGCAAAATAGGTCTCAGTTGCAATTAGATAATTTATAATGAATGCTTGGTACACATTCATTGGTGATTTGTAAATTTGATGGTAATTATTACCCAATGCACCTAATCATCAAGTTAAGTTATTTCTGCTCTTTTTGACATGTCATCAATCTGGTAATCAATTTTTGCAGGGGTCACATTGATCTCACCATGCTAGGAGCCATGCAGGTGTCCAAGTTTGGCGATTTGGCCAACTGGATGATCCCTGTGAGTATACACTCAGATCATACAAGTATATTTGTACATGTATGTACAATCAGGGTACAATATGTAGTAGAATAATTATGAATTCTGGAGAGGAGCTCAAGAGGGATGTGGGATGGCAATGATGAGATGGATCATTTGCAAACAAAATGTATGTACATGTACATATGTGCATGCCATGTTGTTAATTGGGGTGCATTCAACCATGTATCTCATTAGCCTGTCAAGCTACATGTACACGTACTGTAGACCCCTTTTTTGCCCATGTATATGCATGTATATACCGTAGTGTCCCGGGTGAGTACCCACTCTCGGGTAAGCATCCATGTACCTCATTTCAAGGGGTCAATATGTAGCAGCTTCCATACAAATGTATGGAAATTATGTCCCGGGTAAGCACCCATGCGGGCCAAAGTTGCGATGTATGCATATTTAAGTGCCCACGTGCACGGGCGCTTACCCAGGACACTACAGTACATGCACTGTAAGCCTATAGTCTATTAAAAGTATAGGGGGAATGCACAGCATTGTGGGGCGAGCCTGGCCAGGGGTGTCCAGGATTGCCAGTGAACATCTTGAGATGTCCTGGTCGCCTAACCCTAACCCTAACCCCATACCCATCCCCTAACCCCAGGACACCCCAGGACACCCTAGGACACCCTATGGTAATCCTGGACAAGGAACATAACTAAGGACCGACGTAACATATATTATATATATATATATTACGTCCAGAGTCCCAATTAACAAATCGATTCGGCCTCGCGATGAGGTAATTATGATGAAATGATGATGAAACCTATGAGGTAATTGCTGTGAAACTGTTTCAAAATATTTAGCGCGCATGAAAGGTTGTTGGGATCCAGAATTCGAACCTAGCGTAGAAGAGATCGTGGACTATCCGATGATACTATTATGGCGTTTCTCTCAATTCGCTTTCTCTAGCGAGCTCGCTTTCAGGGCAGGGGGATTTCCCTATTTAGTCGAGCACATGGCAGGTGAAGGTCAACCGGCTCAAGCCGTGCGCCCCAATATTGTACACGTATACGGAGCATGCGCAGTTTGTCAATGTGTCCTAGTTCGAATTTATGGCGGCGTATTCATATCATGAGGGACTCTGGACGTCTATAGTCTCTAAGTTTTTCATTACATCCCCAGTATAAATTTACTTTTTTGCGGTTATTAGGTAATTATGTTGTAATTATGATGTAACCTATGTCGTCATAGCGCTAAAATTCAGAGCCTTTACAGAACACTTCTGAGACCTGAAAATCCACAGAATCATATATTAACTTACATACATATCCAGCGAATACATTAAAAGCTGAGTGCTACTTTCTCCGACACGTAACGCTAGCCGAACTTCACGCGTTCTCTTGGCTGACGTAATCCTGTGGATAAATAAAGCTAGGCTTGCGCTATTTATATAGCACGCGTCATGCACGACCGATCTGAAGTTCGGAAGCTCTACTGTGCTGTCGAGTTTATCTCCTTTGATTGAAGGATCGAAATTCCAAGTCGAGAGTTGGTCTTAGACTCCATCTCTGCGATTAAGGCCCCAGCATCGATGTGTATATTGACGACCTTTTACCACATGCACCATTAGAACTATGTAGCTACTGGGGATGTGGTCAAGTTTTTCATATTATACGTATCTCATTCACGCAGTTCATTCCTGTTCGCTCAGGCTCGCCCCAATAAGAGTACCATGTTTATGCTAATAGAATGCAAGCTAAAAAGAAATTACAATTTTAAATTTCGCGCGATTTTCTGGTAAAGGTTGTCACACGCTCCATTAAGATACACTATGAAGTGACATTGTTCTTAGTTGCAATCTGCATGAATAAAACGAAGATTCTTTTCGGACAACTTAACTGTTCGGTAAAACTTGTCGACGTTTCGACTAGATGCTCTAGTCATCCTCAGGCCTTAAGTTGTCCGAAAAGAATCTTCGTTTTATTCAAGATACACTATGAAAAATCAAAGAACGCGAATTTTCTTGCGCTAATTAGATCATGCGTTTTATTAGCATAAACATGGTATGATAGTGCCTGTTTTTTTTAAATTTCGCGCGATTTTCTGGTAAAGGTTGTCACACGCTCCATTAAGATACACTATGAAGTGACATTGTTCTTAGTTGCAATCTGCATGAATAAAACGAAGATTCTTTTCGGACAACTTAACTGTTCGGTAAAACTTGTCGACGTTTTGACTAGATGCTCTAGTCATCCTCAGGCCTTAAGTTGTCCGAAAAGAATCTTCGTTTTATTCAAGATACACTATGAAAAATCAAAGAACGCGAATTTTCTTGCGCTAATTAGATCATGCGTTTTATTAGCATAAACATGGTATGATAGTGCCTGTTTTTTGTCAAACATTGTACTCTACAGCCACACATGAAACTAGAGCTCGAGATCTCTCCTCAAGCACAAAATTCTCTGCACATTGCATGACATTAGCTACACATTTCACACATAACATTAAGGGTGCAAGGCTAAAGTACACAGAGCAGTATTGCATATCCACTATTGTTGCTGCAAGTTGCTTACTTAGGTCCAAGCACTATGCATGCATAATAAAAGCTTAGCTAGCCAGAGAGTCAAAGGGTACCACAAGAATGCACATGACATGGCTGCTAAATAGTACATACCCCTTAGCAGTCTAAACGAAGGCCCCAGGATTCGGCCAATTTTAATTCCAGCTGCACGCCCACGCATATTTTACGTCATCAACATGAACTTGTAGGCGGGGACCAATGAGATGCAGCAATCTTTTGTAATTGTTTTACCGGGAAGAAGTGCCTTCCTGCCAAAAAATGGCTACAGAGTCCAGTTTTATCAAAGCTATTTACAAGCTGACTAGACAGAGTTAGCCTTCAACACTCGTTTTTCTTGAAGAACTCGTGGGAATGAAGGTATACCGAGCGCCAGAACTCGGGGCGTGGCCCACCCCAAAATCGTACAAAAATTCAAGTTGGCAAAAACAAAACAAAATTCGAATAATGGATGTACAAAAGCTGCCATCATGACACAACTGTAAGTCCAATTGATATCATAACAGAGGTACTGTTTTATGGATAGATATAGTTTGTTTTCTTGGGTTTGAAGGGTAGCCATCTGGTAAGGCAATCGTACACAGTCTATTTCACCTAATTTTTGAAGATTTTAGACGGCCATAATTCTCCACCTGTATAATAGAGAAATTTCTAGAGAAAAGTATACGTTCATTCCAAACTTATAAACATTCTAAACACACCGGTGTGGCATATAAACTGCCACCCCAAAATTGTACAAAAATTCAAGTTGGCCCCAGACACTTACATGTACCTTCGTTTGTGTGCATTTGCCTCCTTGTAGCCTGATCGACGACACTATTCAGAACTTAGAGTGACTCATAATAAATATCCATCCTTCCTCTGATTGCAAAGCCTCTAAACCGCTTATCTGGACACTTTCACTTGGCTGTATGAGGATCAGCGTACAGTGACCCTGAATGTGCTGTGCACACTCAGCACATTTTTGCTGACGTCAGCTGGAATTAAATTTTGGGGTCTACGTGTGAGCTAGGTGGTGCATTTTAACATTCTATTTATACATAAAGTCATGCTATTGCTAGCTGGGAAAAATCAAGAAACTTAGCGACGTCAAAACTGGAGAACAAAGCATTTTCAGCAAATTCATATAATACATGCATTTGGAACACCATAACCAACTTTACAAAGCTGCCCTTTGGACTCGCAAACGAAGTACATGTATATGTATCAGCTAGCTTGGTAACAGACACACAGATACACACACAGACACACAGAACCAGACCCGTAGCTGTGGGGAGGGGGGTTCAGGGGGTTCGATCGAAACCCCCTAGCCTGGCTGTTGAGGCCCATGCACCAGAGAACTGCACTTGAGCTTGTGTACTGATTGCAATGGACGTTAATGATATTCACAGTCAATCCACACTCTCAGTTGCACTAATATATGCAGTCAACACGAAGACCCCGGGATTCAGCCAGGAGACTTTAGTGCCTGCACATTGAATCTGGAAACCAAGTGGGTTTCCTGATAGCCAAATCATACTAAGATAATACTGAATCTGACTGCCAGGGGGGGTTTCCGGGCAACAACTAAGCTACGCTCCTGCTATGCATATTCAGATGAAAAAATTTTAATTCGCCAATGCCAACTGCATGAGAGCCATTTTGATTGCCAAATATAACCACTATAATATGCAGTATATTAAATATTGTATGTATACATTGTGTATACACTGTTAGTAGAATCCCGCAATTACGCCCCCCCCTTGCGTGATCGCGCATAAACCCCCCTGGCATTCAAGTTCCTGCATAGGTAGTTGATCTCGCGTATAAGCCCCCCTCTCTGACTGTAAAATGCAGACATTATAGACCATAAGCCAAGTAAAAACAGTAGCCACAACTACAAACTAAATGTAGCTATTAATTTTGTATCTTTAATATTATGCCTTACTTTTTTAGTATATTAAATATTGTATGTATACATTGTGTATATATACATACTATGGACCATAAGCCAAGTAAAAACAGTAGCCACAACTACAAACTACATGTAGCTATTTGTATCTTACTAGTGTGATGTATTTCATCGTGGGAGTGATTGAGCATTCGCGAGTTTGCATGTGCATGACACACGTAGCTCTGGCACAAAATTTAATAATGAAAGAGACATCGACGTCAGCACACGCGTGTCTCAGATTCTATGGTTCTGTCCGTCTTTTATTCTTTTTTCAAGACTCAACTACTTAGCAATGGACTTGTAAATGTGAGTTTGTTAGCGTGCCACAAGCTGGAAAGTGCTGACAAAGCTACTGTGACATACTGATCCTTTCTTTCGTCGCTTCCATCCCGAGCTCGAATTCTCTTTTACTGCGCTCGGTCTCTGTTGCTATCTTCCCTATCTATTTCGTTCTCTCTAGCTAATGTTGGATCCGACATCCTCATTCTTGGACCTTTCTTCTCAATCTCCTAGCTTTGACTCGGGTCATTTGATTTGAGCATGGGCAAATAATTGGCAACGAGGCGTGGCCGTGGCCCAATAGATGCATGCTCAGTCAGCCAAACTGGACACACGAACAGACGGACAGATGAACTTTCAGCGAATGGTCAAATGTGTCGCTCACGCTCAATTATGCTTTACTTTTTTAGTACCTAAATATTTTATGTATACATTGTGTACAGTGTATATACTGTAGAATCCCGCGATTACGCCCCACATGTAGTTTGTAGTTGTGGCTACCGTTTTACTTGGCTTATGGTCTATAATGTCTGCATTTTACAGTCAGAAGGGGGGGCGGGGCTTATATGCGAGATCAAACTACCTATGCAGGAACTTGAATGCCAGGGGGGGGGTTATGCGCGAGGGAGGGGACATGTAGCTATTTGTATCTTGCTATGCCTTATTTTATCATTTTTCTTGAGTTTTGCCTACCAAACAGCCGGAGAAAGTACCAGGGACTATACATTATCTTTCAAAGATAATGTATAGTCCCTGAAAGTACAGAGATCGCATGCCCACGTGGCCGGCATTTGGTGGTTGGTAATGATCGTCACACGGAACTGTTAGAATCCCGCGTATAAGCCCCCTCCCCACTTTTGCCCAATTAATGCTAACATGCACAAAGGGGGGGGGGGGGGTGTAGTCACGGGCATTACATTGTACATGTTCATACTGTACAGATTACTCCATATCAAATTTGTTCAGGGTAAGATGGTGAAGGGCATGGGTGGAGCAATGGATCTTGTTTCAAGTCCTCGCACTAAAGTGGTTATCACTATGGAACACACTGCCAAGGTACTAAAATTTATTAGATCCTAGTTGTAACAAATACTGTGATCTGATTGGTCAGGAAAAGGCCATATAAATCTGTAAATTTTCCGTATAAATCTGTTTGCATGCCTATATGGTTAGGATTGTTGCTATAGGCAGCAGTTTGTTATATGTGTCAAGCTAGCTATATGGGCATTATTGCTGGGATCCAAAGTTGTTAGATATACTATTTAGTCCGTTTCTATGTGATTTAGAAGACTTCGGGGCTCAGTAGAACCCTTGAGCTCGCTTTGCTCGGGATTCTACATGAAGCCCTTCAGTCTTCTAAATCATGTAGAAACCTCCTAAACAGTGTCTAACTATTAATATATACATATTGTATATGGAATCAATGATACAGTAGATACATATAGATGTACCCAAACAGAAAATCTTGATTCATATCAGTGTTGTCGAACTGGTCGATCCTTTACCACCACTGGTTGGCGCCCTTTGATTACCAGAACCAACCAGTGTGGCGAGAACCCCTGCATGATTAAGTCATGCATGCATGTAGCAGTGAGGGTTCTGTATACTCCAGTGCATTCATTTTCAACTATTTTTATACTTACAAGTATTGCTGGGTGAGCCGGAGCTGGTAAAGGGTCGACCAATTTTAACTCAAAATTACCACCACTGGCTCACACCGTATAGCTCCAAATTTTCATAGTTCAAAATTTTCATGAAATTGCTGAAAATCCCATATAAATTACAATGTATGAAAATTTTCGTGATAAAAATTTTGTGATTGCCACCTTTTTCGTGAATACCGCCGCGCCGCGGCCCCCGTGCAGACAATTAACTTTGTCGCCCCGCCCACAATTGCACGTGGCTTGGCGTTGGGCTAGAATGTTAGTGGAAAGAAACTAGACAAGACTTATATGGGCCTTTCTTTCCGCCTTTAGTGCCTTCTGTTGTCATTTGTTTGGCCATCTCTTCAACATGGTTGTTGGCGGATTTGATACAAGAAGGAAGTTGTTTGGAATAAGGTCCTTAATTGTACATCGCAGTGATTTAACACTTCGTTTCAGACAGTTCACACGTTCACTAGTATCGCATGCATATAATTATGTAAGCTATATACACGATCACGATCGCGATGTGCATGTGTAGCCATGCCACAAATTTTTCATGAGGAAAATTTTCGTGATCAGAAGTCAAATCACGAAATTCACGGAAATATTGTGCCACGAAAATTTGGAACTATACAGTATAGCTGTACGTGATGCACTACAAATGGCTACATAACCTTTCGGTAGCATGCAGTAATTACCATAGCAACATGCATAATCTTCAACCCCAAATTGTGGGATAGTTAGAGGTGATAGAGGGTCATTAGTATGTTAATGGGTCAGTAGTGACTGCATGCTACCAAAATAGTTAGATGTTGGTTTCGCAATTCTACTCGCGGCTTCGCTGCTTCGTAGAATATGCGAAGCCAACATCTAACTATCATACTATATTATGGTCCTACTCTATAACCACTAATTTCATATAGTAACCACAGTCTACAAGACCATTACTATAGTCATCACTAGACTTGTATCTGCGCATATACCACCTCTCAAAATTTCTGGGGAGAACCCTGCTCATGTGCTTATGGGTCACTGTAGCCTTCTACCCAGGCTCTAGGGGGAGCGGAAAGGAGAGCCTGATATCAATTGCGTGTGTATGCTTGTTCAGTATCAGGAGTATTGAACTACGTACATGCCCTGAACGGGGTTCAGGTACTATTCTCTTCAGAGTCAGTAGGAGTAGGGGGAAGGCACCTGACTATGTCAAACTGAAGGCCTCTGTAACATATACCTATAAACTGAACTATGCACTTGAGAGCCACTGCCTGTTTACACTATCACTGCATTGACAACTGACCAGCGAAGCACAGTATGGCAATCAGTCAGGTACATGTAGCTGTGGTACATACATGTACATAGGTGCCATATAAACACAGACTGGTACATGTAACAGCTGCATGCTGCCACACCACTGGACCAGACTTAACATGACCACTATTCCTTTATGTGGCCAGAGTATACATGTACTGTACCTCCTTTCTCTCAGACGATCCTTAATTATACCATATTTAGCACAGGAGGGTTCGGATGGATGGACAGACGGACAGATAGACAAAAATCACCAAACAATTGCAGTAACCCTCCGCGTATGCTTTGTGGCAAGGGTTAATTAAGGAATGAAGTAGATCTAGACCTGGTTCAAACTAGCCTCTGGCTATCTCCAGACCCTCGTTAGCCACAATGGTATAGTAAACCCGAAGGGGAAACTTATAAGTAGGGATTGTATAGTGCCAAGAAGTACACAAACAAGATTTGTAGGGATAACTTATCACATCCACTATGCATCCCTACGCTTGTGGGAGTCGACATCAACAGATGCATGATATTACCGAGACTTGAAATGTAAGCATAGGGATGTATATAACATGATAAGTTATCCCTACAAATCTTGTGTATATATTTTTGGCACTACCATCCCTACTTCATCTTTAACTAGTGACATGCATGGCCTGTTTGGGGCGAGCCTGAGCAGAGAAAGGCTCTGTCGAACTGGACATAGATCTATGGACTGGACTGTAGAGACTATTAAAAGCCGTAGATCGTCACGGAAGACCATGGACAATGAATCCAAGTACGACAGTCATAGTTGCTGTGTACCTACCTGATGGTCCTCTCCACTTAGTGATTTTTGTATGCCAACAGTGGCAAAATTATAGCTACGTTTTAATAGTCTGGCGATAGCTGCCAACTCACGATTGCACAGCTCAGTGAGCACGTCTATACTACGCCTTCTTTAATAGCCGCTCCTCGTGCGGTTGAACTGACTGTGATTGAAGACGACTTATGTCTCCCTCTAGCATTCTCTGCAGCCTTATTTGTCTCTGGTTCAGCGTTCATGGCAAGTCATTTCATGCTTTGGGGTGGGATCTGGGCACGAGACTAGCTGCATGAGCAGAGTGCATGAGTATAAATCTGCAATTCGCTAAATTAGAATAGCGTACATACGGCCTATGGGCTAAGGCATGAGAATGCGCAATAGAGTATTTCGCACTTATGTCCATAGAGCCATGCTGGGCATATATTTCACGTGACCGACGTACATGTACAATAATATAAAATTCGCGCATAGCTGTACCGTTTATGTGGGGCTCACTCAGGCTCGCCCCAATTAACAGTCGGCACGCATGCACACGAGGGTTACCGTAGTCTGTTTATTTGTCTATCTGCTACTCTACTACCTGCATAAGACAAAATGATCGTACCAGCCAGTTTTGCTCCAAATTCCAAAGGTTTTCAACTAAGGGATTTCGCTAAAAGCTTTCTCTCACGAGCTATAGCTTATTCTTCGTTTTTATCACAGCAAAGTTAGCCATTTTTCAGCTCCCAGTACCGTAATCTAGGGTACTTGTGGTGATATCTATAACTATATGTATGGATACAGGATACAGTTCATAGGCATAATTTGTAAAATGGTATAATTATACGACATGTAAGTGAACACGAGATGAAAATTAATGAACGAATGATATATGCATGTTATAAAGGCTAGTATATGAAATTAATAATAGCTAGTGTAACAATTTTAATTTAATTTAGTCTGTTACTGTTCTAAATGCTCAAAAGTTTGGGACCCTGCCTTCTGAACAGGCAAGGTCAATTGTTTCCATTTGCTTGTTGGCTTGCCAATGAAAGGTAGTGGACGATCCCCTTATACACATAACCGCTGATCGTAGCAGGGAAAGTTCAATCGACACCTGAGCCAATGGAGGGTAGTGCTGTACGCAGTGCCATGCTTCTCAGCCAAGAGGGAGGCTAGTCTCTTGTACACCACAGTTGCAGTATTTCTCATCCCACCTGCAGTCGAAAACACCAATGGTGAGAGGAGCCATGTTCAATCTCGCTGATATGCTCATCATATTATGCTCTCTTTTTCTCCTCTTCATTCCTTTGATAACACTGGGACAAGCTGGAATTTCGATAGGTTGGTGCATATGGGTTGAATACCCTTATGTTGAAAAATGCACTTTGCCTATCTCTTCCCCAGAAATTCTGTGCAACGATGTCCGGGCGAGCTCCTTCCCTGTTGACAGTCCTATGGGTCAGCCGCTCCTCAGTTACTGGTTGAAGACATGGTTCTGTATCCACGGCATGACATACTTCACTCATCAGGCTGGCAGTGATGTCCCGTATCTCATTATGGCGGATGGATGGAAATCCTCCTCTTGGACAGCTGAGGGCATGTTCTACATGGAACTGACTGCCACAGACACAGTGAGATAGTAGGTGTGGTGGATGTCAACCATGCCTGAGACACGAGTCTCTGAAGGTGCTAGGCTATAGGGCAAACTCAGGATTGTGCAATCTGTAGTTGCCATGTGGCAGTGTCTAATTCCGAGCTGGAAGCGAGGTTCCCACTCGGGTCGTGATTGCACTTACGTGGTTTAATTCCCAAATTTCTAAAATCTTGCTCTCGGCCACCAGTGTCTAATTCCGAGCTGGAAGCGAGGTTCCCACTCGGGTCCTGATGTGGTTTAATTCCCAAATTTCTAAAATTTCGCTCTTGGCCACCAGAGCATCACAGGCCAACCTTTACAGTTTATCAACTATTGATTAGATGCTAACCTGCTACCAAGTATACAAAGCCATGCAATGCTTTGTCTTGCCTAGGTGTATGTACCGGTTGTGCGCCTTCCTTAAAGCCCGCACTCTACCATCATAGTTGTGGCCCCCTACTCACGGATTGGCTGACAATCGGCTCACTCTTTGAACATGTCAAATTGACAACCTAGCTAAAAATTGGACTTACTATGTGGGCGTAATGTTGTGTCTGTGGAATTATTCGCACATATGCTGTAGTCTCTTTATCAGTTCCTTTGCAATCACAGGAGATATCTAAAATCGATCCCCTATATTATCCAATATTAAACTTTCAGACTCCTACTCTTAACTAGCACCTCACCAGAGACGGACAAACAGATCTACAGAACGCAAGGATTTAAGCACCATCTGACTCATATTGATGCAAACTTGCCCCACCCTACGAGGCTGGTCCCACCCAGCCCGGATGCCTGGCACCTTGTGGGGTGTGGTGCAATACTAAATCCCTGTACTGTACATGTCCTTTAGCCAATTGGCTTGTGCACTGAGCGAGGAAATTCCTGCATTTATGTGTGTCCCTTGTAAATGCATGCTCACCGTTCATCCTGATCACATGTACACCTAGGTTCAAGACTAGATCATAGATATATGGTCTCATCTTAGAATTGAGTGAGTTGCATACTTATAGTCACCATCCTGTCATAGCTTGTATAGTGCATGAGGCCAAGCTTGGTTGTACATGTACAGTGTACATGCCGTATCTTTTAACAGCTGGATGATAGTAGCTGACTGAAGTCTAGCGACCTGGCCAGTATTGTTGTTTTAAATTAGAGTCAGCTTCTCAATGATAACAGTATTTCAGAGCCACACACTGCATCAGCATAATAATTATAGCACTACAAGAACAGCCAAAATGTTGTCTTCATCACAAAACTACTAATACATTTACCACCAATCCTGACTTGTAATCTTAGTGCTATATCAACCATCAACATTAATTTTATTGTTAAATGTTTAATATGCTGCATTTATGCCGAGCGTTCTGCACTTTGGTGCTTTCCTTTTTAATTGTTACCCTGCGTGCATGCGCAAGGAGTAAAAGTGATCAGTCGTGTCGTCATTATCGTTGTTGTCATTAGCACAAAAATCGCCATATCTTGAGGTCTAGGCACCTGAGTGACTAGTAAGCACAATGAATCAGTCGCATTTGACGAAAAACGGGCTTCAGTGTGCTTCGAATCAAGGGACATGGTCCACAAGCATCACAAATAGTGCCTTTTTTGTTAGCCTTCGTAACCACGCCTATCGACAGTGCCCACTCAATGCAATATGCATGCAGGCCTTGTGCTTTCTGCTCATGCGCGTAACATTGAATATTATGGACTAGTAAAGGTCGTCAATGATGCGAGTGGCATACGTTTGGCTGCTAACTATATGTCTGCAGACTGGAATGCAAAGCCCCATTGAATCAGAATGTAAGATACCTATATCTACCTAGTCTAGATCTGGTGCAGAGAGAGAGTTGGTGGTTTTTGGCTGATATCACATACAACTAAGGGCTTTTGGGGTCTATAAGCCCTTGATACAACCAAGCAGCATTTCTACTCAATATTTTTTCCCCGTACACACAAAAGGAGATCTATAGATTGCGCAATGTGCGCGCGGGGTATGTGCTCTATAGAGCTCTAGCTTTCAGTTGTTTTTATACTTCTATTTTATTGCCTTCAGGGTGGTAATTCATGTTCACTTTCATCAATATACCACCTGATCAATTAGTGTCATGCCCAGCTCCTGCTAGATCTACGAGTACATATAGAAGGGCCTTAGCACGAGACTACATGTACAATACCACTGGCAGGCTGACATGGTTTGCCTGTCAATGTAAGTACAACTCAGTGCAGTGGAGTATTCAGGAATTGACACCAAGAATTGTAGCCACGCCCCTCATATCAAGTGAAAAGGAAACGGGCAGCTTTTAAATTAGTGGTGAGAAACAGTGCATTGTTGAAAGTAGCTATTTATTGATCATCTATAACAATTAATATCTGTCGCTGAGTTGGCTGTAGTATGCCCAGATCGAGAGTGAGACTACCGTGGTACTGAGATCAAGAGTAAGACTACACGAGGTAGGGACGCTGGATGTGGCACACGGCATTGATTTCTTAACAGCATGCACATTATATTATTACCCTGCGCGCATGCGCAAGGGGTAAAGCAATCGGTTTGTATGTCTGTCGTCGTCGTCGTTGTCGGCACGAAAATCGCCAGATCTCGTGTTCTAGGTATCTATGCATGCTGAAAGCACAACCAATCGGTGGATATTGGTGAAAAACTGGTTTGTACGCGTTTCAAATTCCTCAAAAAGGCTTACTAGTGCTACAAATAGTGCATTTTCTGTTCGGTATGCCTGTGGTATATCGACCACACCCACTCTTTTAGCATAATAGTATGCGGATGCGACTGCGCATGCTCAAGCACTTTGTTGGAAAGGGTCGTCACGTCATGAAATAGCTACATGTATGCCTCATAGTGTTGCAATACGACGCTATAGTGGCTACAGAGCGCGCGGGGTACGTGCTCTACAGAGCTCTAGTTAATAATGAAATGACGTATCAGAACTACCTATTTGTCTGTGCGCCGTACAAACCCACAATTAAAATGGCTGTCATGATAACTCAAACTAGTGTGCCACAGATGTGCGTGCTATGAAATGGAGTGGATTTATACTCAAACTAAGGTGAAAGATCAAGGCTGTCTTGAGTTAGCCCTGGAAGGAGAAAGATTGAGAAATTAGCATTCTTTGTGATTTCTTTATACAGCTTACTCAGGCATGCCTGATTGTTTCCATGGACGTTTGGGGGCTTGATAGATAGGTATTGTGGCATAGATCATCAGGCGGCTCATATGCTCCCGGCAATACATTAATTTTAAACTTTCATATTCATGACATGAATATGAAAGTTAAAAATTAATGTATTGCTGGGAGCATATGAGCCACCTGAAAGGCAGCATACATGTTATGGCATACCTGGGCCATCCCTACCAGTATGCAGTGCTCCAAGTAATTTTTGAAAGTGCAAGGACACAATGTCTTTCCATATCAAAAATGGACTGACATCCATGATCAGACTAACTGACAGTCACTTTTTCCAGGGTGGTTTATCAAAGTCCTCACTAGTGCTGGAAGTACCAGCGTCTGTCTCTTCAGAACTTCTCTTTCTATACATCACTAAAATATCAATACTACTGCAGTACTGTACAAATGGCAATAGTCTACAGTTAGAGTGCATGCATACAAACAAACCTCATAAATACTGTACACTTGGCAGTAGTCTGCATGCATACAATCAGGTGCCTTGAAACCTCACAAATACTGTACAGTGGCAATAGTCTGCATGCCATATACATACAATCAGCTGACTGTACTAGAGTCCAGTATAGTGCAGTGCAGGCATACAATTGAGGGAGAGTTAATTTGACAGGACATTATGTCAGCCTAAGTTGATAATGGTCTGACATTGTTAAAAATTGACCGGAAAATGTCTGATGTCTGACCATTAATTTGAGAACTGGTATGTAGCCAGCTCGTATTTTAAAGGGGGTGATGGTTGGCCACCCTCCATTTTACCATCTGGCTATACAACCCTGCCTACATGTACATATAGAGACTGCCGACTCTATGATAATTTTAAACAGCACTACATTACAAATTTGCAGAAAAACTTTCACCTACAAGACCAGATAGAAAAATACATTCCTCGGATAAAATTTCAGTACAATTCTATTCAAAGCATATACAGGGTATGCATTTGTTTAATGAACACAAACATGCTCTACTTTATGCTTGTGTTCATCACTTAATTTCTTAAACATCTGCACTGGTGGTTTTGCACAATAGTACACGTTCTTCATTCCATTGTTGTAATTGCACAGGGTAAGCACAAGATTCTAGATGAATGCACTCTTCCTCTGACTGGCAAGAACGTTGTGGATGTCATTGTTACTGAAATGGTACTGTAACAGTACATGTATATGTGATTGTGGCGCCAGTGCATGATGCTTGTCATATTATTCTACTTGTACTATAATATATGTGTATACATTGTATTTGTATAGGGCGTGTTTGAGGTGAACCATGAAAGAGGACTACTTTTATCAGAAATTGCTGATGGAGTGAGTATCCAGGACATCAAGGCAGCTACTGGATGTAGTTTTGAGGTATTTACAAGTAAATCTCTGCATGGCATGGATTTAAGTCTTAAGTTGACAATGCATGCATGGGGTACTTGTGAACTTAATAGCTATATTAACTAGAGCTCTCTCGAGCACAAAACCCTCGGTGCGTTGCATGGCATAATTAGCTAGCTACATGCTTCAACAGTTGCATGCAGACAAGGGGGTAGCTATAGGGCTGTGGGCCGCCGGGGTGAGACTACTAGGATTTGGGACGAGGCTAATGCACAGCAGAGTTATTCAAGGTTCAACAGCTCACAGCAGTAACAACCCTGGTATATTGTATCGAACTCCACACTGACACTTGGCACAAGACTGAAGCACACTGAGCAATATTGCATGTCCAACAGTAGCTATCGCAACTCACTTGGGTTCAAGCACTGTAATGCCATGCATGCATACAAGCCAGAGAGTCAAAGAGTACCACAGGAATACACATGGAAATTGGCACCTAAACCTTAGAGTTGAAAAGAAGCCACGAGTCTATCATCCCAACGATCGTCAAAAGCTCGCCAGTGGACTGAGCAACAGGATTGATGCAACCGCGCATGCGCTGAGGGTTAATAGACATACATACCGTCAAGAGTGTATTAGGAAGAGTACGTAACTGCGTGGGCGAGCAAGCTCTACACTGCGAAATGGTGGCATCATCCTACGTGTGCCAGCCTAACCATAGCTATGCAGAATCCATGTTTCGTGATCATATACGTGGCTGTGTGGTTGCAGGTGTGTTGCATAGTGTCTGACTACCCCACCAAGGGACTACCCTACAGTATTATTCATAGGCTTGTGGCCACACTGTTTTCACAAAATCATGTACTTGTACAGCATTTGTCTGGTATCTACTACGTGCTATGACGCCACCATCACACAGCATAAGCGCAGTACTAACATACAGGAGCTAGGTACTCTTATACACTCTTGATACCGTATATAGCGCACAACCTATTAATACATTAAGTCATGCTATCGCTAGCTCGGGCAAAGTCAAGAAGCTTAGAATCGGCAAGTGACACCAAAACTGGCAAACAAAGCGTTTTCCGAGAAATCCACACAAATCATGGGTTTGGAATGCCATAAGGAACCTTACAACACCGCAAATTGTGCTCCAATCAGTCATCTTGTTGAATCCATAACTAGCCATATATACATACCCTTAATAGTTGAAAAGAAGCCACTGCCATATCTGTTCATCTGTCGAAAGCTCACCTGGGGACGAGGAAGGCGATGCAGCGAGTGACACCAGAACTCTTGAACGAAGCATTTTCTGCAAAAGCCACATGACAAAAACCTTGAAATCACCACTATTATGAGACTGTATTATTTATGGCACATTTGATATACATGTATTACACAATCGCATGCCATGTGCATGTTTGTCATGTACATACAATACCGTAGGACGGGTTTTAATTGCGTAGTTTAATAATTGCGTTGTAGTCAAGTCAGGCCAAATTATGAATCCAATAATTGCGATAGACGACCCCGTACCGTACTGTAGTATACGTACATGTACCCTTCGACTCTCTGGCTTGTATTCATACATGCAGTACTTGGACCCAAGTGAGCAATTTGCAGCAATAATATAATTATATTAGACATGCAATACTATTCAGTGCACTTGTGCCGAGGTGTTGCACCATAGTGCTTCAAAATGTTTTGAAGAAGCTATATATTATTATAGTTATAATGTCCCCAAGGGAGGGAAGCTGACTTGACACTGGGACAGTAGTGCGGGACATTGTTACAACAGCACCAGGGTTGCTTTTGCTGTGAGCCGTTATGAACCTTAAACAATACTGCTAAAATGTATGCTGCATGTATAACATTGTATCGTCATTGCCTGCTTGTGCAGGTAATGCCATGCAATGCGCTGAGGGCTTTGTGCTCTAGAGAGCTCTGGTTTTAGTTGCAATACTGGAAAACACAAAATGCTTGATAAAGGATGAAACTACTGGGCTTTTGCACAATCGCTTCTGAAATGGGAATATAGGTTAGACACGTGTAGCTATAAGCTTGAACTACATTGCTCATGTAGTTGGCGGGTAATTTTCGTGGGGTGCTAATTTTCGTTATTTTCGTGGTTGACTTGGCAGTCACGAAATTTTCCCACCCACGAAAATTAATGCCTACTGTAACAGTGATATGCGAGTCCATGGCGATGGGCGTGGCCACAAACATCGTGGCAGTGCGGCCAACACTTCCCAGTATTAGCAAGCAACAGTAGCCATTGTTATCCAGCTGATGGCGTCTTCGACACTAATATTCTTCTATGTCATACTATTAATTTTGTCCAAGTCTCTGTAGGTATGGCTTAGTACTAGTAACAAAGAAGATTGCGAGCGCATGTGTCGATTACATCATCGCTTGTGCAGCAGTGCCACGCCCCTGGACTGGTTGCTGTGACGAAATTTAAAACCACGAAAATTAAATTTCAGGGCCTTTTCGGACTTTCCACGAAAATTAGCCCCCACGAAAATTACCCGCCATACGGTATGTGCAAGAATTGTGGAGCTCCTTGGTATAATCTTTCAAGGACTATAATTAGCTACCGTAACATTGCATGAATACATGTACATGCATGCATGTGTTCCTTTGATAAACATTTGTGGCTTATGCCCAATCAATACAAGTATTTGGGGGATCGGAGGTGCTACAACATTTTACAACAATTCTCTGACTGAACCTAATCTTTAATGTTGAAAAAGAGTGATCTCTACCCCTAGCTGGGTATATGGACCCTCAGCTATAACTAGAGGATGTTAGTACATATGTACATGCATGTAGCTCAAGTGGAGAACATTAAATTTTAGGCTTACTAACTGGGCTTTGTGCAGTTGCTTTGCACGGTGCAGCTTGTACTGCAAGCTAGCTGTGATATTGTGCGTAATATAAATAAGTGCCCTGGCCTTAATGGATCTGTTTTATGATGAAGTGCATACCTACATGCACCTATGTGGCTATATTTAATTTGATACTGATAATATTAATTTTATTAACTTTATCGTAGTATCAATGAAACATTAATTTCCGGTATGTTTCGACCACATAGGTCTTCATCATAAATTATTAATTTTACTGCTGCAATTCAAAAATGTACGTAAGCTTGTATACTAATCTTGCTGTTGTAGGTTTCGGATCAGCTGAAGGCCATGAGACAAGTGTAGTAAATCAGGACACACATTCATACAACATAATATTATTTTGCTGTTTATCAATCTTGAATTTTATAGATCAGATTCATTATCCCTTGGTGTGTGTGTGTTTGAAAGAGGGTTGCATGGGAATGATAACTATCTGTTCTCCCCTAATTGCAAATGGAGGCTACAATATATGCCTTTCATGGTTGCTTAAGCCCCAAAATTAATGGGCTTCTTCTGACCAATGTTCTGTCGATAATAATTATGCAGTCAAGGTAGTGGTAATTAAAATTTTCTTGACATAACTATACTTGCACAACCTAGCTTTTAATTCTTCTAGAATGAGATGGTCCTTTTGTATACGTGCTTGTTTTTTATTTTTTTTTTTGTGTGGGGAAACACTTTTATAGGATCATCCGGCCACTACATGCATTGTTATAGCCAAGGCCATGAAAAGCTAATTTTCTGTTTCTCGTCCCTGCGTGCACGTACATCAAACCCGTGTGTACTTTTGATATTCAGATTTCAACTGGATAATGTCATCAAGCCATAACTCTAATTATTGCTAGAGTTACTCAATAGTTAACCATTCTGGGGGTGTGGTTTTGTCATAGTCACTCAAGGCCTGAGTGGATGCATGCTCTGAAATTGAGTGCTCATGTCTCTCAGCCCCAACCAAGAATGTTGGTCAGCAAGGCCATCATAAAATTGCTTCCCATCCCCCGCCCACATGCTATTTTGGCACCCTGCATCCTCACTAGCACTTATTATTGGCCACACTCCTTAATTCAAGGCGGGTTTGGGCATAGGGGTGTGGTCAGATTCTTGCTTGCAAGATCATATTCGAAATTGCTGAACTGTATGCCAGCTAATAGCAGCAGAGTAACTAGAGCTCTGTAGAGCACATACCCCGCGCGCTCTGTACTGTAGCCACTTTAGTGTCGTATAGCAACATTCTGAGGCATACATGTAGCTGTTTCATAACGTGACGACCCTTTCCAACACCGTGCTTGAGCATGCGCAGTCGCATCTGAATACCGTTATGCTAAAAGAGTGGGTGTGGTTGATAAACCACAGGCATGCTGAACAGAAAATACACGATTTATAGCACTAGTAAGAAATTCGAAGGGCGTACAAACCAGTTTTTCACCGATATCTACCGATTGGTTGTGCTTACAGCACGCACAGACGCCTAGAACTCGAGATCTGGCGATTTTCGTGCCGACGACAACGACAACGACGACAGACGGACAAACCGATTGCTTTACCCCTTGCGCATGTGCGCGGGGTAATAATATTACTAGCGATACACTGAAGTGTAGGGTTCCTCGCTCAGCTCTGTGGCGCCGGGGTCCGTTATGGCAGATACCGAATATTGTTTGTTGGGGCTGGGAGATCTTGGTTTTGAAGTCCTGGTTCAGTGAAGTTTGCTAGTATGAAAAGTGGGTAAAGGGTCCGCGATCCGAGAATTAGACCACGTGACCAAACGGGACTTTCCCTTTCCATTGACCATGCAAGTCAAGTCAGCATAGGTTCTACAAATGTTTTGATTGATAGACACTGGCGATAGAGTTAAGGCGTGAACGTTTAGCCGATTAGATGACCACCAGGAGGTACTAGGTGTGACCAGGCGCGACTCGTACCTTTGCTGCTGCCTCAAATGTATTAGTTGTATATGGGAATAGAAATACTCTCAGTTGCTACGACACGATAAAAATCGAGCAGCACCCTAGAGCCTGAGTGCGGTAAGATCGGCCACTAAAGTATCCATAATT
Organism: Cliona cf. orientalis; assembly: GCA_963930775.1. Classification (NCBI taxonomy): domain Eukaryota; kingdom Metazoa; phylum Porifera; class Demospongiae; order Clionaida; family Clionaidae; genus Cliona; species Cliona cf. orientalis. The sequence continues at coordinate 4,134,520 of OZ005703.1, forward strand.
GTGGCGATAGATGAATGGCAAGAGTCCTTGCTATTTTATAAGTGGTTTAGAGCATTTCTTCCCATACCCATAGTGTATTTTTGTGTCCCTTAGCTTATGTAGTCTCGCAAGCCACACCCTTCAATCTCCGCACGCGTACGCGTGCGGAGATTGAAGGGTGTGGCTTGCGAGACTAACGGGAAACAAGTATGAGTCTAGTCACGGTCCAAGGATCATCAATAACTGCGCTGTGATACTATAAAATTATAGAGCTAATCATTGTAATTGATGGGGTGTGGTACGTACCAAATCATCCGTGTCCCTTATGTGTTGAGAATAGAACTTTTAATGTGTGCACATGTTAAAACGGTAATGGTCGTCCTTGTACCGACCGGTTATTCACAGTACGCGCACCCGCCCGGCACCCGGACCAGTGAAGATGTCGTTTCCATCCATTGGAGTGAGCTTAGACTCTAGCCTTAGCCAAGGGATTGCGTCACCACCGAGCTTCGCATCTGTGGCAGTCTCCTCTCAGAGTTTATCGGTTGAAGAAGGAGGTCTCGAGAATGCTGGGAGATTGGTTGACCAGCACATGAAAGAGGATCACAGCTTCAGGGAATTGAGCGGGCAGCTTTTGATTCCCTCTCATCGTAAGAAGACGTCAATTTCCAGATATACTGAGATAGTTTGAAGGTTGTGTTGCATGCGTGGCTGCTGTTTCTTTTAGAAACTGTAGTCTCGCGGGCCAGGGGCTGTTTGCTGTAGCCGGTGGGCTCTTTTTAGAAGAGAAAATTTAATGTTACCCAGTAGTTTCAGAGGTCCTCAAACGAGCTCTGCAGCCACCACTGTAAGCTGTGTTGTGTGTTTTGCATATACATGCAGCTGTATAGTTGCAGTATTCATCATCGATCACTTGATTTTGCTACTTTTGTAACACCAATCCTAGGAGGTGCATGGGGTAAATCATAGATTATATATTCCCCTCCCCTGGGTAAATCAATCCCTGGGGTAAATCAATCCCTGGGGTATTAATGAGTGTGACCAACAAATTATGATCAGGGGGATTTTAACAGCCAGATATGGCAATCACGTCACTTGGGCCACTGCAATTTATTTCTTGGGCTAGCTGGCCTCAGTGGTGTGTCCAGGATTTGAAGGAGGGAGGTTCCAAGTCAATTGTGCGCAAAGCGCGCGCACAAAATTTTAACCCATGCCCCTCGCTAACACGTTCTTGAAGATAGCTGGCCGACAAAGAAGGCTGTTTTGGCCAAGTAGCGACGAGAAAGTAGGCGAATTTTAGAGGCCAGTAAGTTCATGGTTGGTTCTGGCTACCAATATAAAGATTATTGTCGATTATCAATAAAAACAGTTAATTGCCACTGAGCTACTGCCATCTGGCTGTTGTGCCAGAGCTGAGGGGGGTGCTCGAGCACCCTGAGCCCCCCCCTCCCGGACACGCCACTGGGCCTTGCCTCAGGATAGGGTCGGTAGGTCGGCTTATGGAGTCGGTCTCAGATGCCATCTCTGTGATTGAGGCACAGGCATCAATGTGGCTTGTAGACTGTGCACACTATATTGACGACCTTGTACCATATGCACCTGGTCCATTAGAACTAGGCAGCTACTGGGAATGTGGTTAAGTTATGATAATTTACAAGTATTCACACATCCAGTTCAGACTCACACAACGGTTTCCATCCCCATTATTTAACCTGATAATATTAGAAAATCCGCTGCAAGCATGCAAGCTTGTATGATAACTGCGTACCTTTGTGAATCTATCGCACTAAGGCCACTTCAACGTAATACTCCATTTCTGGGGCCTGACTGACCCTATTTTAAGGTCAGAGGTCAGGTTTATGTTCTGAGCATGCACAATAGAGATTATTGACCTAGGACACATCTCTTGACCTTGACAGTGACAAGATTCGATGCTTCAATCACAGGAGATGAACTTGACACTGCAGTATAGCTTCTGAACTTCAGATCACTTGTGGCTTTCGAGGGAGAAAGCTTTCATGAATTTCACGATTTTTCAGCCATCCGCGAAAGTTTTCTCCATGAAATTCTAGGCATGCCACACCCATTATGCGACCAGTTTTAACATTTCGTGAAAGTTTTCTCTGTGAAATGCTCTTTTCCTACCAATCCGCGAAAATTTTCTCCCTCGAAAATTTCCCGCTATACGGTATCCATGGGATATTACATCAGCCAAGAGAATGCGTGAAATTTGGCCGTCATAGAAAGTAGCACTCGGCTTTTAATCCATTCCTTGATACATGCGTCAGATACTCCACATACTTACCGATTTCAAGTCTCAGAAAGGCTCCATGGAGGCCCTGAATTTTTGGGTAATTACCGCATGGTTTATTACACCATAATTACCTCCTACTGGGATTTAGTTAAATGAAACGCTTGACCATGTCCTCAATAGCTGCATGGTTGTACTTGTGCCTGTGGTAAAAGGTCGTCAATATAGTGCATGCACAGGACGTATGCCTCCACCTCATGCTCAATTGCAGAAATGTTAGAAGTTGAGCCCGAGACCGATTCTCAGCTGCGATAGTGACAAGTCTGGATGCTTTCATCACAGAGATATGAGCTTGACAGCACAGTACAGGTCGGTTATGACACTTACATAGAACGGTAGGCATGCACACTATATATACCATACGCATGCTATATATAGTGCTATATGTATACCTTACGTCAGCCCACAAAAAGTCGCGGAGTTGCAATGGTGGCACTTGAAGCATGCAACTTTTAAGGTATTCGCTGGATATATTACATGTATGTGTAAGTCAGTCTATACTTCAGCGAATTTTCAGGTCTCATAATTACCTAATAACCGTAAAAGAGGAAATTGCTACTGGTTATCATTCTGTATTAGCAGGGCTATAATTAAGTCATAATTGCCTTCACCAGTATTGTATCAATACTCCATTGTACAATGTGCAGTGCCATATGCTACAAAAAATTTTATATGTATGAACGGCTTGTTGGGGATTGTTAGCTTCCTTGTAGAATGCCACTTTGTGCATGCCGCTTACATTCCTATCCATACCCATCAATAAGTTAAAAGAATCTGATTCATAAACTAGAAGATGCTATAAGGCCAAGCAAGGTTAAAGTTTCTGAGACCTGCCCACATCAAGAAGATTCACAAACTAAAATATGTTACAAGGCCAAGCAAAGTTAATAACAATTTTTAGGTCTTTGAAATGTTAATCAACTGCTTTGATTAACATGCCAAAGACCTAAAAATTGCTCTACAGTGCTAATTAAGAGGGGCTCCCCCACTAAATCAATAGCGCTGAGTTAAAAAATTGCAATGATATTCTCTAAAAAATCTCCACGAAAGCCTATACTAGCGATCTAATTAGTGACCTATTAGCCAAAGGTCAAGCCTGTCCTACCTCCTCTGGTGTAGCACTAGCGAAAGTGGGAGTGGCGATAGTGGCCACGCCTATTTTTCACTACGTCCTGAGTCCCAATTAACAAATCGATTCGGCCGACCGATGAGGTAGTTATGATGAAATGTGATGAAATGATGACGAAACCTATGATGAAATTGGGGTGAAGACTGCTTCAAAATGTTTAGCTCGCATGACAGGGTGTTGGGACCCAGAATTCGAACCTAGCGTAGAAGAGATTGTGGACTATCGATGATATATGGCGATTCTCTCAGTTCGCTTTCTTTAGCGAGCTCGCTCTCAGGGGGGATTTCCCTGTTCAGTCGAGCACATGCCAGGTGAAGGTCACGTCCGGGTCAACCAGCTCAAGCCGTGCGCCCCAATATACGTGTACGGAGCATGCGCAGTTTATCGATGTAATAGGTGCAGTGAATCTATGCTTTTGAGGGACTCGGGATGTAGTCTAAGTTTTTCATTAAAAATAAAATAAAAGCTGCCTTCTGCATGGGTTTTGAATTGAATGTTTGTTTGGCCTAATATAGTTGTCCATTAGTTGCTAATAAGGTAATCATTATTATCCCTTGTGGCAACATTAATGTGTAGGTGAAACAGGATTACTGTAATCACCGAGCGATTTTCTGTCAGTCCGTGTCTGCACGTCTGTGCATCTGTCCCTACCCTAGATATTTTCTGAGATCTATGATTATGTCACGGTGTGATGCACACTATATATGCTAGCCTCAAAGGTCATCTTGACAGCAAGAATGTGTAAAATAAGGGAGAAAGTGTCACATGGATGCACCAGGGGTCAAATGCATGCAAACCTATCGGAGTCATACGTGTATATAATGTGATCAACTGAAATATGTGTAATTATTATTGTACACCACAGCAATGGAATATAGGCGTATACCTATAGAATGAGATACTTTATGTAGATCTCTCATCTATTATATAAATAGTAACAAGTATAGGGCAAATGGTCACTACTGTCTTTGGGTGAAGGCTTGGCCCCCTAGAGCTATGATATGATTTCCTATTGTTGATACCGTATCCTCCCGAAAATAAGCCCCCCCTTTTTCAGCAGTAGACATGACCTAGACTGGGGAGGGGGCTTATTTTCGAATATGCACTTTCCCTCGAATATAAGCCCCCCCTCTGTGAAAGCAACAACGATCACGATCCATTTGCAGTCGCCGTGTGGAAGGACGACACCATTGTTGGTCACGTACCGCGGGAAATATCAAGAGTTTTTCTTCAAAAGAGTGGCAGCGAGATGACCTGCTAAGTAGACAGCAACAGACGACGATCGGCGGTGGGGAAAGGACTTGTTGTTCCGTGTGTGTACGTCTTCAGAGGAAAGCAAAAGCATCTTGACCGGCTCATAAGTGTCTTCGCCAAGCTAGAAGTGCCATCATAACAGAGTGACTTCAAAACCGGCTTTTCTAAAAGCTACCACCATACAAAAGATTCCTCTTTGTACTCGTAGTCAATTGAAGGGCGGGGTTACGTACGTACGCGCTCGCGCGCGCGTATATACGTACGTGTGCGGTCTACTTGGTGGGAGGGGGGCTTATAATCGAGGCGAACATACCTGTGCAAGAACTTGAGGGTCAAAGAGGGGAGGGGGCTTATTTTCGAAGGGGGCTTATTTTCGGGAGGATACGGTAATAGCCTCATCCCTAGGCCTATTTCCAGCTTTTCAAGGTTTGCAAGTGGATACATATTACATGATATCGATGGATAGAAGGTCCAGACCATCTCTGGTAGGTTTTTCGGCAACATTGGAAATTGGTGCGCCTTGTGCATCAGTTTTTTTAGTAGTGCTTGTAGAATACTACAGCTCTAGAGAGCACGATACTTGCACACATGTATATTATACCTAAATTGAGCTCGAGCATGTGTTACAGTAATGGAATCACAAATAGTGTTGTATGGTTGATAGGTGTGTCTGATCAATAAGTATGCATAATCTTTAGCATTTGTCTCTGTGATGGTGTTTGCTATGATTACTGGTTCCACAGGGCAGACCAATTGTAGTGGGCATGCTGATGGTGACTACCCTTGTCTGGACAACAGTATTTCTGCGCTGGCTAACCTTCCACTCATCAATCCTGACATACACCATGTTCCTCTGCCTCCTGAACTCATTGAGGAGTTTCATAGTATCCTTATTGGTATATTGATATTGGGGGTATCACTTATAAGCATGCATGCAAGTTCTATAAAATTAATCATCAATCCAAGTAGACCAATCAACGTGAATGGGTACTAGGAGATTACAATATTAATCCTAGAAGTGTAGAATTTGCTTTGACAAGGGCACTTCACTGCATGAAGCTTCAAGTAAAGCTTTAGCCTAAGTACAATACATGTACATGTATGCCATGTATTCTCGCTAATGATGTTAGTTATACTATAAATGTGGGGGGAGTGGTTTGCTTTACTTGCCCCTGCTACAACTGATTCAGTTATCACAAGTGACATTAAGTATGTGTATGAGAAAATAGTGTTAATCAGTCAAAACAGGCCTCTTGAAAATTTTGTGTGATTTTTATAATGTGTGTTTAATCGTTTCAGTATACAGCACGATTTGTGTGATGCAAATCACTTGACTCGTAAATAAAAATCACGGATAAAAATATTGCTTCATGGTATCTTCCATCTGCGTACATGTACGTATGTGCTTTTACGAAACTCATAAATATTTTAAGACTCCAAGTTTATGTAAGCCCCTTGGTGCCCTAGTTTTCTGTAGAGGTGGATTGCAGTTACACTTTTGGTACCTACATGTACGTACTTGATGAAATTTCATGCTAGTACTAGCAGTGGAGCTTTGTACCGAGGGTTTTACCAGTGGTGTGTCCAGGATGGGGCCGGGGACCTGCACCTGTATGTAGCAGGCACTCTTTCTTGATGTTACTGTACCAAGTGTTTTGCACTAAAGTGCTTCATTATCCCGGCAAATGCCTTAACTGCCAGTTGTGTTTGGGTATTTATGCCTGATACTTTGGGTGGATGATTCCCTGTGGCTACAAATGCTGTTGAATTCTTTGACTGAGTGAACCACAGACATGCAGTGTAACTGTATCATGGGACTCCTTCCAGAGATTAACCGAGCCTGGCTGGTGATTGACAGTAATATCTATTTATGGAACTATGAGAATGGCAGAGATTTGGCCTACTTTGATGGTTTAAATGAGGTCATCCTATCAGCAGGACTAGTGCTGCCCAGAACTGGAGTATTTCAGGATCATATACAGTTTCTCCTTTGTCTGGCCACTGCTGTGGAGATAGTAATTCTAGGAGTCAATTTTACAGGTAAGAAATATGTGTGTTTGTGTATTCTGTGTACTGTAAATCATGAATATTTCATGTCTAAAATATTTGGTGCAATAATTTTATGCATTAAATAATTTTTGGACAAGCAACCCTGTACGTGTTGCATTATTGCGCGTTTAATTTTCGCACAAGTCAGGCTGTCCGAAAATATTTTAACAACAAAATGTTCACGATTTACGGTATATGTATGTATGCCGATCAGTATACCATAGAAAGTGTATCTATTAAATTAATTGTGAATTGCGAGTTTTCTCATAATAACAAGTACCGGTAGTAGATTCACAAGCATGATTATATTGTACATGCATACCGTAAAGTCTGGTTAATAAGCGCACATGTTTATTAAGCGCATACTTTTTAATAAGCGCATGCTTCCTTCCTGTTGCTGAGTATTGTCTAATAAGCGCATGCGCCCAATAAAGACGACAGTAGTATTCACCGTTCGATCAAGAGTGTTCCATGCTCTACATGGCTAGAACTAATTTACCAACCTATTTTCGGATAGCCAGCTGCACGAGATCGGCTATACTCAACACTATGATGTTCCACTGAGACGGTTTCGGACTCTTGACCTTGACTTCAAAGCGAGTCTCGCCGAAGAAGTCGGCTATTTTTCCACGGTTTTCTTCCAGTAATGGCTTCCGATCATACTCCCATGAACTATTACAGAGCTTATTCCAAGAATCGCTGTGTTCATAACTTGCTAGCTTTGTGATTGAGTGCTCGAACGTGCTGACAGTGGGCGGGGCCAAAATTTCACTAAGCGCATATCGTCTAATAGGCGCATGTTTCCTTACCACCTAGAGTGATAAGCGCATGCGCTTATTAACCAGACTTTACGGTATTATGTATGCAATAATATTGTGTTACGGGGTTGACATTTATAAATGTTGGATTCACAACTTGATCTGATTTGCCTAGATGCAATCTTCAAACCACACAATTAGAAACCATCCTATGGTATTAGAACTTCACTGTTGTGGAGTTGTGCAAATAATAGGCTGATTATAACAATTTTGATTAAAGAAGGTGTATATATATCCCGGACCAGGGTAATTAAAATTTGCACTCATATATACATGTGTAACGAACTAAAACAAGCTGAACAATGAATCTAGACCAAGCTGACTCTTGTTTGTGTGTGACCTAATTAGTGTTCTGTGACCCTGGCTGTCTGTAAGCAGCCCTTACACTTTATCCTCATGTTTTATGCATAGCACCTTAAGTATATAAGCACAGTGTGATTTCTGACTACTATCTCTCTATCTGTATCTGAATCTCTAAACATCACTATTACGGGCTACCAGCCCTGTGTGAACAGTACGGGGTTACATTGGTGTCAGGAGTGGGATAACTATGTCTGGAGAAGAGGACCCACCGCCTACTGATGGTCCACCGCCTACTGATGATTCACCTGCTGTACTGACAGGAGCTGCAGCAGCGGTTGCTACAGAGAGACAGCCATTACGAGTGAGTATGCGGCCACCTGTGAGATACTCTGCTGGGGCAGATATAGAGCTCTGGCTCACACGTTTCGAACTGTACGTGAGAGAGCTGGGCATTGCACAAAACCAATGGACGAGGGAATTACTACCATTACTGGAGGACGAGCCGTTCAGGGTGGTGACGCAGCTGGGCCTAGTGCACTCCACTGATTATAAGGCTGTCATTACTGGCCTACGGCAACAGTTCGCTGTAGAAGGAAACGAGCTGGAATGGCAGCATCAACTGCAGAGTCGCACACAAAGACCGGGAGAGAAATTTGCTGAGTATGCAGGATGTTTGCGCGTACTTGCCGATAAGGCCTACCCTAAGTGGTCTCCTGAGCAGCGGCAGGAGGTGTTGCGGAACCACTTCATCCAGGGAGTTCACTCCTCTACTGTACAACTTTATCTAATGCAAGAAATGCCATCTTCCTTGGATGAAGCTCTCCAATTCGCTGTGCAGAGGCAGTCCGTTGAACTCGCACAAAAGAGACTACATAAGGAACGTAGCCAGGTGGAACCAACCTTTTCACTCCAGACGTCGCCGGCGGCACCAGAGGCAGCTAATGCAGTCGCTGGAACTAACAGCTGGCAAATAGCTGAATTGACCAAGCAGTTACAACGGCTGACGGAAGAAGTAGCACAGCTGCAGAAAGAAAAGCCTACCCAGCGCGCTGTTGGAGGACCAATATGTTGGGGATGCCGGGAAAGAGGCCATATTAGGCGCAACTGCCCTAAGAAGTCGGGACAACAGCGATCGGGAGGTAGCTACCGACAAAGAGGAAATCAAAACTCTACCCACCGGCCAGCCACAGGGAATGCTACGGTCAACTCTACACTACTTGTTGCTGGCAAAGTAGCTCGAGTCAACTGGATCAGCCGTAACACTGGTGAAGAAAGATATCTGGGATCAAGCAAGTTCAAATAGCAAGCTGTCGGCTCCAGATTCACCAGTGGTGGCAGCAAATGGAGCAGAACTAGATATTGTGGGGAAAACGGTTGTTCTTTTGGAGGTGGGAGGCCTGCAGACGGAGTTCCCTGTTCTGGTGGCAAGAACACTCACCCAGGACTGCATCCTAGGTGCTGACTTTCTTCTCCATAACAGATGCGTGGTTGATATGCACCGGCAAATACTACTAGCTGGAGGGGAGTCAGTGCAGTTTGATCTGTCCACTCGTCAAGAGATGCTCTCCACTTGTCATGTGACACTCCTAGAGTCGACTACTATACCTGCTGCCTCAGAAGTCCAGTTGCCTGTCCATCTCTCGGGTGAGGAGGGAGTTGTAATGCACCCTTGTTTAGCTGTTTTGGACCCCTCGCAAGAATTTTCAGAACGGCATGGTGTATTAATTGCCCATTCATTGTCTTATACAGGAGCTGAGAAGACACTTGTGCAAATTTTGAACCCCTCACCAGCCCTGGTTCTGGTACATCGGCACGAGAAAATTGGGCGTCTACTACCACTCGAAGGTGCTCAAGTTGTCTGTACCGTGGATCCCTCCCCCGAAAGGAAACTACCCACCAGCCAAGACATAGAGGGAGCAATCGAGATGCTGTTAGAGAAGGCAGAGTACCCGACAGCCAGTGACAGAGAACAGCTCCAGTCTCTACTGCTTGAATTCTCGGATATTATTTCTACAGGAGATGATGATTTGGGTCGGACTGACCTAGTCCGACACAAGATTGATACTGGGGAAGCTACCCCAGTGAGACTCCCAGCTAGGAGACTGCCGTTCCAGCAAAGACGTGAGGTTCACGAACTACTAGACAAAATGCTGAAACGAGACGTAATCGAGGAAGCACATGGCCCATGGTCATCACCCATAGTGCTCGTAAAGAAGAAGGATGGCTCTACTCGTTTCTGTGTCGATTTCAGGAAAATCAACAACCTCACTAAGAAAGATGCACGCCCACTCCCCAGGATCGATGACACGCTCGATACGCTAGGAGAGGCTAAATGGTTTTCGACACTTGATCTTGCCAGTGGCTACTGGCAGGTTGAAGTAGACCCTAACGATAAGCCAAAAACAGCATTTGCGACGCCTTTTGGCTTATACCAGTTTCGTGTCATGCCGTTCGGCCTATGTAACGCACCTGCAACCTTCCAACGATTGATGGAAAGAGTTCTGCGAGGCCTACACTGGACAACCTGTTTGGTCTACATAGATGATGTCATCATTTTCAGTGGGACTATTGGGGAGCATCTTCAACGCCTGGCAGAAGTTTTCAGTCGACTCAGGGATGCCAAACTAAAGATCAAGCCAAGCAAATGCCATCTTCTCCGACAAAGTGTTCATTACCTCGGCCATATAATTTCTCAGCGGGGGGTGGAGACTGACCCTGACAAAGTGAGAGCAATTGCTGCCTGGCCTGCCCCAACCTCGTGCAAGGAACTCCGTCAGTTCCTGGGACTTGCATCATACTACAGGAGGTTTGTGAAGGGATTCGCTCAAATAGCCTCACCCCTGTTCAAGTTAACTGAGAAGAACAAAAAATGGCAATGGGAAGAAGATTGTAACCAGGCCTTCTTACACCTCAAGAACAAGTTGACCTCCACGCCAGTTCTTGCATTGCCAAATTTTAAATTGTGTTTCACATTAGATGTGGACGCTAGCGGGGAAGGCCTTGGAGCGGTTCTGTCTCAAAAAGCAAATGCCGGGGGTGAGCAAGCGATTGCATATGCGAGTCGAGCCCTAACCAAGTCAGAAAGAAAGTATGCTGCCACTCGCAAGGAGATGCTTGCCCTGGTATGGGGAATCAAACACTTTCGCCCCTATCTGTATGGCCAATCCTTTGAAGTACGCACAGATCACAACTCTCTAAAGTGGCTATACAGCTTCCGGGAACCAGAAGGCCAAATTGCCCGCTGGCTGGAAGTACTAGCAGAGTACGAGTTTACCATCACTCACAGACCAGGAGTGAAACACACAAATGCAGATGCATTATCCCGAAGCTCTTTTGAACACCCCCATTCCCTGGAGCTGACTGCAGCACCAGTCTCTTCAGTGTGTAGTAACAATTGGCTGGGAGCCACCACGCCAGGTCAAATTCAAGCTGCCCAGCGGGAAGACCCCAACTTATTGGCGGTAGCGACATGGCTAGAAGAGGATGTTGTGCCTCAGCACTGCCCAAAGAATGGCAGCAAAGCACTCCAAACACTTTGGAATCAAAGACACCATTTGATTCTCCAGAATGGTATTGTCTACCGCTGCTGGAGCAGGGTTCTGCCCACACTGGTCGGGAGTGGTCGGGACCGACCACCACTACCTACAGAGCGACCAGTACTAACCTTTCTCCGACCAGTTCATACTTTCTAAGATACAGTAATAGCTTCTTTTCAGCCTTCTAGCTCAGATCGCCTCTTCATGCACTTGTAGGTGTGCATTAAATAGAGTGAAAACATTGAGCATGCTGAGCATGCTCAGTGCTAAGGGGCCACGCCCACTTATCTACCACGTGCACAGACTAGACAGTAGCTGCTCGCCATTTTTTTGTGCCATCACTTCGAGCTTCTTTAAAACGACGGACACAATGTCTATTCTTGAATATTTCACGAGGAAAGATGAGTGCCAGCTTCCGAATTCTAAGCGTTCTAGACTCAATGAGGCTGACAGCGATGATGACTCTAGCAGTGCTGCTGAAGGTGACATTGATGAACCAGAACTTACCAGCCATGAAGGCGACAGTAGTGTTCTGACAGCTGAAAGCTCATCTACGGAATCCTCAACTAATCGTGCCAAGCGAAAACAAGCCAGTAAGTTTTGTAGTGATTGGCGTAAGGGAAGAGAACAGTGGCTGAAATACTTGCCAGGCCAGGGAATGTTTTGTGTCCTATGCCAGAAGCATAATAAGAGCCCTTTTGCTCGCGGTACTTGGAACACAGCCCCATGCACCAGGCTTAGATTGCAAAGCATTTCGGCCCACGAAGCTTGTGCAGCTCATAAGGATGCTTTAAGGCTGGAAAGTGAAAAACTAACCACCAAAACTATTCAAAGTGCAATAAATCCCAGAATCCCAGCAAAAGGAATAGAACAAGCATTTACTAGTCTCTATTTTTTGGCTAAACAGAGAATTGCCCACACTACTAATTTTGAACCTCTTCTTGATTTGCTGGGGCTGCTTGGACTTAATGTGAAGTCCAAAATTCAAATAGCAAAGAATGCCTTGTATACTAGTGACAAGTCTATTCAAGAGATGGTCTTTGTTATTTCTGAGGTGATTGAAACACACATTTTGGACGAAATTAGGGAGTCGAGCCATTTTGCACTAATGCTCGATGAAACCACAGATTGCACTGTCACAGAACAATTAGCATTATATGGAAGGTGCATTGATCATGCAACTGGGGAGCTAAAGTCTCACTATTTGAAAGTGATAGACACTCTACAGCCAGAAATTGAAGCACTTTGCACGGTGTCTGAGTCTCAGTCTGCATCTGATGTGGACACATGCATCAGTGTTTGTGCTCAAACAATAACAAATCGAATTTGTGAATATGTAGCATCAGCTGGGCTAGATATGGCAAAGATGAGAGGTATTGGCACAGATGGTGCATCTACAATGATGGGTCGTCACAGTGGAGTCGTTGCACGTCTTAAGACTATCACACCCTCTGCAATTAGTGTACACTGCGCAGCGCACCGCCTAAATTTAGCCTCTTCACAAGCTGGAGATTCTGTTTCTTATGTAAAAAGGTTCAGTAACATTCTTCGCCAGCTCTATGATTTTTTTGACAACAGTGCTGTTCGAACAGCAGGATTAGAAGCAGTTCAAACTTTAATCAATGAATCAGGAAAATTGTTAGCCCCATGCTCCACAAGATGGCTTAGTACCGAACGAAGTGTTAACAGGCTGAGAAAGTGCTTTATTTCTGTTGTGTTAAGTCTGCAGCGGGAGGGAGAGGAACGGTCAGATGCTAAAGCTTTGGGATTAAATAGTCTAGTGACTGAATACAGATTTATATGCACAATGCTTTTGCTGTGTGATGCCCTACCCCATATCACTCACCTATCTAAATGCTTTCAGAGTGCCGACTGTGATTACAGTATCATACCAAGAATGGTAACAAGTACAGTCCATGCAATTAAACAGCTAAAAATAGTGGATGGTGTCAACATGAAGGGACTACAAGCATTTTTGGAGCAAATAGCAAATGCAGGTATTGATATAAAAAAACCTTCTCATTTAGGAGACGATTACTTCAAAAAATCCATCAGAGATCCTTACCTGGATAAATTGATCAATAATATTGAAGCCAGATTTGATGACAAATCTGTATTAGCCTCTTTTGACATCTACAATCCTGCTAAATTACCATATTTGCCAGACAACCCATGTGCTGAGGATCTTGAAACCTTTACAGAGTATGGCAATGTTGAAGTTGAAATTTTAGCTCTTCAGTTTCAAGGTGTTGTTGCTGACTCTATTGAATGCCTTGAGGAATGGAGTAGTTTTAGACAATTTTTGAAAGAAAATTGTGCTGACTTGAAACAAAAGGAAGTCATATCAAAGCTTTGTTGTGATTCATCATGGGCAGCAATCTATCCTAACATGAGTACTTTAGCTAAGATATGCCGAGTGGTTCCCATTCAAACAGCTGATGTGGAAAGAACATTTTCTCAACTAAAACTGATTAAAACAAGAGTACGAAATCGAATGAATGAGAAAACTTTGGATTCTTTACTTCGAATAGCAATTGAAGGTCCCCCAATCAGTGAATTTCCAGTAACTGAAACTGTAAAACTTTGGGCGACAAAAAAGCATCGACGACTGTCAATTTAACATTCTCCATTTTTCTATTGTATATTACGTGTATTGTGCATGCATACATTATTATTAACTTGAATGTGATGATAATACTATTGCTGCATAATTAATATGAAACACCTTGCAAACCATGTTACCACCACTCAAGAAATGCTGGGCAGAACCCTGCTGGAGGGATGTGCAAGGAAAAGGCATCAACCCGAAACTACAGCTGGTTGTTCCGAAGCATTGGGTCCCAGAGATCCTTGCAAACTTGCACGACTCCTCAACTGCAGCTCACCTGGGGGTGAAAAAGACCCTCGAGAAAGCCAGAAATAGATTTTACTGGATAAGACAAAGACATGATGTCGAGCAGTGGTGTGCAAGTTGTGCCAAGTGTGCATCCAGGAAGTCTCCATCAAAAAAAGCCTGTGCTCCGCTGGTGACTGAAATTGCATCAAGACCAATGGAAAGAGTTGCAATGGACATCCTTGGCCCCCTCCCCGAGACAGACGCAGGAAACAAGTACATTCTGGTGGTAGGAGACTATTTCACGAAATGGAAGGAGGCCTACCCTATGAGGGATATGGAGGCCACAACAGTAGCCCGCCTACTGGTGAACGAATTCTTTTGCCGATTTGGCCTGCCAGATACACTGCACACCGACCAAGGAAGAAATTTTGAATCCTCACTAATCAAAGAAATTTGCTCATTATTGGGAATCCATAAGACCCGTACAACACCATACCACCCGCAGTCCGATGGTCTTGTTGAGAGGTTCAACCGTACATTGTTGAATGTGCTTAGCTTGGCTACCTCTGAAGACCAGTGAAAATGGGACCGGCAGATTCCAACACTAATGTTTGCTTACAGATCTAGTATCCAAGAAACTGCAGGAGCGACCCCATTCAAACTAATGTTTGGTAGAGAAGCCCGCCTACCAATCGATTTGCAACTGAATTTACCAGCTGAAGATCTGCCCAGCAATAATCCAGCCAAGCAACTCGAGAATCGCCTGTCTCAAGCATATAGCTACGTCAAGTCACACATGCAAGGTGCCCACAAACGTCAAAAGTTGAATTATGATAAACAAGCTACCAATGGCTCGTATCATGTACACGATCAAGTATGGCTGCACAATCCTGTAGTACCTCGTGGCGCGAGTCGCAAGCTTCACTGCCCATGGCAAGGACCATTTAAAATTGTACAACGTATCGGTAATGTCTTGTACAAGATTCAAGATGAAAAGAAGCTAAAGAAATGTAGAGTTGTACACTTCAACCGACTTAAGCCCTTCAGGCAACGTCCTGAATCGCTGACATCTCCCATGCCCCTTGCGCCCAGGCAAAGTACTTCTGAGGAGTCCGACAGTGACAGCGACACCAGTGAGCTAGAACCCACTACTGCAAGCTCTGACAGTGAAGATAACTCTGTGGATCAGGCAGACTCCCCCACACGGCCATCCACTACAGATAACTCAAATCCGGAGGTTGCCGAAGAACCAGCACCCGTGTTGCGTCGCTCTACACGACAAAGACGTCGGCCAGACTGGTATGGAAATGTTGTCACCATGCAAACATCTGAATCAGAACTTGATGACTAGTGCGAGGACGCACATCATTCTCACGTGGAGGGGAATAATGTAACGAACTAAAACAAGCTGAACAATGAATCTAGACCAAGCTGACTCTTGTTTGTGTGTGACCTAATTAGTGTTCTGTGACCCTGGCTGTCTGTAAGCAGCCCTTACACTTTATCCTCATGTTTTATGCATAGCACCTTAAGTATATAAGCACAGTGTGATTTCTGACTACTATCTCTCTATCTGTATCTGAATCTCTAAACATCACTATTACGGGCTACCAGCCCTGTGTGAACAGTACGGGGTTACACATGTATATGTGTGACTTGCATTGGTAACACAGTGTCCAAGCTTTCACTCAATGACATTTACACGTTTCACAGCGACTCCAACTGACCCTCTTGCTGAGATGCATCTCCAGCCTGAACCTTTGTTTAGCCTTCCAACTGATAATGTTGGCATGCTGGATATTCAAGGTACTCCTGAAGGACGCATCTTTCTGGGTGGAAAGGATGGCTATCTGTATGAAGTTGTCTATCAGGCTGAGGATGGATGGTTCAGTCGAAAATGCAAAAAAATTAATCACTCTATTTCAATGCTCTCCTTTCTAGTGCCTTCATTTCTTTCCTTTTCAGAAGAAGGTTTGTACTATTAGTAGCACATGCATATGTATGGCATTATTGCATGTGATATCATAATGCTTTTGTCTGTGCATGTATACTCTCCCTCCCTCTTTATGCAGATCCTTTGGTACAACTTTTGGTTGATAGTTCACGACAAATTCTATATACACGGAGCAAAAGCAACACAATTGCTGTAAATTCTTTGTGTTATTATAGTAGTGTTAACTGTACCATGTACATGTACATGTCTCTATCGTGCCACTGGCCCTACAGGTTTATGATATGGGAAGTAGGGGCAATAGCCTCAGTCGTGTTGCTAGCATATCGATGTCTAATTTGAGTCACCTGGCACTATCAGCACTCAGAACTAACCAAAGGAACTTAGTGAACCCTCTTGTGAAGCTTTCTGTTATTCCTGCCTCTGAATCGTCCACACTTCATCTCCTGGCAGTCACTCAAGCTGGTCAGTGGATATAATTATGCATACAATGAGGATACTCTTGCCTAACAAGATAAATTAAAGCGAAGTTATGGAAATTAGTATAGGTTCAGATAATTGATAATCGCATGAAATTGAATACAATAAACTCAGCGCTATGAGATATA
The DNA here is from genome assembly GCA_963930775.1 of Cliona cf. orientalis. Taxonomy (NCBI): domain Eukaryota; kingdom Metazoa; phylum Porifera; class Demospongiae; order Clionaida; family Clionaidae; genus Cliona; species Cliona cf. orientalis. The sequence goes on from OZ005703.1 coordinate 4,151,294, forward strand.
TTGCACTAAGAAAATTAATAGTAGTGACAGAGCATAATTAGTCTACATGTTACAAACTAGAGCTCTCTTGAGCACAAAACCCTCGGCACATTGCATGACATTGGGTACATGCTTCAACAGTTGCATGCAGACAAGGGGGTAGCTAAAGGGCTGTGGGCTGCCGGGGTGAGACTACTAGGATTGGGGACGAGGCTAATGCACAGCAGTGTTATTCAAGGTTCGACGGCTCACAGCAGTAACAACCCTGGTAGAACTCCAGTCTGCACAAACTCCAGACTGAACCACATCGCACAATATTGCATGTCCAACAGTAGCTATTGCAACTCACTTGGGTTCAAGCACTGTAATGCCATGCATGCATACAAGCCAGAGAGTCAAAGAGTACCACAAGAATAGTATACACATGGCAATTGGCAGCTAAGCCGCTCGCCAGTGGACTGAGATGCAACCATGCATACGCTGCGTTTTCGGAGAAATCCACACAAATCATGGGTTTGGAATGCCATAAGGAACCTTAGAACACCGCAAATTGGACTCGCAAACAAGGTATGTAGCAGCTAGCGTGATAACAGACAGACAGACTGACACACAGACCAACTACCGTAACCCTCGTGCATGCGCCAAGGGTTAATAATTGCTCTTTATCAATATAGATGGCCCTGAATGGTGAAGCAAAGGCAACGTAGGTATTCTGGCTATAGTATTAAATATATGTACTACTAAAATTTAATAATAGTTAGACACCGAGGACAAGGGATCTACGGTATTTTGCATCCCAATGGCCCCGAGCTGTGACACATTCGAGCATAGAGAGGTGTTACTAAGGGGACAGAGGGATGCTAAATATCGGCTGTGGATCCCATTGGCCGAGGTGAGCTAAGTTTTACAACTGTTGCTATAGTAGTACAGCTATAATTGCGTTGGAGCTCTCATAATACCATGAATCGTATTGGCCAAAATTTACAAGTAACTAAGTAAAACCTACAAGTAACTAAAACTACTTACTACTTAGTTACCTCCTATTGACCAATCAGATTACAGGAAGGTGGCAGTAAAATTCTAAGTATAGTTTACAATGGTAGAAGCCGTACTATTACATGTAGTACTGTCGTAAGAAACTCAAGGTAAATGTGAGTCATTTAGCAAATGATATGCCATATTGGTAATTGGAGGGTTATTTTTTGTGGTTAAAATTTTTATGGACTTGTCAATGTGTCGATTACGAATGAGATCTCACCTTCTAAAAATGTGAGTTTAAATTCATCTTGTCAGCACTATTACTGAAAGTATTATGGGCAGCCTGCTGGTATTATGAGTCACTACTTTCAGTACCATGAACTTAACCATGATAAAAGCTTCTCAGGTGGGATGTACTTAACAGCCATCCAGAAGTGAGGCATAATTATGAATATAAGATAGGAGTGGATAAATATGCCAAAAGAAATCATTTTGTTAAAATGATGCATCAAAGATTGAAAATCCTTCTGTAAACATAAAATAAGCAGAAACTTACAAGAAAATGCAATAGGGAATGGAAACAATTTATCAGATAATGATATCTCACAATACGCTGGTCCAATAGTTGGATACTTGCAAATTGATTAGTCTTGATAATCCATAGACTCATAATAGGGACATTTACCTTAGTGAAATTTTCTTAGACCAATTGCAACTGGCTCTAAGATTTGACACATATATGGTTTAAACAGCTACTTTGGGGTGTCCAACCGTAAGCATGCATGCTTATTAAGTACATATTTAATATTATGCGCTTAACGCATACTTCTTTCCTATTGTTTAATAAGTGCATGCGCCCAATAAAGACGACAGTAACATTCACCGTTTGATCAAGAGTTGTCCATGGTCTACAGGGCTAGAATTAGTTTACCAACCTATTTTCGGATTGCCAGCTATTACAGAGCTTATTCCAAGAATCGCTGTGTTCATCATTTGCTAGTTCGCAATTGAGCGCTTGAATGTGCTGGCAGTGGGTGGGGCCAAAACTTCACTCTTTATTAGGTGCACATCAGGCGCATATTTTCTTACCACTATAGTACTGAGAGTGATAATTATCGTAAGTGCATGTACGTACTTATTAACCAAACTTTACGGTATGCAGTTTTAATCACACGTGTGCACAAAACGTATTGTGTTTTATAGGTGGAACACTATGATGCAGGGTTCTATCTTGCCCAAAAAGTTTGGGGGGGGGGGGGGGGGGTGGATGTGCCCCCTCCTGTGCAAAGCACAGGAAGCTATATCATAAACTGATATTAGTGTTCCCACAAAAAGCCATTTAACTTTAGAACTAAATGGGGGGGGGGGGGGGGGGGGGGGGGAGATGCACCCTGCTGGGCTCTATGCAGATAAACCCTTATGGCATGATATTGTATATGTATACATGTACATGTAAATGGATATGATCTGTGTCATCAATTTTTGTGCACAGGTATTCGGCTCTACTTTACGACGACTCCTGATGGTATTGTTGCACGTCCCTCACTTCTTGCTTTGGTACATGCACGTCTGCCTCCTGGCTACACTCCCACCAATAGGATCAGCCCTTCTACTCGAGTACATCAGGCATACTATAGAAAAGGTGCCACTTGATAGTAATTATACATAATTTTTGGTGTTCTCATGCATGTAAAACATTTAAAATACATGATATTATACTCAAAAGCAGATAACCTTGTAATTAAAAACTTTCAACTTTCATATTCAGAATGATCAAAGCACTGTGTGTAAAAACCCTTGGTGGAGTTGCCTGAATGCAGTCATGAAGCCAAATTATCAACACAATCTTAAGCATGGGGATTGCAGACCCGTGCATTTGCCAAATCACTTGCTGATATTTGATGACGATTAAAAAGCCATCAAGCTTGAAAGCAAGGACAGTTAAAGATGATGTTCTTGTTTAGATAGTTGTCACCACTAGTTAGTGATTCATACATGTATATGATGTAACTCCCAGTGCATGCATGAGGGGTACAGAATTCATTCTTGTGTGTGTCTGTGACGGAGAAATTAAAGACGAATCTTGAAGGATCGATAGGTGGTAGCAGCGATTTGCATAAGCCCAAAGTGTATTTTTGACCACCAGTGTCGCACACATAGGTGCTCGTTATTACATTTTATACTTTTTGAATGGGATAAACGTTTTCACCTCAACCCGACTAAAGTAAAGCCAAGAAGCGTAGCTGATAGCCTATAGTGACTAGTGATGATTAAGTTTTGTAGTTGAATTGAGTCATAAGAACTATCACTAGACGTACATACTACCGTAAATCTGGAAATTTTCGTTGTAAAAATATTTTCGTAGTCGATGGCGGCTACGAAAATTAATCTTATGAAAATTAGCATGCACTATTATCGCTAATGCGGTAAGGGGTCGTTCCTACGAAATTTTTTTACACGAAAATTTATCTTACGAAAGTTTCTTTACACGAAAATTTCCAGATCTACGGTAATCTTGAAATAAATTAAGTGATCGCTGTCTCTTTCATTGATTGAGAACTCATCTAGAAGTGAGAAGACATGGGTGGTCAGCAAATGTTGCTTAAAGATATGAACAAAGTGTTCTCAATGAAACCCACACAACACGTACATGTATCTTGAAAATATCATAAAAATCTAATGGCACCTTATTTAACACCAAAATCAGGTAGATGGGTGTCTACAGATAATACCATAAAGTCTGGTTAAATACATTGTATATATTAAGCATATATTTTTTTAATAACTGCATACTTTCTTCCTGTTGTAAAGTATTGTCTAATAAGCGCATGCCCATGTCTCTATGCTTTTTAAGGGACCCTCAGGCCCGTAGTAGCATTCTGAGCATGATCTTGGGCTTTCAGGTCTCTTAAAACATATAGAGGCCTTGGACTCAGTCTCTATTTGCTGAGCACATTAGTGCGAGGTATTGGATCGCTGATAGGGGGCCAGGGATTGGCAGCTAGCGTTTTATGTACATGTATGTATGTCTGTCATGCTTTTGGAATGCAATTAATTTCTGGTGAAGATCACTAGATTTAGCTCAAGATTCAGAAACGCAATGCGTGCACATTGTGCTCTCTTGACAAAAATAATATGGCACAGGACTTGGAGTTAGATCTGGAGGACGTATAGTTTGAGAATGTCAAGTCTTTTAAGGTTACGGGAAGATATTTGATGCACAATTTACACATGATTGCGCATGGACACAATTCACGTATGCTTTAATGCGGTTTTATCAGAAACTCGAACAAATATCGACCATTTGCAGATGTAAACAAAAACAAATTTCTGCGTCAACTTTTGAAGACCAGAGACTTGAATGAATTGACTCCACTGCCACAAAGAGTAGCTCGTGCATGAATACTAACTCATTTCTTCGCTCGCGCGAGATACTATTTGCACCTTGTGTACTCCTAGTATGTAGTGAACAAGGTTGCATAAGTTGCTTGTGTACATGTATGTGCTGTATGTATAATACATTATGGAATTCTGTGGGCCTAACAACTGGTTGGAGCTATGAGAGCTATAAAACAATAAATTCACCAGGGTTGCATACAGAGGGCCGGGGGAGGGGGGCGTACTGGGATCCTCCCCCTCAGCGATCCAATTGTTGCAGATCCAGGAAGTGCATCCGGTGGCACATTCCAGTGCATGCAATTTTTGCCGTTTTTTAATCTATTTTTCTTACCTGTCCTATCTAGGCCATCTTCCACTTCTAGGACTCCAAACAAAGACCAAAAGACAGAGGAACTCTTCTACTTTCTGCTCGTTCAAGTCCCATAACCCGGAGACATTCATGAGCTCCGCGGCGACCGCTTTTGTGCATGATACTCGCAAACGCTCACAAAAAGTGCCTCGCGCAAAAAGTGGCACGTTTTGGTTCCCTAGGATGGATTCCCATGATTCAAGTACCATTCAATAGTTCTTGTACATGTACTGCTCTACAATATTATTATAAGACTGTTTTTCCATCGAGTGGTTCCAGAGTTACACGGCATCAAAAAATTGGAAAATTTCAGTACAACCGCGTGGTATTCTCCATGTCTTCTCGAAGTTTTGTCGAGTGTCTGACGATTTGTCCAGTAAATGCCAAGGAGGGGAGTGCTCAATATGAAGCTCCAAGTTCCTAGGGAGTAGACATCATCATTCAAATGGTTAGTTTCTTTCTATATTCAAATCTTCAAGCAAATAATGTAGTCCAGGGATGAGGGTGAACCTTTCTCTCTCTCTCTCTCACACACCCCTACCCCTTGTACATACACAACATGCACAAAGAGAAGGTGCTGCCTAGGCCTCAGGTATAGCTTTTGTTTTGAAGCTATCTTTTGATGTGCTAGCTACTCGGTCTAGGTCCTCGCACCATCCCTGTGGCTGCTGGAGCACTTACTCTGGTCAACCGTAGCTATCAGTGTGTCATGATGGTATAGGAGATTGGTTGTGAAAGCTTTAACAACCTTCTACAAACCTTCAAGAAGACCTTCGATAGCTGCATAATATCTTAGGAAGTTCTGTCATTGATTTATACGTATTTTATTCAATGTTTCTATGATAAAATAACAAAATTTTATACTATTTTTAACAGCGTGTAACTTTGGAACCGCTCGATGGAAAAACTTCATTCCAGTCTCATATTGTAGAGCAGCACAAGAGCTATTGAATGGTACTTGAATCATGGGAATCCATCCTAGGGAACCAAAATGTGCCACTTTTTGTGCAAGGCACTTTTTGTGAGCGCTTGCGAGTATCATGCACAAAAGCGGTCGCCACGGAGCTCATGAATGTCTCCGGGTTATGGGACTTGAACGAGCAGAAAGTAGAAGAGTTCCTCTGTCTTTTGGTCTTTGTTTGGAGTCCTAGAAGTGAAAGATGGCAGGACAGGTAAGAAAAATAGATAAAAAACGGCAAAATTGCATGCACTGGAATGTGCCACCGGATGCACTTCCTGGATCTGCAACTTTTGGACCGCTGGCCTAACGACTGCGACCTGAAGAGCGACAAATTCTCTTCATAAGACAAATTTGGAGATTATTGCTACCACTTTAGTGCATCCACTATGAGTGTGAAGCTGGCTCAGATACTAGATCTTGGAAGATAATGCACATGCCAGTAGTCTTAGAGCTCTTGCAAGCAAAGAACTAAAACAGTTTCGCTAAAATACAATAGACCAAATTCCTTCATACTGGCTTTGCTGACACATAGCATCATCAACTTCAGTTGACTACTAGCTGTTTTGTCTGCCTTGTTGGAAGTTGCCTCTACAATTAAGTCCCTGTACATATAATAGTGTTCTGCCTATGCAAGAGGATTGGGGTCTGGGATCTTCAAGCAGACTTTCGCTGCATTTGCACTGATAAAGATGACTGTACATGTATTGTAGAATATTTGCTTCAAACTTTTCTGGCCAGAATAAACGATGAAGTGATGATCCCGGTCATTGATATACATTTTTTCATGTGCTCAGGTAGTTTGGTGTTATCTGTTTCTCAGACTGAAGAGAAGGATATGCTATGGATAATGGATCCTGACCTATTCCCATTTAAGCAGACTCTTATGGAATCCCACGTGAGTTGCTTTCTTAGTCTAGCTCGAGCTCTGTATTTTATTATCCATGCATGCACATGTACGTATAATAATATTATAATATTGCATGTACATGTACATGTAGTTCACTCTATCCCTAAATGGTCGCACATGGGCAATTGCTGAATCGATCGAACCTGGTGAGCTTGAAGACCTCTCCTCACCTGCACCCCTCCCACCTGCTGTTGTCAGTGAGCACGCTCAGCTGCCAAGGAGATTCATCTTGCTCACTACCCAGGGTAGCTACATATTTACCAAGCTGAGACCTGTAGATCAGCTCCAGTGGCTCCTTGAGACTTGTAAGAGTGGTGGTGGGGAAGTCATTGAGGGATTCTTTAAACTTCATCATGTAAGTGTTAAAATTAATCATAATTGCAAAACGTGTGCACGCGGAGTTGTACAGGCCGGGAAAGAGAGTAAAATATCTTGATTCGCACTTAGTGAAAACCAAGCAAAAACACTAGCCTTGGAGTATTATTTGAGTACATACCACTTTTTCTCACTGTTAGGTATATTTCGCTTATAAGTGCATACTCTATTTTGCTGGCCTAAACAATCACTATTAGGCACATTTTGTGTATATAAGCGCATATGTGACCATTGACCTCTATATCTGCACAATTGCTTGCTAGCCCAGGATTCTAGCCATTTTGAATTAGTCAAAATTATGATCCATGGTTACTGTTGATTCTCAGGTTTCTTGAGCAGTGAACACCTTCTTGAGCTGGTTGGAATGCACCAACGTGTAATATGAACGATCATATGATTGATTGAGCAATTGGCCATGCCCCTTAAATATGGCCATGAACGCACGTGCATGCTTGGCTGTAGCTATTTTAGTGCGGTGCATCTCACTATTAGGTGCACCTTGCTAGTTTTCTTCCTGTGGAGATGTAAGTGCGTGCGTTAAATAGTGGGAAAATATAGTATTAGTATGTGGAAGGAGCTCTCACGTGCCTTTAATTCGGAGGCATGGTAACACTTTACACTAAGGCCATATAAAATAACTTACTTGATTCTCATCCACCTTTTTCCAAAAAATAGGGGCGGGAGGAGGCATTTTATTTTTATTTTTTACTCATCAGGACACTAGAAAGAGCAGCACATTTTCGAGATATTTGGTAAAGGGTCGCTACTGAGCACGTGCGATAGCAATAAAATTCATAGAGGCAGCCTGTAAAAATTGGGACGGGCGGAATGAGAATCAAGTAAGTTATTTTATATGGCCTAATGTACATGCACTTAATAAACTGACTCCTCCATAACAATCATCCATTAGCCCCCTCCCCCCCCCCCCCCCCCCCCCCCCCCCCATTGAGGATCTGGCAGTTTGGGAATCTAGGTAATTGCCCTCATTTCCCTCCCTTCCTTAATTAGCAGCAATTAGCACACTTTCAAGTCCAAGTTGATATTACATCCCATATGATACACACCATATAATAGTGCATTAATAATAGTATTGTTCCATTATGAAGTCCACAACTCCAAGGGTGAAGCCCGAGGGGGAGGAACTTTATCATCATGCTTATCATGCGATATCTGATATATCCTAATTGGTCACTTTGTTAGCGGTTGCAACGAGACGAGGAACGTAAACAAACCGTAGCTATGCTGAATTCAAAGATGGTATCTTTTTGCAAGGAGCCCAACCTTGGACCAGAGTGGCTAGCAGAGCTATAAATAATGATTTTTAATTGTTCTGACATATTGTCCTAACAATGTGAGATTTGGTCGGCCATCTCTGAGGTTTGGTCGAACACAAGTGTTTGCCATTTTCTGCATGCATTTCACTATTGCATGGTGCACAAAACAACAAAATTGAAGGATTGTCAAAATGTACAGAAACAAGATTAAATATTGTAGGGATACTAAATTACATCCACTAGATCTATGCATCCCTATGCTTGATTTTCGATGATCATCAGGCTGTCTCCCATCGTGATGTTCAGTTTTTCAGGATGAACACTGTCCCTTTGCCGGAATGATGCGGTGCAGGTAGCTGGTATCTTGAGTCAGACTCGCTCACTCGCTCAAAAGATACTGAAGTACATAAGCCACAGTGTTGATTTAACCCAGGGCTAGAGCAGAAACTTGCCGGGTAGCTATAAAAAATAATCGTGCAATAAACTAGCAGCCAGCTCAGCATTTTAGATAGTCTGTATTGCGCATGCATAACATTTTAACGTTTGCACTTCAGTGTTTGGCCTGACTATGCAGCGCCAGCAAAAAAGAAATGCTAGGCCACTATGGCCGCTCAAGTTGCTGGATGGTCGGTCAAGTGAGTTCTTTGCTCGGATAATGGCCGATGGCCGACTGTTATTTATAGCTTTGGGCTAGAATGCTGGCAGCAGGAACAAATTGAGAAGGAGAGCAATGCACAATTTGGAAACTTGGTCACTGACGAGGAGCTTAGCTGAACTATCTAAAGGTTTCGTTCCGCAAAATATATCTAACAGCACCAGTCACAGTTGGGCTCATGGGAAAAAGCTAGAAACAGCTGGTCATTTGGAGAAAGAGTTCCAACTAACCTCTACTGCAGTCAAGCAACAAAACTATTTTTAATAGCTGGCAGTCTCGCTAAGTCCTTAGCCCCGTTCACGTGTAGGTCTTAACTTGGGTCAGAATCTTTGTTAAGCTAACTCGCTTACGTGTGAACACGCTAATCCACTTGTAAACTGGAAAAGTTAACCCAGGTTGTAACCCACATCCTGATGTAGATTAGAAGTGGGTTACATGTATAGTAGTGGGCTATGAATATCTTAACTCGGGTCAAGTGCATGCATGTAAATGCAGTTTAGTCGGATTCAGTTTAACTGGTTTGGTATGTGTAAACGAGGCTCGAGATATGCAACAATAACGGGGCACACTACCCACCCTCCACGCTCTACTAGCTACTTATTGGGATACTGCGGTACATGAGATTGAAAATTCTAGTTGTCCAAACTTTTTGGACAAGAAAGACCCAGCTTCAAACAGCTTCACGGAACCCTTGACTCTCATTTTCAAAAGCTGCACAAGTCTGTTCTTGGCAGAAAAGTGAAGCATGCTGAGCTGATCACTAGAGAAGACGAAAACAAGCTATGGGCATCTGGTGAGATGGGATTCACAGGGGCGTGTCCAGGATTTGAGGAAGGGAGGTGCTGAGCCAAACGCGCACGAAGCGCGTGCGCAAAATTTGTAGCCACACCCCCAAAACGTTGACCACGCCCCTCATTAACGCGTTCTTGATGACAAAGAAGGCTGTTTTAGGCCTAGTAGCGACAAGAAATTGCCGTTTAGAGCGAGTCCAGTAAGTTTATTGTTGGTCTTAGCTACCAGTTGTTGCTTATCAGTAACAATAGTTGTCACACAGCTACTAAGTTGGCTATTGTGCCAGACCTTAGGGGGGTGCTCGAGCCCCCTGAACCCCCTGCTGGACACGCCCCTGATTCACCTCGGGCATTACAAAATGCTGTATTCTTTTGTAATGACAAAAATTTCTGTCTTTGTGGCATGTATTAGAGATAGGGCCACGGTTTAATTCTAGAACAGACAGCTCGGACTGCCGAGCAACGGGAGCTAGGGGTGCAACAAAGGGGCGCAAGTTTTACCGAACAGTTAAGTTGTCCGCCGAGAATCTTCATTTATCTCGTATATGTACTTGATTTGTAATAACTCCCCCCTCTATAAAAAGTTCTGGCTAGAACACTGTCCTGGCTTATCACTATCAAGGTTGAAAATCGGTCTCCGACTTCGTCAACTTCTGTGATTGAGACATCTGTGTACATACTATATTGACAACCTTTGCACGAATATAACTATGCAGCTACTGGGGACATAGTCAAGTGTTTCATTAAATGTAAGAATCCTAGTATGCACCCCCCAGGGCCCCTGCTCTATAAAATGCTAGATCACTGGTACTGCATAAGTAAACTTAGATAATAGGTTCACTTGCATTCTTGAGTTGAAATCATTTTGCAACATATTTTTGCTAGAAAGTGAGCTGTGAATAAGGTTTCTTGGATCTAAGTGCCCATGGATGCTCTAACATAACACAATTTTTTTACTACCTGGGCGCTTACCATATTATGCAAGCAAAATTGGTAGGTGGAGTCAATATATAATCGTGATCAGGATAAATACTCGATCTCAATTAGCACCAGCTAGTGCATCCCTGCAAAAGGCAGAGCCACTTAGGTGCCTAGCCTTGAGAACCTGGGGGTGGTGGGTTAAAACTATTTGTCCTATGGAAATTCTCCCTACCAGTATGATGCTATACCATACTTAATAGTTTCAATTTTGAAAAATTAATGCATGCTTTTCTGGTAAAAATAGTCAATTGCTTCATATACACGTGATGAGAATTTGTAAATGCTAATCTCTTAGATCATAATTATTATATTATATTCAATTAGCTACGGTACTATTAATGATAATTATGATTATTTATGTTTGATGCTGCATGCATGTAGGATATGGAAGCATGTGCTATGTGTTTGATTTTGGCAACTGGACCAAACCAGCAAGTGAGTACACTAATAGTTTAGATTTCTGAATGTACAATATTGTGTAAATTGTATTATAGCATTATAAGTTGGGATGGTGGTGCTAAAAGTACTGTATTCGCTCGATCAGACGCCGCAGCTACTATTTATTTCATCGCCTGAGTTTGTGCGGCATTTATTAATGCCAGTAGCTGCCAGAGAGGCAATCCTTAGAGAAACGGTCGATTGACACCACTGATCTAGGAGATTTTGGCCCCTTTGCTGATGTAGAAGAAGGTTAGAACTTGTTCTAGACAGTTTATCGTGTACCTACCGTCGAAAAAGTGAGTCGCGAGGCATGTCCACGTGCTGGTGTTCTCGAATAGTGCGCGTGGCACGGCTACTATTCGAGAGTGGCGACTATTTCGTTCAGCACTTCCGGAGGTGCGGCGACTATTCGAGAGCGGTGACTAATTGAGAGCGGCGTCTGATCAAGCGAATACGGTACTTAAACAAGACTACGTGTGTACTTACTATAGTTACATCTGTAGCTATGTAAATTGGGACATTTTATTGTTAAATAACTTTCGAAAGCCCATGTGACTACGAAATTTAAGCACCAAAGTTTTTCTATGGTTCTTAGTAGATCTTGCACGCTAGCCATTTGTGGTATAAAGAATAATACAAGGTGCACCCTACCTACATCATATTATGTCTTATCTCAGTGATACCATTTCTGCGGAAACTGTAGGAATACTCATCGGTCTTGGTATTATAATTTTTATGCTACTAGCTACTATCCTTGTTTGCACCACCATCCTTACTCAGCAATTAATTTTATTTTATTGTTTTCAAGCTAGCGTGCACACTAAGCAGAAAAAAATTGTCCAGAAAACCACATAATACACCTAGGATGCACAGTAGAGCCATACAAAGCAAGTAAACAACCTAGGATGCATAGTAGAGCCATACGAAGGAAGCAAACAACCTATACTCCAATTTTGAGAAATTTTCTAAATAACGCACACCACGGGTATTCCCCGTTTTTCACGTAGCGCGTGGGCGGAAAACATTGCAAACGCATGGCTTCCCTATACAAATATATGGGAAAACTTTAAAGGGCCGTAACTTTAATTCTAAGGCATGAATCCAAATTCCCCAGGGTCAAATTTCTAGTTTTGAGCCATTCTGCGTGCCCATGTAAAAATTATCTCCCCAAGTGCTCCCAACCCCCCCGTGAATTTTTATTTTATTTTTTTTTCTACTTAGTGTGTAATTTTTCTACTTAGTGTGTAATGAAATCCAAAGCTTCTACCAACCTGTTTTCTTTGTTAACCCTCGGCGCATGCGCCGCAGGGTTACGGTAGTCGTTCTGTGTGTCTGTCTGTTACCAGGCTAGTTGCTACATACCTTATTTATACGTTGAAAGCGAGGTGTCATTAGGCTTCTCGTGGCGATTTTAACAAATGAAACGTGTAGAATTCGTTGAAAATGCTTTGTTCAAAAGTTACAGCGACATTTGCTGATCACCTCTGCCTTCTTCGCTTCTTGACGAACTCTCGATGGACAAAAGTGACAGCGATGGCTTCTTTTCCAAAAGATTAGGTTGTAGGACTAACGATAAGTCTTATAACTCGACTGACTCATCACTGATCACAGTAGACTCTGCATGAACGCTTCTTGGCTTTCTATAGCTAGCTAGCAAATGCAACTGCTGACCAGGCACGTGATGATCATGCTACGTATTACGTAATTGTAATCACATGCACATGGCCATGGGCCATGGGATCGGGAATAGCTGCCCCAGGGAGTTTACCTTAGTCTGGAAATCAGCACAGAATAGTGTCACCATGACGTTAGTACTAGACCTCAAGTAGTAGCCTTGGTTAACACTAAGTGAGTGTTATGTAAACTTGTATGTCTAGCAGTGCACCTGCACAAGACCTGCATATTCAGTAGTAGGTGGGGATTGGTGTGCCTTTTGATTACAGGAGCTTCCCCCAGGGGTGGGATAATTGATAAAAGTAGTGGTCAAATCCCCACCCTATCCCCACATATGCCCGCACTAGGGTAGGTGGGGCAATACATTGATAGAGGCTAGTGCACGGTATAGCGCATACTGGCATGTAGCTATATAGATCTTTTCTCATTTCGGCATAATGATATTACATCGAAGCATAATTATAGGCTTAATCGGTGACCAGTTTAAAATAAATTCATGAAAGCCGAGGGTTTCGCACTTCTTAGTGCTTCATTGAATTCGTACCCAGTCTGTATGAAGGAGTCATTTTCCATAATAAAATTATATTTTCTTATTCATACAGGAAGTATGTCGTTTGCCATGTATGTGCCTAGGGCTAGTGCATTGCGCGAGCACCAAAATGTATGCACATTTATAATAATAATATGTGAAGGAAATCATATACATGTGTGTGCGTTTCTACATGTACGACTAATACCGTAGGACTGGTTTTAATTGCGTAGTTTAATGATTGCGTTCTAGTCAAGTCAGGCCAAATTGCGAATCCAATAATTGCGATGGACGATCCCGTACCGTACTGTAGTATAGTGCACATTTATGTTTGCGAATCTATTAATTGCGAAATGAAGAAAAACTCGCAATTCGCAATTAATACATACTCACAATTAAAATCCGACCTACGGTGTTAGCAAAAAGTCAGCAGGCCAAGGGAGCAAGTGTAACATATTGCAAAATCAGGATTTGATACCAAAAATCTCTTACACATAGAAACAATCAAGATTTAGCTAAACATAATATTATGTTAAACTACTGGTTGTAATGTATCTACACTGGTGTTTTTGAAAGATTGGCCGTTTGTCTTCACCATGTTCAAAAATTCTGAAAATGGTCCAAAAACAAAAATTTCCAAATGTATTGTGCAAAGTAGACCATTGCTCAAAAACTATAATAGTGAATTGGAGCATGGGGTTGGTTTGACAGGTTCAGTTATTGACCACGACTGCAGCTGCTTCTACAGATTGCTGACTCGGCTAAACGATTTCAATTGCTCTACCTATTCAACCGATAGAACTTCATTCATGTAGCAGGATGATAGGCATACGTGCATAGCACATAGTCATTGTAGTGTGCGTCCAGCGCACGCTGTAACTAGCCTGACAAGTATGATCAATTCATGTAAAATTATGTAGCCCCAGAGAAGAGTATTTTATAAAATAAGAAATTTAACCTCCTAGGAGGTGTCTTCTAGAATAAGACACCTAGCTTCTATGCTACAATCTGATTGGCCAAAATGTCACAATCATATGGTACAAACAACTCTACATACACAGTCTGTGCAAGTTTGTGATGTATGCATGTAATGGGAGAAAAATTGACTTGCATGTATATGTAGTTGACCAAACTATGTTTGTGTATGTGTATAATGCAGTACTCATCGTGGGCAGCTGAGGCCTTCTTCAAGTATGGTGGTGAACCTCATTTCATCTTTCCGACAACTGTTGGTCCAGCTACACAGCAAGATGGAGCTCCTTCTGAATGCAGTTCTCCTACATTCCTTCCTGTGGATCAGAGACAGGTGCCCTCCACGCAATTCCTTCAAACGCTCACTCCACAATATGGAGCTAGGACCACTCCTGCCATTCATCAGACACCAACATTGGGTGGAACTATGGGAGGAGCTTTGGGTGGTGCCTTGATAGGCCCAGAAGTGAAGATGTCTGGTAAACACAATGGGCTGTATCGATATCTGGCACGACTGTTGAGACCATTGTGGAATGAACCTGTTATCATGCGTGTCACAGAGCTGAATACTGAAAAGGTAACCTTGTACATGTATATACAATGTAACATCCAGTATATATATAACAAGTATAAAACAATTGAATAAAATTGAAGGATGAAATAGGGATGGCAGGGTCAAAAGTACACAAACAAGATCTGTAGGGATAATCACATCCACTATACAATGTACATCCCTACGCTTGCTTTTCTCGATTATAATACACTTATTGTTGTCGACTTGTTTGTGCTTATGGCTCGGGATAGTCGATCAGCTTTGATTCAGTTGCATTATTTTTGCACCCCATACATACTAAAAAAAGCAAGCGTAGGGATGTATAGTGGATGTGCATATTAACATCATGAACACAAGCGTTAATGCTACTAGTGGTGTGTAGCAGTGTAATGAGGCTGTCCTTTGAGCTAGACAAGCCACAGTTATTACAGCCAACAGAAAGGTCCACACTAAGTGGTTAGTAGGCTTATTGGGTGACTGATAGTGGTGTCAAGAGGTACTAAAGCAAGTCACACACTCTTCCTGCTAATGTACTCTTGGTACGTACCACATGCCATGATATGCAAGACCACTGCATAATATTACTGTAGAATATTAATTTAGCTGTTACTCCCCTCCTAGCACATAAGCCCCCTGCACTTGTAGCTCAAATTAGGTACATACATGTTGTTTGTCTTGCGTATAAAGTACTTCCCTGAGTGGATATTTAATAGAGTCCATAAGCCAATAAAGACAGTAGCTACAGCTAGCAAACTAGCTGTTTATATTATCATATTAAGTCTACATTAGCCACTTCAGCCAATGGCATCTACAGTCTTTAAACACTTATAAAATCCTCAGGCTTTGCCTTCGGGAATTTATATTAGTGTCTTCAGTATTCTAAATCCTGCAGATCAGTGTCTAACCTATATGTCGGTCTCAGTATATTAGTTAGGCACTGTTTAGGAGGTTTCTACATGGATTTATAAGATTTAAGGGCTCTACATGTACATGTATGTAGAATCCCGAGTGCAGCGAGGGTTTTACGGAGCCCTGAGATCTTCTAAATTACATCACATCACTTTTCTCGAAATTCTACATAGAGCCCTTCAGTTTCTAAATCACGAATGTCTAACTATTGATCATCTAGTCGAAATGTCGGCAAATTTTACCGAACAGTTAAGTTGTCCGCAAAGAATCTTCGTTTTATTCATGCAGATTGTAACTGAGAACGATATCACTGACTTCATGTCTAACTATTATAATAGCGCTGCAAATGGATTGCAGGATGCAGATGCAGCATGTGAGGTACCGTATTTTCCTGCTATTAAGTGCATGTGCTTATATCTCCACAGGAAGAAATAGCGAGGTGCGCCTAACAAAAATGCCTACATCCAAGTATGCATACGCATCAGTGGGTATGTTTATGGGGTGTGGCCAGTCACTCGATCGATTGCACAATCTTTCGTGCTGCACGTTAGTACACTCCGACGTGCTCGAAAAGGACCTAGCACTGCTTTAAAAAGCCTGAGAATTGACTGTAGCCATTGTAATTACTAACTCAAAATGGCTGGAACCCTGGGCTAGCAAGGAAGCATGCAGAATCAAGGGTCACATGTAGTGAATAGGACAACAAAGTAATCTGCACTTAATAGCAAATATGCGCTTATAAGTGAAATGCGCATGTGTTCAAAAAAAAAGCCTAATGGGTAAAGCAAAAAAAAGGATATTTTCTGCTTTTTTGGTCTCCTTGAAAAAGAAAAGAAAGGTACGAAAGGGGGCACCCGGATTTGAACCGGGGACCTCTCGATCTGCAGTCGAATGCTCTACCACTGAGCTATACCCCCTCCTTGCTATGGACATATAATATTATGTTACTTATAAGTGGGCATTATCGTAGGCACCAAAGCATGACTACATATACATCCATGTCCACACAAACAATAGTTCATAAGCCGATATCAGCCTGGAGAATTGACTGTCTTTTTGGAGCAGCTGGTTTGTTTGCAGTCCTTTCTTGAAAGGAATCCTAAACTATTTGCTACTGCTTCTGAAAAGCTGAGGTAAGATAATTACTTTACTCAATAAAAATTTGTAGATCTTCCAAATACATGTATGTCCCAATCGATGACATGATTGCAAGTAGGTCATCCTAATTTACACAAGAAACTACAAATAATGTATTATACTATGCTGCTTTGTAAATGTGGTTGTTTGCATTGTTATGTATATTTACAGCTCTGTGTCCCCTTCCAATGTCCACCATCGGCTTCTTAACTTTATGAGACCAGAAAGTATGCCAACTGACAGCCCTACTGATATCCACCAATCTTTGCTTAACAAATACAAAGGTACATTGGAAATTTTAGTGTCTTGATCTTGTTCACTATCTCCTTTTAGCTGATGCTTATAACCAAGAACTTAACTCTCTCCACTTTCTCTACTTGTTGGTGGTGCGGAGTTGTGAATGTCTGTCTTTATGGAAACTGCTCTGTGAATATCAGCTCCACCTTGTTGTCACTGGCCTTGGTGTTGAAGATAAGCGACAACTTTTGACTTCCACCTTCAGGACTATGATACTTTCAGGGAAAAAAGTGGGTTTATTGTGAAATCATAGGTAGTATATTATGCTGTAATAACATAACTAGTGCATATGCGCATGTTATATTGTACATAAGAATAAAAAAAATGGGTGGTATACATAGAGTTTACAAGCCCATTGCCAGTTTTAATGTTGCATACCACCCACTTTTTTTAATTCTTGTGTACAACATTTAACAGCTTGGAGCTAGGGCCTAGGGATGAAGCTTCACTGAGTGGTGGCTGATAAAATATAACTAGCTACACATAATACCGTAGGTCAGGTTTTAATTGCGAGTATCTATTAATTGCGAATTGCGAGTTCTTGTACGTTTCACAAGATTCGCAAACATAAACGTGCATGTATGTTACTGTACGGTACGGGGTCGTCTATCGCAATTATTGGATTCGCAATTTGGCCTGACTTGACTACAACACAATTATTAAACTACGCAATTAAAACCCGTCTTACGGTATGTGGCTTATGTCAGCTAGACCGTGAATCGGATATGCACTAATTACCAGGGAAAACTTGCATAATACATGTATTTCTTGGGTTTAATCATCATAATTAGTTGACTATAATAATGGGAGTTGCAAAATTGGACCTCAAAAATCCGTATTCCTGGATTAAATCAATGACAACGAAGATAATTACTGTATAGTGGGAAATTTTCATGGAGTCCAATTTTTACGGAAGGCCAGTCTTCAAAGTTTTCACCATTTAATTTTTGTGGACGCGCGCACTTAGTCACTGTACAATCGTATTTATTTTGCGGCTCTAATTTTCGCGGATAGTAGCTTATCTGTGAAAAATGCGAAAATTAATTGGACCACAAAAATTTCCCGCTATATGGTATTTGCTATTTATGTTGCTTCAGTGGGTGCAAATCTTTGTAATTTCTGCGGTTAATTTGACGGTTAAAAATTTATACCCATGAAAGTTAAATTAATACACCAGTACAAGCATGAAGCTCCTAAGGCAGGGGCGTGATCAAACCATAATTTTGTAGATACATGACCACCTGCTTTAGCAAGTAATGATCATTACTGATATTCAACTGAAGGCATCTTCAGTAGTACAGTCCAACCTCACAGGGAGAGCATCCATCAATCAAGTTTATTAAAAGGTATCTTGCCTGACTAAGGCAGCTATTGGCATAGAATAGACACTACTGACTTGGGAATTGAAGAGGACTATTGGGCAGGTACATGCACAGTGTCATGGTCTGCTTGGATCTGGTCTTCATAGTCTACCCAGGGTTTTTATGCCTAGTCTTATGGAGCCTTTCTCAGCTCAGGCTCGCCCTGCATGTCTTACTTGTTTGGCAATTCGCAATCATTAGAATCTGGCTTGTATAGCACCATTTGCAATCACATTCAAATCCTAACCTATGGTATACGGCCCATGCCCCAGGCATGAGAATGTGCAATAGAATATTCATGCTTATTTCCATAGAGCATTGATGGGTATACAATTTCGCGTGACTGACGTACCATA
Organism: Cliona cf. orientalis; assembly: GCA_963930775.1. Lineage (NCBI taxonomy): Eukaryota > Metazoa > Porifera > Demospongiae > Clionaida > Clionaidae > Cliona > Cliona cf. orientalis. Next base: position 4,170,172 of record OZ005703.1, read on the forward strand.
ATATAAAATTCACGCACAGCTATACCATTTATGTGGGGCTTGCTCAAGCTCGCCCTAGTTATTTGAATCTCAACTATCTGAATTTAACCCTTGATCATCTGAATTAGGTGCAAAGTAAATGCAGGGTTAAAATACAAACTGTGATGACATGGTTGATTTACGCATGTGCAATGAATTTCCACAAGCTGCCTTGTGGGAATCATGCTGCTACTCAGCGTTGAATACAACACTCAAGCAAGTAAGAAAATGCAAGCGAATTGGCCTGTACTATGAATAACAGAATCCCTACCTCTCATTTAAGCTCCATGCAATACTATATATAGCAATGATTATTCTTCAATAATTGGGTATGCAGCAGCAGATGCATAACTGGGATGGGCTTAAATTCTGCACTTTTAATTTAGGCTATGCTAGCCAACATAGCCCTCTCCAAAAAACCCTATTTTTAGAGGAAAATAAGAGAGGAAAAAAAGCCAAAATAAAAACATTCCAGACTAAGCAATATTAACGATAATAGGGTTACAGATTAGCCATTCCAGTCCACCTGGATCAGCTGCACATTGGTATCTGTTCCAGTAGAATTGTCCTGCATATCACTTCTGCATTAGACTCAAAGACATAGCACTGGTATGCATATACACATTCAACATGTACATTCTAATGTAACATTACCTTTGCTGGACAGCAATGAGAAGAACTGTTGCAAGAGTGACTATCTCTGGCCCTGCAGCCACTTTTAATATCTGCACACCACCCCTGGCCAGTTTAGAGCAGCAGCTGTTCCCCACCAATCCGCTGTTTTCTAGGAATGCAATTACTATAGCTAGCTTCTTGCCGTCTCCCTCCAAACAATGCACAAGTGTGCGCATGCGCCCACACAACAATTGCATGCAAGTACATTGCAACAATTCTTATTTTCTGTCTAATTCACTTCATTTCAATCGATAGAAAATATACTTTTATAAATGTATTCCTATAGCAGTCAGAGCTGTTGTTGCTATGGCTATAATATTTTTCCTTAGTATCATGGCATGGCTATATTAAGCATAATTAACCCTCAGTGCAAGCTCAAGGGTTATAGTAGTTGTTCTGTGTGTGTGTGTCTGTTACCAAGCTAGCTGCTACATACATGTACTTTGTTAGCTAGTCCAAAGTGCAGTGTTTTAAGGTTACGTATACATGTACATGTATATGGTGTTCCAAATACATGTACATGATTTATGTGAATTTTACCAAAAACGCTTTGTTCAGCTGTTTAGCTGATTCTAAGATTCTTGACTTTTCCTCTCTACCACCTAGCGGTAGCATGACTTTATGAAACGTGTGTCACAGTATAATATATAGTATGTGCGTTATAATAATCGTCCACACTGGACCAGTCATCGCCAGCTTCCCCACTCCCATGCAAGCTTTCAACGGATGAAGCCAACAGCAGTGGCTTCTTTTCAGGTATGTATGGTTAGCTATACATGTAGGTCCAACAAGACGACTGGCTCATCATTGTCTCGTGGACCAGACCACTCCCTCCATAGCACTGGATGTATACAATTATATCACCAACACGTGGGAGAAATGCAATACACTCAGCACTGCAGAGGTATAGTTGTCTGGTCCACGAGACTACTAACGCTCATCACTGATCGGAGTGCAGTGGCAGATAAGTTTTAATACCGTATTTTCTCGTTATTAGGCGCATTTCACTTATAAGCGCATACATACATGTATTTATTATTAAGCGCATGCTATTTTGTTGGCCTAAGCACTCGCTATTATAGGCGCATTTTGCGTATAAGCGCATAATATTATGTGACCCTTGACCTCAATATCTGCACGCTTGCTAGCTTGCCCAGGGTCCAGCCTTTTCAAGTTAGTAGAAATCACGATGGCTACTGTGGATTCTCAGGTTCTTCCAGCAATAAATGCCATTTCAACCTGGGCGGAATGCAGCAATGTGACCGATCGTGCGATCGATCGATCGATCGATTGGCCACGCCCCTTAAATGATACCGCTAATGTGCATGCGTTCTTGATGTAGCTATTTTTAGTTAGGCGCATCGATCTCGCTGTTAGGTGCACTTTGCTATTAAGCGCAGGTTTTCTTCCTGTAAGCGCATGCGCTTAATAGCGGGAAAATATGGTAATAGACCGCTAACTTGGCGCAGCACTGCTGCACACTATGTACGGGTATTATGCAATTGCATGCATGAAAATTGAAAATTTCTATCATATGATCATGATTGTACATGTACGTATACCGGGTACATGTATTCCCAACCTCCACCGAGATTGCTACATAATATGTACTGGACTACAGTTGACCTCATCTCTGATCTCTGCCCTCCTCAATCACTATGCTGGTGATGTTGGTGTGTCTGACTCATTGAGTGCCAGATTACTTGAAGCTACCCCCACCCTCTTCTCTCAAGATGATGCTATAGCATCCAAGGCACAGGAGTTAGTCATCAGGGCAACAGGTAGCAAGAGCAAGTATGAGCAATTTAGTCTTTTAAGAGAATCAGTGAAGGTAAATCTCACACATCTATAGTTTGTATTAGTTGATTATCAACATATTTTGTAGCGATTTAGCAAAGTCACTCATCTAATCCCTCTCCCTACCATCTGCAATGACTTTGTCAGTCTTCACTACCATGAAGGAGTTGTGGAGCTAGTGTTGAGTTCAGCTGCTCAGGTGGACCCCCAGAATCTTGGGCTGCACTATTACAAGTCCAACCAGCCCCCTGCTGATGTGGATGGTCAAGGGAAATTTATGGAGCGCCTCAAGATCTATGCAACCATCACAGAAACACTAAAGAGACTGCTAGAGAAGCAGCTGCAACCAGTGGCACCATCCTCAGTTGTTCCTATCCAGCCTGGACCACCCCCAGCCAGACCTGAGGAAGAAGAGATTCCAAACCCAAAGGAGGAGGTAAAGTGGCAGCTTAAATTACCATGAACAGTGTATCTTGAGTGCGTGTGTGTGTGTGTGTGTGTGTGTGTGTGTGTGTGTGGGTAGGGGAGGGAATGAGGGCTGGCCGGCCAGATTAGTGGACAGTAAATAACAAGCTAATTAATCTCTGCAAAATCTGTGACACTCACCTATTTGAAAGATGAATTACTTCAGCTCTCCTCCTTTCAGTTTGATGACATGGTGACACTGGTACTTCGTTCAGAGGATGAATTGTTACATGTGACACTATACAGCTGGTTTATCTCGGAAGGCATGGCAGACAAATTGGTTGAGGTATGTATGTACTATTATTATTTGTATATTATCGTATGAAATACAACTGACCCACAGATTCAATCTCCTTACATTGAAGAGTATCTCAAGCAGACCGCTGCTATTCAGGTATTGCATGTACATGTACTATCATAAGTAGCTGAACGCCTCAGTGTGTGGCATTGAATCATGCATGAATATTGGCTTGAGCTAGCTTCTATACATTGATTACATCATCATTTGTGCAGCACTGCACCCAGCCCCTGGACTGGGTTGCTGTACGTTACATTATTTAAAAGCATGAAAGTTAATTCTGAGCTGACTTTCCACGAAGAATACCCACCATACGGTACTGGGTATTGGTATGCTCATAATAATAAGAGTGTGATGTCCATTGTCATTTCATTGCCACATGGTACGCATCCATACAAAGATGGCAAGTAGTTCTCAAGCAACTTATCCTAAACGCAAAGACGCTGCAGCGCTCTGTACGAAAGTGCAAACAGACTTAGCAAAGCTCGGGCTTCTTTTATACACCACTTGAACTAGGCCTGTATGTGTTCTATTCAATATTATGAAAGTATAAATGCAAGATTTGTAGCGACAAGAGATGATCACAACCACTATGCATCCCTACGCTTGCTTTTTGAGTAGTATGGGGATCATAAATGATCAATAATAATGCAACTGAATAAAAACTGACTGACAGGGAACAACATGAATTACTCGCACATGCAAGTCAAGACATTCCAAGGATAGCATGCCTTGAACAAGTCGACATCAATAGGTCTGTGAAAAGCAAGTGTAGGATCGATGTATAGTGGTTGTGATTATCTCTTATACCTACAAATTTTCTTTTTGGCATTGCCATCCCTACTTCATCCTTCAATTTTATTCAATTGTTTTAATACTTATACTTCTGCTCTCTTTTGTTATTGCGTAAGTGCAACTATGGAAAGATGGGAGGTACCGAAGTTTGCGCATGCACGCAAAAGTGGCAACCATGCCCCTCATTAACTCGCCTAGGTGATGTAGCAGGCTGACTATCTTTGTCACTACTGTTATGCTGACTGCTAAGGGCTGGGCCGCACCTGTACGTTGCTGCTCAAGGCCTGGATCCTAGCGCTGCATGTGCTAGCCTCTAGCAGGAGCTTATGAGTGCCGCGTAGCCTCTAGCTAGGTTTGCTATATACCGGGTATATCTCTCAAACTCGCACTGGCCTAGCTTGCACAAGAGAGCCTGGTGCTGTAGATAATAGATGCTAGTGCTAAACGAGGGCTAAGCTAGCTGGCTAGCTCAGCACGGCTCGAGGTGCTAGCTAGCGGCGATGGCACATGCCGCTGACTACAGTCACATGACTTCACCATGGCAGCATGCGCATTATATGACAAAATGACTCACCCTATCGTCAATACGCTGTACACACCCACCATTACGTAACTAAAATGGAGTGGATTTATACTCGGGTTGAGATGATAAATCAAGGCAGTCTTGCCTGGAAATGAAAAAGTTACACATGAAGTAGAAAGTTAAATAATTAATTCATGGGGAGAGGGTTGGGAACACTTGGGGACATAATTTTTACACGGGCATGCAGAACAGGGTCAAAATTAGACGTTTGACGGCGGGGAATTTTGGTTCACACTGTTACGGTACCTTAAAGTACTCCCATATGTTTGTATAGGAAGCCATGCATTTGCAATGTTTGCTAATAAAAAATTATGGGCGTGGGGTATGTTGATAACCCTTTACCGAACATTGTGTATGTTGACTATCCATGCTAGAGGGACAACTGTTTGATACTTGACCTGCTGTGGCGTTACTACGAGCGACAGAGAAAATATGCTACAGCTGCTCGGATACTGGACCAGTTAGCCCACAGGGAAGGGTGAGTGAAACCATAATAAACATTTGAGAAATGTATAGTGGGAAATTTTTAATTTTCATGGAAGACCTGCATTCATAGTTTTCATTTTCATGGACTCGCCCGATCGTGCCCATTATACACCGTTCAGTTATTTTATTTCGTGGATCTATCCCTATATGAAATCTTGTGCATGTAACATGCATGTTACATGCATATTTCAGGTGACATGGCATGCACTAACCTTGGCGCATGTTATATGCAGGTTCCATTTATATCTACATGCATGTAGCATGCATGTTTCATGTAACATGCATGGATTTGGGACGTTTTACATGCATGCTACATGCATGTTACATGACATGCATGTAACATGCGTAAAACAATTAAGGACTAAAACAGGCGATTGAGAAATAAAAATCGCTTTCCTCGTCTGTGTACACATACATGTACGCATATAGATCTAGGTGGGATGGGGTCAGCGTACATTTCAACGTTGAGAGATTCAGAACAAATATACTTAGCACACACTTTTTTTAACATGCATCAAACATGTCATGTCACTTACATGAAACATGCATGTCACTTGCCTGTTATATGCCTGTTACTCCTGCTACATGCGCTGTGCATGCTACCCTTATTTTGACATGCGTACAGCATGCATTTTGCCCCTAGTGTAGCATGCATTTGAATCAACTTGCATGTAAGTGCTAGTAACATGCATAAGATTTCGTATAGGGATATTTCATGGATATATATAGTGGCTTATCCACGAAAACCATGAAAATTGGACTTTTCGAAAATTTCCTATTTACATGTGTACATGCCCTGCACACATAACTATAGTAGAATAGATGCGTAGCATAGGTGCTAGGCATAGACAAAAGAAGTTAGGTTATTTGAAGCAGAAACATGAAATTTACGGTTGCCAAAATAATGGGTAAGTGTATAGCAGTACTTTGAACGAATCAAAGTGAATAAAAAATCATCAATCTTATGATCCACAGCATCAATCTTATGATGCACAGTATTAGTGATGCAGACTTTCTGAAAGCGGATAGTCTCTACACTACAGCAGACATTTTTTTGCCCCTGATTGCTCTTCCTATAGAAATAAAACCTCAGAAAAGTGGACATCTTTGACTAACGGATGGATATCCAGCATGCACCCAAATTAACGTGCAAATTAATCTCTGAGAACAGATACTAATCAAATATTAAGGTCAATGTTTTGGTGTTTGTTATATTAGTCTATCACCTCCTTTGTTTTTGTCCATTTTTGCCCAGGTAGAGCATAATTTGATTGAGGCTTTAGTGCTGATTAGCTTGTTGGAGACCACATAACGCCTCACGATTGGGGTGTGATCAGCTAGTCAACCTTCACAATAGGAATAATCTCTCTACAACAGACAATAGTCCTTCAATAGTGGGAAAATGCACAAATACACATGAGTAGTAGGGATCCCTACTTGTGTTTCCCTAGAAAATTCTGTTGCGTACAGTCCTACTCAAAATGGAGCGCCTGAAATGTGCATGTTTCATGCATGTTTCAGCACATTTCATGCGCCCAAATCCAGAAAGTTCCATGCATGAAATTTCCAGTGACAATATTGAATAATTCGAAATTTCATGCATGTTACATGCACGATTCCTGAAACATGCATGTAACATGCAGGGATTTGGGATGTTTTTCAGGTATGGGACATGCATGTTACATGTACATGCATGGATTGGTGCCTAATTTATGCATGTTTCATGCATGTTCCATGCATGAAAAATATGGATATTTCATGCATGAAACCTGCATGTTCCAGGTGTATTCCATGCATAGTACAAGCGTATTCCAAACATGATACAGGCATATTCCATGCGTGGTACAGGCGTATTCCATGCGTGATACAGGCGTATTCCATGCGTAGTACAGGCGCATTCCATGATACTGGGATATTCCATTCATGTGTGCATACACAGTACAGCTACAGGCATATTAATTTTTAAAAAACCTTGGACAGAGTACTTGTACTATACTTGCTGTAAGCATAAGACACTGTGCTCCTGCATAGGCAAGTATAATCTTTATAGATATGTAGTAGTAGATACTGGCTTTAAGGAAAATAGATAAAGCTTGTTGGTACCTATGGACATGCATAAGATATGAGATTTAGAGCAGCTCTTACATAATTTTTATAGCAAAGGTATACACCTTCTGTCCCCCACAAAACTACAGGTATATGAATATCTCAGCAGTATGTTACTACCCACTGATTAGCAGCGAAACCACATTCAGTGTTTACATAGCTACATGGCATTGTATACGTACTGGCCCCCCCCCCCCCCCCCCAATTTGGTCTTTTACATATTGTAGGATACTTCAGTAATTAGCACTGAGACCCCAAGTGAGTTTGAGGACTGAAATAAGGGACCACATCCTTACCTGTAGCCTTGATATCTGTAATGCTAGTTGGGGACAACTTTCAAACTAAAGCAGTAAAGCAGCTCATTTTATCTACACTCTTCCAGCCAAATAAACTTGCACCCACACTATAATTATGGAAATTAATTTTACATGGGGTATACAAAACAATGTGTTAATTTAGTATGGCTCTCCAAGTTAGGATATATAATATAGTAGCTACTTACCTTGGAGCACTAAAGGTTTCACAAAGTCTCACACTTTCAAATCTGCAAAGCAGCTGTTTCTATATAATCAGTATGATGTAATGTGGAACTTCATGCATGTAACATGCATGGTTCAGGAGTGATAAAATCTCACGCATATTTCGTTTCATGCATGGTATATCTATCACACGTGTTCTATACTTTCATGCATGTTCCATGCATGTTTCATGCATAAAATACACTTTCATGCATGTTTCATGCATGAAAACTGCATGGAAGTAGCTTCCATGCATGAAACATGCATGAAAGTATATTCCATGCATTATCCTGAAACATGCATGGAAAACGCATGAAAGTCGCTTCCATGCATAAAATGTGCTGAAACATGCATATTTCAGGCGCTCCATTTTGAGTAGGGAGCACACAATAGGAAGAGAGGAGCTGAGGGTATTTTCGTCGGAACACAACTTATTGGGACACAGTAGCCTGTGGCGCTTTTCTACAATAGACAATACTATACCGTATAGCCGGAAATATTGGCGGGCATTAAATATGGCGGTTTAGCCCAAAATCGCTATTGCAAGAATATTGGCGGATTTAAATTTGGCGGTTCGGTACGGGATCGCCATACGTATATATGCGAGTAGGAAATTTTGGCGGATTTTAATTTGGCGGTTGTAATATAGACCGCCAAACCGCCAAATTTAATTCCCCGCCAAATTTTCCGGCTATACGGTAGTCCTTTTTCAGCACACCATTCCTTGAGTGATCATGACTGTGATCAATCACAATTTCAAGGTGGTATGTACTCAACTTATTGCTTTTTGAGGCATACTGATCCAGATATTCTTGTTCTTCCATTTTTTTGTGTGAACGTTCTGCTGATTATAGATACCATAAAGCAGCATTTTTTCGGCACGAGTTCTATTTACATGTATATGAATTATGTGAGTCAAGTGCCAGTTCATTTACATTTTATCATGCAAAATTATTTTTTTCATGCTGTGTATTAATTATACTTCATGAAAATTAATGTTAGACCCATAAGTAAAAATGGCACAAACCCTTCAAGAGGCCTGTTTCAACAGATTCACGTAATTTTCTCACGTGTGTATATAATATGGTACTACGTAGTATGATACTATCGCTTTGCAGTAGCTATCCTATGCTCTGTGCTACAGTGATGAGCTTTTAAACTTTTGATATAGGCATGAATTTACCCTGGATGCCAGGATTGAGTACTTATCCCGGGCTGTGATGTGTGCTAAGAGTTGCAATTTGACTACTTCAGCCAGTAAAGAGGGGGAGTTCCTCCATGAGTTAGAAGAAAAAATGGAGGTTGGTTGTGAGATAAGATCATATTTGGGATGTAATATAATATTACTTAGCAATTATGTACCTGAATGTTTAGGGGCTTTGAGTTTTATGCTTACCCAAACATACTACAGTGTACTTGATCGTTATAAATTTAACATTCTAGTTATGCGTATTCTGTGCCCATTTGCACATATATACATTGTATCGGTGTGGAATATAACTCTTGGCTATCTGTTGGTTGGACGTGCATATAGATAGTGTGATGCTTTGCACATGTACTTATCATCTTCCCCAGCTTCAGCAGTGTCTTCCAGTGGAACAGCTGCAACTGGTACTGTACATACATACATGCACTAGCTATAGACAGCTTAGCTTACACAGTGTGAGGAAGGAAGTGCTCCATAAGGCTGGAAGATGCTACATGTACCTGCGGAAGGGCCACCTGCCAATCCACGGGAAGTTGCAACAAATGTCGTGGAAGATATATAGCACTGTCTGCCCACATACATGTAGGAATGACAATACTACCAATTCATCTACTACGCTGTCAGGTCCGATTATAGAAGGTGCAAACCAAGTGTCCGATAGGCCTACCAATGTTTCCTATATTGACTTGCAGACTCCAAGCCTGCTACCGACAGCGAAGCTGCAACTCTACAGCCTCAATAACACAATGGACCTATCAAGTTATGTTGAGGCGAGAGCCGTCATGGATAACTAGTGGAAGCCATATCACCAGTTGCTTGAGGGAGAGTCTATATGCTGACAAAACACATTAAGATCTTTGAAGGACACAACACTACCTATGAAGCAGTTGATTTCAGCCTGATCACAAGGGTGGTGAGACATTGAAATTGACTATGCATGCACTGAGAATAGATACCCACCCTGTCGAGCAAATCTGGATGACCAACTAAGATGATTCTGGCAGTTGGAGTTGCTTGGCATAATGAAGGATGAGCCATCTGTGTAATACACAATTTGATGGAGAAAAATATCAAGTGCAGCTGGACAATCTTCTCAGATGGTTGAAACACAACCCTCTGCTTTTCACTGAGTGCAACTCTGTTATCAGAGCCGGGGGATATTTGAAGTTGTTGACAACCCATCCTTGGATGTGAGTGCCCCACCATGGTGTGATTCGACAAGACAAGACTACTTCCAAACTCAGGGTAGTTTATGATGCCTCAGCCAAGTCAAGTGGGCCCTCCTTAATGACTGCTTGTACATTGGACCAAGCTGGTCCCGAGTTGCACTTGCAGGAGACATAGATGATGGTCTCAGTACAGGAGAAGGACTGCAATTCTCTGAGCTAGGTTTGTATATGGAGCTATACCCGAGGTGGTGATTATGAGATATACTCTTGTTATTTTTGCAATTAATTCCAGTCCTTCCTTGCTTAATGCAACAATAGACCACCACATGTGGAGGTATCAAGCAATCGACCCACTGTTTGTTGAAAAGTTCCTTTCCTCAGTCTATATTGATGATGTCAGCCTCGGTTCGGAGTCCACGTACATTGTATAAGCTTTATCTCAAGTCCAAATCACGACCTGCAGATGCTGGATTCAAGCTCCAATGAGCTTCGTAGCTGAGTGGACGCCAATGAACTGATTGTCAAGGAGCAGATCAAGTCAATGTGAAAAAAGAAAGTCAGTCGTATGCAAAGGACTCATTGGGAGCGAAATCAGTTGAGGCAGACAGAATTAAGGCATAACATCTTGGAAGTGCAATGGGACTTTGTGCAGGATACTTCACTGTCAATAATTATAGATGTCTTCCACTACATTGAGAATTTGGAGCCCACAAAGATAAATGTGGTGAGTATGCAGTTTTTCAACCCACTAGGTTTTGTCTCACCAGTGACAGCCCTGTTCAGGAATGCTTCCAAATACATGTGTACTCATTGATACGACAATGTAGCTGTTCCACTGTTACACCTCTGAAAGAGTCTGAATTCTTCTCTCTCTTTTCTGACCCTTTGTCTTTGTGGACGCCCTGTAGCTCCAGACTCACATACCTGCATCTTTATCTTTGTTGTAACCTCTTCTTTCTTAATGACCTAGATCAGCTCGAAATGTTGGGGTCACAGTGGCTTTTCCACTGCTTTCTTCAGCTATGAATGCCCACCCTCGATGTAATTGTCGGTATGTGCATGAAGTGTGTGGATGGTGAAAAATTGATAGAAGATCAATGAGTAGATTGGCCTAATATATATATATCCAGTTGATAAGGATACACTCGATGGAGGAAGGTTGATTAGTACTGAAGGGGGATTTTAAGGTGATTTAATGAAAAGTATATAATGGTATTTTTATGGATTTTAATGAAGTACTATAGGCACCATTGTGGATGAAACAGGCGATTGAGAAGTGAAGGAAGAGAAAAAATCTCAGAACTTAGCCGGGAGCCACAGTTGAGTCACACCATCACTGAGATTGAGAAGTGAAGAGGCCAGGTTTGAACTCGTTCCTAGGATGTATACCACCTATCCTACATTCCGCTGCCATCAGGGCTTAGTAGCTCAGTTGGTAAGAGTGCCTGACTAGAATTCAGAAGGTCCTGGGTTCAAATCCCGGCTAAGTTCTGAGATTTTTTCTCTTCCTTCACTTCTCAATCGCCTGTTTCAACATCTGCCTTACCAGGCTTATGGTAATTAGCCTTTAATTATCAACCATTGTGGATATTAATAAAATACTGAGGGGATATGGCAGCGAATAATCATAGGTGCAGGAAGCGAATTTGGAGTGGGGGGGGGGGGGGGGGGGGGCAGGGGCAGGTCCATACTAGGGGGGTCTGGGGGCATGCTCCCCCAGAAATTTTTTTATTTTACAATCCCTGATATTGAATTTGGGGGGGTCCTGGAGTACAAATTCATGATGTCAGCAGTTATTTACAAACAAATTTTTCATTTAATATTATGATTCTTTTTACCAGTCCTTTCTTCACCTGAGAAGCCAGCTATTAAGAGTTTGCTGGGAAGTTTATCACGTGTAACTAACTGAGCTTTATTTAGAATCAATCTTAGGCGGAGCTTCAATCAACTACACAAACAAAGTAGCATAATTTCTTGACTTGAAAGGACTAGGACTGCATGTACAGAAGCGTTAAGTTAGATTTACAGGAGGTCTATTAATCTATAGCTAATGGACTACTAGTACTAGTACAGTGTAGCTGCCTCAGCACTAGCCACTGACCCAGTGCCCCCCTGTGCTCCCCTGCTCTGCCTGGTTGGGGGGCACGTGCCCCCCTTGCCCCCTGCTTCCGTCGCTTATGATAATGAGTATTGATGTGTAACTCATCCAGGGCATGGAGGAATTATCAGTTTTATTGGGTAAAAATTGGGATTTTGATTAGTTTTTTAGGATAAAGTCAGAAAATTGATTAGTATTACTGACATACCTTCCAGAGGTATGACTGCTTCAGAGCTTTCAAGAATTCACTTGTGGTTGAGTGATCCAGATTGCCTTAATGGGTGCCAAGATCTCCCAGATGAAGACTCGAAGGTTTCTGAGGAATGCCCTCAGGAAATGAAGTCCATGAAGACAGCTTCTCAAGGTCATGGTCTTCACCTGGGACAGCTGATATCCTATGAAAAGTTCAGCTCTCTTCACCGACTCCTATGAGTGACTGCTCTTGTATTGAAGTTTGTATACCTCCATCTACAGGTGAGGAAATTGAGTGCATTAGCACCCACTGACCGTCTAATTGGTATTAACCATGCCAGACCCTACTGGCTCAGAGATCGATGCTCAATCTCAGCAGCAAGTTTCCTTTGTGGATCCATTTTTCAACAAGTTTCAATTGTGGAGGCATGGTGGCAGGATGCATATGGCCAATTCAGATATTCCCTCTTCAACTCAAAATTCAGTACTTTTGGACAAAGGTCGCCCGTTGATGGCACCAATTATACCATATACAACGAAAAAATATTTTTCAGACGATCATTTTTCTTATAGTCTGTGTCATTTTTCATGAGGTCTTGCAGCTTGGATGCGCCCAGTTGCTATGAACGCGTGGCGTGGGCGGAGAGAAAGTCCACACTACAAGGCTCAGGATTGGTCAGAACTGTAGGGCCATGTGCACAAAGAAGAGTGGTGGCCTTAATGCCTCGGGCCATAGCTAGCTACAGCTAGAGACGCATTGTCGAACGATCGGCGCGAAAGCGCCACGTGTTTCGAAAGGCCTGCTAAGCAGGCGCGCGCTGGCGCTAGCCACCAAGCCTCGAGCGAAGGGAGAGGCAAGGTCTGTTCTTCATCATACCTGTCAGTAGTCCGGTAGCAACGTTCGAGCAGAGCGAGAACGTCGCCATTGCAAACTTAGTTGGAGCTGCTTGCTATGAGGGGTGTGGTCTCTGCAACTGCTTCCATCTGCGCATGCGCACGGTACTAATGGGCAATCTTGCCCAGGCAGGATACTGTTTGGGAACTACGTACGTCTCTATATTTTGTGAGCATGTACTGTTAATAGATGATCATCCATGCTAGCCACATTATCCCATAATTGTGGCATTAAACATACTTGTGATGGATGCTTATCGACGCATTATGCACAATGGCGTCAAGGAGACGCTCATACAGTTCCGATCTGCATACTGGTTGATACAGGGGAGACAGTTTGTCCATAAGGTGGTTCTTAACAGCTGCTTAATTTTCTGCAGAGTGTACCCCTCACCACCCCTACCTGACAACCATTCTGCTACACTGGAGTTGACTTTGCAGGTCCATGGCATCTGTGGACAAAAGATGTGGTTTTTGCCTGTGTTACGGAACTGTTTACCTCAGTTTAGTGCCCAATCTGAATGCTTCCACCTTTCTTAGAAGCTTCAATTAAACACTTTACTGCTTGACGAGGAAGGTTAATTGTCTCTGACAACAGCAAACCATTCAAGTCTGCAAGTATGTAAGATCATTCAAAGTGTGTTCAACTAGCCCAGAGTGAAGAAGTACTTCACTGAACTCCATATTGAGTGGGTGTTTAATCTGGAGAAGGCCCCCTGGTGGGGGGGAGGGGAGGGCAGCATTTTTGATCAAGTCTATAAAATGCTGCTTGAATAAATCAGTTGAATAAGTCAACCTGACATATCTTATGACAAACTCGAGACACTCATAACTGAGATTGAAGCAGTACTGAATTCCAGGCCACTTACCTACATATACCAGAATGTTGCCACGGATGATGTGGAGGAACTTCCCACCTGCTACATGTACTTGGTTACCGAGTTGTATCATCCACCCCTCTTGGGTGACCCTGACTGTGGTGAATCAGTTAATGACTTGAGCCGCAGGATGAAGCACCTCATAATTATGAGTTCTAAATTCTGGAAACGCTAGAAGAAAGAATACTCAGAGAGTTTACTAGAATATTATAGTCCCAAATCAGCAAAGGAGTCAAGAGGGTGAGATTGTCACATTCTATGACAAAGGACATCCAACTCACTAGCTGTGTGACAAATATTTTTACTGGTAGCTTAGACCAATAATAAACTTACTGGCTCTATATAGCGGTTTCATGTTGCTACTAGGCCTAAAACAGCCTTCTTTGTCATCAAGCTATCTTCAGGAATATGTTAATGAGGGGCGTGATCAACTTTTGGGGGGTGGCTAAAAATTGTGCATGCTTGAGCACCTCTCTCCTTCAAATCCTGGACACGCCTCTGTTGAAATAGGTTGAAAGTAACTACCGTATAGCCGGAAATATTGGTGGGAATTAAATTTGGCGATTGAGCCCAAATCACTATTGCAAGAATATTGGTGGATTTAAATTGGCGGTTCGGTACGGGATCGCCATACGTATATATGCGAGTAGGAAATTTTGGCGGATTTTAATTTGGCGGTTGTAATATAGACCGCCAAACCGCCAAATTTTCCGGCTATAATGGTATAATACTTATGGGGATATTGAGAACAATGGAGCTCCACCTACCCCTCAATGTGAGAACCGAGAAACTCACCATTCAGCCACAAGCAGGAGGTGATCAGAAGCCATTCGATCTGTGATAGAAAGTTTTCTTTCTGGACATCACTGGACTTGGTACGTTACAACAGACAGCCCATTAAATGCAAAAAAGCGACATTCTGGAGTCGATGTTGTCCACAGGTGCTTTCCAGAAGGTTCTACTTAAAGTGGCTTTTCTTGGGAGCCTTTGCAAGCAAAGCTGCAAGACTACTAGCTAGCAGAGTGACAGAATCGCATGGTCAGCCAGGATATGCACGTGCATCAATAGTCCATCAACCTTAAGACGATATTTACCTAAACATCAGTGCATAGAGTAGGTAAAGGTCATTGGGCAAAAAAGGTATGATGAAGTCAGGACAGAGCAAACAAAGTGAGCTCACTCTTATAATTATGATAATTATTATTAACTCTGTAATGTTTTGTCTTAATAGACTTCTTAATTGTTAATCATAAATATTGTTGATTTGTGCTAGTGTTAAATATTCCCTCATCAACAGGGGGAGGATGTTGTGTATCTTATTGCACAACATGCATTGAGTTAATTAGTGATTTTTTTAGTGAGTTCTAGATCTGATTCTTCCTGTAAGTGCTGTTGCTGATAATGTCTTACATGTATCCAAGATAATCCTTTAAATTGAATCTGTGGTACATGTAAATAATCCAGTAAGTACTAGGTCCGTTACAGTGTGTAATACAGCTCTCCAGCTGCTCTGCAGTGATCCTCGTTGCAACAAATTTCTGAACACATACTTGCATGCCTGTGATGACTTGGTAAGGTGAACTGGGGTAATTTCATATGCGGAGCAATTTTGTATCTTTGTGATTCTGCTACACAACACGCATAATCGCCGCGCTAGCAGGCATCCTATGTAGCTACCAATAGCTACTAGGTATACTGCTGGCTTGTTCTGTAAATGCTCACATCGTGGAATGGGGAACGTACATGGAATTGCCCCGCATACAGAATTACCCCGGTTTACCTTACAGGACTTCATTATCATAGTGTCTAGATTGGACCAAGGGCTTAAATATGAGGTTCATATTATAATTGAGCTTTGGACTACATTAGATCCCACCTAATGCTAATGGCCGAATTAAAGACTCTGTCCCAACTCTTTTCAGTGAAACCAGCTCCATGCTCCAACTCACGGCCTACTTTGCACAATACATTTGGAGATTTTTGTGTCTGGAGCATTTTTAGAATTTTCAACATGGTGAAGACAAGCTGCCAATCTTTCAAAAACACCAGCGCTGATAATTACAAACTGATCGCATAAACGGGTGTGCACACAGATTTGCCTCCTACATTGGGCAAAGTCCAATGATTATTATTAATAAGTGCCGAATTTTGGAAGAAATTGGTGTTTCTTGTCATACAATTACGTATTTATGTACATTTCATTTAAATCTGATAGGTTGCTCGGATTCAGTTGAGTATCCTTGAGTCCTTACAACTGCTTCCAACATCAGCTGAAGGAGTTGGTGAGGCTAAGAATGCCCTTAATACCGGATTGAAAGATATCACAACACTCTATGGAGACTTTGCTGAGATTTTTCATCTAGCAGAATGCAAGTTAGCCATTATTCACTGTGCTGGACACTATGATCCCACCTTGATATGTTCACTGTGGAGAGATGTCATTAACACTGGTAGGTAAATTAATTAAATCAAGTTGACATAATAATTGCCTAGCTCAGTTGTGGGCTATGATACTGTTGTCACAACTGTCTGCCTTATTTTCTAAATATTATCATAGAGCTTCGTTCCACCAATGGTTCTGAGGCACAGAAACAGAGCATTCGAAGCAAGTTGGTGTCTCTAGGTGCCACTTTTTCTGGTAATGAGCGATTCTTCCCCCTGGAGTATATTATTCTGCTTATGGAGCAGCACTCCTGCAAGAAAAATTGGGAGGTGGAATTTGTTTATGAGGTGATGCAGGAGATTGGCGTCTCTACTAAGACACTGTTTGTTATCTATGATAAGATGTTTAAAGCCAAGGTTAGTACTACTTTAAACACTTAATAAACCCACTTGCTGTGGATGGTGGTAATGAGGTTTAATGCAGTTGAACCAAGTTAACTGGGAGGGAGGCCGAGGTAGTTGTGTGAAGCGGTGGGGCGTGCTGCAGTGCCACCGGTGAAGGTGGTATGATGGTAATCAATTGACATGATTGGTGGAATGTAGCAGGTTGCTATGGTACTTAGGGATATAAAAGGAGTGTTGGTAAATAAACGGCAGTGTGAACAGTCTACTTAGAAACGGATGGCAAGTGAGAAAAGCATCTGCAGAGTTCTCTGTTCTACTTCATTGTCCATGGTGACGGCACGAGTACACAACGGCTGACTTCGGCCTCGCTGGTGGCATTTCTGTTAGCTACTATCTGTCGTACCTAGGCTGTGAGTTTGGTGTCTGAACGTCCGGTTTTTGAGCAGTATTGTCAGCATTCAATGAATCATGAGGGGCTAGGGTTTATATCTTCAAATACTGTGGTGGTGGTTACATTCGAGTCGGTTGGTGTTTATTATTCAGGGTAATGTCCATGCATATGGTTAATATTTATTATTCATGCCCAACAGCTACCGTTGGTACTGCCTATAGACTTGCCATGGCACAGTGCAAAATTAATGAACAACTGAAATGGAGATCCTTGACAAGCATAATATAGTAATAATTATTATATCAAATCGAGCATTGTAGTAAGTTCACAGAATCTCTAGTCTCTATGGACTGTTTAGAAGCTGTGGCAACGGACAAGCTAGCTACGTGTTTTATGATGGATCTTTCTGTTGTGTCTTGAATGATAAGCCAAGGAATGTCCAACAGCAGGCTTAGTGTTTGTTTACTGATTGTGTGTTAGGCAGTGGGGGCTTATGTTCATGTATTAGTGGCAGGCAGTTGTGTGCTTACAGTGTGTTCTACGGGAAAGCTTTGGTGAACTTGCATTGGGTTGTATGGGCAGTCAGTTGTATGCTTGCAGTGGCAGGCCACAGTTGTTTGACTACACTATGCTGTATGGGCAGGCAGTTGTGTGCTTGCGTTGTGCCGCAGATAGTGAAATCATTGAGACAGGAAAGTATAGCAAGTTGAACACCACTCGGTATCGAGAATCGTCTCGAAGGACCATGTGCATAACTTTCAAAATTCACTACTCTTAAATAGATCACTAAAACCTCAGACTCAGATTTAATGGATCAAAACTCAGAACTTACAAGGTATCTAATCACATGACCAAAAATCAGCTGATCATACAATGCATGTAATGATAGTGATGTAATAATAATAATATAGTTTGCAGTTCACAGTGTGGATTATTAGTGAGTAGGTCAGACTAGCGATAGTTCAACTGACTCATCACTGATCACATCCAGTGTTGCTGCATGGCTTTGGTTACGAATTGCAACATGTAGCTATAGCTATTGTAATATGCTAACGGTTTTGCATGATAATTTGAAATTAAGTGAAACAAACTTTCACAACAGAACTTACGATGGAGAACCAAGAACTGTCGCATGTTTCATACAAGGAACATTTATAAGAGTGTGTTTTATGTAGACTTAAGCACGCAAAACAAGCTGAAGCTAACTCTTGAACAACACCATTTTAGAGAAATTAATTTGTCAGTTGAAAATTTTGGAGTACAGCTCAAAACCAGTTGGTATGTTCAAACTGTTGTATTCAATTCTCAAACACCCGGGAGGTCGGTAACAAATAGACACAGAGATAGATTGCTGTAACTCGCATGCATGTGGATGCACTGAGCATTAACAAGCTCTCTTATTAAATTTTGTGCTTGCAGGACTCATCCTGGAAATCTCTGCATAAGCCTCTTCATATTCTGGACGTGATCTATTCTCTGTTAAGGAGCTATGTTAGTGCATCATCCTCAGTTATTGGACATGAAAGGTTAGGGCATGTCACATGCATGCACATATATCTTAAGTTGACTGTTCTTGTGGGAATGAAAAACTTGACCACATCCCCACGAGCTACATACATTGTAGTTCTAATGGTGCATGTGGTAAAAGGTCGTCAATATACACATCGATGATGGGCCCTCAATCGCAGAGATGGACGGTCTAAGACCAACTCTCGACTTCGAGTTTCGATGCTTCAATCAAAAGAGATGAACTCGACAGCACAGCACAGCTTCCGAACTTCAGATTGGTCGTGGCATGACGCGTGCTATAAATAGTGCAAGGCTAGCTTTATTTATCCACAGGATTACGTCAGCCAAGAGAACGCGTGAAGTTCGGCCAACATTACTTGTTGGAGAAAGTAGCACTCGGCTTTAATGTATTCGCTGGATATGTATGTAAGTTAATATATGATTCTGTGGATTTTCAGGTCTCAGAAGTGTTCTGTAAAGGCTCTGAATTTTAGCGCTATGACGACATAGGTTACATCATAATTACAACATAATTGCCTAATAACCGCAAAAAAGTAAATTTATACTGGGGATATAATGAACAACTTAGACTACATCCCGAGTCCCTCATGAAAAGTATTGCACTGCGCTACTGTACGCCACCATAATTCGAACTAGGACACATCGACAAACTGCGCATGCTCCGTATACGCGTATATTGGGGCGCACGGCTTGAGCCGGTTAACCCGGACGTGACCTCCACCTGCCATGTGCTAGACTGAACAGGGAAATCCCCCCGAGTGCGAACTCGCCAAAGAAAGCGAACTGAGAAAATAGCCATATCTCATTGATAGTCCACGATGTCTTCTACGCTAGGTTCAAATTCTGGGTCCCAAACAACCTTTCATGCGCATTAAACATTTGAAACAGTTTCACAGCAATTTCGTCATCATTAATCATAATTACCTCATCGGTCGGCTGAATTATTTTTTTCTAATTGGGACTCGGGACGTAATTATTGTTTGATGGTTTTATGGATTGCACACTAGTATTAGCAATTTACTAGTAGCAAAGAATACACAATAGTGGTTATGCACTATTATGTATAACGAAAAATAGTTTCAGACAATCATTTGTCTTATAGTCCGTGTCCTAACCTGGAGGGCATAAAAGATGCGCTCTGCTACAAATTCAGAAGGTCCATGATTGATCAGAATTGCAGTGCCGTGTACACAACTAAGGGTGGCCGTAGAGATGCATTCTCGAACAAATGGTGTGAAGCGCCGTGCATTTTGAGAGGCCTGCTCAGCAGGCCATGTACCACCAAGCCTCAAGCGAAGCAAGGGACGAGATCTCTTCTTTATCATAGTCTGGTGGTAGATTCGACGTTCCAGTAGAGCGAGAACGTCACCATTACAGTGGTGAGTTCAAGCAGCTGCTATTGACCTACAATGAGGGGTATTCTACAAAGTAATAGGTTCAAAGTTCATGCTGCTGCATGTACACTGTACTAACAGTTGACATACAGCTTGGGAGATGATACTGTTTAGATTTTCTCTGAGTATGTGAGCTCACTGTGAATAACTCATGCATGTTAGCCACATCATCCCATGATTGTGACATCAAACATTCTTGTTTAGAAGACAAAAGGTAGATTTCTCATTTTACTGAGTGTCTAAATTGCATGGAAACAATATCATGGTCTAGTTTCCTAGTAATAAGCCAAAAATATCTTTATAATACCAGCAACTAGTCACAAATCAAGCGAAACAGTGTCCCACACATATCACACTATAATAATAACAGTAATGTGCATAAATCACACAGGTGCAAGTCTATACTATTACATTTTACACAACTGAGGGCTGAAGGCCCAAGGCTATGTAAATTGCATAGTGACCAAACTGAGGTATAGAAAAAAGTTTCATTATTACGGTGATGTTGCTTATTGGCCATGTAGGAGGGGTATAACAATCCACAGATACTGTACTTAATCTAATACAACGCATGGAAAAAAATAATTTCAATTTTGAAAAATGCACATTTTTCTGGTAAAGGTCGTCAATCGCTCCATATATAAACGTTATGAGAATTCGTAAAATGCTAATTTATTGCGTTAAATTGGATCATGCGTTGTATTCAATTAACTACGGTACCATGTTTTTTATGAATGGTATGTACCCTGACCTTGTAATTGATGTCCATTTGCTTGGAAAGTAGGTAAGAAATCATTATAGTGGTTTATCATTATAAAGCTTTGGTTCCAGAGGTGTCCAGATTTAGAGGGGTTCCACTGTACACCAGTAGTCCAACCCTTATAACTTCATTTTCAATGGTGCAGTGGCATAGTATTATATGTGTCCAGGATGATGAGGCACACGAGTCGTAGCCATGCCCCACATTAGTTCATCCTTAACTGTACCGCGGCCAAACCCATAAGGGCAGCCCCTCAGCTCAAGATCTACAGTCGGCTCTATGACTAGCTTCATTCCCAGACCCAGAGAAGCTACTATCAACAATAAACTTACTAGCGCCTTCTTTGTCGGCCAGTGCCGCGCCACTCGCGCGCACGCGATCAATAGATCGATGCTGCGCCACTGGCTCCTGTCACATGACTTCACCATGGCAACATATTATGAGCATACACATTGTAGATCAAAATGGCTTAATTACCAGATACACCCAAATGTAGAATGCACTGACCAAACCCACCATTACATAACTGTCATGATGGCAAACACTGCACTGCACTACAAAGTGGAGTGGATTTTTATGAGAACTAAGGTGAGTGATCCAGAGTCTTGAGTTAGCCCTAGTAATGAAAAAGAAAGAAAGAATGACAATTGGCTATTTATTTACACAGCTGGTTCAGGCATACCTGATTGTTTCCATGGATGTGTGGGGGCTTGATAGATAGGTATTCTGGCATAGATCACGAATATGAAAGTTAAAAATCTTAAGCCCCGTTTACACTAGGCCTTTAAACCAGTTTGGAAGCCAAGTTAGTGTAAACGCACTAAACCGCTTTACAAGTCGCCTTCTAAACCGGTTTGTAAACCACGTCTGGGAGGTGGTTTGAAACCGGTTTAGGATATGTTGCTATACAAACTGTCCATGTGTAAACGCTCTAAGCTGGCTTAAGGCCCTACATATAAACGCGATTAAAGCGCATTCCAAAGCGGTTTAGTCTAAGCCAGCTTGTATGTGTAAACTGGGCTTTAAATTGTACAATTTAAGTTGCTCCCAGTTATTAACATTTTTGTAATATAATATATATAAGAATAATAATATTATTATGGCATATCCAGACCATCCCTACTTATAGAGTCTATCGACTCTGATTTTGTGGTCTACTACACATGGAACCCATAATTCGGGGTGAGCCTGACCGATCCCCAAATACACGAGAAACTGAAGCAGTGTATATAGATATTTATTTGTGCATGATATTGCATGGCAACGACTCAATGCGCATGCTCAGACACCACGTGGTAGACCTTACTGTGACAGGTAAAGGTTGTCATCAAGGCAGATTGAAGGTCAATCGTGGCAGTGCAGTGTGGCTCAAGCTCAAGGGCCTTAGGCAGATAAAAATTTGTGTCGTGGAGCATGCTGTTGGGTAACTTTTGACCTTATTCATCTCAAGCTGTAGCCATGGCAGGCAGTCATTCATGGCTGGTGCTGTTTTCAGTTGTATTGTAGCTACAGGTAGTCTAAGAGCTGCACCTTTCTCCGGCTTTATTAAATACGCTGTGTCTAGAGTACCAGCACCAGTACCCAAGATTTAGTGCTTGGAGTACCGGCAATGTAATATGTATAGCTATAGATCCCAGCCCAATAGTCAATACTGAGTGCAAGTAGCCTCATTCCCAGACTCTCCCCCTCCTCTTTATTTTATACGCGCGATTTTATTTACGCAAAATTATTGTGCAGAGAGAAGGGAGGGGGAGAGCCTTGGAGGCTTTGATCACGTGCGGACACTGATGACGCGTGCGCGTTCAGTGTCCATTGTGTCCACGTATGAGAATCCAAAAGAACAAGAAAGAAGCCCGGATCAGCGTGCTAGTAGGCTTTTTGGAGTGCTCTACAGATGGCTCGATCGATGGACAAGACTGCCAGCCAACTTTTTGACGTCTTGCGCTCTTGAATCTCGTACAGTGCCAGTGAGTTGGCTGCCATGATCCAATGATGATTGTTCTCAGAGATTCAAGAGCGCGAGGCGTCAAAAAGTTGGCTGGCAGTCTTGTCCATCGATCGAGCCATCTGTAGAGCACTACAAAAAGCCTACTAGCATGCTAATCCGGGCTTCTTTCTCGTTCTTTTGTACTCTCATACGTGGACACAATGGACACTAAACGCGTCATCAGTGTCTGCACGTGATCAAAGCCTCCCAGGCTCTCCCCCTAGCACAATAATTTCGCGTAAATAAAATCGCACGTATAAAATAAAGAGAAGGGGGAGAGCCTGGGAACGAGGCTAGAGTGCAAGACGGCTAGTGAGGCTAGTAGCGGGATTTGGGTTTCTGTAATTGATTAGTTATAAGGGGTTTGGGTTTCAGCTACGGTTGATGACAAGGGGTTAGTATTATAGTGGTAAGGTGTATAAATTTGGCAAAAAAAATGGCGTCCAGCAGCGGCGAGCTGGGTTGGCTGAGCGGGCCGGGGCTGGTGGAACGATGGTCGTGGGTTCGAATCCCGCTTAATCTATTTTTTTTTCACTTGCTTTCGAAAATTTTCTAAGTTTTTGGCGGGCTAGTTGCCATTACTCAAGCGCAAAATTTCCAGTACCAGTGCCAGGACTGTAGACACAGCCTATTAAATACAGTACTCAAGGATGTCAAGAATCATGCCATGGCGAAACAGCTGCTCCAATTTGATCATTTGGTTGTGCTTGGCCTGCCCAGTTAGTGACTCAAAACCAAGGTATTTTAATAACACTTTGATTACCCTTTACAAAAAGAATCCCCCTGGAGTACAGCTGATGCTATGAGCAAAGGCTCACTCTGCCTGATGATATCATCTTTCTAGTAATTATTATGCTGCAGTGGGGGTTGGTTAGTGATTGTACCCCTCTTACAGTCATGAAACTGAATTTCTACACCACTACACACTCAATATGACATAATTGTTCACTCCTTCCCACTTACAGGCAATCATTCAATGTATCGATTCTGGATGCCATCAGCAGCTACCTTATGGAACTCCAGTCAATGAGCTCCCACACTCCTGGTTTATCTTCTACTATGTCTGATTTTCGTTCCCTGCAAGCCCAACTCAAGAGACTTACATAGTGCCACTCACCAGCATGTCTGGTCTTAATTATTATTAATATCCTCTCTCCTGTTGTACATAGTATTATAATTGTTATTATCAATGTTCTCCCTGAGCTGAAACCATCATCTTCATACTACTACTACTACATACCGGTAGGTTACATGACTGGTCTGGTCTCAAGACAAGGTACTAATAGTTTGATATTTTGCGGATTGGCCCAAAAATGCAAAATTTGTGCCCTTTGTTACCGGTGTCGGAGTGCTGCCTGTCCCCCCAGACACTCTGCACTAGAGCCACGTGTCCCCCCGGACGTGCAGCCCTAGAGTCAAACGTCCTCTCCAGTGTTACACGTCCCCACATGGAGAAATGGTTTGGGCGGGGTGGGCGCGTGAGCGTGAGCCAGCTATGCAAAGCTAAGTTCCCTCCTTTTTGGAATATAAGTTAGCCTCATACCCAGGCCCTGCAAGAGGAGGAGAAGGGCCTGGGTACGAGGCTAGAATAGTAGATATACTTTTTGTATTCCATTACACTATCAATCTACTCTCATAAGCACTTGCTACATGAGGGTCAAAAATATCAAATTCTCCTGTACTTGTGGGAGCATACTGTCAGATTATTCTTTAAGCCTCCGCCCTTGTCAAAGGTAATCACAGCAGGGGGGAAATGGGAAGAGAGACCAAGAGAGTACCTTGTTACCTATGACAAAGGAGTCCCCTGGCCTGGTCAAATGCAATTTCATCAATTCACCAACTTTTTTCATATTGACAACAACCAATCACTGATTCAGCAATTTTTGTGATCAGCAATTCAAGTTCCTGCTTATATAACTAGCTACCCAATCATTTATGCCTGAAGGCTGACACTGTATGGGGAGATTAGGCTGTGGGGACACATGCATGGCCCTAGAAAGAACATGTGGTTCTAGTGTCCAATGTCCCAAGGAGACACCGTACTTCATTATCTAGTGCAGCATGTCCCCGGGGACATAGTGCCCTAGGGTTCAGTGTCCGGGGGGGGGGGGGGGGGGGGGGGGGGGGTCATGTGACACTATGACACCGATATACATTGTCAAGGTTGACCCAGTCCGATCCAATCGCCAACGTGCCAACTACCAAAAGTTTGTCCTTAGATATTATAGACTACGTAAACAGGCAGAGGATCTAGGAGGTTGGACACGATCACGTGCGCTCAAAAAGTGGCGTGTTGTACAAAATGTAAGTCACTATCTAAAAGCCTTGATGACAGTTTTACATGTGAAAGCAAGCTGAAATGCATGAGAAAAGAAGATCCAGCGCCATACCCCGCCCGTCCACCCCTCACATTTAAGAAAACTCGTTCCTCAGAATGGCAACATCAAAAAAAGTATTTGTCGACTGCAGTCAGCTTCTTTCACTGTTATAACATTAGATCTACACGATTCATCTCCGTTTCAGCTTCAGGTTTGGCCATAGTTCACAAACGCAAGCATTTTACTAGTAGGCATATTACATCAAAATTTTAGATTATCCCTTACACTTCCTTTGCTATACATAATAATAAAGGAGGCTTCAAGATACAATTTAGTCTTTGTTCCGTAAAATTTCATTGAGTGGTTGCGGAGATATGGCTGTTTTAATATTTCTAAACATCACAATTTTTCTGCCAGGCTTGTGTGTACTATTCCAATAGGGGAATGGCACGTAACATGTTGATAGCTTTTGAGGCCTATAACTCAAAAACTACACTACTGATTGACTCCAAACTTGAAATATAGCATGTAAGTACCTCTCTGCTTATTCTACTATTGAATTTAACTTGCATTAATGAATAAAAAAAAATTAGTGTGCATACCGGTTTGACTGCTATTGTAGCTAATACTTCACTGTCTCAGAATTCCAGAAGCTGATTTCATGCATGATTTTTTGAAATTTCTACTCTCACTAAAGGTGTGCATGCATCATGCATCATGCGATATTGGACACATTTCTCAATTGGGATAAATTGGGTAATTGTGGGGCAATGAACAGCGAACAGAGAAACGTAAAACACACAGAGTCCGTCACACAACATACAGGACACACAAACAGCTTTGACAGAAACTGACAGAACTCAATAGCTCAACAGGTATACGTAGCACAATACACACGTACAGTAACAGGGCTACACTGGGATGAGCCAACTTAAAACATAATTTATTTAGGACATGTGGCCAACATGTCCACGGAAAAAAACCCCTCTTAAAAAACCTCTGTGAGGAAAAATTGTGAGGGGAAAAAACCAACTTAAAATAACGTCCCAGGGCTAGCTATGTTGATCTTCGTCCGGAGTCTCCATGGTGGGGAGTTTGCCTAGGTGGGACGTCATTTGCACAGGTCCTGGACTGGGGTGGGACTTGCAAGGGTAGAAGGGGAGCATGTGAGAAATGCACTATAGTCTAGGTATACCACAATACAGGTAATGCTACGCTTGGCAACTTGCGTTTTCCATTTTGAAATTTGAAATTCACAGGTAGCAGTCGTTGCTGTTCTTGCTTGAGAGGACTACCATCACGCAGTTCCCGCTTTAAATAGCCACTATCCTTGTACCTGACAACTCAGGAATGCACAACATGTACATGCGCCCTCACGAGCCCCACCCCCATTTCTGCATGCAGAGCCCTAGCGCTAAAGAGCTTATTTTCCGTCTAATTCACTGCGTTCAAACGACAGAAAATACACGTTTACATGTCCACTCAAACACATGCATAAACTCTCACAGTGGTACACACACATGTTCACACGTACATGCACATATTAATATTGTTTTCTGAAGTGGAATCTATTCTTAAAGTGTAAGACAAGCCCCGAGTTCCTTCGAAGCAACAAAGAGTTTAAAGTGCGTGCACTTTCTATGTAGCATATTTTTTGGCAGAAATAGTCTAGCTAGGGGTAGTTTGAGCCAAAAATTTCGTTTTTCATATTTTCAACGCATTTTCTCATATGTACACATGCTATTTTACACGAAGTAAAATACTGATTGAGCTCTTTTCAACCAAACACTTCAAAAATGGTAAACTACTGAAAAATTTGAAATCAGCACCTTGAAGTACCCCTAGAAGCATAAAATGCCCTGGAAAAGTGAGCAGCATGGAACAAGTTGAAGTTATCCATTAGCAATATTTGTGTGCCACACTTGTGAGTATGTAGTATTTTATGGAGTTTTCCTGAAGCCCTGCAATGCCGGAAGTGGTTACAACCCAACACTTTGGATACGTATACTGCAGTGTAGTGCTATCTTTGCTGAAGCCTGTGGTGCAAGTTTGGTGTTCGTAGCACATTGTAGTGAGTAGTTATGATCCCCGAAACGTCATAATATTTAAATGTGTGCAGGTTTTTTTATAGGCAATTTTTTGTGATTCTGACATGCCTAATTTTAGCTACCAGCTACACTCGCAAATGGCATTCTTTTGAACGCGTGGCAGCATAATTGCATACAAAGGTCACGTGACTATGGCGTAAATATGCGTCATGTCCAACCTCCTCTAGCTAGCTAGCTAGCTAGCTCTAGCTCTATAATATACATGTATATGTAGCTAGCTCTAGATATAGATAGCTCTAGTCTCGTGCCCAGCTGGACCCCACCCCATAAACCTCTGGTAATTCGTAAACGGGATGGGGTAAGTAAAACCTGGACTCTGGACTGGACTGTGGACTGAGATTTGGACTCGATTTTGGACTGATACTCAGTTCAGTGACGACCATTTCCAGCAATGATACAGGAGTAGCTTGTAAGGCAGTAGCCTCGTACCCAGGCTAGTAAGGCAGAGCTGATTATTTCCCTTAGAAATTGGTGAGGGTGTATCTCCTCAGGATGTTGGGTATTAAGTTGTAACTCAGATGCAGAGAAAGGCAAAAGATAGTCTCGTCTCCAGCCCTCTTTCAAGCACACGGGGCTGAGGATGAGACTAGACCAAAGATTGTCACATATATAATCTATGATTTAATGATCTTAACTCCACAACTGAGAGATGAGGCCAATGTAGCCTAGAATGCAGGCTCATTTTCGAGGAGGAGCCTGGGTTCAAGAGTAAGGTGGAATCTCCCTTTTGTGCTTTAGCCTGTCGATCTAGATCAAGTTCCTACATGCAGACCTTTTAGTCAGTATCCTATAGATCTGACTTGTCCCGAGTCTCCACGTAACTTGAACGTGAGGGTATGGTACTATCTGTCTCAATGCCTTAGACTCCTATTTGGCATTGCAGGTGGTCATCAATCAAGTTTCCAAGGGAAATGTTCTCTTCTTTTACATGCTTACAAGTAACCTCCAGGCCAGCTCCTTGTGACTTAGCCTCATACCTAGCAGAGGAGGTTAGACAAGGTCTCATACATAATTGAGGAATTTTTGGAATTGGGGAATAAAACTTGGCCAGTTAGTCTATGTTCAGAAGAGATGTCTGTGCCCTGTGAGAAAATCAACCATGGGATACCTTCGAGCTCCTTTACATATATGGAATATATTGTAAATATGCACCCCATCGGACAAGTAATACTATTTTGATGATCACAATAGGATGCGATGTTTCATCGGAGTCACTGATAAAGTATTTTTAATACGTCATCAACATGCACTTGTAGGCAGGGACCAATGAGATGCAATCTTTGTACAGTCAATAATTGTTTAGAAGCGCGCCTTCCCGCCAAAAATGGCCACAGAGTCCAGTTTTATCAAAAATTTGTACGGCGCTATTAAGGTACCATTAAATTGCGTGGGCGTGAGGTGGGGATATGACACCTAAACCACATCAAAGTCATTAGTGAGGTGCATGTTGTGTAACCACGCCCTTTTAATTGCACAGGTCTCAGGGGTGTGGCTGCTAGAGCCGGAAGTGTTCATTTAATATCCTCCATGGACCGGAAGGGAGGGGCCAGGCCACGCCCAAAACAGCCCCACCCTGTTCCCCAAGGACCACCATTCTCAATCAAGTGCCTACTAACCACCGGATGTCCACCGGAAGCCCACAATCAATCCCAATTAAAACACACAGCTTCCTCAAGGCCAAAACACACACAAACACTTGGAGGCCGTTCTGCCACACCGCCCACAGAAGAGCTCACCTCATTTCCTGTGTGGGCGGAGTAACAACACGTCATCGCAACCACATCCGCTTCAAACCATCGTCAGCTTCCGTCCAGCCGTACAGGCCCCTCGATCGCACCGCCGTACAGTGCCTCATTAACAGACATGGCCTCACCTTTGACCTCCTGCCACGCCCCCAAAGCCTCCTGGACGGGTTCAAAGGTCACCACCGCATCCGGGACACGCCCACCTATCGCCGCAGCCAAGTCCCCGGCCCCGATGTCCAAGCACTGGCCTGTGAAGCCACGCCCAATCGGAAGCAATAAAACCTGCATTAACGCACACGCACACACTCCACACAGTGCCAGGAACACGCCCACATGCTTAATTAGGCCTAATTAGCTTTTTTTTTTTGTCGTTGCGGTTAATAGTTAAGCAAGAATGCTTTGATGTGGGCAATTACCGGCCTTTTCTTCAGGGGCCACTTCCGGTCGCTAATTACACGCGCATAATCATCCCTGGCCGATTCTGGACACGCCCACCTTCGACCAAAAGCACTCGTATGGCCTCTTCGGCCACGCCCCTTCACGATTCGCTAATTGAATTAGCCATTCCTGACGCTCACGCCCACGCAATTAAATGGTACCTTAACAAGCTGACTAGATAATAGTTAGACACTGTTTAGGAGGTTTCTATGTGATTTAGAAGACTGAAGGGCTCTGTGTAGAATCCCGAGCGAAGCGAGGGTTCTACTGAGCCCTGAGGTCTTCTAAATCACATAGAAACCAACTAAGCAGTGTCTCACATGTTTAGATCCTAGCAACAATGCCCAAAAGCTAGACACATAAACTGCTGCCTAGCAACAACCCTAGCCATAGGCAAGAAAATTTACATGATTTTCTACAGAGCTTTACATGATTTTCTACAGAGCTTACATGATTTTCTATGAAGGATAGATACTTCAGTTTAACCAATCAGATTACAGTATTTGTTACAAGTAGGATCTAAACAGAGTTAGATCCTACTTGTAACAAATACAGTGATCTAATTGGTTAAACTGTAGTATCTATCCTTCATAAAATACCTTGTAAGCCCCATAAAAAACCTTGTAAGCTCCATAAAAAACCTGGTATATTTTGTTTGCCTATGGCTAGTTTGTTGCTAGGCAATTGTTTATTTACAAAGCCTTTGGGCATTGTTGCTAGGATCTAAAGTAGTTAGACACTGTATAGTCGGTTTCTACGTGATTTGGAAGACCTCAGGGCTCAGTAGAACCCTCGCTTCGCTCGGGATTCTACACAGAGCCCTTCTGTCTTCTAAATCACGTAGAAACCTCCTAAAGATAGCGATATCCAACCTCCAAGGGCCTCCAGTAAATCGAAAATATCTCGGCTCTGGCTAGGAGTACACTCACGGGAAAAAAATCGCTGGGTAGCTCACTGAATGAGCTATCTACTGACTCCTTAACCGTGTTCCGCGGAACCGCTGCTAGCTTCGTTTTTGTTTGTATTAAGTTTCTATGAGGAAAGTTTGGGTGGGCGTGGCTACGTAACGGTTTTATCTACGGACACGTTACAAGCACCGTTGGATAGAGCTCGTGGAGAGCTACCTTCTTATACTCGAACATTGATAGATAATCCGCGGAAAAATCAGTGAAATTTGGAAGTTGGACATCGCTACAGATTATTTAGCCTTCAACACTCGTTTTTCTGAAAAACTCGTGGGAATGAAGGTATACGGAACGCCAGAACTCGGGGCGTGGCCCACCCCAAAACCGTACAAAAATTCAAGTTGACAAAACGAAACAAAAATCGAATGATGGCTGTACAAAAGCAGCCATCATGACAAAACTGTAAGTCCAATTGATATCATAACAGATACTATTTTATGGATAGATATAGTTAGTTTTCTTGGGTTTGAAGGGTAGCCATCTGGTAAGGCAATCGTATACAAAAGGTCGATTTCACCTAATATTTTGAAGATTTTAGACGGCCATAATTCTCCACCTGTATAATAGAGAAACTTCTAGAGAAAAGTATAAGTTCATTCCAAACTTATAAACATTCTAAACACACCGGCATGGCGTAAAAACCGCCACCCCAAAATCGTACAAAAATTCAAGTTGGCCCCAGACACTTACCTTCGTTTGTGTGCGTTTGCCTCCTTGTAGCCTGATCGACGACACTATTCAGAATGTATATAGAGTGACTCATAATAAATATCCATCCTTCCGCCCACTGCAAAGCCTCTAAACCGCTATCTGGACACTTTCACTAGCTGTATGTCAGAGGGCTGGTTCTGGGTTTCAAAAGCAAAATAGATGTTTCTCCAATAGCCTGTTAAATAACTTAGATGACTTACTCGATCAAATGCCTTTGAGGCATCAAGGAAGCACTTGACCCCTTGAAACAGTACTGAGTGAATAACATTTTTATTATGAAAATTCGTAAGACGTTATTTCATGAGTTAAATTGGCTTATGCATTGTACAGGGCCGTTTAAATTAGCGAATCATGATGGGCGTGGCCGATGAGGCCATGTTCAGGAAGAGCCAGGGCTAGTGATCATTTTGCGCGTGTAATTAGCGACCCCTGAAGAAAAGACAGGTAATTGCCCATCAGAGCATTCTATTAACATTAAATTCATGGGGAGCATGTGGGGACAATTATTTGGATTTGACCTGAATTTTGATTCACACCTTGGAATTAAAGGCATTGTGGAAATGTGATTACTATTTTTAGATCTAGCGTACGGACTTGCGTTGTGAAAATCACGCACGTACACAAGTATTGTCGCGCGCTCCTCGTGGACGCAAGGACTTAGCTATATACTCATAGCGTAACTTTTATCGTATATTGAACTTTGACCCGTAATACAAACATATGTGACCGTCTACGGGAAAACCCGGCATATGGGATCCGCGCGCTATTCGCGCAATGCGCGTTTTTAGTAGCTCAGTTAGAAATTTGTCAAAGTCCAGATTTTGTCATATACATGTCGAATAACCCTTCTTCTAACTGTTGCCGTCTTCTACGGAGGCTAGTCGTGCTATACGAAGGCGAAATAAGCCTTCATTTTGACCCTAGTCGGCACAGCCACCGTACACGGAGCCCGT
Organism: Cliona cf. orientalis; assembly: GCA_963930775.1. Lineage (NCBI taxonomy): Eukaryota > Metazoa > Porifera > Demospongiae > Clionaida > Clionaidae > Cliona > Cliona cf. orientalis. Next base: position 4,202,438 of record OZ005703.1, read on the forward strand.
TGCTATGGGCGGTAATTAGAATTCTCTACCTAGATACAGCTAGATTCATCGATCTACTGTACGTTCGCTCACCTTTTTAGCTTCTTGGGCATCTAAGAACAATCGGCTGTCGTTGTCAACAACGAAATTCAACTCTTGCTCGATCTTTACGTTCATTTCGAACGGCTCCGCCCAGGTCCATTTAATTGATTTCCGGGTCACGCGTAGTATGCGGAAACGCCATACGCGTGCATAGCAACGCCTTTGGACCGTAATTTCTCGACGGTCACATATGGGAAACGCGTGGGCGGAAACACGTATGATAATTTCCCATATCATATCAGTCGTGTTCGTCACGTGCAAAATCCGTATCAGTCGTGTTCGTCACATGATCGCCATATATACATGTATACAGTGTTGAAACAGTTGAACGTTGAGCGCCGGAGAAGAAAGTAAGTTGCTGCTATCAGTCATTTTTGTTGCCCGAGTTAGATAAATGAGCCACAGTGCCGCTGCCCTTACCTTACTTAGCTATACGCCTTAGTCTTCGGTGCCTGAAATGACGGCGGCCATCGCCAAAACGTAGCAGTCCCTTCTTAGCTTTGCCGCTCGAGCTACTAAAGCTCCAGTACAGAATAGGCTTCTTAAATATACGATAAATACCTTATTGCTGTAGTAGAACGACGATACCTCGGAAATATCACTCTTTCATTGCCTTTTGCATTGTTACTCGTGCTTCGCACTCGTAACAATACGCGGCAATGAACTCGTGATATTTCCCGGTATCGTCGTTCTACTATGGCAATAAGTATATAATAATGGCGAATTTGCCCATAAAAAATTACGGGCGCGGGGTTCGTTGACGCCCCTTCAATATAGGTACATGGGCGCTTACAAAACTACACCACCGCTGTTATCGCTGAGACTTAATCCCATCCCCAATCCCCCAGCCCATCCATATCGTACCGTCATAACCACGCGCCGATAAGTGCTAAATTGTTATGCCGCAGACCATACGTACTTTTGCGATTTTTATATGACCTTGAACGATCGTGAAATAGCTGGCTAGCCAATGAGAACGCAGTTAGCACACGACGTGCATGAAACCGTTCCAATGTCACCAGACCTTATACCGCACGGGGATTTGGGGCTGGGTACAAGACTATACGTACATGACCCAGTCAGTTTTAATTAGTGCGCGTGGCACGCAAGCTAGCTCGCTCGCGAGGGCTCACGAGAATCGCCTCCTGGGCAACATCGACTCCTCATCCACAGCATGGGGCTATAGCCAGTTGGCTGCCAGGGATGCTGGTCACTTCCCGATCGTGCGCACGCACGTATTGATGATGCTCGTCCCCGGAAATATCTGCAGTTTTTACCGGCCTTCCCGCCTCGTTTTTCTGGGCGCCAAAACTCTAGTCTCGTCCTCAGATCGGAGGAAAGAACTTGGGCCTGCGCTGAAGAATTTCCACGAAAGTAGCTTTACGCAGGATGCAACAGCGATGTTGCATTCCTGCGACCAATCAGATTCAAGGTTTGCTTTACTGTCGGTTGCGATTGCATGGCCTTGTTTGCACATATGCGCATGCGCCGTAGAACGATTCAGCACTGGGGATTTGGATACAAAGGAAGATTACAATCGCCAACCGCCCTGCTATATGTGACCGGTCCGTATGGTAGAGTCCAGTATACTTTTGACCCACCTAGTCGGCACAGCTGCCATACCCGGAGCCCGTTGCTATGGTGGAATTCCCGCTGGAGATACAGCTAGATTCATGGAAGTTACCAACGGCCCCGCGCAGGGCCATTTAATTGATTTCAGGAAACGGCCTTTAGACCGTAGAAAGCGCTGTATCTCTACAACGAAAGACTTGAATGCGAGCTTATCAACCATGCATTAAACTCAATTTTCAGGAAAAATCCCATTTCCCACATGTCGACCCGCGCGCAGATAATCGTCATGTTCCGAGAAACCCGCGCTCCGCGTGCCACAACGTGTATAATATGAACGGCTAAGGTTTGGGTGTTTATAAATAGCGATTCCGGACGATCGACCATAAAACACAAATGTGTTGAAAACCACACGATTTTTCACAGGAAGCTATTTGCTATCGCCCCCACTTTGCGGTATCGAGCCGAAAAATCTATAAAGTCGTGACAAAAGAGCAACTGGCAGCGGCGTTCACGGTGAGGGAGGCGCGCGCGGGGTTTTTTTTTTTTTTTTTTTTTTTTTTTTTGTACACAACGGGATACGCGCTGCCGCGCGCCCACCTGGGTCTGGGGCAATGGATAATGAAACACTAGTGCCTCCAATCGACGACACACCCATTTATCCTTCTGACTGTCTGTACTAAACCCAGCTACAGTGACTCCGAATGTGTTGAGCACACTTCCTTAAATCTCCACACTAGTATGACGCTGAGCGTATAAGACTACGTAAGGAACTGCAAGCGGAATTTCGGAAATAGGTTCGTTCTAGTTCTAATCTCGCAAGCCACACCCCCAATCTTTCGATATGCGATGGGGTGCGGCTTGTGTGACTAGGCCGGCTATAGGATCGTCTCTCTCTTTGCGTAGGAGGGGCTGGCTCGTGAGACTTGGAGCTCCCCCTATATGCTCTCTTCATCCAGCTCCACAACGCCATTGGTGAGTATGTAGCTAAGAGACTAGTTTTGTAGTCATATCATAGCTTTTTAATACTGTTGTACATGAAACCATAGAATCAGAGAGTGGTACATGGGCGTAGACACAAATACCTGTAGTTTATGTGGGGGGGGGGGACGATTTTTGCGCGAAAAATTTTCTGCTTTTAAAAATGCACTTTGAGGTGAAAGTTTTATCATTTAGAGCCTTTAGACTGGTAAAAATTTGTTCCTAATAAGAGCCTGAAAATCCGGGGGGGGGGGGGGGGGGGGGGGGGGGGGAGGGGCTCCAGCCCCCAAAGCCCTCCTGGTGTCTACACCCATGCATGTATGCTATGGGAGATCATCTGTGCCAAAATTCGTCACATAGATTCTTTTGGGGGGGGGGGGGGGGTGGGTGGGTAGGGATGCATCAATGGTACGTACAGACAGTAAGGGTGGGGTTGGGAGAGGGCGGGGTACAAAAATTGGAAGAAAGAAGGGGTAGGCTCATCAACAGCAATTTCTGGCCTCGGTCATGCAAGCCACCGGATTCACTCATATTACCGCTTTCATTTTAAAGAGCAAGACCTTGCCGACTAAAGGAACCGAAAGCACTTCAATCTCAGAGAGCTTGTCGGTTCTTCATTATTTTCACTGCATACTGTACATACGAGGGAGAAAGTTTGCATGGATCAGTAGGAAGTGAGAATTTTCCAGAGAAACTTTTATGGAATGCTAAATCAATTGTATAGGCACCTAAGATTTGTGGACAATTAAAGCTTTTGCAGGTGGCTGTCAAACCACCCCAAAAGTTTTCTGGTATATATAATATTATTTGCAACAAGCAGCTCACCAACATTCCTGTTGTAGCGGGAACAGCCTGACAATGGTAAGTACCTTTTCATGATTGCGAAAGGCAATTGACCCATCCTTGATTTTCATTTTTGTTAGATATGAGATCTATGGCAACACTGGCTACAAGACTAGTAGCTATAGCTAGTAGCCCAGGCATGCAAGATCATTAGCTTGTACATTTTCTCACTTATAAATGCTGGATCTGTGGTATTGGTCCTCACATATTCCGAATATTATGCACCTGTACCTGTAGGAAGGGTGCTACCCCAGGTTTTTTTTTTATCTCTTCCAGTTGGCTTACTAAAGTAGAATCTAAGATGAGATGGAGGATCTGTGGTACTCTGGCTGGTATACATGCAGTTAGCTTTTATCAACATAGATATGGGTGGGGCATGTATAGATGTTCAAGTAGCTTGCAAAAAAAGTCGTCAGGTCATTAAAGTCCAAATTACATATTCTGGCACTATCTCACTTATAATAGCATAATATTAGCATGTGCTATTATTTTTGAGTGCTATCACTTCAGGGACACTTTCAAACATTAGCATCATTATGTTACAATAAAACAATTATTCCAAGTGTAGCTCCTTTGTTTGGTCAACATTGAAATTTTTACCGGTGTGTACATGTATAGTTATTGTGAGGGAGTTCTTGACTGCATGGTATCACACACATGTATGTACATGTAGATTCAGAGTGTTCCTTTCGCTGGTCCAAGGTGAGTCTGACGTGCTTCAGGCATGAGATGGCCACTAACGGCCTAAGAGAATAATGCAGCCTTTAGTAAAATTAATGCTCAACCTATTAAAGTAGCTAGCATAGAAACAGCACTGCATGTACAGCTAGCTAGTGAACTCACCAAGACTCATCTGATCCTGCATGCCTAATGTACTGAAGTATGAAGCATATCAGGCTCATCCCAGGACTGGAGAAAAGGAGCACCGTATCTGCTTCAGTGGTGATTTGAATCCTGAGCTGCTGATATCAGTGTTATGGCTGTGTCCTTGTTAGCTTTGTCCCCAGGCTCCTCCCAGCTTTTCAATGTTACACATGGGAGCCCAGAGCCTGGTGTCTGGTAACATGTGACTTACGTACCGAGTGCCAAACAGTCTAATCTTTCGAATTGAGGTGATTACCACTTCTTGAAACTCCAGGTGAAACTCTTACTCGGCACAGCCAGCCTTCGATTGTCAACAGCATGTGGCAATTAAATATACAGTAGTCATGTGCAATTGGATACCAAACCCTCCAGCTTTTCCATTAAAGAGCTGGAAGAGCCTGGGGACAAAATTATGTCCCCTATCATGATGGTGTATGCATGGATCATTCTATGAGCTGATCATAGTGGTTGCTGTAGTGATTTCTATTGCAATCCCTAGTGTATCATATTTCATTGCAATAACATAAGTATTATTGTTTCAGTTGTGCTAAGTGTGCTGAGTATGGCTACACAAAATGAAGCACCACCTGCCCTGCAACCAGTTCAAGCTCCTGCAGAGCAGCAAAGACCACTTCTTCTTGAGGGCTACATCCAAGAATGTGAGGGATATCTGGAAAGGAAGACTAAGATACTGAAGCGATGGAAAAAGGAATACTTCAAAATTGCTCCAGGTAATTTAAAAGTGTGTGATCATGTTCAATATGTACTGTATCTAATGCTGGTTTGTTGGGACACTATGGAGGACTAACTAATCCATTAGTGGAAGTTTTTCAGAAATTCTGAAATTTTGACAGAACTTTTGATATAGATCTCAGAGAGAGATACATACAGGCTTGCTTGTCATGATTGTAATGGAACATTAAATTATTGGCTAGCCTAACGCTAATACAGTTTTTTCCTTATAGGGGAAATAATATTGTGTATTTGTAATTTTCCCTGATTTGCTTCCCCATTGAAATTTAAATACCGTATAGCGGGAAATTTTTGAGGGTAGCAATTTTCGCGGATGTGGGATTTTGAACTTTTTTGCGTTTTAATTTTCGAGGATCGTCCCTGAGACAAAGCCACACCCCCAAATTGGATGCAATGAAAACCACGCCCCTCTTCTTTCACACGCGCATGCAAATCATATGTGCATAGCATATATATGATTTGAACGACGAGGCTGTGTTGTGGAGGCGATGATCCGTGGCTACTACGAGTATCAAAGCATTTGGGAGGCTGAAGTCGGAGAAAATCTGACGTGTATCCGAGAACCCGGCAACGTCCGAGACCCCTACGTTCCTCGTTCAAGGTGCTAGTTAGTTAGCTAGAGAAGCAAAACGTGTCACGAGACGGCGTTTACTTGCACGTGACAAGCCAGCGCTGCCATAGATATTATAGACTTACGTACAGAGTAAGTCTATAATATCTATGGCGCTGTGTACGTAAGAGTCTATAATATCTATGACAGCGTTGGCTTGCTATGTATCGTAAGTTTAATTTCGAGGTATAAAATTTCGCGGATTCACCCTGATCCGCGAAAACAGCGAAAATTAATACCCTCGAAAATTTCCCGCTATACGGTACAAGTACATCACGTGATGCAATAACTTTCAATACCCCGCATGCATGCACAAGGGGCAAAGTGACCAGTTGTATTGTCATTGCGAGCACAAAAATCACCATATCTCGCGACTCATAAGCCGCAACGAATCCATCTAATTTCGTGAATAACTGGCTTCAACGTGCTTCAAATTGATGGACATGGTCCATGAGCATCACAAACAGTGCCTCTTTGTTGGCCACCATTAGCCATGCCTATCGACAGTGCGTGCCTACTCAACTCAATGCATAATGCATACACATATAGGCATACAGACCTAATCTCGCGTGCCACACTCCCGTGATGAAATAGTATAGACCATATAGGATATCTGCTCGTGCATACAAACAAACTCTTTGCACAGCTATCTGCATGGCCTGCCTACATGTAGACTGGTAAAGATAAGATCGTCGAATCTTTCAAATCATAATATATGCAAGTATTCAGTATCCATTGACTGAAACGTGAAGTTAGCTGCCCTACCAACATTTCTAATGAAACTGTCAAAAGTGGATTATGCACGTTGACATGCATATTACATGTACATTACATGTTATATCTTTAGCTTTGCACCCATCCTTTGGTGTTTACTCCTGAATATACAATGTATGTCTATGGTTCCCCAGACGGTCGCCAAAATCGCCATTTGCGATTGTCTAGTGGCTTCTGGCGATTGTCTAGTCGCCCTGATCACCAAATTGGCGGAGTGTAGCTAGTAGGTAATGGTCGCTTGGTGAAAGGAATGCTGTTGGTTAAACTCTACTATACAGGTACTAGATATAGACCAAACCCACAACGTTTACTTAACACCCACTACATTAGTGCTGCAAACATAACCACTTGTCTGTACAGCTGCCTGCACTTCTAGCGTCATTCAACTTTGCATACAGTGGCTATTGAATATGAAATTTGGCTATAAAAGAAATGATGTAGTAGCCAATTTGGCTACGATATTTTCATAGCTTCGGGAACCCCTGTATGTACATGTGCACTATTAAGTTTGGTCGTTACTACTGGTGCTTTAACTAGAATTTGCTTTAGTAATAATTATATACTCTAATCCTAAAATTGAGCAAAGGTGAAGTCATATCAGAAGGGTGGGGCAGTGAAGATTCATACGTACATGGCCTGGGAATGCAGTGATTGATTGAGGTTGACACTCACCTTTTGTGGATAGTGAATATTGATATCATACATGTAGACTTGAAAACAAGCAGTTTTCTGTCAATTGCTCCATACATGTACATGTAGAATTCGTAAAAATATATAATATCTTACGTTATATTGGATCATGCATTGTATTCAATCAACCATGGTATACATGTACATGTACATGTACATATTAAATGTAAGCTACATGTACATTGTATATAGCTAAGCGATCCCAAAATACATGTACATATACATGTACATGTATACGATACTCGAGAAATCTTTACCCTGCACGCATGCATAAGGAGTAAAGCAATAGGTTTGTCTGTCTGTCGTTGTTATCGTCGTTGGTACGAAAACCGCTATATCTCGAGTTCTAGGCATCTACATGTATAAGCCCAACCAATAAGTAGATATTGGTGATAAACTGGTTTCTATGTGCTTCAAATTGCTGAAAATGGCTTAATTACTAGCGCTACAAATCGTGTAGTTTCTGTTCATCATGCCTGTGGTTTATTGACCACACCCACTCTACTGGCATGTGCTGATGCAACTGTGCATACAAGCTCAGTGTAGGAAAGGGTCATCAAGTCATAACAACAGAGCATTGCAATGCTACACTATAGTGGCTACAGAACATGCAGGGTATGTGCTCTAGAGAGCTCTAGCAAACCATACTTAGAGTTGCCAATATAAGCATGACCAACAAAGACATTATTTGCTAGTGCATGGAGACAAAGGGAGTCAGTTTTTCACCATTTCTACTACATGTAGTTATGCCTCAACCTCGAGAACTGGTGATGCTTGTCTTTTGTCTATGATTACAACAGCAACCAAGCTTAACCTTGCACATCCACAATGACTATAATGTTGTTTTCCAGTGTGCAGGCTTGAATTTTATACTGTATACATGTACATATAAGTGGAAATTTTCACCAGAAGAGAATGTTTGCCAATTTCACCACCTGCGCTGCACTAGCTGAGAACTATCGTATATGTGAAAATTTTCACTGGATAAAAAATTTCACCAAGCCCAGCTACCTTTGTATTAAGTTCGTGGAAAACTTTTTGCATGCCTATATGCAGTAAAGGCCATGGACATTGACCTGTGATGGGATGTCACACTACCCTAATACTACTGATCCAAGGTATCCTACTTTTATAATATTATATGCACCTGTACAGCTACCGAGGCCCGATGGACATCCCATATCCCAGATAATATAATCATTTCAGCTCTGCACTAGAGTAATACAGGCCATGGTATCTTTGCTCACGCACAAAAACAAACTCTTGCATACATACATAGCTTAGATTAGTAAAAATAAGATCGTCGAAATGTTTCAAATTAGATGCAAGTACTCAGTATCCACTGACTGAAATATGGAGCCAGCTGCCCTACCAACATTAAATTTTACTATCGTGTCCCGGGTAAGCGCCCATGGGCGCTTAAACATACATGTAACTCATGATTTTGACCCATGGGAACTTACCCGGGATCAAAATTCCATAGAAGCTGCTACAGTGGCCCCTTGAAATGTGGTACATGGGCACTTACCCGGGAGTAGGTGCTTGCCCGGGACTCTACTGTAGATCGGGTTTTAATTGCGAGTATCTATTAATTGCGAATTGCGAGTTACATTTCGCAAATTTAGATTCGCAAACATAAACGTGCACGTATACTACAGTACGGTACGGGGTCGTCCATCGCAATTATTGGATTCACAATTTGGCCTGACTTGACTAGAACGCAATTATTAAACTATACAATTAAAACCCATCCTACGGTACGGTATAATGTAAATTTTAAAAGTAAATTTTTTTTGTTGTGTCATGCATATTATTACGTTGTACATGTATCTTTAGCTTTGCACCCATTCTCTGGTGTTGAATCCTGAATATACAATGTACATGTATATGTATCCAAGAATAGAGGTGTGTACATGTACACTATTAACTTTGGTTACTACTGGTGTTTTAACTACATGTAGGTAATAATTATACTCTAATCCTGAATTGAGCGAAAGTGAAGTCATATCAGAAGGGAGGGGCAGTGAAGTGGTAATATCAATACTTGGCCTGGGAATGCAGTGATTGATTTTGAGGTTGACACCCACCTTTGCTGTTCCCTAGAAACTATCCATATTCTATTGCATTGCATTGCATGCATGCATGCATGAGTGACATGTGTAACATGTTTCATCATCCACTGGCTACTCACTGGTACTATCACTAAGTACTGCCTTCCTCCCCAGGCCCTCTCTTCAGCTGTTGAATGTTTCATGCTAAAAGTGGGTGGTATGCAACATGATGATGTCCTGGGATTGCCCAGGGTATTTCCATGTCAGCGTAATTTGTGGAGAGGCCAATTTGCTACATGTAGATAGTGTGCAGTTGTACACACATCGCGCTTCATGAAGAGTTCATTTCAGCTAATGTTCCTGAGCTAGAATTCATTGTTATTGGCTATCCAGTAGTGGAAGCATGTCAGGGTACATGTACATATCCTTTCACCCATTTACTATCCTCTGAGCGATATCTGACTATCATTATCATTAAGTGTATATGTACATGACTGTATACAATATTATTGTTCTTCCACTCCAGGTCCTCAAACCCATCAATTTGAGAAGCATGGCAAACAACGAAAGTCTTTGTACAGCTTTCCGACCCAAAATCCCAACATTCGAGTTGAATCGCTCTCCAATGATCCAAAAAGCAAGGACTTTTTGGGATTCCGCGTTGTTGATAACGCAACAAATCAAGAGCTAAGCTGCTTCAGAGCCGAAAGTATTGTTGAATATCGCAAGTTTATGGCCTCTCTTGGTGGCTCTGGCGTAGGTCTCTTCACACCCAAAACCGATTCTGGTGGTGCACAAGTGCCGATTGAAGCAACTCATGGTAAGTGGGATGTGATTCATCCATCAGAAGATGAACTCTACCAGCGACAGAAAATGTTTGAGCAACATGAGACAGGACAATCTGCTGGCAATTCAAGTAGGCCTGCTGATGCTCCTCCTTCTTATGCTGAAACCATTCAGCAATTACCGATGGGATTTTATTTCCCTCAGGACACAGGAGTAAACCTTCCACCTGAAGTTTGTGCTCAGCTTGCTTTCCCAGGGCAAGCTGTGCCAATGTATGATCCCAATGCCCCTTTGCCAAAGGCTTTTCGGCGACACTGGCACGACACATTTAGACCACCCAATGGCCCTCCAATCTTCTTTCCAGTCAGCCTTGGTTATGGTAGTGAGGTAGGGCTTGAGCCTGGATATCAGGCGTTGTGGGATCCCAACAGAGGCACCTACTTCTTTCTTGATCATATTAGACAGGTCACTTTCTTCGAGGATCCAAGACCACCTCCAGAATCCAAGCCTGTTGTTCAGAAGCAGAAGTATGCATATGGAGATAGACGACGTGAAAGTGCTTTTCCACCAAATATTTGTCGTGATATAGGTGTGATTGAAGTGACAACCAAAAGGGCACTCTCAAAACCACATGGGTTTATTTTATATGCTTGTGGAGTGCATGGGCAGCATGGTGCTCCAGGTCAGACTGGAGAGACAGGTGTTGCTGGATTTCCTGGTGCTCCTGGTGTATTTTCTGGTGCAAGTGGAGGTCCGGGAGGGTCTGGTGGTCCTGGTGGTCCAGGAACATGTGGGCAGAGAGGTAATGATGCTACTGAAGCAAGTGATGTAATTATAAGTCTGTGGGGTGATGCTAATGAGCTAAATGTCAGTGGAACATGTACCTTAGCAGCGCAGCTCGGGGGACCAAAAGCTGAAGAGGTTCTATTTGTCACTTGCCGTGGAGGTGATGGTGGAAATGGTGGTCGTGGTGGTGATGGAGGAAGGGGTGGTATAGGAGGACATGGTGGTAGCGGAGCAACAGGGCATCATGGTCACAGTTCTGCTACAGGTCCTGGTGGTAGTGGTGGTAGAGGGGGTGATGGAGGACCAGGTGGCAGTGGTGGACCAGGTGGTCAAGGTGGGACAGGCGGAGATGGTGGTCATTGTGGTTTTGGAGGTGTGTGTGTTCTGCAAACTGCAACTCCCCAGCTCCTCATACTGGTTGAAGCAGATTGCATGGCTGGTAAACCAGGTATTGGAGGGAATGGTGGTAATGGTGGTGCTGGTGGTGCAGGAGGTATAGGAGGCCATGGGGGAGCTGGTGGAAGAGGTGGTAGTGGAGGAAGCTACAGAGACTCAAATGGTCATACACATCATTACTCCAGTGGATCCTCAGGATCAAGTGGTTTCCCAGGTCGAAGTGGCTTTCCTGGACCTGATGGGCCACCTGGAAACCGTGGAATTGATGGAAACCCAGCTAATCATGGAGGAATCCTTTGGGTTGTTAGCTCTCCAGAAGGTACCGTGCTTTATGAAGCAGGCACACGATATGATGCAGAAGTTACCAGCTTCAATGTTGCTTCAGCAATCGATGATGGCATATTTGAGCCTAATGAGCGAATCTCCGTATTTGATATAACCGTTGTTAACAGTGGTGGGCTACCACTTCCTTCAGGTGCTTCAGCTTTCATGCCTTCAACTAAAACAGTGAAATTCGAACCAACAAGATTTGACCTACCAAGTGAGCATCTTTACCCACATCAAACTTTCACCATTCCCATAACCTACTATGGAAGGATTTTTGACCAGCCTCCACCAAATGTGCCCGGCCCTTTTGTCTCGTATGCTGAGTTCCACCCACGTATTGAGCTCCTTGGTCGTCCCTTTGAAAAATCTTTTCTTCATCGCAAGCTTACTGTCCAGTATCCAGTGAAACTAGCGTATCTCAAGTGTTCTGAAAATCTTGGGAGGGGAGAAGTATCTGTGTTAGATATTGGTGTTCAAAACATCTCCTCTATGCCTTATGGAACTTGCAGTGGATCGGGAGGGAAAATTGTCCTTCAAATTCATCTTGATGCTCGAATAATTCCAGTTGGCTCTGCAAATATCGGAATTACAGCAGTGCCATACACCATCACATATGATTCTAATATACGTGACAGTATGTACATTCAACTGCACGAAATTCCCCCAGGAGAGACTGTGAATGTTCAAGTCACAGTTCAGATGGAAAGCAGAGCTGAGCTTTTTGATCGCTGCTACTGGCAAGCTGATCTATATCTGCGGGATAAGCTTATTGAGTATAACTTTGAGAAGATTCGTGTCACACCATTCTACATTCCTCGAGATCCTCCTGCTGATATCCTAATGGTCACTAATGAAGCTATCACTAGAAAGGAGTTTGTATTTTGGCAGCGAATTCTTGAGATATTAGAGGTGTTTGTTGACTTCTGGGACACCACTCGCTACAATGGCCTGTCTATTGATCGACAGACAAATACTCGTCATCAGAAATCATGGGAAGGTCGTTATACTGGAAAGATGATTCTCTATCCCCATTGTGATCTTCAGCTTTTGTGGGGAGTGGACATAGTTCGACATTTTCATGGTGCACAGCATCGTGATAGTCCTCTGAGAGACTCACACTCCAGTATGGTGCTTATGTTTCCACCTACTCCTCCTCACCGTCGTCAATCAGATATATATCATGATCATGGTGACTTGGCTCTCCTGCGACATCTTGCATCTGTTGATGCAACTATTGAAGTTCCCGAGGATGAATATGGTGGAAAGCATCTGTTTCAGCCTGGAACTTGCTTTGTTACATCCAAGCCTTACCACAGCTGGGAGAAAAAGCACTTGAAGAGACTGGAGAAGGAAATACCCAATCAAGCCCCCACTGTGCTGCAGCGTACAGCTAATATCCGCAGGGGCACTGGCTTTCTAAAGTACAACTATGGCACTGTCGATGTTCGCCGAATCCCTCTGCTTCGATCGTGCAAGTTCACCATACATGATGGTGCTGGAGGGGATATTGCATCTATGAGTTTGGATGATGGAAATCTTACTCCCGCTTCCTCAGCCATTCCTCTAGCCAGCAATTATGGCCAAGTGTTTCTCATGACACTATGTGGCATTCCAGTGAGCAGCAAGCTCAACATTCTGAAAGCAAAGCCAGATGAAACTCAACAACCTCAACACTCTGCAATGAGCTTTACCCTCCCAAGTGGATACATCATTAGCATGGCTGAGCTCACTATGATAACCATTTCTTGGGAGGTTGCTGATGAGATTTATAGTTGCTCTGGATCAGCTGAACGTATGAATGAGTTTGCAAGTGATGTGCAGAATAATGCTGCTGCTTACGTTGCCAGTGGAAGGGCAATAGCTAAAGGATTGAAGTTGATTGAAGTTGAAATCAAGGAACGCAAGAAAAAGATGGATAATGCTCTTGTCACAGCAACCATTGATGAGATCAAGCGTCACATTTCACATGTTGAAAGAGCCATGCGCAAGGCTGGAGTGGACTGTCACAACCTTGAAGAGATACCTAGGCTAATCTTTCTTCTTGATCAGTCTAGAGTTCACCATAGTCACCAGCACTGGGTTAAGGATGATAGATGGAATCTACCTGCTGTTTAAGGTTAGTTTGCAATTTAGTAGTTACCCATGCACATGTGCAAGATGATGGGTTGGGTTGATAGTGAAAAAATGTGGTTTGAAAGTTGGTGTTTCATACAGTACTGCAGAGCAAGAAAGCAATTGTTTTCGAGGAACTGACACACTAAGCTGAAAAAAGTTGTCCAGTAATCACCACGTACATTTAGTTTCCGCCTTGGGCTACTCTCTGCTCAGTGTTGCCTAGATTCATAGCCTCACTTGATTCCCAGCTTAGCTGTGTAGCTGGACATGAAGCCTGGCCCCGGGGATCGTGCAACATTGCAAACATGGGAGTGGCCAGGGGACGAGGCTACATGTGTAATTGAGGCATAAAAGTGCTAATCTGGGTAAAGGTCTTCATATTCCTACATGTATGTGTGCATGGCCCCATGCCTTCACTCACATAGTGTGTGGGTGCAATACTGCAAATAAATGCTACATGTACATAGTTTCCCTATAGGAAGAGGGGCTAATTCAAAAGTGCTAGCCATGAATCTACAATCCCTAGCTGTTGCAACAGTTGATGCTAGCACTGTGACTATACAGACTAAAGTTAATGCTTAAGGTCAAAGTTAGCTATTGTGAACTCAAGCCATGGACTACTGTAGTGAAGTTGCTAATCTGGTGTGGCCAACCCCCAGATAGACCTCGTACATTCTGCCACAGGCCCTTTTATAATTATGGGCATGCAGAATTTTAAAGTTGGAAGGTACATGTAGTATCACCACACCAAACTGAGAAGATACTCTATACCTATTTTGTTGATGAGAGACGTTGGTGAGTAAGGCTATCCACAAGAGTGTTGCTGTGCATGGTGATTTTGGTCAAGGGTGGTATGTGGTCGACTATCGTACATGTAGTTCAATAGTCACAAGTGAGCTATAGTAATACACAATGTAGCTACCTGACCATGCCGCACCGTTATTGATATGGCTACTCGGCTAGTACAATCATTTGTGTGTTGTTTCGCTTGTTCACTCTAGAGATTGGCTTTCTGACAGTAGAGAGACATATACATGTACCAATGTGGAGGAATATTCTAGACTACCATAAAGTCTTCTCTGCCTATCTCCACAACATGGCCATGATGGTTTAGCTGCTATTCATTCAAGGACTGTCACTCATTCGTTGCTGGGCTAGTACTTATCGCTATGACCCCAATCTGATCGTTTTAGCGTGCACTGCCCTCAGTAAATTAAAAAAAATTGCACAGTCACTCATTTGATATGACTAATTCTCGTTTTCTTTTTTTTAGATAGCTGCATGTATATACTTGTAGCAGTTTGTACTTGCATATCACCATTAAAGTTACTTCAATCACATCAAGGCTTTTTTACTGGGTGAAATTGGCAGACAAAGATTGTTATTTTTCCTAAGATAAAAATGAGTATGATCTTCGTTCAGATAGCTCAAAAGGAGGTTGATAAAATTAATAACTAGTGCTTCAATCTCCTGCCTTCCCGCCATATGCTCCATTGATACAGTTTTACTGCCTAAAGGCCAGTTCACACTACACAATGCATTACGTTACGTTGCATTGCGTTGCGCCGCCTTCATGTGATGCTTGTAAGATATACTATCCCGGTATATGGCTATAGATGTTCTAAAAATTATTTTTCCAGCTGATTTTAAGTTCTAAAGGTTGTATATTACCGTAGATCATGAAATTTTCGCTGTTAAAAATTTTTCGTCGATGACCTTTTCTGACGAGAATTAAACATGTGAAATATTTTGTGTAATGTACGTCGACCTATACCTATCTTGGTCACTAAAGTCTGGCGACGAAATTTAGACTATGCGAAAAATTTACAAGCAAAATATTTTACCGGCGAAAATATCCCGATCTACGGTATATACATGTAGATCCCTTGCTTAAGTGTCTAGGTGAGAATGTCCTGTTGGTCTCGTATAGGCTCAGCCTAGCCTTGATCACATAGGGATGCATGTGGGAGTGAGGGCACCAGCAACACCTGGGATGACAGACTAGTCTATACCAATTATTTTTCATTTGAGCATTTGATTGTAGTCCTGCCCCTGCCATGTCAAGGTTCAGTCACACATCTAGAGCCATTTATCCAATATGGGAGTGGAGATAATACACCAATGAGTGTTTAGATTTGGGGTCCACTTGCATATTAAGTATTAATGATTTCATACATGTACCTCTTTGTAATGTTATGATGTATTTCCCTAATTTTGTATTTTATAGGTATGTGTCTAGTAGCATTATTGCAAAGAAAGGTACTGAGTATACATGAAAACATTCTTTTCTATCTATAGAAATGCTTTCCCATTATTAGTTCTAGCAGTGTTGTTACTAAAATATTATGAGTAAAATTAATATCTGCTTCTAGTATGTTAACAGAATGTATGTTGAATAGATTTTTTATTTGCATTAAAGTCCAACTGGCCACTACTTATATTCGATTTATCATGGTATAGCTCACCAAGGTTTGATCATATATTTGCTATAATAGGTCTCTTGCTATTTTTCCTACAGCGATTTTTAGTCTGTTGTTCTCCACAGTCTTTCCAGTCTCTTACTGTCTCATCTTTTCCCTTTACTGGAGTGCATCTCCATTGGTCTCCATAGTCTCTCCAGCTAGTGTCTGTAGTCTCCAGCTATCCCTCGTACCCTTTCCTTAGCTTATGTCCATCTTCAGTGGTCTCCACATATACCGTCACTTCACACTCCCTCAGACTCCAATTGTCTCCCGACTGCTTTCTTTACTTGTGTGTAATATTATATCCATCATCTCCCTTAGTCTGTCCAGTCCCCAACCTATACACATGGTGCACAAATTTTGGGCAAGGTTCCTTCATCCACCACAAATTGACAATAATTATTAATAAAACTACTGTATAGCAGAAAATTTTCAAGGAGTTCAATTTTCACAGTTTTCACCAATATATTGACCGTGAAAATTAAGCCCAGCACGGCTGTACATGCATGATTGCACACATCCACAATAATTAAACCACGAAGACTGGCCTTTCATGAAAGTTGGACCCCTCAAAAGTTCTGTCATCTTTTTCTTACTCATTACCACAATGTCATTATGTGCAAGAATCAGAGCATCAAATGTACAATTTAAGACAGATACCTCAAAAACAATTTGTATACTCTTGATCATTGCATTTTGATCTACAATAATATGCATGGCCAGCATTTCAACTTTTTCACTTGCATAGCTCGAATTTTCTTTCCTATCTGAGAAATTATTGCTGCCTTTAGGGATGCTAAATTGATCCATGATTAATAATACCATAGTGGGCAGCTTCTATACAAACGTACGGGATTTTGATCCATGGTACTTCAACCAGCAGCAGGAAACAAACATTGCTATCGAGTCCCACCTCTTCTTTCTATTTTTTATCACCATTGTTTAGACTGACTTCAGTAGTTGTGATCTAACACATCCATACTAGTGTTGTATGGAATAATATAAATATTATACGAGTGTGGTAACCACATAAGCATTAGGGTGAAGCCCAAGGGCTGCATGCACAAGTGCATTATTCCATACAGCACTTGTATCCAGTATTAAAATTTTTGCCTTGGTGGTAACTTTGACCTACTACGTTGTAGGTGGGATACTAATGATAATATTGCCATCACACAATGTCATATTATAGTAACTAACTAGGAATCTAAAAAATGAGTGCTGCAATGTGACTGTGTGTATTGTTTACCATACAAAACAATCTGCTAATCTGACAGTTATTAATGGGAACTGGGAATAACATTCTTGGATGATCAAGAAGTTTGAATATTATTGGTAGCTGTTGCCACTTGTGGAAAAAAACACAGATGAAGGATACCTTTGGTGAATAAGGCTTGATCTAAGTTAGCCCTTTCAGGGTAACACCGTACCAGGAATTTAGGCTCATTCTTCAAACCCCAGTGATAACATCTACATTACTGCAAAGCCAATAATAACAAGAGCAGTGATAGACTCCACATTGAACATGAATAAGTGATACCTGCTATATACATGTATACCGTAGATGTAGTAACATACGCTCGTGATAACATGGGACAATAGTATGAATATTATTATGCAACGCAGTATCAAGTGAACATAAAGACCCTCAAGTAACATTGAGTTACCCAATTTTACATCGAACATTTAGTATATTTGCTGGGAACACATAACATAATATTATTGTTGCCTTTCTTAACAGTAATACCCACTGTTACAGTAAAGCATCAAGGCTTCTGCCATGTCAGCTTAGAAATGCATGGTTTAGGGGAAACTTTCATTATTGGAAAGCATAAAAAATCGGGGAGGATTAATTTATGGTTCAAAGAAGGGGTACACAATATAGACTCATAATATTATTATGATAGGGATTCGAAGTGGAATCTACTATTATTGCCATGTAGCATCCTTGTGAATCGCCATGGTACCTGGAGCCGGTGTTGGTTCAGAAGTCCAATTGTGTTGAAAAATAGACTCCTTGGCCATGATGTACTTCTTGCATGGTACAACTTGTATAATTATCCATGAATCATTGATGAATACCCAACCATGCAGTTCACTGAAAATGTGGTTGCTGGTAGGAGACCTATGCATAGAAACTGTGCATGGGAAGAACAGCTCTAAAGTCATTATCTGGTCTATGATTCTTGACCCTCATGAAGGTAGTACGTGCCTAGCAAACTTTAATGCGGGTTGCAATATCTGAAATAGAAGCAAAATACATGCGTGCTATATAATATTATGGTACCTCACAGGCTACAGAGCAGGATTAGAAATCACTGGGGATGGAATCAGATCACAAAGTGCATGGTGCAGCCTGCCAGGTCATAGTGATCATTAGCATTATAGTAGGCTCTTGGCCATATTTAATATACGAGGTCTGGGGATACGGTGAAGACAGTAAGATTATAACCTCTACCACTTAGAATGCAGCTCCTATCAGGGCCCCTGTACTCAACGAATAAGGAGGTAAAAGTTTGCCGTAATATTATAATAATTATTAAAAGAGTATGACATTGTGTGAAAGATTGGAATTTTCTTACAACAGTATCCTGGAATAATCAGGTCTGAATAAACCAAGTGTACAAAGAAATCACCTTAGCCTTATGATACTTCTATATTATAGAACAATTCAGCAAAAATTAATTGCATCCTAAGTAGGAAAATTAATCTTGTAATGTAATTCAGCGCAGCCCCAGAACATGTTACGGACATAATTAAAAGACCAGCAGATAAACAAGTTTACACGTTCTGGAATTTTATAACAGGATTCAAGTGCAAAGCCACATTATAGTCAGTAGCTACTGCAATAAATATAAGTGTACAGGCAGTGCACAGTTAATCAAAATGCCATCAACAATTAAGATTTCTTCAGATAGATCGATGCTAACAATGATTCAAATTACGAATGGCCAGCCTCATGTTCTCACTATTTCAAAGCTACTTTTTTCCTATTTAGGATGTGGTTATAATAGTCTTTGTTATTCAGTCATGATCAGTCCAGTGTCATTCAAGCATAAAACTCTCCCTCAGACTGTCATCGCTTCATGAATCACAAGTCCTTGCATCTTATGCTGACTACAAAGTTAATTTGGATGTTGAACTTAAGAACGATACTAGTCATTATCCCACTCGATTTACTAACTTAATTGGAATAATGTAATTAGTTAACAAGCAAACTTACCTTCAGTTAATTGAAATTTTAAATGGAACAACTTAATGGTTACATACTTTGGGCCAGAGTATTATAGGGTTCATGAAGTACAACCAACCAAATAACGACAACCTCGATCATCCAGTCATTACATAATTATTAATATGATAAGAGACGAGCAGAAAAGAATTTCAGTTAGAAATTTTATAGTAGAAGTACAACCACAATCGAGTTGAGAAGAAAAGAATTCAGTTCGACATTTCATAGTAGAAGTACAAGTGCAGGAACACATGTATCAGTCCCAGTTGATCTTGAATTTGGTTACCCTTGGACTGGTTGCTAAGATATTTCTCTGCAGCTATGTATAGAAAATAGTAAAGACATCATTACACATACAATATCACTTAGTAGGCAATAGAGAGAAAGAAACCACTTAAAGTTTACTGTTATAGGTAAGAGCTCTGCTTTATGATCCGTTAAGATAGTGTGATCACAAGCTTAAGGCTTAGTATGAGTGAGTGGGGTTGATCATGATAGGCAATTTCTGGTCTAAAAGGACAATTTGTATATACTTAGACCCAATAATACGTCTGTCGTGCCACTCATCATGATACCTAGATATCAAGACCTGGAGATTTTAATGGACCAATGTGCAGTACTAGGACAAAACAAATCATCTTTACCCCTTTGGACCTTGTGCATGTGCACGGGGTAACAAGCAGTAATGTACATAGCTGTAAATTGTGGAAGGGCTCTGTGAACATTTTTGTGCAATGTAGTAATATTATAGTAAGTATCAGCCAACAGAAAGAGCCAAAATTTAATGAAAACAATAACAAGAGATGGATAATAATTATGAATTTGCCTTGCGTAGTATTACATGTATATTATATGTCATGCCATATGAGGCTATACAACAATCATACTGTGTTCCTGATTACCGGTGTAAGACATGAGCTCTTCCCTACATTTCATGCATTCTTTACAGAAGTACATGTAAAATGCCCGTGCATCTGCTAAAGAGGCTCATATCCACTATAGAGGAAAAATAAATCAATTCATATTTCCATCTTGAGAGCACATACCCTGTGTGTGTTGCATCTACATCCGTATCTATAATTATAGAGGTGAAAGCTGCAGCAGCAAGCATGTGCCTAGTATACGTATTGTGCTAGGCTGCGTGCACGAGCAGAAAGTACATGGCCTGCTGTGGGTAGATTTGATAGGATAGGCCTTGCCAACAGATTCGAAGCAAAATCAAGTCAGTTTTTCAACAAATTTGTTGTGCTTATGAATCATTCAGATGCTCAGATCTCTGCACGCGGGTAATGACTATCTTATGTGTGAAATATTAGCACAATCAGCTCCATAGCAGCTTCTTATTCTGTGTAAGTAACATACATGGAACTAATAAGTTACGTAATCCAATCAGTTACACCCCCGGTTGTACTATAGCACACATCGATCTAACTACCATCTGCAACCTCCAGACAAGATCGTATAGCAGAAAACTTTCGTTAATACAAATTATTGTATATCTTCTGTTATAATCAAAGGATTGTTGCTGATAGGTCTCTGGGTAGGCTGCTCAAAGACTTGAGAAAATACTAGTGAAGCTACCAGTAGTCACTGCATGTTGTGAGGGTGAAGTTTTTGAATGTTCAAATAATACAGAAAAATTAGCACCATACGAAGATTTCCCACCCTTCCGTATGGTGATGTTAGCTAGTAGTACCAGCGTATATATAGCACTTTATTAACGTACTCTTAATTAACAACCATGCAGTTTTAATACCAGATTCAAGTGCAGGTTGCACTAGCAAGGTAGCTACATGGTAGATACATGTACCTACATGTACTCAATCTTGTTCACACTGGTAACCTTTATGCACGCCCAATAACATTAATGTCCAGCCAGATTGATATGATGACAGATCAGCCAAAAAATTTTGATGTGTGCATACTATTTGAGTTTGGGTTTGGAAAGTAGGAGGATTATAAAGGAGACTAGTGTTGAATCATTCATGATAACAGAATAACCCTAGAATGCAGAAATCTTCTCTCAATTCGTTGTCACAAAACAAATGCAACCGTAAGGATTTCACAATAGAAAATCCTTGTACAAATACAACCAGGGAGACCCCCTCCTTGTATCCCACCCGGCTCCTATCCTCTGGTGTTAGTTGAATATACATGTACATGTCCTTCCTTTTCTCACTTTGCATGTGGGGAAAAAATAAGAAAATATAGGGAAAGCAGAGCCTAGTAATGAGGTTAGCGCAACAGTACCCTAGCAATAGACAAAAATGTTTACATGTGTGCATGCTATGACTATTACCAGTACAATGTATAATAAATTTGGTATACCACACTTAATCTAATAGAATATATGGAAAAAATTTTCAATTTTGGAAAAAAGTGTGCTTTTCTGGTAAAGGTTGTCAACCGTCATATATAAACGTGAAAATTTGTAGAACATTAAATTGGATCATACGTTGTATTTGATTAACTGTGGTATGCCCTATCAAGATCAATTACTGTATAGCCAGAAAATTTGGCAGTTAGGCAGTCTATGTAACAACCGCCAAATTAAAATCAGCTAAAATTTCATACTCATATATACCATACTTAATCTAATACTATGCATGGATTTGAAAACGAGTGTTTTTCTGGTAAAGGTCGTCAATCGCTCCATATATAAATGTTGTTCGTAGGGATCATGCGTTGTATTCGATTAACTACGGTATACATATGGCGATCCCGTACAAAACCGCCAAATTTTAATCTGCTAATATTCTTGCAATAGTGATTTTGGGCTCAACCACCAAATTTAATTCCTGCCAATATTTCCAGCTATACGGTATACCGTAGGTCGGGTTTTAATTGCGAGTATCTATTAATTGCGAATTGTGAGTTTTTCTACGTTTCGCAATTAATAGATTCGCAAACATAAACGTGCATGTATACTACAGTATGGTACGGGGTCGTCCATCGTAATTATTGGATTCGCAATTTGGCCTTACTTGACTAGAACGTAATCATTAAACTACGCAATTAAAACCCATCCTACGGTATAGCAATGGTGTAGTTCTCACCTTCTCAAAGACAACTTTTGCAGGAGGGTTCTCTACCATCTCAGGATCTGTATACTCATTGTTAACATAATAACCCACTCTCACAAACTCATGGCTCTTGTATGAACATGTCAATAACACCACAGTAACACCAACTACATCTTCCGATGGGATTTTGGTTGTATCTGGAGCATTTGCTTGAAATACAAAACGATGTCTACCTGCAGGAACTGGTCCCACTAGGACTGAATCAAGTGTTTGATCATGAGCCTCACTAGATGCTGAACCTACATATATAATTTTCCACTCTAAATCTGTATTGTGTATATGAGTGTGTGTGAGAGAGACAGAGAAAGAGAGAGAGTCAGTGTATTAACGACTTGAGTTTCAAAATATGCTCAAGAAAACGGCCGCGGTGGCTACCTATAACCCCAAGGCTTTTGAGGACAAGCAAACTCATTGATGATTGTTTGAGGTTGAGCGAGGTGGAAAGGCTGTCCAAATTTTAGCAGCTGCCTGTGCTAATATTTAATGAGATTGATTTTGGCTCTAAATATCTGTCCATAGCTTTCTGGTGCTTAACTTTGTGCAATTACTCCACCTATTTGAGACATCTCTATTATCTGGTAAAGATCGTGTTCATTCATCTCTATCATCTGTTTGAATACATACATGTATATGTGAGCGTTTTGGTACTGAAAACAGTTGGTTAAGGAAAAATTGTACCCTATCAATTTAAAGTAATTAATGATGTTGCCAAGGTAACTAGCACTTTAATATCTACTTCCTTTCCTCTTCAACATGAATATGAATACTGTAGTTACCGTAGGTCATGTTGCGAACGGGAGTTTTCAAGCTACACTGTGAATCTAATAAATGTGTTGGTACATGCTAGCAAGCCATACCCTCAATCTGAGTACGTTTTGAGCAACACATGGAATGGGCTATAAAATACAATGTGGCAGCTATAGCAGCCTCTCCAGTCATGTCCTAGAAGAATAACGATAACAGACATGAAGGAGGGACTATTATATCCCTGGTAGCAATTTACTTTTCTGTGGTTATGTGGTAATTACATCCTGAGTCCAATCAACAAAAAACAATTTGGCCAACCGATGAGGTAATTATGATGAAATGATGATGAAACCTATGATGAACCTGAAATTATGAGGAAATTGGGGTGAAGACTGCTTCAAAATGTTTAGCTCACATAACAGGGTGTTGGGATCCAGAATTCAAACGATGATACATGTATGTACGTGGCAATTCTCTCAGTTCGCTCTCTTTAGTGAGCAGCTCTCTGGGGGGACTTCCCTATTCAGTCGAGCACATACATGTAGAAGGTGAAGGTCACGTCCGGCTCAAGCTGGGCACCCCAATATACATGTATACGGAGTATGCGCAGTTTATTGATGTGTCTGAGGTCGATAATGGCGGCGTACAGTAGGCACAGTCAAGAGTATACCATACCCTCGCGAAAGAGGGCCCACTATGGAATATCGGCCCACCTCCCACTTCGGGCTCAATTTCCTGCTAAGATCTAGTGTTTACTCGAATATGCGCCCATGTGTAGCTGTCTTGAAAACGCAGCTCAAATGGCTGGTTTATGAGGACTGAACTTCGAACAGTCTATGTAAGATTGATACATGTAAGTAACATGCTAAACAGCCGTAAAACTAAGCCTAGCAAGCTTTATGCCACGTTTCAGCGCATAAATAAACGATCGTAGCCACGCCCACTTAATACAACTGGATGAAGTATTGTGGCCGCCCTTGCTCTGGATTGGTGTTAAACCGTGCTTGAATAAGGCTGAAATCAATAGTAGCCACTGCTACTATTGAAATTATGATGCTAGCATGGGTAACTTACCTGGGCGCTCTTTCGCTTATAAACGCAATACTGATACCTCGAATATCGGCCCATCCCCCAATCCTGGTCCAATGTAAGATGTACCGCCCATGGGCCCTCTTTCGTGAGGGTACGGTATATACTCTTGGCGCAGTGAATGAGGGACAAGGGATGTAGTTTTTATTACATCCCGAGTCCCAATCAACACAAAACAATTCGGCCAACCAATGAGGAAATTATGATGAAATGATGATGAAATCTATGATGCATCATGCATATTGATGGGCACTATCAATAGGCGTGACTATGGTGGCCAATAAAAAAGGCACTATTTGTGACACTCGTGGACCATATCCCTCAATTTAATGCACACTGAAGCCAGTTTTTTGCTGAATTTGATTGATTCGTTGTGCTTACAAGTCGCTTAGACGCACATATTGAGATATGGTGATCTTTGTGCTAACGACGATGACCCCTTATGCATGCGCGCGGGGTTAATTAATTTTTGAACATTCTAATTGAAGCACCAAACATGTTCTGAATGATTTACTGTCTTCGGTGCTATAATTAGAGCTCTTTAATATGGTACCAATGGGATCAATATGGAAAAATGACTCGCTAAAATAGTAACAGATACCCGGAACCCAAACCCTGTCACACTAACGTAGTTCATGCATCCATATATAGATCTAATCACTCTAAATGTGGTTAATTGTAAACCCTGCTCAAACTATACATACCCAAGTTTAAAATGTTGCAAGAAGAGCACCGTCAGATCATGCTACACTTCCTTATTTTGATGCAGCATGGTAATGGTGGGGGTGGATGCAGTGGCTTGCAACATGTTGCAATTGGCCCAGGCTATATGGCTCCATTTATAACAACTATTATGCACAAAGCCTTACCATCTTTCAGATCTTCCAAACACTCAAACGTTATTTCGAATTGAAAAGGATTGAGGAAAGCAGTGGGGTTGTCTAGTACCGTCACGTTGGTTACCTGCACCTTGGCCATCTTCGACATCAACAGCAGGCCGGCCGGGTAGAGGTCGTTAGTGCAGTATGCACTCTAATTAAAGCGCATCGTTCAACCTACAGGCCTAGGATGAAAATTTCGGTGCCAAAGCTTGCTTCCTAATCAATAAAATAATGATTCTTCAGTTGTAGGTATAGCTCTCTTCTTTTAGCATGAATTTTGTTAATTTAAAGGCATGTTTTAAATTTTGTATTAGCTAATTAAAGTTGAAATTTTTTGGGGTTTCATATAGTATATAGTAGTAGTAGTAAATTTTATTTTTGACAGGTATGCTGCATCTACACAAACATGACAAAGTAGGTTTTCATGCAGGTCCTGTATACAGCTAATTACACAACACAAAATCAACAATAATATTATTATAACTTACTTAGTACATAATTATTAATAAAGAGTTTAATTGGGAGTGCCTGATCAGTGCTCTTCTGAAAGCGGCCTTTGTTTCAAGCGATCTTATTTCATCAGGAAGGGTGTTAAACATAAGGGCACCTTGAAATTCAAATGTGCTCGCCCTCTCATGTCACCACCCAAACATTTTGGGCAGAGGTGGCTAAGCTGAAGGGAATTAAATCAAATGCAACCATCACCAAAAGAGAATGGCACAATTGTTTTTGTACATATACCCAAAAATATGTCCCAACCCTCCCCAAATTTTGAAAATGTATAGTGGGATACAGCAGATACATAACAGAATATGCTGTACAATAGGTTCTATTTTAAAGGCATTGTGTCATGCTATAAGCGCTGATTGCCTGCTAATTGAAGCCGCACGCGCCCACGCGGTAAATGAACACTGGGCGTGGCGGATGGCTGATAAGTTCGCGTGTACATTCAAATCTGCCCGCTGAGGCTCGCTCTGCTGGGCGTTCGACTTTCTAGGCATCGTGTAGGCTCTCGATCCTATACTTATCAGTTTTCTTACTCTTTAGCCGTCCATAACCGAAGATTGCAGGCTTCTCAACTCGACCGTCGCGAATGTCTTCTGCGCTGCACGTGTTCGATCTCCGCGTACTTCCGTGGACTATACCGTGATATTAGGCGCGCCCGTACTTCCTGTGCCCACTTTAATTGAATTTTTGAACTAATGAGCTCATTAAGAAGCAATTAGGCCTTATGTATGGACACAATGCCTTTAAGGTACCATTTAATTGCGTGGGCGTGAGCGTCAGGAATGGCTAATTCAATTAGCGAATCGTGAAGGGGCGTGGCCGAAGAGGCCATACGAGTGCTTTTGGTCGAAGGTGGGCGTGTCCAGAATCGGCCAGGCCAGGGATGATTATGCGCGTGTAATTAGCGACCGGAAGTGGCCCCTGAAGAAAAGGCCGGTAATTGCCCACATCAAAGCAAGATCAAAGCATTCTTTCTTAACTATTAACCGCAACGACAAAAAAAAAAAAAAAAAAGCAGCTTATTAGGCCTAATTAAGCATGTGGGCGTGTTCCTGGCACTGTGTGGAGTGTGTGCGTGTGCGTTAATGCAGATTTTATTGCTTCCGATTGGGCGTGGCTTCACGGGCCAGTGCTTGGACATCGGCGCCTGGGACTTGGCCTCGGCGATAGGTGGGCGTGTCCCGGAAGCGGTGGTGACCTTTGAACCCCGCGAGGAGGCTTTGGGGGCGTGGCAGGCGGTCAAAGGTGAGGCCATGTCTGTTAATGAGGCACTGTACGGCGGTGCGATCGAGGGGCCTGTACGGCTGGACGGAAGCTGACGATGGTTTGAAGCGGATGTGGTTGCGATGACGTGTTGTTACTCCGCCCACACAGGAAATGAGGTGAGCTCTTGCGTGGGCGGTGTGGCAGAACGGCCTCCAAGTGTTTGTGTGTGTTTTGGCCTTGAGGAAGCTGTGTGTTTTAATTGGGATTGATTGTGGGCTTCCGGTGGACATCCGGTGGTTAGTAGGCACTTGATTGAGAATGGTGGTCCTTGGGGAACAGGGTGGGGCTGTTTTGGGCGTGGCCTGGCCCCTCCCTTCCGGCTCGGCTTCCGGTCCATGGAGGATATTAAATGAACACTTCCGGCTCTAGCAGCCACACCCCTGAGACCTGTGCAATTAAAAGGGCGTGGTTACACAACATGCACCTCACTAATGACTTTGATGTGGTTTAGGTGTCATATCCCCCACCTCACGCCCACGCAATTTAATGGTACCTTAATTGTTCGTTATCAAATAAAATTGATAAAAATTTGTGTTGGTGTGAGCTTTTGTGTGTGGTGGCAAGAGATCTCGAGAGTCTAATTTCCAAACTTTTCTGGGGGTGGAGACAGAATATGCTGTACAATAGGTTCTATTTTGTTCGTCATCATTAATGAAATTGATAAAAATTTGTGTTGGTGTGAGCTTTTGTGTGTGGTGGCAAGAGAGTCTAATTAATATATACTATTTCCAAACTTTTCTGGGGGTGGAGCATATATGCCCCCAGATCCCTGAAGCCCACGACATACTAATGGTCACAGTACTATACCATTGCAGAGCTCGCCCCCACACACACTTTTTACTGCCCTTCTCCACCTTTGCAACCCACAATGCAACGAGTATACAAGTTAAACTCCCTTGATTGCGTACCATAGCACTGTCTCCCACATGGAGCAGCAGATAAACAATGAGCCATTCCAGCTAGTAAATGGGCCTCGTATATCCATGACTCGGAAATACATTCATTGAGGAACCAGGAACCAGCAATGGGGAGCATTATTTTTCTCTCAGTTTAATTAAGTACAAATGTTGAAATTAATTTGGGGATACCGTAGCACGTATTGGGGGTATGTCGTACGTGGCATGCTTGTATTGGGATGTAAGCCTCATGTAATATATTGTATGGAGGGATTGGTTAGTCTTGATTATATAAAGGGATACGTGGTGTTCTTGATTATACGTTGGGGCACACTTGCTGTATTGGGGGTTTTGAAATCCTGTATCAATCATCTGGAATAGCCATGCAATATAATATAGAGTGCACATAATAATAATATGGTGGCACATCCCCCTATATGCAGACTTTCTGATATAATACAGTGCTGGATCCAAGCTGTTCTCCATCTTTCAGTTTAAATATTAATTTCCATTTTTCAGTGTTTTGCATACATTTTCAGTAGATAATTAACCTCCACCAAGTGTATGTGTGCATGATATAACCTATAGTGGCTTACATGATGCACTAGAATACCTGGAAAGATAAGCTAGCACATATTTAATTTAAATAATATGACAATCAACTGTATATTTTAACTGCGAAATATTTTAAAAGTTAATTACTCTTCGTAGTCAAACATGAATCTTATTAGTGGTTCGGGCCAATACAAGGCAGATGCCTGCCACATAACTGACTTGTTAGACGTTGACGTAGGAATTTAATTAGTACCTATTCTTTTACATTGAGCATATTGCCCCCAGTGTCACTGTGTATACTAATATGAACCTGCTTGAGACTATAATATCGATGTTCCTGTATTGGAGAAGATTCTGTCACTAGTTACCTAGGTAACATCTAATAAAGCACTGTATTAACTGCCAATTAGGGCAGTTAGCCTTTGATGCACCCACGCACTATAGTACAAAACTATTATACTCTACCTCAATGACCAATGGCATGCAAAATGCAATTTATTGTTCCACATAATATTATTATTATTATTATCTTCAATGTAATTATAGAACAGAAAACTTTGGCAAGGTTTTTAACTGGACAATATTATTAAACAATAATTATTCCTGCTCTGAAACCCCCTGGTATGGCTATAATAATTTTTATTATACATGTACAATGTCATGTGTACTGTAGATGCTGGTTGTTAGACACATTGCTCTATGTATCTTTACTGCTCCCTGTTACAGGTTAGGCGCACATACCAAGCAAACCTACTAAACATAAATATTAATGATTGATCATGATGCAGAGACTGAGGCAAGTATATAGTTGCTATCTAGAGAGGAGAGACCTTGATGTGTTTTCTCTTCATTTCTCGTCTACTGTTTCATGTGTTTTGCCCTTGGCACCCTCGAGTTCACCTAGGCATGCTCATAATGCTCACCCTCCTACCATGTTTTAGCCCTTTTAATTAAGTGCATGTGCTTAACAACCAGTATCCACGGGATCCCGGGAAGGTGCGTGATGAGTTTTCAACTTTTAATATGCCCACATGTATACTTGCACATTATGCTTGCTTAGTTAACAAGATGCATGTCCTCATTCCCAGGACCTATTCATTATTGCCTGCTATAATTATATGAATATTGGGGAGGCTGGGGACGAGACTATGTGCAGTACATGTAGATGAGAACAACATATTATATTAAGTAACCATGCAAGAGATTTGTACATGTACAGTTGATATGCAGACCTCACCCCCACCACAACCATCCAATAAGCTTTTCAGCTGCAGTGAGTAGTAACTAAAGTACATGTACGTATTTATTAATCTATAAGAATATATGCCTACTGTAATAGCATGTGATACAATCCAGTGATACTGAACATAATATTAACTTATTTGAGAAGGTGTTTATATCTATCTTGTTCCCATTCATCATCATCAATATCTTCTTGAACATAAACACGGCTTGTAGCTGCTTGCTTTGCTTTCTCACGATCTGCTAGCTGTTGTGCCGTGAGAGTTGATAAATCCAACGGAAGGGTAATAATCTTATGGGGAAACCTGGACGAGAAATTACAACAGTACAAAGTGGAGAGGGAGGGGAAAGTAGAGAAGGAACAGGTATTCCAGGATTCTAGTTTTTCCCCTAGAAATTAATACACTGATTGGCATAATAATATTGTACTCCAACATCAGAAAAAATTTTAAGCTTCTGGATAAGCGATAATGGAAATTCTATATTCGTATGGTTAACCACCCCACTCCTATAATTTATGTGCTTATTCATCGTGTAGCGGAGATGTTTTTATCCCATTTGGCTTACATATGCCTTATATTCATGTACATGTATAGCCAGAAATATTGGCAGGAATTAAATTTGGCAGTTGAGCCCCAAATCGCTATTTCAAGAATATTAGCTTTGGAAGTTTGGTACGGGATCGCCATAAGTATAATATTATACGCGAGTAGGAAATTTTGGTGGATTTTAATTTGGCGGTTGTAATACAGACTGCAAACTGCCAAATTTTCCGGCTATACGGTAGTTTTAATGGTGCATACAGTACAAGGTCGTCAATATAGTGTGTGCACAGTCTACAAGCCAGAGTCATTGCTACATACGTTGCACGTGGAAGTCCGTATACTCGCCGTTTATGGGTGGCCCCGCCCACCAAGTCAATGAGCTAACTGGTTGCCAAACCAGAGCAGCAGCCAACGTTTCAATGGAAAAGAACAAGAAGACAAGCATTTCTAAAGATCGTTAGTACACAGAATCGAAGAAAGAAGTGGCTGGAGACTTTTTTGTGTGTGCAGCTGCCATGCTTATCTAACCATAAGGGCTCTGTATCATGGCCGCTCTATGTAGCTACTCGCCTGACTTCTTTGAGCCATAACTTGGTAAGTATAGCGTTCTAGAAGCTATGAAGCAGATTTGTATGTAAAAGTTCCTCTATCGATCTATACAAAAGTGAAAATCGATAGTTACATGTACATGTATGACAATAGGCGACTATTTTGGCCTGTATATCAGATTATGGTCTTCTCGTGGACGGTCATATAATTGTTACTAGGGTGATGTAAATCATCGAGGGGGTGAGCCTTAGCTCATAATATTATAAACTTTATTAAGTAGTAGAGGGGGAGGATTGGGATGCCCCTCTAGTACAAGCAGCTGAGCTGACAAGGGATGAGGAGCATGCATGATTCATCCCCAGTACGTCGGGAGTTTTGCCACTGAGACTACTCTGACTATTACATGCATGTGGCTACAGAATTTGAATCAGAATTATATAGCTAGCTAGCTAATGAAATTAGTCCTTGCACCCAGACTATAGGCCTAGCCTTCAATTATGCTGTAGATACTCGTACTGATGCCTTACTGTTTCTTATTTTCTAGTCGTCTACTTGAATGGATGCGAGCTGTATCTTTTGGTGAGCTGCATTTAGAGTTAGCGCGGCCAACGTTGACGATCTTTTAATACCGCAATGATTATGCGCATGTGCTATGAGCTAGTGAGCACGTGTTTTGACATAATTATTATCGCTACATATATACAAACATACATACATACATACATACATATTAAGTACAGCGATTTTCTCATAGTACTGATTAGTGTGGGGCTCGCTCAGGCTCGCCCCAATTATAGCACAAAGGATTACATCAGCCAAAAGAATGCATGAAGTTCAGCCAGTGGTACTTGTCAGCACTCAACTTTTAATCTATTTGCTGAATACATGTGTCAGATACTCAACATACTGATTTTCAAGGCTCCAGTGAGGCCCTGAATTTTCGGGTAATTACCTCATAGATTATGCTATAGCTAGGTTACATCATAATTACCTCATAACCGCAGAAAAATAAATTGCTACTTGGGATATAATGAAAAACTTAAACTACATCCCTCGTCCCTCATGAAAAGTATTACACTGTGCTACTGTACACCGCCATAATTTGAACTAGGACACCTCGACCAACTGCGCATGCTTCGTATACACGGGCGCGCGGCTTGACACGGACGTGACTTCCACCTGCCATGTGCTGGACTAAATAGGGAAATCATCCCAGAGTGCGAGCACACCAAAGATAGCAAACTGAGAGAATCGTCATATACATGTATCATCAATAGTTCACGATCTCTTCTACGCTAAGTTCGAGTTCTGGATCCCAACACCCTGTCGTGCGAGCTAAAGATTTTAAGCAGTGTTCACAGCAACTACATGTACATCATAACTTTCATCATCATTTCATCACTAATTACCTCATCAGTTGGCCGAATTCTTTGATGATTGGGACTCGGGATGTAATGAAAAATTTACTACATCCCTCGTCCCTCATGAAAAGTATTATCAAAAGTATTATACCACACTACTGTACGCAGCCCATTATCGACCTCGGCACATCGACAAACTGCGCATGCTCTGTATTGAATACTATTGGGGTGCGTGGCTTGAGCCAGTTGACCCAGATATGACCTTCACCTGCCATGTGCTAGACTGAATAGCGAAATCCCCCTTGAGTACGAGCTCGCCAAAGAAAGCAAACCAAGAGAATCGCCATATATAATGTGTCGAGATATACATGTATTGAGGAAAATTCTAAAGAATGCCAAAAGGTAATATTTAGCACTGGCTCCTGCGATAGACTTTTGGGTCTTTGTGGATACTCGGGTTCATTCAGTACAATAACTTTAGATGTTGATATATATGACCGGATTTGGGAAAACCCTCCGTAAGGGATTCGCACGCGATTTGCGCAATGCGCATTTTTAGTAGCTCAGGTTGAAATTTGTCGAAGTGGAGATTTAGTCATAAACATGTCAAACAACCCTTCTAACTGTTGCCGTCTTCTACGGAGGCTAGTCATGCTATACGAAGGCGAAATAAGCCTTCATTTTGACCCACCTAGTTGGCACAGCCGCCGTACACGGAGTCTGTTGCTATGGGAGGTAATTAGAATTCTCTACCTAAATACAGCTAGATTCATCCAACTATTGTACGTTCGCTCACCTTTTTAGCTTCTTGGGCATCTAAAAACAATTGGCTGTCGTTATCAACAACGAAATTCAACTCTAGTTGGGCGGAGCCCAACCTTTGCGGGGAGAGGGGGAAGGTTGGGAATCACGCGTATACCCGGATTTGTTCCACTGCCACTTGTGTAACTTGTAATCTCAAGTAGGTGAGAAACCGCGAGGCTCAGCTGAGGCTCCGCCCAGTACTTACAACGTGCAGCTAGGGGTGTGAAATAACTCTTCTCTGACCTCGTGGCTACAAAATGTCGGCTTTGTTGTGCTTGGGGTGCGGCGAAGACTTAGCGCAACGTGCTGCAGATAGGAGAGCGCTTCAAGGTCCGCCGGCAGAAGGAGTAGTCGATGCTTGGAAGGCAGTATTTGAAAATGTGCAAGACGACGACGACAGGCTATGTGCCGACACCCTGCTTGCTGGTCGAGAAGTCCCAGGGAAAATGTGCAGAAAGTGCTTTTCGGGCTATGAGAGGTTCTCCAAGCTCCACAAGACCCTGCATGATAATGTTGCTAGAGCTATTGAAAGCCAACTGAGCCAAGAAGCCCAGCAGGAGCGAAGAAAGAGGCCAAGGGTGGAGAAGAGGGACGCTGCTGGTTTGCCCTCTCAGTCTGGAGAAAGCAGAAATTCACCATTAGTATCGGTATGAATCACGCTTGTTGTGTTGTAAAGTGTACATTACCCATTTTTTATTCCTAGGTGCGTGTTGGATATAAGAGGCCGAGGACATTTCTTTTAACTCCTCAACGTAAACATCTAGGCAAAGCTGTTGCACGCAGGAGCAAGACAGCCATAGCAGCTGAGTGTATGAAGGATCGCGCTGTTCAAAAGCACATTCTGAAGTTAGTGGGAAAGATGGTACATGCCGAGATAAAGAAGTTCTGTTCGCACAGCGCAAATTCCATTCTCAAACGTGATGATCCCCAGTGTATTAAGACCTTCTCCTGGGAGAGTTTCAACTGTGAGATCTCTAAGTTTGCACCAGTGCTAAAGAGTATTCTCCAAGCTACTTGTAAGACAAAAGTGAGCAGTACCAACTTCAATGTTGTGATGTGTGTCTGCGTGGCTCTTCTTCTGCGAAACCGCGATCCAAGAATGAATCTCATCCAGAAAATCATCTCCCTACTTCTCTATGGAGGTCATTCATCCAAGCAGGTACGTTTGTGTGCCTAACAGTGTCTGCGAATAACACAGCATTGATTTAGATTATCATGAAAATGACTATTAATTATGTTGCAGACCTATATTCGTCTTCAAAAGCTAAATTTGACGGTGTCTCACCCAAGTTTGATCCGTCTTCTAAACAAGGTTGGGTCTACATTTGATGAAAAAGCAAAGAAGTGGAGAGATGGCCTGCTGAATTTGCTCCAGACTTCTGAAACTTGTGTAGGTTTATAGCTCCAGTACGATGGGCGACAACAAAAGTTATTAACTCCATGCATACATGTTACTTTGTGAGGATATAGCATTGCTAAGTCCATGGTCGACAACTCATCTGAGATCGTTTTACTTGTCACTCTTAGACAGGTTGTTTTGTCACTATCCATTTTACGTGACATACAGGGACATCCTTGCGGCACTGAAGAGTCAACCCCGCTTTTGCCGGAGGAAATGGATGATTTTGAAAACCTCAGCTCCAGTGATGACTCTGATGATTCCGATTCAGATGCTTCTTTTCGTAGTTTCTCACCGCTCACCTCATATGATGAATACTACTCGTCTAGTGACAGCAGCATGGACAGTGATGGCTCTGGTGATGAAGAAGAGGACAGCCATGTTGACGATGGTGACGATTTCCAATCATGTGGTAAGGATTTATCATGTACTAGACGGTCTCAAAGTAGGGGAATGATAATTATAGCATAATGAGTGTTAATTACATGTACATTGTCATGTAATCATTGTAATAACACACAGATGCTGACGGTGCGGAGACTTCACAACTCCCTCAATCATCGTCTCTCATCCTACAAACACATGACAGTTCTCAGCAAGAAGCATCTCCACCACATTCAGTTGACGATGATCTAGGTACATTCTTGTAATACCTTAGTGAAACAATTGGAGCAAGGTAACAATGCCTTGGTGTTATCATAGTATTGTTCACTCTGTTATAGTGCCTATTTACACCTTGTGTGGAGACAACATTGACAAGATCATCCGGCGTCGCTATATCCGTACCGATAGTAATGCCACTGCCACATCACTACACTACTTCCACTTCTACGCTGTGAAGGATAGAATTGATTTTGGTGACCTAGGAGAAAAGACTATTGTGTATGATGGAGCTGATCAACTGCAGCTGGCATTATCGTTACTTCCATCTACTGAGGATGACGTGGCTATACGGAGAAACATATGCGTCCTTATTTCACGGATCCTATACAACAACTTGGGTTTTTTCAAGGTGGCCTTCGATGGTGTAGTGGAGTGGCATATAGAGCACGCATATTACAAGGAGATGTCGATGAAGTCAGATGTGGTGAGCTGTTAATGTTGTTGTTTTTACATTTGATGAGGTGTGCAATCTACCATTAGGTGCCATTGGGAATTATACCAAAAAACGAAACGAAGAATGATGAGATGGTGGACATCATGGCACATATGCACCAGTACATACCAATCGTTGAGTCTTCAGAGGAGGTTTATGTGCCAAGCCTGGATGAAAATGTCGAGTTTTACAAAGCCAGATCTTTCCCAATTATTGTCGCTGGTGATCAACTCACAGCGGCAAGAGCTCGAGGTGCTAAAAAGACAAAGTGCAATTCTGACTCACCTACAAGCAGGTTTGAAGGCCTGATACCAACTGCAACTGACTGGCATACCAAGCAAGCACTACTTGGGGTAAGAACAATAGGTACCGTACACGTTCTAATTAACGAGCCTAATTACAAGTGCTGGGTGGCGCGCTATTAGAGCGTGGAAATTAGCGTTTGCGCACAAAATTTGTACACGAAAGTATAGAGACGCGTGGGTGGGCGCATTTAAATAGAACGTAAAAATTGCACTTTAGGCCTAGGTGGCGCATCTATTAGCGAGGCGCGTTAATTAGATCGGCTACGGTATTGAAAATATTGCTGTACTGCCTTAAAAACCCGGTTCAATATAAGAGTTTCCATTATTCTTCTTTGTAGATCATTTGGAAGTATTTCTACTCTCTGCGTTCTGCTGGAGATCGTGGCACACTATACCAGCTCAGAAATCGGATTCATCGCAGCAATGTCCCAAACGTGCCAAAGAAGGACTTTAACGCGTGCGAAGACTTCCTTGATACAGTGATTTCAAGTCACGTCGTTGCAGCTGCTATGGCCACGTTCAAATTAGAGTCCACTAATGATACTCCAGATGATTCAGTGCTAAAAGATGCTGATCAAGTGTGGATGAAAGAGAAGGAAGAGAGGAAGGTGATTATGGAGGAGCTGTGTATGCAGGTGTTTGACAAGTTCATCTCACTTAGCTTTGGCACAATGTCGACATCGACCAGCTACGTTCACTCAGCAGATGATGGTGTATCGAGCTACTCCATTAATTCAGCTTTTAAGAATTGGATGTCTCTATATGGAGTTTGCCGATGCTATAAGAGAGGGTGATGGGGAGCGTGTTGTCCGATGCTGGCGATATTTTATGCCGGTATTTCGTGTGTGACGGCGCACGCTGAAACGCGGCTGCGGCCCTGTTCACAGCTGATCTTTTATTATTAAAGATTCAATTCAGCCATACACCAATCACAAGAATCAAGACATACAGAGAGCACACAACAGAAAGAAAACTGATACAACAACTGAACAACTGAACAACTGACTAGACAGCTGACATGACCATATAAGGTAATGAAACGATGACTGCACAAACCGGACAGTCAGGTACACAAACCAGTTTAACATCATAACAAGAGACAGGAAAAGGGTCGTCACACGTGCAGCTCAGTGCACCAACTATGCATGTGAGTCCTTCAACTTGCTTTACCAGCATTTGTACGCCCTATCACCAAGACTCTCCAATCAGTTGATGTGGAGTCGCTTTGTCAATGTGCATGGTCGGCCGGGGAGAAACATACCACTTGACCTTCACATGGAACACCTGAATCGCCTGGCGAAGGATGCGATCAAGAACCTCGGTTCTAACAAAACTGTGGGGGCAGTTGCAAGAGTCGGTCGATGCATTGGTACCCTGTCGCATGTGTTGGACCAATTTGATCGTGAAATATCTCTTAATTTTGGGTCTAGCAAGTACAAAAAGCCCCGTGCGACAAAGGACATCGCCATTGCCGTGGAGGAGTTGGTCAGTTCACAAGCATTTTCCATTCAAGAGGGTAGAAGGCACCAACACTTTCCTAAGGGCAAGGACTTGCTGCAGTCCGTACCCCGAAAAGACCTGCTTGATTGGATGACACAACGACTTACACTCTATGTGTAACACTGTCATAATAACTTCATAATGACATTAGTCATCAGGATAATTGTAATTCTCTTCATTCATACCTTTGACCACACTTGTCGTGCTAATGGTCAGTAACTTCAACACATTAAAATTTAATAATAATTATCAACACATAAACGTGCATGTAAAACTGAACAAACTTGAATGACTCCAGAGGTAGTAGTATTGATTAACTTTACAAAGTAACAAAGGAAGCCAAATTTTCATGACAACATTCACAATTACATGAATGAGCACAAATGTCACAGCACATACAGCTACTACCTAAATGCTCGTGTGTGTATTTCTCCATAGACTGGAAAAGAACATCTCTTCTACACACCGTAGTGTTTGCTGCATACTCTTTCATGCTTTTCTCACAGAGGTGATAAGTCCTTGCTTTCAGCAGAGTTGCTAGCGCTGGCCTCCCATCTCTCCCTGCACGTCCAGTTTCTTGGATGTAGGACTCAATGTCCTCTGGCAACCCAACATGGACGATTTGCCGTACATCGGGACAATCAAGTCCTAGTCCAAAGGCAATGGTTGCAATGACTACCCTTAATTGACTCGGCTTAGTGAACAAGGAAATAATTTCCTCTTTATGGTGTTGGTCTGTAACGCTTGTGAACATGTCAACAAGTCGAAACCTTGGAACGTTCGGAGTATCCATCGGCTCAGTAAGTTGAAAACCCAAACCATGAGCTAGATAAATGTAAATGTCCGCACACGTGTTGAACGATTGACAGTAAACTATTGTTCTTGGACAAGTTTTCCTGTCCTTCTTCAGTCGGTTGAGCAACGGTTTGAACGTCTCACTGACGGTCGTAAATGCCACAACGCTGTAACACAGGTTCTTCTTGCAAGGAGAGAGAGCAACTACAACAGGTCTCACCATGCCTAAGGTATTTCCAACTTTTATGCGAACTTCCTTGGTAGCTGTGGCAGTCAAGGCTAGTATATTCACATGTTGCGGCAGCAAGCTTCTTACTTCTCCTAACCTCTCCATGACGGCACGAAAACTCTCACCCCTGCATTAGACAGCAATACTTGGTCTATCCACCTCTATAAACTTTAATTAATGCTCACCATTTCTTCACAGTATGTGCTTCGTCTATAACAAAAGCCCTCAACCGTTCACTGTAAACTTCTCCAACCAGCATCTTTCTCCACACGCCAACAGTGACCAACAGCTCAGGAGTGATGTACACCAACTGGTATTCACCCTCTTGCACCGCTCTCCTCAGGGATTTGTTGCTGTCTCCTGTGACCTTGGCGGCTCTGAGCCCTTTAGCAGAATAACTAGCCACCTGTACATACATGTAGATTGGTTTTATGAAGTATTCCAACATCACACAAGGCTGACATTTGTTACCTGGTCTTTCATGAGGGCTACAAGTGGGGAGACAACTAGCACGATACTGAATCCGGTAGGTTTTTGAAGCAAGCAATCAAACACCGCTGGTAGACAGGCATAGCACAGACTCTTCCCGTATCCCGTTGGAAGCACTCCAAACACGTCATGGCCAGTCACGAAGGATTCCACGATCTGCAGCTGCTCTGACTTCATCCCTTCGTAGCCCATCGTCCTACTGGCAGCAACAGCCGCTTCCCGAACTGCGTTCGCCGTGAACATCACCAACCAGCCGATTCACGCTTCTCGCTAAGCTCGCGGTTAACAGCCACTTGAGCCACTTGAATCCTGCAATCTGATTGGACTGCAATTTTTCTGCAGTTGGAACAAATCCGGGTATACGCGTGATTCCCAACCTTCCCCCTCTCCCCGCGAAGGTTGGGCTCCGCCCAACTAATTCAACTCTTGCTCAATCTTTACGTTCATTTCGAACGGCTCCGCCCAGGTCCATTTAATTGCTTTCCGGGTCACGCGTAGTATGCGGAAACGCCATACACGTGCATAGCAACGCCTTTAGACCATAATTTCTCGATTTTGGGGGTGTGGCGCGATTGCAAACAAAGCGCTGTATCTCCACAATGAAGCGCGCGATCGGCCTAAGACTTGAACGCGGGTTAGCTCTATGGAAGAGCTTATCAATCATGCATCGAACTCAATTTTCAGAAAAAATCCCATACGGAGGGTTTTCCCAAATCCGGTCACATATCCACTTGTGAATGACATAGGATACAATGTAAAGTTTCAACAAAAACTACCAGGCTTGCATTACACAACAATGTTGACCACGCCCTCCAAAGGACATAATGGACACTTTGGTGGCTTCCTAAATGAACATGCTCCAGAGAGATACCGTACCCTCGCAAAAGTGGGGCCCCATGGGCGGTGCCTCTTACATTGGGCCAAGATTGGGGGATGGGCCAATATTCGAGGTATCAGTATCGCGTTTAGACACAAAAGAGCGCCCAGGTAAGTTACCCACGTTATCTTCATAATTTGAATAGTAGCAGCGGCTACTATTGATTTCAGCCTTATTCAAGCACGGTTACCAATCCAGAGCAAGGGCAGCTGCGATACTTCGTGTGTCATTGATTGCAGCCGTATTAAGCGGGTGTGGCTATGATTGCTAGTCGTGCACGATCGTTCAATTGTGCTGAAACATGGCATAAAGCTAATTAGACTTAGTTTTATGAGGTTACTTATCGATCTTACATTGATTATTTGATGTTTAGTCCTCATAAACCAGCCATTTGACCTGCGATTTCAAGGACAGCTACACATGGACACATATTCGAGCAAATACTAGACAAGAAAATTGAGCCCAAAGAGGGGGGGGGGGGGGGGGGGGTGGGCCGACATTCCGTAGTGGGCCCTCTTTCGCAAGGGTACGGTACAGTGTATATCCTTGAGGAGGCAGTCTACTTCCATGCATTATGAGCCAGCCTTAATGGTATCTATACTTTCTCAACCAGCTATTCAAATTGCCTTTTGATAGCTAGCATACAAGATACATGTATGTGTAGCTTAGCACTGGTATATTATGCAGTAGTTTAGTTTGCGATTATGCGAATTTTATCAAAGCCACAAAATTTAAAAAAATCACAAAATAAACATGCGCATTACATACATTGTGCAACAGAGCGGCCGGCCGAGATGCGCACCATGAATGCCAGTCAATGTTACAACACAATTGACAAAGTTTTACCTCACATAACATACATGTACCAATCCTATGGTATACACTCAGAACTACAATCTACAGTTGAATCTACACTAAGACCTCCTGTTTAAGGCAAAACAGAAATGTATGTTTGCATTTTTGCCACTATGGTACAGACATTGATGTCTATACCATAGTGGCAGTATCATCACGCGCACCCGAGGGCAAAATAACTGGTGTTAACTGGTGCGGCCAACCATGTATCAACTATTACTTGTAGTTTAAAGTGTGGACAGTCCTTAATGCACCTGAGTAGGAAATCAGCCGCAAACTACATTCATGTACATGTACCTTATAATATTATATAGTGAAACAGTACCTATGGTGAGATTTCTGGTCTTTTTATACTATATACAACGAAAAATATTTTTCAGAGCGACAATTTTCTTATATAGTCTGTGTCATTACATGAGGGCATGGATACGCGTCTTGGATGCGCCCGGTTGCTATGAGAAAGTCCGCACTACAAGGCTCAGGATTGGTCAGAACTGTAGGGCCGTGTGCCTCGGGCCATAGCTACGTACAGCTTAGCTAGAGATGCACTGTCGAACGATCGGCGCGAAAGCGCCGCGCGCCTGCTAAGCAGGCGCTGGCGATAGCCACCGAGCCTCGAGTGAAGCGAGAGGCGAGGTCTGTTGCCTGTTCTTTATCACACCTGTCAGTAGTCCGGTAGCAATGTTCGAGCAGAGGGAGAACATCGCCATTGCACACGTACACTTAGTTGTCATGTGGGGTGTGGCCTCTGCAACCACTTCCATCTGCGCATGCGCACGGTACTAATGGGTAATCTTGCCCAGACAGGATACTGTTTGTGCATGTACTACAATGTACGTCTCTATGTTTTGTGAGCATGTACTGTTAATAGATGATCATGCATACTAACCACATTATCCCATGATTGTGACATTAAACATACTTGTTTTTAGAAGAAATTTTATGGTATGATCGAAAAATACAGCAGCAAATTTAACCAAGCCAATGACGTCTTCTGCCATGCTTTTACATGTATCTCAACTCGGCCTCAAACTAATAGTCGCTCATGGCTTGTGATGGGAGTCTAGATTCAATGGAACGTGGAATAGTGGAATACTGGAATGGCAATTAACGACCCTGTACCGGTTTTACTTGTTGTGATGTAATAATATGGGAGTATCCGGGCCATACTACTAGTCTACCCACTCTATGATGATCTCCTGAATGTTATTTTGCACTACTTGCCGTTGTAAACACAAACACTATGAATGGTGGCTGCACTGCACTCTACTGTACATGCACACATTGAACTCAGCCCTGAAAGGGAACTATTACAACTAGGTTTGGGTGTAGGGTAGAAATTAGCTCATCAAGGGTTAGATTCTCTAGTTTACATGTAGGTGTGCCAACAAACACTAGAATTTTCCCCGAGAAAAAGTTTGTGACTCACCTATGCCTGATCGTGTAAGTTGATCCATCCTGATTGACCATCAACACCTTATACATTCGTGGATAAATCTTCTTATAGTTTGCTACTGGGAGTGGCTTTCCGTCAGGCCCAAGCCCCAGTTTCTCCAAACGCTTAGCTGCCTTTGATAGTCCAGATGCACGACGGTAATGAAACCAGAGTCTTCTCTCCCATTCTTGACTAGTTCTAATGCATGAAATATGTCTGCAAACAAATTTGTCATACAGTATTAACATAGTACATAAACTGTACCATGCTTCAAAAAATTCAGCCCACTAATTAGTCAATATCTGAATCACTGCAATACAACATGTACATATAGTTGTGCACGTGCAAACGAGTAAGTGCAAGTACTATGATAAAGCATAAGGATAGCAGTACATATCAATACCGTACTTAATCTAATACTACGTATGGAAAAAAAAATAATTTCATTTTTGAAAAACGCACGATTTTCTGGTAAAGGTCGTCAATCGCTCCATATAATATACGTTATGAGAATTCGTAAAATGCTAATTTCTTACGTTAGATTGGATCATACGTTGTATTCGATTAACTACGGTATCATACATGTATCTATACAAGGCTCTGACTTCAAGGAGTGTCTAAATAATATTCGCTCGGGATTCTACTCTAAATCACGTAGAAATGTCCTAAAGAATGTCTAACAAATTTAGATCATAGCAATCAAGCGGGCAGCGGTGGCGAGCTTCTTGATCTAGAAGTGTTGCCATAGTCTCGTACGGCCCAGCAATGAAGTGAATCTACAATGACTGTTAGAACTGTTGTCTGAATATCACTTAACTCTCCTGTGTCTCAACACTGGCAAGTTGCTGTTCGCTTTGTTTCTCAGGTGCGCTTGCTAACTCAGCAAGCTCCAAACGGACTCCACCTACTAATTATTGCATCACGCATGCATGATGTTGCTTACTGTGAGTGGCTTGTGGTTGTATACTCAACCATTGGTACTAGGATATTGGTGCTTCAACTGGGCTGCTAGACTGCAGTTTCTGTCTCAATTTTTGTATCCATGGATACAGCCAAGCTTTTGGCCTCATGCTTCATGCTATGAAATTTACAGGTGTCTATGAGAAATAGACACCTCCTCCTGACCAATCGATCTAGTCTGTATAATATTATACTGAGCTGCAATAATATTACCGTAGTTAATCGAATACAACGCATGATCCAATTTAACGCAATAAATTAGCATTTTACAAATTCTCATAACACATATATATATGGAGCGATTGACGACCTTTACCAGAAAAATGTGCGTTTTCAAAATTGAAATTATTTTTTTTCCATGTGTAGCATTAGATTAAGTACGGTATCTAGATATCGAATAAGGTACCCAATTCCACGATGTACCAATCCAGACAGCTTTTGGCACTTACAACTATGCATTTCTAGCCTACGGTATATAACATTCATAGTTGCCAAGTGTCTCTAAATGACCGGGAGTGGAGTCAGATTGTTACTCTTGCACAACCTCACCTTTATGCTTGGGTCCAATATAATGCCGTATAGCCAGAAATATTGGCGGGA
Source organism: Cliona cf. orientalis (assembly GCA_963930775.1). Classification (NCBI taxonomy): domain Eukaryota; kingdom Metazoa; phylum Porifera; class Demospongiae; order Clionaida; family Clionaidae; genus Cliona; species Cliona cf. orientalis. Next base: position 4,245,823 of record OZ005703.1, read on the forward strand.
ATTAAATTTGGTGATTGAGCCCAAAATCGCTATTGTAAGAATATTGGTGGTTCGGTACGGGATCGCCATACGTATTATATGCGAGTAGGAAATTTTGGCGGATTCTAATTTGGCGATTGTAATATAGACCGCCAAACTGCCAAATTTTCCGGCTATACGGTATTATGGAGCTGTTCTGCTGTAACATGCACTAGTGCATTGGTTTTACATGTACATGTACACAATGTATGTGACATCATTTTAGAGCACATACTCTTTCTAATCATTATCTGAGTCAATTATAATTATCTCCCACACATATTATGAGCAATAAGGGGAAAAGCAATTGTTTTTTTTTCTGTTGTCTTTCATCTACATAAAAATCGTCAGATCTCGGAATCTAGACATCTGAGGGACTTGTACTAGCCTCGTCCCCAGGCCCTTTGAGGGGAGGAGGAGAAAGGGCCTGGTACACACTGTTTGCGCATGCTCAGTTACCCTAAGAATCTTAGGGGATCGGATATTTCCTAGTATACTTGCCCTTTGACCTTAACTCCTTTGGCAAGCTTAAAACGGTTCGAGTTTCGAGCGAGACTTCGAGGAAGCTCAAGGGACTTCGCCTTATCGATCAACGAAGGACTGCCTCGACTCCAATCGGAGTAGGCGCGCGTTTAGCACGAGCGCTAGTGCGAAGGTCAGAAGGTCATTCCGTATTCTGTAGACATATGGATCGTTTCACTTATCAGCACGTGGTAGGGGTTAGTGTACGTAAACTTTTACGGACGTTTTTACGGAAAAGTTGACGCATGCGCAAACGGTGTGTACCAGGCCCTTTCTCCTCCTCCCCTCAAAGGGCCTGGGGACGAGGCTAGACTTGTACACACAACCGATATCTGTCGAAGTTTATATTGAGAATCTCTGATCGTTTGGTAATTAAGGCCCATGAACATCGCAAACACTATGCCTTCATAATACGTAACACCCACTGCTAGCCATGTGCCTTCCACTCATGCACACAACCTACATGTATATGTAGCATAATGTCATCAACAGGCTCATACATGCTGCTCTATAGATGCAGGGTGCAGATACAGCGTGCAGGGTATGTGCTCTGTCTACTCAGGCTCAAGAGTCATAGTATGACCTCTGGGCGTATACCTTGCATGTATCTTAAGTTTTGTTCTTTCTCTTTTCGGCCATGCATACCAGCCACATTATCCTGTTATGATTATAATAATATTATGTAACATCGCGTATTTACTCGTATTAAATATACAGCGACTCATAGTAAAACAGCAGTGTATGATCCATTTAAATATTCACCTTACTAATGAAAGAGTTCCAGATATCGGTAATAGAGAGTGAAATAAAACGCTGGAGCTATGACCTGAGCAACAAGAAACGTTCATCCACCAGCAAAGCGCCATGTGGAGGTCAAAGGTTAAAACGAGATCGTGATCATGTGACCATAGATTGTATACATGTACCGTGTATACGCGTGCGCGTATATTAAAATAAGGCCTTCGGCTAGGAGGAGGTGTAGCTGCTCGTAGCTTGTGTGCTCAAAATGGCTGCTGGACGGTTTCTAGAGATACTGGTTGTGTTTATCTTCGTAATACGTGCTTGTCGAGGTGAATGTATTGTTGACAGCCGTTATGGTGGGTCATATGCTGATTATACACATGTATGATGTCATGTATTGTTGTACTGGGTCTGGGGTACCCTTTGTATCAGTATACATTATTTGATGCCGGCCTTTTATAAATAATTATTGTGGTAGGTGGTGAATATCAAATGTGCGTCAATCGTCCCAGCACAGTAAAAGTTGGTGACAATGCAACTCTAGAGATCTACCTGAAGTAAGTATTACATTAGTGTAGAACATGATTTAATAAAGGGGGCTCTGTAGGCGAGGGTCTAGTATTGGCACGTTTCGGAACTTGAAGGAAGGGGTACCCGCAGCCTCTACGGTTCCTATGCCTATGTGTATATGTCCATCTGACTATCAATGATTTCTACTAACCTGATGGAGGTCAGCTGTACTGTATCTGTGTCCATGGCCTCCCCATCACTTTCAAATAATTTTTATGTGCATATGAGCAGAAATCATGTGGCGTACAGTAGGCATAGGTAGGTATGGCCAGCAAAATTGCACTGTTTGTGATGCCAAGAGTATATAATATACTCTTGGTGATGCTCATAGACCATTCTGAACAATTTTTACTGATTCTATGTACCGTGTTTATGCTAATAGAACGCATGATCCAATTACCGCAAGAAAATTCAATTCCAGGAATTTTCTGTATTCTATTAGAACGGAAGCGACTGTCTGTAATTATTTTCTATGAATCCAATTAGCGCAATAGTGCTAAGGTGAGGCTATTACGCATGCTCAAACCGCGTGCTGCACGGTTAAACCACACCTGCTTGCGTTCTGGATATCTCGCTCTGTCTCTCGGACTCGTTGCTAGCTATAGCTAACCAAATCGCAAGTGTCGTTCGTCGTTTATGAGGGTACTAAACTACACTCGGGACTGACCTTAGTTGGAACTGCACTAAGTCCAGCAGCCAGGGCCTCAGGCTGCGATCAGCACGATTCAGTGGCATCGTTAACCATGCGGCGCGGCTGTCAGAAGGCCTTTCTCATGCTACCCTCGTGATGATCGGGGCCAGGGCACAGGTACGATACCATCGATAGCCACTATTCGCCGTCGCTCAAAGCTATGCTAATTGTTCTATTACAACGTAACATCTAATTAACGCAAGAAAATTCACTTCCTGGAATTGTTTTGACTCTAATTGTGCGCAAACCAGATTTGAAATTCTTTTTTTTTTGCTTGCGTTCTATTAGCATAAACACGGTATATGTACTTACATGTACAAGTCGCTCAGATGCTGAGATCTTGAGATTTGGAAATTTTTGTGCCAATAATGATAGGCAATAGACAATAAACAAAATTGATCATACTCCTTGTGTATGCGAGCGGGGAAATAATGCTCAACTATGTAGTTAAACTAATGAGACTTAAGGTTATGGTCAACAGTTTCATGAATAATTAATAAAACACTCTGTACATGTTGTATATCATAACTATAAACTCCTATATAGTCTGTTCCAGCCTTCTCCTTATTTCTTTCTGCTACTCATGGCCTAGAAAAAGCTTACTCGAACGATATCTTCTGGTCTTGGTCCGCGCGAGCAGTTTCACCACCGTTTCACAAGTTTTCACGTCAGTTTTTGCTTAGACATTGGCAGCCTACATGTAGCTATAGGCTCCACTTTCAGCAGTAAGCTTTCATCACTCTCGAGGGCCACAGGTAGCGTTTTTGCTTCAAAACCGTTCCTCTTTCGATAGACTCCACAAAGCGCTGGCGCGAGCGGCTCCTTGAACTGAACCGCTGCGCATAAAGTCGGCCATAGCTCTGGCCTCGAACATACTAAACGCAAAATTGAAACGTGTGGCCCTGCCTCTATTGTTGCAGAATTAGAACGGACCGTATATACGGTATCCTACATGTATGTTTTTAACTACGCGAAAACTGACGTGAAATTTTTAAGCGCTTGCCGTCCATTGCTTTGTATGGAGATAAATGTTCGTGCACGGCGCGAAATTAAACTGTATACCGTAACCTTAAGCTGATTTGGTATCATAGAGTTGATAGACACTGTATGTGCATAAGTAGGGATTACTTGGACAAGCATGTATGATATAAATCTCAGAGCAGGTACATTTGTAACTTCCTAAAATAAACCCTGATCTATTTATCAAGACCAAGAACATTCATGAAAGATAATGTGCACGTCAGAACCAGAATATTACTGAGCCTATACTAGTGATCACATCCCTCAGCATCTTTGCTGTATACAGGCAATTTGAGTACATGTGTATACTTATAATCTGTTATTTTCTTTGTAGTCCTGGCTATGTTGATAATGCTACCAACTCAACACTGACTCTAAATCTTTCCCTTGCTCATGAGTTGGCTAAATACCCTCATCAGGTAAATATGGAAACCCAAGTTCACTGTCATACATGTAAGTGCATGTTGTGTTTATGCTAATAGAACGCAAACAAAAAAATTTTAGCGTGATTTTCTGGTAAATGTAGTCACACTTTACATTAAGCTGTATTACGAGAAGAATGCAAACTTTCTTCACCCCTCAACTGCGGACACCTGTAATAATATAATGGGCAATTCTGAATATCCAGATTGTATCTCCATAGACTTCAATATAATATTTCAACCCCCACAACAGCTGACACTTTGCTTGGCCCCAGTACAATCACTGCCCATACAAACTCACCCTTATAGTGGACACTTTGGTGAAAAATTTGCAGACTCACTTGTTAAATAGCAAGAAGAGCTAAAGGCTAGCTATAGTGCTACAAGTGCACTAGAACTGCTAATATCTGTGTTAGCAAGCTGGACTAGCTTCTATGTGAGGTCATGGGTCACATTATATCATCAGTTATAGCAGTAAGCCACACCCACCATACACTGTACTTCAGTAACCCCTAAAGAGCGGACACCTCGCTAATCTGCCTTTTTACTGAGCCCCAAGGGTGTCCGGTATAGAGGGGTTCCACTGTACATGTACATTGTATATGGATCTTTCTGACACACACAGCATATTTAACTGCAATTACACATAATAATATTATTATTATTATATCTGCTATTTATTTCTGTTTGCCAAAAGTCTGCAAAAATAATAAATCTATCATTTCTTTTGATGATAAATGATTTTGGGGGGGGGGGGGGGCGGTTTGGAATTCAATGTGAATTTGCTACCAGTGTGGTCCTTACAGCTAAGGACATAGATATCCTTTCATGTCGTGGGCATATTTAATGATTGTGTGCTTCTCAATGGAATACTCTGCTTCATTTTCTACAGTTTGAGATTGTTGGAAACAATATCACTATCGTATACCTGACAAGCTTTCGAGCTGGAAGGACTGAGATCTCGTTTAGTTGTGTGGATGAAAACGACAATACAACATGCCCATTCTCTCAGTAAGGAAATTTTTACGTAGAATAAAACGGGGTTAGCAAAGCAAAGCCCTTGTGCTAATTAGCCCCCTGCTGCTGCACCCAATATGCTACATGTACCTCTGTGGCAATGACTCGGACGGTACATGTATGATTCTTTTGCTTAGCTACATGCATGTAACTATAGGCTCCTACATATTATATACTAGGGTGATGTAAACCATCAAGGGGGCAAGCCTTCGCTCATAGCATAGTAAAGGGTTGCCCCCTCACTATCTTCGATCGAAAGTACATGATTGTACAAGTAGCTATAGCTATCATCATTAACTGAGCACAATCTATTGTCACTATCAAGATCAAGAAAGGAGAAAAAATATATAGTTTAATATTAAACAGTTGTGTACTACATTCCCAGTATGTCGGGAGCTTTGGCCCCTATGAGGCTACAGAATTGTCTGGGCAACTAGCTTGGACCCACGTTCGTAGCCGATTACAGAAATTTAATAGATCATACCTAGACTTAGACTACATGGCCTTGTTGCTGTAGAAACTTTTCTTGTGTACTGTGCCTTGTTTTCTAGCTGTCTACTCGAGCTGGACGCGACTGCATCTTTTGGTGAGCTGCATTTAGAGTTAGCGTGGCCAACATTGACGATCTTTACAACAATGATTATGCGCATGCGCTATGAGCTAGCGAGCACGTGTTTGATGTATCGCTACGTGCTACATACATACATACATACATAAGTACAGCCATTTTCTCGTAGTACTGATTAGTGTGGGGCTCGCTCAGGCTCGCCCCAATAACACGTACATGTAAGTTGTTGCCTCAGTGTTCTCCCCAAGCTAAATGCAAGGCTTGACAGATTGGTATAGTTTGGGTGTGGCCTAGGTTCTAGCACTAGCCACCAAACCTCAACCGAAGCAAGAGGTGAGGTCTGTTCTTTATCATACCAAGGGTGTATACCTGTCAATAGTCCGATAGAAACGTTTGAGCAGAGCGAGAACATTGCCACTGCACACTTTGTTCGAACAGCTTGCAGTGAGGGTGTGATCTATGCAAAAATAGGTTCAAAGTTCATGCTGCTTCCATCTGCGTATGTGCACTATACTAATGGGCAATCTTGCACTGGTGGGATACTCTTTGTATGGACCATGCATGTCACTGATTTGCGAGCATGTACTGTTAATAGAGATCATGCATACTAGCCACATTATCCTATGATTGTGACATTAAACATACAATGTACATGTACTTGTATTATACAAAATTAATGTACGTTGTTCCAGCATTGTACATGTTTGTATTCGATATATTCATACTTGTTTGATTCCATAGGGAGTACATGAACTTAGTCAAACGTGAGGTATCCTTTGCCCATAGTCTTCCACTGAACATTGTCATCATTGTTGTTGGATGGATATATTTTGCAGCTTGGACTGTTTCATTTTATCCTCAGGTACCAAAAACTGGGTGTTCTTGTATACACATCAGGGGTGGATCCAGGATCTATCAGAGGGGGGTTCTTACTAGTAGAATGTGCGCAAAGCGTGCGTGAAAAATTTAAGCCACGCCCACTTCGCTCGTTGACCACGCCCATTTCCCCACTAGATTGCATGTTCGTGGGTCTTGTAAAACGCTCCAATACTTCACATCGACCAAGTATTCACTAAGAAACGTCCAAGTAGGTGAGCTAGAGACAGGCTTTAGTACTATAGCTAGCTAAAAGGAAGGGGGGTTCTATGAACCCTAAATTTTATACTACTACAGAGGCTAAGTACTAGACAGCTAATCAGAAAGGGGGGTTCGTCCGAACCCGTCAAACCCCCTCTGGATCCGCCACTGCACATACATGTACATGTACATTAACTTTTAATATTAATTTTATCATACACTGGTATGCATGACATAACAAGAAACTTATATACCTAAAATTTAATTGTACATAATGAAATTTATGTGACCAATGCACAATATAAGTGCACTAGGAATTAAGTCCATATTTTGATTTTATTTTAAAACTTCGGCATGGAAATAACTTGAGCTTTGCCGAATTTTTAGAGTTCAACATTCCATCTGCATGTGCATTCTATTCCCGTTTACAGCATATACGCGTGATGACCTTTGCTTGAAATTTAGAGATTTCAATCACTTAGTAAAGGGTGCCGAATAATTAGAAGGGCTGAATATTTAGAAGTACGGTAGATGCATACATTCTTCCTTGTCTTACTATTCAGTAATGGGTGCTCTAGCCATCCTACACAATCCAGATCTACATAATACCAAGTTGGGGTCTATAAGCCCTTGATAATACAATGTATATAATAATATTATATACTGGTACATGTGGTACATGTACATGTACAAGCGCGCCTCCTGTCTCGATCTCGTGCATGACTTAAGTATGACACAGTGTATTACACATTAATTTTAGGTGGTGGGACAACTGCACGCCATAAGATGATCATGCACACATCTTATTATCTACGTGAATTCATCGCTAGAAATCCAGAGCAATAATTATTAAGTACTCTTCTGGGTTGAGCTCTGTTGAGGTGTAAGCAGGAAAATGTGTGGGTAGGACACCCAAGGGGGAAAAATGCCCTATAAAAAAATAAGAAGAACACCCCAAGTACGTATGTTGTTCAGGTATCAGATCAGGAGCCAGAATTTATTTGATTCGACAGCTGGACATATATAATATTATGACCATTTGGGCTTCAGTGCATAGCCATATCCCACGATATAATATTATAATCAACTTTGTACACTGCATCTAAGACACAATTTCTTGATGATTTTTGCAACGTGCATGCACCTGCATCTACCTAGTCTTAAAGAATATAATAATATGTATTTATTGGTCATCACCTATGTACAATATACAGTGGCGGATTTAGGGTGGTTCCTAGGGTTCCATGGAACCCCCCTTTGGGCTGCACCTAGCACTAAGAAGTACTGAATCAGTGATGATAGGCTATGAAGTACTGATCGATAGGCTAAATGGATCCCCCCTCTCTGTCCACAGAACTAAGAAAACTACTGCTATGGCTCACCTTAGCATGCTTTAGCAGAAAATTCGTTCAAAAACGAATCGATTGGACTGGTAGGACTGATAGTTTCTCTCTAAAACGATCGAGATGGGCGTGGTTTTACCTCAAAAGTGGGCGTGGCTTCCAAAATTTCGCGCGCAACTGCGCTATTGGAACCCCTCTTCTACAAATCCTGGATCCACCACTGATATAGCAGGCAAAAGTTGTAAGGCAAATTGCTAACTACCAGAGGGATGTGGGAGTAAGCCAATGGTGAAAGGGGGACTTGGGCATATTAAATATAAATTGTACAATGTTACGTAGATTTTCCTCAACTTTTGGAGACGGAGTGTAGCAGGACTGAACTTCGATTTTCTTGCTCTGAACATCACTGGTTTTCTTGCATACTCCCTCTTCAACTGCGGTCTGTACTGGATACCAGAGATAGAGGTATTGGTACATATGCATACTACATAATATGTATAGTTTCTCATAATGTAGCTATGTACATAATGAAGTGTAATAATTATCCCTGCCCTGAATACAAGAGCAGCAGAATGTAATAGCACCTGTGTGAATAGTTAGACACTGTTTAGGAGGCGTCTACATGATTTAGAAGACTGAAGGGCTTGTACGTAGAACCCCGAGCTAAGCGAGGGTTCCACGGGTCCTGAGGGCTTCTAAATCACGTAGAAACTTGTCAAGTTACTTTGTTGCGTTAGTTGTGCAGATTGACCAATAGGAAGCAGGATATAATATTATAACAGTTAAACCCAGAAAACCACCCTGATCATGGGGGTGGAGACCGAGTGAGAGGGTGTGGTTTTACAACTATTGTGCACCCTTAGACCCTAATAATTAACTGATTATAAAAAATGGATAATTCGTTTATTGCAATGAGCGGCTTATCTGTATCAAGCAACTGTCTTTTTCCTGGTCACCGTTTCTTGACAACCCTTACTGTGGGGTGTAGCCAATTTAGTATTGACTTAGTAGTACATCTACAGTAAGATAGTTTCTTGCTGATTTTGCAATAGGCGCATGTGCTTAAAAACCCCGCGTCTACGATATGTGGCATGTATGACAGCAGCTAGTAATCATGCAGGTCTCTACCCTAGATACTGCTGAGGTGTATAATTATAGTACTACATTATTATTGCCGAGTTGTATAACATTCAGTGGGGTGTGTACAGCACTTCATTATGAATATCATTATTGTCCACATAGACTGAGTACTTTCATCGCTATCCAGCTGGAGTCAACCCTGTTCAACTTAATGATGTTGTTTTCAGCCTCCATGCTTTTGCAGCTACAGCCTTTACTATCTTTCAGTGCTTTATATTTGAGGTATGTATGCATGCATGTACAATGTAGTTAGAAAAAGGGTCCACTTTGTGCAGAATGCTAAGTAGAATAATAATTATAGTAGGTGTTTTTCCTTTACTACAAGGCATTATAATCATTCCCTCTCACAGCGAAATGGTCAGCGAGTGTCCTATACTGCTTGGGTAATTTTGGCTGGTCTTTGGCTGACAATGATCATTTGTTTATTTGTATCTGTTGGAGGCAAGCTACATTGGCTGGACTTCCTGTATGTGGTTTCTTACGTCAAGCTGGCAATAACACTACTCAAATACATACCGCAGGTACCATAGTGAATTGTATCATTGTTATCTTTGTGTGAGTTTAGGCCAGGCAAACTGAATTTGCAGTTTATTATCACCGCCCGCATGGATTTTCAGATTCCTCCAAAAATTTCCGATTGTATACAGCAACTATATTGGCCCCGCTCCCTTGAGAACTGCAATTGAAGGGCACGGCCTCAGCGATGTCTAGCGTTTCTCGCACTCTTTACTAGTTTGAAATCTGAATAATGACCGCCCACCCACATGCAAAATCGAAAAATCTGTTGACGATAAAACTGTGAGTTAGTTTGCCTCGCCTTTTACATATTTATTGTATATTGGCAAGCACCATTTCAAGGGGCAAGTGTGGCATGTAGGTAATTTTTATCCTGGGTTAGCACCCCTATGGACCAAAATCCATGCCGTGTTTATCCTGGGTGCTTAAGTGGGACACTGCAGTATTGCCATAGTAGAACGATATTATAACTATGCTAGTGCTCCTGGCAATAAGTTTCATTTTAGCCCCGTACCCAGGGCTGGAAGGAGGAAAAAGGGCCTGGTATCTTTTGTACATGCATGCACCAACTACCCCAAGAAAATCTGGGGTGCCGCAAATAACTGTATGCTTTTCACCCTCCTCCCACGACCTGGGTACAAGGCTAGTTACATTTTAATTTGTACAATACACCTGGTTACCAGGATATTGCAAATTATGCATACAGGCTTGGTTCAACTGCAGACGTCGTAGTACTGTTGGTTGGAGTATTGGAAATGTTCTGTTGGACTTCACTGGAGGATCCTTCAGTATTTTACAAATGTTCCTCATTTCATACAACTATGGCAAGTGCAGTAGTCTTGTGTACTATTTATTGTTTTAACAAGCCTAATTTCATTATGCAGATGATTGGAAATCGATCTTTGGTGATCCTACCAAATTTGGTCTAGGGGCCTTCTCCATTATGTTTGATTTGCTGTTCATGTTCCAGCACTATATCTTGTTCAGGGGTCGTCAGCCTTATGAGAAGCCAGGCTACAACACCATTGATGAGAAGGCACCACTTATACATGGTGATGAAGATGATAGTGTACCAACAAAAGAGGAACAGTCCATTCAACAGGAAGACTGTGGGGCAGTTAGCCTTTCCAAGAGATTTATGAGGCTCCTTAGGCTAGCGTGATTCTGTTTCCTTAGATAGTATTGTGGACTCTATTAAATTTATTATACATTATTAATGTTGCGTTTTTATATTTACACCAATGAGGTATATAATAATATGTGATAGCCAGGTTATCACTCGTTATCAGGTACACTTTCTGGCTGGATGATGCCCAGTTTGATCAACATCTTGACTTCCATGGTCAGATAATCATCGTACTCCTATTGGAAATAATATATCATTCAGTTAGAGCATACAAAGTGAAATAGTTGGGTGGTACAGCATTCTTAGAGGTCCTTTATTATTAACCCACATAGGCAAAATTGGTGTTCCAATTGCAAGCACATCATAACAGATTATGTTCACTGTGTGCCCTGTTTGGGATGGGAGGATTGTAGGGCCTACCAGAGATACTATACATTGCAGGTAATTAATTTTTTGTGGAAAGTCAGAGAAAGCCCTCAGAATTGGTTTGACAGCAAAACTGGTCCAGGGGTGCAGTGCTGTGTAAACTATGATGTAATCAATATGCTATCAGTCTGGCTCACATTATTTTATCACTGACACTTCTGCAGATAACTCGGACAAATAGCATAGGCTCGGAGAATATAATATAGCCCAAAAATTTTGAGGATTAAGTATTTTGTGGTTTTGACAAATTCTGCTTAAAAACAAATTTAATTTTCATAGATAAAATTTTGTGGTTGAGTCCTGCATAAACCACATCTAGCCATGTACCTGTGCACACAATAGAACCAGTAAGGTGTTTGAGTTTGAGCCAATGCTTCAAGGCTACTACGTCAACAGGACGCGTAGGACATCACTAAAGAAACCTTATCTTGCGAAATACAGAGATCCCTAGTTTAATAGCTTACAGATGATCTCGGAGTTGCTGTTGAAGGCATCAGCATCACTCTGGATTCGGCAAGACATGTAAGTGGCCTCACTTAAACTTCTTTAGAAGATACATAAATGCTATAAATGACATTAAGCCACTTGGGCAGATCTAGGATTTCCTTGGGGGGGGGGGGGGGGTGGTGAGGAGGAAGGTTCACTGCTTGGATGCGCATGTGTGCAAATATTGGACCACGCCCACAAACAGGTAGCGAGTAGGACTGCATGGTGACAAACTGATAGAGAACTAAACTTTTCAGGTTATTTTAGTCTGATTTTGTACCCAAATGTTCGTCAGGTATGTGTAATATAGCTTGTTGATTTGAAGCCTTGGGTTCATAAGAGGGAACTCCAGCAAGTTACCACTGTTCTGGGTGGGGGTTCACAGGCACCCTGAGAACTACCCTAGATCCGCCCATGCCACTATTAATAGAACTAAGACTCGACAGTCGAACTTGGAGTCACCAAGGGCTAGTAGTAATCGATTGTTCTAATGCGTAGAAGGTTGGTCATGCCCACAAATACTGAATATTTCGTGGGATAAAAGTTTTGTGGTCTATATCTGACCTGCGAAAACTTTCAATCTCAAAAATTTAGGCTATACAGTAGTCAAAAGAAGCCATCAGTTGAATGATAGTAATGATCGTTGTTGCTAACAGTGATAACAGTTGGCCGAATTCTATGATGCTTTTAGCCATGCCCCCTCACTGTAGCTGGTGTTGGTAGAAATTTTGTGATTGCCAAGTCAACCACAAAAATTAGCAATCCTGGCATATAGTACTGTATAGCGGGAAACTTTTAACCTTCATGAACAATTATTTCGTGATTTTACAGCCACCAGTGAAGTTTTCTCCACGAAATTTTAGATATGCCACACCCACTATGTGATCAGTTGAACATTCCACTGCAAAATGCTCCCTTCCTACTGATCCATGAAAGTTTTCTCCCTCGAAAGTTTCCCCTACACGGTAAGTTGTATATCACAGGAATTTTAGATGTTACTCTGTCATTTTCTTACCTTCTTCATTTTCTCCTCCCAACTCTCCCCAGTGGTCATGATTTCTGTCTTTTTGTCCTCCTATATTTGTATAAATTTGTGCAAGGAAAAGACAGTAGAATGATGCACATAATATAGCCTGGTGTCTTCTCAGGGACTGTATTAAGATGATTGGTAGCTAAATTTTAGAGGTTGAAAATTTCACAGGTCAGACAGAGGAGGTACAACAGGAAATCAAGCCACACCTAGTACTTATCTGAGGAATACAATCAACATTTGAACTCCACCCATTTTGTAAAAGCAAACCTTTCAAAAGCTCGGCATAACAGTTGTTTTGTAGCTACTAGCTAAGTGATCTAACAGATCTCGAAACCTATCAATAGTCTTTATAGCATCATTTTCTATGGCTGGGTATGGTTTATGCAGGACTCAACCATGAAAACTTTATCCGCGAAATATATTTTGAGCAGAATTTGGCAAAACTGCAAACAATTTAATCTTAGGCTATAAGGTGCCTACCAAGAGTATAGAGGGAGAGGGAGAGCGTCAAATTGCATATATTATGCTGTGTGTGATGTGGGCCAAATATCATATCTGGATAATTCAAAAATTTTAAACATTACAGCAGCCATGTGTATGTGCACAAGTACCATAGTAGTGCTAGTGCGCGCACATGTATGTAATTAAGTGCTAGCAAGTACATTCCACACATAAATATCATTACAAATGTCATGAACCACATGAAAAGCTGTTACACATAGCATAATTATACGCAATTCGACACTCTCTCTCTCCCTCTTTATATACTCTTGGCATATAATATCCACTCATCTAGCTAATTAGATGCCTGCACTGGCTGTAGTTAGTAAACCTATCCAATGCCCAACTCCCAAAACATAACTCTCCTTGGAGGGTGAACTTGGCTGTGCCGGGAAGGACAGGGAAGGAAAGGGTAACTACATGCTGCGTATAATGATAGGGGCCAGCTAGTTAATGCTGAATGGAAATTGGACTAGGTTAATGTACCTAATGCTCCTATAATACTTGGGGATGATTAGGGAGGCATGTCCTCCTGACACAGCCCGATTCAATCACGTCCATATGGACGGAAAGAATATGTACCAATAGAGGGAGGGCATGGCAGGGAAAGAACATCTGCAAACTAGCAGCACACAGCTGAACGTATAGCCTGTAACATGAGGCAACAGTGGCCAACTGCGCATGTGTTGCATATAAATAGGTAATGGTCGCCAAACTAGCTAGGTGCATGATGCGCACTGACTCCCCTCGCAGTTAACTTAGTAGTTTAGGATAGTCTTAAACCTCATGCTATTTCAATCCCCAGAAATAGTACAGTCCAACCTTGATTATCCAAATTCGAGATGCAAAAAATTCAGGGTCAAAGTACACATTGTGACCACGTGATTGGGTTGCAGTGAACCTACATTGCGTAGTTGCCACGCGAGAACCAGTGCTATCAAATCTAGTTCTGATGCTCAAAGAAATAAAACAAACGTAAGGTACATGTAAGTGTTCTATCAATCGAGGATGAGATTGAAATGCTCAATATGTCTGTCATATATTATATGTTTTTGCATGCATGATCGAATTTGTGGGTGTGGCTTGGGCGTGGTCAACATAATCCAAACTTTTTGCTTATCCGAACAGTTCGAAATTTCCCCTTAGCCAAAGGGATTCGGATAATCGAGGTTGCACTGTACAATATTTCTGCTATTACATGTAAGTGCACCACCCATGAGCCCTCCTTTCATGAGACTACAATAATAACAATGTCATTATCATGGAAATGTAGCTTTATCTCCAGGCCCATTCGCAGTCTTTCTCAATGTTGCACTTTGCAAAGGAACATTGAAAGCTGAGAATGAGCTTGGGGACAAGTTAAGGCTATGGAAAGGCTATGTAAGGTGCAAGTATTTACTGTGTTCATACTCAACCTACCATTGCAATAGTTTCTGCCTTGGCTGTATCCAGAGCCTTCTTCTCTTTGGCTCTCTTATCCATTCTAAGTGTGGTGAAGTCTAGCCTCCGTACTTCACGATCAAAAAATGCTTTCATGATGGGCTCCTACACAAATATCAAACCAGGATTTCACATGCATCTACTAAGATGGCAGCACAGTGGTAGGTCATACATATTAATCAGCCACTATACATTTATGATTAAGTACTGATGCTACTCAAGTGCACCTGCTCACAGCAAAAGAATATGCAAGAGTGCTTATGATGGAGGTTTTTAAGTGCAAGTGCCTACTTTTGATGTGCTAGTACAAATTGACCACTGGTTGTTTTGCTATCCATGTACTTAAAATCTTTCCATTCAGCTCAACGCCTCATTTGGGCTGAAAAAGAGGTTTACAAAAATCCTAACAAATAATATGGACTAGAAACTATTAGTTGAGGACGTACTTTGTATCACCAAGAACAGGTGGCCACACCCCAACCTTAACAGCTTCTATGGTACTCTTGTTGCTCTGGTTGGAAACTTTCATGACTATGAAATAATATTACTATCATAAGCCCCGTTTATGTGTACCAAACCAGTTCCAGATTAAACTGCGTCTATGGGCAAGGCAAAAACTCGATCTAAAGTCTCTGTATTAACGCTATACGTGTATGTACCACACGGTGCTGCATGTGCCATGTGTCCGGGAGTCAGCATGGTACTGCATAAATAAACGGCAGTCCTGTTTAAACGCTGGTCTCATTTCGAAGCCGGATCTCAAGAGCCAGGAAGGAAATAAAAGCCTGGGCTTGAATTCGAGTATATACAGCATGTACATGCATATCTACTGTCCATCATTCCGTATTATACCTGTAGTCTAGTCTCGTTCTCAGGCCACTCCCGTGTTTTCAATGTTATTTAATTTGACACACGAGTCTCCGAGCCAAGTGTGAGAGAGCGAACAAACACTTTAACATAGTAAATCTAGAGAAAGGGATTGGAGCATGCTCATCCAGCAGCAAACAAGGAAGAAAGACTGAGAAATGCACAAATGGAGATCTGCAGAGACACAAGACCAGAGACTCAGAGAGGCAACGCACATGATCACAAATGCGACCACTAAGACCACATCCCCAGCTAACTCCTAGCTAGCACGATAGGTGCCACACCCCCTCAAAGGCACCTGTACCCAGCCTTTATTTTCTCAAGACACTAATGAGCCCCTGGCTTCTAAACGAGACCAGTATTTATTTGAGCATTATTATAATATGGTTATATAAATGGAAAATCTCAATTGACATCACTTGTGTGGAGTGAGCCGAAGTATATATAAACAGAAAATCTCGATTGTGTGGGGCTTGCTTAAGCTCTCCCCAATTATGCATTTTAAGTATGATAGCATAATTACTATACAAATGTCATGAGTTGAGCCCTAGCACATACATGTACGCACCTCATTAGAGGAGGAGTGGCTAAGACTCCAGGGTACTTCAAGGATATGCAGAGTACCACTGCTATCACCCACGGCCAGTACCTGCTGCTTGCCTGAAATGATAATAGAATACTTGCACATTATCCAAGAGTCATAATTTGTCATTAGTTGAGCATGAATACAATGTCAAACTCTTAAAAAGTAATGCTTGCACTTAGCCCAGTACTGTACACGTGGAAATTTCGCCAAGCCAAGCTACCCTTGTACTGCAGAAACATTTGGTGAAACAAATTTTTTCTAATGCAGTAATGGTCGCCATATCCTCTAGACTATGTAATCATTAACAGAGGACAAAAATTAGTATGATAAATATTTGCCAATGAGAGCAGGTGGTGAAATTGGCGAGCTTTACCCTGGTGAAAATTTCAAACCTAAAGGCAATATTGACTAGCTGTGCCCTAAATGAATAGTAGGCCAAGTATGATCACAATTCTGATGAAAATTACCCAAGTCTGGTGCTAAATTCTAATGCCGTACAATTGACATTTCTTCTTTAAAAACTGGCACCTCATATTCTTTACCGAATTATGGAAATAATTTCCAATTTGGACAAATATCATCACACAAATAATAAGCTACACGTACATTTGTACACTAGATGTAAACATAGCTGGATGTTGAAATAAAATGAGCAAAGTATTATTTTGCTAAATAATAATATTATGGTAGTACAAACAGTACTCACTTGTTAGCTGCCATGGATGGATGAAAGTGATACTCATTGTTGAGATGTTCTGAGCCAGCAGAGGTTCATGAGATCTGAAACACACATGTACTCTAGCTAGTCATGTTTGCAAATCTGATAATAGTATTCTGCATGTCCACATACCTATCAAGCAGGTCCCACACGTCCACATTTCCATTCTGCTTTGTGATGAAAAATACACCTGTATGTTCATGCATTGTATTGTGCACACTTTAGTATCGTTGAACCACCATAATTGATACTTGCATGACACTGTAAGAAACTCAGCTAACACTTGTTGATTCGATGAAAATATATTATATTATTATAATGTATAATATATAATATTATACTGTAGTGTCCCGGGCAAACACCCACTATTGGGTAAGCACCCATAGCTCTTGTAGACCACATCCCTCAACGTACGTAGGTCAACAGCAGCTGCTCGAACTCACCATTGCAATGGTGACGTTCTCGCTCTGCTCGAACATCGAATCTACCAAACTATGACAAAGAACAGATCTAGTCTCTTGCTTCGCTCGAGGCTCGGTGGCACGTGGCCTGCTGAGCTGGCCTCTCGAAACACGCAGCACTTTGCGCTGTTCGTTTGAGGATGCATCTCAATGGCCACCCTTGTTTGTGCACACAGCACTGCAATTGACCAATAATTGTGGCCCTTCTAAATTTGTAGCAGAGCGCTTCTTTTATGCATTGTATTTAGTATACGGTTGTTTTTGCATGTGCTCGCTGGCAGTGTTCTTCCAAAGAAAAAATCGTCTAAAAAATATTTTTCGTTGTATATAGTGTACGGTTGTTTTTGCATGTGCACACTGGCAGTGTTCTCCCAAAGAAAAGATCAAGGCATGATAAAAGGGCATGGTGTGGGTGAAGCATGTAGCTACAATAAACCTTTAGGGTTATCCGATTCCCCACATCAAATGGAATTCAGTATAAAGGCTTGTTGGGCTGATATGCTTTATGCAATACGGCTCAGATTGCATGCAGTTATCTCTCAATCCTCTGCCTCTGAGTTGGACATCCAGACGCCTACTTGATCTCTGCTGGCTCTACATTTACCTATAGTTATCTACGTGCGATGGCACTGCTACATGTACGTTACATCAATTTTCTGAACCCAGAGGTTTTATTGACACCATCACAAAGTATAAGCGACCTCAAGCAATCAATGAAGAGAGGACCTTACAAGGAAAATAACGCTGAACTTTACACCCAAAAGGAAGGTACGTAGTTGGCTCTTCATAATAATATTATTATTAACCCTCGGCGCATGCGCGAGGGTTACGGTAGTCGTTCTGTGTGTAAGTGAGTGAGTGAGTGTGTGTGTCTGTTACCGCGCTAGCTGCTACATACCTGTTTTATACGTTGAAAACAAGGTGCCATTAGGCTTTTCGTCGTAGATACAATATATGCATTGTGTGGATTTCGTTGAAAATGCTTTGTTCAAAAGTTCTGGCGACATTTTCTGACCACCATGGCTTTCTTCGCTTCTTATCGAGCTCTCGCTCAATGAAAGAGACAGTAGCCGCTTCATTTAAAGAAGATTAGTGTGTAGCTCAAGCGATAGTTCTTGTAACTCGACTGACTCATCACTAGTCACAGAGGCTATCAACTAAGCTTCTTGGCTTTACTTTGTACTAGATCTGCTGATCTGGCATGCACGTGGTACTATTACGCAATACCGTGCAATCAGTAATGCGTTCTTGTGCATGGTTATAGTTACTCTCTACAACACTGCTAACAGGAACAGTGCTGCAGGCTTAGCTTGCAAATTTGTAACATGTAGACTAGTCACTACTGCAATAAATCGCACAGCGCCGAGGGTTTAGCACCAATGGTGTTCATTGTGACAGCAGCATGTTTCTACTCAAGAAAGCAAGTGATACTACAGTGCATTCAATCAAAAATGTCTATGTTAAAGAGCTAGGAATCAAATAAAGAAGTGAAGGTGAAAGTATTAGTGATGTTCCTCTCTTGCAGTAGAGAAACATGGTAGACAGTTATTACCGTATTTCTTCTAAAAATTCGTCATGAAAATAATAATATTGCTTTAGCTTCGCCGAATTTTTGGAGGTTAATATTCAATATTCTGTCTGCGTATGCATTCTATTCCCATTTATAGCATATACGCGTGACGACCTTTGCCGAAGAGAGCTCTAGTTAGAAATATGATTGTCGTGATTATCTCTACCTAAGTTTTTCATACGAAATTTTTTAGCACAAACTCTTTGCAATCTACGTGTATGGTACATACCTGGTCTAGTTGGTGACCACGCCCCACCCGTCAAGGGGACCGTTGAACTGCATGATTTGAACAGGGCATCACTCTGCATGAATAAACATACGTGTATTATGCTCATAAACTAGCAATTCTTATATTGTAGTGATTTGTCAATGACATTTCTTTTCCTTCCTCTGCTCAGAGCTGATAATACCATACTTTGAAAATAAGTCCCCCCCCCCCTTGCCCCAGATTAATGATAAAGGGGGATTATTTGGGAAGATATACTTTGGCTCCCTCTTTCCAGAGTGCAAAGTTCCAACCTCCAACAGAGAGCAGAATATCCCTGAAGAAAGGAGACCTCTCTAAGCAGCTAACTGTACCACAGTGGACACTGAATGAGGACTCTGGTGGAGAGGCTAACAGAGGTAGAGTACAAAATTAATATATAACATACTATACTGTATAATTTGGCTAACTTGTACTCATGCCCTGTCCCATACATGTGTATTAGTAAAATCTCATGAACAATCTTACTATTCTTCGGCTGTGATACATAGCACTATTTTGTTGTATGTGTACAAGGGTATTAATGAATGCTCACAGGCACCTCATCTACCATTATTTTACTGCAATATTTTTGTACCTATTAGCTTGCCACTCTCTGAGTCTCTGGTTGGCACCCAGTCAGAGTAGACTATCTCCCCATCCTGCACACACAGAATTAACATAATTATTATTCACTAAGCATACAAATTTTTGAACAAAGCATTTTCAATGAGGGCAAACACCCACAGTGATCTCTATTGGCATGCACGCAAGTCATATGGAATATTGATGATTTCATACCTTCTCTGGCCTAAACATTATCCTTAAAAATACTTATAAAGATAAAGCGACGACACAGGTTTTTTCTGTTTAAGCACGTGATCATTTCATATCTCCTCTGGTTTGAGCGGATCAGAGCAGACAGCTTAGCCCAGAAGCAATAAGTAATAATTTCCCAGTTTTTCAATGTTTCATACTGATACTGGGAGAGCCCGAGATACGACTAGCATCAACTGCTACCATACATCCTGGTAATACATTACCCTTCCTTTTAGCAGCAGTTTTTGCACTTTATTTCTATTAAGAGCAACCTTTCCCCAGTCAGGCTACAAAACCTTGCTGTAGCAGTAACTAATGTTGAATAGCCTTGTCCGCAGAATCCCTCCGATCATACTGATAGATAAACTTCTTGGCTTTCTGTGTAAGCTACGTATAACTGCTGACACGGCACTGCTATACTATGGCACATAATAATACCGTAGACTAGGTTTGACCTTTCTTATAAGTGCATACTTCCTTCCTACATATAATTTTGCAACTCACTATTAAGCACATAATATACTAAAAAAACAGCTGTGTACTGCATGCTAGTATGATACACAAAACAGGTACAACACACTATTTTTAAACTCAGTGCTACTCAGAAGACTCAAGTATAGAAGCTTCTCTGTGGCTGCTATGGCCAAAGTATTTGAGCGATGAGATGTAAGCACAGATTGTAGCTTGTTCTGCTGGCTGCTCCCTCTATTCTTCCAGTATTTTCTCGAATACTTGGTTTACAGGTTTGTAATTTTTATTTTTGGCAGATACAATATATCGTGCCCTCAAATGATAGTGTATTAATTAGTATCACAAGAATTTAATATATTGGTGCGTTGCAACACCAAGTATCCACCCAAATGATGTGGATTAGCCACAGTGACTGTATATCTTGCATGCTTGATAAGTAGACCAGGTCGATCATGCATGCAAAAACGTATTATAATAATATGACATTTACCGAGCATTTTGACAATTTTAATCCCATCCTCAATTGATAGAACGCTTACCTCAAGTTTATTTTACTTCTTTGAGTGTTAAAACTAGATTTGACAGCAGCACAGCAGCTGCTTCTTGCATGGCAACTACGTGACATAGGTTTACTGCGCATGCCCAATCCGGTCACGTAGTCACAATATTATTTACTTTGACCTTGCATTTTCTTTGCATCTTGAGTTCGGATATTCGAGAGTTCGGATAATCGAGGTTGGATTCTGCCAGCTCAAAATGCTTGAAGAATGTGAGAATTGAAAGAGGCCATTAGAATTTCGACTGACTAAAAGCGGTTGGAATCCTGAGCTAGCAAGTGAGCATGCAGCTACATAATATTATATCAAAGTCAAGGTTCACATGTGTGCGAAATGTGCCTAATAGTGGATGCTTAGGGCAGTAAACCAGCATGTGCTTATTAGCAATACCGTAAATTGTGAATATTTCGTGTCTAAAATTTTTCGTGTTAAATAATTTTCGGACAAACGACCCTGTACCACATTATCATTAATATTATGTATGTATTTTTGTGCGTTTAATTTCGCACAAGCCAGGCTGTCCGAAAATATTTTAACAACGAAATATTCGCAATTTACGGTATGTGCTTTAGCACTTACGGGGTGTGGTCTCATCACAGTGCAGGCGCAAAACTTAAAACCTAACATTCAACGGGCAAGTCTGTGAAATTTTTGCACCACGACTATACATTTAATCAATGCATACCTCAGTTCCAACAAAGAATTTCGTGGAAGCATCTTCAATGGCCTTATCTGTGGTAGACAATTCATCCAGACCTCCCTCTGATGCTCTCTCACTCACTGTTCACAACATACGACATTGTAGGATTAGCAATCATGACTTGGGTACATACCATCAGGCTTGTTTCTTTCTCTTTTCTCCTTAATACTGATTCGAGTCACAGCAAAATTTCCAGGAAATTGCGATCTTGGTAGAGGAATCTAGAATGGACAGTAGGTGGTGATTTAGCCATGAGAGGCTATCCAGTTGTTAGACCAGTGATCGCAGATCCAGGAAGTGCATCCGGTATCACATTCCAGTGCATGCAATTTTTGCCATTTATACTTGCTCACAACACAAGAATGTACTCCTGGTACTACTAATACATAGTCGTTAAGCCAGCAGTCCAAAACACGTACAAGTGTTGCAGATCCAGGAAGTGCATCCGGTGGCACATTCCAGTGCATGCAATTTTTGCCTTTTTTATCTATTTTTCTTACTTGTTCTATCTAGGCCATCTTTCACTTCTAGGACTCGAAACAAAGACCAGAAGACAGAGAAACTCTTCTACTTTCTTCTCGTTCAAGTCCCATAACCCGGAGACACTCATGAGCTCCGCGGCAAGCGCTTTTGTGCATGCTACTCGCAAGCGCTCACAAAAAGTACCTCGCGCAAAAAGTGGTACGTTTTGGTTCCCCTGGATGGATTCCCATGATTCAAGCACCATTCAATAGCTCTTGTGTTGCTCTACAATATAAGACTGGAATGAAGTTTTTCCATCGAGCGGTTCCAAAGTTACACGCTATTAAACATAGTGCAAAAATTGTATTTTCAACGTATAATTTACGTACAAACCAATGATACTACAATGATAACACAGATCTTTCTAGGTGATACAAAGCTTTCAAGCTATCAAAGGCCTTCTTGAAGGTTGTTAAAGCTTTCACAACCAGTCTCCTACCCATCATGACAGCCATTGGTTGACAGAGAAACTGCTCAGGCAGCTGCAGACAGTACCTCAGTAAATCGAGTTCTCTCAGCACCTTGAGAGGGAGAGAGAGAGAGAGAGAGAGAGAGAGAGAGAGAGAGAGAGAGAGAGAGAGAGAGAGAGAGAGAGAGAGAGAGAGAGGGAGAGAAAGAGAGGGAGAGACAGAGAGAGAGAGGGAGAGAGAGAGAGAGAGAGAGAGAGGGAGGGAGGTAGGGAGGGAGATCCAGACAGATGGGAGAGTGCCGACTACTTTAATGGGTAATTTACTGAATAGACCCCCAAGTGAGCTCGTGCTTCAAGTTCAGCATGGCACAGGTACAACACCGATACTCCTTTTTATTCTTTAGCCATTTCAGCTGGTAAAGCTCGCCCTCATCCCTGGACTTTATTACATGTACTTGCCTGATCTATAGATCTACATATAAATCTAGCTATAGCTACTTGCCTCACACGCGGTACACTCATACACTCAACTACAAGCCTGTATAAAATGTACTACCAACCTTCACTCCAGTACAGAAACCATCTGGATGATGACGCCTCCTCACTAGCCTAGAAGGCCCCTAGAAACTTGAAGCTTCATAGTGAGCACTCTTCTCCTTGGCTCATTCTTGGAGAAATCGCGTGAAGATACAGAAGAATGCCATGCGGTTGTACTGAAATTTTTCTGATTTTTGATGCCGTGTAACTCTGGAACCACTCGATGGAAAAACTTCGTTCCAGTCTTATATTGTAGAGCAACACAAGAGCTAATGAATGGTGCTTGGGGAACCAAAATGTACCACTTTTTGTGCGAGGCACTTTTTGTGAGCGCTTGCGAGTAGCATGCACAAAAGCGCTTACCGCGGAGCTCATGAGTGTCTTCGGGTTATGGGACTTGAACGAGAAGAAAGTAGAAGAGTTTCTCTGTCTTCTGGTCTTTGTTTCGAGTCCTAGAAGTGAAAGATGGCCTAGATAGAACAAGTAAGAAAAATAGATTAAAAACGGCAAAAATTGCATGCACTGGAATGTGCCACCGGATGCACTTCCTGGATCTGCAACAATTGGACCGCTGGCTCAACGGCTGTACAATTTTTACCCTATGTATTCAAAATTTGTACCAACAAATGAGTGTCATATCAGCCCACATGCAATGCACATGTGCTACGTGTATGTACAATGTAACTAGCTATCACTCAGTGACTTAGCCAAATGCACAAATCTAAATGTGCAATAAATTACAGTCCCAGAGGATGTAACAGTATACCGACATGTACACATGCAAACTACAAGGTATAGTCATGGAGAATCATACCTTAAGAAATGGCTTCCAGGTTAAATCAAGGTAAGAGAAAGGCTGGTCAGAAGCAACTGCAGCTTTTGGCTTACTACCCTCATTGGCCTTCTTTTGTAAAGGTGGACGAATGTCCCAGAACAACACAGACCTACATTACATAGAATCACTAGTACACCACATACATGTACAGTGACCTTTATTGCTTTGATTCTACCAATTACTTCTGAAATGGATAGATGGCAAAATTTTCGTCCTCTAAAAATTTTCCGCTATATAATATGATGTAATGATCTTCACCAAAATACCCCCCTCATTTTTAACTTGGCATCTTTGGCAATCTATCTGAATGCTGATGCTGAATGTGGTATTACACTGATTGTTGATAGTAAGCGTTTCCACAGTCTGGGGTACATGCAGTACATGATGGAAACACATACTTATACCTGACACAAATAAGCATTCACATAATCAAATGAAGAGTCATTAGTGGAATTTAAAATTTATCACTTCTGCAAACAAAATAGCATGAAACAGAAGGATGCCATCAGTTGGATCACATAGCAAGCTAACGCTGAAACTAGTTGACTGTACAGTGTGCTTCCACGATCTTTTGGCCACACCCCTCACATATAATCAAATCCATTCATGTATCTACTATAGGCATTAGCCATTACTATGAGATAAAGATCATCGATATTATACATACGTAGTATCCGGTGTTGGTGGAATTGTTTTTAGACACAAGGCAAACATTTATGTGGTGCTAGGAAGCCAAATAAGGAAGACATCTGACAGCTGTGACTGGTTGTCCAATCACTACACTACTGCACTGCATTAGCTAGCTAGATGTCCATATGAATCACAAATATGTCCAGAATGTAGGCATGACATTATAAGTACATTAAGGGAGCTTACAGGCGGTTAACTAAGTGCCAAATTTCGAGTCACTGCAGAGCAGCATTACAGTGCACATTAGTGCAGTACTTGAATTGGTAGCTAGATCAAGCTAAAGTGAGAAGCCAGTAAGAGATAGTTAGCAGAAACCATGGGAAACCTTTGCCCCGATTCATGTCTGTCAAGATCTGGTGAAGACAATCAGGAGAGTGCTGAACCAGAGCAACAATCACAGCCAGTAAAGCAAGAAGCTGAAGCTGGAGAAAGTGGGGAGGCTGGTGATGCTGGGGAGGCAGGTGACAGCGGTGAAGGTGGGAAAGAGTGACAGCTACTAAAAGTTTTAAATTAAGAGACATGTAACATAGATTGCTCTAAATTTTAATTTTGGTCTTTACGTGTACTATAACTATATATTATCAGGTAGGCCAGATAAAAAATACATTGCTAAAAATTAACTGTAATACAAGCACTAGAGTTAGGTATGGGTCTAGCGGGTAGTGTATGGTTCAGATACTGGGATTGGTCCTCAGTTGCTGCCACACTAGATCAGAGATGACCCAACACATACACACACACACACACACACACACACACACACACAACAAAGACACTCAAGCTACTCTGATAGCTAAACACACAAGTGGCCTTATGTGTTCTCATCACTAGCTGTGATACAGTGTAAAACAGCCTCAAATGCACCAAGGATAACATCAGTGAAGGCAATAAGAGCGTACCAAGCCTGCCTCTCTGAAGGGTGTGGCCACATACATGTACATAATATCTAGCTAAATTATACAAACACATCACGAACAATACAGGCAGACTGAGATAGACATGTATACACACAGATCACTCTGACCAGGCCAGCAGTAGGAGCATCTACATAGTACAATGCCATGTAATAAAGATCATCATCACCAAACACTCCAAAAGAATTATTATCATGGGCATACTCACTCTATACACAAACATATTCAGATAATAATAGTAATATACATGTATACTGTCATCAGATTGGTCAGGAGAAGTACCTACATGTATTTCTCTATAAACCTGTAAGTTATGGCTTGGAGCATGAGGCCAAGCTTGGTTGCATCCTGGGACACAAAGAAAATGAAGAATCGGAGATACATAATGTTTATATAGAAGCAGCAGTCTATAGCAATTCTACTGTGACATCCAGTACCCAAGTATCCTGGTTGAGTATACAACACATACACAGAGCTCATATGAACAGTCCAACTCAAGGGCGGCAGACGGTCTGGCAGGTCCGGCAAACGCCGGAGCACTTCCAAGAGCTCTGCGCAACGCCGGACCACTCTGTGATGAGCTCAACCCCACCCACTTTGTTGACTAGGTGTGGCAACCCAGATACTGAGCATGCACATTATTATATCTGGCAGCTCGCTGCATAGCGTTAAAACGCAGTGTTTGGAAAGTTACAACAGAGGTAATACTAATAACTAGAGAAGATGTTTCAACATCAATGGGGCGAGCCTCCGCGAACCCCACACAAGTGTTTTGGTATAATAAAAGTGGAATTTTCAATAGGCTATATGTTCAGATAATATTTCACACGGCTGTCTGTTGTTCTATACGAAGTTGCTGAATTCATATGATTGTGCAGATGTTCCTATAGTGAGTGGATGCTTGTCCTGAGACTCTCTCGCCAATCTCTCCCTTTGGTTATTACTTAATCTAATCAATCTGACCCCTCGCTGTTCTTCAGTTTTTGATGAAAAACTTTCGCTCTGCCTAGAGCGCTTTCTCTGAAGTCTTGTCTGTCTCTGTTCTTGTGTTTCTGCAGCTCTCCTTTCCTGGTCTCTCTTAAGTTCTACGTTTTCTTAATCTTTCTTCTTTTTCGGCTGCAGTTTCAGTTGCTCGATGAGCTCGCTCCCTTTCTCTTCTACGTTGGAGTTTTATTTCTCTCGCAGCTGAAGACGCCATATTGATTCAGTTGTGAACGTTGAGTCAACGTTGTGTTCAACTTGTGTCATTACGCATGCGCATTAATTGAATGTATATCGTTGAAATAGAAGATATATATATACGGTACGGAAGGACGTACGGCAGATATATATATATATATTATATATACACATACATATAAACGGAAAATCTCGATTGGTATCACCTGTGTGGGGCTCGCTTCGGCTCGCCCCAATTATTTCGTAGCATATTATGTGTCTGTTGTGTACATTTATGTGTTAAACGATATTGTATTAGTACTTGCAGTTACACATGAACTTATGCTGTATCACTTTTATAATTTCTATGCCGCCCCTGCAACTATGGACAATTTCCAAGCATATTTGTATTTTATTGGCCATCACCTAGCAACCAAAGTTTTATAGGCAAATTGCCAGCTATCAGAGGGGTGTGGGAGATCATAGGGTAGGCCAATGATGGGAGGGGATGATAGGCCAACAAGACAGCTACAAGACCTTAATTGGGGTACATTCCACTATGCGCATATTATGCATCTCATGCACCCAATTAAGGTCTTGTGACTATAACTTGTGTAGCCCCATAGAACACTATAGTACATGAAAGTTAGGTCAGTAGCAGCTACATAGCCTACCACCACAAATGCCATTCACACTCAGTGGTGGCTCATAGTTGATACCACAAGTCCAGCCTAGTCTTGTGGTGCTGGTGCTAACCATAGATATTGTAGAACTACGTAAGGCCATACCTATTTGATATGTTGTTGCTCGGACATAGACCAGTGCAAATCAGAGTCGGTCGGTCGGGAAAAAAAAGAAAAAGAAAGCAATTAACACCTCACTTTACCATGATAGAGAGCCAAGCAGTTGTCATTGTGCCTGATCAGACAGCATATGACACATGGTGCGCATGCGCGCAATGTGTTGACACACCCACTTTTTTTTTACAATGGACAAAATGCAGGGTCGGTCGGATCCGAGCAACAACACATTGAATAGGTATGGCCTAATCAGGACAGGAAACAGCTCACGTGAGCAGTGCAAGCCATGGCACACTCTGTGGCGCCCTAAACCAAGGCAGCTAAACGAGGCTTTACTTGAGCCTGTGTTAGTGCCATGGCTAAATTGAGACAAAGCTCTATGATGAATGAATACTACTAGCAACATTTTGTGAAGAGCGCAACTATTTACGATGGTCTTTTTGGGGGATAAAGTCGTTCACTGCTGTTTCAGTCGTCTTTGTCCATCCTTGCTCTGTAGAACGCTGTACAAAACTATTTTATCTCGACTCATGTAACTGAAGCTCAAGTCAAAATATGGTTCCTCTGTGCTGACTTTGGAGACTACATTGCTACCATCAGGCCAGAAACCTCGAAAAACACCAAATGATGCCATTTTGAAGTGTCTTATTTATTGGGACAAAAACACTTCAGGTACTGAACAAAGAAACTTTTCATTACTACTGAAATGCATTATTGTGGTTTTGGGGTAACACAAATTGTCCCCCAAATGTATGTATTGCTCACACGAATGGTTTCCTTCCTGGTTATGTAGTCTATGTGCTACCTAAGTGATGGTGGCTTGCTACAAGTCTGGGAACCAGCTTGCAAACCTATGTCAGTGCAGCTTCCAGGAACCATGCTTGGTACAGCACCTGGTGAATCACCATTGTGAGCTCTAGACAATCAGGCTACACAGTTTTGAATGAAAAATTCAGGCAGACATCATTCCATGTATAGCCTGGAAATATGATTTTGTGATGTGTGATCAAATCTTGAATATGTCTAAGCATTAATTTTTAAGAATATCAGGCCCAAGGAGTATCATGGGCTATGTGGCTCTGCAGCAGTTCAAACCATTGTCATCAACCAAATCTGATGCTAGGGTTAGCCAACACTGTTTCTGTCCAACTCTAGCTTCTTCCTTAACATTCAGAATTTCAATTCAAAGTAGGCAATTACAGTTTTAAAACAACTGACTTGGCAATCAATAGCTCCACCCATACAATTAATGTGGTAAGATATGGCCACTAATCATTATCCGTTGCTGCCTGCATTCAAAGGATGCGGCAACTATCCTAGTATGCAGACATGATCATGAAAAATTTCATAGCCTCAGAGGTAGTTGTGTATCTAGACAGAAATACATCTCCTATACAGCAACCTGATTGCTAAGAATGTACAATTGTGAATTGCAAACATTTCCCACACTTGTACATGTAATTAACAGATTCGCAAACATAAATATTGCGTATAGGATAACATCATGGCACAGTTCTGTCCACTTGATAGTTCAAAAGCAACAAAAGAACATTACTGTGTGACTCAGACACTATCTTCTAGTGAATCAAGCTGCATGGCTACCTTAGGGCCCAATTTTAAAAATTTGCCTAATTCTGTTTCCACAAATTCCATTTGAAAGCCAGTTTTATCAGTTTCAAGTAACTGTTTTTCAGAGCACTTTAATAACAGATAAGTATCTTGTGGTATTCCATGCTGAAGTGATTTATAAAGTTCTCAAAAAGATCAAATTTTTAGGTTGATGTACCAGTTTCCTAGAGAAAAATTGTCACTGGCTCTGCTCCTCTAATTGCAGGTCCCTACATACACAAGTACGTACATATACAAATCACCTATTATCTGTCCAATAAGCTAGTGTTCGAGCCTGTAGCTTGTACCATGACATCAAATGATATTCAAGTGAGGTGAGCACATTGTACAATCTCTTACTACTTGCTGTGTGCACCGCATGATTTTTATCCAAGCACCAGTACTCCACGATACTAGCGCTGAGGGTTTGCACTCTAATTTGTGAGAAGATACATGTAGTGCTGAGATACTACCCAAGTCATCGTCATGGAGGTAGTGGATTCTGTGTATAGCCTCTTGCCTTCACAAATTTAATCTTCAATAGTTTTCTGTAATACTCAATACCCAGAGATATAGCCTCACATGTCTAAATCGTTTCTGCTGAAATCCCATTACACAAGGACAACAACTATAATTTACTTTATAGTGATACTGCTTACTCACCCATCAATACTGGAGCTGATTATCTGATTGCATTTCTGTGATTGGTTTTCTAGGACCTTAGCTGTCTTTTGACAGAGCTGTATCTGATTGGGAATCCACTGAACATCACTAACTGCCATACTGTGGCCCTCTTTTATCGCAGAGCTGGCACAATATAGTACAATAGGAGCATGGTCCAACTTGGGATCAGTATCAAAAATCGCCTATATTGTGTGTACGGATGTGAAGGGTTGGAAACTTGAGATATAGGTACAAGTCTCAGAGGTCAAAAGTTTCAAAATTTTCCTGGGGGAGCATGTCCCAGACTCCTAGTTAATATACACTATTATATCCGTGTATAAACCCTAAAGTATTATCCTCCCCCTTAATTTGGCAAATGTCACATTCGCTCCCAAAATCCCAAATGAAACCCTACATATCTATAATACACATACATGTACAATGTAGGTGAAGCATGCACTTACCATCACCACAAAAATATGCAAAAGTATGCACTTAATTAAAAATGAGCTAATTGAAAATAAGCTACCAACATCAAGTCTACGTGATGCTTATTCATCAAATCATCCCCTTTTCACCCAAAGACCATATCTACATACATGTACATGTATACCCTGTCCAAATAGTGATGAAACTTAAGTGTAGGTTGATAGATTACACACATATATGTATACTTGTATTGATTGTCCTCACCAAGTTGGCAGCCAAGCTCCTTGGCTCCACTGGGTCAGTAGCTTTGCTTAGCTGAAGTCTGTCTTGATAGTCCTCAATATTCCACAGGACAATTTGCCCATTGGAGCAACCACCCACAATGACATTAGGATTGGAGGGATTGAACTGAAAACAGCGAACAGTGTCTGGTGCCTCAAGAAACAACTGAGGGTGAATAGGGTCAATAAAGCTCCAAACCAAAACAAGAAAATTAGACTGGATAAATGAAAGGTCAATACGCTCATTGAAGGAATAGCTGTCACCACATGAAACTGCAATAATGCCTGCAATATGGAAAATACTATATCAGCACAAATTTTTGGAAGGGACATGGAAATCTCATTACACCCGAATAAGATCTGCATATCATGCAAATTCTGTGTAGAGTCTCAAAAGAGATGGTAAAATGGCACTGCCCTAGTTTCAATATTAGCTTGCACACTACCATGCATGATTGTTTCAAGCTTGTACATTGCAAACTTCAGGGAGACTTGTCCCTTACCACATTAACCCCTCCTACCACAAGAATATTTTATGACTAAATTTCAGTCAAAATTAATGCACACTACCGTTAATAATGCACAATGTACCAGCCTGTACCCTCGCAAAAGAGGGCCCATTACGGAATATCGGACCACACCCCCCACTTTGGGCTCAATTTCCTGCTAAGGTCTAATAATAGTTCAAATAATATGTGCCCATGTGTAACTGCCATTGAAAAATCCAGCTCAAATGGCTGGTTTATGAGGATTAAACTTCGAATAGTCTACATGTATATAAGATTGATAAGTAACCTGCCAAATAGTGGTAAAATTAGCTTTATGCCACATTTCAGCACTAACGAATAATCGTGCACAGCTAGCAATCGTAACCACGCCCACTTAATACAGCAGCTGTCAATGACACACAATGAAGTATTGGCCCGATAGCCGGCCATCCTGGGCCTCGATTGGTAACCTTGCTTGAATGATGCTGAAATCAATAGTAGCTACTGCTACTACCGTATTTATTCGAATACTAGCCACGGCTACTATTAATTTCAGCCTTGCTAGAGTGCGGCTACTAATCGAGGGAGGGCGGCTTTTATTAATTTGGAGCAACACCTCTTGGTGACATTAATACAATAGACTCAATTTTCAGGACTGAATTTTGAAAGTTTAAGATAGATGATCAATAAATAAGCAGCAGAACCAAGCCAAGGGTGTTTTCTGCCATATTTTTGCCATGAACTAAAGATCGTTCATGGCTTGCGATCGTAGCCACACCCACGTAATTGTGTTCGTGCATGTGTGCGGCTACTATTAAATTTTGAGGGCGGCTACTACCGTATAGCCGGAAAATTTGGCGGGGAATTAAATTTGGTGATTTGGTGGTCAATATTACAACTGCCAAATTAAAATCTGCCAAAATTTCCTACTCACATATATACGTATGGCGATCCTGTACTGAACCACCAAATTCAATTCCCGCCAATATTTCCGGCTATATGGCATTCCTTTCGCAGAGCTCCATGTGCGGCTACTATTCGAGGGTGGCTACTAATCGGGGTGCGGCTTCTATTCGAATAAATACGGTATTTGAATTATGAAGATAGCGTGGGTAACTTACGTACCTGGATGCTCTTTCACATCTAAATGCAACAGTGATACCTTGAATATCGACCCACCCCCCAGTCTTGGCTCAATATAAGGTGCATTGCCCATGGGCCCTCTTTTACGAAGGTACGGCACTTTCATATATTTAGCACAAGCAAAGCTGTCGAAGAATATGAACTATTCACGACGTTCAGTAATTATTCTCTCCCAAATTTAGTATAATAATATTATATGATATTCAATGCACCTACTGTACACCGCCATCATCGACCTCGGACACATCGACAAACTGCACATGCTCCATATACAAGTGTATTGGGGCGCACAGCTTGAGCCGGTTGACTTGGACGTGACCTCCACATACCATGTGCTAAACTGAATAGGGAAATCCCCCCCCCCCCCTCCCCGCCCGAGTGCGAACTTGCCAAAGAAAGCGAACTGAGAGAATCGCCATAATATATCATCGATAGTCAATGATCTTTTCTACGCTAGATTCGAATTCTGGGTCCCAACACCCTGTCATGCGAGCTAAACATTGTGAAGCAGTGTTCACAGCAAGTACATCATAAGTTTCATTGTAGCTTTCATCATAATTTCATCATAGGTTGGCCAAATTTTTTTTTGTTGATTGGGACTCAGGATGTAACTACATGTACCTTTAATAGTTGGATGCCAATCAATCCATGTAATGACCTTATCCTTGGAAAACCTAAGATCAGTGAATGACTGGTACTCTTTCAGGTTAGTGTCAGACTTGTTTCCAGTGATCCCATCCATATCAGAAAGGGCTTTGTAGTCATCAGTGAACAGGTCCAGAATGGAGTTTTGTTGCAAGTAGACCTCTAATCTGAGTAATCCAAATCACAGAGTTCATAAGTAGGGATAGCCCAGATACGAAGTTAAAAATACACTATTACAGTACATTGCTAAGCACGCCAAAATCTCAGTGCACATAAGCTTTCAATTTCCAATTACTATCTTGAGCAGATTTCCTATCTAGTGTGAGAATGTTACTGTATGTCTGTACCACATGGATCTTACAGGCCTAACTTGTTACTTTCTTTGACCATTCATTCTGAACTGAATATCACTCACTGTATTGGTGCAGTGATCTGTTTACCTGAGTATTATGAAAAGATATGCACGTGCTCCAGCACAATTTGGTTGCTAGGTTCATTGCAGGATGTAATTTTGTTGCTACATGTGCATGTTCAGGGCGCATGCATACATGTAGCACATAATCATTGGAGTACGTGTCATGCAACTCATTACCATAGCCATGTCGTGATTGCTCGTGCCCACATTTTTCAGCAGACTGAGTTGACAGGGAGACAGGTACATACTAAGGGGAGGATCACTACACACTGTACATAGTGTCCTAGGTAAGCAGTCCTATCTGCATAAAGCCTAGCAGGGTGTGTCCCCCAGGTCAGCTGTTAACACAACTAGCCACTCCCATTATCAATACTGTCAACAAGGTGTACTTTAGATAGAAATGAGTGAATAGTGCCAGCTGCCAGTTGTGAGGAAATACCCTATAGGTTAGTAGTTTCTACTCTATCTTACCTGAGCAAGGCTGCCATGATGGTTGAAATATTGTTGCTATGTACATGTAATTACGTCTATGGCCCAAGACATGCAACTTAAACTGTTTATGGGGTTCTTTAGAACCATAGTTCTGACCAATGCTGAATGGTATTACAATATTATTAGGATCTAAATAATAATATTATTATTGCAGAATCCCATGATTACGTCCCCCCCCCCCCCCCCCCCCACTTGCATGCATTGACCAAAACCAGGGAGGGGTTTATATGCGGGATAGTGACACTTTCACTCACCATTATCGACCTATGAATGCCACATGCATGCACACACAGTCTTTGCACTTTGTCTGGCTGTTTGATGGGCAACTCAGGAAAAATGACAAAGAAAGGCATAATAATGACACAAATCACTACTGTGCTAGCTACAGTGTCTGTTTTATGATTCCATTTTACAGTCTGAGAAGGTGGGAGCTTATAAACGAGACAAAACTACATGTACATGTATCTACTGTATAGTGGGTAAGTTTGGTGAGTACTAAATTTGATGAAATGGCTCTCTATTGGCAAAGTTTAAATTTGGCAATCTAACTGCTTATCACCATAGGCATATGCATTAAGTTCATTTGGTGAGTTTTTAATTTGGTGATCTATACCAAATACACCAAATCACCAAACCTCGCAAAAGCTTCCCGCTATAGGATATGTAAGAACTTGAGTAAAAGTGCAGGGGGGCTTATGTGCAAGAGGGATAATTACAGGATTCTATGGTATTATTCATGTATATTGTACATGTACATGTGTTACCTTGGGCAGACGTGACCCAGGAACTCCTTCATCGTACCACCCAACCACACCGACTGAGCCTCTGCATCTGACATACTACGGGCACTATATTGCACGGCAGCACTGCAAGGTTGTCGCCATTCAGTCTGTGAAGTGGCATCAGTCTGATCCATCACTGCCTGTTCATGTACATTATTATGAGAATGGAAGGATCACAGAGTATACAAGATATCACAGTGTTTATTTATACATACATAACAATATTATGTATATGTATGAAGGCACTGGTACATGCACATGTATATGTATGTGAATAATGCAAGAGGCAGAGCAACTAAGATACCAAGTTTGAGAGAAGAGTGACAGTTTTACATGTTTACGTACATGTACCTGGATAGCAACATCGTTTTCAAGTCTCTGAAGTTCAAAGTTGGGGTTTTGTTGTGGGGCAACTTCAGCATAGGTCTCAGGGTGGTCAGTTGCCATGTAATCAGAGAATATACAAGGACTGCCAAAGTGACGCCGTTTTCGAGAAATCTTAAAGTGTAGCTGGGGGAATGAGAACCACAATTAATGAGCCATCTCAGGAATACTGTGATTATCTGAACTCTGGAACCAAACAAAATGTATAATACAGGCCAAAAAAGGGGCATGAGTTCGATGTGCGGTAGAGTGCAGTGCACCCACAATTGTTCATGCTAATGATGGCCAGCAGTGCTATGATAGTGCTCAAGAAATTTGTATGAAGCATAAGTGAACCATCACAAAATTAATGTGATGAAACATTGAGTTACCGTAGGTCGGGTTTTAATTACGAGTATCTATTAAATGCGAATTACGAGTTTTTCTACGTTTCGCAATTAATAGATTCGCAAATATAAACGTTCACGTATACTACAGTACGGTACAGGGTTGTCCATTGCAATTATTGGTTCGCAATTTGGCCGGACTTGACTAGAACACAATTAAATTACGCAATTAAAACCCGTCCTATGGTATTTGGTAAATCTGTGATATAGACTATATATTAGTTAGACACTGTTTAGGAGGTTTCTATGTGATTTAGAAGACCGAAGGACTCTATATAGAATCCCAAGCGAAGCGAGGGTTCTATGAGAGCCCTGAGGTCTTCTAAATCACATAGAAACCGACTAAACAGTGTCTAACAAGTTTAGATCATATAGCTTTGTATTGCTATAGAGCCAGGGGGCAAAACTTGTAGATGACTATGAAAATCTTGTAGGTGACTATGAGAAGCTTGTAGGTGACTATGAGATATAGATACCTGTCAGTAGCCAATCAAATTGCAGTATTTGTTACAGCTATGATCTAAAATAATGGAAAAGGAGCATGGTTACCGCAGAGAAAAAGTAGAGTTTCTGCTTATGATCCGAACACTTAGATTTTGGAGCTGGCCAAAGGGGTTTGGATAAATGACATTAGACAATAATATACAAACTTAGGATAATAAAGTATCAATATGTACAACACCCTTAGCACCAAGATCTTATACATGTAGCTTCAGCACCTACTCACCTACTACATATCAGGAAATTTTTGTTATTAAAATTAATAACTTTCGTAAGCCCATTCGACTACAAAATTTAAACATGCGAAATATTTTCTACAACAAGTATAATTCACAATAAAAAGTATTATATCCCATTATTATTGTTGCTATATTATGTATGTGCTATATTAGCCATAGAAGATCGAAGGGCTCTATGTAGAATCCCGAGTGCAGCGAGGGTTCTATGGAGCCCTGAGGTCTTCTAAATCACGTGGAAACCGACTAAACAGTGTCTAACAAGTTTAGATCATAATAGTAAAACACTGTAATAGCCCAAGGATACAAAGTTGTAGGGGTTCTATCAAAATCTTGTAGGGGTTCTATCAGACTTGTAGGGGTACTATCACATATAGATACCTGCTAATGACCAATCAGAATACAGTATATGTTACAATTATGATCTAAAGGACTGTATGAGCATTTAGCGCTGGGGACGACAGGAATGTCCAGGATTGCCGGCGAATGTCCCGAGATGTACTGGTTCCCTATCCCTAACCCTAACCCTATCCCCATCACCATACCCATCCCCTAACCCCAGGACAACCCAGGACACCTTATGGCAATCCTGGGGACGAGGCAGTGTTATAGCACAGCAATGTTCAAGGTTCAACGGCTCAAATAACAACAACCCTGGTATGTTGAATCAAACTCCATACTCATGGCGGTGCCTACATCAAGTCAGCTTCCCTCACAGTAGCCTCCTCAGTGATGAGCCAGTCATGTTGTTGGGATCTATAGCTAACCATATCCTGCGAGTTGAATAGAAGCTACTGTCATCGGCTTCATCCGTCGTTAGAACCAGCAAATGACGCCAAAATTGGCGAACAAAGGGTTTTTGCATTTGGAATACCATAAGGAACCCTATAATACCGCAAATTGGACTCGTAAACAAGGTATGTACATGTAGAAGCTAGTATGGTAACAGACAGAATAACTACAGTAACCCTTGCACATGCGCCGAGGGTAAAATATCTCCAGGAATAGGAAATAAAAATGACCGGAGACCTTGAGCCTCGCCACCACGCGGAATTTTCTCCACCTACCTACTTTCGAACATGCCCCCAAACGAGTGAAAGGTCAGTGTTTTGCACAGCAAGTTTATCTTCCAGCGATTTTAGATAG
This sequence comes from Cliona cf. orientalis, assembly GCA_963930775.1. Taxonomy (NCBI): domain Eukaryota; kingdom Metazoa; phylum Porifera; class Demospongiae; order Clionaida; family Clionaidae; genus Cliona; species Cliona cf. orientalis. Next base: position 4,282,937 of record OZ005703.1, read on the forward strand.
GAGTGGGTCCACTCTTGTAAAACAGGGCGACATTGAATGTATAGTGACGATGAAGGTGAGACAACTGATGCATGGTATTTATTGCCCTCGTGCTTCGGTGCAATAAATGCCATTCATACCTCTCGCCCGTGATATAACTATTATTACATGTATATAGGCTCAATTATAATAAGGGAGATGTCCTCATTTCAGGGGTGTCCTTAATATACATACTTGTATATTAAGGACACCCCTGAAATGAGGACATCTCCCTTAGGATACTTTAAGCTGTCCAGAATAGAGGAGTTCCATTGTAGATCCTGCATGCTAGCCATTTTGAGCTGAGTACGATTCTGCAAGAGTTCCCACCGAGTTCCAGCTGTGATTACTGTGTTTATGCTGATAAAACATGATCTAATAATTAGTACAAGAAAATTCACGTTCTAGGATTTCCCATAGTGCAGTGTGTGACGACCTTTACCAGAAAATCACGCAAAATATAAAATTGTAATTATTTTTTAGCTTGCGTTCTACTAGCATAAACACAGTATTTCAAGTCTCAGGATAGTTAATCCATGTGGCCCGCTATACAACTCTGTAGCCCAGGCTTGAACGCTATAGACCATGGCCAATAGCACATGCTAGGACTTATCCAATGGCTGTGTCCCAAATGTCGTATGCATGGTAACCTCGAATACAGACTCTCCATTATTTTTAGCGCTCGATCTTGTGCATGGAATGGGCGTATCTTTTGAATTGCATTTAGTTGAGGCTTAAAATTTTTTTTTGTAGCTGGACTGCTCCTACGAAAAGTTTTTAATGAGATATACTTTTCAACACAGAAATTTCCTGATTTACATATTAATTAGACACTATTTAGGAGGTTTCTACACGTACATGTACACATGTATGTGATTTAGAAGACCGAAGGGCCGTACGTAGGATCCCAAGTGAAGCGAGGGGTTCTACGGGCCCCGAGGGATTCTAAATCACGTGGAAACCGAATAAACAATGTCTAACAAATTTAGATCATAGCAACCAAGTGAGTAGCACTGACGCTTCTCGATCTAGAAGTGTTACCATAGTCTATTATGGCCCAAAAACTATGTTAAAAACTGTTGTCTGAACGTCGCTGTGTCTCGACAACACTTGCAAGTCGCTGTTAGCTTCACTTCTTAGGCACGCTTGGTAACTCAGCAAGCTCCAAACGGACTCCACCAACTAATTATTGCATCGCAAACACGATGTTGCTTACTGTGAGTGGTTTGTGGTTGTGTACTGAACCACAGGTACTAGCTGGGCTGCTAGCACTTTCGCTCTCACTCATGTCCAAGTTTGCCATCAAAATGATATTAATGATATGCAATGTTTAGGTTAGGGTTAGGGTTTGGGTAGGGTAACAATAGGTTTGGCTATTATTCGGGTTAGGGAACAATGGTGAAAAATCCTTTGATGGCAAACTTGGACATGGCTCGCACTTTCTGTCTAGCACTTTCTGTCTCCAGTTTTTGTATCCATGGATACAACCAAGCTTGGTCTCATGATGAAATTTATAGGTGTCTATGAGATTTTTACAGGTACATATATCTATGAGAAACAGACACCTCCTCCTGACCAATCAGATCACAGTACTTGTTACAACTATGATCTAAGGTACTAGGTAGGATAAAATGATAGTACATGTATCTGCAAAAATGTGCATGCTCACATGCATTAATCAAATTGTGCATATTCATTTTATGGTAACTAACAGATCAACTATCATAACCTTAGCACACGCTGTGCATGCGCAAATGATTAGCAACAAACATGTAACAAGTAGCTCTTTACCAAAGTTCTTCCAGGTTCCATGAAGCCTTCCTTGATCTCAATATCCGAGCCAAGGCAGTCCCATTCCTTTGGTACCGGGGTGAGAGGAATCACTTCCTCCTCCTCATCTTCCTTACCCTCGATTCCTCCATCACCACACACTTCGTCTTCAGGAGGCTGAAGGTGAAGAGTAGCACACTACTACTACTACTATGATTAATACCCAGGGTTGCATACAGGGGGGGGGGGGGGGGGGCGCACTAGGATTTCCCATCCACCCAGCACAAATAATATGATTACATACACAAGCAAGAAGACATTGTTTGTTATCACCGCATTATTGTGTGATTTATTTACTAGTGTACGTATGGCAGTGGCTCATATACACACGTACAAAGTAAGTCATCCGTGAGATTCCCCCCCCCCCCTCCCCCCGAAAAATCCTGTATGCAACTCAGCCACCTATAGACAACTTCTACTACCAGGCTGTACCAATAATTGCACCACAATTATTGTATGGATATCTCAAGGAAAAACATTAAAATTTTGTGCTAGCACTACAAAAGCTTTCAGGAGTAGCACCACAGTTGTAAAATTTATATGTATCTTCCTCCTTCCATACCACTCTTTACTTCTCTACCATTAGGCCCTAAGGCTACCTAGAAATTCTCTGTTTTCATTAACCCGATAGACTTGTATTGTGCATGTACCATTTAAGTTGATACCTTCAGGCTTAGAGTGAAGGTTAGGGGGTATACATATTGTAGCCACACAAACATAGCTATACGTACATGCACCCAACGTTGGTTCAATTAATTTTATGTACTATCCATCTATGGTATTTCCCGTCTGTCCTACACCTACATGTAGAAAGAGGCTGGCAAATGAATGCAAAAAAACTGTCCTTCGTTTGATATCAACCATAAGCAAGATTTTAGCATAATATTTGACATGCACAGTGTTCATACATAAAGCTACAACTACCACATTATTATTGTCCAAGTACTAGGTAGTCATTGCAACTACATGCATATACGGCAAAGCGTGGCTAGACGGCCATATCCCCAATGAAGGAGCAGTTATGGCAACCACAGAGGCGTTTTGCTAGACTATAGTTGTCCAATAGCCACACTGTAAGCAAGACCAAATAATATCATAGAGTCGGTAGACTCTATAAGTAGGGATGGCCCGGACACTCCATATACATAATACATTACAAATACCCAAATATCTCAAAACAGGTAACTTTATGAAATTTCTAAGTGTCAAAATCAGAATCTCCAGCAAAATATCTATCTATTGAGACCAAGATCATTCATCAAAACAATTGTACATGCCAGAATCAGACGTTCAAAAAATAGGCCATTTGTCAATCTTTCTTCTTTCTTTCTTTCTTTTTCATTATCAGGGCTAACTCAACACTGCCTTGATCGCTCATCTTGGTTTGAACATAAATCCACTCCATTATGTAGCGCGCAGGTCCATGACACGCTCGTTTTGCGTTATCTCTACAGTTACGTAATGGTGGGTGTGTACAGCGCTTAACGAAAAGGGTGTGTCTGATACGCCATTTTGTCATAGTAATGCGCATGGTGTATCAACGGATCTTTGCACTGGATTAATCAAGAATGTAACTGCCAGATACTGTCACAATGGTACGCCAGTGTATGGTTGTTTTCTAGATGCAAGTAAGGCATTCGACCGTGTTGATCACTCACTCCTTTTCAAGAAATTACTTCAGAGAAACCTACCTCCCTCTGTAGTGAGAACCCTTCTCAGTTGGTACTCTGATCAGCGTGTCACTGTATCTTGGGACAAAACGATCTCTACGGATTTTTCAATCTCAAATGGTGTGCGACAGGGTGGAGTGCTGTCTCCAATTCTTTTTACAGTTTATATTGATGAGCTTCTTCAGCAGCTCAAGCAATTAGGAGTTGGATGTTTTTGGAAACATCATTTTATTGGGGCGGTCTGTTATGCAGATGACATCGCCCTTCTTGCACCTTCGCAATCCGCACTCAGGCTTATGCTAAAGACGTGTACACTCTTTGCGGAGTCACACTCACTTCTGTTTAATGCAAAGAAGACTCAGCTAATCAAGTTTTCATGCTGCAGGACTGATGATTCAGTTGAACTGACCTTCTGTGGTGACAAATTGCAGCTTAACAAGTCAGTGGTACATCTGGGACACATTTTAAGCTCGGACCTGTCCGATGATTTGGACATCATCGCTAAAAGGAAAGACCTATGTAAGAAAACTAATTGCATGCTGAGTATTTTTTTGAGTTGTGACTATCTCACTAAAACAAGATTGTTACAGAGCTTTTGTTTATCACTGTATGGCTGTGCTCTATGGAAAACTTCCTCTCAGCAACTTACATGTAGGTCTCTGGAAACCACTTTTAATAACATACTCAGGAAAATCTGGTTGCTTCCTCGCCGCTGCCATACCTCTCTCCTGCATCTTGTGTCCGGTTTACAGAGCCTTTTCAATGTGGTCATTGAACGCTCTCAAAGAGTCGTGTCACAGGCTTTAAAGTCTTCTTCATTGTTATTGGTTGATGTGTTTGGAGAAAGCCAGTCCCTTGCATATACAAGCTTTGGGTATAATACTATGTACGGCTACAGGCACTGGAAAAGATGCAAGGAAGCTGATTGTTTATGTGCAAACTTCATACGTGATGCTAGACTGTGCCCAAGTGAGAATCGCTACCTTGAGCAAGAGATACTGTATATGTGTTCTGTGTAATAACTCTATTAATCTATATTCAATATGTTCCGCTGTTTGCACCTTAAGTGGTGTGTTTCACAATATAATAATAATAATAATAATAATAATGTGTTGCCATGGTGAAGTCATGTGACTGTAGTCAGCGGCGCGCTCCACCGCCGCTAGCGCGGCGCTAGCGTTAGCTTACTAGCCAGCTAGCGCCGCACCTTGAACAAAGCTAGCTTAGCCTAGCCACAGCTAAGCGCCAGGATCTCCCACGCGAGCTAAGCCAGTGAGAGCGCGAGCGTGATAAAGTGAACCTAGCTAGCTCGTGCAGCGCTAATACTGCGCTGGGATATGGAGACTCGCGGCCATAACGGTACGGGCGTGGCACGGCCCTCGGCAGTCGGCAAAACAGCCAGCTTAGTAGTGACAAAAATAGTCGATAATAGCTATACTATAATTAGTACTAGAGTCTCATCGCTACTTGGCCACCTGAAATAGCTTTATCGCCTAGGCGAGTTAACGAGAGGTGTGGCTACGCGAGCTTCGGCACCTCCCATCTATACTTACTGTATATAGTAGCACTCGTGCAATATAAAAAAGAACAGAAACAAGTATAAAAACAATTGAATAAAATTGAAGGATGAAGTAGGGATGGCAATGCCAATAAGTACACAAACAAGATTTTTAGGGATAAGAGATAATCACAACCACTATACATCCCTACGCTTGCTTTTTTGAGTAGCATGGGGATCATAAATAATCAATAACAATAAAAATGACTGACAGACCTAGGGAGAACATAAATTTCTCCCACATGTAGCTAAGTCAAGAACACTTCAAGTATAGCATGCCTTGAATAAGTCGGCATCAATAGGTCTGTAGAAAAGCAAGCATAGGGATGTATAGTGGTTGTGATTATCTCTTATCCCTAAAAATCTTGTTTGTGTACTTTTTGGCATTGCCATCCCTACTTCATCCTTCAATTTTATTCAATTGTTTTTATACTTGTAATATTTTATTTGCATGCGGAGCTACTCAGCAGTAGCACTATAATGAGTGCAGTGCTCGTTGGTATGTGTTCTAGTTTTTTACAGTAAAAATATAGTGAATGAAAATCTGAGTGAGGTGATAACCGGTATGGCCAACAATTCACTAGGCAGAACGATCATCAATGAACACCATTGGTGTCAAACCCTCGGCACTATGAGATTTACTAAAATAGTAGTGATATACATGTACTGTGAGTCTAAAGGCACAGGTAGCTATAGCTAGCAGTATGTAATCTACTGGTTGCAAATTTGTAAGCTAAGCCATGGAGGCATAGGTCTATGATCAAACAACACTGTTGCTGTTGGCAGCGTTGTTATCAAGCTAGCTACTACATACCTGATTTATATGCCGAAAGAAAGGTACTGTCAGACTTCTTATGACATATTTATCCCCCGTGCATGTGCAAGGGGTAAAGCAATCGGTTTGTCCATCTGTCGTTGTTATCATCGTCATCGGCACGAAAATCGCCAGATCTCGAGTTCTAGGCGTTTGCGCGTGCTGTAAGCACAACTAATCGGTAGATATCGATAAAAAAAACTGGTTTGTACAGGCTTTGAACTGCTCAAAAAGGCTTACTAGTGCTACAAATCGTGCATTTTCTGTTCAACATGCCTGTGGTTTATCGACCACACCCACTCTTTTAGCTTGCTGATGGGACTGCGCATGCTCAAACTCAGTGTTGGAAAGGGTCGTCAGGTCATAAAACAGCTCTGCCGCAGAGTGTTGCAGTATTACGCTACAGCACGTGGAGTATGTGCTCTACAGAGCTCTAGTTAACATAAGCAATGTGTAGATTCCTCTGCCCCTCACCACACGTACACTACTACTGTACCTAACCCTTGTGCATGCGCCGATGGTAAAAACATGTATTCCGTATATGCACCACTCATGTATGACTTTACATATAAAATTTAGGTAGAGTGCTGAAAGTCAAGAAGCTTAGCATCAGCAAATGACGCCAAAAGCTGGAGAACAAGGCATTTTCAGTAAAATCCACACAATATATGTCTGGAAGGAACTGTACAAAACCGCATTTTGGACTCGCAAACGAGGTATGTAGCAGTTAGCTTGGCAATCGACACATAACGACTATCGTAACCCTCACACATGCGCCCAGGGTTAATGATAATTTGCATGCAAGTGGATTGGGCAATTGCAGATTCACCCAGAGGAATAAAATGCTTACATTGAGGACCCAATCCTTTGCTTCTTCTGTCAGGCAGATGTAGAAGTTCTCTCCAAATTTGAAGTCGTAATCGTATACCAACAATAACTCATCTCCTGGATAGTTCTGCACGTGTATAATATTATTTAATATACGTGGGTGCTTCAACACATGCGCTTTATTTAGAATATGTGCAGATTTCATACGTACCAGCACTTTCTGTTTTACAGGGAAAAAGTCGGAAACTGCAGCTCGATTTTTGAAATCCTCCACGATCTTCTCCTTCATAATCAACTTATGAGGATTGTCAGGGGTCAGGTCCGTATCTGCAACGCATTCAAAAATTTCTTGACTTTTACCGGAAAAGAAGAGAGGTACCATGCCTTCGGGAGTACCCTTACTCCCCCCACCATCCGCAGCCTTCTCTGTTTCCTGAGGAGACTCTTTATTCTCTTCCTGACTTGCTGTGGGCTCGGGCATGTTTTGTAAGATCAATCCTAAAATACGTTGCTATGGTGATACAGAGCAACTATGCGCGCATGCGTACTACTCAGGAATATATTAAATGCCTGCGGTAATAATATTACAAGGAGACCACACACTAAGCAGGAAAAAATGTCCATATAGACACTGCGAAATTTAAATCCATGAAGATTAATTCTGAGGGCCTTCTCTGACTTTCCACGGACATTAGCACCCCGAACATGAGGTATAAATACCTGCATGGTAAGCAGATGGGCGTGGCAGTCCCATCTGTGGGCGTGCCACTGTCTGCAATCAAAAATCGCACCCGAAAGCAGCAATTGAGATTGGAAACAGTAAATGTGGTAAGCTTTAGTTCATAATAACGGCCCTCGCTACATGCAGCAATAATAAACGTTGCCGGGAATCGGTGAGCAAATACTCAGATAAAAATCATTGCTGTCCCCTGCTGATAGCGCGAGTGTCTAACTAGCTATAGCTAATTATAATAATATTATATGTATGCCAACACTAATCTTGTAAAACACTGTTAAATAGGGATATTCAATTCGGATTATGTACTTTCCCCTGAAGTCAATAATCCTCATGGTATCATGGGGCTGCATGATGGTCCCACTGAATGCTGCTGAACATGTAGCTACATGCAGCTTTTGTCTAAGGAGTACAGGCAATAATATTTGGGGGGGGGGGGGGGGTCTATCTTTAAGAATGGTGTTTTTTAGTGTCCAGAATTGAAGAATGTATACCTCATAGCTGTAGCTGTGATTGAGATCATGAGGTTACTGCACTCCCCAGTTTAATGATGCATACATCATGAGCCATCTCCCACACATCTGATGAAAGCATACTGCATACTAATCTCGGGTAATCATATGATTGGTGATGAGGGCATAATGCTGTAAGAGCCGTGATACGCTACATAGTAGAGAAAATCTCGTGAAAGAAAACTGTCCCAGTAATAGTATAATTAAGTGGAATAATTAATTCTTGCCTAACGTGTAGGCATGGCAACACAGCATTATGTTTGGACAATCTTGATGGTTTATATATGTCTCAAAAATTTGGTGATAAATGGACAAAGTAAGTGTATGTAAGACTTGTACTATGTGCAGTGATTATGCATCAATATTATAATTCATTAGCGGGATCCCTTGGGTTTTATCTCAATGGAACAGCTTACCACAATGGCTCCACTGTGCTAAGGACCGATATAGGAGAAGGTGATGCTGCTCTGCAGTGTACAACGGACAGTACCTCATGTTGCTCTAACAGTGCCTTTGAGATGCGTGCAGGAGAGTTTGTGTTTCCTGATGGTCAAAATTTAGTACCAATAAGGATGTCTGTTGGTGCCCTTGGTTATTACAGAGACAGAGGATCTCAGTTTATTCGTCTTAACCGATTGTCAAACGCCACACTTACTGGACAGTTTGGTTGTGTGATTCCAGATGCAAGTGGGATTAATGCTATTCTGTTTATTAATGTTGGTAGGTATAAAATTGCATCTGGTGAAACTCATAGCAATAATTAAATATTTGCATGCCTCTCACAGTTGACATAATTGTCTCCATTGCTACATTTGGTACTAATACTAGCGGAGAACTTTACAGTGTGGAGTGCTTGGTTGAAGTGAGTGGATCAACTGATCAAGTGAACTTTACTTGGCTAGATCCATCAAATGATGAGGTTCCCTTCGAAATGATCAATGCAACTGATTCTACAAGCACACTGATATTTGATCCACTTTCTATCTTTCATGCTGGTACTTACTCATGTAGAGTAACACTGGGTGAAGTAGAACAAAGGGAAAGTTTAACTGTGGGAGTGGAAGGTAATGTAGACTCTACAGTTTTTTTTAATACCTAATTACAGCTGCTCAATTCATTGCTCAGCTGATGTTTTCCTGTCATTAAGGGGAACTCATATTCCCAACAATAGCTACGTGGATGTCAATGAAATTGGTGCTGGTGGGCCTGGTGGTATTAATGATATTGAAGGTCTACTCTGTCATACTAACAAGATGGACTGCTGTGGATCTGGTCAAGTCCCTGGAGGAGATACACTGGGACATTGGTTTTTCCCTAATGGAACAATGGTTAACAGTAGATCATCCAATTTGGATGCTGGTCGCACTGATTTTTTCTTCAGAAACAGATTTCAAAGTGTAGTTCGCTTGCTGAGAGTTGGCAACCCACTTGAAACGGGATTCTTTCGTTGCGAAGTACCTAATGCTAGGAACATCAACCAGTCCCTCTACGTGAATATTGGTATGCATTTCATGAATAATAATTGTCTCATGTCTACGCAAGTCACAACTGCAATTTAACAACCATGAATCTTGTTAGTATGTACCTTATTCTCCTCCACAGTGAATGTGATTCCAACTCCCACAACCTCAACATTCCTTGCTCCAACCACAACAATCGGTGTAGTTCACTGCTATCCATATGATTCACTGAGCAATAATTCATTACCTCATTCCCCATTGCAGGATCAACAGCAAGTCCTACACCCTCCATTCATATAACTGTCTCCATTACATCTTTGGGCATCAGCACAGCAGGTGAAGTGTTTAGCTTACAATGCTCTACTACTATGAGCGGTGGATCTATCAATCAGTTGGTCCCAACCATCACCTGGCTAAACAGCAGCTCACAGCTTGTGACTGGCATTGGAGATGGTACTAAGACAGTATCAACAATAATGATGAATGCTAATGGTGGATACTTCAGCACGTTGTCTTTTGATCCACTATTGGCATCAGATGCTGGGTTATACATGTGTAGAGTGACTGTGGGGAGTGTAATAAGGATGGAAACTATCACCATTAATGTCAGTGGTATGTACATACAATTACACTGTGATTTGAGGGTACTTCATGCAGTAATCCACATTACAGATCCTGTAGTTCAGATCACTGATGATGGCAGAGGTCCTTTGACTGGGCAAAACTACACAATATTTTGCAGTATTGTGGGGAATTTTAATAACCTCACTTATACATATCAATGGAGAAGAAATAGTGCTCTACTTCTTCAGACTGGACCAATTCTCTCATTTTCTTCCCTTCAATTGTCTGATGCTGGTCACTATATATGTGAGATCACAGGAGACATAAATGCTGTGAGTGATATCTTCACTGTTACTTTACAAGGTATAATAATGACTAATCACACAATGGTGAATGGGCCATGGACCGTTAATCTCATAATTATTCTGATGCAGTTCCCACTCCAGTAGTGTCCGTGACTGGCCCTGATTCAATGCTTCCATACAATGGAACAATTTATAATCTGACTGGTACGATCCAACTAGATATGAGCATTGTGAACACAGATGTTATCATAGCTACATGGGTGTGGACACTTGCTGGTGAAACATTAAGATTTTTCGACATAGCACCATCACTTTACCAATCAGTACTAATGTTTAGACCACTTGCCACTAACAGTTCTGGAGAATATAATCTTACTGTGACACTGAGACCACAGAATAACACTGACTATATTACTGAAAGTAGCGCAAGCAACACTTACAACATTTCTGTTCTACGTAAGTGAACAATTAATGTCAGTTGTGCAAGTGCATGGGCATTTACTCCCCTCATCATCATATTATTACACCCCCACAGCACTACCGCACACTCCACCTTCCATATCTATTATATCACGGCATCCCATTCCCGATGATATCTGTGGAGAGGCAATGTCACTCAGTTGTACTGGTAATGTGGTGGAAGGTCTATTGGCTCCCCCTGCCATTGTGTGGATTGATCCCAGTGGTAACCTAGTTCCTACGGGAGAGAACCATAACCCTACAGTGGATGCTGAAACTAGAAACTTGATTTTTAGGGATGTCACTCTTAATAATAGAGGAGCATATACATGCCTTGCTATAGTCAATATCCCAGAAGCTCTCATTAGCAACCATTCTGATCAATCTACTGCATCTATTAATACAACATGTAAGTTACAATGAATGACTTATTATGAGATAATTAACTGTTTTGTTTTTACTGTAGTTCCTGGAGTAGTTGAAAACTTAAATTGTGCCATGAGTTTATCCCCAAATCACCTTCTATTCTCCTGGGAGCTTCCTGGGCTATTGGGAAATGATGTGATTGATTACAGGGTGGTGGTAATGAAATTACAGTCTATTGAAGGCACCCGAAACTTGATGGAGTTAGAGATAACAAATTTCAAGACCAACAAGATGATAGCAAATATCACCCAGGGACTTGGTGAGGCATGATAGCTGCAGATTAAATTTCAATTTCAGTCTTTGAAGTAATTTATAGAACCCGAAGTGCCTTATAGCATTAAGGTAAAGGCTCTTAACTCAGCTGGATGTGGAGAAGAGCAGCAGATCTATTGCTTTACACAGGAAGGAGGTATATATTACATCACCATGTAACCATTTATAATTTCATGATTATCCATGTACATGTACATGTATTATCTTTTTCTTTTAGTCCCTCCAATTCCAACAAATTTGACCGCAGTACGTTTCAACTCTACTACCATTGGAGTTAGTTGGACAAGATATACATTGATAGAACTTAAAGGGCTTGCCAGCTATACGGTTACATATGATATCGTCATCTCCTCATCAAGAAAGAGGCAGCTTAATGGCATCATCACTGTTCCATGGACAAACAACACAGTTATCATCTCGAACCTACAGCCTGGAGCCCAATATGATGTAACTGTGCAAACTTCAACCTCTGCTGGCATGTCAGGTATGTGAGCCGAATGGCACTTATGGTTAACTATCATAACCTTTTGATTTTATGGCAGCACCAGTAAGTATTCGTACGGTAAATGAGCCAGAAAGTTTATCAGATAATTCTATGACTGTAATAGCCATAGTCTGTGGAGTAGTGGCTGTGGTCAGTGTCCTTTCATTGGCAGCTATCATCATCACAACTCTTTGGTATGCCATGAAAGCCCGCCATCGGAAAACACTGAACTTAGCAAGAAGGTATTAATGTATGACTGTCACTAAAAAGTATGTTACTCATACTTGAAAATCCCTTTCAGATCATTTAACTCACCATTTATGATGGCAAATGAATTTTATGAGTCTGGTGGAGATCACTTGATTAGAATTGACACCACTGATCATACTGCATATCCTGGTTATGAGACCTTGGATAAATACAGTGAAAGCTATGCCAATCCGCAAGCCCCCCAGCCCTACTTAGAGATAGAGATAAAAGAGAAACCTCAACAGCTGCAGTTGTCCTCCACAGTGGAGATTGCTCAGTGCCCTTTATATGCCACAGCAACATCTGATGATCTCGATGGTAAGATTTCAGACAAAAGTGAAAGAGAAACTTCCTTTTCACATCTTATGCCTTCCTCCGATAACTCAAGACCCACGGTTGTGGATGAAGAACGATACGTTGTTAATGAACTGCAAGACAGTCATGCAGAAGCAGCTTATGCCACTGTACGCTGATAAATCTCACTTCAATTAGGACATTTGTGACTAATTCTAGCTCAATGACGATAATGTACAATATTGTACAATAAAAAAATTTAACCTCTTTTTCTTATGTGGGTACTATCAATGATCTGCACACCTGTATAATATTTCAGGTATGCCGCATCTACACGGAATAATTATAAGCATTAAATTTTATACCAGTCCTGTTTAGGCATGGTACAAGCATGATACCTAGCCAAAAGTTAGTGCTGGGTGAGTTCCTACTTTGGGAATCTGGAATATATTGTGCGCATGTGCCATGTGTGGCATGGAAAGGGTTGATAGTCTGATGTGCTGAATGACATAGGGAAGTTGCTCTTTGAAAGTTGGGCAAGCATGGTAGGGTAAGGAAATGTAATCACATATACACTTACCACTACAGATCTGCTATTCAATCTGGTAAGTACTATCACCAACTATTGATGGAGGAGGTATCAAGTTGGAGTGTACAGCCTAAGTCTATATAGCATTATGATAGTTAGTCTACAATGAACATGAGGATCCTTGTTATGCATACTCTCTATCTGCGAAAGTGGCTGCTATAATTGAGAGTAAGTGTACCAATGCTAATTAAAGCGTTGATTTCCCTCATTACTTAATTTAGACCAAGCTATCACTGCATGGCAGAATTATTGCTCCACATATTCCTTATAAGGTTACGGGATAGTGTTCCGCCCACGCATGGTCAAAGTTCACATGAATAATAAATGAGACAGTTATATTCCAGTTTTTGTCCACGTTCTTTGCACAGTCAAGGCACCGGTAAGTAGCTCTCCTGATGCCTGCCCCATGGTCCACAAAAACGAAAAGCAAACATGCCACTGTCTGTCTGCAAGCTCGGGTAAGTATTGCAATTTTCTGCGTCAATTTTTGCCAAGGTAAACAACCTCTATGTATTGACATACAAGCGAAACGATAGCTTACGAGTCTCTACAGGGCCAAGTATAGTGTTTGAACTCTATCGAGTTACACGAACAGAAAGCGAACATAAAAACTTACTGCTCAGCTGCCATGTGACTCGCTTAATGGCGGCCCTCCAGGACAAAACCTTGTCTGACGACTCACCATCTTAGAGTTTTCGAAAAAGCGCTATACTTGGCACTGCTCCGATCGATGGACTAGCGTGAACCACAGCGAAGTCAGTTCGTTCGAGTCTCTAGTCTTCAAAAGTTGACGCAGAAATTCGGACTTTTGTTTACTTCTGGAAATGGTCGACACTCGTTCGCGTTTCTGACAAAACCACATTAAAACATACGTGAATTGTGTCCGTGCGCAATCATTTATAAATAGCGCGTTGAATACTATCCCGTAACCATAGGATATGCAAACCAGCAGATGCCAATATCACAAATCTCTGGTGGAAAGATGTAAGTGTACTGCTGATGGGTGCATTGATGAAGCTTGAGTCTTGCATCAGAAATGGTGAATAACATAATACCAGCCATCTGGTAAATGATCCAGAATTTTATCCTTAATACCTAATCCAACGTATGTGATAGTTAACTATGATATGTCCAGTCTGATACTACCTGAAACTGAAATCATCTTTGCTTTATTGTACAATGACTTAAGTATCACTTTATGCATTGCTGCCCCTGTAGACTCGCATTCCAGTAATTTCCTTGAGACCATTATAGAAACAGACATCAAACCCTATATCAAGATTAAGCCATGCTACAAACACCCGTGGAAACTCTGAAGTTCTGTGAGAAATAGTATCCTATTTACTAATTGCACTTGTCCAATTGGATTTAGATCCTCCAATAGTCCAACCAGATGTGAGTGCATCTGCGTCCCACAATTAGCACCTTATGTTACTATTAATTTTACAAGTCAACCAATTCTCTTTTGAGAGTGGGCACCAATTCTTGGATTACTTATGTCAATGATTCCAATTCTACTGGCTATATTATTTGACCTGTCTATCCTTTTGATTATTGTCAACCCGAGACAGAAAATATCAGTATGAATCTTAATGCTCCAGGTGGAGCAAACGCAATATGTGCACACAATCACAACAGGCGCTGATCCAGAAAATTTGCATGGAAGCTAGGTGGCTGACGGGGTGGCTACTCATAGTAAACCATACTGGTGCAAAGGGGGTGGCTGGTTAATAATGGTGGACATCTCCTATACTATGTTGCATAAAAGAACTGGTACTGGTGAAGGGGGGTGGCTAGCCACCCTATCCACCCCCTGGATCAGCTCCTGCACAAAGGAGTATTGTGTGGAGCTTGTAAACCAAATCTCAGTCTCTCTCTAGGTAGTTCACATTGCTTGCATTGTGAAAACTACTGGCCTGCAGTATTGATTATGATCATTGTAGCTGCCATGGTGGCTGGAATCATGCTGGTGGCAGCTCTAACCTAACAGTTGCTGGAGGATACATCAATGTCTTTATCTTTTATGCTAACATAATAGCTGCCAGTAATATCTTTACTTTTCAGGTAACTCTGCCATAGAAATGGACCTAGTATCTTTGGTGGATTGCTGAACAGTTGCACACAGAGCCAGTTTGCTACAGAGTGAGGAGACACTAATAGTGGAACCGATTACATCCAGAGTATCAATAATATTATCACGTTTAGCTCAATTACTTCGCTGGCTGTTCAGATATGTTATTGTAGAGATATGGATCTCTTTACTGCTTTAATTACAACATCACAATCACACTGGTTACACCAAATTTGAAAATGGTAGGGCATCAATAGCCAACAATTATTATCACTCAAGAGGGAGGTGCAATTATTAGCCTACTATCCAACATGATACTTGCAGGAACAACAGCTCTGGTATACAATGATTGAAGCTAGGTACAGTGGTGCTCTATTAGCCATTGAGAGTGCAATATCCCTATCAGGTCAAACAGTAATGTCTAACAATACTGCATCAGCTGAAGGTGGTGGTGTTTATCTTCGCCAAAGCACTCTTGAGCTATATAACAAGAGTACAATTTACCTGTTTCTTTTCGGTGGAGGAATTCATGCTATTTTTTATTGTAAATCAGCCAGCTGCTCTTCATCTTAAAGGAAATATTGCTGCGGAAATGGGAGGTGGAACATACTTAAGTGGATTCCACAACAAACTTACTACGCTTCATCAATAACAAAAGCATCTATTCAGCACTGACAGAAAATCATGCAACTACTGGCGGAGCAATATTAATTTTCAAATTAGAATAATTCAAATTCTGGTGTTTGTAGAACTAGTTACCCCGCGCGCATGCGCAAGGGGTAAAGCAATCGGTTTGTATGTCTGTTGTTGTTGTAGTTGTTGTTGTCGTCGGCACGAAAATCGCCAGATCTCGAGTTCTAGGCGTCTGTGCGTGTTGTAAGCACAACCAATCGATAGATATCGGTGAAAAACTGGTTTGTACGCGCTTCGAATTGCTCAAAAAGGCTTACTAGTGCTACAAATCGTGCATTTTCTGTTCTGTATGCCTGTGGTTTTTGTCGACCACACCCACTCTTTTAGTATGCTGATGCAACTGCGCATGCTCAAGCTCAGTGTTGAAAAGGGTCGTCAAGTCATAAAACAGCTTTGCCCAAGTTGCAATATTGCAGAGTATTGCAAAGCGCGCGGGGTATGTGCTCTACAGAGCTCTAGTTCAGAATGCATCACTCTCATTTGATCCTCTGTTTGTAGAGTGCAACAAAGGGGTGATCGACTCAGCAGTGAGGCAACGGAGCAGAGAGACGCTAGACTACAGGCGCGATCGACTGATGAAGCTCACATGTCACCATCCAAACCTACACATCGTAACACTACCTATTGCACCCTTTTAGACATAATTAATCTACTCTATTTTCAATCTTCCTTCTAGCTGTTGCTGCCACGATCACCCAAGCTCCACAGTGAAATTAGGTGAAGATCATAATGCTAATGCAATGCTATGGCTTAATAGGTGAAAAAAGGTGGCAAACGTCAACTGTGTGGATTAGGAATCACCTCCACGTGGTCCACACTGGGATCTGCTAAGTATACTCTTTATTGTAATGGATACTTTCGCTTCACACTACCTATATACCTGCAAAGACTCCACATAGGTAGCTAGCAGATGCAGTGTTCCCAAATAATTTTTGTCTGTTTTGAACTTTCTAATTGATGACCTATATTTTTACTCCTTTGATATAACGCAAAGCTCAGGCTCGCCCCCAAATATTCTCTGCATAATACTAGTTATCACTGAATCATAAGGCCACACATTGTTTGTTTGAACTAACATGACCACAAAATACTAAGGTCGGTCCATCGGGCAGGTGATAATTTTTTAATTACAAGACTTCATGATGTAGTCTACGCATGCGCACCAATGGAGCTGCCACGCCCCCTCACTGCCAGCCTTATTACTTCTAAATTGCTTCCTATGCCCCTGCTTAGTGTCAGTGTTCCTATGTAAACTAAGTGTACTACTGTTGCTAAAAGCTATACTGCTCTTGTATGATGCAAAGCCACCAATGTTCTCGCTAAATGTGCTGTTAGCTACTCACCTGCAGACTACAATAATAATAATACACCAACTCCAGCATAGTCAGCTTTATTCTTGAGAAACTGACTATTGACGACAGATACATTGCTCTATTTTTCCAATGAATATGGCTGCACCAAATTGTGCACTATTTCCCTCAAATACCACATTATCAATGTTGACACTGCTATTGATTGCAATGATATTGCCACCAACTATATTCATATTATTTGCACCTAGAAATAATGGTACCTCAAACTCTCGTATGCTGCTACCTTGAGTGCTATTCAAGTAAGAGAAAAAGAAAAGAGTCAGTAACTATTAAGATACCGGTATTAACTATTTATTATACTTTCTCACTGGCTATTATCAGCTGAGATAGCTACGGAGCTCACCAGAGTGGATGAAGGCAGCTGTGAATCAAGTCTAACTGATTAGCTTCTGTCCATATGTGGCAAGTACTATTGTCTGCAAATGGCAGTCCGTGACATGTGATGGCATTGTGTTCTAAAGTGCTGAAACATGTCTGATCCCCCCCCCCCCCCCCCCCAAAGAATCGATAATCCTGTGTTATTAAAATTTAACCACTTGTCTTAGGTTCTTGAGCAAGTTTCTCCCAACCCTGATGAGGTACAGTGCAACACAGCTCGGAGTCACCCTGACAGGAACAGAGGGGAGAGATACCTTTGCAAGGCAAAGAATCAGACCAAATTCTGATTGTCATGCTTGTGGGGATAAAGGATTCATGCCGCTTACGATATCAAAATCTGGCAAATATTGATTGCATAGGTCCCAAGTTTATCAACACCAAATGCTGGTCGTCTAGCTGTATACCCATATCATTGAATGATTCAAGTGGCAAATATATCTGAATTGCCACTTAAAATGGGGAAATTGTGTTCTGATGATTAGGATAACTGCCATATTTTGTTTCATCTGCTCTAAATTAAGTGTAAAAGCCCATGCATGTATATTATTATAATAGCTACTAGGTATGGTGTCTCCACAAATGCTGGTTTTGAGACTTGTCTTGCTGGTCGGGTAGTTTGACGTATAAATGCTGGTCGGACCAGCGAGATGAGGGTCACTTGGGAGGTAGCTATGGATTGGATTGATTGCTAGCATGCATCCCATTTCCACAGTAGCTACATTGTGTCATAACAGTGGTCTGAACAACATAATGTTCGAGATCTCTCTCAATTTTGTTTGCTAGTGTGTATGTGCATGGGTGTAGATAACTTTTTCGTAGTGGGGGGGGGGGGGGCTTGTGTTGCCACGCCCAATTTTGTGACCACTCCTACTAAGTCTTATTATTGGATGGCAGTGATGAATTAATGAAAAATGAGTGGCTTGTCCCTTTTGGTAAAAATTATACCAAGGGCTCATTGAGCCATGGCTTGATTGTACATAGTTTATGGTGAAAATCTGGGGGGTGGGTGGGTGGGTGGAGCTTCAGCCCTCCCATTATCTACACCCTTGGACATTGTGTATTTGTTATGTTATCATAGAGATTTCCAAGCAGCATATTATTACTAGATATCACTCTATGCACTATCTAGATAATATGCCAGGTGATATTCAGTGACCACAAAGGAGGTTAATTAGGTGTGTTCCATTTAGAAAGCATCAAGTTTAAATCAGGACCATATAAATATGCTGGCAAGAACTAGTACTGAAGGTGAGGAAGATAGCTAACTATGGGTAGATTTGAGATGCTTCCAGGAGATTGGCTGTGGATCCATGGACGACAGACGTGACCTAGTCTCGCGGAGCCAGACCCAGCATATGTAGCCAGAGATAGCGCGCCCACGTACGGGCACTCGACGGGCGGTAACGGTCGTCACACAGAAATGTAACGATCCCGCGTATTAGCCCCCTCCCCAGTGCCCACCAAAGGGGTCTACATGACATTGTATATTAAAATGGTAAATGCTGCGTCAGCACAATGTACACGATGATTGTGATGCCGCGGTTGTGATAGGCTGTGTCGAGCGTGTTTAACATTCAAGCCGAAGGATATTTAATAAAGCAGTGCAGGTACAATTATAGATAATCACAGTACAGTATCTAATACCTCATGTACCTGTTGTTAGCATACGCATCCATGTGTGTGTACATAAAAGGGCACCAGCCCAGCCCCCGTAGCCCCCATGGTTCCTACACCTATGTATAACCAGGGTGCGATGAATACTGCATGTATACTGCCCCACACTTTTGTCTGTCTATCTTATTAAAATTCATAGATACTCTGGATGCAAAAGGTGAGAAATTCTCAATAGTGCAAAGTGAGGAATGCAATGGCTTTATATTAAACTGTTAATTCAGTGGTTTGTTTCTTCATATCTAGAGGTCCACTTGGTTATGGTACCCCAGTTTTTCGCGCGCTATTATGACAAGGTTTGGGCATCGGTGCTTGAAAAATTTGTGGTGCTGTTCTTGTCACTTGATCCAACTTCTCGCCATACAGCAACTAGCTAGCAGCATAGAAAAAATATCATATTATTAAATACCATCTGCTACAAACTGGAGCTCAGTAGAACACATACCCCGTGCACAATTATGAATATATTATGTTGACGACCCTTCCTATGCTGAGCTCGAGCATATGCCAAGTCGCATCAGCTCTTATCAGTGGAGTGGGTGTGGTCAATAAACCACAGGCATGCTAAACAGAATTACAGAATGGCTCAGCCCACGCAGTGGGTGCCAGCTATTCTGGATGATATGAAGAAGGCGAGGTTGAGCATATCAACGTGTTTAGCCTAGTTTCCTAGCTCATTTCCGGATTTCCGGTTCCTGATAGCTACATGTAGTTTGTAGTAATAATTAATAATTGTGTCCCTAATGTCGTGCGGTGCATGCTCAGTGCCTCTAAATGTGACTTCATTCGAAGTGGTATAAGTGTCCTCTGTTTCAACACCTTCCTCAGTCTTCTTGATAGTTAGCCGGATTTGATCAAATTACTATGTCCCTGGATAGGATAGGGTGGGACATTGATATGCTCAACCTCACCATCTTCATATAATCCAGAATAGCTGGTACCCACTGCATGGGCTGAGCCATTCTGTAATATTATACTTTGGTTTCACATATCAACGTGTGTTTATAGCTAAAAAGGTGGGAGAGTGACAGCTATTTGGACAGTACTGCCTTCCCAAAATCATTTGATTTGATGGGCTTGTGGTAAAATTTTGGAAAACAGCTTCGCTGCTCCAGTCTGCCACTTTTAGAATATCACCAGTTGTGATGATGCCTGAGGTAGCAGCTGCTGAGGTACTCGCACTCTGTACTGAATGGGCTGTGAAGATCTCCCTATCAACCCCTGCTTTATTTAGTAAGGACTTGAGCCACCTGGCTATAGTTGATGAGGATACAGGTTTATGAGGCTTACATGTTTATGCTAAGGAATAACATGGAATGTGACCCCCTGGTAGGCGCAGTGTGGGCTTCATATTCTCTTAAGGCCAGCACTGGGCACAGTCTTTCATCCTCAGGGTAACAGGGGAAGAAGAATTCCGTGCCATGCTTCTGTTGCCTCGACTGTTTCGCCAACTCCGTTGGTATAAATGTCACTTCTTCTGTGGAATAGGATCTGTGATCCAGACTAAGTTTTGCAAGGTCAGCTGGAGTGGAATACTTTTATTTTCACCTTTCAATTTGATGTGTAACCTGTGACCAATCCCACGTCCCACGTCTGAGTGTACCGTGGCTGAGGTTGTCTTTGATGCACCTTTGAGGAGTCGAGTCACCAGTGGATGTTGCCCCACATTGCACCCATCGACTTTGTTGTGGACAGAGGATATTGTCGACCTGAAGGCATTGAGGGATCGGTATTGGTAGCCTTGAGTAAAAGGGTCAGCGAGAAAGTTGACAACCTCTCGTACAGGGCAAGAAATGGGATCAACACTCCTTGTACGACACCAGCTAATCCATTGCTGGAATTTTGAATCATAGGACCTGGATGACTTCTCTCTCCATGATGAGAGCATGAGTTCTGTAGCTTCCTCCAAAAGCTGCTGCTCTTGGTATCGTCTCCTGAGATAATCCACACGGCTAGCTGGGGAGTTACGTGTGGCATTGCCAGGGTATGACTTGCATGGATCAGGTTGTGTTTCCCCAGAATGATTTGTGGGTAGTCTGTGCACATTTCCAGGATTCTTGGATACCAGGGCTGGGTCTTCCATATAGGGGCTATTAGAACTAGGTTCGCCCTCTGTTGGTACAGCACTCGACCCACTGAGCTCTATGGAGGGTTGGCATATGCCTTCATGTTCATCCAAGTTAGTGTGAATGCATCTGGGTCTGAATGCATCTGGGTCTGGTCTCCAGCTCACAAATGTTGGTAGCTGGGTAGTTAGCCTTGAGGCAAACAGATCCACTTCCAGTGGACCAAAGGTATAAACTGTCACTCCCATTTTGTTGATGTATAGGCAACTGCTGACATATTGTCCATCTTTAGTAGGACATGGATGCTCCTCCTATTCCTGAAGTAGCATTTGAAGGCCAGGAAGGCTCGGACAGAACCAATTGCTTTATCCCTTGCTGCGCATGTGCGTGAGGGGTAATTATTGATCTTGCCATACTGAGGACTGATTTGGAAGAAGTAATGGATGGGCGGGTATGACACTGGATATTCTTTTTTTTTGTGGATTTCATCATTTACCATAAATTGCGAATAATTCGTTATTAAAATATTTTCAGATAGCCTGGCTTGTGTGAAAATTAAATGCGGAAAAACACATACATAATATTAACGATATTGCGATCGTTTGTCCAAAAATGATTGCATGAAATATTTTAGACATAAAATATTCACTGTTTATGGTAGATTTGTATTATTTTATGTATGGGGTAACATGCCCAGTTTTTGTGCAATCGTGTCCAACCTCCTCCAGACTAATGTTTGCACATAGTGTGTACAAGCTGGAGCTAATCAACTAATGAAGCAACCCACAGAAATATAGTTTGCTCGACATGCGTGTCATACCGTATAGCCGGAAATATTGGCGGGAATTAAATTTGGCAGTTGAGCCCAAAATCGCTATTGCATATTAGCAGTTTTAAATTTGGCGGTTCGGTACAGGCCGGATTGCCATACGTATTATATGCGAGTAGGAAATTTTGGCGGATTTTAATTTGGCGGTTGTGATATAGACCGCCAAACCGCCAAATTTTAATTCCCCGCCAAATTTTCCAGCTATACGGTATTTTTGATGTGAGGTCGAAGGTTACTTAATTTTTACAGGCCTTGTTGGGGGGATGGGCCATTTTTCCGTGTTCATAAGCGCACAATCTCTAGGGGGGTCTGGGGGCATGCTCCTGAGTGCCCCCCCCAAAAGCCCATAAATTGCTGAATGTGAAAATAATAGCAGCAATGACAATAAGATACTAAGAGCATTCAAAGTGTCTGCTGAGTAATGCCATATGATCAAAAGAGTGCCTGAGAATGCACCGGAAGCAATTTCAAGTCCCGTTTACATGTACCAAACCACTGAACCGGATTAAACCGCATTTACACGCACGCAGTTATAGCCCACTACTATGCACGTAACCCACTTCTAATCCACATCAGGATGTGGGTTACAACCCGGGTCAACTAATTCGGTTTACAAGTGGATTAGCGCATTTACACATAAGCGAGTTAGTTTAACTTCAGAGTGTCTAAATACAAACATTTCTGGAGCCCCCCTCCCCGCCTAAATGATGCCCCTTGATGTATGGTACACACTGAGCCCGGAGGTGTACTGAATCTGGGCTACTATACCACTTAGTACAGTTTGCCTATAGGCTCCGTCTCCGTTTTAGCTCCCTCTGAGAAGGGCTGCTATAATATTATGTATAAATATTGTACCGTAGTGTTAACTGCATCTTAATTTAGTGAATTTAGCGACTGGAAGTGAATTCGCTTAATTAACATGTGGCTAAAATTTCTTTATGATAACATAATCCGGTAAATTAGAAATGAAAAAATTGAAAACAAGTAATGTTCTGTGTGCTACACTAGCTAGAGTCTGAGCTGTAAATGGTGCCTTCATAGCCTCTAGTATCTCTCTGAGACATCAAAAGTTTGAACATAAAGTTTTTGTTTATTATTATAGCTAAACCAAAATCGCTAAATTAAATTGTAGCTAAATTGAAAATCGCTAAATTTATATGCTGTTAATCTTAACAACATTAAGGTACATCAATTACACATCTGTGTTAGAAGTACATAAAGCTGAGGTTATACGTATGGCGGGTAATTTTCGTGGGGTGGTAATTTTCGTTATTTTCGTAGTTGACTTGGCAGTCATGAAATTTTCCCACCCACAAAAATTAATGCCTACAGTGCAAGTGATATGCGAGTCCATGATGATGGGCATGGCCACAAACATCATGGCAGCACGGCCAGTATTAGCAAGCAATAGTAACCGTTGTCATCCAGCTGATGGTGTCTTCGACACTAATATTCTTCTATCTCATGCTATTTGTTCAAGTCTCTGTAGGTATGGCTTAGTAACAAAGAAGATCACAAGCGCGTGTATCGATTGCATCATTGCTTGTGCAGCAGTGCCATGCCCCTGGACTGGTTGCTGTCATGAAATTTAAAACCACGAAAATTAATTTTGAGGGCATTTTTGGAATTTTCATGAAAATTAGCCCCATGAAAATTACCCGCCATACGGTATGTGAACTAGCAGTCTGAAATAGGCATTTGGTTATTTGCTAACACTCATATCATCAAACATCTATATACTATTACCGATCAAAAAGTAATCTGTACTTCAGTTTGCTAAGTGGATGATAATTAAGTACCGTATTTCTTCTAAAAATACATGAAAAGAATTACATTGCTGGAGCTTCACCGAAATTTTAGCAGTTAATTAATATTTAATATTCCATCCATGTGTGCATTCTATTTCCATTTGTAGCATATACATGTACTCGTGATGACATTACCGAAACACAGCTAGTTCAGGCATACCTGATATATTTGGGAGCTTGATAGATAGGTATTCTGGCATAGATCATGAATAGAAAGTTGCCTTGAACTCTCCCCTTACTTTAAGTATAAATCATTAAAATCCACTCCACTTTGTAGCACACAGTGCAGCAGCACACTTGTTTTGTGTTATAAAGACAATCATGGGTTTATCAATCTTTCTTTCTTTATTTGCTTTCATAACAGTTATTGACTGTTTTGTAATATTATATTATTACATAATATAATAATGGCATATCCAGACCATCCCTATTTATAGTCTACTGACTCTACGACTATTGATAAACTACGATTTAGTGCACAATTTCAACTGATGGTGTACACTGTAGCTATAATACCATGATTTCAAGAGAGTACATGTATGTTATTCCAATGAGTATACTAATGTATCACTGGATCACTGTTTCTACCCAGCACATAATACACTGGGATCATCGACAATGAATGGCACCGGTGACAAGACTGATGTACTGCCTAAGCAATCTCATTCTATCAGGTACATTGTGTAAGATGCATGTTGATGTTACTGCATCTAGCTGCTTACTGATATCACAGTAATTATTATCTTAAAACACTAATGATCTATAGCATCACATCCATAAAGAACATAACTGTAGAAGTTGGTAGACTCTAGAAGTAGATGTACTATGATGAAGCCACACTTCTAAGGAAAAAACAGCTAGTACAAACTAGGTACTGCTGAGTAGCTAAAATTAATGTGAATCTAGTATGTACTAGCTAGAAAGTACACTAGATGCCTTGTTCTGTCGATTTGTATCAGTTCAGAGCGTCGGGAGTCTGGGACTTTGATCTTTGTCTACTCACAGTCATATATTTACTTGAAGAATGCACTTGTGTGCACATTAATTATGTACAACCTGAATATCACCCTGTGCACATCTGCAGGGGGTGAAATAGTCAGGTTAGTTCTTTCATTGTCATTATTATCCACATAACATTTATTAGATATTGAGAGCTACATGCATCATAGTGTAAGTGTAGTTATGCTGTACCATTATTATACTGTATTTGCTCGATCAGATGCCACAGCTACTTTTTATTTCATTGCCCAATTTTGTGTGGTGTCTATTCGAGAGTGGCGTTTATATTGGAGAGGCAATCTGCTGAACAACAAATATTTTGACTATCTATGCTATATAATATGCACCCTTGATGATTTAATTTCCCTAGTTATTGTGGTATGCATTATTCCATAGCATTCCTCTCTCTGCATGGTGTAAAAACTACCATTATTTCTTCTAAAAATTCGGCAAAATATTGCTTGAGCTTCGCCGAATTCTTAGAAGTTAACAACACTCTATCCACATGTACATTCTGCCTTTGCCGAAACTTAAAGACTATTTCAATCATTTGGTGAAGGGTGATGAATAATTGGAAGGGCCAAATTTTAGAAGAAGTACGGTAAATTCTAATGATGATTTCTACATCATGACAGTGTTATTTATATCACATGCAGGTCCAAGCTTCAATACCTAATGTTTGGATTAATCACAGTCATTTTAGTTGTAATATTTGTGTCTTATTATCACACATCGCTTCGTATCTTGATAATTAATGAAGTCCAAACTACGGATGCCAGTGAAGTAAATGAAACCACAGGAACAATAGAAATGACAGAAACCACAGGAACAATAGAAACGACAGAAACCACAGACCAATCTGCCTTTATCAATGTTCTAGATCAAGGTTACAGTCATGTGCTGCCTAGAGCTGCCTATTTTGACCGCAGACAGATACACGGATACAAGAATGCCATAGTAATCCTTGCCCAGGTGACAAAAGAAGTGCTTAGAAAGAACCTAATTTTTCACTGTGTTGTCAACGGTATGCACACAAAGAAATTCAAAATACTATCATTCCTAATGAATAATTGGATTCATACCAATCATCCACATTTAACTTATGATAATGTTCTGATATTCTGCTATGATGCAAAAATTAATAGAGATAGTACTAACAAAGTGGTTGTCAAATATAAAGATCCAAAGGACAACAAACGAATTATTTCAATAAAGCCAGAAGCAGCACTGTTTGTGCCAAGCTTCCAGCCTGCCAATAAAGGCAGGTCGAGTGTTATGGTATGCATCACTGCGTTTGGTACACCACCATGTTTCAATGATTGGTTGCACTATCAGAAAGCACTGGGAGTAGATTTGATCTATATCAATGCACAAGAATCATTCTTAAACAGCACAGTATATTCAGATGCATTCTTTCAGGAGTCACTTGACAACGGATTTGTACAAGTGAAAGTATGGGAGGAGTATCTCACCAAAACGGAAATATTTTATCATTCCCAGCTTCTCTATTACCACGATTGTCTCTACCGTTTTCAAAGTGTCTATGACTATGCTATTATATTGGATACTGATGAGTTTTATGTTGCTGAAGATGGTAAAGTAGATATAAACATCCATCAGCACTTAGATAAAGTGTTTTCTCAGAGGCCAAAAATCGGTGCTCTTCGACTTGAACAAGTGATCTATCGTGCACCACCTGGTGGATTCAATCGCAACAATACCGAACTTAATGACAATGGAAATCTACCTCGATATGCTGTAAGAACGTCTCTAAAAACAAATAATTTCAAGTCAGTTACTAGATTATCTGCCACTGTAGAACTTAGTGTACACACTGTTGTTGGATTCATGCCAAAGTTCCGAGAGTATGCTGTACCAAAGCAGGTAGCACATGTGGCACACATGAAATAATATTTTAGTAATTATTATCAGATTGACCACCTTACTGTAATAATAATCACACTGTATTACTGATATCTCCTTAATACTCGTAGCTGCAGTGGTGTGTCTGTTGACGACCTTTACCTACAGGTTGTGTGCATGGTACATGTACTATTTATTATGTGGCCAATAAAATGCACGTTCGTGGGCATCATTGCCAAGTGATTTGAAGCATATTGAATGAAGTTTGATGGCTGCGTTATGCTTATGAGTTGTTCATGCCATCAACTATCCCATAATTTGGGGTTGAAAATTATGTTGCTATGGTAACTGCTACCAATGACCCATAAACGTTGTCACAACAGTGTAACGTGCCTCTGTACCAAAGTACAGCAACATAGTTGTCATAATTCTAGATGTTTGCAAAAGAGTGCTCGAGTAAAAGTTGCTAATAAATTAGTCCAAAAACTGCTGCCAGAATGCATCAGAAATACTCTCAGAGAATCGAAATTTCCAAAATTTTCTGGGGGAGTATGCCCCCAGACCCCCTAGGTGGGCTGTGGGCATATGCCCACAGCCTAACTGTTGTCACAGTACACAGTCAAAGGTCTGAGCCCCCCCCCCTCGTTACCTGTTCTCCGCCCTTGAATTGCCCAGGGTTCCAGCCTCTTCAAATAATTATGACGGCTCCTTTGAATATCAACAAGGAGCACCAATAGCAATAATTGATATACATGTAATCCACTCTTGATGCAACAAATCATATAAAACAGTTTTAATAACAACAAAAAAAGTGATTAGAGTTTAGCTTGTCCAGGCTTGGGCATCACTGACTGCAATTTGAGGGCCAATGCAGTGTTACCAGACACCTTCAACTTGCCCTCAAAAAAAGCCTGCATCATAATCACAAAAGTTAATGGTATCATTATAATAATAATTATTATTATTATTAATATTAATATACCATTCAGCTTTCAGAAACATTGTGCAACATGCATAGTTAGGATCATGGATGGGCCTGGGGATAAGGTTAGTTAGAATGTGGATAACTCTACATGATAGGGCCAAGCATGGATGCCTTAATTGTTACAATGCTGCATCTATCCCTTGTGAAATATTATTGAGGGGAGAGAGAGATGGGAAAGGGAAGTACAGTGCTTGCCTATTTTGAGGCTATTTGTAGGTATTGACCTATTTGTATACTACCACAGTAATTCAAGTAAATGCATAGTCATATTGGATTTTGAGGGACTAGCTTCTATCCCAGGTTAAAGCTTTAAAAATTATAATATAATATTATCCGACGAATTCAATAAAAAGTCTTCGTTCAAGAGATACAGCGCTATTCACGGTTATTTTGCAGTTTCATGGCTATGTTACACTGTTCTATATTTAATGTGCCACGTCTCCAAATAGACCGAGCATATTACATGTAAGTGCACTTATATGTGTGCCATGGTGGATCAGATAGGTCTGGTGCTTCAGTTCTGGTGCAATTTGAGGCTTGTAATCCTCACTGTTGTATCTACTAGAGATTTTATATCTAGGTACATGTACATATACATAAGAGATATTACCGGTATCTAGCTTTTATGTGTAAATGTCTAACCTATAAATACCAACAAGCTAAACACAGTGCCAACGTTTCGCACTTTATTGCTTTCATTAGGAAAATAAGATTATCGGCACCAACCTTTTGTGGTCCCAGCTTTCCCATCACCATGTTCATGAAGTCACTATCCTTCATTGAAATAGTGCAGTCACCCTTCTTGCCTATAAGTGGGTTTGTGCTCATAAATTTATTGTGCAAAATGTACATGTATATTATATACTGTCCGCTGATTAGGCCGGTACCTTTGTATTATAGGTGGAAAAAAACTTTCACCAATGTGGTAAGGTCGCCTTATCCTCTATGCAATCTTTAACACAAGACAAAAAATAAAAAAAAATTTCGCCAAGAGTTCTAGGCTTGATAGCTTTTTTGCCGAGTCATGATGATGAGATGGGTTTGTCCAGTGGCTGGTGCAATATACATGTACAGGTGTACAATCATACTGTGCACATCCCTGAGGTTACTCCAGTTCATGTCAAGCTGGCTAGCCAACTTCAGCTGCATGCCTATTCTATCATGCTGCAAGCTAGCCTCATCCCCATGCCACTCCCATGTTTTCAATGTAATGCTACTCTAGGCCTGTAGGCAACCATACTACTCTATCTACAAACAAGTATGTTTGATGTCAGTTAAAAGTGGCTAATATGCATGCATGAGCTACTAATAGCATGCTCAGTATTCAATTGCCAGCTAGTATCATGGGCGTAGGAACAGGGGTGGCCACAGGGGCTGACATAATTTTCATACCTGCAGCTCAGAATGAGATCCAATCCAGCTAGTCTGCAGTGACTGAGTGAATGTGCCTCAATTGCTTTCCATTCAACTTACAGTTCATTTTTTCATCGAGAAACTCACGATAGCAGTCTCGATCGTGCAAAAATGGGCGTGGTGTAACACAAAGTGGGCGTGGTCGTAAAAATTTCGCGCGCCACTGGATATTGGGCCCACCCAACCTTCAATATCTTCCTACGCCAGTGAGTATGGTGTGCATGTGTAGATGAAAACAGTCATTATGGTGTAGACCACACTCCGCACTGCAGGCCAAGAGTGCTGCTCGAACTCACCATGTATGGCAACGTTCTCCCTTGTTGAATCTACCACCACACTAAGACAAAGAACAGACCTCGCCTTTCGAGGCTCAGTAGCCTGCTGAGCAGGTCTCGATGTATCTCTATGCATGGTCCTTAGGCCATGACACCCTCGTTTGTGCACACAGCACAATAATCATGACCAATCGTGAGCCTTCTGAACTTGTAGGAGAGTGCATCTTTTATGCCCTTCTGTCTGAAAATTTTTCATTATATATAGTAATATGATTGGTTGATTCGTCAGTTAGAGGTCCCATACTTCATTCTTAAAACATGTCGAGACCTTGGACTCGGTCTGTAACAATGATTGTTAGTGATATGCCTGGCTGATAGTTTCCAGAACCCTTACCCCACAGCTGCCATTGTATATAGCTCTACTAAGTTACAATATCTGTGTGGCTTATGGAGTCTACCGACTCTATGATAAGTACATGCTCCAGCTGCCTTTTGCACAAGCAGGCACTAGCCTTGAGACTAAACTTTATGATAATAATATTATTACAATCACCTGGGGATTTTGTAACTGATCCACTACCGTTCTTTAAATCCACCAACCACTCAACAACAGTGCCATCACTACCAGTGACCTTGAACAGATAGCTCCCTCTCACCTTCTTCACCAAATTAGGACCATCCTATGGAAAGGAACAGAGGCAGGATCAACTAACATGCACTACAATGATAGTATAATCATGTATTATACATACCATGTATACACATATCTGATTATAATAGGTAAGTCTGTAAGAGTGCTGGATGGTAGGCAAATTTGTCGTGGTAGTGTGTTATTTTGGGTGAACGTTCAGATGATAGACAGTATGGGTCACCCACTTGTTCATGCGGGTGGATACATGACTAAAGAGGGTGTCTAAGTGGTGCGCCATATATTAGAGAGGCATATTAATTAAGAGTAAGGATAGTGACACAATCATCTTGACTTTCAGCATAATATATTATTGCGAAAAGTATAATCATTGCAATCATGACTATGGATTTCAGCAACAAGCTCACTGGCATAAATACATGTATGTTCCTACTACTGTTTCAGTCAATCTTTGCTTTTGATTTCTCAGTCACTAAACATACTGGATCATTACCTGCCAATTTACAGCCTAGAGACTTACTACCGACTACCAGGACTCTCTTCCACCACCTGAGATGTGGTCATAACTGCTGATCACACAAAGGCAGCAGGGTGGCAGTACAAACACATCACAATTGTTATGTGAATAGAACACTGCCAGGTGCAATCCAATAAAATAGTGTGATAATTTTTAATCTCTTTCATCAATATGGATTCTAAAAATACCAAATTCTACAACCTACCCAAATTAATGTCAGCTTTCTGAAGGGAGATGACTTGTACCATAAGGTTTCTATGAACAGCTAATTCTGACACTGCAAATTCTGACAAGATATTGTGAAAAGAAACTACCCAAGGAACTTCCAACTAATCATAATGTTAAGGTTTGAGATTAGAGAAAACATTTCTTATATAAACCCAATGATTCCATCACTTTGCACCTGGGTCAACGCCTATAAACGAGACGAAATAATCTAAGAAGATATCCTCAAGAACATAGCAACATCATGAAATCAATTCTATTTGCTGTGCTCATTGGCAGTATCATTGCCACAGCATACAGTGCCCCAGCTCCAAGCAAACTCAAAAATCTACAAAGCCAGCTGCAAGCTTTGATGCAGGATGCTGATGATGATGATGTAGCTGAGCGTGCTCTACTGGAAAGTGATGATTCCAATGAGGAGAGGGATGAAGAAGTTGCACGCCTAGTTGATGCAATCGTAACGCGTATCATACAAGTAGCAGAGGAAAAAAAACGTGAAGAGGAGGAGGATGAAGGTACTGGAGATGAATGCAATGGTGGTGAAGGAGGTGAGGGGAGTGAAGGTGGTGAAGGTGGTGAGGGGAGTGAAGGAGAAGACGACGCGATCAATGACAACATCATGGATTGCATCTATAAAAGGGTGGAGGAACTGCGCGAGGAAGGTGATGCAACCAAACCGGAACTGGCTAAGAGTATTCTTAAGTGCATCAATGTAACAGTAGATGAAATGCGCCGTGCTCAGGATGGGGAAAAAGCTAATGCTCAATTTCTTCCTCTTCTCATTGGAGCTGCTGCTCACCTTCTTGGATGATCTCAGTGCTGACAATTTAGCAGAACAACTCAAAGTAACACTACATAACTGTGTGAAATTTTAGGCCAACATCATTAATATTACATGTACATGTGTATATGCACACATGAACACACAATATATTACCGTACCCTCGCGAAAGAGGGCCCATGGGCGGTGCACCTTACATTGGGCCAAGATTGGGGGATGGGCCGATATTCGAGGTATCAGTATCGCTTTTTATACACGAAAGAGTGCCCAGGTAAGTTACCACGCTAGCTTCATAATCAGAATAGTAGCAGCGGCTACTATTGATTTCAGCCTTATTCAAGCACAACCAATCCAGAGCAAGGGTGGCCGCCACACTTCACCGACTGCAGGCCTATTAAGTGGGTGTGGCTACGATTGCTAGCCGTGTACAATCGTTGATTTCTGTTGAAACGTGGTGTAAAGCTAGCTAGACTTAGTTTTACAGCTGTTTAGCACGTTACTTATCGATCTTACATAGACTATTCGAAGTTCAGTCCTCATAAACTAGCCATTTGAGCCATGTGTTTTCAAGGGCAGCTACACATGGGCGCATATTCGAGTAAACACTAGACCTTAGCAGGAAATTGAGCCCAAAGTGGGGGGTGGGCCGATATTCCGTAGTGGGCCCTCTTTCGCGAGGGTACGGTATTATAAAACAATCACTGTCCACATTATTATTGTATATGCGGGTGCAATGGTGATTAGTTTTGTCCATTTACCATGCTTATTCTAATACTGTAGTATCCCGGGCAAGCGCCCACTACCAGGTAAACACTCATGTACATGTATAAGTATCGCATTTCAAGGGGTCAATGTAGCAACTTCCTATATCCCGGGTAAGCATCCATGTGGGCCAAATAGTGCCCATGGGCGCTTACCCGGGACACCGTAGTAAATGCAAGATCTAATTAGCACAAGAAAATTCTTATTCTAGGACTCTTCATAATATCCTAATGGAGCATGTGATGACCTTTATCAGAAAATCGTGTGATAATTAAAATTGTAATTTTTTTAGCTTGCATTATATTAGAATAAACATGGTATCTGCATGCGGACATGAAAACGGCCAAATCTCAGTTAATTATGCCTTGTATTTTCAACTATCACAGACAAAATATTTAAACACTATAAATTGTGCATTTTGTTGGACTACTGGTCACAGCTGACCACATGTAGGCAGGTACTAGGTAAAGGTCGTCAGTAAGACTGATGATGTACCCAAGATCAGGAACAGAATCAGACAGATAGCCAAATATGCTTTATTTGCATATGCCAATAAAGCACTCTCGTGCAAAACCCTCAGTGCATTGCAATAGATATACAGATTAGTCTGTATGTGCAAGCTAACACTATTGTAGTGTCCCGGGTAAGCGCTACTAAAACATAACTCGTGATTTTGGCTCACATGGGCGCTTACCCGTGATCGAATTCCATACATTTGTATAGAAGCTGCTATAGTGGCCCCTTGAAATACAATACATGGGTGCTTACCCGGGAGTGGGTGCTTGCCCGGGACACTATGGTAATACTGATTGCATGCAATTACGTAATAGTACTACGTGCATGCCAGATTAGTATGAAGTAAAGCCAAGAAGCGTAGTTATGTGACTAATGATGAATTTTAAGAACTCCCTAGAGCTACACACTACTAATCTCAATTGCTGTCTCTCATTGATTGAAAACTCATCAACAAGTGAAGAAGGCCATGGTGACATCACCAGAATTTTTGAACATAATGAAATACACACAAACTATGCATATCTTGAAAATACCATAAACTTGGATTTTGTCCTAATAATAGGCATGAAAATTATCTAATTAACCCTCAGCACATGTGCAAGGAGTACAGTAGTCATTCTGTGTGTGTGTACTACCACACTACTAGTATAGTGATTACAGTCATAATACGCTACTCCCATAGGCAAGAGTTTTGCCTAGGGCAAATTCTATACTATTGTATACTAGAGCTCTCTAGCACCAAACCCTTGGTGGATTTCATGACATAATTTAATACTTGCACTGAGCATGCAGGCAACGACAACACAATGTTGCCTTGGGGACATTTGCTAGGTTCTTCAAAACATCTTGAGTCAGCAACGATGAGCCAGTCGTCTTATAGTCTAGCGAGCTAAACCCTCTCTCACTCGCCACTTAGTGGGTGTGATTAAAAAAAAAAGTGTTATAAAACCACACCCACTAGCACTAAGTGGTGAACGAGAGAGGGTTTAGCTCGCTAAATTAGTCATCTTAAAGCTGTATATAGATGCATACGAAAGAAGCCTCTGCCGTTGGCTTCATCTGTTGAAAGCTCCACATGTCCACTTGCCAGGGAGTGAGGAAGGCGGTGACCAGTGCAATGTTGATGATTGTTGTATTACCCTACAACGCATATACCATATAGCGCGTGACACCATAGACAGTAGAAGGGGGAAAGGGACTGGAAACGTCCATATAATATATATAGGAAAAGTGTGGCACATGTTCAGTTTGGTTCAATTCTGTTGTATAGGGATTTTTAATACATTCTTTTGTAGTTTTTATGAGTTACTTATGGCTTTTTTCTGACCAAAACTCTCCATAGAACATTCAGTAACACAAGGATAATGTAATGGCAAGATAATTGGGGGTTGTATCGTTTGTGTTTATTTTCACCATAAGCCGTAAAGCCACAACCTTTATATTTCAATATGTTTTTCTATACAAAAATTTATTTGTACAACATAGTTTTTACGAAAAATTTTAGTAATTAATCTATATGGCATTAATGGCTGGTATAAACCGAATTATGACATAGAATGTTTTCTAAAACCCATATATGAAGTATTAGGTGGTCATGCTCAACCAAACTGAACATCGTCCACCCGTTTCCAGTCCATCTTCCCTACTCTATTGTCTATGGTGACACTCAACGTTCTATTTATACGTAAAATCAAGTCAATCAGCAAACGACACCAAAAGTGCATGGTAAAGAAAGCGGAGTCAGCAAAATCCACACAATACATGCATTTGGATGACTGTACGGAACCTTATGACACTGTATTTTGGACTTGAAAACGAAGTATATGTAGCAGTTAGAGAGTTAACAGACAGACAAACACACACACACAGAACAACTACCGTAACCTTGCAGCGCATGCGCCGAGGGTTAAATATATCAATTAATCACACACTTTAATCCTCGTATAGTTAGGGTACCAACCGTACTCTTACATGTACT
This sequence comes from Cliona cf. orientalis, assembly GCA_963930775.1. Lineage (NCBI taxonomy): Eukaryota > Metazoa > Porifera > Demospongiae > Clionaida > Clionaidae > Cliona > Cliona cf. orientalis. The sequence goes on from OZ005703.1 coordinate 4,317,858, forward strand.
CGTATGGCCAAATAACACTATATAGCTTTCTGTTGCTCGTGCTATTAACTGACCATACTCATACAAGTAAGAGTACTAATTACCACCCTAATTGTACTTGGAAGTGTGTACTTGGTCAAAAGCAAGGTGCCATTAGGTGCAGATGATATTATGATATTATAACAATAATTGATACAGGAGGCAGGGGTTTGGATGAAGTTATAGCTCCCTAACTGCTATAAACCCCCCAGTTCATTGAAGATTAGCTTCTCTTTAGCCGCCTGCATCAATTTATCTTGATTACTGCATGCCAATGATGGCCAATGATGGAATAAAGTCACATGATCCATAGTTGCTGAGCTCAAGTAAGCCCCACGAGCTGAACTACTACAGCAAGTTGCTGTCTACTTCTGAAAAGATACCGCTGTTTTTCACTTGACGTAAGTTTTCAAATGTTTTTCAGCTGCCTGATCAGCAATGGCAGATTTAAGTGTGTGTATGCGATGGCTCTCTAGTGTTTATAATATTATATCAGTATATATACGTATTTGGTAATACCTGCCCGCCGGTATACTGTGAGAAGAAACTAATAATCAATGAATTGGGGTGAAAAAGTTCTGATTACAGTAGTGCTGCTCTACAGGGATGTTGAAAATTTTTTAGGTTAGAGACAACATTTTGGTGCCACAATACAGCTTGGCACCGCACACAAAAGCTCACATTGACAGATGATGAACAAAATAGAACCTATTGTACAGCATAATCTGTTATGTACAATATGCATCCACTGTACATTTTCAAAGTTTGGGGAGGATCATCCAGGGGTTGGGACATATTTTTGGATATCAAAACATTGTGCCATTCTCTTTTGGTGATGCTTGTATTTGATTTCCCTTCAGCTTGGCCGCCTCTGCCCAAAATGTTTGGGTGGTGACATGAAAGGGCGAGCACATACTATGAAACCCCAACAAATTTAAACTTTGAATGCTCTAGCTAATATAAAATTTAGGCCAATGAATATACTGCCTTTAGCAAAATTCATGCTAAAAGAAGAGAGCTATACCTACAACTGAAGAATCATATATTGATTAGGAAGCAAGCTTTGGCACCGGAAATTTCATCCTTGACGCTGCTGTATGTTGTTCTGGCACCAACTGCGGTCCCATAGCGCCAAATCAACACCCCTGGCTCTAATGTAAGTACCATCTGATATTGCATCATATTATTGTCATTCTAATTATAGCACCAAATTATAGTCAGAAATACAAAAATTGATGCTATAAAGTCCTGGCTAGCAATTTAGCAGACCCTGGATCAACAGCTTTAGCCATATTCAGTGTGACTGACTGCATGAATAGGGCCAAAGCTCCTAACTCCGTACATGGGAATGAACCAGTCTAGAGGGAGGCCTTTCAATAGTCTTAAAGTTCATAAGCATGCAACTATACTGTTGACTGTAGATTTAGCCTCATCCCCTGGCCTTAGCTAGATAGATTTTACTGTTAATAATTCCATCAGCTGAACAACAGATACTTACATTGGATCAAATTTTGCTACCTACTACCTGTGAACCATTACCTTTTATCGTGCTGGTACATGGCTGGGTGTGGTTTATGCAGGACTCGATCACAAAAAATTTACTTGCAAAATTTATTTTTGAGCAGAATTTAGTAAAACCACGAAAAATCCTCGGTGATATGGTAACAATATACATATAAGCCCCAAAAGTGGGCCATGCTGTAGTATTCCTCCCAGACCCTGCCCTCAAGGAGGAGAAGAGTCTGGTATACATCGAGCACTTTCTGGATCGAGCTTGTTTCTGAATACTGATGTGCCAATCAGATTAACGCAATGTGGCTTACAGTGTGGCACCACACAATGGCCAACTATCACTGCATGTGAGAATAGCTGATATGAGCTCCACTGCCCGAGCTTGGACCTATAACTGACCATATAAATATGCAAAAAGTGTTGAGAATTGCACTGCACGTCAGGGAAAGTGGGCGTGGCCCAAATTTTACACGACAATTGCGTGTAGTTGTCTCCCCTCTGTGGTGGGACCACCCAGTAGCATCCAAAGTGGATATCAAACAGAATCACATAAGTTGCCTCATGGCATCATAATTACCTTTCACTAGCCTTGTCCCCAGGCCCTTTGAGGAGGAGGGGGAGGGGCCTGGGAACAAGGCTGACTTTTCACCTAGCTACATTAACCAACTTAAGCACTTACAGCCTTGATCCTGTCTGCAATGATATCAAAGACTGGTTCACACTGGAGCTTCCCACCTCCACTTCCTGTAGGAGCCATGTCTAACCTAAGTACATATAAGTGAGCAACTATTAATCACAAACTGGCTTCGACGATCATTACCGTTTTTGTGAAACGTATTATTGACGACCCTGTGCCGTTTCCACGCGATTTATATACCGAAATGGTACAGGGTCGACATAATATTGTTTAGTGCAAAAACTTTAGGAGTATCTATTCTGATTCTAGTAAATTGTTGAGGGGGCAAGCCGCCGCTCATAGGGCAGATATAGAGTATACATGTAATTCTTTAGCTCGCATGACAGGGTGTTGGAGCTTTCATTGCATCCCGAGTCCCAAAAAACTCGGCCAACCTATGATGAAATTATGATGAAATCTACAATGAAAATTAATGTTGATGAAATCTATGATAAAATTGCTATGAAGACTGTTTCAAATGTTTAGCTCACATGAAAGGTTGTTGGGACCCAGAATTTGAACCTAGAGTAGAAGAGATCATGGACTATCAATGATATATTATGGCGATTCTCTCAGTTCACTTTCTTTGACAAGTCTGGGGGGATTTTCCTATTCAGTCTATAGCACATGGTAGGTGGAGGTCAAGTCCAAATCAAGCCGCACACCCCAATATTATGCAATACGGAGCATGCACAATTTGTCGATGCATACAATGGCGGCTAGCCTGGGTACGAGGCTAAATGGCGGCATACAGTAGTGCGGCAGTACATGTATAATACTTTTCATGTGGGGGATGTATTAAAGTTTTCCATTATATCCACAGTAGCAATTAATTTACTTTTCTGTGGTTATGAGGTACGTAAATTAATCTATGATGAAATTATGATGTAACCTATGAGGTAATTACGAGAAAATTCAGGGCCTCGGTGGAGGAGCCTTTCTGAGACTTGAAAATCAGTAAGTATGTAGAGTACTATCAAATGCCTGTATCCACTATAAGCTGCGTGCTATATACTTTCTCTGACAAGTATGGCTGGTTGAACTTCTTGCCTTACATATATAAATATAGCAGCCTGCGTTATGTATAGCAAGCCGTCCACAACCTGACCTATGTGAACTTTGGAAGCTATATTGTGCTGTCAAGTTCATCTCCGTGATCAAAGCATCGAGATCTGTCACTTTCAAGGTCGAGAGACTCCATCTCCACGATTGGGGCATCGAATGTGTGCACTATGTTGACGACCTTTTACTACATGCACCATTAATATCACACAGTAACTGGGGATATGGTACAGTGTTCGTTCATATGCAAGATGATCACTGGTAGTAAAACTATAATATCTTCAAGTGTAGATCAATAAGGAGTAAGAAAGAGGAGAGAGAGAATTAGTACAAGAAATTGCATGTGTACGTGTATTGCATTATGTAAACAACATACACATGCAATTATCTTACTGACCTCCTAGCACTAGCCTGGTTGGGGAAGCCCATTCTGTATAGAGCCACAATAGCTGCTCCTCCAATACCAATATTGTGCTGTAGTGCGACCTTTGCTCCGGGCACTTGCCTCTTGTCAGCCTCTCCACGAAGCTGCCAGCAGAGCTCACTGCATTGGGCCAGACCAGTGGCACCCAGGGGATGACCCTTAGAGATTAGACCACCACTAGGGTTGATGACATACTTTCCCCCATATGTGTTATCACCTCGGTCAACCATCTCACCAGCTTTACCTGTTTGGGAGTAATTGGAAAAAACGTTCAAAATATTCTCCAAATCTTAAGCCTAATAAATAGCTAGAACCATTAGCCACGAAAATAGCAGTTACATGTACCATAGGAAAAAATTTTAATAATAAAATGAATTTATATGTGTACATGTACATATTGCGACAAGCACCAAAAAAACCTTGCGTCTCACAGTAAAATCTTGAGAGTTGGCAGACCTGAGAAAGTCAGCTAGGTTCCATTGACATCTCGGGCTGTTTGTCTCATTCGTGGCAACGATGTGGGCATGGTTTTCACGAAAATGGGTGTGACCAAAAATTTCACACGCGCAATTATTTAGTATATGACCCCCCAACTTGATATCCTGGATCCGCCCCTGTGAGATGCAAGGAGTCTCATCATTATGCAGAGATGTGTAAAGGGGCTAATTTTCATCCCATGGATTGGTGATTAACCACAAAAAGTGGACCCCTCAGAAAATTAGCAAAACAATATTCAGTACCGACGCCACACTCAACTATAATGTATATAGTCACTGCTTTCGAATAGTAGGTGTGGCACCTCGAATAGTAGATGTGCCACACCTACTATTTGAGTAGCATGAACACGTTCTCGATGACAGGTACAAGAAAAGTAACGATGAATACTTAGTCTTTTAGAACAAGTTTTACTGTGTCTATGCCAATAGAACGCAAGCTAAAAAAATTATAAATTTCGCATGCTTTTCTGGTAAAGGGCATCATGTGCTCCATTAAGATACACTATGAAAAATCCTAGAACGCAAATTTTCTTGCGCTAATTAGATCATGTGTTTTATTAGCATAAACACAGTAACCTTCTTTTACATTAGTAAAGGTATCAGAATCTTATACTTTAGCAGTGTCAAGCGACCATTTCTCCACAGATTACCTCTCTGGAAGCTATACTGATATTAATTAACACCACTCTCAAATAGATGCCGCACAAACATGAGTGATGAAATAAATAGGGACCTCGTTACGTAGAAAATTTTCAAGAGGAGAAAAAAAAAGTCAAAGTGTAAAGCGAGATTTGAACCCACTATCTAGCTTCTGTCCACTGTTCCACACATAAGAGCCCAACCACTCTGACACCGCTGTTCTCACTACTCTCACTGCTGGCAACTTATAATTTCACCTATCTTATAGATAAACCCTAGAGATTAACCCTGCTAACCATTTGCAACCCATCCCCTGACCCCCAGCCCCTCCCATGCATCCGTACCACATACTGTACTTCTTCTAAAACTCTCTAGAGCACATACCCCGCGCGCACATTGTACAATCTATAGAGTTGCTTTTGTGTGCATGGCAATAATTTTGTGAACTTCAGAAAATTAGTGGAAATGCTGCTCAATTGTATAATATCATAGCTACCGGAGGTCCCGGTGACAAAAGCACTCCCTCTGCACCAGATCTAGACTACTAGGAGATATGAACCGATACTTCCAATAGTTTATTGTAACATTATAGCCATCTTACATTATGTTTTGGTTCCATAGGGCTACAGATTACAGCTCCATCAGCAGATCTGGATAGACTATAGATTTCAAGAATATTAATTTCGACGATATTTACCAGTCATAATATTGTTCTTGGCTACTTAGTTGTGTGCATGAGCAGACAACACAATGGGCATGTGGACCGTATCCATTGATTTGACGTGCACTGAAGCCAGTTTTTTGCTGAATTCGATTGATTTATTGTGCTTACAAGTTGCTTAGATGCCTACATCTCGAGATATGGTGATTTTTGTGTTCACGACAATGATAACGACGACAACGACACAACCAATTCCTTTACCCCTTGCACATGCGCGCGGGGTAAAAATAGTCTCTAAAATTCGGCAAAGGTCATCATGCGTATAATATTATACTGTAGGTCAGGTTTTCAATGCTTAGTTAAATGATTGCGAATGGTGCTATACAAGCCAGATTGCAATTCTAATAATTGCAAATTGCCAAATGAGAAAGCCACATGCTCAATATTACATATGTAGCTATAGAGGGTAGAGGTGTGGCTTGTGAGGCTCTATGTGGGGTGGGATATTAATAAAATACCATAATACTGGATCGACAGTTGTGCTTGGCTGGGTGTTGGCAGGTTGATAGTTGGCTTGAAGAATCAAATTTAGCCTCGACGATCAACAGCAGTACGTACTTATGTGCAACATGCGATAGATCGAGAAGGTGTACATGTTTGCAATCGCGAGCACACGCTTGAGCAAAAGGGGTACGTGTGGTCACGTGTAATCTTATTCATTGTGTATTCTTTTTACTGCAATTCTTTTGATTGCGTCTTGTATAAAAACTCACAATTCGCAATCTAAAGAATTGATCTCGCATTCAAAACCCGACCTACAGTATGTTATAAACGGGAATAGAATGTGCATGCGGATGGAATGTTGAATATTAACCTCTAAAAATTTGGCGAAGCTCAAGCAATATTATTATTTCCATGCTGAATTTTTAAAAGAAATACGGTATATATGTATAATATATGCGTATTGCATTGGCTGACGATGTGATTGCATCATAACCGCACACCAATAATCCAATTAGGATCTCTGTACACAACGATAAATAGTAGCTGCAGCATCTGATCAAGAGAATACAGTAGATCACTCCTACTCATAGCTGTACTATTTTGTATGTGTATATGCACATGTATCAGGAGTAGATTAGATAGGAGTGTTGAACTACAGTACAAACGTAGTAACAGTGTTCTGGTAGGATGACCTAGACAAATTGTAATCAAGGCTGCCATGCACTATCACTTTAAGTGACTTTAAGTGAGTGTTATGTAAACACAGACTGTAGCTGGCCTGGGTGGGACACACTATATACACGCTGTACTCACCTACATGACCTCAGATTCATTTACTCGCGTATTATCTACGTCATCCTCCCAGAACGCGTTTGCATGTAGTTCAACACTCCTATCCAATCTACTCCTGACGTATACATACTGAAGTTTTGATGTACATACATACATGTATAAGCTGTTTACAATCTAGCTTATTATACGTATGTACATGTAGCTATAGACAGCAGATCCCCACATAACTAACCTACATGTACATGCAATGCAACAAACCTTACCCTAGCTCCAACCCTAACCTTCCCCTTTTGTTTTGCAGGTTGGTTTCCCAATTACAATTCCATACCAAACAGTGCGTACTCCTTAGATCAAATCCCTAGCTTTTCACTTACTTTAATTGGCACTGCGGGAAATTTTCACTGGTGCAAAATTTCACAGAATTGCATGTTAATCCTTCAGAAGAAATTATCGTGGTTTTAATTTTTGTGCCTTTTCCATGTTGATCGATTGTATGTATATAGCTGCATGTATGATGTCCACCCACATAGAATTTCGTGGTTCTTATTTTCGCAGCACCCAACCTATCCACGAAAATACAAATTTTGCACCATGCAAAAATTTCCCACTATATATTATGGTAATTGATCATAGGATATATAATAGCTTCCAAACAGATAATGATACCAACACAATTATATGCTACATGTATGTTTTGGGTGTGTGCCACCATGGTTGATTGGGTGGGATTGACAACTAAAATGAAACCACTGCAGCTACGTATACAATATTGTAGGACCCTATTAAATGTGCAATACATGTAGAAGGGTACAACTTTTTCTCACCAGGAGGGCAGAGTCCTAGTGCTTCGTAAGAGATGAGCTCATTAGCTGAGAAGCAGTCATGTAGTTCCACCACCTGAACGTCAGCAGGAGTCAGACCACTCTTGCTAAACACACTTTCAGCAGCCTTCTTTGACATATCATAACCAACCTACGATACAGAGAAGTAATACTCTTGCCCACAGCACATAATAAAATTGCAAGCACAAATGTATGTATATGCTTATGGACGAGTACAAAAGTTAATAGTAGTTATATGATGTTGTGATGCACGAGATCAAGAGTACATACATGTATATAATCAGTGGCGGATCCAGGATTTGTAGAAGGGGGGTTCCTGGTATGCGAAGAGCGTGCGAAATTTTCAAAGCCACGCCCATTTTGAGGTGAAACCACACCCATTTCGATCGTTTTTGAGAGAAACTATCGGTCCTACCAGTCCAATCGATCTGTTTGCTAAATAAAGCATGCTAAGGTGAGCCATAGCAGTAGTTTTCTTAGTTCTATAGACAGAGAGGGGGGCTCCATTTAGCCTATCAATCAGTACTTCTTAGTGCTAGGTGCGTTCCATGGAACCCTAGGAACCACCCTAAATCTGCCACAGCTTAGGGTGGTGCCCAGGCACCCTAGGCACCACCCCTGGATCTGCCACTGATAATTACGTATACTCTTGACGAGATGCATGGTTGAGTACACCCCAATTTAAATTAACTGATTTGTTTGTCCATGGTCCCCTTTCATCACCGGGCTACCAAATCATCATATACATTCAAACAATTTTTGCTAGAGGTGATTATAAAAGAATACACATACATGCCACATGTGCATAAAATATAATATACATGTATATTAATATTCGCACCATTTTCATGCAGCTCTCTTCATTAAATGTGCTTGGTAGATCAGTGGCCATGTCCATAGCGATGATCTCCACAGCCTGGCTCTCTAAGTTGTGTCTCTTGACAAAGCCCTCACTGCACACAATGGCTGCTGCACTGCCATCAGATGTGGGGCTGTACAGAAACCATAATTACAACATAAGAGAATCAGGGACCAGCAGCTCATAATGAATATAATCAAAAATAACCAATTCATTCTCTTTCTTCTGCCAGTACCCCATATGCATATGCAAAAGACAAAATGATTGGTTTGGTCCATCTGTCATATCATATGTAGTCATGATCATCTGCCCATTTATTAGCATGATAATCAATAATAGTGAAGGGGCTGACCTGCCACAGTACCCTTGATACATTGTATATTGACCATGAGCACTGCATTTTTATTGGCTACACCTATTGACCACTGCACATCCAGTAATTCCATGGACTCTTTGAGTGCACGTTGAATATTATTAATTTTTAACACTAATTTAAAAACTTGCAGTATAGTGGCAGATGCTCTATTATGTGCCCTGGGATCACAAACACCTGCAAACTATCACTCTTATATTATAGAAATTTTTGATAAGATTATCCCTTCTTCTCTCTTGACTGCCTTCTCTGTTGGCATAACAGTCCCTATAGAGAGTAGGCACATGCACAATTTTCAATTCGGATGGAATATATTATGGCACATTGTACATGTAACTGCCATGTTGTCATGTGTATGCACCTGCGCTGGGGTAGGTGCAAAACCTGGACTCTGGACTCCGGATTGGACTCATGGACTGGATTTTGGACTGATACGCAGTTCAATGATGACCATTTCCAACAATAAACTACATAATTAGATGGTAGTTCATCCCAGGCCCTCCATCAATCTCCCAGATTTAATATTGTATGCAAAAAGCGCTAGAGATGCTAGATAATAGGCTACTACACTTGCAAGCATGTGAATTTACACGTATTTCCCCTGGATGCTGGTACTAGATCTAGTAGCCTCGTACCCAGCCCATTTAAGGAGGAGATGTCAAAGGGCCTGGGTAAGAAAGCTAAGTCAAAAGCTAAGAGGCCAGGTTGCAGCAGATGATCAATAATCATATTATGCAAGAAGCCTGGGCGGCAAAATAATCCCATGTAGTTCAATTGTGCCAGGAAATTTCATCTCTCATGTATAAATTCATGTAAGAGATCATGGACATAAAAGACCCTATGAGTGTTGTAATAGCCATAATTAACTACCTTGCATGCATTGCCTATCCAATCTAATCTAGACTTTCACTACATGTATATAAAGCAGAGTCTCAATGGCTAATGGTTCTTCGTAGCAGTGTTCTCTCCAACATGATATGCGGCAAATATGGAGTCACAGACGGTTCATTCCTGAGGAGATATGTTTGATGTGCAAGTAGTTTCGCTAACCACTTGTGAATGAACTGCTACTAAGCTCAAGCAACCTCCTATCCAAATTCCTGGCCTCTATGCTAGTTTATTGTAGTGTATCAGTCCAAAATCCAGTCCAAATCTCAGTCCACAGTCCAGTCCACGAGTCCAGCGTCCAGGTTTTGCACTTATCCCCTGCACTGGCTACCATCAACACTCACTTAATATGAGAATTACACTGGTGCTCATGTCTATCATGCACACGTCTGTGGCCTGCTGCTCCCAATGGAAAAAGTATTATGTAACATGATAATTACATAATGGCTTCTAAGTGAAACATCCAGTTCAGTGGAAAACCAAGTTGTTCAATGGCTCATGGATATCGATCTAGCTATGCATGTATAAGGGAAGGAGTTCTAAAGGAAACCATTTCCAACAGTGCATATACTCATATAGATAGATATTGACATACATAATACATGCAGCTTCTGTGTGAAATATTTACTGTATAACTTGTAGCACAAAGTTTTCAGTGCTCACCACTGGATGTCTGCATACCTGGACATGATACTTGAAAGTTTGTCCCATGTGACCAGCTCAGAGGACTCACACTTGACAAATACAGACATACATTGCAGGTACAGACAGTAACAGTACACATGCACTGTAGTATGTCCCACTCAGAACAGTCAAGAACAAGAATGCATGGCTTGCCTGTGTCTCAACCAGCTCAGCTAGGCAATAAATTGCAGCGAAAATTAAATATTTTCGGATAGCATGGCTATGCGAAAACTTGGTGCACTATTAATGGTAATGCGGCACAGGGTCATTTGTCTGAAATTATTTAATGCAAAAAATTATCGCACGAAATATTTGCGATTTACGGATACTATGGGGTTGATTATTACCTATACCAAAAAGGTAGTGATGCTAAAAACAAAATAGGGGGAGAAAGTATAATAAATACTTCCCTCTCAATCCCAGCTGTTTAATAATATAGATAGTTACAAGCTGTGCGGTCACCATCATTTGAAATGGTACTCTGACCAAAAATCTCTTTGTGCCGGGTTTATCCGTGATGTCAAGGTTGACCCAGTTTTAAATTATCAGTTGTTGGACGAGTTTTAGTTATGTGTACTTGCTAAGCAAACTTATTTAAATTGTTACTAATTTTATACTCACTGTGTTGCACCTATTGTGGTGTATCTTACCAATTCGATGATATTGTTCTAGATCCAACTGCTGCTAAATGGGGACTCAGAAATCCAAGCACTTCAATTTGGCCGGCATGAATGATAATAATGTATTTGCTGTACAGTCGTATGTGACCATGGAGCTATGATCATGAGAAAAGGGACAATTTGGGACTTTTTGTTCATAGTATGTGTGTGCACTTTGTTATGTTTATGGAGTATGTTATAGTTCTGTACATGTAAATCTGTTCTGTTTGTTCCTATCCTATAATTCTGATACATTTGTAGAAAGCGAGTTAAATTGCGCATTATCGCGTATTTCATATTACGGTCTAGCTATATAGTAGTATAGAGAGTATGGCGATCTTCACTAAAATTAATTCCAGGAAGTATTTCTGTAATCTGAACAGTGAAGGTAGATGATCGGAAGCTTGATTAAATTTTTCCCATAAAAATTTTGGTTCTATTGTTTCTTTATACTATATATTTGATGTCACAATCATCTAATATTAATGTGGCTAATATGCACGAGTTACTCACAGTATTAAGGCTCACATACTCAGAGAAATCTAAACAGTATCATCTCCCTAGCTGTATGGCAACTGTTAGTACTGTAACAGTGCAAATGCAGCAGCACGAACTTTGAACCTATTATAATTACTTCGTAGACCACACCCCTCGATGCAGGTCAACAGCAGCTGCAGTACTCGAACGCATCACTGCAATGGCGATGTTCTCGCTCTGCTCAAACATCAAATCTACCACACTACGACAAAGAATAGATCTTGTCTCTTGCTCGCTCAAGGCTCAGTGGCACGTGGCCTGCATGGCTGAGCGAGCAGGCCTCTCGAAATGTGTGGTGCTTTGCGCCGTTCATTCGGTGAGAATGCATCTCTATGGCCACCCTTGTTTGTGCACATGGCACTGTAATTTTGACCAATCGTGGGCCTTCTGAACTTGTAGCAGAGCGCATCGTTTGTGCCCTCCAGGTTAGAACACAGACTATATAAGAAAATTCTCGCTCTGAAAAGTACTTTTTGTTGTATTTAGTACAACAAAAAGAAGTTGTAGTTACCGTAATTTGTGAACTTATCATTGCTAAAAAACTTTCATTTTGTGCAAACAATAATTTTTATTGTTTACTTGCACTAATTTATATAGCAAATATGTGGCGCATGTTTGATATGAACAAAAAGATTGACATGATATCTAGTGCAAAAATTTTGCGAGCAAAATTAACGCAAGTTATGGTAGTTGAAGAGTGATTATAAATTATTAGTTAAAAACTATTGAAAATTAAAGGATGAAGTAGGGATGGTAGTGGCAAAAAACAAGATTTGTAGGGATAATTTATCACATCCACTATACACATTCCTATGCTTTTGGCACTACTATCCCTAACTTCATCCTTTAATTTTTAATTGTTTTTTTTTATATTTGTTATTCGACCCATTCTGCGTGCCCATATAAAAATTATCTCCCCACGTGTTCCCAAACCCCCCGTGAATTTTTATTGTCCTCAGGACAATTGATGGTTCACTTTCATCAATAGCTACCACCTGACTAATCTCACACTCAGCTCTTTCTACATCTAAAAGGGCCTGAGCATGGGACTATAATACCACCAGCAGGCTGGTGTGGTCACATTATTATAGTAAAATGGTGTATCAAAACTACCCATTTGTCAATATGCCGTACAAACCCATGATTAAAATAGCTGTTGTGATAACTCAAAACTAGCATACCACAGACGTGCGCGCTATGAAATGGAGTTTACTCAAGCTAAGGTAAGAGATCAAGGCTGTCGTGAGTTAGCCCTGGAAGAAAGAAGATTGAGAAATTAGCACTTTTTATGGTTTCTTTACACAGCTTGTTCAGGCATACCTAATTGTTTGAATGGATATTTGGGGGCTCAATTGATAGATATAGATATTCTGGCATAGATCATGAATATGGAAGTTAAAAATCATATTGTTCTAATTTTTGGCATATCCGGGCCATCCCTTATCTATATATACCGACTCTATGATTACTAGCATCTGGAGTTTATCCAATCCAGCTGCTTCATTGCCCCGCACGCATGCGCAAGGGGTAAAGCAATCGGTTTGTCCGTCTGTCGTTTTCATTGTTGTTGTCATTGTCGTCGGCACAAAAATGGCCAGATTTCGAGTTCTAGGCATTTTTGCGTGCTATAAGTGCAAACAATCAGTATAGATATCGTTGAAAAACTGGTTTGTACTTGCTCAAAAAGGCTTGCTAGTGCTACAAATCGTGCATTTTCTGTTCAACATGCCTGTGGTTTATCGACCACACCCACTCCTTTAGCATTCTGATGCCACTCTGCCACTGCGCATGCTCAAGCTCAGTGTTGGAAAGGGTCGTCAGGTCATAAAACAGCTCTGCCGCAGAGTGTTGCAGTACTATGCTACAGTAGCAGTAGGTGTGGAGCTATAATTATTCCAATTATACCATTATATAGAAGACATTTTTAGATCTTTAAATAGCTAGCTCCTACATAATGTTTACATGTTATACACCCTGGCCTATACAAGTTTTGGCTTCTACTACAAGGATGAGGAATCTAGGTACAATGTGGGCAGTGCAAGAAGTTCCGTTTTGGGGGAGTGCAAACTAGTAACAATATTAATCACGTTGAAATTTTTGGCCATGCCCACTTAGTTGGCTCTTAATGGTGCTACTGCTGAGAAATGATGGAAAATGGTTACTGTGATTGATTCTTGCATGCTATCATGAAAGAATCTCGATGTATATATCTGTCATGAAAGGTGGTACCGTAGATCGGGAACTTTCAAATTGTCGTTGAAATTGTCGTCAAGAATTATACCCAATGCACTAAATTATACAACTGCCACTTGATTTGCATAATTCGCATAAATAAAAATCGCTCGTGTACCAATTTTGGTCCCCAAGCCTGGTGATCAAAAACCAGCAAAATATTTTATCGGCAAAAGTATCCCACGGCATATCTGGCTAGTTATTATTATTATTATTATTATTATTATTGAACTTCGCAGCCAGACACACAATGAATGACTATATAGAAATAAGAAATAATGGGCAAAGTGTAGCAAGATAGAAAAAAGGTGTGCTGCTGCCAGACATCTCCACCTTCTGGAGATGCTGGATGTACGGTACATGATTAATAATATGGTTTAGTGACAGAAGTGACACAAGCAGGGGAGATGATAGCAGTAGCACCATCGAGAGCCAACTAAGTGGGCATGGCCAAAAATTTCAACGTGATTAATATTGTTACTAGTTTGCACTCCCCCAAAACAGAACTTCTTGCACTGTTGTGACATCACAGTGCTACTCTCCCCCAACCAATGGGGTACTGTGCAAGTGTGGTGGCACATAACTTCCCAATGTTTACAGGTACAAAACAAGAAAGGTTGTACGAAAACTACTACACATACACCCTGTTACTGCATGTCATACAACAAAACAAGGGAAGGCTGTCTCTGCTCTGACATTCAGCATGGAAAGTTGCAGCCCTGATGTAAAAATGCGTGATTTACGGTTCCATTCCCATACACTGATATTGGCTAATGTGAGTGCATACATGTGGGCAATTCAAGGTATTGGCACAGTCCATGGTCAATGCTGATAGTCTACTAATCTTAAAGTACACGTATTGAATAGAGAAATTAAACCTCCTAAACAATGTCTAACATGTTTAGATCCTAGTAACAATGCCCAAAAGCTTGATATAATATAATATATATATATCAACTCCTACCTATATAGCAATAAACTTAACCATAGGAAAAATTTGTTTACTTATGGAGCTTACAAGGTTTCTTTTTATGAAGGGTACACCGATTCAACCAATCAGATCACCATATTTGTTACAAGTAGGATCTAGATCTAATATGTATTAGACGACTGGCTACATTATCACTGACCATGGCCAACTGGTTAACACCATAAGGGGCAAATTCACAAGATAAATGTCAAACTGTGGGTGCTAATTACGTCCCGAGTCCCAATTAGAAAAAACTATTCGGCCGATCGATGAGGTAATTGTGACGTAAAATATGACGAAAATGCGGTTAAGACAGTTTAAAAATGTTTAGCACGCATGAAAGCTTGTTGGGGCCCAGAATTCGAACCTAGCGTAGAAGAGATAGTGGACTATCGATGAGATATGGGATTCTCCCAGTTCGCTTTCTTTGGCAAGCACGCACTCGGGGGGATTTCCCTATTCAGTCTAGGCACATGGCAGGTGGAGGTCACGTCCGGGTCAACCGGCTCAAGCCGCGCGCCCCAATATACGTGTATACGGAGCATGCGCAGTTTGTCGATGTGTCCTAGTTCGAATTATGGTGGGTACAGTAGCGCAGTGTAATATTTTTCATGAGGGACGAGGGACGTAGTCTCCAAGTTTTTCATTATTATACCAGCAATGAAATGCTCTCTGTTTTTGAGTTACACATGGGAATCAAAATCACACAAAAACAAGGAATCCTCTACTGCCATAATATGTAAATGTGTGTGGCTATAGAACCAGCTTGCTCTTACCAGCACTGCAGCTTGGTGAGTGGTCCGTGAACAGTCTTGGATGCCTTGATTTGCTCTAGAGTATACTCATCACGAAACTGAGAATAAGGATTGTTTACAGAGTGACGGTGATTCTTCCAGGCAATCTTGGCCATGTGGTCCGGGTTGGTGCCTGCAGGGAGGTCAAACATATATGCAAGTATATTCACAGCTAGCAAATAAAATGTATAAGGTGCAGTAAAAGGATACCAGCAATAGAGAGACTATGCTGTGCATTGTAATAACAGTGAATTGGGTGTTTACCATGTGCCAAATCACAAGCAATATTAGTGGGTGGAGTGAATGTACAATCGTGATCAGGATAGCTATCCAATCTCAACTGTCACTAGTTGGTGCGCGTTAGACACAAGGCAATCAGCATCAAAGCTACTTATACATGCAGCGGTTTGCAGCTCACTTGGAACACTTGACAATATGCAAAAGAAAAAGAAGAGACCATTATACACCCAATATGAAGCCTTGGTGTGATTTGTTGTGGTAAGTACAATCTGATACTTATTTATCATTTAATAATTAATTGAATGTCCCAGTGGGCTGAAATCCACTATACTAATTATTTGTGACTCTACAGCCACGAGTCAGCTGGTTGTTGTGGTGCATCATCGAATTTACTGTTTAATCTTTCGCTTTGTGTAGCTATGTTCAGTCAAACATATCCCTCGATGCAAGTGCTCTTTGGTGTGAAGAATTATCTTGGGCACTTGCCATACATGGTATTAAGGATCTAGCCTGGGTTTATATCTGGGAGTGGGCATTCTCCATTCAAAACAAGCACCTGGGCGCTCACCCGGGAATAGGCGCTTTCCCGGGACACTGCGGTAGAAGTACTATCAGTATATTACATGCACTTTGACTGCAGTAAGCACACGTGTACTACATATACATGTACATGTTTATTACTCTTAGACTACCGTATTTCTCCATGTGCTCAATTCCTGCACTGGCAAACATCTGCGGAGTGATGGGAGCAGAACCAATGCCATACTTATCTGCCATCACCATCACATGCTTCTCCGCTGGATTAGCACGGTCTGTAAACTATAATATACAACATATGTACAAATGATCTGGAAAAACTGGAGGAATCATTCAGTTTGTTAATACTTATTATTAATTATTGCGTAATTACGCTTCTAATTGTTTATCAAGGCACACAAGCATCATAAACTCTGTGTTTTATTGGCCATGCCTATCGATACTGCCCACTGCAGGCCATGCACTTTCTGCTCATGTGCACAACCTAGGTAAAGATTGTCAACAAGCGCATGATTGCTGCTGCAGCTCTCATCTCTAAGGTAGGGAGCACTAATATGCTAGGAAGGAGGCTGGGGATGAAGCTAGTGTGTATACAAGGAACTATGTACTGATCATGGACTTTGTTGCAACTCTAAATTTCATATAATACATACCTTAGCTGTGAGGCTACCTCTCTCCATCTTCTCAAAGCCGAGAGCCAGCACACAGTTGGCCATGTTTCCCTCTACCAGCTGCTTGGCCAGCATCAGTGCAGTTGATCCAGTCGAGCACGCATTGTTAACCTACACGGTATATACGTTGTGTATGCATGTACGTACGTATTATATTGATGCTAGTGTACTATACAGTATATGTAGAAATTTTCGCCAGGAGAAAATTTTTGCATATTTTTGCCACCTCCTCTCATTGATGAAACTTTTATCACGAAAATATTTTGTTGTATGTTAAAGGGATATGGTGACCTTTACTGCATTGGTGAAAATCTTTCCACCAAATTTTTTTGCTATGTGAGCTCCAGTGAAAATTTTCACATATACGGGTATGTATACAAGTACTGCACTTTTCTACATGTACATGCAAAGCAAAATGCTTATACCGTAAATCGCAAATATTTTGTGTTGAAAATACCTCATGCGATAATTAAATAATTTTCGAAAAAATGACCCTGTACTGCATTATTGTTAATATTGTGCATGCATTTTCATTTAATTTTCATACAAGCCAGGCAGTTTTAACAATGAAATATTCGTGATTTACGGTAGTGCATAACAGTTACTACAATTATTGGCAATGTGTAGAGCTCAGCATTGCATATTACACACATGTCAAGTGGAAAATTAGGTATTAGTACAACTTGGAAACTTGATATTCAGCTGATATCACAGAAAAAATGTACCGTATTTATTCAAATAGAAGCCGCACCCCGAATAGTAGCCGCATGCATGCATCAACACAATTAAGTGGGTGTGGCCACGTTCGCACGCCATGAACAATCGTCAGTTTGAGGCAAAAGTATGACAGAAAACGTCTCTGGCTTTGTTCTGCTGCTGTTTTTCAATCATAATATCTCGAATATTTGTAAATTAGTACAGAAAAACTAGTCTATCACAATTGCAACAAGATACCACCAGATCAGCACAAAGGTATCCCTCCAAAATAAAAAAAAGCCGCCCTCGATTAGTAGCCGCACTCCGGCAAGGCTGAAATTAATAGTAGCCACGGCTACTATTCGAATAAATACGGTACCTACAAATTAATAGCTGTCACCTTACTTGCGAAAAATTGTCACCTTAAGGTGACACCATAGAATGTCTACACATGTGTGTACTGGGTTCACTGTGAATGCCAAGATTGGGACTAATTCTGCAAGGTCCATGCAAATAGCCAGTTAAGCCAGTCTTATACGACACAACTGTTCAATGCATGGGTGCATGATATACACAATCCCAAATCACAGAGCACAGAGACGGACTCTTTCTCACAATACAGCAGTCTGCATCTATAATAATTACGAATCAAGCATACATACGTACATCTTTCTTACATTGTAGATAGGTATCCCCGTCATGCCCATTTGGTAGACAGCCCTCTGACCACAAGTGGAATCACCTGAGTTATATAATAATACAAAAATTTAATGATACATACATGTAATAATATTAAACAAGTTTTACCATAACAGTAGCCAACAACAGCTTGCTCCACATCACAATACTTCAGGCGTGCATCAGCAAGAGCCTTTGTCACTGGAAGGAAATGAAGGAAGTAAGTATCTTGCTGCACAGTAACTATTTTTATACTAACTAGTGGGTATATGAATCAGTAGACTCAGACACAAATTTGGCACAGTGTGTACCACAAAAGTTATCCCTTGTACATATGTACATGTATAAGGGATGAAATGCTCTGTTCATACATTCAAGCCCATTGTACCATAGAAATTTATGGTGGAAAAAAATTCTGCCAATGCGATAAAGGTCGCCATATTCTCTATGCAATCTTTAACAATTAGTGTGAAAAAATTTCATCAATGATGGTGAAAACTTGTAGATGCAGGGGCGTAGGAAGCATTTTGAATGTGGGTAGGCTGTGGGTGTGTCAATAGGTGGAGCCAATTATAATTGGATTAAGTGGAGACACTCCAATCCAATGGGTGGTGGTACAGTGTAAATTATTGCAGTAGAGAGAAGGAAAAGGTCGTCGGTCTAGCTAGCTAGATTATTGAATGAGGCTATGAGCATGCTCAGTCGCATGCAATAAATTGGTGGGTGTGGCCTCGATCTGTCAAAAAGTGGGGCGGCTATGGCCGCCCCGGCCGCCCCGCTTCCTACGCCACTGAGATGCATATACGGTAGTCAGCTGGTGGAAGTACTACTAGAATGATACTGGTCAGTTACCATTGTACAGCCATAATTTCGTGAACCAGCACAGAGGAGGTGGGTCATGAGACTACATACAGCTGATTAAGATACGTGCTACATATAGGCGGAGACCTGCTTCCTGTGCCATGTCCGGGTAGTCAAAGTCCTCTCGTCTTCCTGGCTTCTCAAACTGCAAAGAAAACAAGCAGCATTCATGCTTGAAATAAGGTACTGTGTATAGTTTCTTACCTTAGTCATCCCCACCCCCACCACGTACACCTTCCTCTTCTGGGACATGTCTGCAAGATATCTTTCGCGACCAATGCTGGTTCGCTCCGATCACGCCCCGCTTACGCCCATTTACGGCATCTCCGTATACGTCTGTAAACGGGTTTCTTTTCCGCATACGTACGTGTACGGACATGTGGATATTGTGTAACCACACCCATGCCAGGCCCACACGCCAAGATGCTTGTCTGTTATGTAATGGCGCAAAGTAAGGGCGAAGTACGTACACCCTAACATTCGTTGCAAACGCGGCGTTGACGGTCTGTGGTTATGTTTGATTACATAATTGCAGCTCATTGAAGCGCTGAGTTACACACGCACAGCGTAATAAGTTTGTGAAAGCACTGGGTATAAATGGCCTCTGGTACTGCTCTACAGACAAGTTATCTTTGTGGTGACTGAAACCAAAGTGATTGGTAACCAACGCCGCTTCTTATTCATGCAGCTTGACTGTTAAATCTGTCTACCACTGGCGGAGAAGATTGTAAGTTGTTTAAATTATAAACAACATTCGCGCGCCCTATATTAAAAGCTAAAAGGGGGCTTTTAGCTATAATAATGTGTATACGATGCCGGTACAGAGTAGGTGTCAAATACAGGCCCGCGTTTTGAAACAGATAAACCCGACCAGTATTCCATATCTACCAACTAGCAACCAATTCACCGATTTTGTCTATATTTTCCCTCCCAGATACTACAACTTGAACTCTACCATGACTGACAATTGGGCGAGAGGTGGTGTGCCTCCAGAGCAGGTTGGTGTTGGGGAGATGCCCCCTCCCTCCCTCCCTCCTCGCCAGTACCAGCTACAGCAATTTTCTGCCTTGGCCCTGCCTAGCTCTCCAACCAACTGCCCTCCTACTACTCTGCATTGGTTCCGCCTTGATGCTCTGCGTCTTCATGACAATCCCGCTTTTCTCGAGGCGGTCACCGCTGGCACTCAGTTTAAGGCCGTCTTCATCATTGATCCTTGGTTCAATGCCAACTACAATCATGGTGGACCTGCTGTGAATGTATGGCGGTTTTTGCTTGAGGCTCTTCATGATTTGGACAACCGTCTTCAAAAGAAGCCTTACTCGACTCGCCTCAATGTGCTGTATGGTCAACCCACCATCATCTTTCCCGTGCTCTTTAAGAAATGGAATGTGACAAAGCTCACTTTCCAAGCCTCGCAGGTCAGTTACGAATCCGTGAAGCATGATGAAATCATCAAGTTGCTTGGAGCACAGGAAAACATACAAGTCTCCACTCACTTTTCTCACACCCTCTACAACCCCCAAAATCTGATCGCACTCAACAACAGCCAGGTGCCGTCTACTTACAAGGAATTCCGTCGGCTTCTCCCCCTCATTGGTAGACCTGCTGATCCTATACCTGAGCCTGATCCTATGAGCATCATCATTAATGGAGGGAATGCTGTAGATCAGGTGGACAAGCTGGTGGAAGGCAAGATTCCAACTCTTCAGGACCTTGGGTTTGGTCCCAAGGAGGCCCTCTACACCAACTCATGGGTAGGGGGAGAGACGGAAGCACTCAGCCGCCTTTCAAGCTTCTGTGCTCGTCGTGCCATGGCCTCCGAAGATCCCATCAATTGGTTGATGAGCAAGGATACTCTGAGCCCATATATACGTTTTGGCTGCCTATCTGTTCGACTGCTCTTCAGTCAGCTGAGGCAGTTTGCTTCTACGTCGACCCGTGGCCAGGATCTCTTTGAACAGCTCACCAAGAACCTCCTCCTCCGTGAATTTGCATTCTTGGCTGGGTTCTCCAATCCTAACTTTGACGTTATGCAGGGCAATTCTGTATGTATCCAGCTTCCTTGGGACAATGCACCGGAGTTCCTACAATCATGGAGAGAGGGGAAAACTGGTTATCCGTGGATTGATGCAGTGATTCGCCAGGTACGCCAAGAAGGGTGGGCCCACTTTCTCGCTCGCCAGAGCATTGCCGTCTTCCTGACTCGTGGCTATCTATGGGTGTCCTGGGTCCATGGAAAGGAATTCTTTCAGGAGTTCATGCTCGACTTTGAGCTTCCAGTCTCGAGCACCTGTTGGATGCAAAGCTCCTGCAGTGGCTTCTTCTGTAACCAGGTGGAGAGCTACGACCCCTGTGCTGTTGGCAAACAAATTGACTTGGAGGGCCACTACATCAAGACGTACGTGCCTGAGCTGAAGGATTTCCCTGCCGAGTATATACATTATCCATGGAAGGCACCTCTATTCGTCCAGAAGCAAGCCGGGTGCATCATTGGCACCGATTACCCCAAACCAGTTGTGGAGTCGTGCTCTCAGGGAGAGCTCTGCTGCAAGCGCATTCAAAGTATCATGTCTGCTCTCTACAATGTCTACGGAACTCACGAGCAGTGAAAATGTTGGAATGTTATTTATTGTGGACACTTGTACTTTGTGTACAATAACTGTTTATAATTGTAGTGGCGTGCCTATGCATTGCCCTATAGTATTGTCATTATGTATCACCCCCTATTCATATTTATCGTTCGTATTATATCCCTGCTGGCAACAAACATATACATTATGATTGTAGTGTGCATGCCTATGCATTGCCCTATAGTGTTGTCGTTATGTATCACCTCATATTCATTTATCGTTCGTATTATATCCTTGCTGGCAACAAAATTAATGTGTACATTTCACTATAAACACCACGATAGCTTGTGGTTATGTAACAAACTATAAGTATACAGCCGGTGTCTTACTGGTGTGCAACACCTGTTATTCATAATAATATAGAACCATGAGAACCATCATTATATTTTTGTCTTGATCACATTGATCAGTAACTTATTTGATGACACAGTATAATGATTATCTGTCACAAACACACACAGTATTGTGCTTTGTATGTAGTGCTTGTCTTGCAAACCACGTGCACACGATCAATCAATGTCCCAGCCGCTGTGACCTGGGTGATTCAATCTTTATCACATCAGTATAATATAAAAGCATACCAAGCCACTGAGATAGCTTATACACACATTATTATAGATACACATACATTGTATGAACATATCGTACATGTTTACATGAGGCTAATGAGCCATTTAAAAGCTTTATAGCCTAAAATAAAGCAAATAAAATAGACATACAGATCATAAGTTAGTTTCATCTCTGTCAGTGCTATCAGCTGAATCTCGAGAACTCTGAAGTTGATGCTGGTCCTCTACTGTCTTACTTTTGTGACTAGTGGATACTGACAGTGCATCAGTGCCTGATTCAAGAACTGAAGTAGAGCGATCATCTGTGGGGGATACACATGGTACTCCATTCGAGGAACCATACATGGGTGAACGAGCCCTCTCTTCCACTGTGGAAATGGTGGGTGTGGTCTTTGGGGACTGAGACACAACAGGAGGGGGTGGTGGTCCAAGCTGCTTGCGAGAGTATCGCTGGACAATACCAACTCCATAGCAGTCCCCAAGAACATTCACTGTAGTACGGAATCGGTCTCTGCAGAATGGAATGAGAACATACAGTAAAGCCAAGATGTACCTGTCCCAATACACAATATTATTATCATGATAGGACATGGTCTCTGTGAGCAGAGATAAGTGCGTGCACATATTATCTGAACACCCCCAAGTGTACCCATATGTAATTATAGCAATAACTGATGCATCAAGGAATCTGATAACAAGGCCACATTCACTGATTATGCCAAGTTCATGGCCCCTTAACAGGGTATTATGTAACCTAGTTAAGAGGGAGTGGAGTCAACACCAAACTATAACTTCCTTGATGGAACCTGCTCATCCACCTGTAGCACCTATGGCTAGTTTGTTACTAGGTAACCATTAGTTGTATACATAAAGCTTTTGGGCATTGTTGCTAGGATCTCAAGTTGTTAGACTCTGTTTAAGAGGTTTCAGGGCTCTACATAGAAACCTCCTAAATAGTATCTAACTATTATAGTCTTGTCCTGAGGCTCCCAAGTATAGTAGTATTGAAAGGGGAATGATATAATTATTATGCACTACACATAAAGTGGTAATGAACAAAATGTTTATCTAAAATTAGCTTTGAAGGAGGGGTGTAGACTAAGAATGATGATTTTAGCACACATACACTCACAGTAGCCAGTCCACTGCAAGAATGAGTGCAGCACTCTCAGGGTTCAGTCCAACAGCCACTAATACGATCACTAAGGTAAAGAATCCAGCCTGAGGAACACCAGCTGCCCCTATGCTTGCCAAAGTTGCTGTAATGCTATGATAATTGTGTGTGTGTGATGAAGAGGAAAGACATGTTATTATCAAGTGTGCATTCTACTGCCTGCTCAGGAAATCCTATTGATAAACTTGAATGACGATTCAGAACAGGTCATGTACATATATAAAATAATTGTGACTATAGATGCATGCTTGTTACCTAAAAGCAATAATCAGTGCCTTGATGTTCACGTGGGCATCGTTGAGTGATTCAATTAACGATGATCTCATTTATGATACAGTGAAATCAGTATAATAATAATAATATTATTATTATGATACCAGTGATAGTACATTGGTTATAATATTGAAATAGCACCAGAGGCAGTTCCAGAATTTATATAAGAAGAGCTAGGGCAGGTGCATGGAACTCTTGCGATCACGCTCCTTAAATTGCTGTTCAGTGTAAGTTGACTTAGCTAAACAACTTTATGAGGCAAACAGCACAAGTAAATTTGTTCTTAAGTAATTACCTTGCACACACGTGCAAGGGGTAATGTAATCGGCCGTATCATCGTCATTGTCGCTGTCGTTACATAATAATCTTGTAATTGAGACCTAGGCACCTGAGCGACTTGTAAGCACAACGAATCAATCAAATCTGGTGAAAAACCGGCTTCAAATTGAAGGATACGCTTCAGGAGCATCACAGATCGAGCCTTTTGTTGGTCATTGTAGCCACACCTATCGACAGTGCCTACTCAATGCATAATACATGCAGGCCTTGTGTTTTCTGCTCATTCGCACACAAGGAGTGGCCTGGTATCAGCTGGTAAAGATTGCCGAAATGTAAATATTGCTCTTGACAAAATAACGCTATAGAGTTTGGCCGCTGCTACATGTATGTAGCTATCCGCTGACTGAAATGTGATGCTCTATATATGGAACCGAATCAGAATGTAAGATAGCTATAGTTTATTAATATAACGCAATGTAGATAGTAGCAGTTCATATCTTCCTAGTCTAGGTCTGAAGCAGAGAGAGAATCCATGGTTTCGTATGCATAAAAGTACATCTACAGATTACGCAATGTGCGTGCAGGGTATGTGCTCTACAGAGCTCTAGTTTGAAAAAGAAGCAATAACAACAATAACAATAACAATAACAATATTAACAATAATAATATTATTACTATCACTTCAAGCAAAGTGTTTAAGCCGAGAGGGGGATGGGGGAGGTGGGGGATCTGCATGCATGGTCAACATTAATAGTGCAAAGGACCAGCAATTACATTACTTGGGCTGATGTGGCTGGGCTAATTCAATGAGGCTGCCTTTATGCATAATACTACAGTGTAAATAATATTATATTATGTGTACATACAGGTACCGTACCTCCAGATGGCTGCGTGTGAGTAACATTGAGTGGAAAACTGTAAAATCCTGGTTACACAGTCACAGAATTAGTGATCCCTTGCTGCTACTTATTTGTGGACACGTAATTCTCTATGCTTTAGAGCCTGGGTACGATACTGTTAATGTATGTGTACTATATGTATGGTTCGAGCATGACTACCGTATTTTCTCGTTATTAGGCACATATCACTTATAAGCACATAATATTTCGTCATTAAGCGCATGTCATTTTGCTGTCACAAACACTCGCTATTAAGTGCACTTCGCATATAAGTGCATACCTGTACCTTGACCCAAGCCGACCATTACTGCGTGCATGCACTTCTCCTATGGATAGAGTCCAAATAGACTAGTAGACGTGATGGCCTCTGATTACGCTAGATAGTTCAAATGAAAAGTCGTCAGAAGTATACACAATTTCATTTTCGAGCCTATACAGTACGAGCGAACAATTTAGCCACGCCCTATATAGGAGTGTGGTTATGACACGTCCGTACACGCGCGCGCTCGTTCATGCTACAACTATTTTTATTTAAGCGTACCTCGCTGTTAGGTGCACTCCACTGTTAAGCGCAGGTTTCCTTCCTGTGAAATACTGTATGTGATTATAGCAGATGTACGAATAACATTTTTATACTGGAGCTTAAGTGCTGTGTATACTGGAGTGGGTGGAGTGGAGGAGGAACGAGCTTCCCCCCCCCCCCAACCCAACCCAAGATCACCCTCTATCTAATGCAATAACCATCAGCAATGATGTATATTGAGAGGCTGTAAGTAGACATATTACATGTTATATCATAATGTTGTATCTATGAGTATGTACGTCCCTCTAGTCTCGCTGGCCAGACTCTCTTAACCCCTACAGATAGTCTGGAAACTGTGAACCATTGCCAGGCTTAGGATGAAATCCATGAATAAGTATAGCAACAAGGTATGCTGCATCTTACTACTTGCTTCTCCATTGCTACAGCCAAGACTCTTGGCATGGATTAATAGCTCTATGTATGCTGAATCCAATGGCACAAGTTTCATGAAAAAATATTGATCACAAGAGGAGTTACGTGTACTCAGATACATGTACATACACTCGTTTTTCGGAAAATGTTGCAAATTTTATTCCCAATATATGGTTCCTTTTCTCTATTATTCTCATAGTGGGTCACATATGCCCGCACAACCTCTTCCTATGCCCATACCATTATAACATTCTGACCAGTCAGTTCGCTCCACAGGACTGGAGGTGGCTAAATCACTTATTCACTATCTTAGTTGGCCTGAGGGTATAGAGTCAAATCCTTTTTCACCTGACAACTTTCACCCACTCCCCACATGTGAAAAGGGTCTAGCAAAGGTCAGATTTAATGAAATTTTTATCTGGCCAATCAGATTCAGCTGGCTTTTGAAATTCATGCAAGCAATTTATGTGTGGGTACAGAGTAACTCTTGGCAAAGAATAATTAAGCACTAGGTTGTCTAAGATTAAGATGGTGCCTATTACACTTGTATGTGTACATGCTTAAGCTTAGAGCTTATACATTGTATTTATTGGCAAAATCAGACTTGGCCATTTGCAGCTTCTTTCTTTTTTGAGCCAAGTGCATAATTACTCGCATATTGATCACTGCTGCAAGACACAATGATGGAAGTAGGTAAAGGTCGTCGGAGTGGATTAGCCTGAGGCTGATGACTTGTTCACCCTCTAGTATTAGTATATATACAGGGTTTCATACAGGATTTTTTGTTAGGGGGGGAACTATATGTCGGTGCGCCCCCCCCCCCCCCCCCCCCCCCAGGAATAAAGAATTGCATCTTAGGCACAGCTATTTTGATCAAAAATTAGTGCTGATAGATTGTGATTGACAAATACATACCCACTAAGTAAGTGTGAAATTAGTACATATTATAGATTAACTTTCCCAAATAGAGCACAGACTCGATATTAGACATTTTCAAAGTCAAACCGACGAATCACTCATTTAAACCTTGGTATTTGTTTATTTAGTATTATATACTATACTAAAATTTCTCAATATTTTAGGGGGGGGGAAACTGGTCACTAGGGGGGGGGGGGAAATCCCAGGGCACCCCCCCCTCTAAATGAAACACTGATATATATATCTATCTCAGGCCAACTAATTAAGAGCCACATGCATGGCATAGCTACATGTATAACATCATAGGCCATGGTACAAATTGAATAAAGTTAATGTGCCTTAAGTTTCATCTCCATACCATAAAATTCTGGTATCAATTCCAAACCTTCTCTCCCCCTTGAAAGAGGGGATACGAGAGTCTGGCCAGTGCAACTAACATCCATTACACTTAGGATGTAAAATTCTGCAAGCAGTGCATTCTTGTATTTTGTGCATGTGACCACATTACAGTGCACGACAAAGTCCCTATATACATGTAAATCACACAGAGCAGTGTCTAACAGTTTACATAGATCCCTAGAGTTGAGCTAGCTGCTGCCTAGCTGTATTCACAGAACTTATACGATGTTTTGTGAAGAATGAACTTAACCCAATCAGATTACAGTATACTTGCTACATCTGAGGATGTAATGGTTGGTATGTAGAGCATTTATACATGTATACGTACCTTATAATGATGATCTTGTCAATGGTGGCTGGTACTTGTTCAACCTGGGATATGAAGATGGCTGCTACGGCCTCGTAGAGTGCAGTGCCATCCATGTTGATGGTTGCACCAACTGGCAGCATGAACCGAGTAACTCGAGAGTCCGCCTCAAAGTTTTGTTCCAGACACTGGATGGTGACTGGCAGGGTGGCTGAACTGCAGGGAAATATAGGCCAATAGAAGGCTGTGCCTGCCATATATATATTATACTGTAGTGTCCTGGGCAAGTGGCCATGTACCCCATTTCAAGGGGAAAATGTAGCAGTTTCTATACAAACGTATCCCAGGTAAGCGCCCATGTAGGCCAATATTGCAGGTTATGCTTAAGTGCCCATGGGCACTTACCCAGGACACTACGGTAACTGACTTCATGATTTTATAGGCAAATTGACGGCTATCAGAGGGGTGTGGGCATGGATATTATAGACTACGTAAATGTAGTCTATAATATCTATGGTGTGGGTGATCAAAGGGTAGGCCAATGGGCAGTTACAAGACCTTAATTGGGGTGCATTTGACCACAATTCATCCCTTTCTCTTTGGATTGAAGGGATTACCTGGTGAGACTACATGTATAAAACTACAACTCATGTGAAAGGTAAACGTCCTGTGTGGGTTTCTCGCTAGGTACAAGCAGGTAGGCATATATCCCATGAATCCTGCGTGGAAGTGTTATGTGCAACACGCACACGCCAGCGCTATACAAGCACGTACAGTATAGCTACACGTGTGTGGGAAATATGCAAGCAGCTCGATGATTGTGAAACAATCTTTTGTACACTTACCAATCAGTACACAGATACTCTTATTTAATACAAGGGTCTGCGGGTACTAACACGCACATGCAGGACGTATTACCTTCAAAGGTTCTCATACATGTACATACATGTATCAGGTGTATATTAACAGAACTGTCGTGAGCTCATTCTCGATAGGGATACATGAATATAAATATTTCATGCGATAATAATTTTTCGTATTAAATCGAACAAACAACCATGTACCACATTATTATTAATATTGCACATGTATTTTTCACACGTTTAATTTTCGCATAAGCCAGGCTATCCGAAAATATTCTAACAATGAAATATTCACAAGTTACAGTACTTTCCAATAGTTGTTGGAAACTAACAAACAACTACTGGTCAATTACTGTGTGATGCAACATACTGTATAGCCGGAAAATTTGGCAGGAAATTAAATTTGGCGGTTGGTGAATTGACCAGCCAATTGCCAAATTAAAATCCACCAATATCAAATCATTCCTTTGTGCGAGCGAAGGCGATCGCGAAGCAAATTGGTGGGTGTGGTCTTTGGGCCCTCGTATTGCTCACTCGAACTTCCACTTACCTGCCTAGACTTGTTTTCAGTTTCTCTTTCAGTGTAGGATAATATCAGAGATTATAACTGGCTTGAAGTCCAAACATTCCTGAAAAAAAAAATGATGCCCTCGTTCGCTGCTGCCAGTTTCAATTCTATATTGCTCAATTGATGGAAGCTGCAGCAAACCACTCCCTTTGAACATTAATGGTAGGCATGCACACGTAGGCGTCAAATTAAATTCGGAGCACGGCTAGATCGAACTCATGCAGCTATCTGCCAAATTAAATCCGCCAATATTTTTGTTCTCGCTGATTGAGGCCAATCCACCAAATTTAATTTCCACCAAATTTCTGGCTATACAGTAGATGATAACCACTTGCATGCAGCATTTGGCACCATACAGGTTACATAACTCTGCATGTACATGCGCATACATTATAGTCTAGATCAAAGAATTTTGACTATTGCATGTGATGATCGTTACCAGGTACAATGAAGGATCAAAACTGCTTCCACAAAGACATGAAATGATCAAAGAAAAAGGTATGTTTGATTACTCAGGACTATACTGCACAAATGTATTATGCATAGCAAACTGCATGCGAGTCCAAAATTATATCAAGCTGCAATGCACTATTGCTGCACCAATTCAAAAGACATGTACATGTACCAGTAATTACCTTAAGTGGCAAGAATACAATTAAGATAATAATAGGACCTTAATTCAGGTACATAAGATGCATGGTTGAATGCACTGAGACTCCAATGTAACTCTTTCACCCACACCCCGCTGGTTCATGTAGCTATGTATAAAACTTCGGCTGCTGCACGATGGCCACAAACACAGCTACGTACAAATATTTGACCATGTTCATATTATTTATCAGAGGATTTTGTTCTCTTACATGTAGTCTATCAAAAAAGATGCTTTGTCACTTACGCTTTTCCTACTTCCACATGCAGAGGGTTAGATTCACTGGGCTATACACGATCGCCATGCACTTCACGGTGAGGAGGTTAGTATACATGTACATCTATGAAACTTTAGTTATTCCCTACCTTGAAGAGGTTCCAAAAGCAGTCAACAAAGCTTGCATGGCTGCTCTGATAATCTTGAGGGGATTGCTCCTGGTCATCACAATGTAAATCAGTGGCAAGGTTATACAGCCATGGATGAATAGACCCAACAACACTGTCAGCATATACAAACCAATCTCCTCCACAAGAACACTGAAGCTCTCCACTTCAGCCAGTTTACCCGCGATAATAGAGGCAATACCAACAGGAGAAGTCCTACGAGCGGAGGGAGGGAGAGAAGAAGAGAGAGAAAGAGAGAGGATATATTATGGCCACAATAAAACTAGCAAAGAGTCAGTATTAGAATCCATAATGGTAAGGTATGTTATGGGAGGAGTTTCATGCAA
The DNA here is from genome assembly GCA_963930775.1 of Cliona cf. orientalis. Classification (NCBI taxonomy): domain Eukaryota; kingdom Metazoa; phylum Porifera; class Demospongiae; order Clionaida; family Clionaidae; genus Cliona; species Cliona cf. orientalis. Next base: position 4,348,377 of record OZ005703.1, read on the forward strand.
CAATCATATCAAAACTGATCAAAGGAAACTGTTCACTGAAGGCTCTCAAATTTAAAGACACTCCATTACTCCATTGGGGAGAATGCGTTTACACTACTTTTAACTATTTATAATACCGTATTACCTCTAATTTAACGGACACCAGAAAAATAATTATTTTGGCCAATGTCCGCTATAATTAGAGCCACGAAAATAGCCGGCGTTCGAAGTGTCCGATGAATTAGAACACGCTTTCACGCATGCGCATTCGGTCAAATGGATGTGCGATCGAGCAGCTGCAGAGATTGAGAAAATGAGACGGTACCTGGAGCTCCCTGTTCATGGTGGAAAAGAGAACAGCTCGCCTCCTTCATTACCACCAAAGAAGCAGCTGTCCATTGCAAGTTTTGCTCGATCAGTACCACGCTAGCGCGAGCTGTCCAACGATGTCCGGATAATTAAAACAACAAAAACTCAAACTTCATTGACTGTCCAGTGTAATTAGAGGTAAAAAAATAATTCGAAATGGTGTCCGGATAATTAGAGATGTCCGTTAAATTAGAGACAATACGGTAATCACACTTCCTGAAGGTGACAAATATTTGTAATTTGTATGTGGAAATGGTATAGGATCGAAAAATTCTAATGATCTAAATATTAGTTAGTCAGTGTTTAGGAGGTTTCTATGAGTGGCTGTACGTGGAATGCCGAGCAGAGCGAGCCCTAAAATCATTAGATCCTATATTAAGCCCTTGATCCTAGCAACAATGCCCAAAAGCTTAATTGTATATAAACCATAGGCAAAAAAAATTTACTATGAAGGATAGATACTGCAATTCAACCAATCAGATCACTGTTTTTGTTATAAATAACTTTCTATCCCATTGCGTGGGTGGAATAAAGGCTTTTATCAGTGTGTATACAACTTACTATGTGTGTAGAACTTATAAGTGGGGTATAACTTCCCAAGCTGGGGTATAACTTCCCAACTTACTACCCAGTTATCTTCAGAAATTCACAATCACACAAATACAATACAATACAGTAGTAATACATGTATAGTGACAATCATAGTGAACAATAAATAAACTGACTACATCAAATCATCAAGTTGAACTCCTTCCAACAGTTTCTCATAGGTAGCTGACTCACCACTAGTGCTCCCAACGGAAATTGGCCCAGAAGGGCAAATGTTGACTGTAAAGTTGACATTTCCATGGCTGTTGATCACTGGGCTGAATGCAGGCATCTGGAACGGAAATTGAGAAGGGCACGGAAATTGAGAGGTGCACGGAGAGTTCTGAACTACACCCGCTTGGGCAACTTCTTGATTAAAGGACCTCGATGTGGATGGTGCAGTGAGAATCTTGCAGGCAGCTTGCTTCTGCTTGATTGCGACTTTCTCGTATTGACGAAGTCCTTTCACAGATCGATGTCCAGTGAATTCCTGAATTACCTTCTCTGGAACATTTCTCTCAAACAGCTGGGTGGCTCCAGTGGCCCTCAGGCTATGGTTTGTGAAATGGCCCTCAATGCCCGCCTCTGAACACATTGTCTTAACCATGTCATTCAAAGTGTGCTTGCCCCTCGGCTGTCGAGAATACCAACATTTGCATTCAGCATACACTTGTAGAGGTCGACAGTAGAACAGATCCGCCTCTTTAGCTTCGTCAGGGATCTTTGAGATGTATAAATCGAGTAGATAGACCAAGCACCTTTCACCTGCTTCCCTGTTCCTATAAATAGGCACACATTTGTTCTCCACTCCTAGCTGATAGAAACCACCATTTCTATTTTTGGACCCATGTTCAGTGTACACGTAGTGCTCTTCAGGATCACTGGAACGGGTGAACTGGGACAGCTTTAGGTTTCTCTGCTCCTCGCCTCCACGCAAGCAGCAGACTTTCCCCACGTAGAAGAACACAGCCCTTTGTAAACCAATCGGTGTCTTGGTATTCAGCACACCTTTCTGCCAGAGAAGATCTTCCTCAGCCTCACCGATAACCTGGGCAGACTTTTTGGTTGCACCAATTCCATCTTGCTGTAGCTTCCGGAAAACTACGTCGCAGGTCCCATGTAGCTTCTTGAAACGACTGTCCTTTCTATCCAAAAAGTTAACAGGGTCAACTTGCACTTCTCTGGAGTGCCTCAACAAGCCGCAGAGTATCGCATACAAGGTCTTTGCAGGGTACTTGGTGCCGTCAGTTCTCCTTGCTTCTAGGATGAAGCGCTGCAAAGAGCTGCACATGACAGCAGGCGGATACTCTTTATCAAGCAAGTCAACAGGGCAGGCATTTTCCTTGTTCCCGTCGAGCGAGTTCCTGTGTTTAGCCCAGGCCGTGTAAGTATTAACTGCCCATCCAGTGCTTTTGGCAGTATTAGCCGGGACATATCCCTTGGCAGCTTCTTGCACTTCAGCATCAGTAGTGGTGTTGAAGCGAGATGTGGAGGAGAGCGCTAGCTTCTTAGACGGTTTAGGCAGACTGAGACTTTTTCGCTTGCGTTCAGCTGCTGCAGCCTTTTCTTCGTTCTCTATTTCTTGATCTAATCTCTCCACGAGCCCTTGGGTACCACAACAGTCAAATTCGACCATGCCCAAACATGCTGGAGAGTTTCCAGGGCAGCGAGGAAAGTCTGGCGTCTCCATTTTTTCAAAGATTCTTGAAAATGACTAGTTCAAACGGACTATACTGATTGGTCGCTACGCAAAGCTGCTTAGCAACCTTTCGACGTCATCACCGGGATCGAGCATAGACATCGGATCGGATTGGTCGCTAGGTCAAGTTGCTTAGCAACCTTTTGACGTCATCAGTGCACGGGATAGAAGCCAGTTAAATCCCGTGCATGCTCGTACAATATCGCGGTTATTTCCGCGTCCTCGGCTGCGCCTCGGACTTGGGAAATAACCGCGATATTGTACTCGCGCCGGGATTTAACTATAACATATAGTTGTATATTATAGCTAATTTTGCAGTCAATCCACAGAGAATTGAACAATAGTACCCGCAAAATAGTCACTTTATGGTATCAAGTCTCAACTACAGTGTATTCATATCTGGCTATTTGTGCTAATGACAGACAAAAACAATTGCTTTACCCCTTGAGCTTGTGCAAAGGGCAATAATGTATAGTGAAATGCAGTAGTAAGAATGAAGGAGGGCTGAGGGAGAGAGGAGTAAGACAGGAGACAGAGAGAATCACATACCACATCACTAGAGTGACCAACTTCATGATTGCTTCATTAAGTACGCCAATACTCTTGACCACCTTTTGTCCCTCTTCACCAAGCCGACCAAGAGTGATTGCAAAGGCCACCGTGAACACAATAATACCGAGAATATTCATTCCTCCCCTGGTTCCAAGCTCTACACTGCGCTTATTGTAATCAGTGGCATTGCTACAATCGATGTTATTGTCACCAATGTAGGCTTTGATGTCAGCACACAGTGTTAAGTCGCTGGTATTGCTGCTGTTCACTGTATCCATACACAGCTTAAAGTCTGTCACATTCTCATAATCATAGTGAGTCTCTGACTACATAGGATAGTGCATTAATACAGTGCAGTTGTGCATTATACAAAATTTACCTGCTGAAATGTAGCTGTGAACAAATTGTTGGGAAATAGGTTTCTGCAAAAAAAAAAATCAGTGGTGACATCACACTAGTGCAAAAGGGATGTCTAGAGAGTTCGAGCGCCCCCGTATACATTGCATCTGCATCAGTGTGCACATACCGTAGGCCAGGTTTTAATTGCGTAGTTTAATGATTGCAGTTTTAAAAATTGCGACATCTAACAAATGCGAATGTCGACCCTGTACCATGTTACGGTATACGCGAATATTGATGTTTGCGAATCTATTGATTACGAGCGTCACGATTCGCATTTAATAGATACTCGCAATTAAAACCCGGCCTACGGTAGTAGGGAGCTAGTGCAAGGGTAGTCTCATAACTTATGTACATATAGAGGGCTAGACTACGAGACTAGTGCACAAGAGCTGCATGCAGAATTTATTGATGCTCTTCACCTATATACTATACTAGACTAATTATGCACATGGTGCAGTGGCATGGTCGATAGACATGGCCATGCAGGGGTGGATCCAGGATTTGAGAAAGGGGGGCACAATGATAGGTGCGCACAAAATTTTAGGCCACACCCCCAAAATCGATAAACCACGCCTCCTATTTGCCGCGATCGTCTGCTTTCAGGCAGTAAAATGCTCTATTTTGACAAAGTTTTGAACTTCTGAGCAGAGCTTGGTATGTTTTATGAAAGAACAAGTAGAGTACGCTATAAAACACTGAAGTTTACAGATGAATGAGAAACTCACAGTTGAAGGGGTGAACTAGCCCCCTATTCCCTCCCCCTGGATCCACCCCCGTATCCGATCTAATTAACGCGCCTTTAAAACATAATTACTGATCTTGGGTGGCGCATAATTACAGCACGGAAATTAACGTTCTGGTCCAGGTGGCGCATCTTTTAGAGAGGTGCGTTGTAATTAGAGCGAAAGTATAGAAAACGTGGCTTCCAATACTCAGTATCAAGTACCAGTACTATCGCGCTATTATCAATTGTAAGTATACCTGTACCACTCTAATTAGTCTAATAGAACATGCCTGGAAATAATAATTAGCATGCCATGGCCACGTGGCGCATTCTTAGAGCGTGAAAATTAGGATTCTGGCGTAGTGGCGCATTCATTAGAGAGGCGCCTTAATTAGATCGGATACGGTAGTCATCAAAAATATAATGCCTGCACATGTGGGCCATGCCAAAAGATTTGAAATACATTGAAGCCAGTTTTTGCTGAATTCGAAGGAATTATTGTGCTTATGACTTGATCTGGGAATCTTTGTTCCCACAATGACAGAACTGACTGCTCGATGCCTTGCACATGCACGTGGGGTTTATAATAATAATATGCTCTTTGAGGCACTGCTATAGACTATACTTTCTCAAGTTTAGGCATTAGTATCTAGATGATGTGGGCTCTGCTTTTGCATGGATCGAAACAGATGAATGTGAACACCACAAAGTAAAACAACCAATACTCTGTTTATGCACTCAATTTACTTTCCAGCTATGTATTCTGCACAATAGATGCAACATTAATTAATTTATGGATAGATAATAAATTGAATTTATGGGTGACGATAATTTCATTGTGATTGCATGCGACTGTGTATCACTACATGTATACATGATCTACTCATTTCAGATCCCTATACCTGAACAGATCCAAGATGGAATCCAGGGTGTCAAGATCACCATGCGAGGCAGAAGTAGAATTGTTGCACTCAAATTCCTGGCCCCGCCCACCTGGCTTGATGGTCACCACGAGAATGATCCCTAATATGATGGCGAGAATTGTCGTGGAGAAATAGTAGAGCACAGTCTTCCAGCCGAGGGATCCGGCGACCTTGGCCTCCAGAGAACCCAAACCGGCTATCAGGCTGAATACGATGAGCGGAAGGATTAACATCTGCAGCATGCGGATGAACAGCTCGCCGGGGAACCCTAGCAGACGCACCATCAAAGAGTAAGACTCCTCGCTCAGTGTATTCCTAGCTTCCCGCGCAGGTAGCCCGATGATCACGCCCACTACTACCGAACCAATGGTCAGAACAAGCAGCAGGTTGGCGAGGAGAACCCGGCCGATGGACTTGGTAACACGGAGGCACTTACCTCCCCCATTACCATTGATGACCAGGGGCGAACTTTCCGTAGACGAGTTGTCTGCTTCGTCCACTTCACCTGATGTTGCTGTGTCCTCATCATCAGCTACAATGAGAACGCTTTCTTCTTCGTGCTTTGACATCCTTACCGATCAGATGCTTAGTCAGCAAATGCGAAGGGTACAAGCCCCGCCCACAAACGGGTTGCATAAAATTAATACAGTATTGCTCAGACAGTACCTGGTGCTTACTACAAGGAATGGAGATTCCAAATGCAACTTTGATCATAGTTCGTAGCTCAAGCGTTTCAGAAGATGATGATTCCTCGATTGTCACTAATGGAGACTATTCAGGCAGCATTGCAAATCAATCCAGAGAAGGCATGATGTTTGCGAATCCTTCAGTGCACTCACCACATGCAGAGTGCTTGGAAAAGATACCCCAAAGATGTGCGATTATTAAAGGAAACACACAGTCTCTTGAATCTCATATGCTTGAGGAGATTGAGGAAATGGAGGAGGAAGAATTGAACTCTTCTAGTCTGTACCACAAGGATAGTCAAGATGAGCAGATTCTCGAGGATGATTCACCAACAGAGCTACCGCCTGATGACAACCACTGTGGGAACGGACTGCATAGTGTGTCAACGACTCTGGTGGCTGATGGTGAACACCAGACAGAGAGTCTTGAAGATGAGGTCTCCAGTACATTGGAATGGTTCCGCTCCACTTTCAACAAAATTGGCAAAGATGACCGCATCACATTAAGGGACTTTAAGCAGGCTGCAATTGGATGTGACGTAAATACTCAAATTTAACATTTACTACTGTGATTATTTGATTATTCCAGGGGTTTGCGGAACACTTGTTCAAGCTATTTGATACTGACAATAGCTACTCGGTCAGCTTACAGGAGCTAGTTGGAGGAATGGGGCGTCTAACTATGTGAGTTCGCTTTCTTGGAAAAAGTTAACATTAATTTTATTATGTTAATGGAATGTTAAATAATATCAGTCAGAATAAGAAGAGAAAAATTCTGAGATGGTTTGAGCAGACATTCGCTTCAGTTTCTGGAGATGACCAACTCTTGCATCTGGATGACTTCACAAGAGCCATGCATATCAATGGCGTAAGTCACAGGTGTATGCAAACATCTAAGTGCAGACTATACTTACTTGCCTGCACTGCTTTGCTGCATGCTTGCATGAATTGATCAATTTCACAGTTCACTGACTAGAAAATGACCTGCAATGTTATTGTACACTGTTGCTTAGCTACGCTGCCGGATCCAACTTCACTTACTGTAATAATATTATTAAAGTATCACCCATGATTGACTGTATGATATAAAGAGGTTATAAATATCCTTGGTGATGATAATAATACTATTCTTATGTAGATTAACAATGTTTCTGACTCAGTTTGTTGATAGATTGTACCAGCTAATGGATATCAGTGGTGGTCGTCTTACTTTGCCTGAGCTGCTGGATGCCTTTGGAAAGATAGCATGGTTAGCATATCATAATATACAGTATGAATAATTATTAAAGCAAGATCTCATGCTATAGTATGGATCGTGATGCAAAGTGGCTGGCTTGGTTTGAGCAGCAGTTCTCCAATCTTGCAGGAAGTGATCGCCAAATTGACCTCGAAGAGTTCAAAGAGGCCTTGCATGTAAAAGAGGTGAGCATGATTTCCAGAGTAATTCCTAAAACTAACTCTCGAGCTGGGTGGAGATTTCTTCCTCTAACTAGTGTTCATGCATTTTAATCATCGTGAAAGGCTACTGCTACTATTAACCCAGATTCTCATGACATTGTGTGTTGTATTATGGTACATGTGCAGTCTTTTTTTGCTGAGAGATTCTTTCGTCTTTTTGACAAAGATAGCAGTGGCTCCATTAGTTTAAGGGAGCTCATGGATGGCCTCACTTTGCTCACCAATGGCTCTGAAGTAGATAAACTTCGCTTTCTCTTTCAAGTCTATGATGTTGACGGTAACTAACCATAATTATGATGTGTGATGCAAAGTTTTCGAGAGATATGACTTTTCGATTACCATAACGTGTATGCTTCAATAAAGTTTTGATCCCTCAATTGCTGCTATAGTGTTAGTAATATTATTTCTCCAGGTAATGGGTTCATTGATTTTGATGAGCTGCGCACGGTGCTCAAGTCCTGTATGGGAGAGAGTACGCTGCAGTTCAGTGATGACAAGCTTGATGATCTAACAAGAGCGCTGATTGAAGATGCTGATGTGGATAATAGTGGTACCATTACTTTTGAAGAGCTGCAGGCCCAACTAGACAAATATCCTGGTGTGATAGAAAACCTTACAATAAGGTGAGACAAAACATGCAGTGTAACATCTACTATCACTACATTAGTATTATCACTACAACTGTACATCACTGTTTGTTATTGCAACAACTGTTGCCAACTACACACTTACAAAAGCATCCATAACAGTTCCTCCTCCACTCCTATAACACTCATAATATTGAAACTTGCTGACGTAATAGTGAAATTACCACACACACACACACTCACATACATACATGCAGTGCGGCAAACTGGTTGAAGCCACCCAAATTTTCCTGCAGAAGAACATTGAATGACTTTATCCCTCACTGGCTAAAGTGGCGCTACATACGAAACAATCTGACTTGGGTCATCTGGGTGATCATATACTTCTTTATCAATCTATTTCTCTTTGTTGAAGCAGCCGTAAGGCACAGGCATAGTGTAAGCTGGAATTAACGTGCATAACGTCTTTATCAAGTTCCGTATCATGCAACCTTTAGTATTTATACACGTTTGTTTATGGTGATTTAGAACTATCCATAATTATCTCTCTGGGGAACTAAGGGTACTGGCATGTTAATGGATCCGAGTGCAGAGACTGCTACCATAGAATCCAAAACTTTAGAGTTTATGGATCACTATAATGAAGCCATAAAGATTTTCTCATAGACAGAGGGCATGGAAGTCAGTTAAGATACACTATGAATAGTTGTATGATATTCGCCAATGTAGGGTATTGCTGTTGCCCTAGCACGTGGTTGTGGACAGTGCTTGAACTTCAACCCTACATTTGTCATTATTTTGATGTTTCGTCGAGTTCTTACATGGGTGCGGTCAACAAGGATCTCCTTCCTGTTTCCCCTGGATCAGAGCATTGAGCTCCACAAGCTTGTTGGGTGGACAATTCTCTTCTTCTCCAGTCTCCATACACTATCCCACGTTGCCAATTTCAGTAAGTAATATCACATGAATCAGTCAATATCTATTCTTTTGCTACATTTACTGCGGGGAGGGGATGGGTGGTAGTGGTGAAGAGGAACCCTATATAGCAACGTACTGGGTAGTACATGTATAATGCATACCGTATTAATTTTATGTTTGTGTATGTGATTGACTCATGATTCACTGATGGACTTGCCACACACAGCCCTCCTCTCCCTGAAGCCTGATGGACTTCCCTTGTGGCAGTACTTCTTCTTTGTACAGACAGGCCTTGGTTGGGTGTATGGTACAGCTGGACTCACTGGATGTTGCCTGCTTGTCATCCTCACTATCATGGTGCTGTGTTCTTTGCCTTGTGTACGAAGAAAGGGATACTTTGAAGTGTGCACTACAAATAATATTATGTATAATACCGGTATTATACCAACTACCATATTATTACATTTTTAGGTATTTTTCTGGACCCACAATCTCTTCATTCCCTGGTACATCCTGCTGATTCTCCATGGCACACACTTTTGGAAGTGGTTCTTAGTTCCAGCACTGGTCTACATCATTGAGAGGATAATCAGATCAAAGTGGATTAAGTTGGCTAGGTATGGACGGATATATATCAAAGAAGCCTCACTCTTACCTTCAAAGGTAAACATTGATTAACTGTCTAGACAGTTAAGTCCCAGCAATGATTGTATGACTATTGATTAAGTGGGGGTTTAATGATAAAACACCTTAATTACCTCACTGCATTTGACGTTACTTCCACACACACACAACAATGCACACTCCCATGATCATAGGTTACACATCTTGTTCTTTCCCGACCACTGAAGCTCAACTACCAGCCCGGTGACTACGTCTTCCTGCGAGTACCAGCCATTGCCAAGTATGAATGGCATCCCTTCACTATCTCTTCTACACCTGAACAACATGGATTCCTATGGCTTCACATACGCTCTGTTGGCACTTGGACAAACAAACTCTACAAGTTTTTTGAGGAGCGAAACCAACTTCACCAGAAGGAGACCATCAAGATGCAGCTTCCTCGAGAGAGGCAGAGCACACACATAATTGAGCTGGAGCAGATGGCAGTGCAGGAAGTGGATGGAGAATCATGTGACCTAGAATCTCTTAATGATGTACATCCACTGGCTGTTGATGAGGAAGTCATTGATGAAGTGTATGTTCACTAATGATATGTTTTGGGCCGATTAAAGTGTTGATCATGTAGGAATGTTGCGATGACTCGTGGACAAGATTTCTCGCACATGACAGGCTACCCTGCTGTCATCAATGTGCAAGTGGATAAGGAAGAAGATAAAGGAATTGAAGTAGGTTTTAGTCCGATATGTATATATGTCCAGAATAAAGTAATTTTGCAGGTATTCATTGATGGTCCATACGGTACTCCATCAACGCACATCTTCCAAGCTGAGCATGCTGTACTGATTGGAGCTGGTATTGGAGTGACACCATTTGCCTCCATACTACAGAGCATCATGATGAGGTATGCATCTATGTAGTTTAATAGCAGGAATGATAACTACTAGAATCTGATGGAATGTGTGAATATACTATAGGTTTGTACAAAAGCAGATGCTATACCATAAACTACAATGGTATGTGCATAAAAATGCAAATCAATAAAAAAAAAACAGACTTCTCTAGAAAAATTTATATTGCACAGTGAAGTTTATATTGTGGGAACAAGGCTCTACTTAATACATGTAGCTTTATAGCCGCCATTAAAATTAAATTACGCAGCCTAACCTGCATTACATGTACATACATGTATTATGTATCATCTTAGCATCAGTGCATCATTAGAGCCCAGAATGTATTTGTTAGGTACCACAATGCTCGTCAAGTGTGCCCCAGATGCAACCACGGGTGGACTGGGGAGATACCTTCTTCTGTAATGAGGCTCAAAAAGGTAGAGTAATAATTACTTGTCACTATTTTTTTACTTGCATATTTGCTATGATAAAATTATCTTGTTGAAGGTTGATTTTTTCTGGATCAATCGTGATCAGCGTTCCTTTGAGTGGTTTGTGAGTCTGTTGAATCAGCTGGAGATGGAGCAGAGTGAACAAGGAGGATTTGACCGGTTTCTCGACATGCACATGTACATGACTTCAGCTCTGAGGAAGACAGACATCAAGGCTATTGGTCTACAGATGGCTCTCGATCTGATTCACAAAAAGCAGAAGAGAGATCTCATAACTGGCTTGAAGACAAAGACACAGGCTGGAAGACCAGATTGGGAAAAGGTTTATAAATAATTTCACCAGTACTGTATTTCGTATCTCCTGGCACTCAAGCATTATAATAATATTATTACTGTGGGTAAGTAACAGCACTGCAGCACATAGCATCTGCCCAGAAAAAGCAGGTCACATACCTATACTGATGAAGAGAATTGCTATAAGAGTACCTAACGGATTAGGTAATGTCATTAATAATAGTATTAATCATCTATAGGTCTTCCGAAAGTTGGACAATGAAAGGAGAGGCAGAGTTTCGGTGTTTTTCTGCGGACCTCCAGCAATAAGTAAAATTCTTAAGTCCAAGTGTGCTCAATATCGATTTGAGTTTCGTAAAGAACATTTTTAGAATTTTAATCCTTTTATACTATTATAGCTTCTGCAATTAATTTTTATCTGCGAAATAGTAATCAACACTTGTTATAATGTGATTACTAATTTTTATGATGCCGCAGTGAAAGTTTTTTTGTTTGTCTCTTCCCAAGTAGCACTACTGTATCACTGAGAATTTATAATTATGTTGTGTAAGATTGTAGGCCACACAAGTCTCACACGTTCCATTCTATAACAGTTTGTCATATTGATCTATTATCATTCCGACATTGCTTGATGCACCCAATTGCTTGGCACAGGGTCGCCATAGTCATAGAATCTGATAGCAATGATATTCCAGGTGCAGCATGGGTATAAATCCCCGTGCATAGCGTGCGAGTCAGTTTCGAGGATGGCTACTGTTGCTGCACTAAGTCCTGAGATAGCAGTATTAGAGGAAAATACATTGAACAGTGCTCAGCAGCCTCTGATGACAGATACTCATGATCAGGCTGCCACAGCAGTTACTCCGCTTGGTCCTTGCATCCAGTACGAAGATGCTGCAGAAGATATGGAAAATGTCTTCCAAGTGATATTTATAGTGAATAGCAAAACACAGGAAGAAGCTCTCCCAAATTCAGGGTCTGCACATGCAAATATTGAGCAACAAGCATTGCAAGGAAGTATAGATCACACTTCACAAGGAAAAGGGGCAAACCAGGCTGATTGCCACGAGGATCAAGAAAAAGAATCACAACTGCAGGCTGACACAGGCTGTAAAGATGAGACAGCAAACATGCTAGAATGGTTCCGTTCCATATTCAGTCAAATAGAGAGGAATGGGATCATTACATTGAAAGATTTCAAGGAAAAAGCTAGACACTCTGATGTATGTAGTCTTAAGCAAATTAGCGAACTGGTACAATAGGGATAAAGTGTATTGGTGCTGGCTCATTGCATGATATCATTCGTCTGACATTACACACTGATGCAGGAATTTGCAAAGCAGCTTTTTAGTCTATTTGATGCTGATAGCAATGGCTCTATCAGCTTACAAGAACTCATGGGAGGAATAGGCCGCCTCTTATGGTAAGACTTAGTGAAAATTTAATAATCATCATTAAACAGCATACGGCTGATTAGACTACTCAATTAGCATCAGCAATCAAACAAGTTAGTTCCCTGTATGAAACTGAAGAACTTTCTGATGTTGATCTTCCTTATCGTCAAGTACCCTTATAACAATAATTAGGTGCCTAGGCCGTTATTCAGATGTCCTGCAAGGTCCTTCCATGCATATTACCTTTAGGCATGTTTTTACTCTTGATCTAGTGATAGCTGATATAGTTCTGGGAAAGCTAGATATATTTTCATAATAATTGTGTACATGCCTAGCACGGTTTATTATACACATGCACACATAACACACACATCACTGCACATCTGCAATTTTGAAAATTTCAGCCGAAGCAGGAAAGGAAAGCCCACTCTGAAATGGTTTGAGGATACATTTGTTTGCATCTCAGGAGAGGATCAGCTTCTTCAAATTGATCAGTTTATAACATTTGTCCACAGAGAAGATGTAAGCAGTTAGTGAATTCTGCACTTCTAGCAAACACACAAATTGATGCTGAATGTTTGCATGCATGAATGCAGTACAATTTACAAATTATGGGATTGCCATGCATTTGCTTACTTAAACACAAGAAATGCATTATAAATATTGATGCAAGAGTGTACATGGCCACTTCAGGAGTACACAAAGGTCATTATGATTGTACACGTAGTAGATACCTACACTGGCATAAATTACAGCAGCTGCAAAGTTACTATAATAATATTATAGTGTATAATGATATTAATTTTGTACTAAATTAATAAAGGTAAAGATATAGTTATTGTTTTGGCTCCTATTATTAGAAACTGTCAGTGCTCCATGCAATACTGAACTCAGTTGTCACTTGCATAATGATCTTGCATGAATCAAACAATTGAATAAAGGATATGTGATAATAGTGGTATACTGAGAGCATGCACTTTCCAATACACACATAGTTCATTGAAAGGTTCTATGGCCTAATGAGTGGTGAGAACAAGGACCTCAACTTGAGCATGATGCTAAATGCATTCAGCAAGATTGCTAGGTTAGTCAACATTATTCAGGAACTATGCATGTTGCCAGTTTCACTAGAATGTTTTGATCTTAACAGTTCCAATAGTGACACTAAATGGTTAGAATGGTTTGAGCAAAAATTTTCAAGTGTTGGTGGAAGCAATCAGGAGATAAACTTTGATGAATTCAAGAAAGCATTGCACATTAAAGAGGTACAGCTAAATATGATTTTGCTCACTTTCTGCAATCTTATACTTGATTCATCACTATTACTGATGTGTGATAGTCATTCTTTGCAGAACGATTCTTTCAAATCTTTGACAAGGACAAAAATAACAGTATTAGTTTGCACGAGCTCAGAGAAGGTCTATCTCTACTGACAGGTGGCTCAGATATTGACAAACTCCGTTTTCTCTTTCAAGTGTATGATATTGATGGTAAGTGCATTAAAAAATTCTACAGCTGGGCATACTATATCTTATTTGTTTACACTCTTGAGGTAATGGACATATTGACTTTGAGGAATTGCGTACAGTGCTGGAATCCTGTATGGGAGAAAGTGCCCTTCAGTTCAGTGATGAGCAGCTAGATGAGTTGACCAGAACACTGCTTGAAGATGCTGATGTTGATAATAGTGGTTCTGTTACTTTTGAGGAACTTCAATATGCCCTGAGTAGGCATCCTGGTTTGGTTGAGAATCTCACCTTTAGGTTAGTAATGCTACTCTATGTACTTACTTAAAGCATTACCTGTTTGTCACTTATACTATTAATTTTATCCTCAGTGCTGCAAACTGGTTTCAGCCTCGCACAAGAGCACATCAAAGAAGGAGAATTAAACGTATCCCACACTGGATGAGACTGAACTATCTCAGAAATAATCTCACTTGGATCATCTGGCTCTCCATGTATTTTGTTGTCAATATAGTTCTTTTTGTTGAAGCAGCCATAAGGCATCGCAATAAGGTAACTCACTAGTCATCATAAGCTCTATATGTTCCATAATTACTTTCTAAACCACTTTAGGGTCTGGCTGTTGCCCTAGCACGTGGCTGTGGTCAATGTTTGAACTTTAATCCTACATTTATCATCATCTTAATGTTTCGCCGAGTCTTAACGTTGGTGAGATCGACAAGGTTCTCATTTTTGTTTCCCCTGGATCAGAGCATCAAATTCCACAAGCTTGTGGGCTGGACCATTTTTTTCTTTGCCTCTATTCACACTATAGCACACGTTGTCAACTTTAGTAAGCAATTCAGTTAGTACATAGCACATTGTAATAATATCCCACACGACAGCCCTGATTTCCATGGAGCCTGGCAGCATTTCTTTGTGGCGATACTTTTTCTATGTGAAGACAGGAGTTGGTTGGGTATTTGGAACTGCAGGACTCACTGGTATCTTTTTACTTTTGCTTCTGATGATCATGGTGGCTTGCTCTCTACCCTGTGTGCGTAACAAGGGATTCTTTGAAGTAAGTGCATCAAATTATTCACCGTGATTTCTAAACTCTGCCATACCATTAATTTTATAGGTGTTCTACTGGACCCACAATCTCTTCATTCCCTGGTACATCCTGCTGATTCTCCATGGTACACACTTTTGGAAGTGGTTCTTAGTTCCAGCACTGGTCTACATCATTGAGAGGATATTGAGATCAAAGTGGATCAAACTAGCAAGACATGGACATTTCTATGTAAAGTCGGCTTCAACTTTATCATCAAAGGTAGTGACATAGGAGATGAGGTTTATCTCACTTGTGTTGCTCCATTTAAGAATAGTGTGAAAACTGTATTACACAGAAATATTTCATACAGTCATGAACTTAATTTCTCCCTTAGGTCACCTATCTTGAATTGACTCATCCCAAGCGATTCAACTATCAACCTGGGGACTACCTCTTCCTTAAGATTCCATCCATTGCTAAGTATGAATGGCATCCCTTCACCATGTCCTCTTCTCCTGAGCAAGACTTCATTGGGCTCCACATAAGAGCCGTTGGTACTTGGACCAATAAACTTTATGACTTTATTGTTGAATACAACAAGACACTTAAGAAAAAAGCTGAGCAAGCAGAGAGGATCATAAGATTTAACCAAGAACAGAATGAAGATCTAGTATTCGCCAATGTGCATTCAACCGATGTTGATATTGAGCAAGCAGAAAGCAGTAATTGCAACATCCCACTAGAGAGCACAATCAGGAAAGTTGATGAAACCATTGACTTCTGCAAGAGGATTGAAGTAAGTTGATCGCCAGGATAACACTACACCAATGTAATATCATCTTTAACAGGTATTCATTGATGGTCCATATGGTACTCCATCAACGCACATCTTCCAAGCAGAGCATGCTGTGCTGATTGGAGCTGGTATTGGAGTGACACCATTTGCCTCCATACTGCAGAGCATTGCTAGCAAGTAAGAATGGTTGCAATCCTTTACATTGCACCTGTCATATAATTGAATTTTAGATATCGTAGTATCCGTCAAGTTTGTCCCCGATGTACTCATGGATGGACCGGAGATATTCCTTCATCTGTAATGAGATTAAGAAAAGTATGTTATAATTTCATTAGACAGATACAACTTTATTCTTCTATCATAATATTTGTATGGGCATACCACAATAGGTTGACTTTTTCTGGATAAGTCGAGATCAACATTCCTTTGAATGGTTTGTCAGTCTGTTAACAAACCTTGAGATGGAGGAGAGTGAACGAGAGCAAAATGGCTTTGAGCGATTCCTTGACTTTCATTTGTACATGACATCAGCACTGCGCAAAACTGATATGAAAGCAATTGGTCTCCAGATGGCTTTAGATCTCATCCACAAGAAAGAGAATCGTGATCTCATTACTGGCTTGAAGACAAGGACTCAAACAGGGAGACCAGACTGGGATAAAGTAAGTCTGATTAATTTTATCTTGGCCTTCCCATATTACACTGATTCAGAACATAAAAAAAAACATAGGAAGGCCTGGGTACGAGGCTACTCCAGGTATATGATTTATAGTTGGAATTAGGCATCACAATTTTTGGAACAAATAAGAGCATAATTATAGGGGTAATTCTTTGAAAAACTAGAAGTATCTTAGCCACACACTTCATTATATTATAAGCAATCTCGTCACTATCTTGTATATAGCAATGGATATAACATTATTAAAAAGATCATTGAAATTTCAGGTCTTCAGAGATTTAGAGAAGAAAAAGAAGGGAAAAATTTCTGTGTTCTTTTGTGGTCCTCCTGCAATCAGCAAAATTCTGAAGATGAAATGTGCTAAATATAAATTTGAATACCGCAAGGAACATTTTTAAACTTGACTCATGCTAGGCCACTGCACAGGCATCTACACAATAATCATATAACTGCATGATACATACACCTAATTATTATGGTGCATTCTGATTTCCTGACCATTGTTTATCAGCTATTGATATGTCATTCAGTTGACTGGTGAGTCTATGTTAGATATAATAGACTGGCTGAAGATTTGGTGAAGAAGGTCCACAAATCAAAACTCTCAAAGTATTAACTGTTGAAGAGTTTGCATTACGAAAAAATTTATTAGCAATTTTATTAACAGGAGTCGCTCAGATGCCGACATCTCCAGATCTGTGCTGCTTTACCCCCGCTATTGCGCATGCGCGTAGGGGTAATAACGACGCATGCGCAATAGCACATACACTTTACGGGTTCGGCTTCCTTTGCGAAATTGCCGACCAAGCAACAACACCCCCGGCCTCGACCCCGTACCCTGTGTCGCGTATATATACCGGTATATAGTGTCATCATCAGCTAGCTATGGTATCAGCGATCGTGTTGTTTTTCGTATTCATCGTCGGTAGTGCTACCGCGAAAGTTCCTATAGAGAGGACTAATAAGTATGTCGGTCCTCTTCCGAAGGCCTATGGGAGCCCTCTAAACGTGGACCCTGAAGTGGACTGCGCTATCAAGATACTCGCCTGGGAGTATGCCAAGAAACTCCAGCCTCGAGTAAGTTCATTCCTATTATTAATGATTGGCATGAGCATAGACATAGTAGGACATGAGAATCGTCGTAGTATTGTTTATTAGAAAATCTAGCTTTTCGCGGTGGTCAGATCATGTGATGACACACCTACATTATAATAATATCCCCCCACGCAAGTACACGTACATATAATTATATAAATTATACATTGACACCAGCATGTCCTGTCAGATTACATCATAGTCTATGTGTGTGAGAGAGAAGGGGGTGGGCCATGAATGCTTTTGACTGGCCATGCTTATTAACCATAGGCCTAATAAGGCCACTCTTTGTTGTAAAGGTGTTTCTGGTCCTATCAGAGCTCACTAAGGCATGCTGCGGGTGGTTATCATTATTACCCCGCGCGCATGCGCAAGGGGGTAAAGTAATCGGTCATGTCGTTGTCGTCGTTGTCGTTGTTGTTGTCGTTAGCACAAAAATCGCCATATCTCGAGGTCTAGGTACCTGAGCGACTAATAAGCACAATGAGTCAGTCGAATTTGGCGAAAAACGAGCTTCACTGTGCCTCGAATCGAGGGATATGGTCCATGAGCGTCACAAATAGTGCCTTTTTCTTAGCCTTCGTAACCACGCCTATCGACAGTGCCCACTCAATGCATTATGCATACAGGCCTTGTGCTTTCTGCTCATGCGCATAGCATTGAATAATTATGGGTGGTAAAGGTCGTCAATAATGCTAGTGGCACACGTTTGGCGGACTGGAATGTAAGATACCTATATCTACCTAGCTAGTCTAGATCTGGTGCAGAGAGAGATTCAATGATGCTTTGGCTGATATCACCAAGAGCCCTATATTATACAACCAGGGCTTATGGGGTCTATAAGTATATAACCAAGCAACAACGAAAGCAATGATGCTTTGGCTGATATCACCAAGAGCCCTATATTATACAACCAGGGCTTATAGGGTCTATAAGTCCTTGATATAACCAAGCAACAACGAAAGCAGACCTATAGATTGCGCAATGTGCGCGCGGGGTATGTGCTCTATAGAGCTCTAGTTCATTATTCCATTATTTTACCTCAACGTATACTGTACAGTTTGAACATTTCCTGGACAAACCACAGACAGGATGCTGACATTAATCTTTGTAATTGAACTGAGCATGCGCAGTGCCAAATAATGACAATAATGGCCAAAACAGGCGGCCTCCAAAATAGCTTGCGGGCGGGTGACCAGAAACACGTTTACAACTAACACTGGCCTTATCTACTTGGGCAATAGTATGTAAAGCTACAATAATAATACACTCGTGTGGCAGTCTGAAGTAGAAAACAAAAACTTTGATGGATTTTTGCAATTAGGTTTTCTAGCCTTTATTTTATAGTATACTAACCCAACTGTCCATGATAGCAAGTGATACCTTGAATCTCGACATAAAGCTAAGAAACTGTCACAGAAATCTACTTGAGCATAGTCTAGGTAACTTCGATCCTACATAATATTATTTGAGTTATCTTGCTATACCAACATAACCTTGAGATTGTTTTATACCTGTACAATTATTAGCTCTCTGCTTCTTGTCCACCATTGTAGGCTAGCTAGTGAGTTCTTTACGCATGCCCCGCCTACTGTGTTTTAGCCTGCTTCCTGTTGAGTGCATGGTTTTTATTAAAGGCAATTTTCTTGCTGCCGCGAATCACAAGCATATTATGTGCTTAACAACCAGTTTCCATGATGATTTTGCTGACAGTCATGATCATACACCGTTCATTAACCCTCGGCGCATGCGCGAGGGGTACGGTAGTCGTTCTGTGTGTGAGTGTGTGTGTGTGTGTCTGTTATCATGTCAGCTGCTACATACCTGGTTAATACGATGCAAACAAGGTGTCATTAGGCTTTTTACGGCATTTTTAATGTCTGAATTGTGTGGATTTCGTTGAAAACGCTTCGTTCAAAAGTTCTGGCGACATTTGCTGACAACCATGGCCTTCTTCACTTCTTGACGAGCTTTCGAGCGATGAAAGAGACAGCGATGGCTTCATTTCAAGATTAGTAGTGTGTAGCTCTAGCGATAGTTCTTAGAACTTGACTGACTCTTCACCGATCTCAGTAGGCTATCAACTATGCTTCTTGGCTTTATCTGGCATGCACGTGGTACTATTATGCAATACTGTGCAATCCGTATGGTGCCGCCTAGCACTGTTGCTTGGCTTACATGACCCCGCGCTCTAATATCTATGATGACAGCTTGCAAATTTGCAACATGCAGAATAGCTATTGCTATTGCGCCGAGGGTTTTGCACTATAGTGCTTCATTGTGGTAGTGATCGTTCTTGCTAGTAATGAGAGGAGTTGGCTGTACTTCCACGATGTTTTGGCCACATGCATTATTGTACTAGCTTTTTGTGGGTCAAGTTTTCATAACTACCCACGAAAATTACCAGATTGTACACCAATTACCACCATTTGGTGTTGAAGTGGTGTAAAATCATGTTTTACATGCATGTACATGGTGTATAAAATTAATAATATTAACTGGAGGAGAGATTTACTGATGACTTTGACTTGAAGTCCTTACATACCATATACATGAACATTTTTGTTGATTTTCCCAAGCCCAGCTACCTTTATGTTGCCAAAAAATTTGGTGGAATAATTGGCGAAAATTTTATTCATTAGATCACTGAATCAAGACTAGTTTTGTAATGTGTATAGAAGCTGAGAATGGCCATACAGTTCATGTTCGCTACTGTGTTCATATTCATGTTTGTATTCATGTTCACATTTACCATAAATCGCGAATATTTCGTGTCTAAAAATTTAATATTTCATGCGATAAATTTTCACGTTAAATAATTTTCGGACAAATGATCCTGTACCGCATTATCGTTAATATTGCACATGTATTTATGTATGTTTAATTTTCACACAAGCCAGGCTGTCCAAAAATATTTTAACAACGAAATATTCGCGACTTACGGTTTTTTTTTGTTCATGTTCATGTGCGCACTAATGAGCATTTGGCCAGATATGATTAGTCTCGCAAGCCAGACCTTCACACATCTGGCTGGCTTGCAAGACTAGATATGGACATTGCCTATGGCCAACTATTTAGATCACAGAAGTGACTGCTGCAGTTTGGGCGCCACACCTCTCATACATTTTGCCAACTACATGTACGTGACTATCTCATCACAAATCAATATTTTTGTTTGTACACAAGTGCAGTGGACGCATGACTTACTAATTGGCATGGTTTTTTAGTCTTGACAATATGTCCTGTACTTTATGCCTTTATCTTATACTTTCTTGCCATCATTTTTATCCATGTCTGCATTGGAGCTTAAAGGTGCTCTGGAACAGAAGTCATTACGTAATCGAACAACGCTATCGTAGTGTAAAAAGTTTGCGAGCACGAGGCCAGCTCGTGGATGCCTATCACCCCTCTTGATGTCCACGACAGTAGGATCGTGAGCCATCTTCTCCACCTTTCACCTCGTGAATCAATTGATCGCTCATGTTGTGCGTCTTACCTCTCAATCAGCACTAGCACAAATGGCAAACGCACGAAAGGATCGCTTGGTTATGCCTTTGCGATGACATTGGATTGACCAATCAAGTTTGAGCTTTGAAAACCGGGTCAGGAATTCGAAAATGTAGGAGGGCAGTTCAACCTCCGTTTCAGAGCACCTTTAATAGTGCCACGGGTAGCTATGGGGCTCATTACTATAGTAAAGGACACTCAATTAATAGGCAATCACACACATTCTCGTCCAATTAGGGAATAATTGTACACTCAGCAGTCCATTTTAGACTTGGCTTCACCTTATCAACTTTTGACTGGTACAGTACCTGCAACAGTTTCTTCTCAGCATTAGCACACCATGTATGAGTAGACCTTTAGTCGTTAAGATAACCTTGAATTGCACATGACATTATGCTACGTGGGCTTCAAAATGCTTGCCAACATAAAGAACTGACTGCTCCTTTAAATACAGTAATAAAGCTACCCTTATACTTACTCAAATTAGTCTCATGAGCAGGCACTCTGAATACTCCATAGCATTCAATTCTTTCAGATAGTTATACCGTAGTGTCCCGGGTAAGCGCCCATGGGCGCTTCAACATTACTTGCGATTTTGGCCTGCATGGGTGCTTACCTTGGACATAAATGGCATATGTTTGTATAGAAACTGTTACATTGATCCCTTGAAATGTGGTACAGGAGTGGGCGCTTGCCCTGGACACTACAGTAATACGTAGCCTGTGGTAATCAGAGATTTTGGCTTCATGGGTTCTTGTGCTTGTTAAGCATCAGATGCTACACACATAAGTTGCTTAGGGTGTGTCACTTTATGCCAGCACAGCACTTGCAAAGTAGTTGCATTATCGAAAGTAAGACTACATTGCTGCTCTTAGCTTGATGCAACACCTAGATCCATCTAAAGGTGCCACATGCTGTTTCCACTGCACATGCTTGAGCTCAATAGTCATGGAGTAGATTTGTTTAGGCACCAGAGGCATGTGCTCCCCCCCCCCCCTTCCAGAAGCCGCTGAAGCCATGCAAGTACATGAGTGACCATAATAGTAATTGCTGTTTGATTGAGTAAGTCAGAGGTCACATTATTAATGATTAAAATTAAGGGTAGTGATATAATTTTGCACATACATATACATATAACTAACTAGCGTAGTCTTGTGCCCAGCCTCTTTATCGCACGCGGAAAGAGAGTCTGGTGAAACACGTACTCAAGTTTGGTTCCATACGTACGTGATGTATTATGACATAGGCACAATGAATGTCATTATTAGTGATGGCGCGATCACTGTATTATTTGCGCAAAGTGTTTGAAAAGCACCTAGCGTAGGCTACCGTATAGCGGGAAATTTTCATATGGTGCTAATTTTCGTATATTTCGTATGCTCCATCCCTTATACGAAAATAAAAACGGCGAATGCGAAACTTTTCTTTCGTGTGTGACCTTTGACCTATAGGCCTACCACGGCCACATGCGGTCACTAGCGCGAGCGGCGGATGCTAAATGCAAGGCTAGCTCACTGAACAATGTCTCTTTATCGGTTCTTTGCCAAGGTCGAAACGGAGTGACCTTCTGATCCCAGTGGACATCGATTAGCCCCACTACGATCAAGGGTAAGCCAGTGATGCCTATAGTGCGAGCGCTAGCAGCTGCGCAATGCGCACAATCTCCCACAGCAAGCATACGAAATTAAAAAATACGAAAATTTATTCTAAGGGTATTTTGGTCAATCATACGAAAATTAGCACCAACGAAAATTTCCCGCTATACGGTATGGCGCCAGCGGGATCCTTGAACAATGGAGTCCGAGTGCTGTGCTTGTCTCATTGCCTGATTTGTACCCAAAAGGATGGTCAAACACCGGCAGTAAGCTTTCAAAAACAGGAAGATTTTTCTGGTAGAGACTAAGAGGGCTGAACTTCAAAGACACTCAAATGCGGGGTAGCTTCGATGATTGCTTGCTGAATGACAGTCTAGCTGTCCAACGACTACATGTACAGTAGCCATCTCCTACTAGTAAAGTGCAAAGTGCAGGGTGGAGCATTGCAATCTTTTCTTGATGACATGGCACCATTCTGCAATCTGATTGGACGCAGCGAGATCTTGCTGTGCGGAACCAAAATTGAATACCCGTTTCACCAGGCTCTTTTCCATGTTATGCGATAAGAGGCTGGGTACAATACTATAACTAGTGCCCCCCTACTCCCGACATCTTTCCCCGCCTATGTAGACTATAAGTAGGGAATTAATGGCTGGGACACACCAGTAACCAGAACTCTCTAGAGCACATGCACTGCGTGCTCTGAGCTTGAAGAGCACCATCAGTACTTAGTCTACTGCCTTCTAAAAATTGGTGACCCTTATCTGAACAGAGAACAAGCGTGCATAGTACATGATGGTACTAGGTGTGGTCAATAGGTTTGGCCGATTAAAAACTCATGATGAGTGTGGTTTCACTAAAAGATGGTATGTAGCTTTTTAGAAACCCCCCTATAAAAAACCTGCCCTATGCCCTGCATTCTTTAACCCTCGGCGCATGCGGGAGGGTATGGTAGTCCTTCTGTATGTGTGTCTGTTACCATGTCAGCTGCTACATACCTGGTTTATATATTGTAAATAAGGTGCCATTGAAAACGCTTTTCTCAATAGTTTTGGTGACATTAATTTTGCTGACCACCATGGCCTTCTTCACTTTTTGATGAGCTCTCGATTGATGAAAGAGACAGCGATGGCTTCATTTCAAGAAGATCAGTGTGTAGATCTAGCGATAGTAACTGTTCTTATAACTCAACTAACTCATCACTAGTCACAATAGACTACCAATTGCGCTTTTTAGCTTTACTGTACTTGATCTGCTGATCTGGCATGCACTTGGTACTATTACGTGATTGTGTGCAATCGGTATGTGGTTACTCTCTGCAACTACTGTACACTGTACAGTAACAGTGTTGCTTGGCCTAGCTTGCAACAAATTTGCAACATGCAGACTAGCTGTAGCTATTGCAATGCGCCAAAGGTTTGCACTATAGTGCTTCATATTGTCATAGCAATCCAGAGACCTGTCATACTATAAGTGGCCCCCCTGGACTGTCCATAGCAACTATGCATAGTCCCCCTGCCATTTACGAGAGGGGTTAGGGGCTGGGTTTCTGGTTAGGGTTAGTCTCAAGGGTTTGTATGGCAGGATTAGACTACAGGGTCTGTATGGCAGGGTTTGTCTCCAGGGTTTGTACTGGGGGGACCAAATACGGCGCAGTGGACAGTCCAGGGGGACCACAATTTTGGGGGGACCATTGACAGCGTGACAGACCCCTGATAGATATTCTGTTGCATTTTGTTCATCATATGATAAGACTATTATTTTTCCCTTTCATAGTTTGGCAACCACCAGGCAGTATATGATGCACTCCAGTTAAGCTCGTGCAAAGTGTCCCTGAACTCTGGCAAAAGATATGCTCCCAGTCCTCTCCGATACAATACCATGCCCGGTGATGACAGCATAGTGGTCTACGTTGATCCTAATACTGGTGATGATGAAAATCCAGGTACGAGTAGTCAACCAGTGAAAACTATAAATACTGCAATCCAGCTCCTGCGACTGAAGAGAGCCATGGCAGATGGCAATGAAATGGGAATGATCTATCTGAATCCTGGGTACTATCATCCTACCAAATCCATCAACTTAACTGCTGATGACAGCAATTTGGCCATTGTGGGAAGTGGTATTGACAACACCATTATTAGTGGAGCAAAGAACTACACTTTCAACTGGGAAAAATATGCCTATGAGAGGGCCACATATATGAAAGATGTTAGTATTGTGAATGACACCATAGGAGAGCCAGGGAAGAATACTAGTCAGGCGAGGTTTGTCTCAAAGATGGTCAATGCCAGTGCTTGTCAGAAAGCCTGCAATAAGGATCCTTCCTGCTTTGCCTACACATGGTTTGATGATCTTTCTGGAGAGTACTCGAATTTGTGCTATTTTCGTACAGATGGTCTATGGGTGCCCACAACTATAGCTGGAGCTATGAGCGGACGAAAGCTGAACATCTTTGTTGCAGATTTAAGTGATCAAAACCCCTCCACCTTTTCCACCCTTTTCCTGAATGGACGGAGGGGGATACGTGCTCGATATCCTGATGGAAATCCAGAAACAATGGGCCTTCATACGACTTTGACTGGCCACATGCATTCGGCAGAGAAGTGGCTTCCTGCTGCAAGTAAGCCGGCAGCTGAAGAGATTCACATCGAGAGTCCTCAGACCCCTAGGTCTGAATTTCCGGCATTCTACACTGGAATAGGTGGTCCTGTTGATGAATTTTATCCTCCTAAGTCATACTGGGGAGTGGCCCACCCTACAGGAGGTGGTGGTAGGAGCACTTACCAGGTTCCTTCAGGATTGGTGTATTCATCTGATGAGGAGTTTGCATCACGCTCTTGGGAGAATCCCAAGACTGGAGTGATACATGCATTCCATGGATTTCATTGGGGCAACTGGCAGTTTAAGATCGACGATCGTAATGAAACAAACAATATGATCACTTGGTCTTATGGTGGATTTCAGGAGGCCAGAGGGCATAGCGTCGGACAAGAATGGTTCATTGATAATATTTTTGAAGAGCTTGATGCTCCGGGGGAGTGGTTCTATGATGAAGTGGAGCAGAAGCTCTACTTTTTCCCTAATGGTACTGATGATCTTCCTTCAAGTGGATCTGGAACAGTATTGCAACGCCTGTTGAACATCAGAGGAACCCTTGATAATCCCGTATACAACATCACTGTGGTAAACATCACCTTCACACAAACAGAACCTACCTTCTTGGAACGCTACGAGGTCCCGAGTGGTGGGGACTGGTCATTACATCGAGGTGGAACAGTTTTTGCAGAAGGAGTAGATGGGCTTACCATACAGCAGTGCCTATTTGACTCTCCCGGAGGAAATGCACTTTTTTTGAGCAACTACATCAGAAATGCAATAATTGAGGGAAACGAGTTTAAGTATACAGGAGATAGTGCAATAGCTGTCGTGGGTAGTACTGAATTGATTGATGGCACAAGTGGAAATCAGCCGAGAGGAACGAAGATTGTCAATAACTTGATGCATGAAATTGGTATATATGGAAAGCAGACATCACCCTACTTTCAATCGCTCGCATGTCAAACAGAATTTGATGGTAACATCCTTTTCAATGGACCTCGTGATGGTTTGAACTTTGATGATAACTTTGGCGGAGGTAATGTGCTCAAGAACAACCTAGCCTTTAACATGGTGCGTGAAACGCAGGACTGTGGACCCTTCAACTTCTTTGACCGAGTACCTTACATTACCAGGCTATATGATGGTAAGACACCTTCATTGATGCCCGCCATGTCGTACATTCACAATAATTTTGTCATGTCCAATTATCATTCGATATGGCCCCTTGATCATGATGATGGTTCATGCTACTGGGTGGACACCAATAACTTTCTGGTCTATGGCGGCTACAAGAACAACCTTGGACACTCAAAGACAACCCTGAATAACACCTATATCTATCCAGATGCTGTTCACTATAACCTAGAGCGATTTTTTATTCCATGGCCTTACTGTGCTACTGATGTGTATGTAACCCTAGACAAGTCTAGCTGGGGGGAGGTGTGGGCAAACAACAAATGTGTCATCGGTAATCCAAATATTTACTACTTTACTTCCTGTGATCCTGAACAGGATAATCGAGATCTTGTTCCATTGACGTTCAGTAATGAATTTTATGCCCCAAATAAGGATATCTATATCAAATGTGGAGATCAACAGCTGACCTTCGAGGAATATAAAGAATTAGGATTTGAAGGAGGAAGTGTTGTTCATGATATCATTGATGCAGCAACAATTGTTGCGTGGGGAAGTGAACTGTTTGGTCTTTGAAAATAAATTTTTCATTATAATAATACTTTTCTTAGAATACAATCATGATAATCATTAATGTCTGCATTGCATTTTAATTAGGACTATGGCATTTTGTAATGTAAAACTTCTGAATAATGAACACATAATTATAAGATTGGTACAGGTACCCATAGTATTATACAGTGGCCACATCGATCCTTCAATTGGAGCTCTCTAGAGCACATACATAATATTATAATATTACAAGGAGTGAGCTCGCTTCGCTCGCTCACTCCTTTATCCTTGTGCTATTATTGTGCATGTGTGGTCGACGACCTTTACCTACGTATTTGTGCGCATGTGCACATCCTGCCTAATCATGTGACTTTGTCAATCACCTAGCTAAAGCATTCGTTACTTGTCTTGCAGCTTCGCTCACAAGGGGTCCCAAGAAAAGACGTTTAGAATAGAATCGCCTCCCTCTGGAAAGCACCTATGGGCAACATCGACTCCAGAATGTCACTCTTTCGCATTCTCCAGGCCGCCATATGTAAGTGTACAGTTCAGTCTAAATACTGTCCTGCCGTTTTTTTTAAGCAGCTCACTTTAGTGGCTGCTGGGCCATAGCCAGCCGCCGTTAGTTGGCTGTCTGCTGTATCGTCCCAAGTCCAGTGACGCCCAGAAAGAAAACTTTTTAGCTCGGGTCAAATCACTTCCGGTCACCTCCCGCTCGGACGGACGCACGGACGCACGGACAACTATAATCTTAGTATAATGATACTGACTGAGCTTTGCATGCTAGTTTGGATGCCACACTTAAGTTAATAGCACTGGGCATATAAACAGGATTATTATGATATAATAATATAGTAGAAACAGCTCTTGCCTGTGGTGATACAAGTTAATTTACAGCAGTCCAAAAATTTATTTTAGCATCTACTGGTGGTAACATGAGGCACCGTTTTAAAGATCTCTATTCAATTTCCTTTTCAAATTAAATTCAGCTTAAATTTTGGAAGACATGTCTCCCTCCAAAACTTAATCTCAGTGAAGTCATATGCATGGAAGTGCAGTGTAGCTCATCCTGAGAGGAATAAAATATCATCACCTTCCTGGCCTGTAATTATGGTATGAATTACCAGGGTATAATAATTAATATGCATGAGCAAAGCTGTAGTTAACTAATAATTTTCAGGGGGTCATTCTCAGAGATATTGATCGTGACTATATTTATGCTGTCTGTGTTACAATCAATACAGCTAGCGAAGTGCATGCTATTATACGATGTCACAAGGATACATGTACCTCTAGTAAACCTTTTTTTAGCTATCTCTCCAGGGGTACATGCAAACAGAAGGCTTTTATCATGGATACTAATTAATCTGTATTACATTGATGACCATCACCCATACATGTAATAGACTCAGAAAGCTGTTAGCTGGAAGCCAATAGTCATTCCTGGGCTAATCTGAAAAGGTATCACTATGTGATTGAGAAGATGATTGAATAATTTATATAAATTATTGATTGTAACTGCAGTGTACACAATAATGAATAAGGGTGGGGGGAGTTGACAAACAATAATAGCAACAATAAAATTATTACATCCTGAGTCCCAATTCCAAAATCGATTCGGCCTCGCGATGAGGTAATTAATGACGAAATGATGATGAAAGTTACGATGAAAGTAATGATGAAATGATGATGAAAGTTATGATGAAATTATGACGAAATTGGGGGTGAAGACTACTACTTCAAAATGTTTAGCTCGCATAACAGGGTGAAATGATAATGAAAGTTATGATGAAATTATGACGAAATTGGGGTGAAGACTACTTCAAAATGTTTAGCTTGCATGACAGGGTGTTCGGACCCAGAATTCGAACCTAGCGTAGAAGAGATCGTGGACTATCGATGATATATGGCGATTCTCTCAGTTCGCTTTCTTTGGTGAGCTCGCACTCGGGGGGGGGGGGGGGGGGGGTTCCCTATTCAGTCTAGCACATGGCAGGTGGAGGTCACGTCCGGGTCAACCGGCTCAAGCTGCGCGCCCCAATATACGTGTACGGAGCATGCACAGTTTGTTGACGTGTCCTAGTTCGAATTTATGGCGGCTACTTTTCATGAGGGACTCGGGATGCAGTCTAAGTTGTTCATTACGTCCAGAGTCCCAATTCCAAAAAAAAATTCGGCCTCGCGATGAGTAATTGATGAGTAATGATGAGTAATTGATGAGTAATTGATGACGAAAGTAATGATGAAACCTATGATGTAATTGCTATGAAACTGTTTCAAAATGTTTAGCGCGCATGAAAGGTTGTTGGGACCCAGAATTCGAACCTAGCCTAGAAGAGATCGTGGACTATCCGATGATATCATTATGGCGTTTCTCTCAGTTCGCTTTCTCTAGCGAGCTCGCTTTCAGGGCAGGGGGATTTCCCTATTCAGTCGAGCACATGGCAGGTGAAGGTCAACCGGCTCAAGCCGCGCGCCCCAATATTGTACGCATATACGGAGCATGTGCAGTTTGTCGATGTGTCCTAGTTCGAATTTATGGCGGCGTATTCGTGAGGGACTCTGGACGTAGTCTCTAAGTTTTTCATTACATCCTGAGTCCCAATTCCAAACAAAGGAATTCGGCTGACCGATGAGTAATTATGACGAAAGTAATGATGAAATGATGATGAAATTTATGATGAAATTGCTGTAAACACTGCTTCAAAATGTTTAGCTCGCACGACAGGGTGTTGGGACCCAGAACTCGAACCTAGCATAGAAGAGATTGTGGACTATCGATGATATATTATGGCGATTCTCTCAGTTCACTTTCTTTGGCGAGCTCGCACTCTGGGGGGATTTCCCTATTCAGTCTAGCACATGGCAGTGGAGGTCACGTCCGGGTCAACCGGCTCAAGCCGCGCACCCCAATATACGGAGCATGCGCAGTTTGTTGATGTGTCCTAGTTCGAATTATGGCGGCGTACAGGTAGCGAGGGACTCGGGATGTAGTCTAAATTGTTCATTACATCCCGAGTCCCAATTCGCAAAAAAGAATTCGGCCCTCGCGATGATGAAATTATGATGAAATTACGATGAAATGATGATGAAACCTATGATGAAATTTATGATGTAATTGCTCTGAACACTGCTTCAAAATGTTTAGCGCGCATGAAAGGTTGTTGGGACCCAGAATTCGAACCTAGCGTAGAAGACATCGTGGACTATCGATGAGATATGGCGATTTTCTCAGTTCGCCTTCTTTGGCGAGCTCGCACTCAAGGGGATTTCCCTGTTCAGTCTAGCACATGGCAGGTGGAGGTCACGTCCGGGTCAACCGGCTCAAGCCGCGCGCCCCAATATACGCGTGTACGGAGCATGCGCAGTTTGTCGACGTGTCCTAGTTCGAATTTATGGCGGCTACTTTTCATGAGGGACTCGGGATGTAGTCTCCGAGTTGTTCATTATGTCCCGAGTCCCAATCAACAAATCAATTCGGCCAACCGATGAGGTAATTATGATGAAATGATGATGAAACCTATGATGAAATTGGGGTGAAGACTGCTTCAAAATGTTTAGCTCACATGACAGGGTGTTGAGACCCAAAATTCAAACTTAGCGTAGAAGAGATTGTGGACTATCGATGATATATGGCAATTCTCTCGGTTACCTTTCTTTGCTCTCTGGGGGGATTTCCCTATTTAGTCCAGCACATGGCAGGTGGAGGTCACGTCCGGGTCAACCGGCTCAAGCCGCGCGCCCCAATATTCACGTACACAGAGCATGCGCAGTTTGTCGATGTGTCCTAGTTCGAATTATGGTGGGGTACAGTAGCGCGGTGTAATACTGTATAGCGGGAAATTTTCGTTGGTGCTAATTTTTGTAAGATTGACCAAAACACCCTTAGAATAAATTTTCGTATTTTTTAATTTCGTATGCTTGCTGCAGGAGATTGCGCGCAGTAGTATGTGCAGTATGCAGTAACGCTAGCATCACTGGCTTCCTTGATCGCAGCGGGGCTAATCGATGCTGATAGCGGTCCACTGGGATCAGAAAGGTCACTCCATTTCGACGCCTCGATAAAGAGGCACTTTTCAGTAAGCTAGGCTTGCATTTAGCACCTGCTGCTAGCGACCGCGTGTGGCGCGTATAGGTCAAAGGTCACACACGAAAGGAAAAAATTTCACACGTTCAAATTTTCGCAGTTTTTATTTTCGTACCAAGGATGGAGCGTACGAAATATACAAAAATTAGCACCATACGAAAATTTCCCGCTATACGGTACTTTTCATGAGGGACTCGGGATGATTTCATGCCCAGTAGCAATTTATTTTTCTGCAATTATTAGGTAGTGATGACGTAATCTATGAGGCAATTGCCAGAAAATTCAGGGTCTCCATGGAGCCTTTCTGAGACTTAAAAATCGGTACATATGTAGAGTATCTGACGCATGTATCCAGCGAATACATTACAAGCTGAGTGCTACTTTCTCTGACAAGTACTGCCGGCTGAACTTCACACGTTCTCTTGGCTGACATAATCCTGTGGATAAATAAAGCTAGCCTTGTGCTATATATAGCACGCACACTGTGTGCCATGCCGCAACCAACCTGATGTTCAGAAGCTGTATAGCGCTGTCGAGTTCGTCTCCTGTGATTGAAAATAATTGTCAGTGTTGAGGTCGAGAGTTGGTCTCAGACTCCATCTCTGCGATTGAGGCGCCGACATCGATGTGGCTTGGACTGTGTACGCTCTATATTGACGACCTTTTACCATATGAACCATTATGCAGTTACTGAGCATGTGGTCAAGTTTTCAGTATACCAAGAAACTCTTTTCTTCATAGGAGGGGATTCGGTAGTTAGGATGAACTCTGGGCACCAGATTTAGCAGGGGAATCACCAATTTTTTGGATAGGTATATGTACCAAAAGATGGTTGCAACTACAGTTCCTAAAAATGGTGCAGCTGAAGCAACAGCCAGCTGTTTTACGGACCTGCACATCAACTGGTAGCTGAAGTTTGGGCATGGGTACGTCCACATATTCTTTGACGGTCAGTTGCATTTCAGTATTCATGAACATGGTCCATTTGTGGATGCCCTCTATTCATGTGAGCACGTAAGGAGTATCTTGCCCACCCAATACCTTTGTCCAGTTTACCTGGAATCTCTATGGTGCTTTCATGAGATGATGGAACTCCCGATAGAAGAATAAAGTGGAATGGTAAGCTGTGATCTCCAGGTGGTAGGCTACCATCTGGTGTCCCACTCTTACTCCACAAGAATTTCGTCAGATCAACATACACTTTCTCAGCGCTGCGTACAGCTGTCGCCGAGTGGAAGCTCGAGATGCTATTTGATGAAGTCGTGTGTATGGTCGTTTTCGTCCAGCGCACTTTCCCCTCGCCCCGGAGATTGATCGCAATATCATCCAATTGCTGGGAAGAACCCTTTGGTACACCTACGTACTACACCAGCTCATCTTCCAATTTTCTCGTTTTTCAATCCCCCGTTCCTACTTCTATGCTTCTACACGTAGTCTCGTCCCCAGACCCCACCCTGCGCGGGGATTTGGGGCTGCGTACGAGACTAAACCTGAAGCCAGTGAAGTGTGAAGGGGCCGGGCTGGCCCACGCAGTACTAGGTGTACAAGGTGTCCGTACTATGTCATCTATGGTGTAGTGGTGAAATGGTAGTAACACGAAAGGTAGGCATAGGTATCGTTTTAGTGATCCTGTTTACGGTTTTGCTTTCATTGACCTGGAAAACAAAGACGGTGTATGGCAGGGGGCGAGATACCAAAACACCAAGACCACTTCTCGTGCCGCTGTCGCCAAACATGGTCTCGCGATCGGATTCCACTACACCGAACAGTGCATATGTATTAGCAACTCCTACTAGTAGCACAATGACAAAAAGACCCCCCATGACTGTGATCGAGAGGTTAACTAAACAGATTGAGCGTATACCCACAAGAGGATCAGAAAGTAAAAGATTTTCAAGAATTATGTACTTGGTTCAAACCGAGAGTTGCCTTCCCAAACATCTCAGCTCAGCCAATGGGATTGGAGACACAAACACATGTCAGTGTGATGTCCTGGTGCTCAGCTATAAACAGCAGTGCAATGAAATCAAACCACCTGAACATGTTGAGTATCTGTTTAACTCGTCTGCTTCTTGGAATGTGGGACGAAACTTCTTGTTGGAGGTGGCAAAAAAGAGAGATCAGAACTACTTGTATTATACACTCATGGACGATGATATCACTCTCAAGGTGGAAGGAACAAAACCACAAAATCCCTGGAGGTTTTTTGAGAACTTTCTTAGAGAATTAGAACCAGCACTTGCATCTATACGACTAGCCAACACCTGGATAAGCAATTTCAAAGCTATGGACAATTCAAGAACAAAACGTGGATGTAGCTTAAACTTTAGCGATGTTGATAACATCCCCACTCCGTTCTTTGATCCTGCCATAAATGCATTTCACCATGAAGCAGTGGAGCACATCCTTCCCTATACGACCAGGTATGATAATGTCTCCTGGTGGTGGTCTGGGTGGTATGCCGGAATCAGAAGTGAAATAAAGTTCCCTGGGCAGGTGGTGGCACCTGCTAAGCTATTAGGAATCAATGACAAGCATCGGCCTTATCCACGGAAATCTCCAACAGAGTGGCATTCCATTGTAGGTGAAGCTGGAGCTGACCTACCTGAACAATATCGCAATGTACCGTTATATGAGGAATGGAGGAGGCAAGGCCCAATAGGGCATTTCTTAAAGTCAACCACCCTCTGTTTACCGCCCGCACGACCACACATGATGATAAAGCCATTTGCATACCTTGAACAGGATATTCATGAGTAGCTATGTACAGTCTGACAGCCATGTTTGATGATAACATTGCTGTCCTTGTATTTCATGTTCATGCAGGTGCATGTACTTCATAATAATCAACCGTCCACAGAACTTGTTTTATACTGAAACAGCTGATATTGATAGTGTTCAAGTGACCAAGGAAACAGCCTAATAGCTATAATTAAGGAGCCAAGCAGAGCAAACCAGTGGAGTAGGAACCAGGGGGTCAGGGGGGCCATTGGCCCCAATATTTCAGAAGGGGGTATGTTGATGTTTTGATTCTATATATTATTATTACCTCCCAGTGTAGCTGATAATTAAGTTGTGAGATCACAGGTACATCATGAGCCAAGCTTATGGCACACAGATTGAAATGTGTTCACATAAGCCCTAAATGTGTAATGTATGTAAGCTATTCTATCTCTTACTTGTTTGTACTGTGTATATCAAATGTTAAACTGTTAACCTAAACATGTTAACCTGTCATCCTAATTATAACCAGAATATGATATGTTGATGATGTTTGTGTGATGTAGCTATGCTTCTAGAACATTCTATAATCTCACTATATAAGTAAGCCATGTATGTCGCTCATTCCTACAATTGTTAAACTGAAACCTGAACAGAGATTTGCGGATTTACCCACGTTACAGATGCAGCCCTGCCCAGGAGTGACATGGAAACTTTGGCCCAAGTACTGTTGATAGTTGACACCAGAGAGTTTCTGACTGCAGAAATGAACTTGGATTTATTTAGTAGATGGTAGACGGCCATCCAAACAAAGAAACCTGGATTATTGCCTCTGACAGCCAGAAATGATAATATGGCTGCCAATGGGCAAAGTCATTATTTGCCCTGCCTAGACAGATCCACTCCTTTTCTAAAGGGGTCTGTCTTTGAGGCCCTTAAATGAACCCTTCAAGAATAGTTGGTGCTGAATTGTCATCTATTGCAATGTCATCATAACTCATGAGGTGGGTCTCTGGATTGTATGCTGACTCCGATGGAAGATATACGCATTAGCTCAGAAATGTTATAAGCTACCTGGAATTCTGCTCACTCCACAAACCACATCCTCTGCCAGCTTTGGAGCAACAAATTTGTGTCTTATTTAGCTAATTCACCAATAACTATCCTCAGGGGTATACTAAATCTTGGTTACAATAATTATTGCAATGAGGTCGGGCGAGATTCGTGAGTTAACCCATGCCAAAAATAGCTAGTAGTCCACAGTCCGATTCAGTTTGGTGTCCTAAAGTCCGGTTTGTCCACTGCAAGGAATCTAATAGCTCTGATGAATTCTTGCAGGTGAAGACTGGGTCTGAGGGAAGTTAGCAATTAAGAAAATAGTCTGTGTTTTTGCGGGACAGTGCATCAAGCCAAAGTGTTGATCTTGCCCTTGATATGAGATGCGAATAAGTGGACGTTGAATTTCACCGTTATGAAGGACAAATACAGCATGGCCTCCCTATCCTATATTCCCAGAGCTTATGATGGCAACAACTGCTGCCGAGTTATCACATTGTGAGCCTGCATGGTCTTGCCTGATCAGCTCCTACCCCAATTGCGACAGCAATTATGATAGGAATCAATTCTGAACTGAAAGCCCCACAACTAAAATGTTCCAATGTGTCTGATATTAATTGAATGTCCAGGTTGTCCCGTCTAACTAGGGATAGCGTAGAAAAAAAGAAAAGGGTTACTTTAACCCAACTTTGGTTACCTGAGTTGCACTGATGAACAATGCATACACAGTCATCCATGAATGCATGATTTTGGAATATATAATCATAATGTGTACCCATTGCACATAGTTTCTTGAGACGTGCATTGCTATGGAGAGCCAAGTAGAGCAAGAGTATTTGCAGTGCTTCTGGTAATTACCACTTCACTTACTTCAATTACCAATTGCAACCACTTCACTCAATGTCATTCACCTTCATGTCCCTGTGCCAACTATAATAATTACAATAAGGTAGCCTTAGCAACTTCATGCACGTCTCAGATATGTGAATAGCCTGGCTTCAAGTATGTTATATGATCAAAGCTAGGAATACTTTCATTCACATTCCATAATCATGGCTGGTCACGAACTGCATTCTTTTAGCTTGTGAGTGCAACTCAGGTAACCTAAGATGGGTTAAACTAACCCTTTTGTTTTTGCAGTGATATATATATATATATATATATATATATATATATATATATATATACCATTCCAATTTGCCACAAACTTGTGCCACCAATGGATATCTAATTGGGCAGATAAGTTTAGTCTACATAGGCGGCGGATGTTTGGGGGGGGGGGGGGGGGGGGCAAAGATTAAAATTTTTAGGGACACGCTGCTGCTGCTGTTGGAAGCAAATAAATGGTGGAAAATGTGCACTGTGATCGATTCTTGAAGCTATTCTAGGCAGCTTTTGCTTGTAGCTATTCTGATATATTTATTATGAAGAGTAGTTACTTTATGATATCACTAGCTTGGTTTTGGGGGGGGCATTGCCCCCCCCCCCATCTCTGAATGTGGGGGGCGAGTGCCCCCCCCCCCCCCCCCCCCCCGGTTCCGCCGCCTATGGTCTAGCACAACATTGATCCAATTGGCAGACTGAGGAAGCCAAGTTGATAAGGTGACAAAGGAAAGATCTACCTTGCCTGATTGCTTTATACACGCATGGTTCAGTGAGCTAATAAAGGAGATCCCATTTTGTCAAGTTCGTTAATTTTTCGTCTAACATGCAACCTCATTTCCATGGCCATGGAGTCTTGTTTCATCCATAAGAAAGTTAGATAAGTCGTTGGACCCTCTGCCTTCTCTGCTTCGTGTGGTGTGCCAGTCTGCCTTCTCTGCTTCGAGTGGTGTGCCAGTAGAATCAAATTTAATCGGTGTAACTTATCATACAATCAGATATGAATTAAATAATATGGCAGTATCTATTCACTGGACTGGATCACTGGAATGGACTACTGGACTGGACTACTGGACTCACCTTTGACCCCAAATACCAACTTAAAATATTTTAATGACCATTATTCAGTTGTGTGTCCCTATAATTATGCTTCTATTAAGTAGGATAAGGTATAATCACCTACTTGGATGTGGACAACCGTGAATGCAGTGTGAGGTAGCTAGCTAAGTGAAGCTATAAATACCCATTGTGCTAAGCAACAAACTGGAGCAAAGAAATGTAGTAATGAAGAATTGACTCATGAAGCATCGACTCATGAAGCATCATTTCAGTATCAGTACAAGTCTCCAAAAGATGTTGGAGGGTGTAGGTGTGGCTCCATGGCAGGGGGAGCCCGGAGAGGATTATTTAATTCAAATCAAGTGTTGAAGATAGACGATGCTATAGGCTAAATTTAGCCAGCTATAGCTTGGTGGGGCAGTTAAATTATACTACGTTGAGCCTGGCTTACTTTTAGTGGTAGCTATAAGTATGCAACATCTACCTGGGCACTGCCCTGGTAGCCTCAGGCATGCAGGTACCTGAGTGATGTGTAATGGTCTGAGATTACCTCAAGAAAGGTGTGCTTCAACCCAAGTTTACGGTAATAGCTACTAAATATCAAATTCTAGCCACAGTGACCCTGCTGTGGATACAGTTGTCATGATACAGTCTTTTAGTGACTGCGGCAGGATCAACCTACCATTGTAAGAAAACAAGCATGATGTATATTGTCAAAGTTACTTGTTATGTATTACAGCCACAGATTAAGTTGCAGTACGCCTCCCCCTCACCTCCCGGGCCCACCCTCCCCCACTGGTTTGCCCAAAAGCCATGGAAGAGTACAAGCTATGGCAGTACACACAGAACAGTGGGCTTCCTAATCATAATTATTGGATAATCGATTTCAGGTAGCTAAGCCTATAGCATCAACACTTGATCTAAACAAGCGAATTAATTAATCCTCGATCTCCGGGCTCCCCCTGCCATGGGGGCACACCTACACCCTCCAATATCTTTTGGAGACTTGTACTAAACTGAAAATGATGCTTCATGAGTCAACTCTTCATTCATTGCTCCAGTTTGTTACTTATCACAATGGATATTTAGCTATAGCTTCACTTAGCTAGCTATGCATTCATTGTTGTCCACATCCAAGTAGGTGATTGTACCATATCCTACTTAATAGAAGCATAATTATAGGGGCACAACTGAATAATGCTCATTTAAGTTGGTATTTGGGGTCAAAGGTGAGTCCAGTAGTCCAGTCCAGTAGTCCATTCCAGTGGTCCAGTCCAGTGAATAGACACTGCCAAATAATATGTAGCTAGCTAAATGAGCTGTAACTTTTGGGATAAGATGAGAGGTCTCATGTGCTAAGAGATAAGATACATAATAATATTATAACTATAAATAATTATACAAAGATAGTTTAAAAATAAGTACCGTAGAATCCCGCGATTACGCCCCCCCCTTTGTGCATGCTAGGATTGGGCAAAAGTGGGGAGGGGGCTTATACGCGGGATCCTAACATTTCCGTGTGATGACCATTACCGACCGCCGAATGCCACGTGGGCGCGCGATCTCTGTACTTTCTCTGGCTGTTTGGTGGGCAAAACTCGAGAAAAACGACAAAGTAAGGCATATGATGACACAAATAGCTAGTTTGCTAGCTGTAGCTACTGTTTTTATTGACTTATGGACTCCATTTTACAGTCAGGGAGGGGGGGGGGGCTTATATGCGAGACAAAACTACCTATGCAGGAACTTGAGCTAAAAATGCAGGGGGGGCTTATGCGCGAGGGGGGGCGTAATCGCGGGATTCTACGGTATTATAATTATAGTTGCTCTTAACCGTGGACCTGAGCCTTTTCAGCAGCACTCACCTTTCCGCCTTGCCTACACTCGACTCAGATCGATGGTGCAGTGCGGGCGTATGCGCATGCGCATGACGACCATTACCTTACGCGTTCAAAACTGAAATGATCACCCCACAAACATACGCATATACATACAATATATGGAGCGCCATAGTGGACAAAATTCATGATTGTACAATCGCATCGATGTTTCATACATGATGTCGACGTTTCGATCACTGATGTTCATGTCATCGATCATCGATGTCGACGTTTCGATCTCCTCTATTGACGTGGATTGTTGGCTGCTGTCTATGTTTCCATCTTTGGAGGTCTGGGACAGAATGCGCGCGCACGACATGACACACCCCTAGGCCCTTGCTCGTGCATGCACGGTACGCGGTACGCGGTTAGTCGCGCCCTGAGCCCCTCCTACGAAGTTGGAAACATAAGACATTAGTGATAGCGATAGCAAAGTATATCGCAGCAGCCAACATCCGCATCAATAGAAGAGATCGAATCATAGCTATCCAAGATCGAAACGTCGACATCGATGATCGATACATGAACATCAGTGATCGAAACGTCGACATCGATGATCGATACATGAACATCGGTGATCGAGACGTCGATGTCATGTATGAAAACATCGATGCGATTGTACAATCATGAATTTTGTCCACTATGGCGCTCCATACATACATATATACTAGCGATACACTGAAGTGTGTAGGATTCCTCGCTCAGCTCTGTGGGTAGCGGTGCGCATGCGCAATTAGATCACGTGACCAAACGGGACTTTCCCTTGCCATTGACCATGCGAGTCAAGTCAGTACAGAAACTATTGCAGGCATAGGTTCTACAAATGTTTTGATTGACAGACACTGGCGATAGAGTTAAGACTAAGAGTTAGCTAGTGCATAGCGATCAACTTTTGCCACAGCTGGTCTAAGCAAAGGACCAGGCAGGCTCAAGCCCAGAATGGGCGAAGATTTTAGGCGTCGCGAAAATTTGTTCATCGGGCGACTGGACTTCGGCGATACTACAGCCATGTGGCAGCTGTGAAAGATTCAGAAGATATAAAACCATGTTTGACGCCTGCTGCTACCGAAAAGAATTCAGCGTCGATGTTCACCAAGAAGAGCGACTATTTAAGGTCGACGCAAAATTTTTACTTGGTGGGTCATGGAGTCCGGGACGACCGTGGACTTGTGGCTGCCCTCAATCTTCGTGAAAGTAGGTCACTTTGTTTGACATCCTTGGAGCCGGCGGTGGAGCTGGACTCCCTCTAGCAAGCAAGAACGAAGTTTTAGAAGCTCGCAAAGAAACCGTACAAAAACTCGATCGACCCGAGTATAAACCTCGCTTCGCTCGGTAACTATATACTTATTGCCATAGTAGAACGACGATACCGGGAAATATCACGAGTTCATTGCCGCGTATTGTTACGAGTGCGAAGCACGAGTAACAATGCAAAAGGCAATGAACGAGTGGTATTTCCGAGGTATCGTCGTTCTACTATGGTAATAAGGTATTTATCGTATATTTAAGAAGCCTATTGAATTCTGTACTGGAGCTTTAGTAGTTCGAGCGGTAAAGCTAAGAAGGGACTGCTTTAAGGTACCATTAAATTGCGTGGGCGTGAGGTGGGGGATATGACACCTAAACCACATCAAAGTCATTAGTGAGGTGCATGTTGTGTAACCACGCCCTTTTAATTGCATAGGTCTCAGGGGTGTGGCTGCTAGAGCCGGAAGTGTTCATTTAATATCCTCCATGGACCGGAAGCCGAGCCGGAAGGGAGGGGCCAGGCCACGCCCAAAACAGCCCCACCCTGTTCCCCAAGGACCACCATTCTCAATCAAGTGCCTACTAACCACCGGATGTCCACCGGAAGCCCACAATCAATCCCAATTAAAACACACAGCTTCCTCAAGGCCAAAACACACACAAACACTTGGAGGCCGTTCTGCCACACCGCCCACGCAAGAGCTCACCTCATTTCCTGTGTGGGCGGAGTAACAACACGTCATCGCAACCACATCCGCTTCAAACCATCGTCAGCTTCCGTCCAGCCGTACGGTCCCCTCCATCGCACAGTGCCTCATTAACAGACATGGCCTCACCTTTGACCTCCTGCCACGCCCCCAAAGCCTCCTCGCGGGGTTCAAAGGTCACCACCGCTTCCGGGACACGCCCACCTATCGCCGAGGCCAAGTCCCAGGCGCCGATATCCAAGCACTGGCCCGTGAAGCCACGCCCAATCGGACATGCCCAGTACTGCATAATGATTAACCCTCGGCGCATGCGCGAGGGTTACGGTAGTCGTTCTGTGTGTCTGTGTCTGTTACCGCGCTAGCTGCTACATACCTGTTTTATACGTTGAAAACAAGGTGCCATTAGGCTTTTCGTCGTAGATACAATATATGCATTATGTGGATTTCGTTGAAAAGTCTGTTCAAAAGTTCTGGCGACATTTTCTGACCACCACGGCCTTCTTCGCTTCTTGTCGAGTTCTCCGAGGGCTCGATGAAAGAGATAGTAGCCGCTTCATTTCAAGAAGATTAGTGTGTAGCTCAAGCGATAGTTCTTGTAACTCGACTGACTCATCACTAGTCACAGTAGGCTGTCAACTACGCTTCTTGGCT
Source organism: Cliona cf. orientalis (assembly GCA_963930775.1). Classification (NCBI taxonomy): domain Eukaryota; kingdom Metazoa; phylum Porifera; class Demospongiae; order Clionaida; family Clionaidae; genus Cliona; species Cliona cf. orientalis. Next base: position 4,389,665 of record OZ005703.1, read on the forward strand.
TTAATGTATACTAGATCTGCGCTGCTGATCTGGCATGCACGTGGTACTATTGCGTAATACCTTGCAATCCGTAATGCATTCTTGTGGTCATAATTTCTCTCTACAACACTGCTAACAGCAACAGAGTGTTGCAGGCTTAGCTTGCAATGTAGACTAGTCACTACTGCAATAAATCTCACAGCGCCGAGGGTTTAGCACCAATGGTGTTCATTAATTATGGTAAAAGGTCGTCAATATAGTGCATACACAGTCCGACTCCAAGCCACATCGATATCGGCGCCTCAATCGCAGAGATGGAGTCTGAGACCGACTCTCGATTTCGACACCGACAATTTTTAATGGATCTCGTTATGTACAGACATCCTACGAAAACTTAGAAAAATTTCAACAACTGAAAAAAGTCAAAGCATAAAGCGAGATTCGAACCCGCTACATACATTACACCATATAACCACAGAAAAGTAAATTTATACTGGGCACATGTAAGTATATAATACTGGTGTGTGTGTGCATGTGCTAATACAATATATTAATAATTATAGTAATAACTATAAGAGTGATTACAGCCACAATACATTACTCCCGTAGGTATATAAGAGTACAAATAATAATATTATTTTATTATCATTATGATTTATTATCATAATAATTATGAGGAATATTTTCTATTCACGGGCACAAAAATTGGGCAAATCGCTAAAGTAGTATCCACAAACAAAAAGGGTAATAAAACTGTGTAATTAAGGTATGTAATAATTACTGTTTGTGTAGCTAAAGTTTCTTGCTGATCAAAGCTGAAAGTCCAAATCTGAAACTACCGTATTATAACATCAGTATGTGATTATTATGCACATATGTCTGGCTAGGTGTAGTTTTGGGGCTTTGTTAACAGACATGTGGCTTTTATATTAATTTTATGTCACTGTATTGTGGTTTTGTTTGAACTTTGCATTGATAATCAGATTCAGATTTTTTTTTTTTTTCTACTTAGTGTGTAATTTGCCTGCCACCCGGGTCTCTTTTGATGGCATGCCTGTCCGAGAAACATATATTCAAATTGTTACGGCCTAGTTTCATTGTATATTGTGGTAAAGGGTCACTATGTATGTAAGTAGCATACTTAAGTTATGCAATGTTACGTAATCGTTAACTGTTTTAGGTGGCATAACTTGAAAATGAAAACAGATGACAAATATTTATAGAACCACTTTCCATATTCACCTGTATCTGTGCCAAATTTCACAAATTGATACCCTTACTGTCTCAGAAAGCCCTGCAGAAAGCAATTATTGATGCGGAAATTTTTCCTAGTCCGTGTGCGCATGCGCAACAAGGGTGAAGTGAGCTGGATCTGCTGGAAACCTTTACCAACATGTTGTGCTCATGACCAGAAAGCATAAGGCCGGTAGATGTAGTGTCAATAGGTGTAGCCCTTCCCCTATGGTATGGGGTGCCGTTTGTCTCAAAACTACTTAGACGTCGATGTTTAGCACAGGGATCGATGTTTAGCAAAGGAATCGATGTTTAGAGTCCCTGTCGATATTCTATAGGAGAATACAGCATTCGGAATCGATGTTTAGATGACAAATAAGATAGCTTGAGATCGATATTTAGCAAGCGATCGATGTTTAGCGAAGGGATCGATGTTTAGTCAAGCGATCGATGTTTAGCGGGGTGGACAGCCACACCCACTAAGTACGTAGATGCGTGACCAAAGCCAGCTTGACCTTTGACCTGTTTGTTCGCAACTCCTATTCAGCACTCATGATGGGCTGATCAATGGGTCCTAGAAACAGTGTGTATTTCATAGATAATTTCTGACTCTAACAGGTGTCTATTTCATGGGCACATTTTTGTGCTGGTCAAATCTAATTTGAGGTGTAAGCCTCAGAACTATTGAACTCTAAATGGTGTGTGGGAGGCAGTTTCTAGTCATCTGGTACATGTAGCTGCGTTGGGCGAACGAAGCTAGCAATCTGCCAGCTCCTTCATTAGAGTAACTCTAATAGTCAAGTAGTGCTACTATAAATAATGTAGGGACCATAGTTCTAGTCTCGTGCCCAGCCTTTTAAGGTACCATTTAATTGCGTGGGCGTGAGCGTCAGGAATGGCTAATTCAATTAGCGAATCGTGAAGGGGCGTGGCCGAAGAGGCCATACGAGTGCTTTTGGTCGAAGGTGGGCGTGTCCAGAATCGGCCAGGGATGATTATGCGCGTGTAATTAGCGACCGGAAGTGGCCCCTGAAGAAAAGGCCGGTAATTGCCCACATCAAAGCAAGATCAAAGCATTCTTTCTTAACTATTAACCGCAACGACTTAAAAAAAAAAAAAGCTTATTAGGCCTAATTAAGCATGTGGGCGTGTTCCTGGCACTGTGTGGAGTGTGTGCGTGTGCGTTAATGCAGGTTTTATTGCTTCCGATTGGGCGTGGCTTCACGGGCCAGTGCTTGGACATCGGCGCCTGGGACTTGGCCTCGGCGATAGGTGGGCGTGTCCCGGAAGCGGTGGTGACCTTTGAACCCCGCGAGGAGGCTTTGGGGGCGTGGCAGGAGGTCAAAGGTGAGGCCATGTCTGTTAATGAGGCACTGTACGGTGGTGCGATCGAGGGGCCTGTACGGCTGGACGGAAGCTGACGATGGTTTGAAGCGGATGTGGTTGCGATGACGTGTTGTTACTCCGCCCACACAGGAAATGAGGTGAGCTCTTGCGTGGGCGGTGTGGCAGAACGGCCTCCAAGTGTTTGTGTGTGTTTTGGCCTTGAGGAAGCTGTGTGTTTTAATTGGGATTGATTGTGGGCTTCCGGTGGACATCCGGTGGTTAGTAGGCACTTGATTGAGAATGGTGGTCCTTGGGAAACAGGGTGGGGCTGTTTTGGGCGTGGCCTGGCCCCTCCCTTCCGGCTCGGCTTCCGGTCCATGGAGGATATTAAATGAACACTTCCGGCTCTAGCAGCCACACCCCTGAGACCTGTGCAATTAAAAGGGCGTGGTTACACAACATGCACCTCACTAATGACTTTGATGTGGTTTAAGTGTCATATCCCCCACTTCACGCCCACGCAATTTAATGGTACCTTAACAAGACTACCTAGTCTCACGCGGAGGGGCTGGCGCGCGAGACTAGAGACTACCATAATATTATGGTAGTTTATGGTAGAATCATGGAGCAACTTGCATGTACCCCGGTAGGTAAAATCACTGAAATGCGCCCATCAAATAGAGTCAGATAATATTATTATCATTTTGCGCTCCTTGGAGAGATAGGTCAAAGGTCACTTGGTCACGCTTCTACGTAGCTTTGTGGGTGTGGCCCTCAACACCGCTAAACATCAATTGCTTAAGGTACCATTAAATTGCGTGGGCGTGAGGTGGGGGATATGACACCTAAACCACATCAAAGTCATTAGTGAGGTGCATGTTGTGTAACCACGCCCTTTTAATTGCACAGGTCTCAGGGGTGTGGCTGCTAGAGCCGGAAGTGTTCATTTAATATCCTCCATGGACCGGAAGCCGAGCCGGAAGGGAGGGGCCAGGCCACGCCCAAAACAGCCCCACCCTGTTCCCCAAGGACCACCATTCTCAATCAAGTGCCTACTAACCACCGGATGTCCACCGGAAGCCCACAATCAATCCCAATTAAAACACACAGCTTCCTCAAGGCCAAAACACACACAAACACTTGGAGGCCGTTCTGCCACACCGCCCACGCAAGAGCTCACCTCATTTCCTGTGTGGGCGGAGTAACAACACGTCATAGCAACCACATCCGCTTCAAACCATCGTCAGCTTCCGTCCAGCCGTACAGGCCCCTCGATCGCACCGCCGTACAGTGCCTCATTAACAGACATGGCCTCACCTTTGACCTCCTGCCACGCCCCCAAAGCCTCCTGGACGGGTTCAAAGGTCACCACCGCATCCGGGACACGCCCACCTATCGCCGCAGCCAAGTCCCCGGCCCCGATGTCCAAGCACTGGCCCGTGAAGCCACGCCCAATCGGAAGCAATAAAACCTGCATTAACGCACACGCACACACTCCACACAGTGCCAGGAACACGCCCACATGCTTAATTAGGCCCAATTAGCTTTTTTTTTTTTTTTTAAGTCGTTGCGGTTAATAGTTAAGCAAGAATGCTTTGATCTTGCTTTGATGTGGGCAATTACCGGCCTTTTCTTCAGGGGCCACTTCCGGTCGCTAATTACACGCGCATAATCATCCCTGGCCGATTCTGGACACGCCCACCTTCGACCAAAAGCACTCGTATGGCCTCTTCGGCCACGCCCCTTCACGATTCGCTAATTGAATTAGCCATTCCTGACGCTCACGCCCACGCAATTAAATGGTACCTTAATACTAAATATCGATCCCTTCGCTAAACATCGATCTCGAGCGATCTTATTTGTCATCTAAACATCGATTCCGAATGCTGTATCCTCCTATAGAATATCGACAGGGACCCTAAACATCGATTGTTTTGCTAAACATCGATCCCTGTGCTAAACATCGACGTCTAAGTAGTTTTGAGACAAACGGCACCCCATACTATGGGCGCTCTGCGAACAGCCTAGATCTATATAGATCTACCTATTAATCTGGGTACCAGCCCCTTCACAAGAAAGGAAGAGGCTGACACCCAGACTAATACTATATTTAACTAGAGCTCTGTAGAGCACATACCCCGCGCGCACATTGTGCAATCTATAGAAATTATTGCTTTTGTGTGAACTTCAGAAAGTTAGTGGAAATGCTTGTATGTGGCTACCAGAGGTCCCGGTGACAAAAGCACTCTCTCTGCACCAGATCTAGACTACTAGGAGATATGAACTGATACTTCCAATATTTTGTTGTAATAGTATAGCCATATTTCAGCTCCGTCAGCGGATGCGGATGGACTACAGATTTCACAAGCATTATTAATTTTGACGATCTTTACCAGTCATATTCTTGGCGACTTAGTTATGCGCATGAGCAGAAAACACAATGGGCATGCATTATGCATTGAGTAGGCACTGTCGATAGGCGTGGCTACGTTAGCCAACAAAAAGGCACTATTTGTGACGCCCGTGGACAGTGTCCATCGATTTGACGCACACTGAAGCTAGTTTTTCGCCGAATTCGATCGATTCGTGGTGCTTACCAGTCGCTTAGATGCCTGTATCTCGAGATATGGCGATTTTTGTGCTCACGACGACAACGACACAACCGATTACTTTACCCCTTGCGCATGCGCGCGGGGTAATAATATAGGTCACACTACATCTCTGTCCAAGCATAGACCTATTAGTCTGGTCCTGTCCAAGCATAATAAATTATTATGCTTGGACAGAGGTGTAGGTACCTATTAGTCTGGTCCTATTATAGTTATAATAGGAGGATTCCACGCGAACGTGTGAAGGACATCTGGTCTGAAATCTGGCCATCACTAGAATCATAGCTGAAATCAGGAAATCCGTGTTTGAAATCTCGTGATTTGGAAATCTCGTACTCCAAAACTGATCGTTGCGGATCCCTCTGAAAAGCTGGAATGAGTCTTTCAGGTTTCATGTGATACAAGGCGGCATGGCTTTATTGAAAGCCTCGCTACATGTTGTCCTGTGACAGTGTATTATATTATGTGGCATATGCGGTTTTGAAACATGTCACAGTACAAGCCCTATATAGCCACAACTATCAATTCACTTTCAGCCAATATTTGGCAAACAAGACAATGCCACAATGAGGAAAAGTGGCCTAACAATACATGCAATAGATGTATAGCTATTATGCTTATGCTACACAAACATTCCCATAATATTATGAATCGGAAGTGATGACTACTTTCAGCCAGGTGTGCAGGTGTGCTATGCTTCTATTCAAGGCTAACTAGCTAACTACCTATAGCATGCATATTGTGCATGCATGTAAATTTCAAAATTCAGTTGCAATATTATATATAATATATATATATATGTGGGTACCGTTCAGCTTGAAAGACATCACCCTTTCCTAAGAATGAATTTTAACCGCTAATACAACATTGTAGCTTGGTGTGTGGCCTCTCTCTATCATATGTGACTGTTATGACCTAATATTCTATCTGTTTTATCAACCATGACCACTGTTGACTATTATTGTGTTGTTCATGTATGACATTGTGTACTGTTATATAATGGTGCTCTCAAAACCATGATATCAGCTATAGTCTCTCTCTCTCTCTCTCTCTCTCTCTCTCTCTCTCTCTCTCTCTCTCTCTCTCTCTCTCTCTCTCTCTCTCTCTCTCTCTCTCTCTCTCTCTCTCTCTCTCTCTCTCTCTCTCTCTCTCTCTCTCTCTCTCTCTCTCTCTCTCTCTCTCTCTCTCTCTCTCTCTCTCCACAGTGACACACACACACACACACACGCTCACTAGCTGTGGCTATATAATATACTTCACCAGCTGAGATTACCCAGGAACTATAATATACACAATAATTATTGTATTTTATGCATGCAGAGCCTGGCACTAGTTAAGAAATATGATGCTTTAGGAAGTCCAGGTACCAGTGTACGTCATTAGTCTGGGAATATTATGATCATCTAAAGTAGATGTGATTAATGGACATGCATGCATGCTTGCTGCAAACATAAGCAGGTCCTAAACATCGCTATCACATAATACATAACAATATACATACATTACACTTTCATACACAAGCCGGTGCAGGAGGGTAATGGTGAATTAAGTTTCATTTATGTGTTTGTAGCTACCCTTTGACTAAATTATATTGCACCCCTTGCTTTGCATTACGTATTTCTTTGGTTTGCTCTGCTTATTGACACAATTTACCTAAGAGAATGGTTAAATGACAATTCAAGGTACTCTCCAGAGTCTACAAACTGGCTATTTTTGACATTATGAGAATTATGATGGAAGTATGCAAGTGATTAGCAGCATCATTAAAATTAATAGACATTAATATGCTTTGAATTCCCTATGCCATAAGATTACTTCCAAGTACTTAGCTGGCTTGTGCAAGATCACAGACTTTTTGCAGCATTGCCTAGCATTCCTGTGTACAATACCTTTCATAATATGTAGGCATTTCATTACTACACTGTCTTATAGAAAGGGAGTGTTGAGCAGCAATTTATGATGCTGCTTGTGGGTGACTTCACTAGTGTTCATACACGCATGACCTAAATTGGGGTGCATGAGATGCATGGTACATCTATTTTAATTTATTGGCCCATGATCGATCTTTAATTGGCCTATACCCTATGATCACCTATACCCCTCTGATAGCTGGCAATTTGTCTATAAAAATTTTGGTTCTGGTTTATAATGAAATACTCTTACCAACTGAGCTACTGGGTCCTGATGGTGGCAGAATGATGGTAATATCAACTCAATATTAATGAAGCACTATAGTGCAAAACCCTCGGCGCAATAGCAATAGCTAGTCTGCATGTTGCAAATTCGCAAGCTACAATGTAAGCCAAGCAACAGTGGTTCTTGTGTAAGTTGTAGAGTAGCCACAAGAATGCGGATTGCACGGTATTACGTAATATTTAGCTTACCACGTGCATGCCAGATCAGCAGATCTAAAGCCAAGAAGCGTAGTTAATAGCCTACTGAGATCGGTGAAGAGTCAGTCAAGTTCTAAGAACTATCGTTAGAGCTACACACTACTAGTCTTGAAATGAAGCCATCGCTGTCTATTTCATCGATCGAGAGCTCGTCAAGAAGCGAAGAAGTCGTCCATGGTGGTCAGCAATGTCGCCAGAACTTTTGAACGAAGCGTTTTCAACAAAATCCACACAATTCAGACCTTGAAAATGCCGCAAAAAGCCTAATGACACCTTGTTTGCATCGTATTAACCAGGTATGTAGCAGCTGGCGTGATAACAGACACACACACAGACACACACACACACACACTCACACACAGAACGACTACCGTACCCCTCGCGCATGCGCCGAGGGTTAATGATATTCAATGTTTACCTGAATGGTTTAAATATTCATAGCTTGTGACATCACTCACATATTTATTACTGGTAGTTTATCAATCTTACTCTACTCATGGTGATTAGAGGATAGATGGCAGCCCGGATCAAGCTAGATCGAGTAGTTCAACCCAGAGTACATGGGCATTGGAGTTGACTCGGTATATCAAGGTCCCACCCCAGCATTAAGGAGAATAAATACTGTATTACGAATGCATTCTTAGCCACAGTATAGTAACGGATAATTATAATAACAGTAAATCGTACAAACATTTATGACCGTATGATATTACCCATATTTCATTGATTTTGGCTAATGTGACAGGGAATCAACAGATTTCTTTTGTAGCACAACAAGTCAAGAAGAGCAATGAAATCAGGGACAGGGGGGAGTTCTGTATGGGGTTGCAAACCAACCCCCCCCCCCCCCCCCCCCCCCCCCAGCCATGCAAATGTGTTGATCCACACGGGCATACAGTTCTAAACCAGTTGTAAAAACCATTCCTGACTGCTGTGGTGAAACCTACTTATTGTAGTAGGCTGCTAGTGGGAGCCAATTAAATTAGGTAAAATTTGGGTTAACATTTACAACCCCATTCTAGACCTGCCCCCTGGAAATTTCATGTGATGACCTATGCCTTAGTACTGAACTATTGTGCTCACTGGTTGGTGTATACTGAACTATCATGCTAATAGATGTCACTGGTTGGTGTAAGAAGTAGGGTGCTCAGTGCTGTAGCCTCATCCCCAGACCACTTCCACATTAATTTTCCATACTTTAATGACACTTAGCCACGCAGATGACACAGCCATTTCTCTAATCAAAGACAGCTAGCTCAAGCTAGAACGAGAGATCAGCTGACAACAGCTTAGGTCGCATATGCACCGTCGATTACCTAGGACAGTACTTCTGCGCATACGCCATGCTCAAAACAGTAACAGTAATGAAACAACGGCCTGCAGCTTGGTATTTAGAGCAGAGATCAAATATGAAAAGTATACAAGTTAGACTGGTCAAAACCCAAGACAAAAATTAATGATCCCAAAATATAGACTTACTTAGTGCTGTGCATAATAATGCTGGGGACTAACGATGATGAACTTGGAATACAATTTGTACCCACCTCCCCACCTCCTCTGATTGGTCTATATACAATAATTTCAACAATTATCTTTCTAGGCTCATAGTTCTCTTTCTATAAGTGTCTGCACTTTATTGCATGTGCTGAGAACATGCCTAGCGTAAGGTGATTGGAGTTGATGGGGTGGTGGGACTGTCCCACAGTATTAGTGTGGTCTCCAAGATCCATTGCTTGATTGATTCTTTGAAGGGAGAGGCCCTGTCTTTGTATTTGGATTTATTGTGCCAACTAACCAAAATAAAATTGGCCTTTTTGAGATATCGACCCCTAATCCTTCAGTACTTGCTCTGAAGGTGTTAGCTCAAGTCAAATGCCAAACGTTTAGCAAGGCTAATTCCCAGCCTAATTCAATATGAACACATGCACATGTAACAGGAGTGTCCTGTAGCAGTTTGCTTAATGTAGTTCTCATAGCTCTGCATTGAGAATCTCTTCAGGAATTGGCTATAGGATACATTGAATCCATACTAAATGACCTAGCTCCAATGCATGATTGAATGTATGTGTAATAATATTTAATAAATATAGGTTAGACGTCGAAGCCAAGGGATCTATGGTCTTTAGAATACCTGAAGATGTATATAAATCTCGAGGGTGAAGCCCGAGATCCCAGTACTGATCAATCAAATTGCAGGATTTGTTACAACTATAGTCTAATCATGCTTATTGATATTATTGTGCAATTATGCGGTATAGCTACTTCACAGGTAGACAGGCTGGTGACATACACTAGCTGATATCATTACAAAGGGCTTATAGAAGTCCTTGCCAATACTGTAATGATAAGCAGATGTAAATATGGCATTTTTTTAATCTCTGTGCGTACGTGCATGCACACAAACGGTATAAAAATGACAATGTGCAATACAATACTCTATAGTTGCAACTTCTGTGGGGACAAAATTTTAATGGAAATGATCATGATATTGCTCCCAGTTAAACATCTCAGAGTGGATTTTCCTTTCTTGCTTACAGTTACATACTTAGTTAGTCAGAAGTGCAGATGTCCAATAGAATCATGTTTATGTCAGTTTGCATGTGTACATTAGGAGTGTAAATGCACCAGAACATTTATTCTTCAGTTTCAAAAGTCAAATGTTGTATATATACATGATATGTCTCAGTGCTAGAAGATATACATATAACATGTAGAGAACTTAGTACCTGCAGCAGCTGACCTGTATATGTAGAAACATATTAGATGCGGTATATAGTAAATAATTCCTGGGAATTCCCAGCCTTAGAAACAGCATGTTGCCAATTTGATTAAATCAACGTACGTGACAAATAATTTATTCCTAATCAAATGATTGCAAAAGAGGATGTACAGTAAGTAGAAAAACCTGACTATAGCTATAAAAGTCAACTTCTTGCAGTGTGAAAATTATTATATTCACTGCAAGCAGTTGACGGCTATATCAAGACTGGATGAATTGTAATGGCATCTGAGAACGAGACAACCGAGTCTCAGACTCTGCAGTGGTTCCGTTCCAGCTTTAGTAAGGTGGAACAAAATGGTTTCATTTCACTAAGGGACTTCAAGCATGCTTCACATAGAAGCTGTCATGTAAGTTCATATCATGCATGCTGGAAGTACGTGTATGGCCCATAGAATTACAATTCAATGCGATGCATGTGAATAACCATCACACATGCTTTCAGAGTGCTGCATGATAATGATAAATGAGTGGTAGAATAATACCATGGAGTTGTATATTAATAGTAGAGTCAATCTAACTATCCATGGGGGTTGGGGAGGAGTGATTCACATGCATGCCGGCCTTGACCTGCAGTGACTCTGCTGCATTTTGCTCAAATGTACATATTATAATATGTATAATATAATATAGGACTTTGCAGAGAATCTTTTTAGCTTATTTGATACCGATGGCAGTGGTTCTATCAGCTTGCAAGAACTCATGGGAGGAATGGGACGCCTTTTGAGGTAAGCTCTATAGATAGATATTTGTTGTACAATGACTTTCTTTGGTTTTTATTGATGGCAACCAATCAGAGTTGAATTTTAAAACATGGGTGATGGTATTAGCCTCATCCCCAGGACCCTGGGCCTGGAGATGAGGCTATAATGATGTATCTGCACACTTTGCAGTCAAAGCAAGAAAAGGAAACTTTTGAAATGGTTTGAAGAAGTATTTGTCCATCTCTCAGGGGAAGATCAGCCAATCCAAGTTGACCAGTTTGCTACAGCCATTCATACAGACCAAGTAAGTGGCTTCCACTCGGGTCACATAGAAACCAACTGAAATATAAAGCTGATCTGGCCACTTGGTACAAGTCATGCCTGTATGGTGCTAGCTTAGACAATGGCTCTATTGTTACTTTCAAATATTTCCTTATGCAAGGCTACAAGGTTCGATTAGATATCTTTGAATGTCATATGCAAAAGAGTGTATTGATTCAGGCCACTGCAATATTATATAAGATGCATATGATTTTATCTTTATACTATAGTTTATTGAGAGATTTTATGATCTTATGGTGAATAACAATGAGAGTCTTAGCCTAAAATACCTGCTGAATGCATTCAAGAACATAGCAAGGTTAGTGGAGATTCTTCACATACATGCGTGAATGCATAATATTGCTGTATGTACCAACAGTACTGATAGAGATCACAGATGGCTGGAATGGTTTGAACAGAAATTTTCTGGTCTTCCTGATGAGATCAATTTTGAGCAATTCAAGAATGCACTGCATATCAAGGAGGTGAAACTTTTTCTGGTTCTTTATTATTTTTATGTCAATCTATGGATCCATATAAGTTATTATTCTCATGCATGTATAGTCCTTCTTTGCTGAAAGATTCTTCCACATTTTTGACAAGGAAAAGAGTGAATACATTAGTCTCAAGGAGCTCAAGGAGGGGTTATCCCTATTGATCAATGGTTCAAAGACAGATAAGCTTCGATTTCTCTTTCAAGTGTATGACATTGATGGTAAGTAGCTAGTAGCCAATATATGCAGCAGCAGTATTGATTGATGTTCCTATATTCAATTTAGGTAATGGAAATGTTGATTTTGAGGAATTACGTACAGTGCTCAAATCTTGTATGGGCGAGAGTGCCTTGCAGTTCAGTGATGACCAGCTAGATGAACTAACACGAGCACTGATTGAAGATGCTGATGCTACCAATAGCGGTTCACTTACATTTGAAGAGCTTCAGATCGCCTTGAGAAAGCACCCTGGTTTAATTGAAAATCTCACCTTCAGGTAAGAGGTATACCTTTGATCTATTATTCAAGATTGACTGTATGCTTTCACTATAATATTATTGTAGTGCTGCCAACTGGTTTCAGCCACACCAGAAGCCCCGAAGGAGGAGGAGGATCAAACGATTGCCACACTGGATGAGGTTGCATTATTTCAGAAATAACCTCACCTGGGTCATTTGGTTGTCCCTCTACTTTGCTGTAAACATAGTTCTCTTTGTTGAAGCAGCCTACAGACATAGGAAGAAGGTCAGATAATATGTGTACAGTTATACAGCAATTCATAGTCATGGCATCTGGGCCAGTACTGGTGACACATGCTTTTCAGATTGTGTATAGCTGCATGCAAGCTACCATGCAGTAGCCTAGTTAAAGAGGTTCCCTCTTCATCATTATTTTTATGCTGGATATTGATTTTGGAATGTTCCAGGGTGTTCCAGTTGCCATAGCACGTGGCTGTGGTCAATGTTTGAACTTTAATCCCACATTTGTCATCATCCTAATGTTTCGTCATGTGCTATCCTGGGTGCGTTCAACAAGGATCTACTTTCTATTCCCTCTGGACAATTCCATAAAATTTCACAAACTTGTGGGATGGATGATATTCTTCTTTGCCAGTCTTCATACTCTTGCACATGTTATCAATTTCAGTAAGTAGCTATGTGGGCATACTTTGCTAATTAATTAATTTCAATCGATTATTGATTATGTATGGTTACCCCCAGCTCTCGTATCATTGAGGCCTGGTAGCCTTCCCTGGTGGCAGTACTTTTTCTATGTAAACACTGGGCTTGGTTGGGTGTATGGCACAGCTGGACTCACTGGTGTCTTCTTGATGATTATCTTAGTGATCATGGTACTCTTCTCTCTGTCATGTGTGAGAAGGAAAGGATTCTTTGAGGTGTGTATAAACTTACTACAGTCAACTGACAAAATAAACCAACCTCTATCTGCATTTAAGGTGTTCTACTGGACCCACAATCTCTTCATTCCCTGGTACATCCTGCTGATTCTCCATGGCACACACTTTTGGAAGTGGTTCTTAGTTCCAGCACTGGTCTACATCATTGAGAGGGTAATCAGATCAAAGTGGGTGGAATTGGCAAGATATGGGCGATTCTATATCAAGGCAGCTTCCAACATGCCATCAAAGGTAAACCCTGGGAAAAAGATTGTAGCTATTACTTTTAGGATAAACCCACAAACATAATTAGCTACATTGTTTGTAATGCAGGTCATTTTCCTAGGTTTGACTCGCCCCAAGCGATTCAACTATCAACCAGGGGACTACATCTTCCTTAAGATTCCATCCATTGCTAAGTATGAGTGGCATCCCTTCACCATGTCCTCTTCTCCTGAGCAAGACTTCATTGGGCTCCACATAAGAGCCGTTGGTACTTGGACCAACAAGCTTTATGAGTTTGTGGATGACATAAGTCAAGCTCAGAAGCAGAGTGTTGAAAGAGCAGAGAAACGGTTTCAATTAAAGACACCTGGCATAGATATGACAGACGAAAAAGATAAAGAGGGTGAGCAGAAAATAGCTATCACTCTGGATACTAGCACTGGAGCTCTGGATCAAAATGGAAGCTATAGCAAAAGTTTGGAGGTTAGCTACGTGCAGTAAACAAACTTGGACTTCACTAGCTCTCTAGAAGTAATAATCCTCGTTAAACTAGGTTTTCATTGATGGTCCATATGGAACTCCTTCACTGCACATCTTCCAAGCAGAGCATGCTGTGCTGATTGGAGCTGGTATTGGAGTGACACCATTTGCCTCCATACTGCAGAGCATTGCCAGCAAGTGAGTTCAAATAAATTGAATTATAGGCAAATACTAGAGTGATTGTGAATGCAGGTACCGTAATGTCCGTCAGCTGTGCCCACGATGTAATCATGGCTGGACAGGTAACATACCTTCATCTATTATGAGATTAAAAAAGGTTTGACAACTAGCTACTGTAGCTACGATTATGGCAGACTGGTATAATATCTATTTTGGTTCTATAATAATTTTAATACTAGGTTGACTTCTTCTGGATAAGTCGAGACCAACATTCCTTTGAATGGTTTGTCAGTCTGTTAACAAACCTTGAGATGGAGGAGAGTGAACGAGAGCAAAATGGCTTTGAGCGATTCCTTGACTTTCATTTGTACATGACATCAGCACTGCGCAAAACTGATATGAAAGCAATTGGTCTCCAGATGGCGTTGGATCTCATCCACAAGAAAGAGAATCGTGATCTCATTACTGGCTTGAAGACAAGGACTCAAACAGGGAGACCAGACTGGGAGAAGGTATGTAAAGAAACATTAGATCATACAAGCATACAGATCAGGGTGCAATTTAGTTATCATCTTTCATAGGTGTTTCAACGCTTAGCTACCATAAAGAAAGGAAAAGTGTCTGTATTTTTCTGTGGACCTCCTGCTATCAGTAAAATCTTGAAGACAAAGTGTGCCAAGTATCGATTTGAATTCCGCAAGGAACATTTCTGAGGTTTTCATTTCTCACTGGGACTATTAGATACTATAATTATTATGACTACAGTGTGCATTGATTATATACCTAATTTTATCTCTATTACTATAATGTTGCTCTGGAGTATTTACATAGCATTTTTTCCTGTTATAATTATTATATCTGAATATAATATCGTGCATGTGTTTGAACATCGTAGGATGAATAATACTATGTGTATATCCAAATTCATAATTTTTTATGATGTTTACCACATCAAAGCACAATGGTAGCAACTGTTCAAATTAGATAACAGTAATTATTAGTATGATAGCAAGATCAATGAAATGGCCAGAGGATCGAGAGTGCTTGCCACACAGTGGCGGGTCTAGAGAGTTGGATGTGGTAGGGGGAAGGGGTCAGGGCCTACAGCTACTAACATGTGATTTGGTTTATTTGGAGGGAAAACCGTAATACATTCTAAGTTACTGGTATTGTACACAAGAAGACCATGAAGATAGTAACGATCAGGATTACTGTGTCATGGCCCCCTCAACACTGTTGTAACCATAATGTATCATAGAGTGCAATCATTGCCAATTTAATGGTCATAAATATTAGTAAAGTAGATGCTTAGCCAAGTGTATATGCATGTCTTGTTGGCTAGAGCTACCAATCACATGATGCTGCACAGCACTGATGATGCCCAATTAGGACTTGAAATTATTTTTCAATACTAAATTCAGATACTATAGATGCAAGTAATGTGCAACTATTATGTGCATGCCTATAATACAGTAATGGATTATCTTGAGCTTAGAAATGCTTGAAGCATTCTCACTTTCTAACTGTGATCTCAAGGAGTATTCGTACAGTAGCTAGTGCAACTCATATTTTGATATTCCTAGCATGCATAACATATTATATAATTATTATGATGCAAGACTTGAACATGTAGCTAACACTGCAATTGAACTGAGGTATCATGATCTTGGCATAGGTCATAATATTCTATACCTTAACTAGCAATATAATGCACAGAAATATTTGTTATCACATTGCAAATCATGCATATTATTATTATTAGATCCACACATGCTGGTAACCATGACAATATCTGATGATACTCTTATTGAATGGGCATGTACAGATAGACAACAGTCGAGTGAGTGATTCCCATGCATGCAAAAAAGAGTCAGGCTACCTGATTTGGCTTGATCTACACTGTATGTTGTGGATATGGCCAGAAGATCCAGCCAAACTGATAATACATACCCTTTGGCACAGAACTTGTACATGTGCACTGCATGATTTTCTCCAATGTCATGAACTCAGTTTAATAATCTCCAGATCTATAGAGTCACATATTCAGTGATATTTTATGTCAATCTTAAAGCCTATAATTATTATGAAAAACTGCCTCTCATTATTGTAAGTATGTGAGAAAATCAGCATGCCCAACAGCGACAACTACTCTTTCTTATTGCACCATTATGCATGATTTATGCTCTGTGGTGGGTTATATTACTACAGGTCAGGATAAGCTATTTTATATCAGAAAAGCCTGAAATTAGTAAATGTATTGTCTTTATTCAATTTCTAATGATCTTGTGCTCTTTAGAGCAACTTTATTTCATAATTTTGGGATTGAATTTTCTTGTGCTCTTTGGGAAATTTTTTTAATTTTTGGGTTTGACTGCTTTACTTCTGAGCCCTTCAATCATTGTAAAACAATAATAATATCATGCAATCACAGAAACATGCCACCAAGGGCTATGGCTTTTACAAGCATGACTCTATTATTGTTGATTCCCAGGTCCTTAATTACCCAGCACCACATTAAGCTTGGAAGAAGGCTGATAAGGTCATAACTAAATAATAATTTGCTAATAGGTACAATGGATATATTATTCACTGCCAAGATTGAGAAAGTAGGTATCCTGCACACTCATAATGCATTATATTATGTCATTGGTACATCACAACATAAATTTTTGTACACACGTACACATGGTGATTAATATTATTATTGTTGTGTATACACCCATGCAGTTCATGATTGTCTGGCCGTTATTCCTGATGAGAACCTGGGACAAATTTGGTTTGAGAATTTTGGCGATGCCCCTGAACTTAAGGTAAGCTGGGACTGTCCCACACACCTACGTTGACTCATAGTCCACTGGTTTGGTCACAACATCCTGTGACCTCTCGAAGCGCCTGCCAGCTAAGGGACAAGTTGTGCCAACTGCTGTAGATAAGTTTGGATAGTGTATCAGAATTCAAAAACAGTACAAAGAGCTGGACTAGTAATGTTGCTGAAGACAGTGCCGAATGACTGGCGCTTGCAATTGCCTTATTAATTTATTGGCATACACTAGAAGATAGTTAGCTACGATGATAGTATTCACTGCTGGGAATCTGCCACTATTAGTTTGGCAAGATGTGTTCAGTCTGGTCTCCACATCAACCTGGTTATTAAATAATGTGTCTATTGACTGTCATAACCTTTGCATCACTTTTCTACGAATACTTTCTTCTTCTTCTGGCTAAGGGTTGTCCTACACAATAATAATATTGCTCTATGTATGATTGTGTCAAGCTATGTGGAACAGTATGCAAGTTAGCACTCAGTGTTGTATCAGCCATCTCTATGGTACAACAATCATATACACCAGGTCTTTGTGGTGAGCAGCAAGTGATGTGTATACAAAACATTCACAATATTGTACATCCAACCTAGCGAAATGCCACCTTCCAAATAACGTAAACTGCCTCACTTATGTTAATGGCTAATTTACCTCTCTTTACTGGAACTATAGATTCTCAATCTAGCAGCTATAATATCCCAGATCTGGCTATGTATAGGTGCGTGCACAATCTATGACTAAAGCATTGATTAGTGAAGCGTCTGAGCCAACTGTGCCTATATCACAAACAGCTTTTGGAAGTTGTGTATGGTAATAGTGTAACACCCACTTGCCCTTACTTGGGATGAACTATACTCTGAAGTTGATATATAAATTGCTAAGCATCGTGAATATTGCATAGTTAGCCAGGCACTAAGTCAAAGTTATGTGCTGGACTCTATCAGAAGATTGAAATTGCAATGGCTTGTGAGGATCCAACATCGGAGACCATAGAATGGCTTCGTTCAAACTTCAGTCATGCAGAGAAAGATGGTCGCATCACTCTGAAAGATTTCAAGCATGCTTCACATAGAAACTGCCATGTGAGTTTCTCGTTTAGGAGTTGAATATTGAGATTTATAGATGCCACTACGGTGCATGGTGGAGATTGAGGATCATATAAGCAATACATTCAGTGTAGAAATACACTGGCCTGCTAGCACCACTTAGCAAAGCTATAATTATAATAAAATACTCATATTGCCAATGTAGGGGTTGTGAGAGTTCTCCCAATGCAAAATCTCAAGTATATGCATGGCACAGTCCTATTGAAGATTGGCACGCAATAATAATATTAAATTGTTTTAGGCATTCGCAGAAAATCTGTTCAATCTGTTTGATACTGATGGCAGTGGTTCTGTCAGCTTGCAGGAGCTCATGGGAGGAATGGGACGCCTCCTAAGGTGGGTACCATTAATGGTATCACAAATACTTTACATGGAAAGTGTGAGAGAGCAAGGAACTGCATCATAAAACGAATACCACAATGTCATAGCAGCTAACTGCACCACCAGAAAATATTATTATTGACTTTGCATGATTCCAACAGCCAAAGTAAGAAGAGAAAGCTTTTGAAGTGGTTTGAAGATGTCTTTATTCATGTGTCTGGAGAGGGAGAGGACCGGCCAATTCAACTTGATGAATTTCAGGCAGCAATTCACACAGACCGGGTATGCTAGTATTACTACAAAGCTATAAGACATGAGCCAGTCCTAAGAAAAAAGTTAGATGATGGTTAGAGAAAAGGATAATGTCCAATCCCTCCCACCCTACCGAACCTTCAATTACATTTTCCATTATTTCAGTTTCTTGAGAGGTTTTATGATCTAATGGTCAATAATAATGAGGATCTTACTATGAAGGTGATGTTAAATGCCTTCAGTAACATTGCAAAGTAAGTCAGTATTACTCCCAATTTGCACTCAATAAAAAACTTTTAATACTAATTTCTAACAGTACTGACAGAGATCACAGATGGCTGGAATGGTTTGAACAGAAATTCTCTAGTCTTCCAGATGAGATAGATTTTGAGCAATTCAAGAAAGCACTGCATATCAAGGAAGTAAGTTCTCCCAGTGCAAAATCTCAAGTATATGCACTATTGAAGATTGGCCCGCAATAATAATATAATATAATAATAATATCCCAAACCCAAACCCAAACCCAAAAGGAAGTAAGTACTATTTAATAGTTAATTAATGCATAATAATACACAACTTGTAGTCCTTCTTTGCGGAAAGATTCTTTCACATTTTTGAAAAAGAGAAAAGGGAACTAATCAGTCTTAAGGAGCTGAGGGAGGGCCTCTCTCAACTCATCTGTGGCTCAGAAACAGACAAACTCCGCTTTCTCTTTCAGGTCTATGACATTGATGGTGAGCATGCTTGAGAATTTTGACATATCAACAGTATTAGCTACATCTATCTTTTCCTTACTAAGGCAATGGACATATTGACTTTAGAGACTTGCGTACAGTACTGGAGTCCTGTATGGGAGAGAGTACTCTTCAGTTCACCAATGAACAACTTGATGAGTTAACAAGAGCACTAATTGAAGATGCTGATGCTACCAACAGTGGCACACTCACTTTTGAAGAGCTTCACACAGCACTGAGCAAGCATCCTGGTCTAGTGGAAAATCTCTCCTTTAGGTTAGCTAAAGCCTCACTCAAATTGTAGATGATTAAGCTATGCCAAGCTTTTTTATTTAGTGCTGCAAATTGGTTTCAACCCCGTACGAAGTCACGTAGAAGAAGAAGAATTAAGCGAATTCCACATTGGATGAGGTTACACTACTTCAGAAACAACCTTACCTGGATCATTTGGCTTGCCCTCTACTATGCTGTCAACATCATTCTCTTTGTTGAAGCAGCGGTCAGACATAGCAGCAAGGTATATTGATGCATTAACTTCATATCTAAGGCTACTGGTTTGATAACCTTAATACACTTCTTTAGGGTCCAGCTGTTGCTGTAGCACGAGGATGTGGTCAGTGTCTGAACTTCAATCCCACATTCATCATCATCTTCATGTTTCGTCATGTGCTATCCTGGGTGCGATCAACAAGGTTCTACTTTCTATTCCCTCTGGACAATTCAATCAAATTTCACAAAATTGTTGGATGGACAATTTTGTTCTTTGCCTCTGTTCATACATTGGCACATGTTGTCAACTTCAGTGAGTATTTGCCAGTAGCTATAATCGAATACTTACAATTTAATTACCCTGTATATTATATGTTATAGGTCTTGTATCATTGAGGCCTGGCAGCCTTCCCTGGTGGCAGTACTTTTTCTATGTAAACACTGGGCTTGGTTGGGTGTATGGCACAGCTGGACTCACCGGTGTCTTCTTGATCATAATCCTGCTGATCATCGTCATGTTTTCATTGAAAGTTGTCAGGAAGAAGGGATTCTTTGAGGTATACCATTGGTTTATGGTGACACATACTGCTTCTATGCTTGTTGCTGTTTATACCAGGTGTTCTACTGGACCCACAATCTCTTCATTCCCTGGTACATTCTGCTGATTCTCCATGGCACACACTTTTGGAAGTGGTTCTTAGTTCCAGCACTGGTCTACATCATTGAGAGGATAATCAGATCAAAGTGGGTGGAACTGGCAAGATATGGAAGATTCTATATCAAGGCAGCTTCCAACATGCCATCAAAGGTAATTTTTTATACTGTATTCATGCATTGATCGCAGAAGTGCATGTTCACTTTACCTACCTTCCTACATGTATTATCCGTAGGTAATCTTCCTTGGTTTGACTCGCCCCAAAAGATTCAATTATCAACCTGGGGACTACATCTTCCTTAAGATTCCATCCATTGCTAAGTATGAGTGGCATCCCTTCACCATGTCCTCTTCTCCTGAGCAAGACTTCATTGGGCTCCACATAAGAGCCGTTGGCACTTGGACCAATAAGCTTTATGAATTTGTTGATGAATTAACTTTAGCACAAAAGAAGAGTATTGAGGATGCTGACAAGCAGCTACGATTAGAGGTACCAAAGGTATCTAGCCATAGAGCAGAAACATCACCCAAGGAAGTCCAATCAGCAACAATAACTTTCAGTCAAGACACGTAAGCTAGCTACATACTGGTACACTTCACTCATTTCAACAACCTTGTTTTCTAGGACTCAAGGTTCTATTGAATACAACTCAGATGAAAGAGCTCGAGAGAGAGGTCAAGACGCTGTTATTACACTTGAAAGTCCAGCTGATAGTGGCGGCTATTGCAAACGGGTTGAGGTATGGCAATATTATAGCTACATCTTAAAAATTTAATAATCTATGCATCATTGACGTACATTTAGGTTTTCATTGATGGTCCATATGGTACTCCTTCAATGCATATCTTCCAAGCAGAGCATGCTGTGCTGATTGGAGCTGGTATTGGAGTGACACCATTTGCCTCCATACTACAGAGCATTGCCAGCAAGTGAGTTCTTCACTCTTGCTGGAGAAACCAATATTAAATGAGTCTGGACTATACAGATACCGTAATGTACGCCAGATGTGTCCCAGATGTAACCATCACTGGACTGGAGATATTCCCTCATCAGTGATGAGATTGAAAAAGGTACTGATATTTTACATCTCTATACCATTAACCACTGCATACTTCCTACACAGGTTGATTTTTTCTGGATAAGCAGGGACCAGCGTTCATTTGAATGGTTTGTCAGTCTATTAACAAACCTTGAGATGGAGGAGAGTGAACGAGAGCAAAATGGCTTTGAGCGATTCCTTGATTTTCATTTGTACATGACATCAGCACTGCGCAAAACTGATATGAAAGCAATTGGTCTCCAGATGGCTTTAGATCTCATCCACAAGAAAGAGAATCGTGATCTCATTACTGGCTTGAAGACAAGGACTCAAACAGGGAGACCAGACTGGGAGAAGGTATGTAAAATAGCGTTACCCTACACAGAACATTTATTACTGTGTATCATTCTTTTATTGATTAGGTATTTGATCACTTAGCTAATGTGAAGAAGGGGAAAGTTTCTGTATTCTTTTGTGGTCCTCCTGCAATCAGCAAAACACTGAAAGCCAAATGTGCTAAATATCGTTTTGAATTCCGTAGAGAGCATTTCTAATTTCTGCCAAATTATTCTGTGCAAGTAGGTACTCAAATTAATTGTGAAGGCCAATAATTATAGCTACTATTATATTATTAATATGTGGATTGTTACTTATATTAGAATTCATTTTCGTGCAGAATCATGCTTGCACATATTATTATCACACTGCGTAATTATTTCTATGTTTAGAAAACTTAAGTGCAACATTCAATACTCTACTTTTCAAGCAAAGATTCCCGTAGTTCAATATTAGATGTAGTTGGTGCTTGTCCGAAAAAATTCTCATGCTCATCATCATACTCTCCATCGTGCTTTTCATTGCTTCTTTTGTTGTTATATAGTCCAAGGGTTATCAGATACTGTTTAGCTTTTGGATGAAATATTGTCTTCCACATGCGAAGTTTTCTCAAGGATATGTACATATGATAAAGCAGAATACAAACGAAGATTGAAAAAGCGATTCCAACCGAGGCATTAGCAACATTATCCTGCCTTTCTCCAGACTGAGTCTGTTTGACATGATAAGTGGCTGCAGCAAAGATACACAGGTTGAGGATGAAGGCACCTTCCAGGATATCATTGAACATCTTTTCATACACTCCATGGTGCATCCATGCCAGAGCTGCTAGACTGGCAGAGACTGAGCTTACAATAAGGAGATTGACACTATCATTATCACGGCTGTTCAATGCAAAGATCATAAAGAAAATGCATCGCATTAATAGGGTCAGCCCAGTCCAGTAACGAGTCACTCTCTTGTATGCATATGGTGCATGGTAAACATCCATAAATGGCTTTATTTTGTTGAGCCAAGATAATATACGCCAATGAGAGTAAGCTTGAAGCCAGTGGCCAAAGAGCAGGAGGAAGGTATATGGAAGAAAAAGAACTAACAAGGCTAAGATTGCAAACATTCCCAACACAATATGATCAAATCTCTGAAAGTATGGTACAGTTCCATCATAGAGCCACACCAGGCGGTTAGTCCCATCGGGATACTCTAGTATAGCAGATGATAGTACAAGAATGACCACACGAAGGATGTTGGAGTATGAGAGCAAAATGAGTGTGGCAAGAGCTGACACTGGATTGTTTCCAAAGATCTTTGTAACTCGACTTGAGTAGTGGCTTGCTGCAATGATCAATGTTACAAGGAGCAGAACATAGAAAGGAAACACAAACTGAAGCCAAGTGAAGGCATATGATGTCATACCATCATAAAAGCATGATTCAATACCTAGGTCAAGGTTTAACCAAGCTATAAAGATTGTCAGAATATTAGTCTTTCCAGATGGAAAGAAGATGGAGCGGTTGGCCTGGATCACATTGGCGTAGAAAATGAGACCATTTAGTGATCCAACTGCAACTGATAGTTGAAGTAGTAAAATGATGGCCACTAGAGCTATTCCAACTAGAGCAAATGGCAAAATAAGTGCTAGGTGGTCATTGCTGCAGGAAATGCAGTGAAGAGTGCCCAATGCAATGCTGTAGGTGTTGTTACAGGACCCACAAAGTGTTCCTGAGTGATTATGGTTACACTGAATATCAAGATCATCTAACGTAATGGACACTGGAGTGTCAATGCAGTAGTCTAAAGGACAGCCAGAATGTAGTATGAGTCCTTCGTAGCTACCATTATTGTAAACTGTTCCCATCCAAAATGTATTTGAATTCCTCTCAATAGACTCATCATCTACATCACAATTTGTGGTAAATTGTTGAAGTCTCTCTTCACAGACACATGCTGATCCATTCAAATAAAACCCATCTGGGCAAGGAAGAAACTTTACACGAATTCTTGTCCGAAATGCTTCAGCTCCTCTACAAACCCCATTATCTGGAAAAAGTGTGAGTGTTGTTGCATTACCACTGTAGAATAAACGATATATAACTGGCATGCATTCTTTCCCGGTGGGCTGTATACGTTGCTCTGTGTCAATTCTCATCCCATTATCGAGTGAAGTTCTCACAAAGGAAGGTACAGCCCCCTCATTTTGACCAACTATTACAGCTTGCAGAGTAAACTTCCTTCCTCTTACTACAGCCATGTCTATCCCTGCACATTCAATATTATCCCCATTACAAATACACACTTTAAGTGGGTCAGATGAAATTACTGATGTTGCATTGTCATCACTCACTATGCATGAGATGTTGTTGATGGTACCAAGGGGATCATCACTAAAGTTTCCTCCAATCATATTTCCGCAGATGTCTCTAACCCTTCCAATGTAGAGCCTGCACGTGTCAAAATTTCCACCATAAAGTACTGTTCCTGCTCTATCAGCTCTATTGTAGCTAAAGTTGAAGTGAATGTCTGACAAGGAATCAAATTCAAATAAGCATTCCTCATGACGCCCACCAAATGGGTTTAATTGAACACACTCAGCTCCTGAACTACCAGAGGCGGTGTTGACGGAAATAAACACTGCTCCACCGTGTGCTACAGCATAATTTTCAATGAAACTGGCTTGAAATGGATTTGTTAGCATCATTATAGTCCCAGACATAGCTATTGCTCCTCCTTGAAGGGCTGAATTATTTATGAAACTCTGTATATCACGACAATATCCACACCATACATTGCTACTGCACCACCTTCTCCAGCAGCACTATTACCAATGAATGAAATATTACCAGAAATATAACTGTTGCTAAATATAGACATAGCACCTCCGGATCCATTGGTGACGGTATTGTTTGTGAATATGAACAGTCCAGACAAATTATTATTGCCGTTGGTAAGTAGCACTGCACCTCCATAGATAGCAGCTACATTGTGGCAGAATGATATGTTGCCAAAAATACTATTATTGCCACTTAAAAATGCTAATGCACCTCCGTAGATCTTGGCTCTGTTTTCAGTGAATGAAACATCACCAGAAATGTCAAGGCTGCTTCTATTTAGCAGCACTGCTCCTCCCTGCTCAGCAGTATTCTTGTCAAATGAAATATTCCCTGAAATATAGCTACGACTAGCAAATAGGAATGCTGCTGCACCTCCAAGACCAACCGGAACCGAGTTATTGGTGAAGATAAGGTTTCCAGAAAGACTATGATTACCACTAAAAATACACACAGCACCTCCATGTCCACTGCTGGCGTTAACAGAATTGTTGGTAAATAGCATTGTTCCAGAAATAATGTGTTGGCCATCGAGGATGCTTATTGCACCTCCACGACTAGTGGCAACATGCATTATCAATGAAGGAAAGTTTTCCATGAATCTGGTAAGAACCATTATCAAGAGCCATAGCCCCACCAAC
Source organism: Cliona cf. orientalis (assembly GCA_963930775.1). NCBI lineage: Eukaryota > Metazoa > Porifera > Demospongiae > Clionaida > Clionaidae > Cliona > Cliona cf. orientalis. The sequence continues at coordinate 4,415,008 of OZ005703.1, forward strand.
CGGTGCAGTGTTGCCAATAAATGACATATTTGAAGATATTATGTCATGACTACTGCCATTCATAAAGATTGCACCTCCCATTCCATAAATGGAAGTGTTATTGGTGAATAAAATGTTTCCCATGGCAAGAAAGTAGCTATTCCCGGATATGACCAGAGCCCCACCATTAAATAATGCAGTATTACCAGTAAACAGTAGGTTTCCTGAGACAGTATGATTGCCACCACTGATCACCAATGCACCCCCATCTCCATTAAATCTCATGGCAACATTGTCGATAAATGATATTGTTCCACGCAAGTTAGTGACACAATCATAGAGAGCTATTGCCCTGCCTTCAATGAATGCAATATTGCTTGTAAACGTGCTATGACCTGAAATGCTTACTGTACTTTTTACTGCATACAAAGCAGCACCTCGCTCACTGGTTGCTCCAAGAACAAGCAGATTATTGACATCAATTTCACTGGAATCATTCAGAAATAATGCTTGTACTCTCTGCCCTCCATTACCAAACACAGTTACATTTGATAGAAATGCTTTGGTCTGATGAAATGCTATTGCGGAGAATTCTAGTGATGTTTTTCCACTGAGATTAAAGTTTAAGTCACTAATTTTGATGTTAATGCAGCTCCTCCAGGTGATGCTGTCACTAAGAGCTATTTCAACCAGTTCACCATCAAGAGTCTGAAAAGCCACATCTGAAAGGTTTTCCAAGTTTAGTGGAGAGTCTAGGTAGTGCAAACCAGCCAAGAACATGAATATTGTATTGTTGATAAAATATTGGTCTGATTGATTTGCATAGCCACTTAATGTAAGGCACGGTTGAAATCTACAAGACATAGCTGCCGATGGCTTAACAAACACATTGTCAGCCTTGATCGAGACAGTAAAGCAGACTACCAAAAGTAACCAACGTAGAACCATAGCTACTTTCCGCATGGAAAACTGGATATCTGCATGGACGTCAGTAGATTGAATTTAATTTTCATGAACACTCAATTGCATGCAATTTAGAACACTGCCAACGTTGTGCCTCACTTAATGGATATAGTATTATACTCAAAGCCTACCTTGTTACTTTCTTTCAGGACTCTTTAAATTAGCAATCAATCAACCATCTGACTTCAGACACTTTCAATAATGCCAGGTTTGGGTTATCTTCATCGATCGGCCAACAAATAGCCCAACAGAGTTAGTTACACAATGCCTTCACCCAATGTGGATGTGTGATTATTAATTCCATGCATGTTTGGTGATAGATTCTTCTCACACAATGCAGTGACCAGAGGAGTTTGGCATGCATGCATAGCACAAGCCGCTAAGTACCTACTACTGATAAGTCACGACCCACACTCAATTATTGACTACACACACTGTTTGAACTAGAGCTCTGTAGAGCACATACCCCGCGCGCTTTGCAATACTCTGCAATATTGCAACTTGGGCAAAGCTGTTTTATGACTTGACGACCCTTTTCAACACTGAGCTTGAGCATGCGCAGTTGCATCAGCATACTAAAAGAGTGGGTGTGGTCGACAAACCACAGGCCTACAGAACAGAAAATGCACGATTTGTAGCACTAGTAAGCCTTTTTGAGCAATTCGAAGCGCGTACAAACCAGTTTTTCACCGATATCTATCGATTGGTTGTGCTTACAACACGCACAGACGCCTAGAACTCGAGATCTGGCGATTTTCGTGCCGACGACAACAACAACTACAACAACAACAGACATACAAACCGATTGCTTTACCCCTTGCGCATGCGCGCGGGGTAATTATAGGGTAAAGCAAAACTAAAGAATTTTGTGGTCATACTCTCCAGAGTCGGACCTATCAGCCAGAGACATGGAACAAAATGCATGTATGTGACAGTTTAATAGCTACTGTACATAAGAGCTAGTAGAAAGAAGGCATTGATACTCTGGCATGTGTTTTTACTGACATGCAGTGAGACACAATATGTAGCTAATATATTCAGTACGTACACTGGTTTTCATGAAAGTGACCTGAAGTAATTTTAACCATTACTATCACCACTGAATGACTTGCATGAAAATTCTGTGATAGCTATAGTCATGCAACCAACTCAACATTTAATATATGTAGCTAAACCAATGCTGAAGTTAATGACATTCATATGCTGAAAACCGTTAAACTTATGCTGATTGGTGTGTATACTTCTACTTCAGAGTGGATGGATCATTCATTCAATGACCAGTTTAATAGTCATTATCCTGCTTCATAAGCAGCATACAAAAGCTTTACTATAATGTCTGCTCATTTTCTGCTATAGGCCTATATATATATACATATTATGTAATAATGCTATCTGTATAGCTGTGCTCTCTATAGTGGTTTGGTGTTCAAATCGTTTTTCCTATGCGACATTGGAGCAGAGGGCATAGTCACCAGCTGGTGATAAAGCAGAACAGCGAAATATCTCCTCCAATTTCACAACTTTAGGATCTTGAGATCGTGGCACTGGAATGCTCAGGCAGCTGCCAAGAACATGATTGTTGACCCAGCCACAGCGGTAATGCGACGTTCTATATCCACTCCCAGACGCTGCTGCCTGATCACCACCATCAAGGGCAATTAAGTGATCCCTAGTTCTGCGGATTGTTTGGTACAGCTCCAAAGTACGGGAGAGTTGGTGGAGATTGTTTTCAGTGCATATAAAGCCTGAAATCTCATTAGAAAGCTGCGTGGACAATGAATGAATACAAAATTATATATATTATAATAAATTAATAGCAATATGGACTATTGAGTTAGGTCCTACAAAGATCTGCGAACATAACATAATGTTATACATGTATACCAGTACATGTTAATTTATTCATGCACAGTGACAGTGCTATAATAGTTGATAATTACAGATTATAAATTATGCAGCTTGCACACATACCCAATTGCAGATATCAGATTTAACACTGGTAAGTACAGCTGTATCAAGAGCATTAGCTGAAGATTCGATTTTAAAGATATCAATAGCAGCCTTGATAGCATCTCTGTAGCCTTCTTGTATAACACCAAAAGGAGCAGTTGGAAGGAGACGCCCCTGTATAATATTATAAAGTTATTGCAGAGATGTATTATTAAATTTTTGAGCTACTGTGATCATAACAATTTTATTATACTATATAGCTACTACATTATTTGAAAACGGATGACACAGGCACATCATCTGGATCATTGATCAATAAACTTTATATAAATTCAGGCATGATGCCTGAATGGAGATAGCACAAGTTTGCACATGCTGCAGACTGAACCATATATAGTCAATCTCTAATGTCATATCATATGCTAGCTAATTTTTCCTGTGTGCATGCATGCATGCATGTGCAGGAGAAATTTCTTGCTTACCTGCCAAGATCTTGATGAAGCATTTTGCTGAGCGAGAAAGAAGATTACAGCTCTGGTCCCATCTATCAATTTTTTAAGGGTAGTCCTCCCAGTTGCATAGTGGTTGGTGTAGAAGTGTGGGATCAGGGTAGGTGGGGCAGTGGTGGTTGGGCTTGCTGCAGATGGTGGAATTTTCGTAGCACTAGAGAGTCCTATGGAGCACAGAAGAACTGTGGCAGTGAGAGCTGTAAATAAAGCGGATTTCATGGCTGTAGGGAACTGGTTGCGTAAGCCTTTGACTTTTCCTTTGAATGGCCAGCTTATTCGATGTTGAAGCGAATAAAAATTGCCCTTTATATACTCTCTTTGCAAACTGGTAGCTATAGTAAATTTTATGTGGTTGATCTCGGGAATTTACGGAATAGTTCCTTTGGAATCTAGTCATGAAGAAGTAAAAATGATCCATGGGGATTTGTAACCGATGATATATCCCTATTTTGAATTTGGTTTGTGTATAGAAGGTGATTTTTTCAGGCATGATTAAAGCTTTGAGGTAGTAATGAACTTCCTTTACAGGCTATCACAACAAATACATGATTATTATGTTGGTATGGTAAGAAAATGATGTATTGCAAGTTTAGTACATTAAAGTGTCTCTCTCGGCAAACCACTGTCTAGTCTATCCAATTCCATATTCATAGTAGCAAGCAAATTCCCAGAAAGCTCTCATGAGGATGTTGGTATCTAACTGTATTATCGTAATATCCCGTAATAATAGTTTTATAATATTCTTTGAATGCTATCCTATAGCCAAGTGATTTTTTTTCTTCTGTGACCATGTGGAGCATTGTGATAATGATCCTACACTGATTTCAGTTGTATAGCTGCTACTGTGTATTGGTTACTCTTGCATGTGACCGTTTTTGGACATTACGACACATTGTAGCTGTTGACTAGACTGTTTATGACCACAACCCATGAGATAATCATGCAGCCACAAGAATAAGTATATATGCTATTGTGAGTACTTCCCCTGTGCTTGATATGCCATATAATTATTATAGCATGTCAAGCACAGGGGAATTTCAATGGGTATTAAATTAGTCACTTAAAGCAACAGAAATGCCTGGTGTGGGGGAGATGCAGTATGCGCATGCGCATACCAATTGCGCTGCGCCGCACCAAAGGATCTAGGATCTAGGATCCGGAAATCACTGGGCGGGCGCCCCCCTGGCCCCCGGCCGGCCCTGGGCCGGCCCCGGGCATGGATCGTCACTTGATGATGTCACACAATACAGCGACATAGTACATCTAGATATCTATCTGCTGACTACAGCACTTCTTACGCTCCACTGAGCTTGTCGTGGACATTAAGGTGCAGTCTTGGGAAGATGCGATTCAACGACAAAGAGCTTGCATACTGGGCGAGATCTTTCGTCCCTGACAGGGAGGGTATAATGGATAAGAAAGGAGCTAACAAAGGACAAGGTATGCAATGTTCTGTTCAATTTATATCTACGGTTCAACCAGGTGGCTATAGGTGATGTTAAAGTCTCTCTCTCTCACTCACTCACTCACACACACACACACACACACACACACACACATGTACAATCTTTGCATACCCACAGGCTACAAGCAGAGGTGGTTCAGATTAAAAGGTAACCTACTCTTCTACTACAAACTGGATGAGTATGGTGGATGGCAGGTGAGAACATCTGCATACAAAGGCAGCATTGTGTCTGTTGTCGGAGGATCAGTAGGCAATTATTAGCTACATGGTCTTCATGTCTACGTCCTATTGCACCCTTGCTACCACCGTTCCAGGGCTACTTCAGCCTCACACTGTCTCTTACTCTTGCACAAGTAATGTCTCTTATTGTGAGGATTTATAATTCATGCGAGCCTGGTTTAAGGCTATAGTAGGTCTACATGTACATTCGTCTCAATTTACATATTATCGAGATATTGTTGATAGCTACATTGCAAGAAGTAGATCAGGCTGCTGACTAGGTGTGTCTTGAGCTGCCTTCCGCCCTCCTGCTCTACATGTAGCTAGTATGCTATCACTCCTCATCACTCCTCATAGCCTTCAACAATCATAATGAAGTGGTTAGTAGCATAAACCTCGGAGGGAGGGAAGCATTGTTGAGTTACAGTGGCTGCACCCCCTCCCCTTATTACTCATAGTGGTTTAAGGACGCAACCTAATTCTGAGTCATGTATGTGTAAAACATTAACTACTTAAGTGTAACCTTCTTAGCACTTCCCCTCGTAAGACTACAGTGTAACTCAGCCTAGACTATTCGCTGGTGATAGAATAATATGTTATTCTCCAGTCCAGAGTGAGCCTGACTTACTTCAGGCTTGAGGTGGCCACTAAGGGCCTAAGAGAATGCCTCAATCTAGTAGCTAGCATTGTCAGCTAGTGAATTTGTACTATGACTGGTGATAGTTGTAGAAAACCTGTACAGTTTTTATGGGGCATGGTTATTAAAGATAGTATCCCTTGCTGTTATACACGTACATAATCATGTTAGTTTGATGTACATGTACAGCCCATAATAATATTATTCATTATACACAATATACTTAATGGCTGATTTTTCAATACCCAAGAGTATAATGTACTATGATGTACAATACTGATGTTATGTTTCAATTGAGTTTGGGAAATTATTCAGTCCGTAAGCAGATGGTCAACATTAGATTCTCATTTGGGGCAAATGCTCTCCTGGACTGGGTGCATTAGTTGTTTGGTCCCCCTTGTTTAGCACGCGCGCGCGCACACACACACACACTCACACACACATGCTTGACCTCCTATGACAGTAAGCTTATATAAATCCCACATGCTACAAGAGAGAACTACACAAAGGTATGCTGTCATTCACAGTAGCCTATTTTACACATGCATGTTGTACACCCCACACACATAAAGTAATCGTTGCCATGGAGTCCTTCATGCTTCCACCCACTTGTTGTGCTTATGATTGCTTCATAAGTAGCATGGTGACGGTGGACTATAGCCACCTCAGTGGCTCTCTCTTTTGCACATGTGGTCTACGTAGATGCTAGCATGTGCTGGGAGTACTTTAACCTCGTGGAATTGACCTGGGGACGAGGCTAGAGTATGTACTTCTCTTGTAAGATTACCTTTTAAAGTTGGGAGACAGTTATTAATAAAGGAAGTTCACAAAGATTGTTCATTTGGCTAGCTACATGTATGATCTTGCTGCAGGGTGTGTATATTATTAGAGTTGGTAATATACATGTAGCTTTGCTAGCAGTTACTTAAAGGGTTGTTCAACTAAAGCCTTGATTGTATTCATATAAACACCAATATTGAGCTCTGTAGATCAGGACTGCATCTGTTGAATACTTATTGCTTTTGCCCTAGATGCACGTGCATGTAGCATTCCCTGAACTGAAACTTGTCTGGATATTTTATTGAAGGTCCCAAGTTTACTATATACCTGAGCAACAGTTACTGCAAGTACATTAATGATCCTTTATTTATCTGAAGGGACATGTGTCGCAGTAGCAATACTATAGAATTAGAAATTGTTGGACTATCACAAATAACTATTATTGAAAATTGTTTTGACCATGATAGCTAGGTTTTCATGTACTAATTAGTCTTCTGTGCACATTTCTCTCTCTCTTTCTCTCTCTCTCTATCAAAAGCGTTGCTTACTGCATGCATTTGCCACTGTGTCACAGTTAGTGAACTGAGTATCATGCATTCCATGGAATTATGAATTGCTCAGGTTCATAATATATTATATGACTTCAGGGCTTTACCAGTACATGTACGTATATGTACAAGGAAATTGTAGGTACTGTGTCTGTGTGTACATGCATGACTCTGTTACTATGAAAATTGACACCGCACTGACTGTTAGCTAGCTATCAGTACCGTTTGAACTCCACTGGAATCTCAAAGCAAAACAGACCAAAACAGATGCACTTTTGGGATGTTTAATGGTCAATATCATTTTGAACTGGATATTCAAACACAGGAAGGAGGGCTTATTGGTCTCGTGCCCTATGCTAGTAATGCAACCTATAGTTGTACAGTGCACTTGTACAGTCTTGTACAGTGTATGAGTCCATAGTATCTACCAAGCTCTATCCCCAGACTCTGTGCGTATATTGAACAGATTAGGCTACATGTATCAGTGACATCAGATTCTCTTGATAACTTTTGTAAGCCGAATTCTCAGTCTGCTATTTGCATACGCATTGTATGGAACAATGTATCTATAGGCAAGGAAGAAAGGTGATTATTTCCCCTACCACTATGGTCTATTGTTTGTGTGGGTTCATGTGTTTGCCTTGTATAGCCGGTGGGCTTGGGTCACTCATCAGCACTGTTGTGTTCACACTCCTTGTATATAAGGAGGCATACACAATGGTGATTAGTTAAAGCTGGTCACTACCGATGTCATGCAATTGTTGCCTACATGTACGTGTACATGGAAGTGTGCATCATATACAATCAGGTACATGTCTAGTACTTGCCTGTTGTTTACAGGAGGTAGTTACAGTGATGTTAGGGTAACATTAGTTCACTGAACTATTGTACATGTAATGCAAACGTGTGGTGAAGTAACCAAATTATATGAACTAGTGATATTTATGTAGACTGCCTTTTAGTTGTACTTCATACATGCAATAGCCATGCCCATAATAATAATTATAGTCCTGTAATACATGCTGTGTGACTGTGACATATATATATATATATGTATTTGGGCATCCATGTCACGTAGTGTAACACAAATGTCACTTGACCGTTACTTGTGTTTGCAGAACACAGAGCCACTTGGTGTGATAGTGCTGGAGCGGTGTCACCCTGACAGGATCCAGCATGACTCTCGACCCTACTCCTTCATGCTCAGCTTTGAAGGTGATGACACTAGGACTTACTTCCTCAGTGCATACTCGCAGGATGACCTGAAGGGATGGATGAAAGCTATCAAGATGGCTTCGTAAGTTGGCGTTACACAAACTGAAATTGGTAGTGCATACATACATGTACATGTAATAGGCTCCTGAGAATGAAGGGTGTGCGTATGAGAGGGAGAGAGGAGGGGGGGGGGGGGGGGGGAGAGGAGGGAGGGAGGGAGAGAGAGATATCAGTCATTGCTTTGCTCTATTGGCTTAGCTTTTGGGATAACCTTACTATGGTATTGGTACAGGTATCTGTACCTGGTGTGTTGTCATAACATGTCTGCAAGTACCAACAATAGTCACACTCCCTTGCCACTGTGAAAGTAGTGTCAGTTTGATTAAACTTATCGGTGTTGAGAGATGTCATTACTCTAAGTGCCACATCGACACTGGTACATGTACTATTACTACTGCAAAGCATACATGTAATAATATTATGTAGCTTGAAGTCATGCTATACATGTACATTGTTGGCCATCATCTAGCAACCGAAGTTTTTATAGGCAAATTGCCGGCTAGCAGATCATAGGATAGGCCAATAATAATGAGAGGGGGTCATGGGCCAACAAACTGGTTGCAAGACCTTAATTGAGGTGCATGAGATACATTATAATGTGCTGGTGAATTTATACATATAAACCTGGGTACCTGCACTTACATGTACATGTATAATATGCATTATGGTGGTGTTAATTACATGTATACTTCTAGTTTTATTTGGGGGGGGGGGGTGGATCTTAATTGAGACCACTTTGGGTTTATCGTGATACTCAATTCCAATTGCAGGTACTTGTACAATGTCATGGTACATGTACATTGCATACTATTTTTAGTGTGTATGTATATAGGTACATGTTACATGTAACTACATGTACCAGCATGTATGCATGTATTATGACATTGTGTACGTGTGTTTAGGTATGAAGGTCTGCGGGCCACCCTCTACCAGCTCCAGAGCAAGCTGCTGGCCATGACTGGAGAAGACCCTCTCAAGGACAAGGGAGTCTCCATCATTGCTCCTCAGTTTGCTCCACAAAAGGAAGTCACAAAAGTCTCTGATCGTATGTCAATGCTAATGAAGTCACGTGTACTTGTACTTTGCCTATGTACAATGTATATGCTTGGCATGCTGCTACTTTGAGGGTGCATGTAAGGGGAACACCTGGGGACTGCTGAGTAAGACTGCTATCAACAAGATAGCTACATGTAGGGAGGGAAAGGGAGAGAGAGAGGTGTATCTATTCACTGGATTGGACTACTGCATGGACTCACCTTTGATCCAAAAAAATGGCACAAATTAGTGCTCAATTTAGCTCTCTAGTTGTGTTGTTGAATGCTCTTGTAAGCCAGTCTTTCTGTTTTCGCCACAATGGTCTGATTCAGGATATTTTGACCTCTGTAGTTGCCTTGCTAATACAGTAACTTATAGCTATGATGAAAGCCAGCTGTGTTCAGTGATAGTTAGCTGTACATGTAGGGACATGGATATCAATCTAAGGATCATCAATCAAACCAGCCGGTAGTGAACAAGTCCCCCTGCTACATGTATATAGCTGATTTTTGAGCCTCCTCTGCCACTAGTTGTCCTATGCTTGCCAAATGACCCCAGATGCAGATACATGTAGGAATTAAACTCTTACCAACTCCATACCTTGACACTCGAGATTATTAATACACTAGAGCTCCTTGTCAGCAAGAAATCACTATAGGAGACATACGTAGCTATTACCTTTAGCATGATGAGTGTATACCCATGTTGTAGCTATAATATCTTGAGCTGCATTCTAAAATTTAACCAGTCGGTGTATTGTCACTTAGTACAGGCTAGGAAAAGAGTAAAACTATGCATTGTCATAGTTTTAAATAGCTAAGATCAGTGGCGTCTCTAGGTAGTTGTTTAACTGGGTGCAAGTTATTGAAAGTAACTGCACGTTATAGTTACAAGACCTTAATTGGGGTGCATGAGATGCATGGTCGAATATGCATCTAGTATATCTCATGCAACCCAATTAAGGTCTTGTAACTGTCTTATTGGCCCGTGACCCCCTCTCATAATTGGCCTAATTGGGTACTATTCTATGTACATGTATAGTGATATATACATGATTATTATGTTACACAGGTACGTTAGTGTAGTGAAATGTGCACTGTGACAGGCTATAGGTAAACAGAACTGCTCATGTCATGCATAGGATGAGTGCACAGGTGCATGGATCCCATACATGTATGCACCCTCTGGCGACACCACTGGCTAAGATACACTCAGATGCTAGGCTGACCAGCTTGAACATACATGTAGCTACTATAAAAGATTTTCACCTGCCTGACATGAATGCTTGATCTGATTTAGAGCAAAATTTGTCTTCCTGACCATAGAAGGGATACGACAGCATTCTAGGATTGCCAATCAGTGCAAAATTACAGTTTTTAGTTAATATTTGGGGTCAAAGGTGAGTCCAGTAGTCCAGTCTAGTGGTCCAGTCCAGTGAATAGATACACCTGAGAGAGAGAGAGTGGATGGTGTTGGATATTATACGATCAATTTTTCCTGTTTCAGTTCGACGGACTATCCTTCCTAGAGGCTCGTACAAGTTCGCTGCCAAGAAGAAGCTAAGTACTCAACTGACAGTACCAAGTGCACAACCACAGTTTGAGCTCAGTTTGAGTGAGTTAAATCATATACTCGCTGTGTTTACAGGTGTACCTGTGTGTCATTTTTTACGTCCAAACATATATTATACATTGTGCACTCATGCATGTACAGTAACTTTGGTGATGTAATTGGTATGCCATGATATATACATGTGTAGTTCGGAATTGTATCAGATAACTTCCCCATGTATAGATATATTAAAAACTTTTTAAAGTAGAAATTGTACTGGAATTCGTTATTTGTTTGTTAGAGTTCCCCCCAGGCAGATTGCTAAAATGATGACTCTTGCATGTATGTGCAGCCAATACATGCCTACACATGTCCACTACATGAAATACAAATGTAGGTTCCCCTATTATGATATGAACATTTGTATATACATTTCTCAGGCTGCAGTAACCTTCCCCTGTGTGAGGGAGGGAAGCCGCCCACCACCCAGGTCAGTGTCAAGTCCTTCGCCAATCCCTCCGACAGTCACCCACTCGCCACACTATTCAAATCAGAAGTCATTGAGGTGCGTAGAATATGCATTATGCATGTACAAGTCATGGTAGCATTGTGCCATAGCTGCGACATAGCTCCTTATTGTGTCACGTAACATGCATGAAGGGATGTACTGGTTTGTATACATGTACATGTACATAATATTATATCGGTATATGTATATATCACGTTGACAGTTGCCTTATAATTATGATGCATATGCATACATGTACATGTACTCGGTTGCTATTGATGACTAATAACGATTACACACTTTCTGTCCTCCCCCCACTCCCACCCACCCACTCTCCCCTCAGTCCTCTACCAGCCCTAGTTACTCTCACCTTCTTCTCCTTGAGCTTGGCATCCAGTGTCCTCCCTCAGCCATGCTCAAGTTTGAAGTGTTCTCTGTCAGCTACAGTCCGACTGATGATAAGGACAGGTGTCACTTGGTCAGCTCCACTCAAGAGACTGCAGGGGCTCCTGTAAGTCATCAATAAGCCATGCATATACATGTGCAGCATGTGCTCCGCATTAATGTATGTCCACCCTGCTGCTGCATCATAATTATTATCCCAGTCTCTGATGGCAATTAGCAGCTGTGCATACAATCGTGTACAGTGCAGGTGCTTCGTAGTTGATGCTGACTGCTTTTGCTTAGGGGGAATATTGTTATTGTTCATTTCGTCTAATGTTTGTTTAATTGACCCTGCAATGCTGATACTGATTGATGCCCTATATGAACCAAGACTATTCTATTCGCTGCATGCCTTTGGGTGGAAAAATTTGCTAAAGCAAGGGAAGTTCCAGATTGATCATGGTGTTTGTATGACTTTTCTTTTCTGTCATGCTGCCCTCCACCAACCTACAAAGTTCCTGTCCATGTTCTGAAAGTGTGGGTAGGAGGATTTGGGGTGGTGGGGGGAGGCAGACTCTTCTGTAAATTACTTGTCCCTTGTTTATTGTCACTGTGTACTTAGTGATTTATACAGAAATATCAATTGATGGTTCTTTATACATGTACGCTTTATTCTAGGGAGGGGAAATCAACATCTGAGGTGGGAGATCCCTGTGCTCCCATGGGCCACCCTCTAAATAAATCCCTATCGATGTGGGTAATTACCTGGCTATTTGGCTTTTTGTGATGAGTATCTAGTCTGCTAACTTCCATTCTGGTCCCCTGTTTATGTGTGGTGCATAGTCTCTGTTTGTGTAACCCTTGTATGCATCATCACAAAAGTTTCTGAAAAGTGCATTCGCTACAATAGATACATGTTACACACACACACACACACACAACCCTCTTCTTTCCTTTCAAGCATACACATACATGCATGCATGCACACTCATCCTTACTGTATATCTACTTGTTCTTATGCCCATACCTTCATATTCATGTAACCCACCCACCCACTGCACAGGGGAAGCTGATAGGCTGTTCTGAGTGTATGGTGAGTGCAGTGACTGCTAGCAGTGCCGAAGGGAAGCAGCTCAAGCTTCCCCTAACCGACCGACTTCACTCCAGCCTGGTCTGCGGCTTCCTCTTCGTCAGTGTGACAAAGGTAAATGGCTCAGAGTTGGTATAGCCAGACACCTAGCCCAAATGTTTGTGTACACAGTGTGTTTGTATTAATTTTTCCTTCCTTCCTGTTAGATAAGTGGTAGTATCATGCCCGTACAATCGATTCAGGTGGATTAGGGGATTAGTTCAGATAGGCATAAGGGGATGTTTTACTAGTATAAGTACATCTGATATACTTAAATCATCGTTTATACAATGATATTCTAAGTGTTGGGGGAGCATAGTTCACATTGCCTCTACCATGGTAAAGGGTCGTCACATCCACAACTACTGTAGTGTCCTGGGTTGCTTAAACATAACTCGCGATTTTGGGCCCACATGGGCGCTTACCTGGGATATAAATTCCATACAGAAGCTGCTACATTGACCCCTTGAAATGCGGTACATGGGCGCTTGCCCAGGACACTACGGTACACTCTTCAGCAAATAATGTTCTCGCTGCGCCTGCTTCAAGATGGCCCCCATACTCATCTTCTGGAGGTGCCTGGGATAAATTAACTTAGCTCTCATCCTTATTCCCTTTAATTATTTAACTACTAGCTATAGGCACTAAAAGGGGAAAGGGAGACTAGCTACATGTAGGAGCAGTTAACCTCAACCAGGCTGGGACAAGTACATGTATACATGTAGTACAAACTTTATATTATTATCCCTGCTGTGTGTATCCCGGCTCCTGCCCCTTCCCTGTACAGGTGGACGAGCTTCTAACAGGATCTCCACTGATGCCAAGGAGAAATGCCATCAGTGTAAGATGACTAATACCGTATTTCTTAAAATTCGGCCCTTCTTATTATTCGGCACCCTTTACCGAATGATTGAAAATAGTCTCTAATTTTCGGCAAAGGTCGTCACATGTATGTGCTATATAAATGGGAATAGAATGTGCACGCAGACAGAATGTTGAATATTAACCTCTAAAAGTTCGGCAAAGCTATAACAATATTATTATTTCATGCCGAATTTTTAGAAGAAATACGGTAATGCACTCATTGCAATGTCATAATAATTGATGAAGTTATCACATAGCATTGTCGTGTTTATTCTAATAAGAACGCATACTAAAAAAAGAATTACGATTTTAGCATTTGCATGATTTTCTGTTAAAGGTCATCATTGTCTACATTGACTATCAAAAGTCCTAGAATACGTGCTAATTAGATCTTACATGCATATGTACATTTGTTGGTATTTTGTACCAGCATAAAATTTATTATTATGATGTGTCTTCTATCCCTCCAGCCTCCAGACAGCAAATCACCGATTGGACTATTGCCGTACGTCACTTTAGTGCCTCTACATATTGTGCATATAATTGCTTATATCTACTGGCTACACTGATAGCAGAATGCGTTACAAGTTTGGAACTGCATGTAGTATAGCCACTTGCTCTCCCTAGCTCTTCCCCTCAACCTATAAGAGAGAGCATTCATATTTCCTTTCCAAAGTACCCCCAGTATTATGCAGTGCATCACTGCATCTGTGATTGAATTTTATCCTACACCTGATACCGGTGCAATCACTACACCTGTACAGTGTGGACCTGTCTGTTTTGGACACCACTGGGCCAGTTTAACTCGGGATCCTTGTAGAGGGTGTGGAAACACTTAGCCTTGTACCCAGGCCCTTCCAGACCCTTCCTTCTCCTCTTGAAGGGCCTGGGTATGAGGCTAGGATACACCATACATTATGTACCTTACGTCACAAACATTTCCCTATGTATGATTGTACACAATTTTATTCACAGGACAATCATGTTTCATCCCATCCGCTGTCACTTTAGTTTCCCAGCCATCCTGCAGGACAAGCAGGTCAAGCTAAAGGTCTTTGAGGAGATGGCAGAGTGTGACTTCAACATACAGATCCCCATCGAATTACTGTGAGTGTGCACGTGTCGGGTAGGAGAGACATGTACTAATTTATACCGTGTGTGTGTGTGTGTGTATATTTGAGTATGTGTGTCAATAGTAATGGTACTTGCACAATACAGGAAGTGTTACATCAAAGAGGACAGTGTTCTACTGGAGGAGCTGGGGACCATAGGAGCTGTAAGTTAGGCTGATAGAAGATGTATGTGAATATTTAGGCTTATAATACTTATATACCTTTCGTAACCAATTCCAGTTGTACCTATACATGCTACATGTACATGTACCTGTCAAGGCATAATACCTGTAAACTATGGAAGACTAAGGTTGAGAAGTAGGGGTAGTGGGTTCTTGTGTCCCATACATAGTATCCCTAAGGCTATCCACTACAGTGTACATATTATGGCACAGTGTTGCTTGATTAATCTGTACACTGCACATGTACACTGTACATACATATCTGTATGCAGCTGGATGACACATGGGGGGACCTGCTCCAGCAGTACCAGATGATGCTCTATGAGTCCATTGGCTACTATGGAAATGCAATCAAAGAATTGGAAGACCTAGGAGGTGGGTGCTACTTTATGTGGCATTGCTGGAATGTCCGAGCCCTCCCCCCCAACACATACACAAATACATATAGCTTGGGCATAGCTCAGTTTGCGATGAAAATTTAATGTTTCCTAGATGATTAGAGATTGTCCCTAGATCTGGTACTAATGCATACTTACTGGTACCACTCTTGATCAGCTAGCTTGTGTTTTCTGCAGACACGTGTGGTTTCAAGAGCAGCATGCAGAAGAGAGACAGGGAGCTGGAGTTTGTGCCTACCAACCTACACATCCAGAGAATGAGGGTACAAACACAGGGAAAAGGTAGTGCTCAAAGCATGCTGACATGCAATGTACTTGTGTACAGCTAGTGCATGTACATGATTATTATTTTGTTTTGCTTGCTTGCTCATAACCCTACATGTACCATAGAATCCTGCAATTACGCCCCCCCCCCTGCACTTTTGGCTCAAGTTAGTTTTGTCTCTGGTATAAGCCCCCCCCCTCCCTGACTGTAAAACTTATATCTATATTAGAGTCCATAAACAGTAGCTACAGCTAGCAAACTAGCCATGTGTGTCATATTAAGCCGTTTTTTGCCCACCAAACAGCCAGAGGAAGTACAGAGATTGCGCACCCACAGGGCATTCTACGCTCGGTAATGGTTGTCACACAGTAATGTAACACTCCTGCATATAAGCCCCCTCTCCACTTTTGCCCAATGCTAGCATGCATAAAGGGGGGGGGGTACAATTGCGGGATTCTACGATACATGTACTTATACATATACAACATTCACATGTATACAAGTGAGTTGACAACCACATGCACACATGCTGACACTTTTGAAGGAGAGAGCAGTTACTCATTTGTCACATGTGGTTGTCATGCCGACCATGTGGAGGGCTTCAAGAATGGTGGACTCAAGAAAGTACTATCAGGATGCAGAAGCTGGTGAGTGGAGGTATTGTACGATAATTAAACCCGTGGAATATTTAAGATTGTCTATCAATGAGAATGTAGGCTATTCATTCTGTATGGTACAGTACATTAATTTTATGCTATTTTGCAGCCCCAGTTTCATCTCTAAATTCACTGAGGGGAAGGCCTCAGCAGTCAAGAACTACATCGGTGAGATATAGGGTACTATAGTGTGGTGTGCTTATACAGTGACTGTTTAAGCTGGTTCTGAAAAGTTTTCACATTGCTAGCAAATACTGCATAATGCATGATGTACTGTAGTTTGCATTAATTTTTGTGCTAGAAATTTCATATAGCAATATTTTCGTCAATATCAAACACGGGCCATATTATACATGTACTGTATTGCAAATGCTAAGCCACAGCTACTACTGTATAGCTGGAAAATTTGGCAGTTTGGCGGTCTATATTACAACTGCCAAATTTAAATCCGCTAATATTCTTGCAATAGCGATTTTGGGCATCAACCGCCAAATTTAATTCCCGCCAATATATCCGGCTATACGGTATATATTAATTTCAACCTTGCTGGAGTGCAGCTACCAATCGAGGGTAGCTTTTATTAATTTTGGAGCAATAGATGTCTACCTCTTGGTGGCATTGACATGATGGACTCGTTTTTCAGAACTGAATTTCGAATAGTCAAGGTATATGATCGAGAAATAAACAGCAGAACCAAGCCAGGGACATTTTCTGCCATGTTTTTGCCTCAAACTACGATCATTCATGGCTTGCGATTGTGAACACAGCCACTTAATTGTGTTTGTGCATGTGTGTGTCCATGGCTACTTTCGAGGGCGGCTGCTGTTTCTTTCACAGAGCTCCATGTGTGTCTACTATTTAAGGGCGGCTACTAATCGGGGTGCGGCTTCTATTCGATTAAATATTATGGTACTCGCTGTAAAGCTATTACTATTCGCATAAAAATTTTCGTTATTTTGTGTAAAATGAAAATTTTGTAGCAATGAAAAAATTTGTGAATTATGGTACAATGAGTATACATGTATGTATGTATGGATGAGCTAGGCTATTTCTCACACTTAGGATGTACACATACAATGTATGTACATGCATATGTATGCACTAAAGTCTGTTTCACCCCCGGCCTCTTCCCACATGCTTTAGCTCGCCTGAGGAGCATTGAGGAGACCATTCAGTGTTGCACCAACACCCTGTACCGGGCGTGCGCTAATGCATCCCCCCAGGACATGAATGATGCCATGATCGGAGTCTCTCAACAGGTGAATATCATGTCACTGTCAATTAATGCACACATATGTTTGGACATGGAGCGTCCTTGATTATACTGTGAAGATAAAAAATTAATATTGGCAGGAAATGGGTATTGCAGAAGTTGTCATAGGTGGCCCCACCCATGAAACTTTTTATACATGTATGTACATGTATATATAGGGTGCATGTGCAGTTTGCCTGCAGCTGCCTCTTGATCCTTAACACTTATTGCTCATTTATGCACTCTGCAATGTTGCAAATAGGTTACAGCTAGCATACAGATTCTAAACACTAAGTGATCTGATTGGTTGAAATGCACTATCTATCCTTCATAAAAAAAACCTTGTAAGCCCCATAAAAAGACCTTATAAGCTCCATAAAAAACCTGGTAAATTTTTTGCCTATGGCTAGTTTATTGCTAGGCATTTGTTTATATACAAAGCGTTTGAGTATTATTGCTAGGATCTAAAGACTGTTCTA
The DNA here is from genome assembly GCA_963930775.1 of Cliona cf. orientalis. Classification (NCBI taxonomy): domain Eukaryota; kingdom Metazoa; phylum Porifera; class Demospongiae; order Clionaida; family Clionaidae; genus Cliona; species Cliona cf. orientalis. Next base: position 4,433,148 of record OZ005703.1, read on the forward strand.
CATGATTTAGAAGTCCTCAGGACTCAGTAGAACCCTCGCTTCGCTCAGGATTCTACATACAGCCCCTTTGGTCTTATAAATTGTGTAGAAACCTCCTAAACAGTGTCTAACTATTATTTATTAGACATGCATATTATATAAAATATTATACATGTACACAATACTATGATCATGTGTGTATGTCTATATTAATTGGCACTATTATACTTTGCTGATGAAGAAGCTGCCATATCTTGCAATAGATCCAGCAGTTGTTCAGCCTGATGGAGTCAAAGACTGTGAAGGACGCCATAGACGCTCTCATTCAGGCCAGACCAGGAGGCTCCTCCCTCTCTAATGATGGAGGTGGGGCCACTAGGGACACTAAACGCTCCACCCTTAGGAGGCGTTCCCATGTGCCCAGTGGATCCAAATGTAATTGCGGCAAGTGCTCCAAGTGTCTGCCCTCTCCTAGTGGTGAGTTGGACTAATAGAATGCAAGCTAATTATATCCCCAGTAGCAATTTACTTTCCTGTGGCTGCATGGTAACATAATAATGGTGCATGTGGTAAAAGGTCGTCAACATAGTGCATGCACTTAACGTGAAGGGTTGGGGGTTCCCCAGATTACAGTAGCCTCCCAATCCCCACATGAAGAAGGGATAAGTTGTGTGCTGACAATATGGCTGGTTGAACTTCTTGGCTTAAGTAATCTAAATATTATAGCTATAGCCTGTGTTATACATAGCACACTGTCCACGGCCCAATCAATCTGAACTTTGAAAGCTGTACTGCCCTGTCAAGTTCATCTCTGTGATTGAAGCATCAAGATTTGTCATTTTTGAGATCAAGAGAATCGGTCTTAGTCCATTTCCACAATTGGGGGCAGTTCATATCCATTTAAATTTTGAATTAGTGTATTATACGTGTACATACATGTACATATATGTGTATGCACATAATAATTATAATACACACTGTGTACATTGTATTGCTATGATTATTGTTGTATTATTTCTCCCTTCAGACTGGGTTTGGAATGGAAAGAATTTCATTCAAGTTAGCAAGGAGTGGAAAATGGTAAGTACACCACCGCATGATTATATGCATGCATTGTATCATTCATATTGCAGTCATGCATACTATACAGCAAATCCGTAGCTGCAAATACTTTCAGGGGATCTGAAAGTCCTTGGGGAGCATGCCCCTAGACCTCCCTAGCGCACACATGCGATACACGGGTATTGGTAGTGCCACGCCCACAAGACCTTTATCTGACTACTCAAAATTTCATGGCTATGACCACTGTACAAGTTGCTTGAACATAATGGAAATACACATGCATTTTTCTGCAGCATGATTCTGCTGATAGCATCCAGGAGGTGTTGGTCTCACTGATTAATAATGTGGAGACTGCTACTAGCAAAGTGGTGGAGCAACGTAAGCAAGATTACAATTCCCGCTTTGTATTCCTTGAAAATACTCTAAGCTGGTTTTCTAGTTACGTGTACCAGCTAAAGCTCATATTGTGGACATTACACAAGCAAGCTATGTTATAACTAAATCATTGATTCTCAGTGTAACGTCTTTTGTGCAGTTCATTTATATGTATCTAAGCTGGCACTGGGATGATTTCCCTGGGATTGGTTGTGCACATGTGGGGATGAACTTTTGTGTGCAGTGTACGCCGCCCTTCGGGCGGCTCATATGCTCCTGAGTACACTTGTACAGTATAATATACATGTACATTGTATATTTTGTGTGTATTCACAATGTAGGTCATGAAGCTGTTGCATCAGAAGTAGGTCTAGGAATTTCAACCTTCAAACCGAGTGAGTGCCCTAAACAAAAGTCATCAAGTTTGTGTGTATCATGTGTACTTCAATGTCATGCACATGCACCGATACACAAGTGTTCATTATTCATCCCTATGCAGCATATGTGTGGTCATTAGAGTTGATCCCTCTCTTTGCAAGACTTAACCAGACACTAGATGGACTCTTTAGAATAACATCAAGTGCACTGTCGTTTGCCATTGTACAGGTATGCTCACAATAGCCAGGATCTGAGACGCTCTAGTACAGTTGGCTGCCATGTACATGTATGTGACTGCTGTAGGATATCCCTTGAATCATGATAGTACACTTGATTCAGTTTGTGAACGGTTGTATGTTGTAGATGGATTCCCATGTGTCTGGATTGAAGGCACTGAAGCGAAGAAGAGATGTAGTCTTTTCACAAGCTGTAAGTTTATTTATTTTTGTTAGTGGTATGAGTGTAGCCAGTTATAATGTAGTGACTCCTTTCATTATTTTTGTATCCAATAGCTGACTACTCTGGCAACAGCATTTTATATGATGTTGAGCAAGCACTTTGAAAATGCTGAATTCTTGCGTCAAGTAAGAATGATTGGTTTTCTGGCACAGTTTGAGAGCCTTCTCAGTTCAGTCGGTAAGCTCTATTCTATTCTGGGATCAAATGAATGGTAAAAGTTTATTAAGGATTATTTTTCATTATTCAGGGGACGAGAGTGGAATGCTTGAAGATATGCACGTTATTATTTCAGAATTGGCATCGGTGTCCTTTCAGGTGAGGAAAAAAAAAAGGAAAAACTTGTTTCCGCCCGGGATCGAACCGGGGACCTTGCGCGTGTGAGGCGCACGTGATAACCACTACACTACGGAAACATCCTTGAGAGTGATCTTTAAATTAACCAGTTTTATTGTGAACATTCTTGCAGATGTCCGAGTTAAGAAGAGACATCGAGGACGAAGATATTATGTTTGACTTTCACATCTTCGGAACAAGGTACAGTTGGACAAGCTTTCCCCATACATGTCACTTTATGTACCCTACATCTCATAGAGACTCCCTGACAATACAATTCTTGATACCGCGTGAGCTTCTGGCACAACTACCAGATGAAGGTATACGGCAGGGAGAGCTCATCAGAGTTGTGCCTGTCTTGTTTACTCAAGGGGTGAATGAGAAGCAGACTTTTGCTAATATCAGAAATGAGTGAGTTGATGATAAAGGAGTAACTGGCCATGGTATAGTTTACCACATGTTTTGTAGTTTACCACTGTTGGCCTCGAGTGTTCAACTCCAGGAAGAAGTGAACAGTCAGTCCATTGAAGTCCTCTCAGATTATGTGGAGAAGTTTCAGAAGTGTATGCAGTCTGGAGGTGTGTGTATGGGTACAGTGAATATGTTGACATGTCACTATGGAAGTCATGAATGTAGTGTCCGTGGTAGGAAGTTGTCTTCAATAGGTCACATTAAATAGTCTATAGCTGATGTGAATTTTCCAATAAGGTTGATACTTGCAACATTGTCGATCGTCAAAGATACCCCCATCTTTAAGCTACATGACATTGTATTATTATTAATTTTGGCCCATGTTTATGTGCATGATATTATAATTGTACATGCAGGCTCCAATTCAAGACTACTCTCAGTGCGTACTAAGGACCTCCTCAATCTCCTAAAGCAATCATATTCTTCACACAAGTCCAAAAATGTGGAGTTTCTGATTACTGTGGAGCAGTTGGTACACTGGCTGAAAGGCGGTCGTCTCACATCGTGCAAGAGCGGCAAAGATAGAACTAGTATGTCAGTCACACTTGAGGAGTGTTCACTGCTCAGAACTATGCATCATTTGGACAACAGTGCTTTCAATAAAACACTGTCCACTTTGCGAAGGTATGTGTTCTCATCTCTCTTTCCTCACGCACACAAACATTATTGTAATTATGTGGCACAATAATTTTCTTCATCTAGTCATGGGACTAGACTTGAGAACTGTCATAAGAATACTGGCCATCGTTGCTACCACTTCAATCAGATTCAGCTTATGCTGCTACCCAAGTTATTGACTCCACCACCCTTCACCTGTAGAGATCCAGAGTAGCATTATTATTCATGGCCATACATGCATCTAATCATTCAATTGCATGTATGCTAAGTTGTCCTCTTTCTGCTTGTTTGTTTGTTTAGTGAGAGCATTATTATTTTTATCACTCACTCTTTTTATTCCCTTGCTACGACAGATTTAATAATCGTCAGCCATACCATGATATTATTAATAGCAAGTGGGTAGGGGAAGTTTTAGTATCATATTATAATATTATATAATTAATCAATGCATGCATGGTTGCATGTTCTAGCCTAGTCCCTTATAACTGTCATACTATTATAGACTCTTAGACTAGCTATTACTGATATTGGTATACATATAATAATTATAGACATGGTTTCTATATACGATGTGATTTAGAAGACTGAAGAACTCTATGACATTGTAGAATTCCAAGCAAAGCAAGGGTTCTATAATAATACTGAGCCTTGAGGTCTTCTATAAATCATGTAGAAACTGACTCAACAGTGTCTTAATAACTTTAGATCCTATAGCAACAATGCCCATAAGCATAATATGACATGAACTGCTGCCTAGCAAATCCTAACCATAGGCAAACAATTTTTTACGAGTTTTATGAGGTTTATATTATGGGAAATAAATACCTGCTCTGACCAATCATAATATTATTATTTGCTGCAATTAGGATCTAACGTAATAAATGTATAGTGATGGGTACATCTTGATATCCAAGGTATACATGATTATACAATCAATAATATTGCACAAAGATAAAAATCATACATAATTTGTATACCTGCACCATGAGCTGTTTGCCAGGAAAACAAGATCAGAGAAAATACATTGATGAAGTTATGTATGCAGCTCAGAATGTAGTCAATAAGAAGTGAAGTGTACAAAACATAGAAGAGGCAAAAGGTTGTGTGTGACATGACCGTATTATACTATGTTATGAGATAGTGCAGTGTTTACTTGTCTTTCTGGGCAGGACTACTGGTGGTTTCATTATTGACTCCCTGAACCGACCTGGTCTCAGTTCAACCACTCTGTCCATTAGCAGTCGGAAGCTCTCTGTGACGTTGAGACCAGTCTTGGCGGAGGTTTCTAACAGAGGACACCGCCACTTCTGGCACACCTCCAACACCTCATCCAGGTTCACCTGACGCTCATTGTCCAAATCCTGTGGGGAGGGGGGATGGGTAAAAGGGACTGATGATGTAGCAGCTGGTTACTGCAAATATACAATGCCCATGCACCGTATTTCAATGTAGCAGCTTCTGCACAAATGCATGCAATTCACATCCTGTGTAAACACTCATGTAGGCCAAAACTGCAAGCTTATGTTTAAGCGTCCATGGGACACTATGGTACTATGTTTCAGCTTTAGATAACTGCAACATCTTAAAGATATCTGAACTTTCGTGGACTAGTGTTGTTTGTAATAAGTATATAGCACTTTCCTATAATTACCAAAGGCTCTAGCAATTCACAAAAGTTTCATCTTGTTTGTTACTAGTTTGTAATGACTTTCTCCCTCAACATTCCTGCTATACTTGTACTAATGGAGTGGGGGAGAGGGTTTCTATGCAGCTAAGCCAGAATTTAGTGTGACATTATGGTAGTCTAGCTTTGGTAGCCATAGCAACCTTGGCTTTGGATGCTGCTACATAATATTATTATGAGTATTATACACTCCGTACATAAATTGTTCAGCCAAATCTAGTCTTTGAAGTGTGTAGTATGCGAGTACAAGTGTGTATACAACATTTAACGGTTTTAGGATAGATGGCACAACTCACAACAAGTTTGCCGGACATATACAAGAAACTGTTTAGTATGTGCTCAACTTTTGGGAGCTGCAGGAATTTTGGAAAGGTTCGAGGGGGTACCCAATACAGACGATTATGGTATGTCCTCTAGAAGAGTAACAGTGCTATGTACACATCTGCCTTTACCAAGGCCATTGGTAATAAGCTTACTATTATTAAGAGTAACAGTCTCTCTCCTTGTTGCTGTCTCTGTAACTTATGGTTGGTGCCTACCCTCATACTGATAAAAAGTTGAACGAGTAGTAGCAATCTGGTTCTAGTTATTTATTTGCCGTATAGCGGGTAAATATGGCGAAATAGCTCTCATATTCACAGAGTTTTAATTTGTTGATTTGAATGCTTACTGCCATAGGCACGCGTGAATTAAGTTCAATTGGCGATCTATACCGAATTCACCAAATTGCCAAGTTAAAAACCTCGCCAAAGTTTCCTATGTCAAGACTCGGCTGGTGTTTGCATTGATCACTAATGCATTCAAGTGCAAAAGTTGGAGTCATTTTTGGACAATGCTCGGCATGCTACCAAGCACTTTCATATGCCAATATGCTGCATGCTCCAGCCCCAACAACTTCAATATTTTGTTACTATACATACTATTCAACAGCTAGCATAATGTTATACTCAAGGTATGAAATCATGTGATACACACACCCCATGACTATCATGATTTCTGTGCAACAGAATTCATGAAGAGTTAAATCTCATAATAAATTTATTTAAAGAGAATGTTGCCTTATTCTCAGAGCTTGCTAGTACTGCATCTCTCGCTTATCATACACTACATGTCCCATTAAGGCCAACTAAAAGTTTGAAAGACATGTAGTTGATCAATCGCCATTAGTAACAGATATAGATGCTGCATTATTTGGGAATTCTACTCCTACAGTAGTACAGGTTCCCAAATTGTACAGCACTGACCAATGATCATTTCTCCCGGTGACTTCCAATGGGAGGGAGAGAGAGAGAGAGAGAGAGAGAGAGAGAGAGAGAGAGAGAGAGAGAGAGAGAGAGAGAGAGAGAGAGAGAGAGAGAGAGAGAGAGAGAGAGAGAGAGAGAGAGAGAGAGAGAGAGAGAGAGAGAGAGAGAGAGAGAGAGAGAGAGAGAGAGAGAGAGAGAGGGAATTGACCAGGTTCAACTATTGCTAAAGTCAGTCATTCTTCCTGGTGACTTCCAATGGGAGAGAGAGAGAGAGAATGAACAGAAGGGAGGAATGATATCAGGTTCAATTACTGCACTCATACTTTACAGTCAGTTATATTCATAGCACTCGGAAGGCCTAACACTCTCTGAATATGGAACTCAACCTCACGCACTCTTGTCATGCTGGGGTATTCATGGACCATTACAGTCAACACTAAATTGACGCTTGCTTCAAGTCATATTCATGATGCTGTTTGTTATTCTGAAGCAGTCAAACTGCTGATAGCATGATGGAAAACTTGTGAGGGGGGTATAGAGTCAATAATTTAAGCAATTTGTAATAATATTATTTCCTCCTCCTTTTTCTCTCTCTCTCTCTTTCTCTCTCTCCCCCAATCCTTTAGGCTCTTCCAATTTCCCCCATTCTTCATTCTGCTAACTTACACTTTTGTTGGCGATGACTACCAGTGGTAAGGAATCATCTCCTTCGTGCTCTCGAATGATCTTCTTTCGTAACTCCTGCAACCCATACCAACTTGACACAGAGTTAATTGCAAATAGTGCGAGGAATGCGTCGCCCTTTGCTAACGATGAGTCACGGAATAGCATAAATTCCTCCTGTCCAGCTGTATCAATGATCTCTACGTCATGCTGGTCAAACCCATATTCAATCTGTGTGATGTAACTTTCCTCTGTGCAGGCAGAAATAAAATATATAGTAAGTAATAATAATATACTATAGGTTGCTTTAGTTCAGTGTGCTGGCTATTGTTGCTAAAGTGTTTCAAACATTCTCATTAAGGTTGCCAGGCAATAATTATTATTACGATAATATTATCTCCAAGAGAAGAATATTTTGTTTAGCATAAAGTTCAGTGCAATTTGAAGCAGATACTTACCGACGGTTGGGTCATAGAACTGCAGGGAGAGAAAACAAGCAAATGCAAACATAAATAAATTCCACAATGAAATACAATACGTGATAATGACAGAAGCCTCATTCTAAGTTGCATGATGGGAACAATAAGTGTCATTTACATGTTGCATTAAGATAGCAGGTCTTAGAGCAATATATATATATATATTATTATGCTGATAGCTATGTATGTAGGTTAAAAATTACTCAGTATCTTGAGATAAACAGATAATGGAATTAGTAGTGCATAATAAGTTATGCAATTTAGTATAGAATGGCACCCCATGGATAAGGAATACTCCCCAGGCTCATTATAATTTTCTGTAGTGCTAAGGAGCAAGCAGTGATGAGTGCCAGTCTATTGAACTGCCACAACTGATCTAAATTATGACGCTAGACCACAGATGCAACTGCATGAGGCTAAATCCAATACAAAGAAGCTGTTTACTGTTTATCTGGGAAAGACATCCCGCAATACAACTAAGTGGAAACCGCAAAGATGGGTTGACACACAGCACAATGCGTTGCCCCCATTTTCTTAGATAGTCATGAGAGATCAGTAAGCTTACATCACGACTTATATTAAAGTATTATACGTAGCAGATCACTGTAGGAGCACCATTGCATAAAATAGTGAAGCATGAGCTCACCTCTGGAAAGTGGCCCTGTAGATATCTGACAGTGAGGGAGCTTTTCCCGACACCCCCGCTGCCGACCACGCAGATGGTCAGCCTCTTCTCGGAGCTGCTGGGCTGGTGCCCGTTGGCGCTATCGGACTCAGAGGAATAGGATCTCAACCGGCCATTCATCTCTACTACTCTACTATCACTACTACAACATAAACGTGTGTAGGCACATTTTTTGAAGGCAAACGTTGCATGTGCGATACCACCAGCCACGCCCACCAGGAAAACCAGTTGACCGCGCATTGCGCAACGTAGTAGTTTGCTTGCATAGACACCAACAACAACAATTACAAATATTGTACATCAACTATCTGAAGAGGCTGAACAAAGCAAGAAGCACAGAGTAGGCAATTACACCAGCCACTGCAACCACATCTGAATTATGGGAATCGTGAATGGAAAGTGGTTGCTGTAAATCAAATGGAGTTGACATCGACGGTTCCTTCGAGCATAAGTGTGCATAAATCTCTCCCAAGATAGCAGCATTTTCCTTGATAGCTGCACTGAGCTGGTCTACTTTAGTTTCAGCTTGCACTAGAGACTGTTGGAGTTTCTGGACGGTAACTTCAACATCATCTTGTGATGATGATGTAGCGGCATCCTCTCTCTGCTCCTTAGTTGCCAGAGTTCCATGCTTTTGTACTTGGAGTAGAGCAGTTTCAATAGTTTTCATCTTTTCAGCTTGACTTTTATTGTGTCGCCTGATTTCCCTACGAAGAAACATGTTTGATCCCAGGAACCCAAATACAGCTCCCAGCAGTGAACCAAGCCGGGAGTAGTACTTCATTTGCTCTGTTCTAGCCCGCTCCTTTTCATGTGACACCTGAATGGCATCACTGAGGCTCTCAAAACACTCCCTCTCCTTCTGCTGGCAGTTTTCAAGATCAAAGAAGTGCAATTGTTCCAATTTCAGCAGGGATTCCTCTTCATCATTGACTGCCTGAATGGCTGCTAGGTCTCGTCGCTGCTCCTGATACACCTGTGCTTTCCTAGTGTATAGCCCCTTTAGCCTCCCCTGCACCTGTTCATAAGACTCACTGGCCTCTGCCAGCTTCTCTCTCCACTCACGGAGTTCTTCCTTCTTCAATCTGACCGTCTGCTGTGCTTGGAGGACATCAGAGTGACCTGTCAGCTCCTCACTGGCGCTCTTTACTCTCGACACGGCCCTCAACAAAGCCGAGTTGGAGGAGCATCTCCTAAAGTTTCTACATAGTACAGCAGCCATCAGAGCAGCCATGCTCTGGGTCCACATGTAGCCACCTCCTCTTCCCGATCCCGGCCCCCCGAGTTGGTTGGGCGGGGCCTACCGGATGAACGAATCCCGAATCCGGAATCTGGAACTGAACAGGTAGATTGATTTATGGAAATTACTTTCATGTTTGCGGATGTGAACGGACCGTGTACGGATCTCATTGTTCATGCATGTGATTTGCACAAGAGAGCTCGCAAGGCAGTCACGTCACCTCTTCCTTTCCTGATAACCTTGATGTCTTTCTGCTCCCACTGACTGTCTAAAGCCAGTACCCTCCATCTTAGTAGTATTGTTAACTAGGTGAAAAGTAGTGTAGCTTTACTGTACTCATTTTCTACGCCGAGTAGGTGTGACGAGGATCCTTTATCTACCCGCCGAACTGTCAATATGTCAGAAGCTCAAGGTAACCTTTGCTGTGATAGTGAGAATGACCCTTTGAAGAGTAATTTATGAGTAATGGTTTGGATGTTTGGTTTAAATGAGAATCATCCAAGCTTTGTGTATAAAATTAATATGTATGTCAGAAGATATAAATGTCTGCTTCCACTCTCCCCACACACAGATGACACAGGCTCGCACGAAGTAGATAATACCACTGAGTCCTTTACAGATGTTCAAGCCATGGATGAGCCAGAAGCTAGCCCGGCCAGTAAGCACAGTGGCGGTGTGGATGACATAGTCGTTCTAGACAATGTCTCAGAACCAGACAAAGATGACACGTCTGGCGGCAGCTTTGACGATGAACGGCACATCAGCACGACATCAGAGGATGTCCTGGGAGGGATAGCTGGAGAGGGCGCTGAACTTCATCCCGAGTTTGATGATTTTGAAGATGACCAACAGTTTGAAGTGTTGGAGACCGCTGAAGGTGATTTGAGTGAGGGTCCGGAGTCAAGTGAGGTGGAGCAGAGCCCATCGGGAAGCAGTAGCGTGACGGATAAGGAGAGAGCCCAGGACTCAGGGAGAGAGAAATCGTCAGAGAGATCTGGTATGCGTGCGATTTAGGGGCTGTGTTGATTAGTATCAAGTGTGTGTATAGATGGTGTCACATTTCACAATGATATCATTGGTATTTGCCACTTTTAGTTCTAGTGGCTTCACATACCAAGCTTGGGCTGCTTTCATTTCCACGTCAAAACTTTACACACGGGATAGCATGTACACCCAAGAGTTGGCTTATTTTTACAAATCAGTTGTTTCATAGACAGTGAAACTCTCTAGAGAAATTTATATCCACAATAAGTGTGGGCAGATGAATGCTGTCAGTGCCTAGCATCTGTACTCCTTTCTCAGGTGACAAGTCTCGATCCAAGGATTCTGATTCTCACTCTAATCGCTCCCGGGTGAAGGCGGCAGGGGACGGGAGCACGGCTGGTAGGGGGCGGAGGGAGAGGTCAAAGGAGAGGAAGCCTGGCAGTGAGGCTACATCCAGCAGTGCCTCCCCAAGTGGGAGCAGCAGCACGGGAAAGAAAGATGAAAAAGGTACCTGTGTGTTCATGTGATTAGTATAGCAATAATATATAGTCAGCCCTGATTAAAGGGGTGTCCTCATTGAAGGTGTACACAACTAGAACGGTGGCCTTATATCAATTTTAGGATTGTGTTTTAGTGGGTGTGCCAGAATTGAAGGAAAGGGGGACAGGCCATATTAAAGGTAGGGAAAGCCAATTCCTGAAAGGGAGGGGGGATGGGGTGGTGGTGAAAAGTGCCCCCTGCTCCTTTGGAATAAGCCCTGTTGGGGATAGGGAGGAGTTTGTCAATGATAATATTATTATATGTATGTATTATTGAGTTGTGTTTCCCCTCATAAAAAGTGGCTTTCTTGTACATGTACAACTATCTACCTATCTTGTTGGCTTTTTGTTGTCTAACAAGGCTCTTGTAGTCTTCAGAACACCTAGTTATCGATAGAATATTATTACTCATTTGCAATTAAAATTAAAAATTATGTACATGTACACTATGTTTTGGTATTGGTAACTGCAGAAAAAAGGCCAATATCACCTATTGTCTTTGGATCACAGAAAGGTATAGTAATATTATATCAAAATGCATGCATACATAACATTGATACTGAAAACAATCTTTTTATTGCATGGTTTAAGCATCTAGAATCTAGTGTAGTTATCTTCATATCCTTGAGCAGCTATGGGTGTATTATTTTTGGGGTATTGTTATTACCATTAATTTTTCTATCTGGTGATTTATATGCACGAATATACCACATGGAAGATGGTTAAATTAGAGGTCTTCCTGTAATGTAATTGTGGTGTGTGTGTGTGTGGAAACTGTGGTTTACTGACAGAATCCTGACTGAGCTCTGGTGCTATTGTAGTGAGGAAGGTTATCTTCCATCCCAGGCCCTCAGAGGTGCACCTGTATAACTACCACCCATGAAACAGTAGCTAGCTGCAGCGCAGGTAGATGATGTGCATGTAGCAGCTCATGTTTATGGTGCAAGTGGAAGTGTTACAAATGGCATGTATGTAGCAAGTTGAGATACGCTAATCATAATTATATGTAGTCCCAAAACTGCACGACATGTATTGAGCGGATGTGTGTGGCTGTACTGTGTGTATGGCTGCATGATCTGTTTTGCTGTATTCATTGAATGTTGGGAGGTGGCCTGGAGACGGGGCTGTGTCCCTGCATCAGTCCTCTATATAGTCAACCTAACTTGATTTAGCATTGCACTGGTTGTAGGCTGACAAATCTGCCCGGAGCAGTGACAGCTGGAGGCACAAATTGATGCCAGCAATTGGAATGCTAACGTATGCTTGCTCACTTGCATCTCAAGATGTTGGTGTACACATACTTGTATTCCACAAACTGTTCTAGATGCATGGTGAAGGTGGCCTTGAGAACCAGACTGCTAAGCCTTGTTGAAGTTATAGCTCTGGAAAGCACATAATATGATAGCCCATTGTGTCTGTGTCAATCTGCACGGAGATGATAGCTACAGCAATGTTATTGGTTACCTTTTACCTACAGATACTAGGCCAGGTATGTATGAGCAAAAAGCATGGCCTGCAGTGGGTGTGATTGATAGATAATGCTATGGTGGCCAATCAAAACACATTATTGATGATGTTCATTGGCTGTTTCAATCGCATACTAAAAGCCAGTATTTTTCCAAACTCGTCACTCAGGTGCCATGGTCTTGAGATCTGATAATTTTTCCAGCAGTGACGATAGAACCAATTGTTTTACTCCTTGTGTGTGACAAGTGAATAGTCTGTGTGCATTGTGGATCTGCTACATGTAGGACAATGTGTACAGTTGCCTGAATTAAAGCAATTCGGGTTTCTTGATGGTCCCTAATTTTCCTTTCATTTCATTAGATTCAAGGGACAAAGAACATGACAAGTCTGGCAGCAAGTCCTCTAGAGACAAAGGCAAAAGTATGACAAAAAGATATTGGGTTTGATCTAAAAATAGACTGAGTGGAATTGTTCTATGTTTAGTACAATGTCATGCTTACATGTACATGATTGTGCAAAGTGTATGTATGCATAATATCATGACCATACTTCTGCACAGGTAATTCAGGACCTCATAGGATAGTAGACAAGCTTTTCTCAAACACACGCTACTTTGTCATAAAGAGTAACAACTATGAAAATGTACAGATAGCCAAGGACAGGGTGAGCACTATTTGGAGTTAGATGTGCTTTATTTAGAATTACAGTTCATGTGTCGGTTTCCTGTTATAGAATGTATGGTCCACTCCGCCTTACAATGAAAAGAAACTTAATAAAGCGTATAAGGTGAGCAGTGCTATTGATATCGATTTGTGTTTGTATGTTATGCCAGCTAGTACTGTGCTTAGTTTTTTATATATAATTATTGGCATGTGAAATTCTTACTTCTTCGTTATAGGATTGTAGGAATGTCATTCTCATATTCTCTGTGAGGGAAAGTGGACGCTTTCAAGGTAGTGATTTCATGTGTATGACACACCCAGTGGACTAGTCCTATTCCTAACATGCAAACATTTGACGCTGAACATGTATTTGTGCCCTTATGGAGGGGAAATCAGTAGGGACTATTGGTCCTCGTGTGTATCTGCAAGTCTCGATAAGACTTGACTTTCCCTGGGTTTCAAGGTGCAATGCGCTTGTTTTGTAGATGGAAACTCAGGAGGCTAGGGTCAACTTGCTAGACTCACATGCGGATCCATGACATGCAGTACTCATTGCTATTGTTGGTTATTGTTGCAGGGATTGCCCGACTGATGACAGAGTCTCGTCACGATGGCCACCATGTGCCCTGGGTTCTCCCTCCTGGAATATCACAGTCTCAACTAGGCGGTGTTTTTAAACTGGATTGGCTTCACAAGTATGTTGCACTACCATACACAGCTTGTTTGTGTGAATATTTGCACATCTACATGTTAAATGTGTATGTTTCACCCAGAATCTTTCATGTGTATGTATGGTCACTGTATAGATGCACATGTATCATAAAACGTTTGGTTTTCACAATAATATAATTATATATTTGGATCCCAGTACTAACTCTTGCTTACTGTATATCGCCGAAGGCTTGCTTGATATTGCCCAGTGTTGAGCCGTAGTTAACCATAGAGAAAATACCTCATGCTCACCTCTATTCTTCTGCTCTCTGCAGAGGTAGCTTGGAGTTCTCTGTGTGTATGGACCTCAAGAACCCTTGGAACGATAACAAACCAGTCAAAATCAGCAGAGACGGACAGGTATGTTTCAATTCTCCTATGTGTGTGCCTCTGCATGGTGGATCTACATGTAGCAGTGTTCTTTGTGTATGTGGACATGGAGATGTGGAACTGTGTTATTGGATAGTGCACATAATGATAGCAATGATGTACAGTACGTACGCATATACGCATGGTTAAATTCAACGGGATGGCAAAGCACTGTAAAGTACATTGTAATTTACATGCAAGTGTACATGATTCAATGTACTTAAAAAGGTTGGTACATAAATGTAAATTTACAGTCACACACATGCAATGCATGATGTTAACATGTGTGATATTTTGCCACACTTGTTCCTGTATGCTGTAGGAAGTAGAGCCAACTGTTGGTGAAAAGCTGTGTCGTCTCTGGCAGAAGATTGAGTCTGATGATGATGTTCTTTCTGGTCGTGACCAACGAGCTGGGCCCAGCGGAGGAAGTGGAGGAACCCAAACTGGTTCATCCAGTGGATCTGGGTCCAGTTCTGTTCCCCACTCTGGCGGACACATGACTCACTTTCCTGGCCGTCCTGGAATGCCCTACCCTCCCGTCTATCCACCGTATGGTTATCCCCCCATGAGCCATCACATGTTCCCCGGTGCCCATCCAGGAGATGCTAGGAGCCGTATACCCTCCCACCAGGCACTGTTCCACCCTCCAAGGTTAGAACTGCAGTCGATGTCTGGAGGTGGGCCTCCCCACCACCCTGGCACTGCCACTGGTGCTGGGTCCTACAGGCCAGCAAGGCCCTGGTGGAATATGCCCCCCGGTGCCCCCCATCCAGCGGCCTCGCACCCCAACCATCCCCCCACTCATATTCCTCCATTCTTCCCTCCCTACCCCCCACCCCACTACCACCATGCCCCTCCTTCGTTCCACCCTCCTCGCAACTCCAACACACACTATGGAGAAGTGGCCGACAATGTACCCACCTTTGTCCCCAGTAGTCAGTATGTCCCGACCAGCAATCCCAGTCCCAATTCAAGCTCAAATCCCTCATCTGGTACCCCGACAACAACGCCCCTCAGCTCCAACTCAAGCAATCTATTATCATCATCTTCCTCTTCCACGGCGAGTGGAGCTCACTCATCACCTCCGGTACACAGACCACCTGCTCGTAATGCATACTCTCAGCAGAGGGCCAGCCTTTTACGACAGAGGCAGGAGCAGCAGCGAAAACAACAGCAGCAACAACAGCAAGGAGCTGAGAAGAAGGGCCAACAACAGGTGGCTGCCTCAAATGACAAAAAGGAGGAGTCCACTCGCCAGCTAGAATCAAGCAAGAAATCACAAGCTCAAGGCTCGGTGTCTCAGTCGGCAGCTACTGGGGCTAATAATGAGAGGAAGTTGTTCCTGCATCAGTCGAGGAATGATCAGCTAAAGTCAACCAACCGGTCAAGCAAAGCTCAGCCTAGCAACGACAAGAAGGCCTCTCACAGCCAGCAAAACAGGCAAAGGGTGGAAAATAAGGAAGCAATATCAAATGAAATTTCTGGATCAGAAATAGAAAACAACAAGAGGCCAAAGTCGGAAGCCTCAAAACCAGCAGCCACTACTACTAAAGTGGCCAATGATGAGAAAGTGAAAGCTAAAAAGCTTGAGAGCGGTGAAGTGAATGGTAGTGGAGGTAGGGGGAAGAAAACCGAACAGGAGGAGGCTGTGGTTGCCACGACAATGGCATCTACATGAGTGGTGTTTGTGTGCTACGTTAAAGTAATAAAGTGCAGGGGCGTCCCCTTGCCTGTTGTGAAGTGTTTGTGTCTCGGTGGTTGGTAGTTTAAAACTAACTATAGTAGTTTAATAAAATCAAACTTTGTGTAGTTTCGTAGTCGTGCGTACGTCGATCCACCTAACCTAAAAAAGAACTTAAACCAAAAAATAGGAAAAAAAAACTGTGATCAAGTAAAGGATATCAATCGTATCTAGCTTTTAGTTTATGCAGCAAATTTGAACACTTTAGCTATCTATCTATACTCAAGTGGGGGTTACTGGTGTTAAAACAATACTACATTATCGGAAAAAATAAAGGACTTTCTTCTCTCTACTCATTTAAAGAATTGTAGCTCTGTCTGCCTACTATTATTAACTGTACCTGGTTGTGATCATTTGGACTCACTGGCCTCTTAAAAGAACTGAGATAAAGTGTTTATTTTAGGACAGCATGGACTGTTGTTGGTTGTTTAGGACATTTGCCAGCCACCACTGGCTATCTTCTGACCTCTGACCTCTGACCTCTGGCCTGACCTGCAGGACTATTGCCTACCTGCTTGGAGTGTGAAGGTTGTCAGTAAATGTTGGGGGTCTCTCTGATGATTCATTGAATATTTGATAGAGGGGGTTGAAGTGATTTGGTAGGGACTGTTCATTCTATCTCAAGGACTGCACCTTGTCAAATTTTATTTTTTAAATGGTTCCTTTTTAGTGCCTGGACTTTGCATAGAGCACTGTTTAAGGAACTACTCTCATTTTCTACCTCATTTATTTTCTTGCATACACATTCAACTTTTTTCCAGTTTCAAATCATTCTTTTTGTGATTAATTTGCATACGTGTCACCTTTTGCACAACCCCTTAATTTACAGAACACAGTAGGACTCTTATGTACATTTACAATTTCTTGCCCCTTTGAATTTGTCCTGTTATATGGTGTCCTATTTATACTTCCTATTGTATACACGCAATGTACTATTACTATTCCCAAAGCTCGCCCTTTGCAGTTTGCTTGAGCGTAGCATGTAATTCTGGCCACTGGAAAAAGGTAGATATTCACTGCATTCTGAGCTGAGCCTTACTTGCCTTAGATTTTGCCTACATATACTTGTGGCTTTGTTGTCTGTCACATTCATCCCACACACACACACACACACACACACACACACACACACACACACAAACGTCATTAATTTTTGTTGCTGTATAATAGCTACATGTATTGTCTGCAGTATAATGTATTTCCCAGTGATATACAATGTATTTGTTCCCGCCTCTAGTAAGCGGCAGCTGACTGAGGCCGATGCTCTGCTCAGCTCCAAGAAGAGGAAGGTTGAGGATCATTCCGGATCATCATCATCCTCGTCCCGCAAGTCTAGTCGTAAGTGACTGCTTGGGTACCACCATGCTTCTTTTCCCATACCACTCCACCCCACTCCCAGATATACTGTTGTAGTGTATGTGCCTCTTCCTCTGCCTGTTCACCCCCCCCTCGACCATTGTTGATATAGATTTAATTATTTTGCCGTCCATTTGAGATTGGGCGAATGATGTGGACTAGCTATTATCACTTATTTTGAAGTGCATGTACTCTGTGCAAGTTGGTAATGATTCTTATTAATGCTCACCACTTACACTATACATAGGTAATTAAGTGATGAATCTGTAATAGTATGTGCGTAGATTGTTAAGAGATGATAGTAATTACTTGATGTACCCTTGTTGGTGGCGCATGATGTACATGTAGATCGTCGTTCTGGTGAGAGTTCATCTCACAGTCGCTCTAGTGGGCACAGAGAGCGTGACCGTCATCATAGGAGTTCAGGGGAGGAGAGAATGAGGGGAGAGAGGAGGGTGGAGAGCAGGAGCAGCCATGGAGAAAGGAGGTCCCACCGCACAGTTAGGGAAGAAAAACGAAAATCAAGAAAGAGGTACATGTGTGAGCATCTGTTGTACATACCGTACCCTCGCGAAAGAGGACCCATGGGCGGTGCAACTTACATTGGGCCAAGATTGGGGAGTGGGCTGATATTCAAAGTATCAGTAACCCATGCTAGCTTCATAATTTGAATAGTAGCAGCGGCTACTATTGATTTCAGCCTTATGCAAGCATGGTTACAAATCCAGAGCAAGGGCAGCCGCAATACTTCACCATGTGTCATTGAGTGCAGCCCTATTAAGTGGGCGTGGCTACGATTGCTAGCCGTGTACGCTTGTTCATTTCTGCTGAAACGTGGCATAAAGCTAGCTAGGCTTAGTTTTACAGCTTTTTAGTGTGAGGTGAGGTTACATGAAACCCCTTTACTGGTCAAGAGTAATGTACTAGATAATTAGTATTACAATATCGAGATACACAACAATAGATAGAACCTAGATACACAAGAAACTAAGAGTAACTAACTCAGTAACTACACGAGGTCTAGCCACACTCACGTGACTCCTCAGGAATGTCATTACATAGTCTCCTTACATTTAGCCTGTTATTTATCAATCTTATTCGAAGTTCAGTCCTCATAAACCAGCCATTTGAGCTGTATTTTCAAGGGCAGCTACACATGGGCGCATATTCGAGTAAACACTAGACCTTAGCAGGAAATTGAGCCCAAAGTGGGGGGTGGACCAACATTCCATAGTGGGCCCTCTTTCGCGAGGGTACAGTACTGTAGAATCCTGCAATTACGCCCCCTCCTGCACTTTTAGCTCAAGGTCCTATATACCGTATTTCTTCTAAAAATTCGGCCCTTCTAATTATTCGGCACCCTTTACCGAATGATTGAATATAGTCTCTAATTTTTCGGCAAAGGTCGTCATGCGTATATGCTATAAATGGGAATGGAATGCGCATGCAGACAGAATGTTGAACATTAACCTCTAAAAATTCGGTGAAGCTGAAGCAATATTACTAGTGTCATGCAGGGCCTGTTTGGGGCGAGCCTGAGCTGAACCTCTGAAAGTCTCTGTCAGTAGCTGAGACTCGAAAACTTTAACAAAGCCATAGCACAATAGATCATGAAGACCACTGACACATATCCAAGCATACAATGAGAGACAGTCTCATAGTGCTATGTAGGCCTATACAGCTGCATGATAGCTAGTTCCCTCGACATAGTGTCTGCCAACAGTCAAGAGAAAATATAATTTTAGCCTGCCTGAATTGTCGGAGTCAGTTAGCAGCACGTCTATCTTTATCGCGTTCTTAGCTGGTCCTTGCGCTGTTGAGCTGACGACGAGCTCTGTCTCACTCTCTCCTCCTTTGGAGCCCGGCGCGGTACGGTATAGCTTGATACCAATGCAATGGTAGCTTACAATATACAGTGCGGCAGGCACGAGTGTAAATTTGCAATTCGCTAAATTAGAACGGCGTATATATGGCGTGTAGCCCAGGCATGAGAATGCGCAATAGAATATTTCGCACTTAAGTCCATAGAGCCATACTGGGCATATATTTTGCGTGACCGACGTTCCATAATAATAATATATATATATACAATTTGCGCACAGCTGTACCGTTTATGTGGGGCTCGCTCAGGCTCGTCCCAATTACTTTCATGCCAAATTTTTAGAAGAAATACGGTAGATAGTTTTATCTCTGACTATAAATGTCGATAGTAGCGACAATAAGTCAGATAAAAACAGTAGCTATAGCTAGCAAACTATAGCCATTTGTGTCATAAGATTTCTTGAGTTTTGCCCCTCGGCAATGGTCGTCACATGGAAATGTAAGGATCCCGTGTATAAGCCCCTTCCCCTGATGCTAGCATGCACAAAGGGGGGGGGGGGGGCGTAATCTCAGGATTCTCTACGGTACATTAAAAAAGCGTGTGATATGCATGATAGTCTCCTACGTTTTACGTTGTAAGTGTCCATGAACAGTAAACCGGAGCTCACCAGTTCTACCCATACACAATCACAACCAGTAAAGCAATTGGTTTTTTGTTATCGTTGTCAGCACAAATATCATCAGGTCTTGAGATGTATAGGCATTTCAGTGTTTTATCTGGTCCAAAAATTTAGGGGGGGAAACATGGGAAAAGTTGAAGTAATGGGTCGCCTTGGCAGCCCAAGGGGGTGGGTGCGGGGGGGTGGGGGGGGGGGGGAGAAACTAAACCATAAATTAATATTAATGTTCCCATAAAGGCACCTAAGTAACACTTCAACATAATTAGTCCAGGCAATATGTATGCATTTAATTGTGAAATCTCATGAATTTTGTAAATTTTGGGGGGGGGGGGGGGGGGGGGGGGAAACACACCCTGCTTGGCTCTATACAGATAAACCCCTGCATTTGAGTGACTCATAAGCACAATGGAGCCGTTGAAATCATCGAAAAACTTGCTTGATTATGCTTCGAATCTTTTGATAAGGCCCACAAGTGTTGCAAATGCTGTGTTTTGTTGGTCACGCCTATCAACTGCACCCCCATGTACTTTTTGCTCATGCGCACAATCTAGTATTTGTATATAATTATGTAGGTAAAGGAGTTAACAAGCACATATACTGGTGCACTGTATAGATAGATGCACAGCAGGATGCAGATGCAGTGCGTGGGATATGTGCTCTAGAGAGTTAGAGCTCTAACACCTATGTGAATCTGTAATATCTAAGTGCCTACCCTTGAGTGCACATGCCAACCTTCACTGTGTGACTGGTAATGATATTGCAGGTCTCGCTCTCATAGTTCAGACTCCTCTTTTGAGGATGACTTTGGCGTGAGAAAGGAGGTTCTTCTCCATGGCACATACGATGACTACATCAAGGAGTACAAGTCTCGCTCTGGTGGGGTGAGTGGTGGCTCCAGCAGCAGCAAGGGACAGCCCTCCATGGCCGACGTAGCCGCGGCCTACCAGAAGGCACTCACCCAGGTAGCCTCTGCACTACAGCACCAAGGATCCTCGAGCAAGGTGGGTGGGTAACACACACTTGCATGCATACTTTGGACATATACAGCTGGGGCCATAACCTGTCAGTGGACTATCTGTTGTAATGTCTAAGTCCATTGATGCTGAGAAGGAAGCTTCCGGTCAGCTCCCACTCGTACATGTACATGCACTGCTGATGAGACCAATACCATAAATCGCGAATATTTAGTGTCTAAATGTTTCGTGCAATAATTTTTTTTTGCATTTTCAGACAAACGACCCTGTACCGTATCAAGGGCTTATCGAGCTGCTGTAGGCGCCGCCTATGGCGGCTCGATAAGCCCTTGACCGTATTCATTGCGCATATATTTTTGCGCGTTTAATTTTTGCATAAGCCAGGCTATCTGAAAGTATTTTAATAACGAAATGTTTGCGGTTTACGGTAGTCTCATGGGGGGGGGGGGGGGGTCTTTTTTCCTATATTTGAGTGCATGGTGGTGGCTTGTGAATGAATGAAGTCTAAAGCGTAATAGCAAGTGTGCATACTCTTAATAATAATATTATCATCAAAAGCTTCATATCACTGCACAACCATTGTACATCCTTCTCACACTCACATAGATGGATTCCAGGACATACTCTCGACGTGTTGAAGAATTCCTTGAGAAGATGCGCAATGGTCAGCCAGTGAGCAGCAAGTCATCAAAATCATGAACCATCCCTCTGATATTATTTACATGATTCTACACGAACATCTTTTTGTGTCATTCACAGCAGTTATTAGTGTTGAGTATTACATTACGGAGGGTTTATCAAACCATACATATGGTATGTTATACATAAAGCATAGGTAGTAGTGGTTTACCTGAAATACACGAGACAGTTACTATAGTAAACCACGAGGGCGAAGCCCGAGTGGTTTGCATAGTAACTGTCGAGTGTATTTCAGTGGTAAGCCACTACTACCTATGTTTTATGTGGCTTGTATCATGTTCTAACTGCCAGCCATGTTCTAACTACCATGTTCTAACTTCCAATCATGTTCTAACTACTACTACCTGTGGTCTGGGTTAGATAAACTACAAGCGGTGCCTTTGATCTGTATGGCTTCCATGATACAAGTGGTGTTATGTTATTAAATTTTGTATTTTTTGATCAGGCTTGTCATTTTCTGACTCATTATGATCAAATTTTGGATGAGAAACATGTAATTCTATAGGGCTAGCTGTTGTTGCTATGTAGATGTAGATATAGACTCGGCACCAAAGTTCTTAGTACCGCAAATGCATGTAATTTTGGATTATAATAACATGACCTTGTATGTGATGTCACATCAATCCTTGTCGCTATGTATAGCAATGCTAGGAGGATAGACTCATCAGGGTCTATGTGCAGACTGCTACAGGATACACAGATTTTATCCTAGAGCTTTGCGTTACTAAAGAGTTTATCATTTTGCAAGTTTGACACAATGCAGTGCATAGCCTTGCCCCACCTATCCCATTAGGCCAACCGTAGGTTACTACAATTTCATGAAAATCAACATTTTAATTGTAACACTGGTTTATTTCTATGCTAAAATATACTAATAGCTATGGGCTTGCTCCTAGGTTTCAGTTACATGACTGCATCACACCACAAAAGTACTGCTAGTAAAGTTACAGATTCTTCTCAATTTCTTGCCTGATTTTAGGCTCACTGGCTCCAACCACCTCACCAACCTGTGTGTGGTGGGTTAGTGGGTGTGTGCAAGTAAATGTGAGGGAGGGAGGGAGAGGGACTGTAGTATCTACTCACCTTGTTGCCATTTTTGAAAAGCTTAAATGTTGGCATAGCTGAGATTCCATACTTTTCAGCAGTCTCCTACAACATATAAAAATTATTGTACCAGTTCTAAGCAGGGGCGGATCCAGAGGGGGTTCGATGGGCTTGAACGAACCCCCTTTCTGATTAGCTGTCTAGTACTTAGCCTGCATAGTAGTGTAAACTCTAAGCTTCATAGAACCCCACATGCCTTTAGCCAGCTAAAGTACTAAAGCCTCTGTTTTTAGCTCATCTATTTGGATGTTTCTTAGTGATATTTGGTCGATTTGAAGTCTTGGAGCTCATCACAAGACCTCGAACACGCAATCTAGCAAGAAATGGACGTGATCAACCTGCAAAGTGGGCGTGGCTTAAAATTCACGCGCGCTCTGATAAATCCTGGATCCACCCCTGCTAAGGCTTGAGTTACGTTATGGATGTTGAAACAAGCATGGCTGCTCTGATAGGGCCTATTGACCATATTCACATTAAGCACCACACACTAAGCGGTAGTGGGGTAGCCTTGTCCCCAGATCCCTCCCTATTTTATATACATGGAAGAAGAGTCTGTTGCACACCAATTGCACATGTACCCATTTGTATCAAGAATCGGGGTACACTGTATACTATAATATTCTCATTATCAGTCTATGTCCTCCAGCCTTGTCTGCTTGCACATGACCATGCAGTGAATACACAATGTTAGCTCAATGAGTTTGTCTGAGAGGTTGGCAGGCAAGCGAAAACGAAGAAACTTACCCCAGTGCCTACTATCTGATCTATGGATTTATTATTATCATGTAATTTGGTGTGGAGACTTCTCCCTTCTCTCTTTCTATCTCCCCCCCCCCCCGCCCCCCCACACACACACAACCAACTTACGTCGTTTTCGTCCACATTGACCTTGAGGAACACTGCATTAGTGAACTCATTACTCATTGCCTGCACATTCAGATGACCATAAGAACCAGTCATCAAATGTTGCTGAATAAATCATTTTCAATGACAATGTGTGTACTGTACATGTGTATGGCAGATAATTTTCGTGGGTGTTAATTTTCGTGGAAAGTCCAAAAAGGCTCTCAAAATTTATTTTCGTGGTTTTAAATTTAGTGACAGCAACCAATCCAGGGGCGTGGCACTGCACAAGCGATGATGTAATCAATACACATGCTTGATCTCGCTTGCAATCTTCTTTGTTACTAAGCCATACCTACAGAGACTTGGACAAATAGTATGAGATAGAAGAATATTAGTGTCAAAGACGTTATCAGCTGGATAACAGTGGCTGCCATACGGTATCTTGAAAATGCCATAAGTAAGCCTATCAATATTGGTGCCTCCTTTTCAATAAGGTATATATGAACGTAGCGGCTAGCATTACATTGTACAGTAGGTCGGGTTTTAGCTTTTTGTAGTACGAGTTTGGTGTGTGCATGCAAGCCACATCCCTCAATCTGAGTACGAGGGTGTGGCCTGAGTGATATTTGGGATATGGGCTATAAATAGAATGCAATGCTTGGTAGCTACCTCAATCATGTGAGTCCAATTGTGCGCAAAATATTACAGCTATATAGCAGATCTGCAGAGGTTTGAAGGTACCGTAAATTGTGAATATTTCGTTGTTGAAATATTTTTGGACAGCCTGGCTTATGTGAAGCAAGTATGATCTTATGTGTCCTTGCATTATGATAATATTATACAAGAAAAATCTGGTGCATCTACTAAACAGCTGCATCAGCATTGCAGGGATAAAAATTGAGTGCGTGTTTGAGTGTTGCATAAAAACTAATATACATCATGTGTTTTGGCATTCATAACTAGAGCTCTCTAGAGCACATACCCCGCATGCTGCATCTGCATCCTGCAGTGCATCTATCGTGTGCTTGTTGACGACCTTTACATATACCGGATGGCGGGTAATTTTTGTGGGGTGCTAATTTTCGTTATTGGCAGTCACGAAATTTTCCCACCCCCGAAAATTAATGCCTACGGTGATATGGTACTATGCGAGTCCATGATGATGGGCGTGCCCACAAATATCGTGGCAGCGCAGCCAACACTTTCCAGTATAGCAAGCAACAGTAACCACTGTCATCCAGCTGATAGCATCTTCGACACTAATATTCTTCTATCTCACGCTATTTGTCCAAGTCTCTGTAGGTATGACTTAGTAACAAAGAAGATCGCGAGCGTGTGTATCGATTACATCATCGCTTGTGCAGCAGTGCCACACCCCTGGACTGGTTGCTGTCACGAAATTTAAAATCACAAAAATTAATTGAGGGCCTTTTCGGACTTTCCACGAAAATTAGACCCCACGAAAATTACCCGCCATACGGTATGTGATATTATATATGGTAGGTTTTGCACATGAGCAGAAATCACATGGGATGTGGTTGATAGGTGTGGCCAACAAAAATACAGTGTTTGCGACACTCATGGGCCTGACAAACGATTCGAAGCATAATGAAGCACTTTTTTTTGAAGATTTCAATTGATTTGTTGTGCTTACAAGTTGCTCTAGCTCTGATGCCTAGATCTTGAAATCTGGCAATTTTTGTGCTAATGACAATGACAACAGATGGTCAAACCCATTGCTTTACTCCTTGCTGTGCATGTGCATGCGGGGTAATAATACACTTACTTCAATTTTGGGTGCTATCATCTTGCAAGGTCCACACCAGTCAGCAAAAAAGTCCACCACGACCAATTTGTCTCCGGCATCTGACAATTCCTTTTGGAAATCAGCCTGAAAGTTAGCAGCAAAATTCAAGTCATGATTGTTTACCTTAAGTAATATTCAAATTAAAAATAATAGTTCACATGTGCACTGTGCTGTGTACATATGCAATCAAATTCAGCTATAGTATCTTTCAGTTTTATAGCATGTCAGTATTACAACCTACATGTATCATGATTGCAAGTGGCAATAACTCAGACCTTGAGATCTAGATATCAAGGGGACAGTCGAGTCAAAATTGCATGACTATTGTAATACACTTGTTTCTTGCCTTGAATTAAGGGGTGTGGCCAATGAAATTGCCAATAATAAGTGAGGATGCGGGTGCCAAAATAACATGTGGGTGGGGGACGGGAAACAATTTTATTATAAGTGATAGATGTACTATTGCATGCAGACCTGTTTTATGACTTGACGACCCGTGAGCTTGAGCATGCGCAGTTGCATCAGCACATGCCAACAGAGTGGGTGTGGTTGATAAACCACAGGCATGCTGAACTGAAAATGCACGATTTGTAGCTCTAGAAAGCCTTTTTGAGCAATACGTACAAACCAGTCTATCACCGACAGATGTCTAGAATGTGAGATCTGGCGATTTTCGTGCTGATGATGACGACGACAGACATACAAACCGATTGTTTTACCCCTTGCGCATGCATGCGGGGTAAAAATGACAAAAATATTAAGTGACCGATCTTTGGTTCTCAAGGGCCACAAACACAAAGTGCCCCACCTAAGCAGTCCATAACAAATGACTTGTTGGACTTGCTAACTGCATGTACTTCTTAAACATTCCAAATACAGCTCAAGTGCTTTGCTACCTGCCATATAGCAGCCCATAGCTAGATGATTGCAGCAACTATGAGGACTTGTTAACGATTGTAGCAACTTGGAGGACCTGTTTAACGACGTTTGGGGTGTGGCCAAACTCCTTGACATGGTTTGTGTTCATACATCAGTGTGCTCCCCTTAAGCTTCCTTAGATCCCGGATCCCTCAATCGCACCCAAGGTATTAGTATGCACAGTCTTAGCTAGGCATGATAATGCATGGTACATGTAGGCCACAGATGTCACATGTGAGTGCCCATGACACACTGAGCTCTAGAGGCACTCTAATTTGTGCACCTCTATAGTGATGCCAAGGGTAATTATCTCTCCTTAGCCCCACCCTCTAATGCAATGTATAGGGAATAAATTAATGTGGTCATTCAAATACACTTTGAATATGAGAATGCACGTTGACTGGTCAAACTGCAGGTCTGATCTGCGGGATCAGGATCTTCATTTGGCATGTCTATTGTAGTAGTAATCATATGTGTATAATATTATATTATATACTGCATGATGCTCTGAAAATTATCTCCCCAGTACCAATTTACTTTTCTGTGGTTATGAGGTAATTGTGGTGTAATCTATGATGAAATTATGATGAAATTATGATGCAACCTATGAGGTAATTATGAAAAAATCCAGGGCCTCGCTGGAGCCTTTCTGGGACTTGAAAATCAGTAAATATGTAGAGTATCTTACGCGTGTATCCAGCTAATAGATTACAAGCTGAGCGCTACTTTCTCTGAGAAGTATTGTTGGTTGAACTTCACGTGTTTTCTTGGCTTACGTAATGCCGTGGATAAATAAAGCTAGCCTTACGCTATATATAGCACGCATCATTGTCACAAGGGGCTGGCCCGCGCACGACTGCAGCAGCATGACCAACCTGAAATTCGGAAGGAATACTGTGCTGTCGAGTTCGTCTCTGTGATTGAAGCATCGAAACATGTCACTATCAAGGCTGAGAGTCGATCTCAGACGCCATCTCCATGATTTCTGGGGCGAGCATTGATCGATGTGTACGCATTCTATTGACGACCTTTTACCACATGCACCATTATACTATGCAGCTACTGGGGAGATGGTCAAGGGTTCATATAATATATAAAGTGGGAAACGTGGTAGCGAGGATACGAATGTATATATATTTTTTATCTATAGCTAGCACAGTTTGCTGTGAGTTAGGATGACTATTACCTGTACCTGCAATGACAGCATATTAGACACACTTAGTAATTAATGCCTCTACAATGTCCTTATTAAAATTAATGTCACGGCAACTATGCAATGGAATGGCCAATAACCACATGTACGTATACGCATACGTACATGGCAACACATTCTGATATACTTGATTTTTACAAGCCACATGGTCAAAACATTTTGTACACTATTTCCAAATCTTCCAAGTTATTAGCCACGCAGCCAATCATTAATAGCTATCACACATTAAATCACAGCTGTTGCCTCTGCCAGAGCAGTGGTCTCACTGACCACATTGAGACTGCGTCATATGACCTTTACCAGTGATTGAACTGTGACCATTTAGAGTATACAATAATCAATAGATCTCTATTCAGCTCTGCAATATAATAATTACCCCGCGCACATGCGCAAGGGGGTAAAGTAATCGGTCGTGTCATCGTTGTTGTTGTTGTTGTAGTCGTTAGCAGAAAAGTCGCCATATCTCGAGGTCTAGGCACCTGAGCGACTAGTAAGCACAATGAATCAGTTGCATTTGGCGAAAAATGGGTTTCAGTGTGCTTCGAATCGAGGGATATGATCCACGAGTGTCACAAATAGTGCCTTTTTGTTAGCCTTCGTAACCACGCCTATCGACAGTGCCCACTCAATGCATTATACATGCAGGCCTTGTGCTTCTGCTCATATGCATAATAAATATTATGTACTGGTAAAGGTCGTCAATAATGCTAGTGGCACTCGTTTGGCTGGTAGCTATCCGCAGACTGGAATGCAAAGCCCCATCGAATTAGAATGTAAGATACCTACATCTACCTAGTCTATAGATCTGGTGCAGAGAGAGTCAGTGGTGTTTTGGCTGATATCATATCACCAAGAGCCCTATATTATTATACAACCAAGGGCTTGTGGGGTCTATAAGCCCTTGATACAATCAAGCAGCAACAAAAGTAGATCTATAGATTGCGCGCGGGGTATGTGCTCTATAGAGCTCTAGTTATGATAGTATTAGCTAGCCCACCACTTTAGCTGTGTTCAGCAGTTGGCTTCCTTCTTTCTCAAGTGAGCTAACAACTACCGATGTATTGTTTCAGATATAGTTATGTCATACGATGATATATTATACACACTAGTGACTACTATGGTAACATGGTATAGGATATCAAATATTTGATACAAAAATGTATCACATAAAAAATTTGGACATGAGATTGATATTCACAACTTATAGTATGCCCTAGCTAGTCACCCTGTTTTTTTTTAATGATGCACGTAGTCATATATTTCAGCCCCTAATCCCTGCATGGGGAAGGGGCTGGTGACAGGTTTTTTTGGTAGTGCAGGCGCATGACTTAACCATAATGTAATGCAATCATCATAATATGCCAGTGAATACGAAATCGTAGAGCTGCATTAATACTCTGATAGCCTAGCCTTAAAGCAACATGATAGCTGACCTACATCTAATACAATATTGCTATACCCAACAGGATGCGAAATTCTAGACCTGCAATTCTGATTGGCTTGCATGAAAACAAGATTTGCTAAGCTTCCAAAACATCATACCCTCTACCTTGCAGAGAGTGAAGTCTGCCAGGGGACAGGACAGTGCTGCATACTGAAAAGCTGGGAGGAACCTGGGGACAAGGCTAAGTATACCTGTGATTTAGCTCACTCGAGAAAGAAGGAAGTTGATTGGAGTTACAGCTAAAGGGATGGGGGAACAGGGCCAGGGAAATTGAGTGCTACTAGCATCTTCAGGCATCATAGCAGAGTGACAAAAAACAGTCCTTTCATTCAACAGAGGAAGAGTGGGATTGAAACCTGGTGGCTTGAATGCTGATACTACCCACTGTCAACCTCTAGCCCTTGGATATCTTCTGGATGGTAACCACTTTCTGCTAATTATATTTCTTACTGTGCTCTATCTCTCTCAACTCTTGGTACATGTAAGCTCTAGACAGTAACATAAAGGTATCAACATCATGTATACAGCCCAGCAGAATGGATATTGGTATAGCATCTGAATAGCTAGCCCCCAGGATGTGAAATATGAGAGTCAAGATACCATGTCATGACCAGCCATCCTCAGAGCTAGACCACCAGTGGTGGTCACAAGACATCCTCTATAGGGGTCACGCAACAACCATCACTAGATACGTATGTCTTCTAGGAATGCACCTCAATGGTTCAATTTGTGTCTTCATTAAATTTTGTATATCCCACTAGATTTCCTGGCCATGGATTGATTCTAGAACATAAACTCTCTTCCAGAGCAGAGCAGACTGGCCATGCAATAGCTACCCATTAGCTGCATGGCCAGGTCATGGGATCTATAGTAAGTATGCTCCTACTATCATGGCGCACCATCCTAGGATGGGGAGGCCATAGCTAGGATTCTTCTATGGGCTGAGTCTTAGCCTGCTGCATCTCCAAGGTGAATCATTATGACAAACATGCTTCCTACCAATTATAACAAGGAATATGTGTGCAGTCAATGACATGTGCCCAAGCGACAGAGAGGATATGGACTGGGTAGAATCCTTCATATCAAACATTTTCCAGGAACTGTTTATATTCAGACACACATGCAGCATACATAC
The DNA here is from genome assembly GCA_963930775.1 of Cliona cf. orientalis. Taxonomy (NCBI): domain Eukaryota; kingdom Metazoa; phylum Porifera; class Demospongiae; order Clionaida; family Clionaidae; genus Cliona; species Cliona cf. orientalis. Next base: position 4,463,291 of record OZ005703.1, read on the forward strand.
ACATGTACAGTAGTTACATGCACATCAAGTGATTTGTGCATATCAATAGATATGGGTATACCCCCCCCCCCCCCCCCCCCCCCCCGTATGTTAAGATCTGAGCAGAATAACAAGGTTTATCATTCCAACAAGTACGCCAGAATCAAAATTAACATGGATTCCAACAAAGTATACGTAGGAGACGTTATTTCCAATAAGATAAGAACTATAATGAACTTAAAGAGCATGCGCAGTTAATATACACAATCATAATTAAATTTTATACATGCATGTATGCCTATAACATGCATGGCTACATGTATGTATGCATGAGACCACTAACAATAATCAACCTCATTCATGGGATGGGATGAAACTCATAGTAAAGGAGGTGCAGGTTTGTACAACGTGGTATATCAGTCACACCATACGGCTATATAGCCAAGTAAACAGCAGGTAGTCGACAGCAAATGAATCTAGTCAGAGTTTAGCTTGTCACTCCCACTATAATAAGCACACCTTAAAGGTCATGCAGCTTATATGCATATCACCTCAACAATGATAATGCCATAATAATATTATTTGGACTACAAAATTGTACACATTACAACCAGTCTGGACTGGATATCCAAGTACTCTGTCCATGATCCTAGTTATGCACTAAACCATGAGTGAAATAATCAGGGGCGTACCCAGAATTATGTGTAGGGGGTTTCTAAGCAATAATTATTTCGTGCAAAAATTTGGTGACCACACTATCTAATTAATGATCACCATTTATAGCAAAGGTTTAGCCCCTGATAATGACACAAACGAACAGGGAATTGAAAATAGTGAGGTTCCACTGTATGTACATGTATGTGGTGTGGTGAAATCTTAGAATGTTGCTGTGGAGAGTCCCCATGATAGTATACAGCTTCAAATACACGCCACTTCAAATAGGGATATGTTTTATTCATGTATACGTACAGCCTCTTTGTAATGCTTGTGGGCTCTCCTGGTATGAAAGCCTGCCCTGTTGTACCACTCTTATGCCGCCTTGTAGACACTGCTGCTCCTATGCTGGATCCCCAAACCATGATCAACATGATCAATAATCAAGGCAGATAAACTAAGGCTGCTATGTCTCACAAAGATAGTCTCTGTGACTTGTGTACAAGTGAGAATGGAGAGGGACAGTTTGGGAGGCTATTTGACCTGTGGATGGTGTCCAGTGTATATAAGCAGAGAGTAGCTAGCTTTCCGTGGTTTGATGGCTACAATATGCAACTTGCTGTCACTACTATTGCCACAGGTGTACATGTACATGTAGATGTGAATCTTAATAGTGAATTAACAAACAAGGATAAGGAATAACCTAACACTATAAAATAGCCAAGTACAGGAGTAGATAAGGCACTTCGGATTTAGTGAGTGTACAAATGGCCACAATAATATAACTATACCTGTGAAATAACACTTGACATTGTACATAACACTTATTGGAGCGTCAGGTGTGTGATAGAAGGCTCATGCGTTTCATATAATATACATGTACACCAGCTCAGAAAGTAGAACCTGCGACAGGGATGTAATGCACACTAAGAAAAGCATGCACTACAGTTCCACCAAAAGAATGTTATAATGCAGCAGCTATACAAATTACAGTCAGTTTTGTAATAGGGAGATAGCTAGTACATAGCCAACAAAAAAGCACTATTTGTGACGCTCGTGGACCGTGTCCTAGATTTGAAGCATACTGAAGCCAATTTTTCGCCAAATTTGTTTGATTCATTATGCTTACAGGTATTACGATTTTTGTGCTCACAACTTAACTTTAACTTTACCCCTTGCACATGCGTGTGGGGTAATTACAACACATACATGTACTTCATTGGATATCAGCATTATATGCTGTATACCTATAAAATTTGAAAAAAATATATAACTACTCGTCACGTACGCTGACTGTTTGTCTATAAGGTCCTGGATTTGTAATTTCATGGCAGCCACAGCGGAACCATTAAGTTATGGGATATAGCAGGACCATATTGAAATGGCCACAGTACATAGGTGCTCTTCATCAGGAGAATACTGTGACAACCCTTTCCAGTCACTGTGTATCAGATGTTTGACAGATCAGTGTCTCCGAGTACTGAAAGCCTTAGATATTGCTAGTAAGGTAGATTTGATGACATGTCACTATCAGCAGAGAAAACTGTTAGTAGGAAATAGCATGATGAAGCTACATGTACCTACTGTACCCATAACACTGAGTTTCATAAAAAAAACTTGCAGCTTCATCCTTTTCTATTTCCTTAGCAGAGAATTTCATTTTTGGCATGCGTAAATTCTGACTCATGCTTCTTTACTATTACATGTCAGCAGATGCATTCCATACTGTACCACAATTTTCTTGACGCGTTAACTGCAAATGACACACATTGATCACCTCATGCTATGTGCATGCCATATCACATGCTTATGGTATTGTGCTAGAACAACGTTGAATATACTGCATTTAATAGCAGCCATCATCAAAATATCATAGGCGTAGCAGTAGTTTTGATAGTGGTAAGGCAAATTGTGTCACATAATGTCATTCGTAGGTGTGTCCTTATGTGCCGCACGTAATACGATCGTCGGAATTGATAAAGAAAGTTTACCAATGGGCTAGCTCAGGCACTTCTTCGAGTGAGATTCTGATTTATTCAAACTATGACAGTATTATGTATTGTGATACCTCAAAATATTGGTCCGGCGAGGCCTGGGAACGAGGCTAGGCGAGCACCTGACCTGCTGGACTGCCTACTATGCCTATGATTATTATCCACACCTTGTACCATACACTTGCATATTGCTGACTCTAACACACATGCTTGCGATATGAAGCTGATCAGATCCTAGCCTCTTGGGGACAAGGCAAATCAGATCCTCTCCTTTCGTGAGGCCTGACCTGCACAACTGTTGTAGTTTTACTTGGAAATCTTTGGTCGTATCAGCATGCTAAAAGAGTGGGTGTGGTCGATAAACCACAGGCATATTGAACAGAAAATGCACAATTTGTAGCACTAGTATACCTTTTTGAGCAATTCGAAGCCCGTACAAACCAGTTTTTCACTGATATCTACCGATTGGTTGCGCTTACAGCATGCACAGATGCCTAGAACTCGAGATCTGGCGATTTTCGTGCCGACGACAACAGACGGACAAACCGATTGCTTTACCCCTAGCGTTATGGAGCGCCATAGTGGACAAAATTCATAATTGTACAATCGCATCGATGTTTTCATATATGACATCGATGTCTCGATCACCGATGTTCATGTATCGATCATCGATGTCGACGTTTCGATCACTGATGTTAATGTATCGATCATCGATGTCGACGTTTCGATCTTGGATAGCTATGATTCGATCTCTTCTATTGATGTGGATGTTAGCTGCTGCGATATACGTTTGCTATCGCTATCACTAATGTCTATGTTTCCAACTTCGTAGGAGGGGCTGGCGCGACTAACCGCGTACCGTGCATGCACGAGTAAGGGCCTAGGGGTGTGTCATGTCATGCGCACGCATTCTGTCCCCAGACCTCCGAAGATGGAAAGACGATAGTGATATTGTATATCGATATAATATACAGCAGCCAACATCCACGTCAATAGAGGAGATCGAAACATAGCTATCCAAGATCGAAACGTCGACATCGATGATCGATACATGAACATCGGTGATCGAGACGTCGATGTCATATATGAAAACATCGATACGATTGTACAATCATGAATTTTGTCCACTATGGCGCTCCATATACTGTATGCACGCGGGGTAATTAAATGGACTTGAAGAGCATGCAGGTCTGACAATGTAGTGTAGGAACATAATATTAAAGGTGGGGTGGTAAGTTTCAGAAAACAAAGGGGCAGCCCCTGGAGCCCCATTGGTTTCTACACCTATGGACAGTAACATTGATAGAGTGATTGGCACGGACGGTGAACTAGAAAAATGTCTGGAGAGAGCATGATACACAGCAGACCCTGTAAATATTTAACATGACTAAGATATTATACTAAGACATGCATGAGGCAACCAAGCCACGCAAACTCACCAAAGTATTGACCAACTTAACGCCCATGTTCTTTTCTTTTAGTCTCGCTTGATTTACTCAGGGAAAGGTAGCTGCAGGTCCGTAGCGCTAGCGGTGGTTGGAAACCCTCGAGGTTTTATAAACTGTCACCTAGTCTGAGATGACCTCCAGTTAATATCCGGCGTCCGCAGATACCGGAAGTCACGATACAGCTATATATATAGCTATTAATTAACGCTTCGCTGTATACAACTCTGGGACCATGTGACTATTATAGTAATGATTCCTACCTGGCATTTGCACCGAGTCTCATGATGTGCATATTTAATACATCACCCATAGAGTGTTGTGCGTAAACCCAGCCCTACTAAAGTGTCCAATATGCATTTACCTGTAATGATTCTGTATACTTTATTATGGCTAATTATTAGATTACATGCATGTACTCCAAAATTCATCATCAATCTATATGCAAGAATTTGCATTGTGGAATGGGACATAGGGACGAGGCAAGGCATAGATTATATATTCCCCTCGGGCAAGGTCTGTAGCATTTACTTAATAATTATGAAAACATGGGATATGAGGTTACTGCAGGTCATGATCTTTTGAAATTATAGGCTGAATTTTGCTCAGCAAGTATATGCAAATTTTCTATATTATTATGTCATACAGCCTCGTACCCAGGCTCAGATATTTCAACATGCGTGGTTGTATATCCAACACAATCATGCAAAAAATAAATAATTATTAGTTAAGGGTGAATGTTGATACACTGAAAGGAGATAGCTACATGATTGATAGTAGCAAAGAATAAAAATACTCAAAGATGTACATGTGTATTGATAAAGTAATTATTCAGTCACACTGATGATAAAAAATGGAAGGCTAATTTGCTTACAAAATACACGTGCTAATTGTTTCACTTGTACTTGAGAACCGTTTCCCTGAGAATGCCCTCCACAGCACCAGTAACTCTGGCAACCTAGTGATAGTTATTTGAATATTATGATGTTGAGAGGAAGAAAGATGGAGGGGAGAGGCAGAGGAGAAAGAGACGGAGGAGAGAAGAGAGAGAGGGGAGAGGAGAGAAAAGGGGATAGGAAAGGAGAGGAGAGAAGGGCAGCTAGGAAAGGGGGAGGAAGAGAAAAAGGCAGTGGTATAGCCAGAAAAGTTGCACGTTTTAAAACTTAAGAGCAAAAATCTTCTGGTTCGTTTATAAGGACCTCTTGCTCAACTGTAGGTGAGACCAACTGGCTAGCACAGGTAGGGTTTTAAAATCTTGAGGGGGAAGCATGTGGCTGCCATACCTACCCCAGGGGTGCGTGCTAATACCTCCAGTATGGAGCACGAAAACTTAAGCCAGGAGCGCATATGCGCTCCTGCTTAAGCATATTTAGCTCTACAGTCTAAGCCACAATACTTGTAATCAACGCTTCTGGAGATCTGATTTCCAGGCTTCAGGTGAGAAGAATAAAATTTGTATTGAACAAAAGCATCAAGATGAAGATTAAATGACTCTCAAATCAAACAAGTGCAAATTAGCTATGATTTCCCATATGGAGAGGAGATTGTCATAAATGGCATATAGGAATACCCTCTTTTATCTTGCTTCATAACTATGTGTAGCTACACAAGGTTGTAGGAAGAATTAAAGCCCAACAATGCTCCATGCATAGCAACCAAGAAAAGCGTCAGGAACAATGGCACTAACAATAACAGTAGAGAGAGCCATGCATATTGCCATGTGAATGGAGGTACATGTGAGTAGCATGTTCAAGTTAGCTACTGTCTTTTCACTAACTTACCTCTTTGCTATTTCTAAAGAGTACGAACGCAGGGATGCCATTGATGAGGTATTTGTCACTCACTGCCTGCAAAGCAATGTATAGTATATAGTAGTACTACTTATTACTTCCATGAACATGGTAGCTACTGTACAGCCGGAAAATTTGGCAGGTACATTATAGGTGGTCTTTTTATGCAACTACCAAATTAAAAATCTGCCAAAAATTTGTGGCCATCCTGTTATGGAACCGCCAATTAAAACATTTTTGCAATGATGATTTGGGCCTTAACTGCCAATTCCGGCTGCACGGTATCCGGACTGCTTCTTTAATATTAATACACAGTACTAAAATTAAAAACAATAGCAACAATTGTTATGGAAAGATACACTTCCTAAGGCAACATTGGAAACCTATTAATTGGTAAGACACCCAGCAGGAACTACGATACATACATTGTAATATAAATCTCATGACTCACTGGATCTTTGTCGGTATCAATCCTTAAGAATTTTACATCTGCAAATTCCTCAGACATGCTCTGCAATAATTAGAAAAAAATTATGATGTACACTATACAGTGCACTTGGTACATACATGTATGCAACGTGTATATATGCATAGTATAATAATAAATTATGCAGCTGACAGTGCATGCTCATTGGCTAATTCCGTTTATAGAAGGCCAAAGAGGATTAACGTTGGACAGGATGAGACAATAAGAGTGTATTATTATTATTGTGGTGTCAGCACAATAATTATTGGCCTGAGTGTAGCATTAAAGGGTATATTACACATTCCAGAAGAGAAAACATGGTGGTGGGGGGGGGGGGGGGGGGTGGCTAATTTTCATGGAAAGTCAGTCCGACAGAAAGCCCGCAGAAGTAGCAGTCTAAGGGTACGGTACTACGCCAATGATCATAGAACAGCACAAGCAAGAAAATAATATTATTGAAGACACCGTTGCCTGGTCTGGATGACAGTGTCCATCTGTATACGTAGCAATCGTTATTTGCCATACCCTTCAGCAATGCAATTAATTTTGGTGCAGTATGCAAAGAATGATTACAAATACATTTTGGCATGTGCTAGATATGAGCTCCTAACTCTCTTCACGTCATTGACTTACTTCTATCCTTGGTCCTATTGCCTTGCATGGGTCACACCAGTCAGCGTAGAACTCCAACACCACCAGCCTGTCATCAGCATCGTTGAACTCTTTATCTAGACCCTGAAAGAAGATCGGACGGCATGATCCAACAGCAAATTCCCCTGAAGCACTAGCTATGGTATCATCAACCATGCAATCGAATCCCGACCCACCATTGAATCTCGGCTACACGCACTAGCTACCATGTAGTCTGGGGTACCAGAAAGCAAATGGATGAACTAGGTCGGCGTTGACTGCAGCTAGAGTGAACTTACGGATGCCACAACAAGTACAACAGGCATCTTCTTCACTTGTCTCGTACCCAGCTGTAGTAAGCAACTATTTGGCTACGTAGCTACACCCCTGATGTAAATGGCTGGCCCTTGCCTCGTCCCTGCAAATGAACACCTAGCAATTGGAAGTATGTTGGGAAGTACCACATACCACAAAGCCCTCAGCTGGTTCCATGCGGAAGCACTATACCACATCAATGAAACGAGTGAACACTGTCAAATAGAATAATACACCACACAAAAATAGTCATGTAAGGCATAAAAAAAGAAGATAAACTGTCTAGATAAGATAAAGAAATTTAGGTATTTGCTAGATCAATTGCATGATGCTGGTATTTGTGGGCAGAGGATGAATAAGGTGGGCTGCTGTCGTACATGAAACACGGTGCGACATGTGATCAGCTAGAAATCAGCATCTAGTGTGAAGACATGCTCAGTTTTGTCGGACATGACACCAGTCTTTTGGTACTCTCCTACTCTCTTCTCAAAGAAATTAGTCTTCCCCTCAAGAGAAATGTTCTCCATAAAGTCAAATGGATTCTCAACATTGTAAATCTATAAGAGGGAACACAATAATTATCTTCATGGTATGCTGACAAAATCAGTAGTTACCTTAGGTTGCTGTAGGGCCACCAGCAGTCTGTCAGCAACAAATTCAATGTACTGTCTCATCAGTCCACAGTTCATGCCAATCAAGTTCACAGGAAGAGCATCCGTTAGAAACTGTATTGTTAACATCAAGAAGGTTATAGCTCGTCACTTGTCCTAATTTTCTTCTCTCCACACATACACACAATTTGTTTTACCTCTTGTTCGATCTTGACGGCGTCACAGATGATGTCTCTGATTCTCTCTGGAGATGGTTTGTACTTTAGCTTTGTGTAGAGCAGGCAGGCAAAGTCACAGTGCAGCCCCTCGTCTCTGCTGATCAGTTCATTGGAGAAAGTTAGGCCAGGCATTAGACCACTGTAGCAGGGAAGGAGAATGAAAAACAGTTATTCACAGCAAGATACATGTTGATACACTGACCACGGTTGAACAGGTATATATTGTAGTGTCCCGGGTAAGGGCCCATGGGCACTTAAATGTACATCATGATTTTGACTCTGATCTGGGATATAAATTCCATGTTTGTATAGAAGCTGCCACATTGACCCCTTGAAATGCAGTACACGGGTGCTTACCTGGGAGTGGGCACTTGCCCGGGAGACTATGGTACATGCCAACATGTAAATTATTTTTACCGTTTTTTCAGCCAGAAGATTGATGCAAATGAGCCCGAGAAGAAGATGCCCTCCACAGCAGCAAAGGCTATGATCCTCTCTCCAAAGGTGGCAGTGGTAGAGCCAATCCACTTCAACGCCCACTCTGCCTTTTTCTTCACACATGGCACTGGAGAGGAAAAAGAATGTTGTGCAAAAGTTACATTGCATGTCGTGTTATCTTTTTCTCAACCAGGCATATGTCCAGGATTGCCATAGGGTGTCCTGGGGTTAGAGGATGGGTATGGGGATAGGGTTAAGGCATTAGGGGACCAGGATATCTCAGGACGTTTGCTGGCATCCCTGCTCAACAGCTATTTAGTCTTCACAGGATTACATTCAGGGTTATAGGATTAAGTGACGTTATTTTGGAGGGGGGTATTAAAAACAGTAGACTCCCCCTGGCCATATGGAATGTAATCCTTTCATTGTGGTCTGGTTAGAAGATTCTTACATGTCTCAATGGCATTGAAGAGGTACTCCCTCTCTGATGGATCACGGATGTAGGTGTCAATCAATAAACTGTACATCTCCGAGTGGATGTTCTCAATGGCAATCTGAAACCCATAGAAGCACCTTGCCTCAGAGACCTGTACCTCTGCACTAAACCGCTCCACCAGGTTCTCATTCACAATACCATCACTCGCAGCAAAGAATGCCAACACATGCTTGATGAAGTGACGCTCTTCAGGCTGGGGAAAAACGCAATATTATATGGTATGTGTAACTCAGCTGGCAATCAATTCCACAATGTATGTATGCCTACAAGCAAGAAATTGCCTGTCCCCACTACAACGTACCTTTAGCCCATCCCAGTCAGCCAAGTCTTTCGACAGATCAACCTCTTCAGCAGTCCAGAATGAAGCTGGGTGGGCGGCAATTAGAATGATAATTAGGTTTAATTAAAGCGGAAACGGAAAGAAACACCCAAGTTAATTAACACAAATAGGGGTGGGGCATGTTGTAGCAAGCAACACATTGAATATTGTTAATTTAAAGAAAACGCGCCAAAAACTCTATATTACAGCTGGCGGCGTAACCACAACCGAATTCAAAACACGATAAGCTTGCTATGTGCCGAGGACCCCCCATAGCTAGCCAGAAAACCTAGCTCGCCACCCAAACGGAAACACTCCCAAAGCGAAAAAAAAAAAAAAACTCACCTTCTGCCTTTTTATAGAACTGCCATATGTCTGGATGGGTGATGGGGAAGAGAACGAAGCGCCTGGGGTTCTCTTGAAGCAGCGGCTCCTCGCTCTCCATCTGCTTGACGCGGGCAATGGCGGCCGCCTCTTCCTCTACTTCCATCTGTCAGGGGACAAAGAGAAAGAGTCACACACAATTTTTACCTTTTTAGATTTACACAGAAGGGGGCATAACTAACCTGCTGAAATCCATTTTCGGTATCGATAGGGAGTGATGGTGCTTTGTTTTTTGACTTCATGGGGGTAAGGTTCTCCTTGTTCGAGACATCGCCCAGAGGCGTTCGCGGAACTGCTGCTGTGGTCATCATCTTTTTGCTTGTTGGATTGACGTTTGAAGAGAAGTAGAGAGGCTTGACTGAGAGAGCTTCGTCCTGGCTGGCGTTTCTCGAGGTTAAACTGTGAAGGAGACTCCCAAACAGCTCCTTTTTACCTGCTGGAAAGCCCGCCACAGCTGCGCGCCAAAGTTTCGTACCCGCCAGCGGCCAACCAATCAGATTCTATACCGCAAAACCACAGCCACATGGCAGGCGCTATCCTAATAAAACGAAAGTGGGGAAGGTCAAAGGAAATTTTAGACAAGTAAAAAGGCAAGGCATCCAAGATGATGCCTGTTCGAGGGCTCTCGTCTGAGGAGATTCGCCTCCCTAGAAAGCGTCTCTCTGCCAGACATGGCGTCTACTTCTCAGCGGTTATGATGTGCATGTGGGACAACATCCATGGCCCCAAGGTGCTGAACGTGTGGACGGGAGATGAGCCCGTTCCCTCCGTGGAGGTGCACAAGGTGGAACTGGCTGGACTCGGCAAGGATAAGGAAGCAGTGGAGAAGCTCTCCAAAGACATCAAGGAGCAACTAGCAGCAGGTAGGGTCCACAAATTATAAATTATTGTTATTAAATCATACAGCACCTTAGTATTCTCTTAGCTCTTCTAAATTCATAAACTAACGGTACACTTCGTGCAAAACATCCTCGCTCAGCTCAAATTATCTAAATTAGTGAAAATCTGAGTGAAAAATTAATGGAGCCACGTGCATGTAGGGGGTGTGTTGTGTGCTAATTAAATACTCCATAGTCAAGTACAGTATTGGGATTACAAAAGTTTCAGCTGAAAGACGCTTGTGGCAGCATTGAAGCTAAGAGTTAGCGAACAGGTAGCCCACAAGGTCTAATGTCACTGATGCAAGCAAACGACCCAGAGGTCTCCAGCCGAGAAGACTATCATTTTGAACGTTGCAAAAAAGACTTTTGGGGGTGATTCAGTTCAGCGGTGTTGTAGCCACGTACATTCTGTGAGAGTTTCACAAGATAGAAATCCATGTTTGACATTTATTGCTACTGAAAAGAAATCAGTGTCGAGTTGTAGCGAGGTTTTAAAGTCGATGTACCATTTTATGATCTGTTGAATGAAATCAGCAAAACTGTGGAGCTGTGACTACCATGACTCTTCGTGAATGTAGCTGACCATATTATTTGAAATCCTTAGAGCTGGGGATGGAGCTTGATTCACCGTGGAGAGCAAGAACGAAATTTTAAAGGGCACACAAAAAGTAACCATTGAAGCCATACGATCTCGTCCGAGTAGGGGACCTCGCTTTGCTCGGATAAGGTGCATCACCAGAAGTTTTACACTCTGCACCCACTAATGGGCATGATCTAAAACCACTCCACCTAGGCACAGCACTAAGATGACATGTATTACTGTAAACCCAATAATGTTAGCGTCCTTTATAGTTAACGTTTTTAACACTTATGACATTTTAACGTCCATAAACTTTAACGATTTCATAAACTGTGATACAATCATGACATAATTTGTAGTTCATGTGCGTGATTGCCGCTACCGATTTGTTGGCAGCAAGAACGCCGCTATCCCCAGCAGGTTTGGGTAGCAGAGGGTGGTTTTCAGTCGCTTGAAGCCAGCGGCGAATAGACATAGCTCAGTTACACTCAGAAAACACTCGTGCAGCTGTGTGCTTGGCGCGCGCGGGCTAGTTAGTAGCCTTGCCATGGCGCGCCATGCCATGCCATGCATGGCGCGCGCGTGCACATGGCCAGTTCGCTAGGCTCCGCCCAACTACGCGCGGGCGCTCGTGGCTATGTACGCATATGCGCATGCGCACAAATAAAAATTAACGACCTTTTACCTTAACGAATTGTGTCGCTTCGTTAAATTCGTTAACATTAATGGATCGTTAACATTATTGGGTTTACAGTATGTATTTCATACATGTACCTCCAATATGGCAATATCCCAATAAAGCAACACTTAGCCCCACAAAGTAATTTTTTAAATGTGATGCTTGTGACCTGAATTGTTTTTGGTGTCACTTTGGCGGTTCGTAAATGGAGGGGAATCAAGAACCCAGTACAAGGTAGAGGCTTTATAGTAGATGTGTTTAATAACCAGAATGGGTATGGTAGCTCTATACTAAATATACAGTGCTGGCTGATGCATAACAAGGTGTAGTCTTTTTTCCATTTGTAATCTATGTCGGTTTAGTTTGTACTGTGATTGTGAAGTTGGGGGTATAGCTCAGTGGTAGAGCATTCGACTGCAGATCGAGAGGTCCCTGGTTCAAATCCAGGTGCCCCTTATCTAAATTAACCATTTTTAAATCTAGAATGGTACGAAATCTACGTATCTTAATCTACAGTTAGTAGGGGCTTGGGTGCAGGTTTTTTGCTATAATAATTAATGTACCATAGTGTCCCGGGTAAACGCCCATGGATGCTTAAACATAATTCGTGATTTTGGCCCACATATGTGATGTTGAAAATGTGGGAATTAATGGCCTGGGGACGAGGCTAGATTTATTGGGGTGAGCCTGAGCGAGCCCCACATAAACGGCACAGCTGTGTGCGAATTGTATATACATGTAGAATTGCAGATTTACACTTGTGCAGCATGAAATCGTTATTGCGACTTGCCATGAACGCTGAACCAGGGACCTTGGCTGAACCAAGTGTAAACCAGAGACAAATAAGGCTGCAAAGAATGCTAGGAGACAGAAATCATCTTCAATCACAGTCGGCTCAACTGCATGAGGAGCGGCTATTAATTAAAGAAGGCATAGCTGCTCATCAAGCTGTACAATTGTGAGCCTGGCAGCTATGTGGCTGTCCCGCCAGACTATTAAAACGCAGCTATAATTTGACTGTTGGCATAGAATAAACACTATGTAGAGAGGACTATCAGGTACCTGTAGGTGCACAGCAACTATGACTGTCGTGCTTGGATTCATTGTCCATAGTCTTCACGATCTATGGCTTCAGTCTCTACTCCAGTCCATAGATCTATGTCCAGTCCAACAGAGCTTTCTCAGCTCAGGCTCACCCCAAACAGGCCCTGCATGTCACTGGTATATGATATTGATGCCTATTATCAGAACGATTATGGAATCGTTGCTAGTATACGGACTCCTGACAACCATTTTCAGGTGCATCAGAGTCAGTGCCAGTGTGCACAGTGTCAGATGCCACTCTTCTCTCGGTGGCTAACTACACTCTGAATGATGAGGCGGGCAGGGTGGAGAGACTTGAAGGCATAGAGACCAAGTTCTACTCACTGCAAAAATACAATGTCATCGCCTCAGCATTTGTGTTTGCTATTGAAGTTGTTAGGGGGAAGACAGAAGTGTTTTCGTTCATCTTAGTTCTGCCCTACTCTGAGATGTCAGATTACCTAGCTCGTCACTCTCTCTGTGAGACTAGGGTGCAGAAGATGCTCCAAAACTACTTCATCCTTCCTCTACAAGATATGGTGAGAGAATTATACTAAGTATACTAGTAGGTTAATGCATGCACACTGGCACAGCTCTCGTTGAGTTCCCTCTTTATCTCTCCTCTCTCCACCTCTCCTCTTTCTCACTGTCTCACATACAATGCTCATACCGTAAAGTCTGGTTAGGCCACTCCAAATAAATTTCCTGTTTCCCGTCCACCGCCCGCATCCTTTTCTGGGATGTCATGAAATTTTCCATTATCAGTACTTTTGCATGTATGCAATATCCGCATTTACTTTTGTACACGTAGTATACTTGCCTCAAGTGAGTGATAATTAATTAGTTTAAGTGTTTCCTGTAGGCCTTGCTACTGTGTAAATAATGGAATTTACCGCCCGCCCGCATACTACATTAGTTGTTTCCAGGACGGGAAACAGGAAATTTATTTGGAGTGGCCTTAATAAGCGCACATGCTTATTAAGCGCATATTTTTTAATAAGCGCATGCTTCCTTCCTGTTATTAAGTATCGTCTAATAAGCGCAAGTGTCCAAAAAAGACGACGGTAATATTCACCGTTCGAGCATGAGTTCTCCATGTTCTACATGGTTAGAACTTGTTTACCAACCTAGTTTCGGATAGCCAGCTACACGAGATCGGCTTTACTCAACACCGAGATGTTCCACTGAGATGGGTTCGGACTCTTGACCTTGACTTAGAAGCGAGTATCGCCAAAGAAATCTGCTATTTTCCCGGTTTTCTTCCAGCAATGGCTTCCGATCATACTCCTATGAACTATTCCAGAGCTTACTCCAAGAATTGCTGTATTCATAACTTGCTAGCTTTGTGATTGAGCGCTCGAACGTGCTGGCAGTGGGCGGGGCCAAAACTTCACTATCTATTAAGCGCACATCGTCTAATAGGCGCATGTTTCCTTACCACCGCGAGTGATAAGCGCATGCGCTTATTAACCAGACTTTACGGTATGTTGCATTCTTGTAGCTTAGCCACTTCCTGTCTGCTAAAAGACATCTCCTAACATAGTATTGTAGTTGTCAAGTTGGGGGTATAGCTCAGTGGTAGAGCATTCGACTGCAGATCGAGAGGTCCCCGGTTCAAATCCGGGTGCCCCCTAATTTCTTTTTGTATACTACATGTACTACTGGTATTTTCAGTGTGGACCATTAAGGGAGAAGATTGAGAAAGTAATTGAAGGATTTAATCATCCACTGTTCAAGTTCACTCAAACGATGAGGAAGCTCAGTCAACACGCACTCCCAGAAAAGATAAGTGTAAGTTTTTTTTATACAAATGCCCTGTGCCTTAATCTCTCACTCTCTCTTTCCCTCTCTCTCTCTTCCTCACATGTATTCACCGTATTTCGCCAAGCCTAGCTACCTTTGTATCACAGAAAAAGTTTGTGGAAATTTTTTTCGCCAGTGTGATAAAGGCTGCCATACCCTCGATACAATTAGTCTCGTCCCCAGACCCCACCCTCAAAAGGAGGGAAAAGGGTCTGGTGACTTTGGGCAGTTTTCTTGGTTTGGCTGGCTCTGGGTGTGCGTGCCTACACGAACAAAGCTAGAAATCTGATTGGCCAGTAAGGCTGCGTAGGCGATTCAAATTTATATAGCGGGCAATGGCCCTGTTACACGTACATTCCTATGGCTAGCGAGTCATACGACTGGGCTAAAGCTGTGATCTGATTGGGACGCGCAAATTCCTCCGTGGGTCGTCAACTGGACCAAGCTTTTTGCCCAAAGTCACCGACCCTTTTCCTCCTTGAGGGTGGGGTCTGGGGACGACAATCTAACATACCTGTAGGACAAAAATTAGTGTGATAAAATTTTTGCCTATGAGAGCAAGTGGCTTTCTCCTGGCAAAAAGTTTTACATAATATTTATGGTACACATATTTCTACAGTACATGTACATGTATGTGTACTACTGTAGGTATCAGATACTCTTCTTGGCAAAGATCTGTCAGTAAAGAGTTTTCTACAACAGTAAGTGGTTGAATAATTGAACCATCAATCATCTTTTTTTTTTTAATACAAAACTATTCAAAGCCTTACGAGTATTCTATTTTAGATAATTTCATTGACCACCATCTCTAGTATTAGTAGGGACTTGCACTAACAGCAGAATTTCCTGATCTACATGTACAGTATACACCTGTATTTTATAGCTTTGATGACCATTTATTATGCTTGTGTCCCCATAGAGCAATAACGTGTCACCTTCAGACAGCTGGTTATACTGTGGTACTGGGCTGTGACAAAGATGCAGTGAACAAGGTGAGAAGTTATTGCTGTTGACCACATGTGTTTGCATTGGATGCCTGTGTCATCAATTCTAGCTATCTGGTATGGGGGAATTTCCACCATTGCACAATACAGACCCCAAACTACAAGTACGCTTGTCTACTGTACTCCAAAGAAAGTGCAACTACCATAATTCGGGATATTTTCGTAGTTAAACTTTTTCACATTGAAGGACGTTATCTAAGAGACAGGTGTACTTGTAGTTTGGGGTCTGTATTGTGCTGGATAAAAATTTTGTCAAGCCCAGCTACGTGTACCTCTGTATTGCAGAAAGATTTGTTTTTTTCCAATGCAATAGAGGTTGCAGTTTTTGCCCAAGTGATGATTTTATCACTTGTGCGTGCACGCAAACACATGAATGTAGTTCATTTATATTCCTTTACTTATTGCCCCACCCTCCTCTCTTTGCTGTTTAGATGATTCTGACTCTTGCTCTGTTTCTGTCGCCTAAGGAGAGGAAGATGTCTCGCCTGGTTTGCCCTGACCTAGCCAAGGATGAGACAGATGTCTATGAGCCAGATGTATTCCTTCAAGGCTTTGTCGTCGTAAGACTCTTCTGAATGTACACTGTACATTGTACATCTTATTATCTGTGTGGGAAATGACTACGTGTACAAGTGTAACTGCCCCTGAGCACTGCATGTAGTAAGCAGGAACAAATCATAGTGCACACTGGCAGTTGAATGGCATGATTCCGGTCACTGATGGTTACTCTGGCTAATTTTGTATCTGTTTCCTAACTACAGATACCAGATCCCACTGCATCTTTGCCGTTCACAAAAAGAGAGCTTTATTCCAACAAACTCCCTCCAAACATTCTCCACTGTGACACAGGAGAGGTGAAGTTAATTACCAGTGCCCATTGTGCATTTATAATAATTATGTTGAGGCCATTACTTAATTTACCACCAGCAAGCTTTTATCCTGTGTACATGCACAAGGTGTTTTGTTGTGAAATTTAAGCACCTTAGCAATTAAGTGACCATTAACGCCCTGCACTCAGGCTTGACTATACTACGCTCGTGCAATACGTGGCACGTATTTTGGGGGAAATATTGAGGGCTTCGGCTCAGGCGGACTGGTGGCCCAGTGGGTACAACCGGAGACTTCTGAGCCGAGGTTATATGTCCATTGACCCTGGCGATGCTGGGAAAAGTAGTGCAGCATAGCGTTTTGGCTATGGGCTCACAGCACAGTGGGCGTAGGGCCAATGGATCCCCCCAAATTCCCCCAAGTTATGACATGATTAGAATATGATTCGTGTTAGTGATAGATAATACATACTATAGGAATGATAGCATTAAGGGTGTAGTGAGGACAAAGGTGTATGGGGTGACAATATCTAAAGATGATGATGGTGAGCAATGAGCTTCGATGCATTGGTAATCGTCTTGGGGGAGGACCGGATGTAGGTCT
The DNA here is from genome assembly GCA_963930775.1 of Cliona cf. orientalis. Lineage (NCBI taxonomy): Eukaryota > Metazoa > Porifera > Demospongiae > Clionaida > Clionaidae > Cliona > Cliona cf. orientalis. The sequence goes on from OZ005703.1 coordinate 4,480,491, forward strand.
TATAGGCGGTACTTTGCCATCTCCCAAGGGTTTGGATAAGTGGCTCTGATATGCCTGCTGCAGCAGCAGTGGTGGCTGCGCCAATTCTATAGCTGTGGCTGCTATAGAGGGCGGGGTTAGCTCCGGTTAGGCGGAGGAGTGACTTGGTCAGTGCTGACACATCTCGCCTCGTAAGGTACTTCCCGTTGTGAAAGGTAAAGAGGGGTAAGTGTCTATGGCTTTCGCTTTGCTGTAGAAATTTGCGCATGGCGTTGAGGGGGCAGGTAGACGTGCCAGTTTTACCGATAAGAACAACAGCGGTTTGTCCGTACTGATCAGTTTTTGATGCTTTTATATAGACTTTCATTGAGGTATTAGTCAGTGTGATATCCTTGCGTAGGAGAGTCCGCCTGTGATCGTAGTGATGGTGGGTGGGGGACGTATATTCACTTGCCCATAAGAAGCCATAAAAGGCTAGTGTAAATGCTGCCCAGTACAATAGTTTATCCTGGGGATGCAAGGATGAATCACGAGAAAGCTCTGTCTTTACGGAACGCAAGAGAGCGATGGTGATGGGTTCTCTCTTGAATGTTGACACTTCTGTGGATCGACGTATGCCATTGCAGAGATAGTGGAGTAGAGGTGCTTCCGCAGTTGGATCTGGGAAGTGGTTCTCCATGTGAAAAAGACGGATACCCGCCAAGTAGACCCTAATGGTAGCATATGAGACTGAACCGCACAAGTCTGTGCAAAAATAACGAAGGGTGAGCTGTGAAGCTGGCAGTGGTTTGATGCCATGTTTTCTACAGAATGCGAGGTAAGAGTTTACACCTGCTTGGTATGTACGTCTTGTTGAGGCTGCTACTCCTAATTTTTGGAGTCCGGTGAGCCTTTTGGTTAGGAGAGGGTTAAGCGTGCAGGGGTGGGTGTTGGTAGGGGATCTGCCATGGGAGCCAGGGATCTGAAGCGTTGCAGCTGCAGGCGAGAGAGAGAGTCAGCTATGGAATTCTCAATACCCGGTATGTGGGCAATTAGAACATGAAAGTTGCGGCGGGCTGCAACAAAAAATAGGGCGCGTACCAGGCATATTAGGCTTGAGCTGCGTGACAAGCCAGATTCCCATACTTCAACTACCGCCCTGTTATCGCAGTGAAACAAGAGCCGTTTGCCGCTCCACTGTTTGCCCCAAACTTCGCAGGCCATAACGATGGCATACAACTCCTTCCATTCTATGGAACAGTCTGCCAGAGAGTGGGGCCATGGGTGGCTAAACCATGCCCCATTCCAGTAGGCACCAAAGCCCCGTGTGCTGGATGCGTCAGTGTACAGGTGCCAATTGTGGGCAGGAGTCCATGTTGGCTCAAGGAAGAATGCTTTACCATTCCAGTCTGCTGAGAATTTCAGCCACCAGTCGATATCATGGACAGCTTCATTGTCGATGGGGAACGGGACGTCCAGGTCATCCACTGAGTGGGCGGTGTCCAAGAGTCGACGGAGAAATATTCGTCCCGCAGGGATAACTTTGCATGCAAAGGCGAGCTTCCCTATTAGTGATAGCAACTGTCGCTTGGAACATTGCTTGTGTGTTATTGCCAAAGAATGAAATTCGTCAAGCTCCTGTTTCAATGCTGCGAGTTTGTCCTCAGGCAGTCGGGCTTCCCCTTTTTTCTGAATTGAGCAATATGCCAAGAAAAGGGAGTGTGGTAGATGGTCCGAGGACCTTCTCCGGTTTGACCGGGGCTTGGACGGCTTCACACAGGAGAAGCATGTCTTGTAAGGAGCGAGCACAGCTGGTCGACATTGGTGGGCCAGCCAGAAAAAAGTCATCGAGGTAGTGAAAACAGTGTTCCACCCCGAAATAATGCATGAGTATCCATTCAATAGCATCTGCGACCATATTAAATAGGTACGGGGCGGATCTTAGGCCAAAAGGGAGACACTTGTCGATGTAGTATTGATGGCGCCAGTGAATCCCAAGAAGGTGCCAATCCTCTCTCCTAACTGGGCATAGCCGGAAAGCATTTTTCAGATCCACTTTAGCCATAAGTGCGCCTGGACCAAGGGTCTGACACATGCGAATTGCATCGTCTACTGTCTTGTATTGCAACGAAAACTCATCTTTATTAATAAAATCATTAATACTGTGGCCTGAGGGGGCTGAGAGGTGATAGATTAGACGCCAGCCCCCGTCCTTTTTGGGGACAACACCGATGCCTGAACAATGAAGGTTATTAAAGGGAGGGGCTGAGTAAGGTCCTGCTAATCTATGTTCTGCAATCTCCTTTTGAAGAGATTCGTCGACAACTGAGGGATACTGATAAGCAGAGGGGAGGTTAGGGGCAGTTAGCTGGGTTTGCGGGCCAACGTAGCCTATGTCAAAACCATTAGTGAGTGAGTGGATCAGCCTAGAGACGAAGGCTTCGTTTGGATGGGAAGCAAGAAATCGCGCAAATACTTGCGGTCGTAGGGGTGTGCAAGTTGTTTGGGAGTTGATATCATTGTGCCTGCCTGGGGCAGGTACGTCGCGGGTGGCCTCCCCGACAGGCTGTGCAAATGTGCAGGTATGGGCATTTTGCACCTCGAAAACAAAAGGCTCGTTTGTTGTACACGCGACAGATGTTGTCATCATTGGTGGGCTGACTAACAGAGGGCTGGCTAGCAACGTTTGAAACGTTCTCCCGTGGAAGCAGAGAGCAGTCACGGGCGGTGTGACCGACATGATTGCAAATGGGACAGCGGAGGCCAGGCGCTGCGACCTGCGCTTTGAGCGGGCAGTGAGGGGCAAGGTGATCCGGGCTACCACACGAAAAGCAAGGTTGCTTAGCCTTGGTGGCATCGGCGGAGAGCCACGTGGCAGTGAGCTCTGGATCGGCTGCTGACCAGCGCATAAACTTGTCGGCTGCCAGCTTGAGGCGGAATTGAGAGTCATATTGCAGCCAAGCATAGGGCTGGAACCTTTGGCTGGTTTTGGTGATAAAAGCCTGGTATTTAAAAAGCTCCGGTGCAAGCTGAGGCTTTGCATTGGTTAGTACTGTAGCATAGAGGGTCCATGCTTCGAGCCACGTGTCAAGGCTAGCAATGTGCCTGGTTTGAGTGGCTTTTTTGGTTTTGGCTGACTTGCCGGCCCTAGTGAGATGTTCAGCCAACAAGTCAGAGAAATCAATAAACTCACCACGTTCAATGGCGCGCTGCACCCTGTGTGATAGAGGTACAGTTGCCGATTCACGTCGTCTTTGATGTAGACGGTGCTTATGAGTTGAGCGCCCATGGTGGGTATGGCTGTGACTGGTGCATCGATGGTGAAAGCGGTGCCGGCGGATTGGACTTCGGCTTGGAGAGGTACTGGAGCTGGATGTAGAGGAGGAGCTACGAGAGACACTACTGCCGCTGGAGGAGCTGCTTAATGAGTCGGATGAGCTGGGTGAGCGTCTACTACGGCAGTGCCTCCTTTTTGTGTGGCGTTTGTGTGTTCTGTCGGAGTGATCGGATGGTGGGGAGATAGTTAGGGTGTTTGTGACGGCGTGTGCGTTCAGTTCGGATAGACTGACGCTTACGCTTACGCCTCGGTCTCGAGGGGGTGCACTCGCCCTCGGGTGAACTGGAGCTACTGCTCGAAGATGGGCTGTCTTTGTCGCCTTCTGAAGTTATTTCTTGGCTGTTCTCCTCACTATTGCTGGGCTCAGAGTCCCCGCTGTCGGTGTGGAGGTAATCGTGGAGTCTTTGAGCCAGTGTAGACTTATTTCCCTCTCCGGGTAAATTGTACCGTTCGGCGTATCGCTTGAGAGCAGCGGCAGGGAGCTGACGAATGGCCGATACCGACATGTTCGTCGCCAGGTCGGGCAGGGACGCTGACGAGGCGGCTTTGTTTGCCGAGCCCTTACGTTTTCGGCTGGCCATTTTGACGAGGTTCTCGAAAGAAGCGTGTGGCTTAACTTTCGGGTCCTCTATTTTGACACGTTGTCGCAATAGATGCAGCTATCTTGATTATGCTATCACGTGCCATGCATGGCGGGCAGAGGCGTGCCCGTGTGATTGCGCATGTGTCAGCATTACATTTTACTTGGCCTTCCTACAGTAACGTTAACTTCGGTTTACGCTTGTAAACCCCATATAAAAGCTCTTAATCATTCTTTTTGATCATAATCTAGGAGGATCATAATTACATTAATATCATGATTTAGCCTTGTATCCTAGGTAACAGCCATGGTATAACTACCATATACCCCAGCCTTCAGGCATTATAACTCCCTACCCTGACAATAGTCCAATAACACAGTTGTACTGGCATACCAAGTTTGTGTTGTAGCTACTAACTTTTCACTAGCTATAGCCAGTAGCTCCCACACATAATACAATCACTAGGAGGGTTCCAGCTTGATAGACTATTCAGATTATCATTATGATAGAATCTAGCTACCTACTATCTACTCCAACTCAAATACGAAAAAGTAAACAGTCTGCTGATTACACTTACCAATCATGGTCAAGATATTAAACAGATAAACTATGTTTGCCCAGGATACACCGTTCATATACCACCTTCGCTCTCGGGCTATATACGCCCTCGAGCTCAGGGTGGTATATGAACGGTATATCCTGGGCAACCATAGTTTATCTATTACGTATACCGTTTCCAGTGTGCATCCTCGAACCCATTGTACATGTAGGTGAGGACAATCGAGTATGTACATGTATGTGCTCTAAAGCACTCTGGTTCTAGCCTCGTCCTCAGGCCCCCTCTCGATCTCCCAGCTTTTAATGTTGCACGCAAAGTGCATGCAACATTAAAAGCTGGGGTGCCGGGGGACGAGGCTACTCTGGTTCTATCAAGTTTAATTTTTAAAGCCACAGAAAACGACCAAATTATTATTTTCAATTATTTATACGTGTATGTGTATGTTGTGTATATTTGGATCTAGATTCGTCTGGTGGAGCCAAAGATCCCACTATTCATCAGACAAAGGGAGGACATGGAGAATGACGGCAAGCAAAATATGAAAAGGTTGGATCATGAAAACATGTACAGTGGCACTGTGTAACATGTATTTGTTGGAGAGAGTATTACCGTAAATCGCGAATATTTTGATGTTAAAATATTTTCGGACAGCATGGCTTGTGCGAAAATTAAACGCACGAAATACATGCGCAATATTAACGACAGTGCGGTACAGGGCCGTTTGTCCGAAAATTATTTAACGCGAAAAATTATCGCATGGAATATTTTAGACACGAAATATTCGCGATTTACGGTATCATGATTATACAATATATTTGTGTGTATTTACCATGTACCATTGCTTCTGCACCTGGCATAGAAGTTTAACCAAGTGTGTATTGGCTTTATGAAACACTATACCATACCCCCCATGGTAGTAGTAAATAGGTTGTCAACATGATGCGCATATTCGATGCCCTAATCACAGAGATGGAGTCTATCTCAAAAGTGACAAATCTCGATGCTTCAATTGCAGAAATGAACTTGACAGCGTGGTGCAGCTTCCAAAGTTCAGATCAATTGGGTCACGGACAGCGTGCAGCGCAGGCTAGCTATATTTATATATGGGATTCTATAAGGCAAGAAGTTTGGCCAGCCATACTTGTCAGATAGTAGTACCGATTTTCAAGTCTCATAAAGGCTCCATTGAGGCCCTGAGTACGAGCTTGCCAAAGAAAGCGAACTGAGAGAATCGTAATAATATTATGTAATCAATCCACCACAATTTCTTCTACGCTGGGTCCCAACAAGCTTTCATGTGCGCTAAAGCCTAAACATTTTGAAATAATCTTAACTGCATTTTCATCGTAATTTTATCATAATTACCTCATCGGTTGGCCGAATTCTTTTTGTTGATTGGGACTCGGGATGCAATGAAAAACTTACTACATCCCTGGAAGTATCACACTGCACTACTGCATGCCACCCACTATCGACTTCGAACACATCGACAAACTGCGCATGCTCCGTATTGCATATATTGGGGCATGTGGCTTGAGCCAGTTGACCTGAATGTGACCTCCATCTGCTATGTGCTAGATTGAATAGGGAAATCCCCCCAGAGTACGAGCTCACCAAAGAAAGTAAATTGAGAAAATTGCCATACATGTATATCATCGATACCCCATGATCTACGCTAGGTTCGAATTCTGGGTCCCAACAGCCTTTCATGCGAGCTAAACATTTGAAACTGACTTCACAGCAATTCATCATAGGTTTCATCATCCTTTCATCATCAATTTCATTATAATTTCAACATACACATGTAGGTTGGCCCAATTTTTTTTGTTGATTGAGACTCGGGAGTAATGAAAAATTTAGACTACATCCCTCGTCCCTCATGAAAAGTATTGCACCGCGCTACTTTACGCCGCCATAATTCGTTCGAACTAGGATACATCGAGGCGCACAGCTTGAGCCGGTTGACCCAGATGTGACCTCCACCTGCCATGTGCTAGACTGAATAGGGAAATCCCCCGAGTGCGAGCTCGTCAAAGAAAGCGAACTGAGAGAATCATCGATAGTCCACGATCTCTTCTACGCTAGGTTCGAATTCTGGGTCCCCACACCCTGTCATGCGAGCTAAACATTTTGAAGCAGTCTTCACCCCAATTTCATCATAATTTCATCATAACTTTCATCATCATTTCATCATAACTTTGTCATTACTTTTGTCGTTAATTACCTCATCAGTCGGCCGAATTCTTTTTGTGGATTGGGACTCGGGATGTAATGATATACTATCAACATTCCTTGATTAGCTAGAATACATGTATGTGATACCGTAGTGTCCCGGGTCCAAAATTGTGAGTTGTGTTTACCTGGGACACTACGGTAGTTAGATGGTTTGCATGTTCTATGAGCAGTGAAGCTGCAAGTAGAATTGCGAAATCAACATTCTGGTAGCGGTCACTACTGACCAATTAATGTACACTGTACTAATGACCCTCTATCACCTCTAACTATCCCACGATAGGGAGTTGAAAATTATGTTGCTATGGTAACTCCTACCAAATTTTAAATTTGATGTGTAGTAGTCATGCCTCTTTACAATGTCATGTACTGTAGTTCTGAGAGAGAGTCAAACCTGGTTTCATCTGAGCTGTCTTCGTTTAAGAGCGTGGAGAAAGACTGGCAATCTCAACTGGTAGTCAACTTCATTGACCAGGTATGTAACAGACTGAGTTTTGCTACATTATTATATCTTGTATCTATGACCTGAGGCCTCGTACTCCTCCCGTGGCCTTGGTACAAGGCTAATCAATGCATGCATGTATGCATGTAAGTCTCAATTGAATCTTCCTTTGGAGTCCATAAGCTCTTGATGAAATAATAATTATTATACTATGCATTTGTTCTCGCTTGTGCTGGTGCATGGTTTTTAAGGTAAAGGGTCGTCAGCCTTCCTCCCTCCCTTAGATGAAGCTCCTCCCCCTGCATCCTGGCGTGAGGGAATCCTTTGTCTACCAGTACCTGAGACTACTAAAGCTCAAATCACTGGCCATGTCCAAATACATCGATGCAGAACCGTAAGTACCGTTAAATTTATAACAAATATATAAAAAAAACAATGAAATTGTCGATGAAAAATCCCGTGGGGGATAATCAACTTTAACTGTGGTATTACTGTCCAGTTAGTTTATTCCTGCACGTACTCAAAAAGCAAGCATCGGGATATACATGTATAGTGGACGTGATTATCCCTACAAATCTTGTTTGTGCACTTTCTGGTCCTACCATCCCTACTACCAATAATAAGCTTACTGATTCCCTCCCTTCATGGCTCTCCCCAAGTCAAAAAGTTAGGCAGGAATTATTATTGGTGCAGCTGATTAGCATACCGTATAGCCGGAAATATTGGTGGGAATTAAATTTGGCGGTTGAGCCCAAAATTGCTATTGCAAGAATATTGGCGGATTTAAATTTGGTGGTTCGGTACGGGATTGCCATATGTATAATAATATGTGAGTAGGAAATTTTGGCAGATTTTAATTTGGCGGTTGTAATATAGACTGCCAAATTTAATTCCCCGCCAAATTTTCCGGCTATACGGTGTCAGTGATCCATGTAAACTATGAGGCGTTGAAGATTCACTTAGGGTGTGGGTGGGAACACTAAGATGATTCATGGATTCAATGTATAGTATCACTACTATGTGTGTCAAATCTCATGTAGGAAGATTTCGTTCCCTGAGGTTGCTATGGAAGTTCTTGCCCTAGGCCGTGGGCTGAGTGGTGAGACTAGACCCAAGGTGAACAAGGCTGCACTGATGCAGAACCTCTCTATCGACTCCTATGGTGACCTGCTGGTGGTGCTGGCATTTGCTGAGAAGATTAGACCAAGAACGTACATGGATGTGTTAGGAGATCCCCACCTTAATGACCTAGCCATGATCAAAGAATTTGAAACATTTTAAGTCATTATGATTGTGCAGGTATAAAACTCTGTGTACGTCTGTCAGAGTGTGTGTTTGCGCGTGTGTGTGTTCTGTGTTTTAAAAAATCACACTTGGCCACCCTTTGGTTGTTTGTAGTAGCTACCACTAACGTTTATTTGCTGTTAAGGCCTCACTAGCTATAGGTGCTTATTTTGGGCTAACTATGCCTGCTGCTGTACATGTGGTCATATTAATAAGCAGATAATTTTTGAGGGAGAAAATTTTTATGAATTTCACGATTTTAGAGTCACCTGCAAATTTGACCATGCCATATCCACCTATACCATTGGTTTAGCATTATGCGAAAGCTTTCTCCGTAAAATGCTCTTTCCTGCTGATCCATGAGAGAATTTCCGCTGTATAGTAGCAACCAAAATGTGACAATAATGACATCATGGTGAAGTAATGGAATACTAATTGAAGTTGGTTTACTGGTTGAACAAGTCATGTTCAATTTTATTGTTTTTTATACTTGTTTCTGTTCTTTTTAATGATTACTTTTTAGGATAATTCATCAATGCTGTCTGATTTTCCCATCAATGGTGCGGTGGCATAGCCACGCCCATCATTAGTTTGTTGTTATTGTTAACCATACCGCGGTCACACTCCCTCAGAGCTCTCTAGATCTACAGTCGGCTCAGTGACTAGCCTCGTTCCCAGGCCCAGCGAAGCTACTACCAATAATAATATAATAATAATAATATCCATTCTACATAGATCTAGCTACATCTCAATAATGTTCAAAAGTAGCTGTAGTTTAATACCTAGGTGTTCCTGCAGCTGTGTCCTGTCACTATGTGGCATGGAAAAAATTAATGTAACATAAGCTAATTATATCCGCTCACCCAGAAAGAGGCCAGAACCCTCACCTCTATAGCTACATGCATAATACCGTAAATCACGAATATTTCGTGTCTAAAATATTTCATGCGATAATTTTTCACGTTAAATAATTTCAGACAAACGACCCTGTACCGCATTGTCGTTAATATCACGCATGTATTTCGTGCATTTAATTTTCGCACAAGCCATGCTGTCCGAAAATATTTTAATATCGAAATATTCACGATTTACGGTATAGCATAACTTCTTAATATAGCACAACTTACTGTACATGTGTATGCTTGTTCAGGAGTATTGAACTATAATTATTATACCCTGCACCTGAACAGGGTTCTGATATAAGTAGTCAGTGCATGATAGGGAAAGCACCTGGCTATGTCACTATGCTAAACAGTTACTGAAAGTGCCTCTGTGACATGAATTATTATGCATTTGAGAGCCACTGTCTGTCACTGTATTCAAGTAAAGCACAGAATGCCAATCTGTGATGTAGTAGCTGAGGTAGATACTAGCATGAACCTGTTGACGATCTTTACCTACATAATTATGGGGTGCCGTTTGTGTCAAAATTCAATAGAAAAGTCTGGGGATTTACGAAAGTAGTGGACATTTGTGTAAATCACAGTAGAAATTTGACATGAACATGAATCATAGAAGACATTAATTTTAGAGATGCTACAACTGGGGATTTATCAAAGTAGTGGATATTAATTTTACGTAAATCTCTCTGGTAGACATTGGTACAAATTTTAAAGTTAATGATTAACCTTGCGGGCATGTCCCAAGTCTTGGGTCTGGTATTTGTGCTCATGTGTGTGCACACATTTGCTAATAGTATTACAGCTACAGTTTAACTTTAATATGAAGCTCACTGATGCAAATTTCCAAAATTTTAGTTGACATAAATGCATACTTAGCAAATTTCAATGGTTTTGCAAACTTTCGAGTCATGCAAACATCAACGTGAAGAAGTTCCATGCAAACTTTTGTGTGAATTTTCATGCAAAGTTTACAATAATAATATATTATATCACCGATATCGATACTCTGTGCAAAAAATTTAATGTTAACTTGCACATAATATTATTATTAAAACGTAGCTAAAATTAATGTGAAATAATAATCAGCGTTGTTTACTACGTAGGACGACAGCAGGAGGGGGTGTGGTCTGGTGTTAGTAGTGCCTATATGCCTAGAGCTACATGAAGTGGCAATGCAAACCATGGTATCGAAACTATCTGGAAATGGACACTTTTGTCCAGTTGCCTTTGCCTGACCATACCATCTTGCTGTCGTCTGAGGATTAATTGCTTACTCTGTGCATTGCAGAAACTTATAATGAAAATAAAATAAGCCATGCATGCTGACTATTAATAATTATTTTAGCTAGTAAGTTCACATGAAAGTTAAACTTTACATTAATTCTATATGAAATATCACATTAAAGTTTGCATGAAAGTTCATAATCATAAGAGTTTGCATGGAATTTCATAATTATTGATGTTTACACAAAGCTCACGAGAGGCATTGAAGTTTACATGAATGATCATTGAAGTTTGCTAAATGTCAACTCAAAATTACATGATAGTTTGCAGTGAACTTCACAGCAGAGATCACCCAAAACGCTGCATATTCTAAGCTTATGTTTGCAGATTACATCCATGTTTGGACATCACATCGCATCAAAATTTGCACAAATTTTCACATTGAAAACTGAAGTTAGGAGGTTACATTGTTGTTTGCAGGTCACATTTGAGTATCATTATTTATAAGCTTCATAGTGGTAATTTAATCCCCAAGCACCCCTTATGCATGGGATACACAGCCTATGTGGGGATGACATTAATAATTGCTACTATATTATTACTATTGATTATGTCTACTGTGTTTTTTTTTTGCTAAGCATCCATGCACTACTTTCGTAAATTCCTGTGACATCACTAAAGAAGGCACATGGCACACTGAAGCCAGTTTTTCCCATATACCGTTATGAGTCACTCAGATGCCTATATAGCTATAGATCTCTAGATCTGGCGATTTTTGTGCGGAAAATTATCCCTTGCTGCGCATGCGCGTGCGGGGTGTCTGAGTGTGAAGTCATGCAACCAACATGGATCAATTAATTAGTATTCAGCATCAATTTTGGCAATGAATATCCTCGCAAGATTAGTACATAATATACACAATCATAATATACATGCTGCAAGCTTAATACAATTGCATGTGTGCAGTTCTCACTTATAAGGTTTAATGGACATGTATACCAATCGTTTCCTTGAATTGATAGTCATGCATACAGAAGCCACCTCTAGCTATGCAATTAAATGACACCCAGATGACTGAGATGAGCTTCTGTTGCCAACTGTGACCATTCTTTATGACACGATAGGTAACTATCAACAATAATTTTGGCATGCAGTTGGTTATGATTTCATTCCCCATTTCACCATATGAGCTATGCCCAATTATGATCCAAGCACAATAATTACTTACAATTGCTACAAAAATATAATAGTAGGCAATTAGCTACTGGCATGCTAACTTTTAACAATATTATATCAGCCAGCGTGAATATAATTATGCTTAGCAAGTAACATAGCACTACAGCCACGATTGTATTAATCTATTTTACAAGGTGTTGTAACCGTATTATCAAGTCCAAAAAGACTTGTACTACTTCTGTGTGTGTGTGTACATTGCAAACTCTCCATTAATTTATTGCTTTAACCTGGGAGCAGGTACATACCTCATGCTCAGCCTTAAGTACTACAGAGAGCCACATGCGTACGACTACTAATATTAACATTTACTATTATTGTGATTATTATGCATCATACCGTGTTTATGCTAATAGAACGCAAGCTAAAAAAATAATTACAATTTTAATTTCGCACGATTTCTGGTAAAGGTCGTCACACGCTCCATTAAGATACACTATACTATGAAAAATCCTAGAACGCAAATTTTCTTGCGCTAATTAGATCATGCGTTTTATTAGCATAAACACGATAATTATTATCTGTGACTATTATTAAATTTAATATTACATGCACAACTATCACACTTCTTCATCAGTATCTAGCTGTTTGGATGAAGTTTCTCTTATTTTAGCTGCCAGTTCGCCTTTGCCAATGTTGTTTATTACTTCTATGAGTGTGCTCCATATCACAGGCTCCTTGCTCAATATTGTAACATCATCACCGAGCCATTCCTCAAGAATGCGTTTGTTGATTTCCTCACCATTTCGATAGAGTTCGTGCTCCAATGCTCGTATATGAGCACCTGATCCATCTTGAAGGAGGAGTATACCAAAGTCATAATAATATTTTCCTACTTCACGTGGAATGTTTAAGAAATTGCCATCCTTTAGCTTAAAGAACAAAAGCTGATCCATCGTTGGCCTTGCACCAAGATTGTGGATACACTCTGCCTCTATAGTATGTTATTGATAAAATAAGTCGATTTTATGGTGTTGTAACTAGCTATCTCAACAGATTATTGCTTGTAATGAAAAGTCATTTTCCTTCTACCAAAATTATCCCTAGGCTTATGTAAATTGAATACAACTCACCTTGTGCCAAGCCAGATAAAATTTTCCATGGTGGATCTTGTATCCTTGACTCAAAACCTTAAAGACAATTTCATACCATTTGAAAGGTCAGTGTGAAACAACTAACAACTAACCTTGTACGGCAGTCGGTAGGTAAAACCTTTGGCAGACTTTCTCAATACCAAAAACTGTTACACAGAGTTCTGAACTGATACTTATCTTTTGTCCACAAGTTCGTGTTGTAATCACTATCCTTGGTGGATAAAGCTCATATTCCCTTTTTGCATTCCTTTTACGTTTCCAGCTTCCAACTGGTGTGTCAACTTCTCGTTTTGAGATCTAATAATAATATTATTGTATCAACAATTAGATAGCTATTTAAGGGACAAATTACCATTAGTGGTATTTTGTCAGAACGTATACAGTACCCTTCACGAAGAGCTTCAGGCTTTCTTGGTAATCTCAGTTCAATTAACTCGTCTTTCCATTCTTCTGATGTAATTGGCTCATAGTAGATGGGATGGCCAAACTTGTCATCAGAGAAGTGCTGCTTCATAAATTTTTTTAGATTCTAAGTGATAACAGGGATAATGGGATTTTAACTGCTTCTAACCATGCATGCATGCATTGTGTCTATGTTATGCTAGCTAACCTTTTTGTATACATCATGATCAAGAGTAATGCTAAATATACTGCTGCAACTCCCGGGCTTGCTAAAGCTCAGTGGTGTGTAGACAACTGGTCGATAGCGGAGCTTTGGTGGTTGAGCTGCTGTGTATACGTACATGCATGTGTGCAATGATGGTGGCTTGTAGCAAATGCATCATCATCAGATTTTGGTTATGGCATACTGTAGATCTAACAACTAGTACTGATAAAGAAAGTGACTTCAGTCAAAATGATCACATTCAAATCTAAGCCCAAATAGTCTGCGACCATGATTACGTTCAATAGAACTAATGAATCGATTATTATTCAAGTTACTCACATCGCAAAATTCCAAAACATGTAAAACTGAAATGTTTCAGTGTCACATGTCCAATCTGTGATTTTCTATCTCTCAAGTTTACACGCCCAGCATGAGTGAAACGTCTAAGTGGTGCTTTGCGAGGACTAGTAAGTAAAACCAATTGGATGTCTTCACCTTGCTTAAATCAATAAAATGTTCCATAGACAGGTATGCATTCTGGTTAAATACCGGCTGTGAGCTGCCAATCAAAAACATTGGACTAGCAAGAAAGATGCCTTCTGGTAGATCGAAAGGACCACAGCACTCTCTTATCACAGGAAAATTTAGTCCAAAATCATGTTGTAATCACTCTATGATTGAATAGTAAAACCATCTGAAAAATCAAAACGCCTCTATAAAATCACTGAAATCGCGTAGAAGAATTGATTTTTGTAAAGATTTTACTATTCAATCTTTGATGGATTTTTTTAATGTTGTGCATTGATTTTGGTGGTCTTTTTGCTGTGTATAGATAACACTGTCGGGCAACTGATAGCACCAGCTGGAATATTGACCTTTACACCCGCACGATTGTCCGCCTCTCCACCTTCGCGACCGACGTTTGTGATAGAGCAATCCTTCGAAAACTCATGGTCAGGAAAGTCCTTTCTGAGAGCACTCAGTGAATAATGCAGCTGGTGACTTTTTCGCGCAGCGGCTGCATACTCCGCATATTCTTCTACTCCTTCCTCTTCGAATTCTGCGGCATAGGCAGCCATGACTAGATATGGATCCGAACCTGCTACTAAGATGATAATACTGCAATGTGCCACGCACGTCGCGCATGCGTCGCTGACGCACAGGCCCGCGAATAATATTAATAGCGCATGCGCATAATAATTATAATATTGTCCATCCACTCATCAAATCTACGCAGTGTTAGTTTCGCAAGCCTCTTTTCCTTAATAGAATATAATTGTAGGTGTGCTTGATGATGACCTACAATGCTACGTTGTGCGCATGAGCAGAAGGAATTGGGGGGGGGGGGGGGGGGGGGGTGCGGTTGTTAGGCGTGGCCAGTAAAAGCAAACTTTTGCGACGCTCGTGGGCCTTACCAAACGATCCGAAGCATAATGAAGTACGTTTCTCGACGATTTCAACGGATTATTGCGCTTACGAGTCGCGCGCTCAGGTGCCTAGAATTAATCTCGAGATCTGGCCATTATTGCTGCGCATGCGCGCGCGGGGTAAAGATGGACAACTACAGCAAGAAAGTGATCAAAATTTACGGGAAACTAGAACACATTTGAATTACAGGAGAGAGACAGCTTTGATGTGTAAACCAGCAGTTATAAGCAAGTGAACAAGTGATAGCTCACTTTGAGAGACAAAATGCTAAATTGGAAGGCAACAGCAATGCTGGAGAGAGTAAGAAAAGACTCAGTTAGCGGCAGAAGAAAAGAGCTGACCAGCTTTGAACTGAGACAGAGAGAGAAAGCAGGCTATAGTAGCGTGTCCAAAGAATTTCGAAAAGTTCCGAAAAGTGGTACAAGGATGCTACAGGCATGAAGAGCAACCTTAGAGCAGCCGAACAATATGCATATTGCTGGGGATTTACTCCGTTTTCTTGGTTCTACAACCTTTCGAAGTTACTCACTACTGTCTCTCTTTTTGCACCTTGCACAGTACTACAGACATGGCACCATACAAACTATGGGCCACCAAGGGTCCCCAGATAATCTACAATATCTCAGCTCTGGTTAGGAGTTCAATCACAAAACAAATTGCACCAGATAGCTCACAGAATGAGCTATCATTTGACCTCTTAACCATGTAAATTGGTTGCACAGATGCGCCGCTAGCTTCATTTTTGTTTATATTAAGTTTATATGGAGAAAGTGGTTTGGATGGGTATGCCATATTGCCTTGCAATGGTTTTATTTTAATAACGATTATGTTACAAATACTGTTGGATAGCACTTGCAAATAGCATGATAGTGGGACTTCAATACTGCTTTAGGTTATATTACTGCTGAACCTGGGGCCTCTGTATATTAACTATCTTTAGAGCCCAGCAGAGTGAGTTTCTTTCCACAATACCAAGCTATAACTATTTCTATAATGAAATTACCTAAAAAGTATATTCCACAAAAACGTAGGCCATCAATGATCTGCAATGATGCATATTATTGAAATCAGCACTAGAAAAAACCTATATGTCACAGTAAGGACCACTAAAAGTTTTGGGGGTAGTAAGTACTCACAAACCTAGGCAGAAATAGCAGAAATAAGTGCCAGAAAAATTATGTATTGATGTTGCTTACCATCAAATCCAGAAAGTACAGCAAAAGAGCTGCCGATTGACGTGCGAAGCATGGAAAACGGTCGAGAATTGGCTTATGGATATGAAAATTTGTAATGTCACTTTATGGTGCCGCGTTTAGATAGAGTATAACGCGTAAAAAACAAGCGACGCATTTTTGCGGGTTATAATTATCCTTTGGACTCGCTAGCTATAGCACTGCCAGGCACCATGTAGAATATAATTATAGAAGTTGTGATGACACAATCCGAGGCGTGGATGGTAACATAGTGTATATACTGTACAATCTATTCCTATGATGTAGCTGGCCTCAACTACCAGACTGTGTTCATGAGAATAGCTCATTAGTAGTCATCAATGGCTGTCTTAGCAACCACTGTTGGGGGATGCTCTTACTGTGATTAATTTTTCAATGAGCCTCGTTGGAAAAGTAGTGGTGTATAGGAGATGGATTCGATTGATTGCTAGCATTTGGTGAGGAGATGGAATCAAGAGAACCCACCATAGTTATTTACATGTATAAATTATACAACTCATGGGAAATCATCAATCTCATGATAATTATTAGTCAATGCTGTTGTTTCACAGCTGTCCTTCCTGATAACCAACTGATCACAGTGGCTGTATACAATCGGTGGACTGGACTGGTGGACTGCACTAGTGGACTACTGAACTGCTAATTTAAAAAAAATGCACGACGACCTTTACCATGTTATGTTCAGGGGGTATGGATTGGAGGTGGGGGAACAAAAAAATGGGGACAGACTACAGTATTACCATAGATGGCAAACATGCATACATAAGGCTCAGATTATCACACTAAAAAAGATGTCTTCTAAATACCCCTGGCCCAGTAGCTACCTATCACTCAGGTAGTGATGTCAAACATTGGCTGGATTCGCTAAAATTTTTCTCCTCATATTTATATCAGTGACATGGCACAAATGATATGTAAGTTTGCGCATGCTGTAGATCCAATGGTGAGGCACCCAGATCACTTATAGGGTGAGTTTGGGTGCTGAACATGATGGTTTACATAGTTTTTCTCTTCAAAGACAAATTTTTCTGACTTTGTGCAATGTGGACTTTCAGAACTACCATTACTTGTACTAGACCAATTACGCCATTTTTGTATTGCTTACTCTGGAGAATATTGACATGAATTAACCCAGGATTGAGACATAAATATGGAATTAATATAGGTCATATACATATCAGAGTGATCAGCTATACCTACTCTACACACTGGTGCAGAGTAATAATGCTAATGATGAAGCGAATTTTTGCCCTGACATCACTAACTCAGGAAATTACGTACCAGGGTCTATAGTATCTGTATCTAGCCACCTAGCCTAGGCTACACCAGATAGGGGTCGGTATCTTGGATCGTGATACCTACATGTAGATTCTCTGTCACATTATCTACCAATGCATGTAAGTTGCACGTATATCAGTGTAGTACGGCATATAATAAGCTACACGTATGACAGGATAGCTACTCAAAGAAGGTAGCTAGCTTGTCCAAACTGAGTTTCAGTGCCAGGGCCACCCAGCATACTGCGCAAAAAGTTGAGCCGGGAGGAGGGAGCTCTGGTGACAAGGCTGGAAGATAGATACAGCTACTGGTATCAGCAAATAAACCGTTTCAGTTGAGGCTGAAGCCACTAAACATACAAGAAGAACCCAGTCTCATTTTTGCCTGTGCTTTGAGCCACGATAGTGGGCGTGGTTGATAGGCGGGGCCAGTAAAATCAGGATAAGTCCGAGTGTTTCTACATTATAGAGCCTCCAAATGTGTGTTTTAAGCAGTTAGCATTAAGGTGCACATTCTCTATAGGTATAGCTAGCTCCCCTTTACAATGCTAACTATAGCTATGGCTCTCTATCTCCTATATACAGCAATAACAATTATTATGTGGTTCCTTGATGATAAAAATGCAGGTCTGACTGGTCCTCCTTAGTTTATACACCTTGCGTGGCTAGTAATATGAATGCGGTCATGAACCACTTCAGACTATTCATGTGCATGTTGGCATGGTACTAGTCTCACAAGCACCCATGGCTGGGAGTGTGGAGCCCAGTTGACTCACCTCAACATATCCTATGACTATAAATTAGCTATACCTTGACTATGGCTGTAGCTATAGCCACTACCATCCTTCCATTTAGGACAGGGATACCAGTAGATTTGTAAATTAATGTACAGATACATCACTGTAGATATCATTCATCACTGATAAGGTTATCATATTAAATGCGCCATTGTCAGCTAGTACGTAGCTATGAATTTCATTCACTGATCACTATCTGAATCTAGGGAGAAGTATCTTAAATATAAAATCCCAGTGCACACATCCAGTCTCTTTCATAACCAAAGAAACCATTGACAACACCATGAAATGTAGCAGCCTCAGCATAGGGTCCCCAGCTTATGCCATAGGGGCCATAGGTTTTCCGTGTACCCTGGGAGTCACCTGTGGTGATCATGATCATTTCAATAATTTCGCTTCCAACTGTTGTGCGAATGTCCACCTGCATAATCCTCTCATCTTCAGCAAAGTCAATCTGATCATCTTCAGCTGGTGCAGCTTCCAAATCTATTTCATCCTTTCTAATTATACTGTTATCCTGTGTCAGAGCTGCACTGATAGTTTTGTTCCGGAATTCACCATGACCTTTTACTAGCAGTGAGCCATCACGAAGAGCATAAGTAGTTTTAATGCCATAAATAACACCTCTTTGTCTGATGACTAAGGTTTTTATCCTCACTGGAGAGAGTGACACAATGTCATCATCAAATGCATCGCCATCTTTCACTCCAATAGTTGAAGTTTTCTTGTAATAAGGGAGCACAGCAGAAGGGAATGTGTCAATATCAAAACCAATTGCATCTAAGTGCTTATCACTTCGTCCAAACAAGCCTACAGCTATACCAGCATAGCTGAATGGATAATATGGATATTCACCAGTTCCTGGTTTTCCAAATGGACCATAACTCTGAAGTTTGAGATCTTCAGGATACCTAGCATACAGTGTAAGACTAGATAAATAATTCTGAAGTGATACTGGATCTGTCATCAACACTCCCTCCACTCGTACAATTGACATTCCAAGGGCTAAGTCTATGCTGTTGATTTTTCCTCCTGGTCCTCC
This sequence comes from Cliona cf. orientalis, assembly GCA_963930775.1. Taxonomy (NCBI): domain Eukaryota; kingdom Metazoa; phylum Porifera; class Demospongiae; order Clionaida; family Clionaidae; genus Cliona; species Cliona cf. orientalis. The sequence goes on from OZ005703.1 coordinate 4,499,720, forward strand.
GTGATAGGTTGAAGTCACATTTCCACCATTCTCGAGCTCATAGACAGCTTGTATACCACAGATGGCATCTCCACTGTGGATTAAGAGCCGTTGGAATCCAATCACCTTTGGCACAATGGAAGAGGCATTGTCATCAAAGCGGACTCCAGCATCGCTACCAAAGAGTGGAGAACGATGGACAGCCAGGGAAGTCTGCACCAGAGCAACTACAGTTACTGCCAATTGCAATAGCTTCATTTTGTTCCTAGTTACAATTAAGATTGGAGCTATTTTTGCAGGGTATGAATACTATAACAGCTGCTGTACTAAAATTCATAGCAGCTGAATAATAATATAACAAGCATGAAAAGCAGCTCTCTCAATTGTATTCAGTGCATGCACGTGCACATGTACATCACATGTAGCTGCATGTGTTTATATACTCCATGCATACATACATGCATGTCTTCTTAATGTGGATGACTGCATGATGCTATCACTGATTATGTGTGTGCAACCAAGAGTATATGTTTAACTGTTTGTATGCTTCATGTACACTAGCTATTACAACAGTTAATGATCTTCAGTGCCATATCCCTAGATACTCAGTCAATGTTAATTTGTTGACTGCATGGCTGTGATCATGACTAACTGCATTTGCTATAATAGCTATAAATGTAGCTAACTGTAATGGTGTCTACTCCATAGTTCATTGAGTTGAATTCTCCACGGTATAAAATACTGCTGTGCAAAGGATATTAATTGTTGGTCAATTAAATACCTGGCAGTATACATACCTATATCTGCTCCTACCTAAGATGAGCATGCATGCACAATGCATGATGCTCATATGTATACAATCAAATAGTGGTTGGGCATCTGTGTGAGCACATACATGCTGCATATGCATGCTGAAGAGTGTTTTTAGCATAGATAATGTCTATGTATATATGCAGCAGTCCATGAGCAATGCATACATGTACACTGACACTTAGACTCAGTGAAACAGAAATCAGAGCAATCTTAAAACACCTACTCTGGGAAGGGCCAAATGAAAATTAGTATATGTGGTGATTATATTCACAGAAAAAAATATCTTACTTGAAAAACTCAGCTGTAAACAGTAAGACTGTCTTCCATCTTAACATGGCAGTCCAACTCTGTTGTACCTACAGACATTTAGTTCTAGTGTTCCATTATAAAACTGTAATATTATGCGTATTCTTGCTTAGTGGCTAGCAGGAGAGAATGTTATCCTCAGCTAAGCCATGGCTTTAAATTCACCACCAATACCCCACAACTTTTAATTACCAAACCAGATTCGATCCAATCAAGCATTCCTATGAAACTAAGACTGCCTCATGCAAGACCAGCCCCACCTCCCAATGCATGCACAGTATATGATAAGTAGGACCTCACATTCAACTTGTACATAATAGTTAAAAAATGAAGTAATGATGATGTAAACATGATGTAATACAAAAAACTATCTCCTCTCATCATAATTATAACATTTAAACTAAGAGTGTACATGATCAGTGACTGTACTGTGCATATTAAGAATAATGCAGGCTATGATAGTAACACAAGACATGATTGTGCATTATGACTTACACAATAGCTATATAGTTGATTGCGGCTCACTTAGTACTGGTCCATGAGTCTATGTATCGATCTGGTTTCCTTGACTGTGTCATACAGGTGGGCTTAGTATTGAGTCATTCCCAGATTGATGGGGTATAGACTCACTACTAGTTAGGCTGTTTGTAGCTCCACATTCCTCATTCACGGGCTCACCTAGTTGGTGATACTTTATGTTATCCAGAGTAGAAACACCTTGAATAACAGCACACTGAGGCTTGTCTTGTGAGCGGTACTCAAAGGTATGGACCAGTTCTCCATCTACCCTGATTTCGTAAGAATCATCGTGAGCAATAATTGCGATTGAGAAGTTAGCACCTGGACGAAAATGGTTGTTGGGAATGGTCTCTGCATGTTGCCAGTGTCCACCAACTCTGGTGTTGAATACAATACTGGTGCTGCATGGATTGATGTGTAGCACACTTCTTTGACATCTTCATCACTTAGTAGCTAACGTGTGTTTATTGTCCTTCATTCCATGGCTAATAGCTATTAGTTAGTGATATGATGCAGCAAGTGATATTTGAACGAGGCAGTTGAGGAACTTGAAGTTATGTGAGGTGGGAGAGAGTTCCAAAATGAAATTGTACGTGGGAAGAAAGAGTTTTGGAGCAAATTTGTACGAGACTGAGGTACCACGAACGTGTTGGTTGACTGTGAGCGTGTGAAATATGTTGTGGTATAGGGTACAAGGGGAGCATTTGGAAAGATACAGTCTTCATTGACGATTTTATAGAGAAGGCCAAGGCCAAGACAGTTTCTCCGTATCTTAAGCTCAGGCAGGTTACACTTTTCAATGAGGTCAAGGTATGGTACATCCCACTGCTTTGTGCATACTCTGAGAGCAAATTTTTGCACGTTTTCTAGTTTATAGATGTCCTTGATAAGTTCAGGACTCCACACAGGAGCAGCATATTCCAAGTGTGGTCTTACTATGGTTGTATAGAGTTTAGTTAGAACTTCAGGATCTGACCATCGGTAAAATTGTCTATATAGCATCCCAATTATCTTTCTAGTTTTGGCTACAGTTTTGTCAATGTGTGGCGTCCATGAAAGATTGGCGGAAAGTACAACTCCCAGGTATTTGTATTCAAATACTCTTTCAAGTGGTTGACCATAGAGGTGCAGCATAGGCATCTGGTTCCCCTTCGTTCTGCGTCTCGAGATTAGCATAACTTTACATTTTGCAGAATTCAAGCGCAGATCGTTTTCAGCCACCCACCTTCCAATGTTATCAATCCCTTGTTGGACATTAATGAAATCTGGTGGGCAGTTGATCACTCTGTACAGTAGCATGTCATCTGCATAGAGAGTAGTGTGATTTCCATCTAGAGCAGTGGACTGGATGGAGTCATTGATGTACATTAAGAAAAGGAGAGGGCCAAGAACTGACCCTTGGGGAACTCCTGAGGTAGCATTACATGCAGATGATTTTTCTCCATTTAGGATAACATACTGTTTCCTGTTCATCAGGTATGAACATATCCATCTTAGGATTGAATCAAGCCACATCCCTTCGACATACGATATTAAACTCGGAGAAGTCAGTTCCCATTGTGAAGTAGAGCTTCTCAGTTTTTTTTTCTAGACCCATGAAGTCAGACCCCTATTCAAGTATCTGGACTCTATACGGTCTCGTATTAAAAAACGCTCTATAACAATTATAATTTATCTCGATTGCTTTGCGCAGCGTACATAAATTAATAAAATTGCACATCAAATAATTTAGTAGACTACCATCGACTCTGGCTTGTTCTGGCTCACGATTGGTCATGCAGACGTACGTTGGCATAAAAAAGGAATTTCTTTCTTGCTGCATAAAGAGAAAATTTTATGCCACTTTTAGCTTGCTGCATAAAGAGAAATTTTTATGCCAAACCTGCCTTGCTGTACAGATAGGCAGACTTTTATGCGAACAAATGTGGCATAAAATGTCCTCATGAAGTTGAATATCACTAAAGGAAAATTTTTATTCCAAACATCACACTTAATCTCAGTGGCCAAGGTGACCAACTAATCCAAATACAAAATCGAATATGATTGTTCTCACGATCGGATGTTGTTTTCTGATGTCATAATGCTTATTTCCTGTTTCTGTTGAAGTTCTCTGCACCAGTTGGCCATGGATCTGTTGGTCTAAGCGGCTCTGTGCAACCAGTACGGTCCCTTTCTTGCCTCATCCATAGTCATACAAGTATAAAAAACAATTGAATAAAATTGAAGGATGAAGTAGGGATGGCAATGCCAAAAAGTACACAACAAGATTTTTAGTGATAAGAGATAATCACATGCCAAAAAGTACACAAACAAGATTTTTAGGGATAAGAGATAATCACAACCACTATACATCCCTACGCTTGCTTTCTTGATTATAACTATACAGACCTATTGATGTCGACTTATTCACGGTATGCTATCCTTGGAGTGTTCTTGATTTGTATGTGGGAGAAATTAATGTTCTCCCTATCAGTAATTTCAAGTATATTGTTATTGATTATTTATGATCCCCATGCTAGTCAAAAAGCAAGCGTAGGGATGTATAGTGATTGTGATTATCTCTTATCCCTAAAAATCTTGTTTGTGTACTTTTGGCATGTGATTATCTCTTATCACTAAAAATCTTGTTGTGTACTTTTTGGCATTGCCATCCCTACTTCATCCTTTAATTTTATTCAATTGTTTTTTACACTTGTTTCTGTTCTTTTTTATTGCATGAGTGCAACTATTATACAGTAAGTACAGATGGGAGGTGCCGAAGTTCGCACGTGCGCGTGAAAGTAATAGCTGCGCCCTCGTTAACTCGGGTCATACATAATTTAGCATAAAATCGAAGAAATTTTCTTGCTGTGAGATTTTTATGCCAATTCCTGCTTGCTGCATCAAGGGAAAATTTTATGCCAAGTCTGCCTTGCTGTACAGCAAGGGAGGCCTTTATGCCAGCGATGTTGTCATAAAATTACCTCATGTATACGACTTTGCTTATTCTAATAAAGGGGGAATTTTATGCCAAGGTAATTAACTGTCATAATAATTATTAAAGGAGTATCCTCAACCTGGATGTAGGTATGTAGCTATTTGGCATAAAATTTTACCATAGTGTTACTTCACAGTGAAAATGCTTTATGCAAAACCAGCAAGGACCCATGCATAGCTACTATTGAAGGATGGGTCTATAGCCTTCTCAAGTTAGACTTGTTCCCTGCCCCTCCTTTGAGGACCAAGGATAATTAAACGACCGCTAGCGATATGGGGGTACGGGGGGCACCATATCGCTCCTACACCGGAACGAGTGTGAACGGATTCCGTGAGCGGAAGCAGTGAGGCACATAGCGGTGACTACCCTCTGCCTTGGCGAGCTCGACACTCTTTTTTTTTTTTTTTTGACGACCATTATATATACGTATACAGTACGAAAGGCATGCGCGCGCGCGCGCCAGCCGCGCGCGACGTGTAAGTGCATTACGTAATTTTTGATCCGATGATCACATGATGAAAACGCCCTACTATTATCAAGAGTAGATTAGCAGTTGTTACAGTTGCTTTATTGTGCTTGTCAGGCTGAAGAAGAAATGATGGACGATACTGGTGAAGTACCAAAAGCTGTCTCTTCGCCTTCAACTGTACATGATATTGTAACATCTGCTGAAAGCACAAAAGAGTTTCCTGGTAATGTGGTAAGTACTGTGCCCTCAAAGGACGAAGGGGACGCTGAGGATGAATCCTGGAAATCTGTTCTGTTGAGCTCACTGGACAGGCTGTTTGAACTGACAGCATCTGGTTATGCTAAAAAGGAAGACTCAAATGAATTTCTAGAGAAGGTGTTCACAGAATTGGTGGTTGTTCGGCAGACTGTGATTGAACTGGATAAAACTGACCAGATCAAATGTGCTGACGACATTGGAGACAGACCTCAATTCATAGCCAGTTTAGTGCCTTTCATGGCACAAGTGTATAAAGGTGAGTAGATCACAGTTATGCCATACTATTAAAGGAACTGTGTCACGATATACCGTATAGCTCCAAATTTTCATGGTCCAAAAATTTCGTGAAACTGCTGAAAATTCCATGAAAGAAAATTTTGTGATAAAAATTTCGTGATTGCTACATTTTTTCGTGATTACCGCCGCGCGGCGACGCCCGTGCGGACAATTCACGTTATCGGTCCGCCCACAACTGCACGTGGCTAGCATTTTGCTATAGTGTGAAGATCTAGAGAAAGATGATACGATTCAAGTCCCAGTCACGGGCCCCTTTTTCTGCCTTTAGCGCCTCCCGCTGTTGTCTTTTTGGCTACCTCTTCAACGTGATTGTTAGCGGATTCGATACAAGAAGAAAGAAGTTGTTTGGACGTCCTTGTGGATTTGGCAGGCAACTTTTGCTCATTTTTTGAAAGTAAGCGTACAGAGTCTGAGACAGCTTTAACATACTTAGGTTCCACACGTTCACTAGCACTCGGGCGTACGCACGATCGCTTGGGTAGCCACACCCACAATAGTACTAAATTTTTGTGAGGAAAATTTTCGTGATCAGAAGTCAAATCACGAAATTCACGAAATATTGTGCCACGAAAATTTGGAGCTATACGGTAATCGACCGGATGTTACCGTAGTAGTATGTTTTGAATCAACTGCAAATGGTGACGAATGCTGACGCTATGCATGCGCAAGCTATGTACGTAGGCAGCAAGTGTAATGTGATGTACTCCATTAAGAGGCTTTTTTTTCAGTCTTGAGTACTGAGTGGCCATGGCATTACATGCAATCTCTGTACACTTCCAAGAGTGTCTTTAAAAAGGCTGGGACACTTATACTACCCCTAAGTTCTAAGTTCATGAAATGAATCCACCAGTTCATCGGCCTGAGCTCCTTCTCCAATGTGTAGCCTTCGATTCTTGGGCCTCTCTGCCATAAGCTCAGAACTAGTCAGGCAACCAGTGTGGGTGACCTGCCGCCTTCCTCTACTCCTGACAAACTCTCAGTGGATAAGGTGAACACCTATGGTCAAGATAGAAGTGTGCACTTTAGCGATATCTCCTATAGGTCAACTGTGCATTAACTGCATACCGTGTTAACAAAGCTACCTGATCAAGTACATGTATCTATGCGCTGAGGGATAATTATGCACTTCTGTGCTTCATCGATTTATTATTTAAAGACCACTGGCTGTAGTCATACTACAGTCTACCCTAAGACACAAATTTGCTTGGAAAATAGCAAGTCATAGACTGTAGCACACACAGCAGCTAGAGCGGTTTTGGCTGCTCCACTTTCTGAGGCAATGACCTTATAGGTGGGGCAGTGGCGTAGCCAGGAAAAATATTGAGTAGTTTCTAAGTCAGCTGGTATGCAAAGTGCGCCGCCAAAATTGGAATTTTAATTATATTCATCACGATGACATCATCTAATTGGTTGATTTACACATTGCATGCATCGCAAGAAGATAGATAACAGCAAGACTTGCAACACCAGAGCCTCCTAGCTGGCAAATAGCTTGCTATCTGTTGCTAAAGAGTCATGGCTGACAGTATCATGCTTGCTGTTATACTGTTAGAGGCATGCAGGCTGTTTATCAGTCTAAGTGTTATGGCGAGCCAGTGGCTGAGAGTTGACTAATTTCCAGAACCCCCTGACACCCCCTAGCTACGCCACTGTGGGTGGACCTGGGCTTTGATGTAGGCTCACTGTACTAGGCTACTACATGTCCCCAGAAGGCCTCAGAATTGCTCTCAGCAAACGGTCTAAAATTCCAAATTTTCTAGGGGATCATGCCCCCCAACCCCCCCCCCCCCCCCCCCCCCCCCCCAGGATGGTATAGGTATAGCCCATAGCATTACTTACCAATATGGCCTCCCTACTTTTTTCACCAGTGCTATGGCCCTGAATAGGAAATGATATGCACTATGTGGTTTCACAGTTGCATTACACAACAACACATACATAAGATGTGTCTTTGTAATTTATGAATATCATTAGCACATGGGAGCACGGGAGTTTCAAGCGGCAATTTAATTTTTACAAGCATGATTACATCATTACGTAAATGGGGCGTGGCCAGCCACAGCAACCACTCACCCTTACTTAGCAACCAAACACTAAATCTGTGTGTGAACTGGAATGCAAACTGTTGAAAACAAAGCTAAGATCTTTAGTTCCGAACAAGAACCAACCTGGTAGGACCTGTACTACGTCACCGACAGCGATTGTACCACATTTGCTCCCCTTAGGTGGATGCTTAGCTTGACGATGTGATTCTCGGAGCTCTAAAAGATATTCTTTCTTCCATCTTCTCCAAAAATGCTCTAAAACCTTGTTCAGATGGATCAGCGACCTTTACGCTGATATCATCAGCAAGTTCATTGTTGTAGGGGCCATCTGGTAGGCTCATCACTCGATGTCCGGTCAATAAGTGTGATGGTGTGATCGATTCCTGAATACTGTCTGTCGACAGGTATGATAAAGGTTGAGAATACGCGATCATTTCAACTTCAGTTATGGCTGTTCGCAATTCGTCGAGTGTCAACTGTCCTGTACCAATGATCTTACGCAAGCACCGTTTCACTGATTTCACCATTCTTTCAAAAATTCCGCCCCACCACGGTGCTCTCTCCAAGTTGAAACTCCACTGGATGTGGATCTGAGATAAGCAATATTCAACTTCTGGATGGTTAACTATGTCTTGCAGTAACTTGGAAGCTGCGGTGAATGTCTTTCCATTGTCTGATATGATACTGGTTGGGAAACCTCTCCTGGCAGTGAAACGTTTGAAGCATCGTATGAAGGACTGCGCTGTTAGGTCTGGTACAACTTCCAAGTGTATGGCTCTCACCACGCAACAAGTAAATAGGCATATCCACACCTTGGTTTCCTTTGAGTCGTTAGATCCTTTAACATACAGTGGACCTGCAAAGTCCACGCCAGTGTAAGCAAAAGCTGGGGCTTCCTTGACTCGGAATGCTGGTAGTGGTGGTGGAGGTGGAGGATAGTGAGCTTTCCCTTCGAAGCGACGGCAAGTGACACACGTGTGTAATACATTCCTTACAAAGCTTCTGCCATGAATGATCCAGTACTTGGCCCGCAACTCGTTCAAAGTCTCACAAACGCCATTGTGCTGGACTCTGGCATGAGCATCGGTAACGATCAGTGTAGTCAGATGGTGGTGCGAATCCAACAACACAGGATGCTTCGTTACAAAGGGAAGATCGGCATTACTTAGTCTGCCCCCACATCTCCAAATTCCCGAGTCGTCATGGAATAATCCAAACTGCTGCTGCCAAGTTTTGAACATTGGCTTTCCTTCGAGCGAGGCTTGTGCTTCCTTTAGCCAATAAGTCTCGGCTTGCTGCAACTCCACAGGAGTAATATGCTTTGGATTGTTAGCACGTCCAGACTTCTGCTTCATATTCTTGACAAATCTCAGAACGTATGCTGTGACTCTAAATAGTCTCTCCTTGGAGCTGAAATCCTCGCACTTGATCAGCGAGCTGAGTTTAACTTGGCTATCAACATTCAACAGGGTATGGCTGGCGTTAGATTTCTTGATCTTTCTCTGCTCAGGTTTGCACTGCTCGGGCATCTCACTTATGTCTTCTGCAACAGGGATTTCCCCATGGAGCCACTTGGGGCCGTAGAGCCAGAGTGAGTTAGTCGTAAGTTGACTGGGGTCGATCCCTCTAGAGGGGATGTCGGCGGGATTCTCCTTGCCTGCACAGTGTGCCCATTGGCTGGGTTGACTTACACTTCGGATCTGATTGACGCGATTTTGAACGAAGGGTTTCCATTCCCTTTTTTGTCCCTTGATCCAGTACAATGAAACCATAGAGTCAGTGAAGTAGTTCGGCTCCCCCAGGGAAATTTCTAGCTCCAAAGCTTGTGTAACACTAGTCATTAGCTTGCTCAAAGCAAGGCGGATAGTAGCTCCAAGCGGGGGATTGTCTGACCCTTGACAGGTGAAACTCGAGTTTTGCAGGCAACAAATCTGGCTAGACACCCACACTCTGATTCAATGAGGAGATATATTACAGCGGCATATGCTGACTTAGAAGCATCACAGAACCCCAAAGGCCTACAAGAGGAAACTGCCAAGGTGAAGTTCTCAAAGTAACATCTTGGAATGGAAATCGGTTGAACCTTTTGTAGGCTAGAGACTAAAGTCTGCCACTTGCTTAGCAAGTCTGGTGTAAGGGGCTCATCCCAGTCAAGCTTTGCTTGACACAACTCTTGAAATAAGACTTTAAAACGAATGGTTACTGGGGAAACAAGACTCACGGGGTCGTAAACCCTGCTAGCAACACCAACAATGCTCCTCTTTGTGGGATCAAGCTTGCTCGCATGGGAGGCTAAGTCACTTACATGTATATCAAATACAAGATAATCGTTTGAATAACTCCACCTTACTCCAAGGATCTTTTGTTCACCATCATCCACTTGGTGGGTAGTTCCGAGGGTAGACTTGGTATACGATTCTTCCTCAAGGTTCCTATTCTCCTCAGACCGGGATTACAACTGGCTCTCATGTTGGTCTATCTTTCTCTGTAGATGGGTTGCATTCGTGACGAACTTCCTCAAATTAAAGCCTCCTTCCCTTAGCAGGGATTTCGACTCGCAGTACAACTCGTATGCGAGGTCTTCAGTGTCAGCGCCATACGCAAGGTCATCAATGTAAATCGATCGAGAAATCCTTTTCACTGTTTCTGGGAATTTAGTCGAGTGCTGCTTTAGATGGTGTCGTATCGTGGCATTCAGCAAGAAAGGACTCGATGACACTCCGAACACGACTCGTGTGAAACGAAGAGCAATGATTTCTGATTCTTCCTTGGCAATGTCATCAATCCACAAGAATCTAAGGACACCCTGCATGTCCTTTTCTACCATTGACACCATGAGAAAAGCTTTCTCTATATCAGCAGCTAGTGCTACCTTGTGCACTCGGAATCTTAGAATTATATCCATGATGTTCTGGCAAAACTTCGGTCCAGCATAAAGGCAGTCGTTCAGTGATGGTCCGTCTCCCTGTGCAGATGCATTGTAAACTACACGCAACTTGGTAGTCTGTTTGTCTTGGCGGATGACTGCATGATGAGGGATGTAGTGGGTTGCTCCATGAACTGAGGGCTCTGATTTGTCAACTTGTTCAATGATTCCCTTGCTCAATTGCTCCTTTATCATGGCATCATAATCTCAGAGTGTGGACGGACGTTGCTTAAGACGGTGCAATAATCCAAGCTATCATTTCTTGCTGAGTTGATAGTTGTCGGGGAGGGCAGGATACGTCTCCTTCCAGGGTAGGCACACTTGATAACGACCATCCTTGAAGATGATATTCTCATCGAAATTTTCCAGTGTGCCGCGATCGTCACCCTTGACACCGAGAGACTCCCAAGTCCCAGAATTGTTGCAGTGTCACATCCATTCCTCCATCAGTTTGTGATTGCACCTCTTGTGAGTCAATTTTCAATGTGTGTGAAGTGATGACGTTTACTGCAGATGTACAACTATCAAGGCAATGTGTTGGGCCAGATAACACCCATCCTAGACGCGTGGAAATGGCAGTAGGGCCACGTTCTCCTCGCACTACCTCACCAGTGGCAAACTTTCAATAGTGATCCGAACCGATAAGCATGTTGACCTTCACTTCTGTGTGTCCCTCGTGGCAATCCATGAGATTCAAGTGTACCAAATGGTCGTAAGTTGTCTTGCAGAGGGCAACAGGCTGATGAGACAGAGGCTCACAAATTAACGGTACTGAGAAGAAAGGCAATTCGAGGTTATTGCCATCAATAGTCTGTATGCCAATTCGCACAACATCACACACTTGCTCATCTTCTTGCTCCGATCCGAATGTCTTGATCAGCATTTTCTGCTGCTTTACTGTGGGGAGAGATAAGGCCTTCTTGACACTTCTGATGTAAGAGCGTTGGCTTCCGCCATCCATGAGCACTCTGACCTCCACCATTGACTGTGGGCTTGTCGGGCTGTAGACATAGGTGCGAGCAGTTTGGAGCAAAACTGCCATCGTGTCATTGGAGCACAAAGTTGTGGTAGTCGCCGGTGCAAACGAGCTAGCTTGCGGATTAAGTCCAGCCGGTAGTGAGGCATTTGAAAGATTCGGAGATGCTGTCACAGGAGGATGATTCGCAACATTTGTCGTTGGGTTGTCTTTCCTCGGGTTTCTCGGTGCGATCTTAGAACAGACACTGGAATGATGCCTACCACCACACTTACGACATCGATTCGAGGAACGACAGTCTTTGCTGACGTGGTACTTCCTTAAACAGATATAGCACCTTCCAGATCTTCTCAAAATCTGCTTTCTCTCATCGGGCATTGTAACAACTCCACACTCACCAGAAAAATGGGACTGCTGGCAATAATAACAATTGGGGGTGGTACTGGGGGACGAGAGCGCAGCTGCAGTGCTAGCACTGGCGGGAGGGTCTCTCCCTTGCTTCTTCACCGTTTGACTCGTGGACATGGCGGCTCGCTCCCTGGCTTCAATTTCTCGCTCTAGTTGCTTCAAGAGTTCATCCAGGTTCCAATCAGCTTCGCTCACTTTGCGACTTAGAACCAGACGTAGCTCAGAGGGCAATTTCTGAAGGAGTACCGACAACAACAGGCTGCCATATGAGCTGGACTCAACTCCAAGAGACTTCAACCCCCTGACCTGTGATTCCACCAAATCATACAAGTGCCGGAGTCCACGTAGATTGTATTGCGAGGGTCACAGGCTCCAGACTAAGGAGTATGTCCATATGCTTGGTTATGATTTGCTGCTTATTACCGAACCGTTTCTTGAGGATCGATACAGCTTCCTTGTAGTTATCAGCGGTTAGGGTGAGGCCAGAAATTGCCTCGGCAGCGGGCTTCTCCACAAGTGATCGTAGATAATTAAAATTTGTCGATTTCAATTAGTCCGGTACTGCTGTCAATGGCAGACTCGAATGAGTCCCAAAACGTAGTCCACATAGTGACATCACCATTAAAGGGGCGTATGGCTAGTTTGGGTAGCTTCACTCGAGCAATCGGAGGCGAATGAGGAGCAGTAGGTTGGGCAGGCTCAGGACTGGTTCAAGAGTGGGCTGCGCTGCCACCTGTTGCAGCCATAGGTGTGCAATGCTTGTCAATAGTTACTGTAGCAGCATATACGGTAGCCTTGAAGGCATCTGCCTGCTCAATCTCTCCCTCTACAGCTTCACCTTCCACTAAGTCTAATATCTCATCATCCAACTGTTTAATAGTGCTTAGCTTTTCTTCCAGACTGAGTTTGAGTTGCAGGAGTTGCTTAACATCCAATTCCGAGGTGGGCGTGGCCTCGAAGGCTGTTATCATTTCGCCGACTGCGTTCACCATCCGTGTAGCCGACGCTTGGTGCCCACCGCGAATCTTCTTTTTCTTTGCTAAAGCTTCTGCCATGATGCAGTCTCTGTGTGTAGCTGTCACAAGTTCAATCGATCAGATCATCAGATTATGAACGTGCACGTGTTCGTAGTGTCCTTATGGATCCAGATGAATCGACGGTTTTAATCCTGAGGGCACGATCCGGCTCGAAGGACCATGTGCAAAATGACTTCTTTTCCAGTTTTAGTGCGCTCGTATTCTCAGGGACTATCAGTAGAGTAGCAACGATAGAGCTCTGACACTCACATGCTAGCAGACATTTTATTCAAAATTTTAGAGATCACATGACAATCACGTGCATGACTTCCATATAAGGCAACTACGCTATACATAACTCAATGCAATGCACAACACTAATGAATGAAATTTGCAATAAAAGAGAAGGGTCCATTTCACATACTAGGTATTTGATAAGGTAACTAATGTCTCATCATATATCATATAGTGCCTGTGTACTTGACTATGAGAAGACAGGTTGTTTTTGACAATCAGTTGCAATCATAGCTCATTTTTATATGTCTGCCAATGTTCAAACTTTCAAGAGCTTGTGCGTGCACTAGCCTGTCATGACCATCAACTGAACTCACTCTTGCTACTTTTTCTCATTTGCCCATTAGAAGTGCATATATTAAGGCCAACAAAAGTGGAAATGTTTGTTTCTGTCATGAACTGGGGTTCAAACTTATGCCTTTGAGATAAGTAACATTGCTTAATTAAATTAATTTTTTGCAAGTTTTTGTGGGTATTAAACCCATAACGCTCATATGCAATTGAAGTCCTGGACTTTCCAAAAAATCCAGGACTTGTGGGAATCGAACCCATACCTCCACAACTCCAGTGTAATGCTCTACCAGTTGAGCTACTAAGCCCTTGGGAGTAAGGTGGTGGAGAGTGAGTCCAGGACTTCAATTGTATATGAGTGTTATGTGTTTGATATTTATGATGGAGTTTAGGCCAGATAGAGCAAATGCCATAGGTGACAGCATGTCATCACTGGGGTGCGCATAAGAGAAACCTTGTAGTTAGGTTTAGTGGGGGCGGATAAGTTTTAAGGTTTTGCTGACACCTTTTTTATCTGTAGGGGGTTCTAATGCATATTGCCTTACATAAGACAACATTCTTTGACTACCGTATATGTTCTAATATAGGCGCCACCCTAATTTAGGCGCCCTTTGAGACCTGTGCAATTTTTTTCGGTTCTAATTTAAGGCGCCTTTCCGGACATCAATTATTTTTAGGCGGCGCCTATTTAATTGGAACGTATTGCCGCGTGCAATATGGCAATACCGCAGTACCGTACCGTACCGTCGATCGATCTATCAAGCTAGCAGTTTAGATGTCAAACTAAGCTGTCTCTTACATTTATATGGGCACTTACCGACTGCTTCGATATCTTTCTGGAATTAGAGACAATCGTTCTGACGGCTACGGTATCGACAACTTGTGAATGATTCAGCGATCAGAATGAAATTTCCAAAAAGAACTGAAATTAGAACCATATTTTTGTTGTTCTCGCCACTGTCATATTCACTGCCACTAAATAGGACCGATTAGTGATAGCGCTTGTGCTCTGGCAAAACTTCCAGAACCATTCTAATTGCAGCTCTTAGGCGCCCTTTGACCTGCTCGTGAATTTTTCAGTTCTAATTGGAGGCGCCTGCACGATCTGTAATTATTTTTTGGGGGCGCCTATATTAGAAAGTATACGGTACCTTCAAAGTGTATCTGAAGTAAATCCTCAGCTGCCAGTTAAAGCTGGTGGATTATCAAGGAATATGTTGCAGATATGAAGAAAGTATCTTGTCACTTATCAACCTATAGTTATAAAACGTTGTGATGTCCTTTTTATTGAGTGACTTGCTCTTGTGTTCTTTGAAAACATGTGACTCTAAATCAGTAAGCACATAGCCATAAAGTCAGAAATTTCTATTATATGAAAATGTGAAGCTCTTGTGGTAGTTTGCTTTAATTTGCTGTTAATTATGCATTCATGGGCTTTACCCAAAGCCAGATTATGGAATAGTGCTAACCGAATACTTTGTTCCTTTTATCAAGTCATGAGTCAAGTATCAAACGAGAGTAAAATGCTTAGTTAAGGCAAGCACCTACTCTGTTATAGAGTTACAGTGTTGAAAGTTTACCTGTAGTTTTGTGACACGCCTATGCAATACATTATCACGTTTTCCAAGCAAAGGTATGTACTGCGGATTTCCCTAAGGTTTGAATGCGTGGTCCGCGATCCCGTGAGCATGCGCATAATGCGCGCGTGCCGTAGACGTGTCATTGTACGTGTAGTCTAGTCTACATCCCAGTAAAAAGCGCGGTAAAATTCAAAACGGTTATCAGGCAGGCACCAAGTTGGTTGACAATTATTCGAGCACCACGTTAACTTATGTCAGCTGAGCCAGGTAGAACAAAGGTGTACTCTCCTGATCTTAGATGGCGGGTGGTGTGGCAACGAATTGCCATGGAGCTAAGCTATAGAGATATTGCTGAGCGTCTTTGTATATCAGTTGGAACAGCCTACAATACCTTTCAGTTATTTCAAAGGACTGGAAGTGTTGATGCAAAGCCACCAAGCAAGCGACCTGACCTCTGTAAACTGGATGATCATCATCAACTGTACATTATTTCTATGGTATTGGACAACCCAACTCTCTACCTAGGTGAGATATGTACAGCCATTAAAGATGTGACAGGTACAGTGGTTGTACCCAGCACTGTGTGCAAGCTTCTAGGAAGATATGGCTTCAGCCGAAAGAAAATCCAGCATATTGCTCTTCAAAGGAATCTTTCTCAGCGAGCATCATTCATTGCCAACATATCCTGTTACCCAAAAGAAATGCTAGTATGCATGGGTGGATGAGACAGGATGTGAAAGGCGAGATTTGCTTAGGAAATATGGCTATTCTTTTAGAGGCATGAGAGCAGAGTGCAAACGTCTCTTAGTTTGAGGAACAAGGATATCGGCAATAGCAGCAATGTGCTGGGACAAAGGAATTCTCGATGTTGAAATGACTTCAAACAGCGTAAATGGTGAGATGTTTTGCGACTTTGTTCGGGGCACTTTGATACCGTGCATGCTTCCATTTGGTGGGGTAAGTCCTACCTCTATAGTGGTTATGGATAACTGTTCAATACACCACATTGCTGAAGTTAAGTCCATGTTGGAAGATGCTGGAATACTTCTCTACCTTCCCCCCTATAGTCCTGATTTAAACCCAATAGAGGAAGCATTTGGGTATGTCAAAGGATACCTAAAGAGTCATGATGACATTGCTGCTGCTTTCCCTAACCCAACATCACTCATCCAATCGGCATTTGACAGTATAACTATAGAACATTGTAAAGCATGGATAAATCATTCCAAGTACTAGTTATACAGATCACCAATCTTGCATGTTATCACTACGACTATATTAATTTTTTGTTCAATGATTAAATATGAAAGCCAAAATTTTATTAATGTTACAGAAATGATCAAAACTTTTTGACATCATTGAGAATTGAAGCTTGAAACTCTTCATATTGCTCTTTAGATATCACTCCTTTCTCAAAGAGCTGATGTGACTTGAGCAACTGGTCTACACATTGACCACGCATATTAATCCGTTTCCCAGGGGAAACTCCTGCTGCAGGAGTACTTGAGGATTTGCGAGACGAGCGAAAGAAAGGCTTGTTGGGAGGCTCATCATAAGACAAGTGCTTCTTCATTTGAATTAAATGGGCCCATGATCTCAGCTGCTGATCACTATATTCTCCAGAGTGCTTCTCCTGTAGCTTATCTTCTATGGATGTTACTTCAGCCTTCTTATCAACATGTGAGTCATAGTGAGAAGCTTTGGGAACACTTGTACCTGCTGTACCCTCAGCATGTTGTCGTTTTCTCCCTCTAGTTGGCTCAGGGTAGGGTGCAGGCCATAGCACCATATGGTAACATCATGTTTTCCCTTGGAGGCATTGTACATCTCACTTAAATTATGATCTGAAGTAAGCCATTTCTTCTTTCCCGTCAGGCCATGACCTGATTCTATGTACCCAACATCTGTAAGTGGGTTAGGAACCTTCTCATTGCATTCCAAAGTCACTTGTTCCTTCAGATCTTCCAAGGATGTAAATTTGTGCTTAGCTTTTAGCAACTGCACCTCAAATTCTGACTTCTTTTTTGGATTTATTATTTTCACCAAATAGTTGTACTTAGGGCACAGTGGAGATTGATGACACCCAAAATTGCTAACGTTGGAATGAGATGAACTAGAATTGCCAATAACCTGCAGTTAATAAAATAGATACAATGATTTAGCTACTAATAATGGCCTCGGAACAAAGCATAAACCCGGTAGTACATAATAATATTCCAAGCACAACACACATGCATGACATTGTATATACACAATATTGTATAACAGACACTATACAGAATAGGCTATGTAGGTGAAGGGTTATGTGCGGCACAGTATGGATGAGGGTACACCATACATCAACACACTCATTTTGGTGTGTACTATTTAGAAACCTTTATCCGTATACCATGCACTCAAAATCGAGCAAGAGAAAGGGAGAGAGAAAAAGAATAAGGGGGTTGTTAGTACACTTCATGGCCAAAAGGGCGGTCTTTTGCAAGCTACACATACAGGCCATTCAGGAAAAAAAACTTGAGAGTTGTCACGTTTCAGCAGAGAATACTAGGCTTACCCGAACGATAACTTGACCACCACCAGTAACCGTTGGTACGGCATTTGCCATGATCTAGATGAGGGATGAGCTCTGGGCTGACACTGGGAAACGTGGCGCTCTTTCTGGCCGGTTGAACCCTTGGCCATTGGTAGGGCGAATCGGATCTGCGCATGCTCACAGAATTCTGACATACACGCGTTCAAAACGAAAGGAAATCCGCAGTACTTCTGGTGTCAATGGGTAGACTGAGTGTCATTTTTTAAACAGTTACGTATTACTTGCTTTTTAGGTCTCAGTAATGGGTATGAGCTCAAGTGCTTGTGTGACTGGCAGTTTTTGCTCGTAACACTAACCAATGTTTCTAAAACATTACGTCTGAAGATCGTGAAGGAAAGTGTCCACTTTGAGATGATCAAGCAACTTATCGATCTCCCAAAGTCTCTGGAGCATCAGGAGGTATATATATAGGCTACTGCTTTTTTCTTTCTTTTTATATTCGTATTGAATGTACCGTATTTCTTCTAAAAATTCGGCATGAAAATAATAATATTGCTTTAGCTTCGCTGAATTTTTAGAGGTTAATATTCAACATTCTATCTGCATCTGCATTCCATTCCCGTTTATAACATATACACATGACGACCTTTGCCGAAAAATTAGTGACTATATATTCAATCATTCGGTAAAGGGTGCCGAATAATTAGAAGGGCCGAATTTTTAGAAGAAATACGGTATATGGTGGAATGAAACACCCTTAAATGACTGGGATCCTGAAACATATCTGCCTTCAGTATATGGGGCTGTTCTTTATCCGGAGCTTAGTATGGGACAAAGAGTGAATGTCCTTAATAGTCAGAAGTTGTCTATTGTCCTTCTTCAGAAGTTCACCTGTATATCATTATTGCTAACTCTTACTAACCATTACTTTTTTTCTTTTAAGCTTCTAGCTGACTTGATAAAGATGGCAATGTACGTCATGCTAACACTCATTCAAGAGAAGGAACTTCACCATTATTTCAGCAACTGTTGCTACACTGATGTTCTCATCACTTATGTCCCCAGCAAGAACTTTTCCATAGGAAAACTCGCCAAAATCTCACTGTCTATTTTGTACCGACACCTCGATCACAACCAAGCAGCAAAGAGCCTCAGTCTTACTCAGTCAGATATTAGCATTATTCTCAAAGTTTTATCCAATCAATCTCTGTCTGAAGATGAAGAAAAGGAAAGCTGGCACATTTTATCCAAAGATGGAGTCATTTTAGCCTTGAAGGGATTCTGTTCGCTTAAAGCCAACTGCATAGAGTTTATCAAGCAGGGTGGCCTCGGTATCCTGAGTACCATTTTGGATGGTACTGATGCAGAGGAGCATGAAGTCACTCTCCTTCTTCTGTGGCAGCTGTCTTATCATTTTGGGTCAGAAATGAAGAAAATGGTTGAGGGTAGTGATAACCTCGTGGATAAAATACGCTGCCTTTCTTCTGAAGAAGGAAGCGATTTGTGTGATCTTAAAGTTTGCTTGCCCTACAGCCTTCTTCATACTTTTCCTAAAGGTAAGCTATTCATTCTGAGTTAGTTTGTCAGAGATTAATATGTCCATTACATGTGTGAAATAATATTGAGAAGAAGTTATTTTACAGAAGTCCTTACTTGTAGCATATAGATAACTATGAAATTTATATAATCTAGGAAATGAAGATTGCCTCATGTGTGTTAAAACAGCATACAAACATGAATTCTATGAAGAGTGTATTTGTTTTTGTCAAGAAGTGACCAAGAACAGCTCATCAACAGACTATGAGCCTTCTACAGTCAACACCATCACTCTATTTCATGGCAAAGCCAGCTTCTACATTTTTAAGCAAAACTTGCTAGCCATCAAGAATCTCCCAGTAACTAGTGCTGGGTACAGCGAGAAAAGAAGAATTTGCTTTGAAGGTGCAAAGCAGGCAATACATCTGCTTGGAATTGCTTTCGATAATGACTTCATTGACCCTGAGGGTAGCCAATTACTAGACACAGCATCAATGCTAGCTTTGTCCGAACCTTCCAGCTTAAAAATTGACCAGCGGTGTCTTCTCTGCCGATCAAAGCAAAAGAAGCTTGCTCGGAGCCATATCTGCCCTCGTGCCATCTTGGATGACTTTGCTAAAGCATGTGGTACACCCAGTAGTGGCAAGGCTTTCTTTGTTAACTGGCCTTGGCAGTCAGGGATCAGTGGGACCTTGAAATCTGCTGGTCAGATCACAATTAAGCTCTTGTGTAATGACTGTGAGTCCATTCTCAGCAAGAACGAATCGCAATTTTTACCAAAATTTTTTCGAAAGCTTTATGACCCAAGCAGCCCAACACGTATTGAAATTGAACAAGATATCGAGTATGGTGGGTGGCTTTATCAATTTTGCATTGGCCTTATCTTTCGTGGATTGACTTTCCAGTACTCTGGTGGTAGGGACGAGTATTTGAATGAAAATGAAGTGTACTCTGTCTTCGTACAGTGCAGGGAGGCTCTACTGAATTCTAAAGGTGGTCCTCAGATCTCCATGTATGTAGCTCCAACAGCTGCCACAGATGAGTCAGAGCTGTCTTCCTCCCTTATCAACCAAGTTATTCACCATCCCTTCCACTTCTTTTTCACTCAAAACCAGGGCATGTATGCCTATCATCAAATGTTTCTACATGCTCTTTCATATACCTTCCAGATCGGCATGATGATGACCACTGTGAATTTTTCCCTTGCTCACTGGACTCCAGATGTTTCATCCATCATTTCACCAATCAAAGGCTCCTTCAGGGTGCCGCCAAACTGCAACAGGCTTCGGGCCATTCCTGATGCCCTGTGGGAGACACTTCTCGCTGAGGCAGTACAGATGGAAAAGGAAGTGATGGAGCAGCCACAAAGAATGACCTTACTGCCACTGGATCAGTTGTTGTCAGTTTCACCTTCTTCCTACATGAAGAGTATCTTGAATATTGCCAGTCACAGTGAAGGAATGGGCAAAGAATCCCTTGTGAAAGGGCACCCCAAGATAGTTAATTACATTCCAAGTGCATTCTCCTTTTCTCACCCCCAGGATTTTAAGGGGTTCACAGGAAAGTTTGAGCTACCAAGCGGGCACAGAGTCCTTCTTCATCTGACGACTCAACAAGATGAGCATACTGTGAATACTGCTTTTATTATGGTGGGTGAAGGTCCTGGTTACGGTGCTGATAACCCTTACCTAATTATTCACCATTACAAACCTGGACATCAAACCAATTATGGTTACTTCTTTTCGCCAAACACTTTTGAATTTTCTTCATATCTTCCTGATCGAACTCCAAAGAGGTTCCTTGATGAGGATTTTAAATCAAGTGGTCTCATGGACAAGAGTAAGGAGATTATTTCTCTGGTCCTACGAACGAAGGGATTTAGAAATTATCACTCTCTCCAATATTGGATGCAAGCAAAACGGTAAATTTTGTCACGAGCTTTGCTGTCCGAACAGTGCTGCGCATGCAACCATACTGATAATACCACGACGACCATGTTACAAGACAAGGGAAATAATAAATTAAATTTATATCAGTCATGCCTATTTTCCGGTAAATATCTTAGTTATCCCCTGGCTGTTGCCTAGGATACAAGGGTCGGTAGAATATATGTACGAAGATTATTTGGCGGTTTTAGGTGAAACTGCCAAATTAAAATCCACCAAAATTTATTCCACATGCATGCATGTATGGTGATACTGTTCCAGACTGCCAAATATATCGCAAATACACATGCAGTTTTGGGGCAGACTGCCAAATTTACCGACCACCACTATACTGTATATATTGAAAACAATGAAGATTCTCTGTGGAAAACTTAATGTTCGGTATACAACTTACATATACCATAAATCTGGAAATTTTCGTTGTAAAAATATTTTCGTAGTCGATAGAAGTCATGAAAATTAAAATCATGAAATTAAAGGGTAACTGAAGTATAAAAAATATTTTCTATGATAAAGTGATTTTTAATACTGTTATGTATAACAAAACCGTCGGGAACCGTCCACATCAAGAGAGTACCGTATAGCGGGGAAATTTTCGCTGGTGCAAAATTTCGCGGATCCGCCATTCACCCGTCCAAGAGAAATTTTCGTGGATTTAATTTTCGCGTCTTCTCTCCATAAAGACCACACCCACGTCAACAACAATACGTGACATGACGTGTTCTGCGCGTGCGTACGTCGTACCATGGCCATAGGGTCGTACGTACCGATATTGAAAAACTGGGAGTGGCCTAGGTTGAACGAGGCGCGGCCGGCTAGCTAGCTCTGTATGTGTCAAAAAAGAAAGCATCATGGGGGAGTCTAGTTTCAGTGTAGAGGCGATGATCAGAGGCTACCACATCTACAAAGACATCTGGACCGCTGTTATCAATGAACAGCTACGTTGTCAGAGAGCCATATAATACTTCTGATCCCTTCGCTGTCGCCGTGGTGAAAGATGACACAACAGTAGGCCACGTTCCGAGAAAGATCTCTGCCATTTGCTCGTTATTTCTCAGAAAGAAAGGTGCGATCTTATGCGAAGTTTCTGGAAGTAGGAGGTATTTGGAAGACTTGCCACAGGGTGGTCTTGAGATTCCATGTATCCTGAAGTTCCGAGGGAATACGATGGACATCGACAAAGTGAGTAAGCTTATCGAGCTTCATAGTAGACATTCTGAGATCAACAGGTGATATCTGCTTTGATCCCTCTTCCAGCTGCCTGTGGACTTCCGTGGCATACCACTCCCGGAATCTGCTACGCATGAACTCTTTAGCTGCCTTATTGATGCTCAGATCCATCGGCTGGAAACGGTCAGTGCAATTAGCTGGTATGGGCACTAACAAGATGTTATTCTCTTCAAGAAGAGTGGCAACTTCTTCAGTTTGTTGACCTTTAAAGACGTCAAACAGTGCTAAGGCTTCAGTTTGTTGACCTTTAAAGACGTCAAACAGTGCTAAGGCTTCAGCTTGTTGACCTTTAAAGACGTCAAACAGTGCTAAGGCTGGTTGGTCTGGTGGGAGCTTGAGATCTTTTCACTTTTGCTCCACGAATGGAATGATCTTCTTTATGTACTCCATCACCTTTACTTCGTTTGACCAGTGGTTGTGAGTAAAATTAATGTTACATGCCAGTCGCTGGGAAATTGTATCGTGGGAGAC
Source organism: Cliona cf. orientalis (assembly GCA_963930775.1). Lineage (NCBI taxonomy): Eukaryota > Metazoa > Porifera > Demospongiae > Clionaida > Clionaidae > Cliona > Cliona cf. orientalis. The sequence continues at coordinate 4,522,590 of OZ005703.1, forward strand.
AAGCAGTTGTTTTGCCTTGATATATGAGTTGAGGAGGTAGGAATTCTCCAGCCATTGTGCCACAAAACACTACTGTAATTTGGCGCTTGTCGCTGATCCCTGTGATCTCAACTCTCTTTGATCCTTTCAACTCCATCGTCCATGTCGATCCTAGGACAATGCTGATTCCCGTCTGATCCCAATTGAAAGTTAAGTCGTGAGTAATATCTTCCATTTCCATGGCAATTCGAATGTCGAGAAGAAACTGCTCTTTGACACTCTCAAAGTTGCTTACTGTCATTTTCATTGCAGTGCTTCCCCTCCTCTTCACGAAGCCCATCCGATAAAGCAGAGATTTCGCCCAGTTGATTGTGATTGATATGTGTCCTCCATTCTCACTAAGCAGATTTCTGTCAGCCCTTCGCACGATGGCTGTTGCTGATGCCATTGTTATTGCCGTGGTAATAACACCACCTCCCTCACGTACGGCTCTAAGGTAATATTGTACCTCTTCATCAAATTTTTCACCGAGCATCAGTGGCCGACCTCGCTTTTTGGTTGGTAGACTAGTGACTGAGACATCCTGATCACCAGATGATCCCTTTTTAAGGCTCACTGCAGCCTGGTACTTGATCTTCCATGTACGAATGGTGCTCTCCTTTATATCAGTGCCAAGCTTCCTCGAGAATCGACGCTGTGCAGCAATATTTCCATACATTAACGCGTACCTGGCCACTTTTGCCTGTTGTTCAGGTATGAACTTTGCGTAGCGTCCTCTCTTTGCAGACTGTTTCGAAGTAGCAGCCCTGGCGGCTTCATTTGCGTCATGTATGGTAGCTGAGGTCAGTTTCTCCGAGAGTTGTCCACTAGTATCTGGGAGAGAGTCCAGTGATTTTCGCCAATACTGATAAAGAGTCATCTCGTTTACACAGGTGCAGTCGATCAGTTGTTCATGTATCACGTGCGTGTGCTCAAGCTAGCTAGGCTCGAGCTAGCTAGCTCGCGCTCGCTCGGTCGCACACGCGCATGCGTATACGTGCACGTGCCCATACGTGCACGTGCCCCGCTTTGTAAGTTTAAAGTTTCGCGGTTCTTATTTTCGCGATAGCTGACCAATCCGCGAAAAACGCGAAATTTTGCACCATGCGAAAATTTCCCGCTATACGGTAATTTTTTTCCGCGAAGAAAAGTGAAATTATCGTGAATTTGCATTGGGGGTGGAACATATGAGTGACGTCACAAGGGGAAGGCTGTACGTGCGAACCCTGACTAGCTAGCTAGCTATGGACGAGAACCACGAGTTGAGTGATGCAGAGCTGGAGGACTCTGGCTCCGCTGGTAGATCTAGCGATGATGGGTCTCACTCCGGCAGTGATCCTGTCTCATCCAATGAATCCAGTGAGGAGGACAGCAACGATGAGCTCTCTGGATCTGCCACTTTGGCACTGTACAGTTTTGAGCCAAGTGACAGCGACAGCGCCTCAGCTCTACCTGACGATGATGGCGATGATGCTAAAGATGAGAGGCTGTCTGATACGTCGTGGTAAGCTGTATGAAATACATAGTGATGCCAGGTTTTTCACAATTTTTCGTGTCCAGGTGTACTTGTGGCCACTGTAGTATAATGGAAAGTAGTCGCGAGTGTGTTTGCTGTAAAGAAATATCTATGATCATGGACAATTCGGATGAACTGGAGGAGTCCAGTCATGTGCGTGTAGGTTGTATAACTGAGCATCCTGGGTTTGCAACAGTGTGTCTGGATGTCTGGGTCCTTCAGACTGCCTACTACCAATACCGTCAGCATTATGGAAGTGGGACAACTGCTCCACCAATACACGAGTAAGGATAAATTTTATGCTACATTGTGATTAGATTTATTGCTGCATATACATATCCATATGCAGACGGTACAGGTATACAGCATATCCATATGCAGATGGTACAGGTATACAGCATATCGCCAGTTGGTGCGGTGGTGTTGGGGTTGGCTAGGCCGAGATATTCGAGTGGTGTTGCCAGCGTGCTCAGTTACCAAAATAAGAGACACATTTCCTTCTGAGAGTTACAGGGGATTTCAGTATCCAACTCTTTAGAGCTGCAATCTTACATAACATAATAATAATAATAATAATAAGCATTGTTCAAGGTAATGAGAATCTACTTTGATATCTACTAATTGCTTCATCTTTGACTGGGCGATCAAAAGAGCTGCACAGTGGAGCTGGAGGTTCAGGTACTTCCGGGTCCGAAGGACCATCTTTGCCTTCCACCCTTTTCAGCAGCTCAGAAAATAATTCTGACACATAGTCTGTAAATAAAATCACCATTAAACCAAGCTAGGCTTTCTATTAATAGATGACTTACCATATGTGCATTCAGCTAAGAGTTTACGTACAATATACCCTCCTTTCTTATACTTTGGAAAGTGTACTGCATATCTCTTTTCCCCAGTCTTTGTTTTTGCCTGTCCTCTCTTTGAATTCTCATTGTAATGTAACGCTGCCAGCTGCAATCTATAATTACGATACATTGTTAATCTATGCACATTCACAATCATATAAAATACCTTGCCAACATTCCCAAATAGGTAAACGCAGTAGATTTGGGAGCAAAGTGTATCACTACACTATGGTATGCTTCCAAACGCAAAGTTTGGTGTGCAGGAGACAACTTGGCCACATCCGAGCAAAATGCTTTCCTAGTAATCAGGGCACTGATCTTTTCTCTGGCCTTTGTATCTGTACCATCATGGAAACAGTACCAGGTAACCTCACCTACAACAATAAGTTTATAATGTGGTTTAAACCATTTTTTCCTTCTTCGTCCTGGTAACCGGCCATGTTGACATTTGGGGAAAACCTTTCCGTGACCACAATGTTTTTATTGTGTATATGGTTATCCAGAGATAACCATTTAGCTTTGATCTCTTCTCCATCTCCACTTGGCGTAGATACAGCACTCCAGTATAAACGATTAATCACACTCTTCCTCCACTCCCCTATCAGTTCACAGTCTTTTTCTTTGGCCAATTTTTCCATTTTCTTTCTAAGTCCTGCGTAGGATTCCAACATCGAACTTACAATGTCAAAATTAATAGTGCATACATACTGTATAGCCGGAAACTTTGGCGGGGAATTAAATTTGGCGGTTTGGCAGTCTATATTACAACCAACCGCCAAATTAAAATCCACCAAAATTTCCTACTTGCATATAATATGTATGGCGTTCCCATACCAATATTCTTGCAATAGCGATTTTTTGGCTCTACCGCCAAATTTAATTCCCGCCAATATTTCTGGCTATACGGTATCACTTACCTTTTGCAAGATGCCAAGCATCATAGCGATGATCTGTGGAAGATAGATTCTCACGCATCCACTTAGCTATCTGCGTGTGTCTGTCCGTCACAAGTACACCAATGTCTAACTTCTGCTCCTTGAGGAAGCCAACAGATCTGACCAGTCCTTCCTTCTCCATATGATAGCTACCCTTCACCTCATTACTCTACAGTATTAAATTGCGTGATTATTGTGCACACACTTTTAATATGTATTTATGTATGTATGTATGTATGTATGTACCTGCACCAGCTGCATGTCCAAAACCATATTATGCTCCTCCAATTCCATAATAGTGTAGGATCCATACTTGGCGCTGTGTCCTGGACTGTCAACCTTCCCATCCCCACCTAAAATAGGTTTTTTTCTAGCATTCTTCAGTCGAGTCAGCAGAGAGGACTGGTGACAATGCCAAACAGAGAAGACAGTGGGCTGCAAATAGGAGTTCTGATGATTGAAGTAAGTACGCAAAGATATCGATGCACATCCTAAATGATCCAGAATGCGTAACATCTGTGAGTGAGTGTAATGTATAATAGTAATTGACATGACATTGTGTGTGAGGTGGGCACATAATGTTGGAATGCAGTGTGTGTGTGTATGCATGTACGTGTGTACATTAATAATGTTATGAAAGTGTGTACTTGTGTCGTGCACATTACCTGAGATGGTAAACCACCACTAAATAGAATGGAAGCAGAAAGGAGAATGTTTCCAGCTGGTATATATATTCTTCACGAACGGCTGACTATCCCATTCACGCATGTGATCACAGTTGTTGCATGTTTGCTTCAAACGGACAAAAGTTCCTATCACTACCTTCTTAATGAAAGTACCATCCTTCCCACAGTTCTCACATTTGTCAAATAACTCCATCAAAGCATCCTCAGACGATATACCGTAGAAACTGGTTGTTAAGCGCATACTTTTTATTAAGCGCATAGTTTTGTGCGAGCTTTACCGCTCTTTATTAGGCGCATATGTCTAGCAAACCGCCTGAATGACAAGCGATCGGTTACACGATCCCAGAAAGAAGGCTAGAAGTAGGCTGGAGAAGAAAACGTCGAGAATTACGTTCTCTGGTCGCTTCTTGGCCATCGCTGTAGGCCTTTCTGCCCTCGACATGTTCTTTACGCACGCCCCACCTACCGTGTTTTAGCACTTTTATGCTTCCTGTTAAGCGCATACTTTTTGTTAAGCGCATATTTTCTTGCTGCCGCGTGTTATAAGCGCATGCGCTTAACAACCAGTTTCTACGGTACTTCTTTTGGTTTTGTACAGGGAGAGGTACTCTACACCTACAACCAGCATACCTTATTCATATGTGCATGGGTGGATAAACTTGACAAACCTTTCCCTCTGTGTGGCTTCCTCACAGGGGATATAACTGGACGAGTCGGTATCTCCCTCTGTTTCTGTGCCAGCTTCAGTATCCGATGCAGAACTAAATATGTCGAAGGACTTCAGAGGTGGTGCAGGGATGAGACAGCACTGAACTGCACAATCCTTGCATGGGATAGGTTCTGTTTGCTCCCCTTTAGATTAAATTTTGTAATGATTACGCGAATTTTGAAGATAAAAGCAAACCTTTTATTTCATTTATTGGAGATGCCTGAATTGCTACATCCCTAGTGATTGATCCTGTCTGTGATCATACATTATGAGAGTACACTATAAATTATTATTATAGCTCATGCAATGTAGCCTTACCATAAAGGATTCTTCGTCTGGTGAAGGTGATGTATCCGGCTGGGGTGTATCACATGGGGGATCACTGGCAATGGATTCTACTGTTGATAATGCATCATCCAACAACTATAACAATAATTTATCTAATAAAATTATGAAAATTGCATGACCCCTACAACACTAACCCTTTGCCTCTCGCGCTTCTCAAAAGCAGCTCTCCTCTTCTTCACTGGTTGACTTGGCTCAGTGACAGCATCCACACTAGTAGGCCTCTTTGGTCTTTGAAAGAGTGTGGGAACAGCATCAGGCTTAAGTCGAGGTTTCTTTTTACCCTCCACCCCAAAGCTTTGAGCAAGTTTCATATCAGCCTCGAAACAATGGTCCTCAAAGTGACAACTACAGAGCACAGAATGGTCCGTTGGACCGTCCCACTTATCTCTCGTCCTCTTCACCTGGTCAGCCCATTTCTTGCGCATCTGAGGGTCCTTCGGGAAGAGAAATAGACTCACCCCATCCCTGTAGGTGTTGCTACAGCCAGCAGCGACACAGCGCTTCACCATCGTCCACCATGTGCTTCAGGTCTCCCAGCTAGGCGCGATACATACGTATGCATGCGTTCCCCTCGTGACGTCACACCCCAGCCCCGCCCTCAGCAGGATGCTCGGTCTTCGGACTCCTGTACCTTGCAAGCGCTTCGCATAAACTTAGTTTCTTTACTACTGCTGTCATATGTGCATGCAAAAGTATCGATTAAAGGTATAAAATCGAAAATTAATTTTCATTTCAGTTACCCTTTAAAACTTGTGCGCCAGAGGAGATTGGACATTGTCCTATACACAATTAAGGAATTTTTGACATTGCATGGGGGATAAAACTTGGCCAGTGAGTCTATCTTGACAAAAGATGTCTAAGCCCGATCCGAGCCCCATGAGAAAATCAATTGTGGACTATTTATAAGCTCTTTTATGTACAATGGAATGTAATTAAGCGATAAAGGATAGTGTAAATATGCACTCCACAATAATAGGTAACGCTGTTTTTTTTTTTATCTTGATGGGCGAAGATGTAATATTTCATAAGTATGGAATCGCTGGTAAAGTATTATCCTTCAGTTCAAAGATTTTTGTCCTTTGCTTTGATGTGGTACGGGGTCGTTCCTACGAAAATATTTTTACACGAAAATTTTTCCAATGAAAGTTTCATTACACGAAAATTTCTGGATTTATGGTAATTTATCTCGTAACTGTGACAGCACATGTGATTGATTTTTTTTTCAGACCCCCCACAGTTCTGGACACTAAATGTAAGTACAAAAGTGATTTCAAGTGTTGGTACTGCAATGAGTCCTGCGAGATCTGTCTTGAGCCCACAGTTCTGGGTCCTGCATACACCGATTCAACTGGAAATGTCTTGAGATTTTGCTCAGGTGACTGTAGTGATATCTACAAGCAAAAACCAGAGCCCCATAGCCAAGTTTTCTCGCCAGACAACCAAGAAAACACCAACAGGAAGGTGCCTATTGGACATAAGGAGTATGTTTACCTTTCTTCTTGTGGAAAACTTGAGGATGACAGTGGTTGCTTTGTCACAAGCATGTCACTGTGTGAAGGGGATGGTTCTGAGAGCTTTCCCTTGCAGCAGTATTACTTGAATTACCATTTGCGGACCCCCAAATATCAGTGCTACTATGAATTCTTTCTAAGTGATGACCTTCAAGCTCTAGATTCTGTTTCTTACTTTGGAGCTTGTTGCGACCTTTTTGAACAAGATGAAGCAGATGACATAAAAAAGAGTGCTATAGATAGTGTATCTGGTGTTTTTCGGAACTCTGGTTGCTTGTGTGTGTCTGATATGTTGGAAAAAATCAGACTTTACAATATGATGGGATCCAACTTTGCTGCACTTGTAATCGGTGAAGATAAGAAAAATGAACCACAGACAGCTACCGAATCACCCACCATATCAACTCAAGAGCCCTGTGCTGAGAAGGGTGGGCAAGATATGAAGGCTGATACCAATCAAGATGACCAAGAAAAACCTGTTTTAGTGGTCACACCTCATCAGTTGCTTGCCATTCTTGCCCAATGTGGTGGGGATCAGGCTAAGGCAGTAGAAATGATTCAGGAGATGGTTGCATCAGGGAATGGGAGTGGTCCTGGATTGGGCATGTCTCAGGACAGCACACAGAAGGCTGATTCAGGTACCATTAGTCACAATGAACAAAGTGAGGGTGTGGCTGGGGATGGAACTAAGGGTGAGGATGCAGTGCCAGGTAGACCAGGACCTCATGCTAGTGGATATGAAGTGAAGGGAGAGCAGGGGAAAGTGCTGGAAGAGTCACTAGAACAAAACCAACAGGATGAAGAGGCTTGTCAAGTACAATAATCAACTAATTAATGTAACATGCATGCTATTAGCATCAATTTAACTTTTTTTATGATTGTTGTATTATAGCTAACATTCCCCTATTAAGCAAGGTTATTCCTTAAACAATGGCTGAACTTAAGGCTGCAATGAGAAGGGGAGATAGAAACAATGGAGTTGCGGTTCATGCTTGGGAATTAAAATTTGTTACACTACTACTGAAGGCTCACATAATATGATTCATAGTTTCTCATCAGTGCAGTAGCCAAAGTACCATTCATGTGGTGGGTATTACATTCAGACTTCATTATGCATTTCAGCCCTGTCAGTATACAAACACAGACAAAAGAGAAGTCTGCTTCCCCTCTTTTATCTATGATACAAACAATCCTTCGGTACATACAGGTGCACATTTGGCCATGAAGTTTACGCAAGTACACAAGTAAACTGACCGGTCTACACTGAGACCACCAGTTTAATGGCAAAATGGAAATGATGTTTTACTGCATATGATTACGCACGCGCGCGTACGTATTACGTGGGTACACGCAATAATCTCGTATACGTCCGCATATCTATCCGTGTACCGCACCCTACCCAGGACAGAATGAATTTTTCTCGTTTTCGAAGGCTCGTTTCTCGAAGCGCCTCGAGCGGTTCTGTTCCACGCTACTGCTATACACTGCCACTATGGTATAGACATCGAGGATGCCTCGTTTTTGGTTCTGGAACGAGAGTTACTGATTTGCCCCCAATTCAAAGTTCCATTCAGCCAGAAAAGATCGAAAAATGGACGAGCGAGTTGAAGTATCATGAAGAAAGTACTCAAGACGAAGAGTTGGTAGCTATAACCTAGCTAGTTTAGTAGCTAAAGTTTAGTATTTTCTTTGGTTGACAGTCTAGTTAACTACTACTAAGAAAATAGAACAGACTAAAGTGATAAATTATTTTCGATCTTCAAAGAGCGCTCGTGGTGGCAGAGTGGTCCTGGAAGACTCGGGATTCAGCAGAATAACTGCTCTGGTACTTACCTACTTGTGGACCAAGTCCCCTAGCGCTGGTTTGATAGTTACTGATTTGCCCCTAATTCAAAGATGCCCTCAGCCATATGCAGCCGAAATCTTTGTCATCTCTACATCGGTCATCTCGGCACGCTTAGTCTTGTTCTTGGTATCAAAGTGAAGCTCAGCTCTTCCTCTTTTCAATGGTACTTGAGATAGAACGATAGCTATCTCACACTAGAAGATACAGTTGTACATAGACATGCACTATTTTTGACCCCACATGCATGGCATGCATATCATTAACCCCCATAGGCGCGCGCCATCCAAACCGCGCGTTGACATTAACATATATGGACTTCCGGTGGTCTTAGTGTAGACTGTGACCTGGCTACTTACACTCAGATGCTTGTGCTTGCACTCAACAAAGTGACCACTTATCTACCGAAGCGTTCAAGTGTCCAGTACCATACTAATGCACTAATAATATGATAAATTGATGCACCAAAAAAATCCATGAGGGCAGCTGATGTGAAACTATGAATCAACTAATTGGGACCTAAATGTCTACAACTAATAATGGCATTATGAGTGAGTTAGTGCAATTGTGGTCAGTAATTGTAGACCTTTGATTTAATGATGTACTTTCTGGAATGCAGTGTAACTGGGCATGTTAATGACTTCATTCCAGCACCCCTATATAACACAGTGAGCGCTTCTTGTCTAGTTTCTAAGAGACTCAGATATCTGCTGGACCTCAATCTCCTGTGTACTTTCCACACCTGCAAACAAAATGATGTTGGGCGACAACCTTGTGCTCTCAAACATATTTGGTAGTTGCTGGGGTCAGATCCTACATGGTCAAGAGAAACTGACAAAGCTATAGCTAGAATTTGGACGTACAAAATGTAGTTTTGTTCATGCAGCAAGGCAGAAGAAAACCTCTGAGTTTATACAGGCCATGTGGACACCTTCAGCTGTTATGGAGTGAGTATACGTAGCTATAGATATATCGGAGTCTCATTCATCATTATCACCTGTAGCTACAGAGACAAATCTACAAATTGAATGCATCGATATGCTTCTAATTACAAAGCTCATGCACTAATGTATGGCTGAACTGCTTACTGTTGTATTCCATTCCAAACAGTGTTCTCTGTACCATACCGTGACTGTTAGACTATACAAGATCTGGTGAAGGGTCATAGACCCTTGGAAGCACAAACAGGTACCTGAATGCCACCCTGCAATCGGTGTCTCAGTGTTATGAGAAGACTGCATATCCATACCATAAATGTTTATGATACTTGCCTCTTGGCCCAGATAAATAATGCTGGCATTTTAGTTGAGAATTATAGGCAACTGTTTTAGACATTATAGGTACAGCTATCAGTTTGTGGCAGCCAGATATTGGGCTGCATTGCACCAAACTGTTGATCTGTCAACTTATGGTAATATGCGGCTTAAGTCAGTGACCCTGGGTTCGATTCCCGGCGGCTGCCCGGATTTTTTCTCTTCCAGCTAGCTTTAGGATGTAGATGGGGTGAAGCATGCCTGTGGTGCTCTAGTACAGTTTGGCTGCTATCAACACAGGGGTCTGTGATGCTCTAGTACAGTTTGGCTGCTATCACACAGACAAGTGAGAGTGTGTGTGCCCATCCTTGTTAAGCTAAGAACTATCATGGAATGTGGATGTGGGATTCAATAATAACATGACAGATCACATGAGACTCAATGGCCAGCTCTAGCTCTATAGCTAGTGACTCTGGTGTACCTCCTGGTGTTAGCGTTTTATTCTCAGGAGCTCAATGAATAAATGATTGAAATTTGAGGAGGAATTATAGGTGCATTTTTGAAAGCATTATAATTATAATAGGGCAATGCCATGTTTATTAGGATTGAAGAAATGAATTATAGGTAGAAAAAATTCGAAAAGAATTATTTATCTAGGCGGCCTACTTGCTCCTGCAGTGGTGATGGCAAACATGAATATAGGCTTATGAATTCACCATAAAGCAACCATACATATAGTGCTCTTCTGTGTTTCACAGAGCTGCTATGAATTCATGCACCTATATATCTCTTGTGCATATTAATTCATTTCCTAGGGATATCCACTTTGCAAGTGTGAAAACTACTTGGACACTCAAGTATTCAAGCTTGTGCGCAAGCTGCAAACTCAATGGCATACCTAAAGTGCTGTGCATGCATGTGTGCATGGCATACACATGCATTCTGCACACCGCATGTAGAGATGCATACAGCTAATAATTTGTACCTTATCAGCGCAGTGCATGTAGCACCAAAGAACTACGTATATGTAGTATTTACCATCTAATCCTTTAATAATACACCAGTATATATACAGTGCATGTGAGGCTTTCACATTGTCTATAAATAAAATGGGCCTGATGTTTTGGTAATTATAGAATACTGCACTGCTTGCTAGAACATCAATGCTCTAGCTTAATTTCCAATTTGCAACCAGCCTATATATCTATATCTTGTTCATAAACACCGTGACTATCATGAAAAGTATTAAGTTATTGTTGTCACAGACAGGCTGACAGAAGGTACAAAGTACACTTGTAATCATGACCAGCCTTACAGAATAAATGTTCAAAACTGTATATATATACTTGCAGGGTATGTACATAGATACTGGAAGTGACAATCCATGTAGCTATAGTAACAGTATACCAATTGTATAATAGTTTACCAAAAACAAACAACTAATTACATTCTACTATACATCAAGTTGTGTTCTGAAACTATGTGTTTTGGTGCCTTTCCACAAGAGCATGTAGATCTGCACAATGCAAGTGTTCCAGACAAGTAGTAACCAAATAGGAAACGTCACCTGGACTAAACAGGTCAAGATCTTTGCCAGGGAAAAAAGGAGTCAGTGAACTAGAATCAAATGTTGGTTTCAACTGCTCTGTTAAATAAAAACCAAGGGAAAGTTGCTGCTGCAATCCACGAAAGTATATAACACAATAAACTCTCTCTTTGTTTCGTTCTTCCTCTGCATCTCCCTGAGCCAGAGTTAAATCAAAATACCCATAACCTTCCTCAGATGATGTATACTGGAAAAGTACATAAGCAAGTTCTCTATGGTCACTTGATACTGCACATGTATGGGAATACATGTGTGGTGGGCTTTCAAAGGAGTCAAATGCTTGGAAGTTATTCTCTGATGACAAAAGTGATTGGCATTTTTCACTGCAAAATGACAGCTTAGTGCCACCATCTTTAAGAGTAGTCATCATCCCAAAAGCAATAGGCTCCAAGCAGACATTGCAACGCATATTACAATACCAGCAATGCAAATGGTCAGAGCACTTAATGTCGAAATTTGCATTTGGTCTAAAGCATAAACAAAATGTTATAATAATTATAGTATCTGTATTTGCATACATGTATAAATCAGTAATAGTAAGGATAAGCCTGTTGTATATTATGCGTTAATGATATTATACTACAACTATAACACAGCTATATCATGCACAGACACTGAAATGTAGGTATCTATGTGATTTAGTAGCAAGGTGGAATCTCGAGTGAAGCAAGGGCTCCAAACATCCTGAGGGCTATACTAAATCACGTAGTTACCATAGTTTCAGTGTCTACTGAATAATTTAGCTACTAGAGATGCAAGTCAGTCTCTGTTCAACTTGGCAGCAAAAGATGAAGGTATCTATGAACTAAACAGGTGTCTATATGCCATATAGACTATCTGCCACTGTCCAATCATCAAACTAACCATAGTAGGTAATTTTGTGATATACGCAACTAACTATGCTGAAATACATGGCTGCATATTTGTGAAACCCCTCATGGTCAGCTTCAGTGTATAACCTACATGTTAGTATACTTAAGATGTGGGAGGGACTCATTAACCCTCGCCGCGCAAAGCGTGGGCGGAGGGTTACTGCAATCACAGCACGTTTTTCTGTCCGTCCGTCCGTCCGTCTGTCTGTCCGGAGGTGTGGTTAATCACGTGCATGTCACATGCACACCATGATATACGTACGTACATAGATACAGTAGCTAGCCAGAGCTATATACCCAGCTGTGCTGAACTCGAAAGTCTGAGTCAATGGAAACTGGGTAGAAAAGGAAGGTATACGTGCTGGACTACTAGAGCCCCTGGCAGCGAGGGTTCTGCACCTCGGTGCGTTTATTATAGTATGCTTATAATGCTTGCCAATGGGTGCTCTTGGCCAAGGAATGACTGAGTTGTAGATAGTCAACGCACCAAATATTTCAGCACTAGTTCTAAACACATGCAATGGATCCTACATGTATAGCCAGTAGAATTAATGATATTATGTATCAATATTATTATTACATGCATAAGAACTCTAACCTCTTTTGAGTAAATAGCAGTAAGGATTTAAGTGACTGTATCCCTTTGGAATGAAGAAGCACTGGAAGAACAGTGTGAATTTCAGAATAAAGATTCTGAACTCCTTGTGACAGTTTAACAATGTAATTTTCTTTTGATTTGTCCAATAAATACCCTTCAGCTACACCTGTGTCAGAGTTAATGTAAAATCCACTAGAGATCTGCACACCTTGTGAATACTCATGATAGATAATATATGGCTTTGAATCAGGGTCTCCAACAGCTAAAAAAACAGTACCACCTTCTTCAGCAGCAATGCTTATGTTGAAGTGCATTATAAGCCGGTGACCTTGTGGAAGATGAATCAGACTCTGTTCAGGCATATTGGTGACACTGAAACCCACTGGTAAAATACTAATGACTTTATTGCTGTCTGGTAGTGGTGCTGCAACCACAGTGTTATCGAAAGATGCGACATCTGATTCAAATGCACCAGCAATTCCATAGGTGCTTACTTTATTTGGGTCTGGACTTTTAATTTGGAGTTTGCTCACATCTAACATTGCCCTTCCCTCCAAATATCGCTTCTCGTGTTCTTCTGCAGTTTCACAGAATAACTTCCACAAACCAACAGGAAATATTTCATGCCGTTTCATATCCTCCAAAACATGTCAACTCACCCCCTTTGGGATTTATGAACCACTCTTTGGATAAGTATTTAGCATTTTCTCTCTCCACAAATGCTATGAGACTGAAAATACCAAATGAAACAAGAACAAAGTACACTTTCTGAGGGTTCACAGGAATGATCGAATCAAGTGACATTATGCTAAGTGTTGTTAAACCAAGACCACTTGTTAAAGCAAAGTTGATAAAGCCATATTTGGCACTTTCTTCGTCACCTGTTGTAGGATTTATTACCATAGCAATTAGAGGTCTTTGTTCTTCTGCTGCTGATAGAGCGTGATGTGGATTCAGCATACAATGTCGGCATTGAGCAAAAAGCTCATAAAAAGAGTCATCATTTATGTAGCCATCATCAAGTGACTCACATAAACTTCTAAAAACAATACCAACACAGAATTGATAGAGCCACTCTTCATACTTAATGTGCTGTTCCAATGTAATACTTGAAGGATCAATTTCATTGTATACTTTTTTGAAGAAATGTGGAGGGAATTGTGTCTCTCCGTGGTCACTAAACACTTTCTCACAAGAAGAACAGAAGAGAAAGGTTGTAGCCTGTTTAGGAGTACGTAATTGACCCTGTCGATATGAGTCTATACTTTTCTTATTAGCTGGAGTAGGCAAAGAAGAACAAATTGCTTCCAAAATTGAACGAGGAAATACATGACTATGATACAGTTTTCCTCTCTTCCTGCAAAGTGCACAACGCTTTAATTTATCCAAGCTGTTTGTTTGTGTTGAATAATTAACCAAGGCAAGATCAAGCATGCGAGAAGCTTCAGCATCCAATTTGCCTGAGTTGTCTAAAACCATTCCAAGTGATACTATACACTCTTTAGCTTTCTCATAACAGAGCTGGTGCCTCTGATGCCATTCTGATGTAGGTAAAAGTTGCTTGCTTTGACTCAAAATGAACTGTTCTCTTCGATACAATTTAAAGTTAGACATACCAGCTATAAGCTTAAAGTTTGCTTTTGAATCAGTGTAGTTGGGAGTGCTTAGAATTGAATTACAAGTGGTTATTGCCTTATGATAAAATCCAAGAGCAAAAAAAGTTCTGGTGATTTCACTCCTATCAACTAAAGTATAAAAGGAATAAAGGAACATTGAAGACATAAATTGAACTGTAACAGTTTGAGCAGTAGAAGTAATAATATCAAGGATCAAAGTCTATCAGAGAGGAAAACATGGACTTAAACACAAGGTATATCAGAACTTACACTACCACACGCTTTAACTTGAAGGTAACTATTTTAAACAGGTACTGATTAAATATAACACCAAATGATTTTTCTACACTATCTCTATGCTGTTCATGCCAAAGTCACCAAAAATTAGTACGTACTTACAAATTGTAAAGAAAACAAAATTGCTAAAGTTCATGCCAGTTAATTATAGCTATCTTAAGGTATGTAGGAATATAGACCACAAGTAACTTTGCAAGTGCATGTGAGTGATAGTGAGACTATTTAATTAAAACTGGTAGATTAGGTAGCTATATATAGTTTTTGCCCTAATGATGACTGCTGTACGTAAGTCAAAATATTTGGTATTGCATATTTTTTGCAATGTATGTGTTTGGAGAATAACTTATTCTACTCATGATGGACACCCAACCAAAAACTCCACTACGAAAACTTAATTTTCGTAGCTCTGTCAACTATGAAAATATTTTTACAATGAAAATTCCAGATTTAAGGTATTAAAAAATATCATAGTATAATATGATCTCACTGTTTAATGACAGTATGCCATATAAGCTAGAGCAGGGACATTTCAACTTAGTACACAATCACGTTTAACTAAAATTTACCATTCAAATTCTAGTAACCATCTCATAATAATGATCTTGATTGTGATTTAGCCATGATCCACAGAATGTGTTTATTACCATGCTACTAGTGGTGGTGTCAAGGGCGCTTATCAGTAATTAGAAACAGCTATAGATTAACCAAGGTCTATAGCCACATGCAGTCTTAACAGGTCCATGGCCAACACCTATACTTCTTGATATAATATTGTGAAATCATTAGCCCCACTGGTACCTGACCACTCTTTGCTTCAAGGTAGTAATAAAGTGAGCTATGGGGTAATAGGGAAATTTAGAGCTGCTGTAAATATTGATCATATCCCTTGATTAAGCCTAAAGGAATATAGGAGGGTGGGAAAGTATCTGCATGCTCTTGGTGATAATCTCTTGACCTAAATAAATGATCTTATGTGGACTAAAAGACACTGTCACAACACACTTGGCTCTTGTGCATACATATAAATCTAGTGCAGAGGAGCCCCCTCCCTATACTCTCCCCTTGAGTGAACCTCATTATCTAAATCATATTTGTAACGGTCTCCCACTTTTATCGTGTATATTTTCTTGCACTCAGTCATAGGCGGCAGAGTAGGGGGGCAGGGGGGCTGGAGCCCCCTCACTTTCATGGAGGGGGGCAGAATCCCCATAGTTTAGTTGTCTCGTGACGTCACATTGGCGACCATTTCCGGATGTAATCTAAGGCCATATCTATAGCCAAGCAAGGAGAGCCAGGGATGGTTTCAAGCCCCTGATGAACCAAATCACTGATTCATTAAGCTAGTCAACTGCAGTGAGTTCATACTTTAGCTATACTAAAGACTCATAAATCCATTCTAAAAAGTCGGTGTCAGATATGTCACTGCCGTTTCCTAGTTTTGGCCTCCAAAAGTCATCAGATGCAATCTCACAGCAGCAAAGTTTCATGTACGTGATGGCCACAGCTTCCAGCCCCCCCCCCCCTCCCCCACTTTGGATTTGCTTCGACCACCTATGCACTTGATTATGTTTGTGAATATTTTGCGTTACAATATTTGCAGTTACAACTGCAAGTATCTGCATGTTATTCTCACATGTATACATCACGTTCTTTGTGGTCTGCATGTACTTACATAGCTAAATTAAGTAAACATACCTTCGGCATCAGAGTACCCTAGTTCCTCCAATGTACACAATGCAATGTTTTTCACCTCTGAAGTAGTAGACTGAGTAAGTTCTTGAAGAGCTTCTAATAAAGGCAAATCACTACTCAAGCAGGCTTGTTTGAATGAAGACTCCATTAGCAGAATGAGTAACAGATGGCATGCTAATGTCTTAACAGCAGGATTAGAGCAATGCATTAAGCTAACTAGAGATGGTATAATATCCATTTGTAATAACATCTCTAGGTTAGCTCTACACGAAAGGAGGTGCTTCAAAGCAAACAATACTTCTTCTGAGCTAAATGTGTACTCAAATATACCAACAACACTGTCTGTTGATACGCTGGATTTATTAAGTGCTGGCATTATCTCATCTAGTTCTTCTTTTCTAAGTTTAAAGATTTCAAAGTCTGCATCCATTAACATATCTTGAACTATGGCTAAGATCATTTTGGAAAAAAAGCTTATTGCTGTGTCAGGACATCTGCAGTAAGGCTCAAGCACTAGGGTGAAGTAAGGAATTTGAAGAGGATAATTGTTGATTCCAATGTTGTAAGCACAGTTGTATGTTGTATTCAATAGAGATAGTACCAGTTCTCTCAATGTCTGAAAATATATATTAAAGTCTGGGTAATTCTCCACTTATTACAGCTACATGTATTACCTTGATTATGACTCTTATTAGTTAATGCAGTATTAACAATGACACCACAGGACACTCCATAATGTACCCTATTGCATCCCCTAGAACATATGTGACCGGATTTCGGAAAACCCTCCGTATGGGATCCGCGTGCAATTCGCGCAATGTGCGTGTTTAGTAGCTCAGGTTGAAATTTGTCAAAGTCCAGATTTTGTCATATACATGTCAAACAACCCTTCTTCTAACTGTTGCTGTCTTCTACGGAGGCTAGTCGTGCTATACGAAGGCGAAATAAGCCTTCCTTTTGACCCACCTAGTCGGCACGGCCATCGTACACGGAGCCCGTTGCTATGGGCGCTAATTAGAATTCTCTACCTAGATACAGCTAGATTCATCGAACTACTGTACGTTCGCTCACCTTTTTAGCTTCTTGGGCATCTAAGAACAATCGGCTGTCGTTGTCAACAACGAAATTCAACTCTTGCTCAATCTTTACGTTCATTTTGAACGGCTCCGCCCAGGTCCATTTAATTGATTTCCGGATCATGCGTAGTATGCGGAAACGCCATACGCATGCATAGCAACGCCTTTAGACCATAATTTCTCGATTATTGGGGGTGTGGCGCGATCGCAAACAAAGCGCTGTATCTCAACAACGAAGTGCGTGATCGGCCTAAAACTTGAATGCGGGTTAGCTCTATGCTAGAGCTTATCAACCATGAATCAAACTCAATTTTTTGAAAAAATCTCATACGGATGATTTTCCCAAATCCGGTCACATATTGTCAACAGCCCCTTCAGAGTAAGAACGACACAAGACATCTCCTTAATGTACCCTATTGCCCCCCCCCCCCCACCCAAAACCCAGATGACTCCCCCACAATACTTAAGTTCACCACTCCTCCCCCTCTAAAGCTCTACTGGATGACCCCCCTAATAAACAATTAAGTTCCTCCATAGGGCTGTACCCTTATTATTACAACTGGAATAGTCCATTTTAGAAATAGCATATTTAGAAATTATAATATATAGTGATTTTGGAAATGGTTTGTGAACACTACGCTGGCCTATTAGGGGTTGCTCACTTCCACCAAATGGCAAAGGCATTACAAAAACATGTATCTATGCACTCTGACCTTTGACCCCTGCCATGGCTGGCGGCTGAAGCTACTGTGCAGTGTACTATTAGAGTGATGTCAGAGGGGTATAGCCAGAGTACATAATCATGCCACTGTAGACTCGGCACTGTGGTTGGAAATTGTCATTTAGGTTTGGTTGGAAATGTACTTTGGAAATCGCCAATTGGAAATTGGAAATTTAGAAATCACAAGTTTGGAATGGCCCTGCTTGGCCACTGTAATAACTTGGCCATCTAAATAAGATATTATGTACCAGCTGTGTACTGATAGCTACTTGTTAACAAAGTAGTAAGTGTCACTACTATTATAGCAAGTGTATATATAAGGGAGGAAGAGTATGAACTCCCATATACACTGTACCTTCCATAAACACTGATAGGAAAGAAATGTGACACATGTACACGTGATTCAATGGACCGTATTCACAATTTTAATGCACACCACGTGGAAATCGATTTCTGGGGAAAACACGGAGAGAACAGCTGCTGAAGCGTTTTTTGGAAGTTTTGGAAGTTTTTCTGATGGCTGCTGCGGGACTTCAAATGCTCTTCTTCACTTGAAAATCAAGAAATACAACACAGTAAGCAGTAGACTGTGTCAAAAAGCTAGTGTGCCGACTTAGATGGTGGTTTTCTGGAAGCTTTTTCAAGTGTACTTTTTGAGGTGCTTACCTTGGTAGTTCTTTGACTTCCCAACTGTGCAAACAATTAGATTGGATTATGTTCATGGTAAGTATTTTTCTACTTGTGATGCCTATTTTTTCCCCAGAAAGCGAACCGCCAACTTCCCACGCAGCCTATGGCTATGTGCATTACTTGGAATAATAATCGGTCCATTTCCAGTATATCCAAGGTTTCTGATCCATATGACATAATGCGCTTATCAGCGTTTGATAAGTGCTGTCTGTTTTACAAGGAGTAATGCTGGACTTCGATCACTTTTCGATCTCTTGGTACTGAGAAGCACCCTCGAGTAGCTAATTTTGATTAATAGCTTGAAATTTTTTGCCAACTATTTTGTGTGTGGGCTTCAGTGAAGGCTTTCAAGAGGCTTGTTGGCATTAATGTAAGTGAGCTTTAATCTTGCCTTTGATTAGTAATGCTGGCTTCCATCAACGTTACCTAGCACAAAACAAGTTTCAGTCCTACAAAAATCGATGCAACAAGTACAAACATATCATAATAGCTCACGTGCACAACACCAGAAGCCACGTTTCTTTCCCAACAGTATTACATGATAGTTACATACTCTTTCTCCCTTATATATACTCTTGATTATAGCTTATCTGCATGCCTGTGACCTATTTAGTTAAAACAGCATACCTTGGTCAATGGATTGGAACTAAATCGGATAAGATGCTCCATTTGTATTAGAAGACCACCAGTAACCAATTCTCTGCACACAGCTTTACAATCACTCATAATACCAAACATACAAAGGATGTAGAAATAGGACTTCATAAGGGTAACTCCATCTGCAAGAGCTGAAAAGATTGAGGCAAGTATTGTTCAATATCAAGTGTCATTTGTACTACTAGGTGTACACATAGTGTATTAATCTCGTGGAGCAGTGTGTACCAGGCCCTTTCCCTTTGGAGGAGGGGCCTGAGGAAGAAGCTAGGTTGCCTTCTGTTATTCAGTTAACTTCTATGGATTATGCAGAGTTGCCAGTCTTCGTTCCACAGTTTCTTTAGCCCTTCCTTCTAGCTGTTCTATTCTCATGCTTTCTTAATGTACGTACATGACTCGCTGTTTGAGTCAGCATTGACCTATTTCACATGAAAGCCTCCTTTCTCTCATCCATATCCAAAGCACTATAAGGTTATGCAGCTGAGTAAGAATGGATGTACATGTAGCTCTGAATATGTGTATTTAATGACGAAAGTACATGTATATAGGCACTGATGAAAGGAGAAAAAAGAAAAAAGAAGTGGGATTTGAACCTGCAACCTTAAGTTCACAACCCTTGTATGCAGTAAGTTGCACCACTTGAAGCTTCACAAAAATCAGTCAGCCTACCTAAATCCTGCTGCAATATGTTCCAGCTGTGTGAGGTGAGTCGATCAACTGTTCTATCTGTCTGAGCAACAGTGCCAAGCTCTTATTCACTATCTTTATGGATCTAAGACAGGGACACCTGAATATCCAGCTGATTTCACTAACAACAATGCGAGCACTTCGACAACAAGCAACTCCATGTGAAGGAAAGGATCGTGTGCTCTATCACAAACAGACCAACACCCAATCTGGGATAATAAGGTTACAACAGTAGTCACTACAGAGGAGGAAAAGCTCAGAGTCATGTGTGCCTATCACAATCAAATGGACAGAATCCATTATGGACAAGATAATATTATATCATAAGTTGTCAAGGCACATATTGCACAAGCGCAATGCTACCTTGACAATGAGTGATATTTCCTGTACACGGTAAATAACTGATTATCATATACGCATGCATAGTGTCCCTTGCATCCATGGGTACAGCGCTCGAGGATGAAGAAAATGCACTGTGCAATAATGGTGTGCGATATGGGAAAATATCACCACAGTAGGAAGTGAGCCAGACATGTCACTGTACATTTTCTATGGGGAGCTAGGAAGGCCTGCTGGAATAAAGGGAGTACAACTTCACTGTGACTGCCAGCTACCTGAAGATGGTGACCATACATCCCAGAGCTAGTCTTTGAAGCAGGATACAAGAAGAACTGATTTTGTAGCCATTGTTCTATTGTTAAGCTTTATCTTTAAGTTGTTGTACCATTTAATTATTGTCAAGAACACTTCACAATGTTTGTAGCTGTGGGATAGCTTGCACTAGTACAGGATATCCTGGGGATAATCATATACACTATAGTATAAAACATCTGCTATACTGAGGGCATGGCAATGACTGTCACAAATTTGTCCAATGATGTCATTTTATTAGGCATACGGATGCGTCACTAAGCCCGTGCAGACGTGTTGCTAAGGTAATGACCACAAAACAGTGACACAAGTTACTTATATCCCTCATGCTTGAATTCCTACACTGATTGCTAGTAGTGACATTAAGATCTTATCGTATGTTGAACTTTGACCTCACCATAGTAATGTATGGAGATGCCAATTTCAAACACGCGTTGATAAAAATCCGTATACCAGGTGTGTTTGATCATGCGTGTTTGAAATCCGTATCAACTGCTGTTTGGAGCTAGTAAAGCACTGACAGCTGAGGTCTCTACAGCGTTTTGAAGGCAGAGTTGACTCAGTACTGTAGACTGTGAGTAGCTAGCCAACAACTCGATAGAGATGAAGGCACCGTATGAGTCTGCCAAGTGGTTCATCCAAGTCTCTACGACCAAGTCAACTAGAGTCACTCTGTGGCTTTCTACAGCGATTTTAAAGTAGAGTAGTTGACTAGACTTTCAATAGTCCAACAGTTGTGCGACTCACATGGTTGCTTGTTGGCACAAGTCTTTCTGGCACAGAGTTCTACATATGCAACTGCCAGAGTTCTAGCATCTAGCGCTCACTCTCAGACACTCTACAGATGACTCAAAAGCTTCTTCAAGGTTTCTTCGTCACTTAATTTTAACAGTCGTTCACTATGCTTCTCGTTTGTCTTCAGCCATAACTTGTTCAAACTGACTGTTGCTATGTTCGAGAACTGACTTGTTTCTAGGGGGTGTGGTTAGTGCGTACCCAATGATTGTACAGGTTTACATACATGTATGATAAAATCATTATTACCATAGTAGAATGCAATACCTCACTCGTTCATTGCCTAAGGTATTGTTTACTCGTGCTGCAGCACGAGTAAACAATACCTTAGGCAATGAACGAGTGATGTTTCCTAGGTATCGCGTTCTACCAGGTATTGTTTATGAGTGCGCAGTGCACACTCATAAACAATACCTGGCAATGAACTCTTGATATTTCCTGGTATCGCGTCTACTATGGTAATAACTATATTATATTATTGTACCGTAGACTCGGGTTAATAAGCACATGCGCTTATTACTCTAGATGGTAAGCATATATATGCGCTTATTAATTTTGGACACGCCCATTCGTAACACCCCATTCAGCATGTGCAAAGATCAAACCGGTTATAGTGTGTAGGCATACTAATCGTACTGCTAATAGGTAGTGGAGCCACCAGGAAGGTTAGTATATTGATCAGAAAGCTACAGTAAACAGCTAGACCATATTATATGCATTTAATTATTAATACCAGGAAGGCAGCATGTGCTTATTAAAAAGTGTGCGCTTATTAGTGAGGTGCGCTTGTTAACCCAAGTCTACGGTATATAGTCTAAGATATAATATCTTGTTCATTCCTAAATACACAAACAGTAAATGTCCATGAATGCTCTGTAGTGGCTGTAAAACTAGCATCACTCTTTAGTTCTTAACACTTGATTCAAGTAAAAGTGGAGCCCTCACATCAACAGATATGCCCCATTATGGGACTATCACTGACTGTTTTAATTCTTATGTGGTCATGGAGTGTGTGGAGGTCAAAGGTCCAGACTCCCGTTATCCAGATGACATACCGTATGGCCGGAAATTTTCGAGGGAGCCAATTTTCGCGGTTTTCACGGTTGACTGGCGATCCACGAAAATTAAGTCCGCGAAATAAAAAGCCTAAATGCACGATAACAGGGGCGTGGCCATCGTGGTGCATGTCGCTGCTCAGCTGGATTGATCTATTAAACAGCTGGTTTACTTCACACCAGTTCATTATTGTTGAGCTTCTTTTGCACAAATGTCTCTAGCCTCGATCATATGCTACTCTCGATCATATGCTACTCTCGAGCCATTTCTCGATCTCTGCTAAGTACAAGTACAATCGATCGATCGCTTGCTGTTTTTTTTCAGCCGGTTCCAACGAGATTTGAGCCGCGGCGCGCGTGCAGTAAGAGGTGGAGCTGGACGGATATTGTGGGTGGAGCAACCCTGGAACGTCCATCCGCGAAAATTAGATCGCGAAATCTTTGAAGATGGGCCTTCCACGAAAATTGGATCCCTCGAAAATTTCCGGCCACACACTCCATATGGGTCTTACTTACATGTGGAGTAGCTAGTATGGAAAACAAATGAAATTTTCTCATGTGCACATCATAACAGTTACTGTCCCAGAGTGCCAGTATGCAAGGGGTGGTCACAATATATACATGTACTTGCTATACTGACACCCGCGACCGGGATCAAAGTGAGATCAAGTGGTCAAGCTCTAAAATTGGAGACTATCGATCAAGACGTCTGTTCACACCACTCAATCAAGGTCAAGATGGATTTTGTCCTCAGACTCCGCCCATACCCCACCTATCCCTGGTTGGTGATCAAGGGTCAAGGCTCCTTTAACAGTGTGATCAAGCGATCAAGGTCCAAAAATTGGCCACATCAACTTTTGATGCAGGTGTCAGTACAGCGGGTATATACGTGACCACCCCTTGATATGGTGGTATATGGAGTTAATTAGATACTATCTTGATATTACTTACTCATTACAGCTTTTTCGAGAAAATCATGTAGAACCTTAAGACTGCCACACATAGTAGTCAGTATCACTTCACAAGTCTCATCCAATTTTTCAGAATTGCTTATGTCACATAATTTTGAATAAACCTCCTCAATAAGAGTCTCTGTAGTTTCACTGATGCCTTCCTTACATAAGACATCAAAATCAAGGTCCAACAGACGGTCTAGATCCACTATAACTTTCTTGTAACTAGCAATAAACTCTGGTCCACTCTCAGAGTCTGTAAGACCGGCGTAAACTACAAGTTGACAAAGGCTAATCAAAGTTATAAGTATGGGGGCTATGACGTTTACCTTTTGTTTCCTGAGCCATCTTCAATAGTATGACAATAGGTAGCTAACATGTAGCTCCCAAAGTTAGCCTTGTCTCAATTTTAGGGCTCCTCCCAACTTTCGAGATCACGCAACTTGAACAACGTCTTTGTGGGCGTGTCCGACCTCTGACCTGATTTTTTCCGGTGAAAAATGGGACCAAAATGGAATAATGGTCCCCCCCCCCCGGACCACTATTTCCTGAATATCCTGGGCCTCAACTACTATCAACAACTTTAACTCAACTGCTGTCTAAAAACCCCTATATAAAAGATGACTGAGAGCCCGGCTAGCTCAGGTATTGACAAACTGAGAATCATCCTTGAAGATCGAGTTAACCAGGATGACAATCAGCCGGACTTTCGGTGCAGAAGTTCAACTTGTTGAGGAAGCTTACACTAACATTACTATGAAGAAGTATCCTAACGACTGTTCAGATAATTGTAAAAGAATAATCAGGAACAAAAGTTCCAGGTTGATGGTGGGGACTTGAACTATTTTATAAACAGAAGCGGAAAGGGACGGTGAGTATCAAACCGACCGTAGGTAGCTGCATGTGCACCCATGGCTTTCCAAAGAAATACTGTTGTATGAAGCATTCCTACACCTATCTAGCTATATTGCTTCTGTCAGGGAGAAGTGCTGCTGCAATACGTGCAAAACCGAGAGGAACAACTGAAGGTACTCCATGCGTGCCATGTAGATGCTACTGCTGGTCACCTTGGCAAGTCAAGAACCATCTTCCGGGTAAAGGAGAGATTCATGTGGCATGGAATGGTCAACGATGTGGTCAGCATGGTGAGTGTATGTTATATACTACTTACATGCATGCCCGTTACTAATTAAGTTCCTTCAGGACTTGAGCTTGAGTAATCGACATACCAAATCATTAATTGTTTTATACATCTCGAAATGTGATGTGTGCTAGAGGATGAACAGTGGAGAAAGTGACAGTATACTGTACCTGCAGACTACCTTGGGATCGCCAAAACAACTACCTTGCTGTAGTATTTCTAGATAACAAGTATGTATGGTGTTGTACTGCTTGTGCAGTCTACTTATAAACATTGTGTTGTAGCTAATACAAGCTCACAGTAGATCTATATCTTTAATTCACTCAGGAATAATCCTTGGTAACTGTGGTACCATAGTTTACACTGTTTGTATTCAGGACCAAAATTCTGTGAAAAAAGTGGTCTGGGGGACTGAAATTTTTGGTCCTCCCGACCACTTTTTCCAGGACCAAAATTCCCTTGACAGACCCTGACATGTCCAACCCTCAACGCAGTGTTTATTCAACGTACTTTCTTGGAGGTGCTGATCAAACATCTGGAGCCTCTAGGCAAATGTATGTCCAGCTTTGTGAAAAGGAAAGCTTACAAAGTGTCTAACCATTAGTAACTGGAAGCCATGGGTACTTGAATGGGCATCTAGCTGAACGTTCAAAGCCACTAATGAGTTCCATCTGTAAGCCTACCATGATGTGATATTAAAAGGAGTCTTTGAAGACTGAAGTAATCAAAAGTGGCGCCGGCACTGAGTAAATGTATTGAAGTCCTGATTGGTGTGTGTACCATAGATCATAGATTTATGGTGTATGTAGTCTGTGTGTGTGTGTGTGTGTGTGTGTGTGTGTGTGTGTGTGTGTGTGTGTGTGTGTGCTCATAGGGCGGGGGGAAACAGTAGTCAGTGGTAGTGGTCTTTGACTACCAACTATAAGCTGGCTTCCTGTTTTGACCTTGAGCAACTTCCGTATAGCCGGAAATTTTCGATGGTACAAATTTTCACGGAAATGCCCTCAGACCCTTTTCAATTTCATGGAACGTGCCCACTAGGCCACACCCTTACGTATTGATCGTCCTCCTTGGTTCAAATTTTCGTGGTTATTATTTTCGCTGTAGCAGGTCAGTCAGCGAAAACCGTGAAAATTTGCACCCATCGAAAATTTCCGGCTATACAGTATCACATTGTATGTTCCATTAACAGTACAGAATTTGAGTGCCAGCACAATGCTGACCTGATCATGAACGCACTGATGTGAGTACCTAGCCCAGTTCCTGAAGAAGTAATGTCAATGCACTAGCTCAAAGTTCCCGTGTAGTGCTCAGGAATCCAAAACACACCAGTGACTACTTCAGAATCACTTGAAGATATATAGTGCTTAGACTTGGATATCCAGCCTTGTAAGGTAGTATCAAACTTGATGAAACAAGTTGAATGTTCATACACTTTCAAGTCATACATAGTGAGATACATAATTATTATATAATTATGTATGTTGGCTCTCTTGAACAGTTTATACCTGATTGCTAAAAACAAGAAACCTTAAAAAACTTGAGTGACTTTCCAAATTTGTACACAATAAAGCATTGAACCATGACAAAGAATTCTGCACACTTGATATCGAAAGTCACCCTCAGTTCTGTTCTTAATGAGAGCGACAGTTTTGATCAGTAACGACAACACATTCAAGCATTAATTAGAGCAGCAGTACAGTGCCTACTGAGTATTTGAAGGTGGAGACCTTTAATGGTTGAGAGGCATCCAGTTAATGTAAGTATTTCTACAGAAGACTATAATATTTGTATTTGCACACATTGCACCATGCATAGTACTTACAGTAATTAGAGTTCTCCCTTCATGGTCGTAAAACTGGTACCATTCACAAGCCATGGGAAGCCCAACACATATATCAGACCTCTTGTGCAGCCTAGCAGACATGATAGGTTGCATGATGAGCATTGCTACAAGACTCAAGCACATGCCAGCTGCAGGGTATAGCTCATCAATTCATAGCTGTAACCAATCCAAAACAGTACTCTGCCTATAGTGAAAACAGTAGAGTAAACTGGTAACAATCTGAGGACTTGTGGGCTCTCACTGTATATATGTTGCCATGATCAGCATGAGTGTGACACCGACTACAAGCTGCATGTTCAAGGGTGTTGACACCCTTGAGCACCCTTGAGCAACATAGAGTTTCAGTGTCTAATTTATTTATAAGCATTGGTCACAAACAATTATTGCCCTCTCCTCAGTTGTGATTAGTTCTGTGTCATCCGTATCAGTAATTGGTAAAATGTCTTTGCAGTAGACACACATCTAATGATGATTTTGATTTTAATTACTGATTAGCTAATTGCCTAAAGTCCTGTGTAATGTGGTCCTCTTGGGTGATTCAACTTTGAGGTGTATAAGTTTATACAGACATGAATGTGTCAACTAGTCTGTGCCTCCATATGTTGAACCAATATCAATTGTCACAGTACTGTAAGTAGGTCCTATCAATGATTGCTTTTGAACTTTAACTGATGTGCCCACTTCAGTAGCACCTTCACTCTTTGCATAAAATTTCCAACAACTACAGTTGTAGTGCCTGTAGAGTGGGGTTAATCTAATCTTTATCTTGTGGCACAGTTTAAGAAGTGTTAGCAAGTGTTGCTTTCCATCACCATGAAAATATTTCCTTGATAGAAGATGGCTGAGGATGGAGAGGTGTGCAAGCAGAAGAGTGTCCAGGATGTTCACATAGTTTTGTTTATATGGTCTGGCAACTGCAATCAAAACAGTGACTGCCAACAAAACGAATAGTTCATAAGACCAGTAAGATATGCCAATTTTCTCAATTGACAGAACATTGTACAAGCATAATAAACCTCTCAAAAAGAAGTAGAGACCAGAAAAACTCCTCATGTCTCTGCCACCATCTAGACCATTCCTATAACATCCGTGGAATTTATCCACAAATGTGGTTAGAGCTAATCTGTCCAATTTGCACTTAGAAAGGCATGCTCTAAAAGCCTTAATGGGATAAAGAACCAACAGCAAGGCTGGCAGGAAATCACATACTATCAAAAATAGTGCAACTATTATGACTCTGAGAGATTTAGTGTACTGATATATATTTTCACAACTTATGCTTTGATCGTAGTCCATAAATTATTAACAGTTTCTTGTACATTCTTTGTACGGTTAAGTGTATTATATTGGTGAGCAAGAAAACAGCTGTGCTGACTGATACAGTACCTTGGTGTAAGAAAGAAGGAAAAAGGCTGCAAAAGCACTGATGGTATTATTTGTAATATCCCATTCTCTTCGTAGTCCAACAAGACATCTGTGAAATATTTTCCATATCCACACTAGGGGTCTGAAGTTGCAATCATGTAATTCAATGAAGATCCAAGTCAGAAGGATCAGACAGAGAGGATAGATGGCTAAAATATAGCCTAAGAACATAATGTGAATCAGTTCAAGATCTCTACTGACACAAAATGGTGGTACTAAATAACGGAAAAATCTAGATTCCATGTGCCGTAGAAGAAAAGAGCGAGATAAAAAAGAGAGTGGGATTCATCTTCAAGTATTAGTGTATCTACTCTATCAACTAGTAGTGTGCAACTGACTATCTGACTGTACATGATGAAGCAGGTCATGGGAGCACAGATTAAACAAATTCGAAAAGTGAGAATTGCAAGGTAGAATAGTGTGATTGGCACAAACTCCAGGAACAAGTAAAATGGCACCCCATACCAGGCATGTAACAGTTTGAGCATTGATATCCAACTGAGGTCACCGAAGGTCCAAAGTGATCAATACACTCTTTACATAGTAAACCTTTTCTATTCATTGGTCCACACATGTAGTCATTGAGCTCTGAGATGCAATCTGGAAGTTTGATGTAGCTATAATCTGTCACATTGTGTCCCTTGACCTGAAAGTATGGGCACAGTCCAATGAACACACCCTCACCTTCCTCAAGTCATGCAGTAACCAGACTTTAAAAGAGCAATTTGGTCAGTATACATTCTGTGACATCTCCTTTTGGTAGACAGTAATCTTGTATTGTCAAATCAGGTGTACTAGAGCAATAACTACTCCTGATCTGCCATCCTAGTTAGTAAGTACATGTAGATATGTAAATACAACAAACTGGTATAGCTGCAGTGTAACATGTCTACTGACAGACTACCCATGTGTGCAAGGTACTGGGTAGCTATATCGTATAAATAGCTATGTATTCACAATTAATTATGAAATGTATAATAATATTATGGTTATAAAATTTGTATGGTATCTATTGTGATGGAAGAATGGTCATTATTTAGCATGCAGTAGCTAATTGTTGCTAACGTCAGCTCTATGTCTAGTTTCACTTTGACCTTGTGTGGCTATTATACTGATACTAATGTTTTGGTTCATGTCTGCAGATGAATCCATGCAATTGATCAGTCGACCTACAATAATCTGATACTCAACATAAAAGAGATCAGGTGATGAAGCTAATTGAAAGAAACTCTGTATGCAGTGGACAAGACTGAATACTAAACACTCACAGGAACTACGTCCTTCTTTTGTGAATCTGTATGTTGTTAATTATAATTTTCAGATGATGCACACTCATGAATATCTTGCATACTATATCATGTAGCACGCAGGTGCTGTTCCAGAGGAACCTTAATCTTGCTAATCTTTAGCTTAGTATGTGTACTATAGATACAACCTTACCAAAAGTATGTCCAACTTCACCGAGGTACTGAATACTTTAGTCATGCTCTCCAGTTGAAAAACTTGACATGCATAATATGGTTAACTAGCCACTAAGGCTTGCGAGACAAGGTTGATGCTCAACCCAAGTGGTCAGCACAGAATTACAAACAGCTCTGTACAGTAGTTCAAAGCCTTAGTTGCTATAGTACAATGCCATAATATAGTCAGTAAGGATGTACAATGTTATCAGTTTTCATAAAAATTATAATATTATTATTGAGCAAGAATACAGCATAATATGCATTACCAGTACAACATTACACCATAGAGAGAGACCTAAGTGAAGGAAGGCTAAGGTCTTTCCAACATCTGGAGAGGAAAATGAAATCAAAGTCGTCAAGTGTCCTTGCAGGTTGATACTTTAAACTGTCTAAGTCTCAAAGATGGTATGCATGATTCATGTAGGATTCATTGAGAAACTGTTAGGCTCAAGGCATGTATACAGTTGATATGCCAGCTCTTAAAGTACAATCACTACTGCAATTATAGACATGATATAAAAGATAGCTGTCATATACCCATGCACACTTCTTAGCTGAGGCCAATCCTGTAACTTTGTCTTAAGGGCGATTCCAGTTTCAGCATGCACGTTTCAGTTTAGAGTGGCTGGCTAATCCAAATTTCCACAATAATTATATATACGACGTCGTAATAATATTATGATTAATTTCTGTCACTCCCTCTAGCAGAGTTGCATCGCAGCCCTTGTGTTGTGAGGGTGGAGCCAGCTCTACTGAGCTCTTATTGCAGCTGGCTGCACTGGTGCTACCTCAGACCTCCCTGTGATGGGATGGTGTGGGTTTAATTTTTATGAGCTACATGCATAGCTGAATGTTCATCTACAGTTAACACATCATCCAGCTGTGCTCCTAGCAGATAAGTGATGGTATGTACATAGTTACTCATGTTGGAATATTCTTGGTACTTAAGAAATATTCTCCTGTATCCCCCCTTCCCCCCCCCCCCCCCCCCCCCCCCCCCCCCCATGTTCTGGCCACATACATTATTTGATTGATAAATAATTTGTCATTGTGTTGTCAGTGTTTGAGCATGAGGGTGTGGTGTACATTGAGTGCTATGACTGCAATTTTATAGTTTCAGTTCATATAGCTATAGTCGGCAGCTGGAACCTGATGGTTGATGGATTTATCCCTTCCTGGACTGGTCCAGTCCCTGTGCACTCCATACGCCACATTGCCAAATGTGTTAATGAGGCCACTTTTCTTTGGGGATGTTTTTCTGTCAGTAGAATGTATGTAGTATATAGCCACAAGAAGTTAACACAGACAACATTGTATTACTAGATAATTGGTCACAGGTCCTATATATTAATTTTTAGTGTAAAATAGAGTTTTATACCTAGAGTAGCTAACTCATGGGACGATTTTACACCAGCAAAACCTAGAGTAACTCATGGGACGATTTTACACCAATACAACCTAGAGTAACTCATGGGACGATTTTACACCAGCAAAATTGGTGTAAAATCCTGAGTATTTATTGTATGCCAAGCATATTATTAAGGGAGGATTTTACACCACATCAAAATTAAGGGGCTTACTCATGTAAATTCTCCCATATAACTTACCTCTGCTATATATAAGGGACAATTTTACACCAGTTGCCACCACAGTTACTGAAGTGGTGTAAAATCGTGCCATGTACTACTGATGGCTAACAGTAACTGGAGCAGATTTACATGTGACCTTTGACCTCACTTAAAATTCTCCCATAATAATAAGAATGCATACCCATACTCTGCTAAAACTTTAAGTGTGAACTTTGACCTGGTGTAAAATGCTCCCTTGTATATAGCCACTGATCCAGACTCAGGTAGGTTTTTAAGTGCGTTCCGAATCCTCGCTTGCTGTCCATGGGTGTGGCTGAAGTGCACATACTTGGTGGGTGGGGCTATCTTGCAGCTGTGACAGCTACTTTGGTCTCCTCTACCTATACAATACCAGAATTTCAAATGAAAATACTCTCATGGTCTCCAGAGCAAACTCTACTTTAAATCTTAAAATCAGACTGGCGTTGTGGAATAGCTCAATCCCTTCGTAGCGAATACTGCACTATGTCCTATTAATTTTCATAGTTATTACGTCCAGAGTCCCAATTAGAAAAACGCTTCGGCCGACCGATGAGGTAATTGTGATGTAAAATATGACGAAAATGCGGTTAAGACTGTTTCAAAATGTTTAGCACGCATGAAAGCTTGTTGGGGCCCAGAATTCGAACCTAGCGTAGAAGAGATAGTGGACTATCGATGAGATATGGCGATTCTCCCAGTTCGCTTTCTTTGGCGAGCACGCACTCGGGGGGATTTCCCTATTCAGTCTAGGCACATGGCAAGTGGAGGTCACGTCCGGGTCAACCGGCTCAAGCCGCGCGCCTCAATATACTCGCATACGGAGCATGCGCAATCTGTCGACGTGTCCTGGTTCGCGGGTAGAGTAGCGCGATGTAGTACTTTTCATGAGGGACTCTGGACGTAGTCTCCAAGTTGTTCATTACATCCCGAGTCCCAATTCACAAATCGAAATTCGGCCGCTCGATGAGGTAATTATGACGAAACCTATGATGAAACCTATGATGAAATGATGATGAAATGATGATGAAATTGGGGTGAAGACTGCTTCAAAATGTTTAGCGCGCATGACAGGGTGTTGGGACCCAGAATTCGAACCTAGCGTACAAGAGATCGTGGACTATCGATGACATATGGCGATTCTATCAGTTCGCTTTCTTTGGCGAGCGAGCTCTCTGGGGGGATTTCCCTATACAGTCTAGTACATGGCAGTGGAGGTCACGTTCGGGTCAACCGGCTCAACCCGCGCGCCCCAGTATACTGCGTGTACTGAGCATGCGCAGTTGGTCGATGTGTCCAAGTTCGAATTATGGCAGCGTACAGTAAGCGCGGTGCAATACTTATGAGGGACTTGGGATGTAGTCTCTAAGTTGTTCATTACATCCCGAGTCCCAATTCGCAAAAAAGAATTCGGCCGCGCGATGAGTAATTATGACGAAACCTATGATGAAACCTATGATGAAATTATTGAAACCTATGATGAAATTATGATGAAATTGGGGTGAAGACTGCTTCAAAATGTTTAGCGCGCATGACAGGGTGTTGGGACCCAGAATTCGAACCTAGCGTACAAGAGATCGTGGACTATCGATGACATATGGCGATTCTCTCAGTTCGCTTTCTTTGGCGAGCGAGCTCTCTGGGGGGATTTCCCTATACAGTCTAGCACATGGCAGTGGAGGTCACGTTCGGGTCAACCGGCTCAACCCGCGCGCCCCGATATACTGCCTGTACGGAGCATGCGCAGTTTGTCGATGTGTCCAAGTTCGAATTATGGCGGCGTACAGTAAGCGCGGTGCAATACTTATGAGGGACTCGGGATGTAGTCTCTAAGTTGTTCATTACGTCCAGAGTCCCAATTAGAAAAAACTATTCGGCCGACCGATGAGGTAATTGTGATGTAAAATATGACGAAAATGCGGTTAAGACTGTTTCAAAATGTTTAGCACGCATGAAAGCTTGTTGGGGCCCAGAATTCGAGCCTAGCGTAGAAGAGATCGTGGACTATCCGATGATATCCTTATGGCGTTTCTCTCAGTTCGCTTTCTCTAGCGAGCTTGCTTTCAGGGCAGGGGGGTTTCCCTATTCAGTTGAGCACGTGGCAGGTGAAGGTCAACCGGCTCAAGCCGCGCGCCCCAATATTGTACGCGTATACGGAGCATGCGCATGTGTCCTAGTTCGAATTTATGGCGGCGTCTTCATGAGGGACTCTGGACGTAGTCTCTAGGTTTTTCATTACTTGTTACGTCCAGAGTCCCAATTAGAAAAAAAGAATTCGGCTCTCGCTATGATGAAATGATGATGAAACCTATGATGTAATTGCTGTGAAACTGTTTCAAAATGTTTAGCGCGCATGAAAGGTTGTTGGGACCCAGAATTCGAACCTAGCGTAGAAGAGATCGTGGACTATCCCTTATGGCGTTTCTCTCAGTTCGCTTTCTCTAGCGAGCTCGCTTTCAGGGCAGGGGGATTTCCCTATTCAGTCGAGCACATGGCAGGTGAAGGTCCGAACCGGCTCAAGCCGCGCGCCCCGATATTGTACGCGTATACGGAGCATGCGCAGTTTGTCAATATGTCCTAGTTCGAATTTATGGCGGCGTATTCATGAGGGACTCTGGACGTAGTCTCGAAGTTTTTCATTACTTGCCCAGTAGAAATTTACTTTTCTGCGGTTATTAGGTAATGATGACGTAATCTATGAGGTAATTGCCAGAAAACTCAGGGCCTCCGTGGAGCCTTTCTGAGACTTGAAAATCGGTATGTATGTAGAGTATCTGACGCATGTATCCAGCGAATACATTATAAGCTGAGCGCTACTTTCTCTGCGAAGTACCGCCGGCCGAACTTCACGCGTTCTCTTGGCTGACGTATTAAATCCCGTGGATAAAAAAAGATAGCCTTGTGCTATATATAGCACGCACGCTGTGTGCCATGCCGCGACTAACCTGATGTTCAGAAGCTGTCGACTTCGTCTCCTGTGATTGAAAATTGTCAGTGTCGAGGTCGAGAGTCGGCCGCGGTCGACTCTCAGACTCCGTCTCTGC
This sequence comes from Cliona cf. orientalis, assembly GCA_963930775.1. Classification (NCBI taxonomy): domain Eukaryota; kingdom Metazoa; phylum Porifera; class Demospongiae; order Clionaida; family Clionaidae; genus Cliona; species Cliona cf. orientalis. The sequence continues at coordinate 4,556,743 of OZ005703.1, forward strand.
GCCAGTATCGATGTGTGTACGCACTATATTGACGACCTTTTACCATATGAACCATTACTGGGCAAGTGGTCAAGTTTTTTTCATTAAAGTAATACGTACGTCCAGAGTCCCAATTAGAAAAACGCTTCGGCCGACCGATGAGGTAATTGTGATGTAAAATATGACGAAAATGCGGTTAAGACTGTTTCAAAATGTTTAGCACGCATGAAAGCTTGTTGGGGCCCAGAATTCGAACCTAGCGTAGAAGAGATAGTGGACTATCGATGAGATATGGCGATTCTCCCAGTTCGCTTTCTTTGGCGAGCCCGCACTCGGGGGGATTTCCCTATTCAGTCTAGGCACATGGCAAGTGGAGGTCACGTCCGGGTCAACCGGCTCAAGCCGCGCGCCTCACATACGGAGCATGCGCAGTCTGTCGACTTGTCCTGGTTCGAATTATGGCGGGTACTGTAGCGCGATGTGGTACTTTTCATGAGGGACTCTGGACGTATATAGTCTCCAAGTTGTTCATTACTTGCCCAGTAGCAATTTACTTTTCTGCGATTATTAGGTAATGATGACGTAATCTATGAGGTAATTACCAGAAAACTCAGGGCCTCCGTGGAGCCTTTCTGAGACTTGAAAATCGGTATATATGTAGAGTATCTGACGCATGTACCCAGCAAATACATTATAAGCTGAGCGCTACTTTCTCTGCGAAGTACCGCCGGCCGAACTTCACGCGTTCTCTTGGCTGACGTAATCCCGTGTAGCCTCGTCCCCAGGCGCCAGGCCACTCCCACGTTTTCAATGTTGCTGCGTGCAACATTGAAAACGTGGGAGTGGCCTGGGGACGAGGCTAATCCCGTGGATAAATAAAGCTAGCCTTGTGCTATATATAGCACGCACGCTGTGTGTGCGCGTGCCATGCCGCGACTAACCTGATGTTCAGAAGCTGTCGAGTTCGTCTCAGAAAATTGTCAGTATCGAGGTCGAGAGTCGGCCGCGGTCGACCATCTCTGTGATTGAGGCGCCAGTACCAATGTGTGTACGCACTACATTGTCGACCTTTTACCATATGAACATCATGCATGCAGCTGCTGGGCAAGTGGTCAAGTGTTCATATTAATATCATTTTTAGGCATACACTAATATAGAACTAGCATAATAATTGCTAATTTGTATGTCTACTGTATGCATTTTTCATCAACAGAAATTAGAAAAATGTTACTACTAGGTGGGGCTCACCATGTGCATGAGTTAAACTTCTTTAAATTGTAAGGGTATCTCTGCTTCTCGCTTGTGCTAATAGAATGGTAGGTGGGGCTCACTACGTGCACGATTGTTTGTGAAGTATGTCTGGGAGTAACGCCATTGTGAATTGGTCGAAAGAATATGACTATGAGAAGGATGATTATAATTATGCATAGAGTACAAGACTTAGATATGAGACACTTAACTATTGACTGCTTTTACACAGTTATTTTAGAAATATTTTATGTGGGGGCTTTTAAGGACTGCCTATGGCCTCTAATACATGGAATATCAATTAACTACTGAAAGTTATAATTTTTTGTGATTATTAGTATTGAATATAATATTATGGGATGCCTGTCCCTATTATGAGACACCACCTTCCCACTGATAAAGGCAATTATCATAATTTAAAATTGACATCCTAGCCAAATTAGCATCCTTAAATTGAGATTTGGTGTTGATGACAAAAAATAAGTAGTTTGATGTGCCAAATAAGCAAATTTGCAAAGTTGATATGTATACCAAAACCGAAAGTCGTGTTTTACTACATGCAAAAGCCCATATCAAAATAAGGTAGATAGCAAATTCAACTTTGCAGGCAATATAGTTCTAATTAGGTATAATATTATACTGACCTTCAAACAGGAAACTTCCATCTTAGTTAGTATGGATGTCCCATAATTATACCAATTGTCTCACAATACCTACATAATTATACTCCATACCAAACACATGAGTGAGTTGTGCTGGTGATGCAATACATCCAGTACTGCGGAAATAAGAGGGGTCTGGATTCAAGACAGCCATGAGTGATTCCTGGCAGCAGCTATTAGTGATTTAGCTACGTACACTGATCTCTTTTTAATGTGATAGTTAGCCTCACGCTAGGCTCTCCCGCAGGAGAGCCTGGCACGGAAAAAAGAGGCTAAATTCTCTTTGAGTCAAATGCGATTTAGCTACATGTAGCTATATCTATGTAAAATACTATACCAAATAAAATTATAGGGTGCAATTGAGTGAGTTCACTCCCATGAATGTAGCTATATTATGGCATCTACTTTCCTCCAAACGGACAAACTGAAGAGGCATTTTTTGATGATGAACAATTAGAAAATATATATTGGCTACAATAGCATCCAAGTGAGAGAATGTATCTAGTTACAGAGTCATGCACATAATATGATTACTATCAACTCCAAAAAACTATTGCATCCATCAACAAAATATTGCTGTAATATCATAAGGCAATGGTAGTCATATCAATTCTACCTTTATTATCCTTAACACAAAGTTGTACTGCAGAAATACCCCGACATGCTTTACGAAGAATAGTGAGCCCCACCTACCATTCTATTAGCACGAGCCCAAAGTAGCTGTCACACGCGGCTGCAAGATAGCCCCACCCACCAAGTGCGTGCACTTCAGCCACACCCACAGCAAGCGAGGATTCGGAACGCACTTAAAAGCCTACCTGAGTCTGGATCAGTGGCTATATATATACAAGGGAGTATTTTACACCAGGTCAAAGTTCACACTTAAAGTTTTAGCAGAGTGTGAGTATTCATTATGGGGGAATTTTAAGTGAGGTCAAAGGTCACATGTAAATCTTTGCTCCAGTTACTGTTAGCCATCAGTAGTATACATGGCACGATTTTACACCAATACAACCTAGAGTAACTCATGGGACGATTTTACACCAGTAAAAATTTGTGTAAAATCCTGAGTATTTATTGTATGCCAAGCATATTATTAAGGGAGGATTTTACACCACATTAAAATTAAGGGGTTTACTCATGTAAAATTCTCCCATAAACCCCTTAATTTTAATGTGGTGTAAAATCCTCCCTTAATAATATGCTTGGCATACAATAAATACTCAGGATTTTACACCAATTTTTGCTGGTGTAAAATCGTCCCATGAGTTACTCTAGGTTGTATTGGTGTAAAATCGTCCCATGAGTTACTCTAGGTTTTGCTGGTGTAAAATCGTCCCATGAGTTACTCTAGGTATAAAACTCTATTTTACACTAAGTTCTACAGGACCTTGGTCACACACTTTTGAGCACAATAATACAGCTGTAAATTAGTAGCTATATACACAGGGAAAAATTGCTTTCTTGCATTCAGAAAGTTTAATGCTTCAAGCAAGTTAAACCAAGAATTATCCTCCTATGACAAGAACTAAAATTAATTTCTAAGTGCAAGAAATTATTTTGTTAAAAATAAGATACTTGATTGGATGCCTTCTTAAGCAAAGAAGAGACTTCTTGTATTAAGAAGGGGTGTTACTTAATGCTATATAGACAATCTAGACTGGTACTCTAACACCAAGTAATGTGTCACTTATTACTAGAAATGCACGTTTTCGAATAAGAAATCTCAGTAAGCAGCTGTCTTGAAAGAAGATAACATTAATGTTTACTAGAAAATTGTTTCTCTATTTTAGGATGCCAATTATTTCTATCTCAATGCAAGCAATACCTGCTTGTTTCTAGAAATCTAGATTCTTAGGACAATTAAGGGTTAATTTCTGACAAGAGTACTTACTAGTAGATAGGACAGAATTACCAACTTGATTCAAGAAATTATTTGCTTCTTTATAGCAACTAGTATCTTCAAATTAAAAGTTCAGAAGTGTTTATATCTTGGAAGTAGACATACCGTATTTATTCGAATAGTAGCCGCGGCTACTATTAATTTCGGCCTTGCTGGAGTGCGGCTACTAATCGAGGGCGGCTCTTATTCGAGGGCGGCTTTTATTTATTTTGGAGGGATACTTTGCGCCATGCTTGCGCCGATCCGGTGGTATCTTGTTGTGATAAACTAGTTTTTCAGGACTACTTTTCGAATAATCGAGATATTATGATCGAAAAACAGCAGCAGAACCAAGCCAGGGACGTCTTCTGTCATGCTTTTGCCTCGAATTGACGATCGTTCATGGCGTGCGAACGTGGCCACACCCACTTGATTGTGTTCACGCATGCGTGCGGCTACTATTTCTTTCTGAATCTCGTTATGTACTGGGCCAGGGTGCCAAATATTGAAGCTTTTCGCTACAGAGTCTGCTAGACTCCTCAAATATTGAAAGCCGGGAGACTACATAGGACCATAGATATTAGAGTGCTCTAATATCTATGATTGGACTGTCTTAGTCTGTGACATGCACTTATTCTGTTAAGGTAGCATTAAAGTGCGTGGGCGTGAGCGTCAGGATTGGCTAATTCAATTAGCGAATCGTGAAGGGGCGTGGCCGAAGAGGCCATACGAGTGCTTTTGGTCGAAGGTGGGCGTGTCTAGAATCGGCCAGGGATGATTATGCGCGTGTAATTAGCGACCGGAAGTGGCCCCTGAAGAAAACACCGGTAATTGCCCACTTCAAAGCAAGATCAAAGCATTCTTTCTTAACTATTAACCGCAACGACTTAAAAATTATTATTAATTAAATACTAAGTAGTTATACACTAATTATACACTAAGTAGAAAAAAAAAGCAAATTTAAATAAATAATCTAATTCATGGGGGGTTTGGGAGCACTTGGGGGGATAATTTTTACATGGGCACGCAGAATGGGTCGAAACTAGAGATTTGACCCTGGGGAATTTTGATTCACGCCTTAGAATTAAAGTTACGGCCCTTTGAAGTTACCCCATATGTTTGTATAGGAAGCCATACATTTGCAATGTTTTCCGCCCACGCGCTACGTGAGGGGCGGGGCCACGCGCGCACATCAACGTGACGACCATTACCCACTTGGGTCAAAATTGATGTATAGGCTGCCTGCTTGCATTGTATGGCTCTACTATGCATCCAGTTCAACTATGTGGTGGTTTTCGGACAATTTTTTTTTCTGCTTAGTGTTCTGGTCGCCTTGAAAAAAAAAAGAATTTAAATAATTAAATAAATAATCTAATTCGTGGGGGGTTTGGGAGTACTTGGGGACATAACTTTTACATGGGCACGCAGAATGGGTCGAAACTAGAAATTTGACCTGAAAGAATTTTGATTCACGCCTTTGAATTGAAGTTACGGCCCTTTGAAGTTTTCCCATATGTTTGTATAGGGAAGCCATACGTTTGCAATGTTTTCCGCCCACGCGCTACGTGAAAAACGGGGAATCCCCGTTAGGCGCGCGCACATAAACGTGACGACCTTTACCTAATTTGGTCAAAATTGGAGTATAGGGTGCCTGCTTGCATTGTATGGCTCTACTAAGCATCCAGCTCAACTATGTGGCGGTTTTCGAACAATTTTTTTTTTCTGCTTAGTGTTCTGGTCGCCTTGAAAAAAAAAAAAAAAAAAAAAAGCCTTATTAGGCCTAATTAAGCATGTGGGCGTGTTCCTGGCACTGTGTGGAGTGTGTGCGAGTGCGTTAATGCAGGTTTTATTGCTTCCGATTGGGCGTGGCTTCACGGGCCAGTGCTTGGATATCGGTGCCTGGGACTTGGCCTCGGCGATAGGTGGGCGTGTCCCGGAAGCGGTGGTGACCTTTGAACCCCGCGAGGAGGCTTTGGGGCGTGGCAGGAGGTCAAAGGTGAGGCCATGTCTGTTAATGAGGCACTGTACGCCGGTGCGATGGAGGGGACCGTACGGCTGGACGGAAGCTGACGATGGTTTGAAGCGGATGTGGTTGCGATGACGTGTTGTTACTCCGCCCACACAGGAAATGAGGTGAGCTCTTGTGTGGGCGGTGTGGCAGAACGGCCTCCAAGTGTTTGTGTGTGTTTTGGCCTTGAGGAAGCTGTGTGTTTTAATTGGGATTGATTGTGGGCTTCCGGTGGACATCCGGTGGTTAGTAGGCACTTGATTGAGAATGGTGGTCCTTGGGGAACAGGGTGGGGCTGTTTTGGGCGTGGCCTGGCCCCTCCCTTCCGGCTCGGCTTCCGGTCCATGGAGGATATTAAATGAACACTTCCGGCTCTAGCAGCCACACCCCTGAGACCTGTGCAATTAAAAGGGCGTGGTTACACAACATGCACCTCACTAATGACTTTGATGTGGTTTAGGTGTCATATCCCCCACCTCACGCCCACGCAATTTAATGCTACCTTAAAACTTATCTACTGTACACAGTATATGGCATAGTAGAAAGCTTAAAACTTATCTACTGTACACATTATATGGCATAGTAGAAAGCTTAAATGAAAATCTATCAGTCCACTAGTAGCGTGTCCAAAGAATTTCGAAAAGTTCTGAAAACTGGTACAAGGATGCTACAGGCATGAAGAGCAACCTTAGAGCAGCCGAACAATATGCATATTGCTGGGGATTTACTCCGTTATCTTGGTTCTACAACCTTTTGAAGTTACTCACTACTGTCTCTCTTTTTGCTCCTTGCACAGTACTACAGACATGGCACCATACAAACCATGGGCCACCAACCATCCCCATGCAGATAATCTACAATATCTCAGCTCTGGTTAGGAGTTCAATCACGAAACAAATTGCACCAGATAGCTCACAGAGTGAGCTATCAATTGACTTCTTAACCATGTAAATTGGTTGCACAGAAGCGCTGCTAGCTTCATTTTTGTTTGTATTAAGTTTATATGGAGAAAGTGGTTGGATGGGTATGCCATATATATTGCCTTGCAATGGTTTTATTTACGATTGTGTTACAAATACTGTTGGATAGCACTTGCAAATAGCATGATAGTGGGACTTCAATACTGCTTTAGGTTACTGCTGAACCTGGGGCCTCTGTATAATTATTAACTATCTTTAGAGCCCAGCAGAGTGAGTTTCTTTCCACAATACCAAGCTATAACTATTTCTATATCACAAAATCTGAATCATAAATTACCTAAAAAGTATATTCCACAAAAACGTAGGCCATCAACGACTTGCAATGATGCATATTATTGAAATCAGCGCTAGAAAAACCTATGTCACAGTAAGGACCACTAAAAGTTTTGGAGGTAATGAATACTCACAAACCTAGGCAGAAACCGCAGAAATAAGTACCAGAAAATTTATGTAGCTATTGATGTTGCTTACTTTCAAATCCAGAAAATACAGCAAAAGAGCTGCCGATTGACGTGCGAAGCATGGAAAACGGTCGAGAATTGGCTTGTGGACGTGAAAATTTGTAATGTCAATTTATGGTGCCGCATTTATATAGAGTATAATGCGTAAAAACAAGCGACGCATTTTTGCGGGTTATAATTATCCTTTGGACTCGCTACCACTAGTCCAGTCCACTAGACTAAGTCCAGTCCACCAGTCCAGTCCACTGATTGTCACAGTCAGGGGAGGTTTTAAATTTCACTGACTCAGTAGAATGTGACTCAATAAGTTAGTAGAGCATGGAACATAGCATGAAATAGAAACTTATTAGGACGTTTCGGCTCGAGAGCCTTCGTCAGCTAATGCATATGCAAATGCATTAGCTGACGAAGGCTCTCGAGCCGAAACGTCCTAATAAGTTTCTATTTCATGCTATGTTCCATGCTCTACTAACTTATTGAGTCAAGTATACACGCATAGCAATGAGCCTGTACAGCATCAGTAGAATGTCTTATTACATAATAATAATATTATTATGGTACAAGAATAATAATAATATTATGACATTGTACAAGTTAAGTATTGAATTTGATGCTGACACCAGCTATTCTCATGAGGCTGTCAAAAAAGATTTACTGGCATGGGCCACTGGAATTCCATAATTTAGAATACTCAGTCTAAATAAGCATGTACCTACATGTGCATGTGTACGTAGACATTAATTTTAATAATAATACTTTGTAATGAACCTATCATGACAGTGGGTGCACCCAGTGCCATGGCAGGACCTTGATACAGTGAATCACATTCTGTATCCCAATACCCGGGATACAAGAATCTTTTGGCATGCTCTGCCACCTTATAATTATAAATAATGTATGATAATAATCTGAGTCTTCCTGTGTTAATTTCTAACTGACCACCTTGTGAAGGTAATCGATATATTATTATTGTCCTCTGCCATATATATTGAAACAGCAATAGTAACTGTTGTAAATGCTTGGCCTATTAACTGTAGGATGAATTAGAGCAGTTGAAGTCAGATAAATATATATATATGGGTGGACTCAATCCCCAGTGGCTAGCTATGTGAATCTTGGGATTTTTTCTTCTTCCAGCTGGCTACTAATGTAGCTAATTTCTAGCTGGATGAAGGATCTGTAGTACTGGTACCATCTGGCTGCTATCAACACAGGATGCAGTCTGAGTGTACTAATTAGCCTATAAAACAATCTTATTTCTGAATCATAGTGTAATTATTACATTATTTAGTTGTGATGTTATTCAAGTTCTGTGTGCTTTCATAACCGCTATTACACTGCCTCTGTTTTCATTATTCCATAATATGTGTACAGCAAATTCCTTTCCTATTCTTGTAGCACAAGATTCACCGTTAAAAGAGGAAGGTAGCTAGCTACTGTTTCATATTTTGCAAAACATCATGTTTGCCAATCTTTTCAAGTCTGAACATGTTAGGCACTATTGCTCAATATTGCTTGCTTTTACTTCTTATTCAGTTGACTGCTCACCCCGCTAATGGATTGGGGAGCAACAGCAACAGTAGTGTCAGAAAACATCACGGCCATGCAAATGCTTGTGAGGCATGGTTCAGCTTCATGAAGTGTACTGATGAAGGTCGACCCATTTTGAGTATTGGACACTGCATGACCTACGAAGAAGGAGAAGGTACATTTGCTATGGAGTGCCCATATTTTCAGCTAGAAGGACATGATATGGCTGAATGGGGTTATATCAGATTGCCATCTAATACCTCAGACCTCAATGAATACATGTGTGGGTCAATGAATCGGAGAGGATGGTTGTGCAAAGATTGTATTGACGGTTTTGGACCTTCAATAACTTCAATTGGATACAAGTGTGTCAATTGTACTGGAGCATGGTATGGAGTTCCACTGTATCTATTACGAGAGTTTGTCCCAATCACTACATTCTTTCTCATTATTCTCATATTTCGTATTCACTTGGCCTCGGCTCCCATGACCTGCTTCATTATGTACAGTCATCTGCGATCAATTGAAGCACTGCTTGACCCTCAACTACCAATGAGCGTTATCCTCAACAAGCCTGTCTCCAAGGTCATCTCAGTATTCTATGGGGTATGGAACCTTGATTTCTTCCGGTACGTTCTTCCAGCATTCTGTGTTAGTAGTAAGATTCAACTCACACATATATTACTTTTAGATTATATCTCGAGTATCTATCCTATTGTCTTGATTTTTGTCACGTGGCTCTGTATTGAATTGCATGACCGTAACTTCAGGCTGCTTGTTTGGCTGTGGAGACCATTTCACATCTGTTTCATCAAATTAAGAAGAAAATGGGACACAAGGAGAGATATGATTGATGTGATCGCGTCATTTTTTCTTGTTTCGTTCAGTAAGCTGGCTTATCAGTCAATACTCTTCTTACAATGTCCGCATATAGTTAGGCTTGATGAAGAAGGTAAAGTAAGCACTTGGCGTGCTATGGTATATGATCCAAGCATCATTTGTAAGGCAACAGACATCAAATTCCTTTTCATTGCCATTGCCGCAAGTGTGAGTATCTTAATGTTCAATGTTTTGCCAGCACTTTTGTTGATATTATACCCAATCAGAAGGTTTAGAGCACTATTGTCAAAAGTTAGATTGGACTCTTTAGCCCTAATTACATTTGTTGAGAAGTTTCACGGATGCTATAGAGATGGTCTTGATGGTGGGCGAGATATGAGGAGTTTCGCTGGTCTTTACTTCTTCCTGCGATTTATAACATTCTTCTTTAGGATTAACAAGCACATTACCGTTGGTGCTGTTTGGTCTTACCTTGTTTTTATTTTCCTTGTTTGTACTATTCTCATAGCATTAGTGAGGCCATACAAAAAGATGTACATGAATGCTATTGACACATTACTGCTAGCTGATCTCACTTTGTTGTGTCATCTTTTTACAAGCCGCTATTCAAATGATGAAGTATGGCAAGTAATGTCAGTAACCAGTGGTCCAGTGGTCTTATTCGGAGGATTTGCACTATACAAAGTTTGTAAACGATTTAAAGCTAAGCAATTATTGCTAACTAACATCAGATTCTGGCAGCTGTGCAGAAATGGAAGTCATCTGTTTTATGTTGCAAGGATTAACTCCGAATCAGGAGAGAGTTGTGAGCAAAATCAGCCACTACTGTCGCCAACTTCAGGAAGAACTGATGTTAAATCCTGCAGATATACTACCTAGATAGTCAGTTATTTCACATTATGACTAATTATAGATCCGTATCAACGGATAGTATCATATTATTATTGCATGGGTGTAGATAACTTTTTCGTAGTGGGGGGGGGCTTCTGTTGCCACGCCCAATTTTGTGACCACTCCTACTTATTATTACATTATCTAATATCACCCTAGTAAATAAATTAAGTGGTTCATCCCTTTTTTTGCGAAAATTCAAGTATTATACCAAGGGCTTATCTAACCGTGTCTCAATAAGCCCTTGATTGTACATAGTTTATGGTGAAAAATCTGGGGGGGCTTCAGCCCCCCTAGCCCCCCCCCCCCCCCCCCCCCCCCCCCCATTATCTACACCCTTGTATTGATAAAGAGTGTGAGTGATTAAGGATTTACTAATATTTTGTTGCACACATTGACCAACATAATAATGCAGACTTTGATACACACATAGCTAGCTACTGGTAGCAATGTAGTTCACCACTGAGAGTATTGATCGGCCTATCAACCACACTTAGTACAGCTATGTGCTGTTGCTGCTGCACATGTACATACTGCATCCCAATAATAGATAAGGGTCACCAATTAAGTCATAAACTACAGGCTAGTGTATGTGTTGCAACATAAAAACATGAAGTTAGCTATGCTATGCACGATTGTACTAGTATATGGGCTACCGGTATGCCCTCTACAGACTGAGCTCTAGTTAGAGATATTCAGTTGAAAGATACATTATAAATACCTAGAGGACACAAACACAATAGCATGGAAACTGCGCATGACTCAGTGAATCAATGAGTGAAAGTTCTATTAAAATGAACCATCACCTATGAATAGATGTTTTGACACTGACACTAACTAAAAATGTGAATGATTATGCTTTCAGACCAATTACAGTTTTTTAGGCCCCTATATAATAATAATATTATAGGTGCCCTCTGACTTGCTCCCAGTTTTTTTTCAATTGGAAACACCTCTGTTCCGCCCTTCTATACCACATTCTGGATTGGATGATAAAGATAGCTTAAGACTTCCTTAACATGGTGTCTTTAATTTAGCACTATTAGTTAATTTATTTAGCTAATTATGGTCATTAACAAATACGAATACTAATGAGATTAAATCGATCTGGCCTAAGGCACTATTGGCTACATTATCAGCATAATAATTATTAGCTACATCCCTCATGTTCGTAATTTTAAAATAGTACTAAGACACAAAATACATAATTTGTTACACATTTTAAGTTAGCCATGTATGTAAGCCTTCAGCTAAAACTAGATGAGAAAAGAAGATTTAAGATAGGCTAACTCGTTGAGTTTGCACATGCAGTGAGTGTGTGACTAAGTCTATCATTGCGCATGATCCGTGAGTAGAGCCTTAGGGCTCCGCCTCCTCGATGATGCAGCGCCCCTTTATTAAATATTGCCGAGTCATGGATCTCCTTTGTAGCTGGCTGGCGTCTGCTCGATCTAAGCACTCACCGACTTTGGATTCGTTAGAAGACCGGTGCTTTCATTATATCATCCATCACTTGTCGGAATTCCCTCCAGGAAGCCTGTGTCTCCTCCCTCTCACCATCAGGAAGAAGCTGTTGCTAAATCTCCCTGTTGTTGACATAATATGGCGGCTAGAAGCTGATGGCGTCGCGGAGGGACTTGATGAAGAAAATCTGTGGAAGTTCTTAATCGATGAAAGATGCCAAGATGTGTCACGAAAGCACTTTCGTCTGCCATTCTTTCATAAAATGCCTTCTAGAGATTTCTACTTTGCTTTCGTGTGGGATCACGTCTTCAAGCAGCCATCACTCTTTGACAATACACTGTCGAAGCTTCTGTACGACGTTCCATGTGTTCTTGGAGTTGAGGGGCTTACTATCTCAGAACACAGTTATCAAAAAAGCCAATACAAGCTAAGGCATGTGATACAAAATGATCCAGATGTACAAGCTGTTTTCTTACACTCCAACCTCATTCCAAAGAGAGAGTTCATAGCAACAATACGCTTCTTTGGTGAAATTTGCCGCATTCGACCAAAGTACATGTGCTTTCACTGTATGAGCGTTGGTAAACGAATATGGATATTAGCCATGGAACAGTCGAGCTGTATCCTCCGAAGCTTTATGGCAAATTTGGAGGGGGTTCGGTTTGATGGTCGAGGACCTCTGGCCAAGTTGGAGAAATTTCATCGTGAGACTCAGCATGAACGCTTTAAGAGGCTTTTCATTTGTATTCCAAAGCTTTTTCTTGGTGCAGCAATAGCTAATCCTCAGTGCAACTTGAGATCCATTGAAATCGATGCAGGTGATAGTCAAAGGGCAGCTGGACTGCTTGCTAATGTTCAGTCAGTACTATCAGTAGCATATTCAAAAGTGGAAGAGTTTTCAGTGAAATTTCACCATGTGTACAGCAGAGGAAGTTATCCAGATCATAGTCTAACATTCTGTGTGCTATCGGATACTACACAATTAGTCAATGCTCAATTGCACTTACGGTCCGTTTGTGTCAGTTTTCCTGAAAAGATTCCTTCCTCTGGAGGTGACATAGAACTTCAACTGTCACAGGAGAGATACATTGAATTCATCACAACTATAGAGAAATATGTGCAACGCCCACACTTCAAATGTCTGATACTCCGAAATGTCTTAACGTTTGAAACCACACAACAGATTGTTCGTATCTTCCTTTCGCTACCGTCCTCTGAGTCTCCTAACACTCAATTGCTTGATATCCGAAAACCAGATGATATCACCTCAGCATCTGACCCGGTAATTGAAGGTCAAGGGAAATCCCTGATGATCAGTGGTACAGTAAGTGATCTGACACAAGTCGTATTCCAGATGCTGAGTGATGCTAGTATTCACAATCTTGAGGTAGTGGACGATATCAACGGTATTGTTTCAGCTCTCAAGCAGAGTACTGAAAGTGTAAAAGTGGAGAACTTATACCTTACCATACGCAAAGTGAGTCAGGTGAATGAAACACACACTCCACCTAGGTTACAGTATTGGAGAGGTGGGCCGCGGCGTGGGGGTCGACGTTTATCCGCCCATGAACGTAGACTCTATCAAGACTTTGGTATGGAAATACCCTATCAAGGTTACCATCTTAACTCTGACAGAAACCACAAAGAAACGGATATTCCCTCAGCAACTGAGTTCCCCGAGATACCAAAGGTCGACAATCTCATCGGCAACCCCTCTCTTCTTGCTCTGACGATTAGATTCCAGTCAGGTAATGATTACCTCTCCAGTTCTCAGGTATCCAGCTTTCTCTCAACAATTTCATCTGGACTGCGATTGCAGTCCTGCTCTCTGCGATCATTAACTCTCCCAAAACTTGACTGTCCGCTTGGAAATGGTGATGATTTGAAACCTTTCTTTTACTGCATCTTCTCTTTGCCCCATGTGGAAGAACTTGCACTAAACCTTACCTTTGTCAAGTTCTCCTTGCAGTGTGCTGAAGTAATTCGTTCATGTCATTATGAAAGTGGGAAAATGTTAGTTAAATTTGGCCTTCACTGCGACTCTGTAAGTGGTGGTGACCAGGAATTGTTAAGAACACTATTAAAGGATATCTGTAAGGATTTAGTGTTAGCAGTAACTATTGTATGATACTATGATATCAGTTGCACTATTATGGCTTTTCAAGAATAAAAAAAACATTCACTAGCAATATTTACAAGGATAAAAAATTGCTAATAACCTGTCCTGGGCAAGTGCCCACTCCCAGGTATATAGTGCCCATGGCCATGTACCAGGGTCAATATAGCAGCTTCTATACAAATGTACACAGTTTGTGTCCCGGGTTTAAGCACCCATGGGTGCTTACCCTTATATAATTATAGTAATGGAGGGATATCATTAAAAATAACCTCAACATGCCCCCATTGAGTTATGCACTTCTGTTGCCTGGGTATTCACAAGATGCAGCAAGCTACTAATTAGCCCAACTACGTATGACTTGTGAAGTTGAGTGTGTATGTTTCATTGATCGAGGATTGATCAAATATTGCTACAACTCACAACATGAAACTCGTTTCGGTCAGTCTAGTTCATGAGTTGCACCAACCTGTTTTATACACTAGGTTCAGCTCTAGTGACGACCATTTCCACTTTCAGTTTAGTAACTATTGCTCATACATACACCAAGTGTAAATCATTGAATACAGTAGCTAAATAATAATACACTACCAGTAGTAAATATAGGTTATTAAAAATTTGCATATACACATGCAGGGGTTGAATAAGAAATTACTACATAATAATATCCCTCCACTTTGGAGTAATAAGGCTCAGAGCTGCATCTTGATCACGGATCCTCAGTGTCAGTGGACCCTTCGTCATTTGTTCACGATCGGCTGGATTCTCCCAGTCCCACAGTCCTGTAGTGGTGGAAAACATTCGCTCCTCACTGAAAGCATTAAACTCAATGAGGTACATATTGTCCTCAGTCCAGACAAAGTCAATGATGTATCGGTCCATTGTGATACGTTCCTGGATAGATGCATGAAACTTTTCCAGGTCAGCCTTGATTCTACTCACTTTATCTTCGAGGACTGGAAATCTAATGAGGTAGTTATACTGTCCCAGGGCATTCAGTTGACAACCATAAACAAACCCTCTGAACTCGGCCCACTGCGGAACGTTAACCCACTCCCGAACGACTAGGTGAATAACTTTCATGAACTCTTCATCACCCTTCTCTAAGGCATATTCCAAATCTTCACCAACTCGATCACTGGATATGAGCATTCTCACTGCCTCTTCTCCTGTCGTTACCTTCAGGCTCTCTCCTACAATCGTAGATAGTAGGTTCAATTTGTCATTCACCGAGGGATTTTCACCGAGGGAACTGAGGCTAGCTAGGTATGCTCTATGAGCCTTCTCAAATGCCAGTGGAGAATCTTTCGGGGATCTGGTGGAAAGTTTAACAAATGCACCTTTTCCTGGGGCTATTGTCAAAGATAGCCGGTCAATGAGGTCATGAAGGTCGGCTGGCAGTTGAATATTTGCTTCTGAAAGGAAAGTACCGTCGCCTTCCTTGTTTTGAAAGTCTCTCTTCCAACAGAAAATGATTGCTTTGGCCTCCGAGGGCTTGATTTCTACAACCTGAGAGGGAATTGTCTTGTCTTTCACAAGCTCGTACCAGCGATCAAATCCACTGTCGAAGAACTCTTTTCTTCTTGTGTCCTCTCTTTCCTTGCTATCTTTACTAGCCAGCTGGATATTTGGACTACTCCGGTCTCGTTTAGCTCCTTTATCAGGGGATTTCAGTCGAACGGTGAGCAAGTCAGATGCAGTCGCCATGTTTTGCGTAGGAGGGGCTAGTACAGACGTCGACCATTACCAATCAGACGACCGTTACATGCGTTAGCAACTCTTCATAGCATAGATTGTTCTTGACGCACAATTAAATTTGGTCTGTGTTGTGCAAAAAATCACAGAAGAGATGGCTAGATCTAGTAGCAACCTACTATTTGAAATAAGCAATATTGGACCAGTAAGGGTATCAAAATAAAAATTGCTCAACCAGTGGAACACATGCGTGTTCATACGTGCACACGCACACATGCACATAGCTACCCCGGATTTCTGAGTTGAAAGTGACATCTGAAGTGTTAGATGACCACCGAGAAACAAAGAAAGATTTTTGGTTGACACTATGCAGTACGTGTATAATACACATAGCTAGCTAGTAGACCAACTGAACAGTGAACAGTACACCAAGTGAGAGCTCCTCAACCTTCTTTGTGTCACGTTTCGGTAGTTTGACCAATGCCAACATGCCACAGCTCAGGAGTTGCACACCAGTCACGAGTATAACAGGGGCGGATCTAGGGGGGGGGGTTGCTGGGGTTGCAACCCCCCCCCCCCAAACGATTTTGAGCAGCCCCTCCCACTTATAATACAAGTATAGCTTGCTGCCACTGTATGGTTAGCAGCAGACAAGCTGTGTAGTACATAATTGGCCTCAAACCAATAGGTGGTGCACGGCGGTTAGTGGTACACCCTGAACATGGCTTCAGCTATGAATAATCTACTGTAGACCACAAGAGTCAGCTGTGGTGCTAGGCGTGGTAAAGGTATAGCTATATGTCTACAGTGTTACTGGTCATCCCGGGCGACAAAAAATGGGCGTGGCTCATTAAAGTGGGCGTGGTCGCAAAAAATTTTCGCGCGATTCGCGCGCAATTAAACCTACAAACCCACCATACTAAAAATCCTAAATCCACCCCTGGTATAACTGCCCAAGTCAACAAACTTGAAACTGTAGCATCTTCATTGAGGTAGACTAGACTGAAAATGGTATTTTGCTAACTTGTGGGCTAAAAAAGAGAAACCCACCCATGCAATAAAAAACACAGTAAACATGTTAGCCACAGTACAGCCCGATTATGCGATTCAACGAGTCTGGCAGAAGATGTACTATGGAGCTCAGAGCCTCTGCTGTGCGTTTAAAGGTGTCTCCCTTATGATATATACAATGTCATGATATTATTCTTACTGCAAACTTCCTCTACTATAATAATATTACTGTAGGACTGGTTTTAATTGCGTAGTTTAATGATTGCGTTCTAGTCAAGTCAGGCTAAATTGCGAATCCAATATATAATTGCAATGGATGACCCCGTACCGTACTGTAGTATACTTGCATGTTTATGTTTGCGAATCTATTAATTGCGAAATGTAGGAAAACTCGCAATTTGCAATTAATAGATATTACTTGATTGCAATTAAAACCTGACCTACGGTATTGACTAGACCTCTTTTATTCCAATGATATCAAGTCATAGCTATATGACTGTATACCACTACATACGTTTGGGGTCAAATCCGCTAACTTCAGTAATGTGCAAATCTTCTACATATAATAGGTTGCAATAGACAACACTTGAGATATTAGTTAATTGCCTACATAAGTGCCAGGCAGTTCTCTGATTGTGGTACAGTTTGCTTGATTCCAGCCCTATAAGGCTTTGGTTTGATCTCTACCATTATAATTTTATATAGGGCATAATAATTATGATAAATCTATTATCACCATGGTAACAGCAAGGTGTCTATTGACTGGCTGCATGCATGTATACATATTATGTCAGGACTTCATTATACTGTTGAATTTTTGACTCTTTGCAATCTCTACCATATGTCAGATCGGTTACCTCAGATGATAATGGTTGTAGCATTTTTGAGTTTTAGGTGTCAGAACCCTACGGTGGCCCACTCCACCGACTATAGTAACTGTGGAATGTATGAATCTTTGCAGTGTAAATCATCTCTATTGGCTCAGATTACAAATAATATTATTATTATTGTAATTAGGTCTTTTGTTGTGACACTGTAAAGCGTGTGTCATCCTCACAGAAAAATGTATAACTGTAGCAGATGCCGTGGTAACTATCACTGTGACAGTGTTTCTTTAATATTAGTTTCTTCATGTCATCCTTAGAAATGCAGATGCGTACAGGTAGCTGCACAAAATACCTAAGCTAAGAATTATACTTGAATTAAATCAGAAATTGTCATCATGTATTGTGACAAGTTCCTGGCCCAATCTTTGATCAAGCTTCAGATACAGGACCACTGTTGAATTGGATCCCTGCTCTCAAAAACTAGACAAACTGATCAGAACATGACAGTTACTTAGGGTCCTGGTTATGTACAATGATGCTATATAATAAACATAATATGCCGACCTTGGGTACATCAATTATGGATCACCCCAGTACTTATTAATTTTACATAATTATTGGGGCGTGAGCCACGTTGACCCAGACTTGACCTCGATCTGCCATGTATTTGTGCTACCCAATATACTTACTGTCACTTATGTAATGAATATCGTCACATGTAAGTATTTATATTTATTACTAGCTATAGTGCTCACAATAATTATGCTGATGTCCATCATATGCAGTGATTCACTCATGGCAACGCATTCTTCTTTGAATGACATTGTATACAGTTGTCGAGCTGTAAAGCTTGTGTCTATGCCTAATAAGCATTTTTCTTTGAATGTACAGTTGTCCAGTAAAGCTTGTGTCTATGCCTAATAAGCATTTTTCTTTGAATGTACAATTGTCCAGTAAAGCTTGTGTGCCTATGCCTATAATACTAATTATGAAAAATATACGTCAGGATAGCCATAGAAGTTGGCTACACAGTTCATTTTCATTCTTCAAATTTCTTATGCAAACCAACAGAGCCACTTAGATGTAGGTTTGGCTGGCTCTTCTACATCCTCTCAGAACTTGTACTTGCCACAGTTGTCTTTATAGCTGTCCTAATTTTGAACATCAACTTCACTTCTGGTGTTGTCAATGGCTTCACGCTCTTCAACCAGCCATTAAATACATCACAATCCTCCACTCATTCTTTTCTGGACAATGAATAAGTGTGGAGGGAGGTGTTCAGGTAAATGCTGTATATGATAACCACCATCAAAGCCTCAGTCATTCACGGCATAACGAGCTTCCTCGCAGTGTATCAATGTCTCTCTGAGCCTTCTTCTTCAAGTGCACATCTTTGCTGCATAAGATGAGAACTTTCAACCCTACAAAAGAGTATGGCTGAATGGCGAGATAGTTCACTTCAGCAAAAGAACATTTACCTACAGTGGTCCAGAGGGGCCATGTCCATTTACCCATTACAATTTTTCCATTGCTGGTACCAATTTCGAGTTTTCTCATTACCAACTTCCAATTTTCTTTTCCGATTTTGAATTTTCTTATTATTAACTTCCAATTATATTTTGGGTATTTCTTATTTCCAATCTTGTTTTGTCTAATTTGCGGGTATAGTGAACTATCATAGTAGGCATGTGTGCATGGAAAGCAAGAGAGGGTGGACGGGTATGCGTTGAAGGCAGTAGCTGGTTGTACTGCGCAACATGATGCTAAGAGGGAGGTGACTCTTAATAGAGGGTAATTTAGAAGGTCGTTAGAGGAAAAGGGTCTTTGCTAGTTATAATAATATAGCTACTGGCATGGTGCGACCTCAGTCATAGGGTACCGTATAGCTTAATTCAACTCTCCAGCTGTGCAATTGGCTTGAGGGTTTACTAGTCTTGTATGCCAGTCCTTCTATTTTCACCATGGTGGTCTAATTCAGGATATTTTGATCTCTATAGCCAGTTGCCTTGCTAATACTGTGTAGCTATGATGAAAATCAGCTATGCTCAGTGATATAGCTAGCTGTAGGGATGGCAGTCATAGAGCCAAACTCCTTTAATGCAAAGAGTGTTAGAGGGGTGTGGCTCCGAGGCTGTTGTCATACATGGATATTAGTAGGTCAATCTAGCTCTAGGCCAAACGCTGGTTCGAAGTTTATGCTAAAACTAGTGTCATGGCCCTAAATCAGTGACTGTCGAACCCCTCCCCCTAATGACGTTCATTTTCCCAAATTAGTTTGAAAGTGCCCTCTAAAACAGTCATCGGATGAAAAAGGTCTACCGGAGGTATATCGCTAGCTAGCTATAGCCATAGACATGTAGCCTACATGTCACATGAACGTGGATCAGAGTACATTGGTGCAGGCACATAACTGGTGCCTACTGTATGATAGCTTAAACCTATTCCTGCAAAAGAGTACCCACATTGAAGTAGCTATCCCAGTTAATTATAAAAACTTCAAATTGGAAATAAGAAATACCCAAATTGGAAGTTAGTATTGAGAAAACTCAAAATCGAAAATGAGAAATATCCAAATTGGAAGTTGGTTCCTGGTAATGCTATATAGTGCTCTGCGCATGCCAGGTACTGAAATACTATGTACAGATCCGAAGAATAAGTTGGGTGGATTGACAGATATTCACTGATAGCTGCTAGTTCCAGAAACAAATTTTGTGTCTGCTGTTAATAAGCACTTCTGAAGAGACTTTAGCCACCAATCAACTTGCTGTTACTGATCGTTAGTGGCTCTACTCGTCTTAATCAATTTGAAAGTGTCTTGCCAAATTCTGACAAAAGTATCAAAGCAATGCAATGTTCCTACCATCCAATTCTATGGGGCGCACTAACGCGAAGCCATACTTGAGGTCACCACTTGGAAAGAGATTGCCTTTGCCAAAATGGTAAGGGTGCCATTCCACCCCTTACCATGACTTAGGCACAGGCCAAGCAATTAGTGAAACTCATGATCAAACAGCTTGCCAAGCAATCCTCACGATCGACTTGATCTCTGCAGTTGAGTCTAACAATGTGTTGCTATCTATACCTTTGCTGTCATTCAGCAGAGGTTGTGCACTCCATTCAACAGACTTACGGGCTTAATCAGTGGCCTGATGTCAGCATGTACAGCTGCATAGTGCCGTTAGATAATAACAGATAGCTAAATGTCATGTGCCCTATAGTAGTGCCAATACATGTTAACCAATCACAAATGCATAGTACTTCATGATGCTGGTGAATAAATAGCTACTCAATTATATGGTTATGTGTGTTATAGCATAGTCTATGGTTATAGTGAGTAAAACGATAATTTCATCATGATGACACTAATTGGCAACAAATTAAAGTGAACAAGACTACGTCTTTATAAAATATAACTCACACTATTCGTTATACTACATTAATCTCTATTTTATAATAATATTATTGATTCAAGCAGTACATACAAAAAAGATTAGTGCATTAGTGTTATATATATATTTTGCATTACACCATCTGCATTAGGAATCTCACATCGGTATTTCCCACTGGGGGAGGTGACCCCAGTCCTCCGATTAAGACGTACAACTTGTGTACCTCTATTGCGGTAGAAGCCATGCAACTGCTTACTTATTGGAACTTGGATACCATTAGGATAATAAAATTGTCCACGTCGATTAGGTAGAATACTGCAGCAATCTACTCTGTTGGTCTTACACAACAGAGCTTGCTCACCCTCTCCAACATCATTTAGGCCAATAACACTGTTGTTTGTATAGACTTCACCATTGATCTCAAAATAGATATCTGAGTATAGATCAAAAATGATATGTGGTATTCAGATACTATAATAATATTATGGCATGTGTATATAATTATTCCTTACCTGGTATAACTGGAACTAAAGTTGGTTTTTCACATCCTATATAATATAATATATAGAGCAATATGTAAAATTCAGTATTGAGCAATCAAGTAACCACCAAACTCGCTTCTGTGGTCACCTCTGACCATTAAATTACCTAGAGAAACGCCCTCACTCCATTGCCCTACCTCACCACTGTATAATAATCGAACCTGTAATGTTTGTAATGTTTTTGCATAGGGATGAATCATCATAAAAGCACCTACTTGAACGTGGATGGAATCCATTGTGTCCAGTCTATCCTCATCCTTTATGATATAAAAGGTGCTGTTTGCTCCCACGTGCCTAATAGTGCTCTGGTGAGTCACTTGAGGATTGAACAATCTTACAGTATAACCATTAATGCTTTCACAAGGCAGTTCTGGTCTATACCAGATAATAACAGTACACAACCCTTGCACTTCAGGAGAAGGTAGAGGTGGCAGGGTAGTTGAAGGTACTGTAGGAATTAATGAAACAAGATGTTATTGATGTTCTTTCAGTGTTCTATCCAGAACTTTTTTATAAAGCGGGGGGAAGGGTATACTAAGATTCTTACTTTTAACTGTTATTACAAATCAAGTACATGACAGAGTAGTTAAAAATTGTACTGTCTACAGCTTGCAGCATGCAGTAACGAGCAGCTCTTGTGTAGTGGGCAGCCAGTTTACACAAGCCCACTATTTGTGGTTTGTACAGCTAGGTATTCGTGGTTGTGTACTTGTACTGCACACTTAGCACTGTCTAGCAATTGCTGTATGTGCTCTGAATGCAGGATCATGACATTAGAGCCCCACCCCTTTTCGCGTTCTATAGCGTGGTGGGGCACCACTCAACCGCACTTTAGCGAGAACACTGTTCTTTTTAATTAATGTTGTCATTCATTAATACTTACAATTGACTTCCACAGAGAAAGAGCTGTGTACAGGATGGTTGCTGATACTAGTGCCTGGAATGGTCAGCAGAGATCTGCAGGTATATTGTCCAGACTGGGAGGTCGAAAGGTTAAGGAATGTTAGCTTGCTGATTAGAACAACATCACTGGAAGGCTCTTGAGCGCCACTGACTCTGAAGCCATCTCCATCAATTATCCTCCCATCAGGATCCAGCCACTGCACAGTGAGGGTGGACATAGAAGACAGATCTTGCTCACGTGTGATGGTGCAAATTAGTGTATAGCCAGATGATTTAACAATGGAGGTTCCTTCATCTGTAACATTAAGACGTTGACGAGGAAAACCTACGGCAGTATAAAATGAACAAATTTAGCTATACAGATATAAATTCACAGCTAGTACCTAAAACAGTAGTAACAGTTTTCGTGGCAGATGCTGTTGTTCCATTAATAAAGGAAGTGTTGTCCGGTACAACAGTTACAATGCAAGTGAACGTTCCAGCATCATCAAAGTCCATGGGATTCAGTCGAACTGTTGTTAGATATGTCTGAGGTAGTATTGATGCCACAGCCACATCAGTTAATGTTACATAACTATCATTGTCTTCCACCAATCTAGTGTTGTTTCTCATCCAGGTAGCCGTTACTGTAACTGGAGTATCTACAGCAGATTGGAGCTGAGCACTGCAAGTGAATGTGAGGTCAAGCCCCTGATAAAAATTTGCATCCCTTGGAGATCCAACAACTGTTAAAAGTGGTTGGGGAACTAGCATAGAGAAAGAAAAATGAGATAAATGAAATGTGTGAAAATGGTGATTACTGTACTTACTACGAACATTCACTTCTGCCATTCCCATTGCAGTTAAATTTATTCCAGCCACTGGTATGTTGAAATTGGAAGTACATTCATAAACCCCAGCCTGACTAGTGTGAATGCTATCAAAGATTAGAATCTGGGAATATTTATTCAACAGGGTAGTATTTTGGTTTGCTCCAGGTCCACTCCATCTCAAGATCGGTTCATGCAGAAGTTCATGAGGGATCATTACGATGCAGGTCATATTGAATGGTTCTCCAGCAATAATCGAATTGCTAGGTTTTAAGATACTAACAGTGGGTGGTAAAGGTCCTATAGAAGGGATAAAAAAATACTAAAAAGTGTCATTTAATAAATTAAATGAACCTACTCTGAACAAGAATATCAATACTTCCTTCACCTACATCACTGGCATTTACAGAAGCTAATTCGATGAATGGAATTGCATTAGCTTTGCAGGTAAAAGTGGCACTATCCTCTATGATAGGAGGAGTTAGAGTGAGAACACTAGTACGTGTCCCTGAGCCAGATAGAGGAGAGATAGTTACACGGTCAGTTGCACTGACAAGTAATGTTGTTCCTCTATACCAATTGACGGAAACATTTGTGAAATCAGCAAATGCAGAGTCAATAGTTATGTTGCATATCAGTGTCAAAGGAGCTTTACTTCCAGCATAGAAGATGCTAGCATTCTTGAAAATGGTGATACTGGGAGTGGGAACTGTACCAAAAGAGAGGAAAAATAAACAATTATTCCCCAAGAATCTATATAATACCAAGTCTTAGAGTATTATGTAGCTAAATACCTATCCCTGCCCTAGCCTCATACCCGCCTCTCAATTGCCGATCCTTCAAAATAATGGAGAGCCTGATAAATCTTATCATGTATGGCGCTGGGTAGAACATTTGGTACAACTTTGAATCCTTAATCATTATGTCCCTATTTGGGGTGCAAATACTCATTTTTGAATCACTGGAGGGTCCCTGCCAATTAATTATCAAAGTCACTTTTCAGCTGAAACATAGTACATGGATGCAAGTTATGTTCCCAATTCAAGTTATAGTTAAGGGATTGAACAGTCTCTTAATCATGATGATTACGTTTAGAAAGAATAACAGATCACTTTAGCTCTTATAATACTTAGAAGGCAGACTCTTTAGTGATAAGTGGCACATGAATCTACACGTGTACAGCTACTGGTAACTTTAATTTTACTGTATTCTTACTCTTAGTTGTGGGTTGAATAAATGGCATCTCAACACCCTGACACTTCAAAACACACACGTTCATGAAGAAGGTAACCTCTTCTGTTACTTCAATCATATCAAATATATGAAGATGAAAAGTTTCAGTGTCCATTTGAGAATTTTTAACTCTTGTTATCCAGGAATTCTCGGCTGGTATTGGGAAGATTTTGTTACCTTCACGCTTGGTACCATTTATAGAAGCTGCTGTTCCGCTCAGGAAACCTTGCGTATCTTCGTATCTGTAGTATACCCAGCCTGTGGCATTGCTCACAGTTACAACCTCCAGTATTGTTGTTCTATCTGAGTTAAAACGGACAGACAGCACTGTTCCAACACTCACACTATACCTTTCAAGAGACTTGCTACTGTAGAGGGCATCGGGGTAAGCTTCAAGGTCACTTTTATCATTGACAAGGAAATCTAGTACATCATCTTCATTTGGGTCAGAATATATTTTGACATTTCTGATCAGCTCATGAATTTCTAACTCATCAAGGATTGAAAGTCTAGGATCTCCGCGTGGATTTATATTTTCAAAGGTAGCGGAGTAGTTCATGAATTCACCTTTCAGACTGGAAACAATTAGCCACCTAGCCACTATGGTTGTAGCTGGAGCCAGATCTCCAAACATCACTGTCAAAGATGGACTGATACTCCCACTGCCAATGGTAGCATCTATAATCATAAAGTTTACCAGTAATCCCCTTTCATTATCAATAATCTCTGGTTGTCCAGATGTTATTTGAAGACTGTAGGCCGTTCCATGACCAGCATTCTTCACAGCAACTCCAAGAGTGAATGGTACTGACGGCTCAATCTCATCTGTGAATGGGTCGTCTCCAACAACAAACATTTCCCAGAAGTAGTGCACCAGTAGGGAAGGATCAGGCCTGACAGTTATCACTGTTGGAAGGAGAGGAATGGTAATGATTTCATCTTCTAAAGAGTATCTCAGGATGCCACCAACATCATAGGATTGATCAGACTCTGGAGCTGCCTCAGAGTATGGTATTATGAGCCACTCAACTGACCCTGTTGATTCACTGGAAAGACGCCATTCTCTACTGGTATCATGCAGTGAACCAGAGAGGCTTCCATTACCAATTGCAAAGAGGTGTGTAGCATCCTGGCCAGTTCCTGAGTCTGTTATGAGAATTTCCACTTCAATTTGCAGCAGACTTGAGCTTTCTTGATTTTCAATTTCTAGTCTCGCCAAAAATGCTTCTCTAGTTATAGCTAATTCTTGCTCAATGCGGATTCTAACTACAGCACATACTCCAGCTTCCTCTTCCCAATTGTCAATATGATTGATTTCATCGCTAGCAAAATTGTAAGCATCTATGTAGGAGGAAAATCCCTTACCCCTAGCTCTATCATTGTATGCGTGAATTGTTTGAGTTAATTCCTGAACAACACTAAAAGAAGCCATATCCAATCCTTCAGAAGGCTCTAGTTGCCCATTATTCCAGCCATACAGAGTGTTATTCAATCGTTGGACCATTCCAGTGACTATGGCCATTGTAGTTCCATTCGGTAGTGGTGCAGACAAGATATTTAATAATTCTGTCGAGGAAATTAATGTACCTGCTTCACTAGCATCATCTAGTGTTGGCCGTAAGACTGTTGACAACCATCTGGGATCACTCACAGGTATCCAAATTTCATCTCCAAGCACTTCTACTCCGAGGGCAATACTCAAGTGAATTGGATACATTGCTTCTACAAGGTTGGTCACAGATTCTCTAAGATTTCGTTTCTGACGGTTATTTGATTCTGGTGCCAAACAGTTATCATACACATCACATAAACACCCTAATAAGCTTGTTAGAAAAGGGCGACCTTCAAAATCTATACCAATGGGTAAAGACCTTCTCCCACGCTGCCTAGTGAATATTGGTGTTCTGGACTGACCAATGGTTATGGTGGGAGAACTATCACATTGTAGAAGTACTTCAATTGCTTCGAAAATTCCATTTGTATCTGTGCGTGCTAACTCAGGTATACAACCAGCAAATGGAAAATTTGGTGTGGGTGCACATGATAAAAGGGATTGTATACAGCTATTACAGAAAGCAGGTGTTCTAGCCGTGTAACCGGTAAAGGAGAAACCACCACCACCACCAAAGCCACCAAAGCCACCACAGCCAAAGCACGATATTCTATTCATAATTGGTGTACCTATGATCTCAGGTTTTTTCATCACAACGGGAATGGTTCGGAATTGCCTGTCACCACAGACATAACTATACACAATATTGATCACATATATGACCCAAATTACATTTCTCTTCTGAATACTTCTTCGAGATACCTGTACAGGAATAGTAACAGATGAAAGAGCTTCAAGATTGCCAAGCTCACTGTTACTAGTACTAAACTCCAGAAATGGGTGGTTATTTGGGAAATCCAAGCCAACATTATCAGCTCTAATGAGGCCATGGTTGGTTATATTGACCTGAAATGAAGTTATAAATCCAAGTTCTAGCTCTTCGAGGTCCACTTCAGCTGGAGTCACGGTTACAATAGGTATTGGGACATTAGTCACAAAATCTGCCTCAACGACGAGAACGTATGTGTCTTGGTATGTCACTGGAGTGACGCTCCATGTGTAAGTCACAGTTTGCCTCTGGACAAACACAGAGATCACTGAATTATCACCAGATGTAATGATAACTTGATGGAGTGTAAGGTGATCTAGAGCTTCCACAATCATTTCATACCGATCTTCATAGATGTTGACAAATGTGGTAGTACCATTATCCCCAAAAGTGTTTTGTGTGAGCCTTATACCACGTTGATAATTGACAAGGGTAATAGCTGCATTATCGACCAATGGCTGACCAGCTGCAAAGTATGTGTATTCATCTTCCACAATGACAGTCAAATTCATCAATGCGTCTGATGAAACAATCAGAGTGAAAGGAATAGATGCAGAAATTTCCTGGCTTGCCACAATTATACTGGCCTTGAATTCACCCAGCTGCTGGTGTCCTGGAGTTTGTGTAAGGATAGACAAAATTGCAGATTCTCCCTTGCCTAAATTCAAACCACCTTCACTTTGTTGCAAACTTCCAAAACTCACAAATGAGATAATATTTGTATTTGGTAACAGTGATCGGACATCACTAGCTATTGTCCTGCCTGTGTTTATTACATCGAATTCAAATACCCTGGAAGTACCACGGACTATCCTAGTATTCACTGATGGAGGAGAGATCAAGAAATTCGGTAAGATGGGATCGATTCGAACGCTTACATACAGTTGCAATGTAGTTCCTTGACTGGTTTTAACAGTAATTGGAAATACTTCACTTACTGGTCTTGAAGCAGTGAGGAAGATGTCCATGGCTACTTTATCACCTGGTTCTAGAGAGGTGTTTGATATTGATCCTCGCAACACTATTTGGACATTTATGTATCTGGTATTTGATAGTACTGGAGTGGCTGTTATCCTGCTTAATGTGCCTGGTCCATTATTGCATACAATAGTGGCATTATAAAATGTCTTCTCAAATTCACTAACAGCTTCTCCTGACAAGGAAATTGTAGTTGGTACTGATGTCATTCCAAGAAAACCCCATTCTGTTTGTGGGAGAGAGTGAAGCAAGCCCGGATGTCTAGACCCTGCAGTATATGCACCATACTCCGTTGGTGTGGGATGAAAGGCTACTGAAAAGGTTCCATCTTGTTTAGTAAATGTTATTAGAGTCCTCGTAGTTCCATTGCTGGTGATGTCGATATATACTGGTACTATACCTGCAAGAAATGCTTCAACTAAGTTTCCATCAACATATTCAACATATCCAGACAGAGCTATGGGTTGAGCTTGTGGGTACATGGGAGGAGAAATTGGTGTTAAAAAGGTTGTATAACCAATTTTCACCTGTAGCACCCAAAACACCTCTGCTCTTCCAACTTGATTTGCAATTTGCACAATAACAGTATGATTGCCTGCTTGAGCCCTGCTCCAAATGACTTGGCCAGTGTACTGATTTACTCTCAGTTGATTAGGCCCTGACACTAAAACCCATGAGAGAGGTGGTGTTCCTTGAACTAGTGTTATAGTGGTGATGTATGGCTGTGCTTCTTGGAGGATGCTATTATTCACAGGATTAGGTACTGGTGCATAAATAAGGACATTACATTGGTCACCATACCAAGGCCTGTTGCATTGACACTTTCCAAGTGAACAGACACCACGTGGGGTGCTCTCATTTCTTCCACAAGCATGAGGAGGACAGAGATCAAACAAAGATACATTCTGCAAAAAAGATGCACTATTGCCACAACTTGAGACAGTCCAGTTGCGCACAAAGTTACTAGGGCATGTATAATTGTGAATGGAATCCATATATGTGAGCTGGAGTGGTAGGGCACAAGGATTAGGAGCAGATGCAGTATTAGATGGAACTTGAATTGAGCCTGATATGCTTTCACAGGGAAATGCCACGGCTGGTGATAACGACACAGTCGGAGAGAATTCAAGGTCTATATTCTGAATTAAGTGAGCAGTATTGCTTGCCTCATCCATTGCCATCCAATTTCGTTTAATTAAACATCCAAATTCAACATCTCTGTATGTGATGGAAACCACCGCTGATGTGTTATCCATTGCTTGTGCTTTGCCAGTGAGCTCAGGATTTGTATCACTGCACAAAATGCTTAAATTTTTAACCCCAAAAATGTGTGGAGCATCGAAGTCAGTCATCCATTCATACTTTGTAGGTTCACCCTTATTTCCAACTTGATCTGTTGCGGTTACCGAGAAGGTGTAACTATTGTTATGCTGAAGGGTTGGCGTATAAAAAATATTACCAACTATACACTGATATTTGTCAATGATTTCCTCTGGCATATTGTTGGATATGAAATTCAATATACATTCATAAGAACATCCTACTTCACTGCAAGAAAATTCAAATGTAGAAATGAGCAGGTTGGATATTTTTCTAGGATTTCTGATTATTATGGCAGTTGGAGGTGTTAAATCAATCTCAAATGTGTGCACCACTCTGGCTACATTTCCAGCATCATCTATAGCATTGATATATAGCTTATATATTCCCTCATCGAGATCATACCCAGTCCAGATGGCATCGGAGCAATTCTCAATAGTTTCAATATCTTCTTTTGAAAGTATGCAGCTCCAGTTTACATTCTCATTTGATGTCCATGACAGGCTTATATTTGAGTTGCTCAATGAGGGATTCTCCAAATACGTAATCATGGGAGGAGTAATATCCATGGTTTCAAATCTCCAAAAGAATTTGTCCTTTACTGGCTCATTACCTGGTCCACATCCTAGAAGACCTTGTACTACTTTTCTGTCAAAATTGACATAAAATAGTTTCTTTTCAGGGAAGGCATATTTTGGTGTAACCACCATCACATTAGAGTTAGTGTACTTTACCTCCTGTGACAAAAACACATCAATTTTGTATACAACCACCTCAGTGGTAAACTCATGGAAGGTGATGAAACTGGACGCTGAAGGGCGCTGTATTCCTCTGTCAAAACTAATTTTCCAAGTAGTGTTAGATGGATGAACAACATCACAATCAGGCATTGCAGATACTTGAATTGGTACTGGTGGAAGGTACCCTGATAAGAGCTGTATACAAATCTGTTCACTAGCTAAGCCTACTGAATTGATAGCAGTAAAGCAAAGTAGGTGAGTCTGATTGTACTGGTCAACTGTTGGTGTCCATGTGATGTTAACGTAGTAAGCACTGGATTCTGCCATGTACTGCAATTCTCCTCTCCTTGTCCCAAGTGGGGACACAGTTTGAATTTCTGTAATTGAAACACCACGTCCACCACTAACAGCAATCACTTGTGTTTCAAAAATTCCTCCAGGTGGAACTGCAATGCAAGAACCTTGGTCTAAAGTGGGTTGAATGAATTCTGGTGAGCGAGAGCAGGATTCAGTAGATGGAACTACCAGCACTAGAAATTGTAGGGCAACACTACTAAGAGGATGAGTAGACTCTGGGATGAAATCTTCTATCATAATTGCAGCTGCCCACAACCTCGCTCCCCTATTGGCTTCATACCTTATGGTACAGGTATGAGGATCAAGCTCAGCTCCTGGGAACCCATTACAGATGCCTGCACACTCCCTACCTACTGCCCATCTACAGCGAATGATGTCCTCATCTGGATCAGTCACTGATAAAGCAATGGTATGATTGCAGCCTTCTTGTATGCGAATTACAGGAGCAGTTAATGCTCGTGGAGAGGAATTGATCTGACCAGTGTCATTTCTTATGATCGTGGAGAATGTTGTTGATATATTCCAACGGCCACTAAATGGGGAAATCCAGGCATTACCTGTAAAGCCTACCGCAACTATATCATTAATGCTGGCCGAAATATCGTATGTTAAGATACGTTCACCAAATGTCCAATCTTCAGCAATACTGAAATCCGTGCATATGTAAGACATAGGAGTGATAGTTCCTGAACACCCATACTGACATGTAAGGCTACCCTCACCACGTATTAGATGACCACTAGTAATAGTAGCACTATCACAAGAATGAGAAACTCTAGATCTTCTCCATGATATACGGTAAGATATCTCAACCTGCAATACGAAAGATTAGATTTGTGATGAGTGTGTTCAGAATATACAAGCATAAAACAAACAAAATTGAAGGATGATGTAGGGATGGCAGTGCCAAAAGTACACGAACAAGATTTGCTTATCACATTCATTATGTATACATCCCTATGCTTGCTTTTCTCGATAATATCGTGCACCTCTGATTCAATAATAATATTATGTAGCTACTGTATTTATGCTAATAGAACGCAAGCTAAAAAAAATTACGATTTTAACTTTCACACTGTTTTATGGTAAAGGTTGTCACACGCTCCAATAAGGAAAAATCTTAGAATACAAACTTTCTTGCACTAATTAGATGTTGTGTTTTATTAACATAAACACTGTAAGTAAGTGTCGCTATACTTTGATGTTGACTCTATGCATGTGGGAGAAATCCATGGGTAGTCAGTATTCCCGTATGTGCCCTATATAGCTACTCAAAAAGTAAGTGTAAGGATGTAGTGGATGTGATAAGTTACCCCTACAAATCTTGCAGACACAGACGACTACCGTAATCCTCATATCAAAAAGTTTTATACTACCAGTGATCATGCTTACTAGTGTGCTAACACAATAAAGATGGTGTGGGTAGGCGTGACTGGCTGTGATTGACGCCTCCGTTCTATGTATCCTCCACTGTATTGTATTACGAAGGAAGATTTCCGAATGTCCCAGCTTCTGAACGAATCGGCAGAAAGGCCATAATAGATGAGATCACCACTCCTGTTCCCTGTGAATCTCCGTTCTTTCAGGTTCCTGATGGTGCCCTATTTTTTTTCTTGCAAGCCTCTGTACTCGAGATATTAACGCGGAAAAGCGGGACACTCCCGATTTTTCCATATATGCTAATATTAAATTTTTGCGCAAAATCGGCAGAGAGACAAAGCTCCTCCTACTTGTATGCTTGGTATTGGTGCATAGCTAGTGATGCAAAGAAAGTGATGCTGGCCTATTTTTTTTTATATGGTGCACCTGGAAGCAGAAAATGACAAAGAACAAATCTATTTCCATAGAGATAATACATTGACTGAATGTGTCATTTGTGTGAAAAAGTGTGAGCTTGAGCAAATGATCACCAACTTCTTGATATGTGTGCATGCATGCTGAGGCTTAAAAATTTAATATTCTCTTAATGAGTTAACAGGGACTATTATAATAAAATTAATAATCTTTCATGCTTCACCTTGTGACTTGAATGCCTGCCTCTCGTATACAATTCAAATAAACCACTCTAGGCCACAGTTTATAACTTATGGTATGTTGTCGGTCACGTGAAATATATGCCAAGCATGGCTCTATGGATATAAATGTGAAATATTCTATTGGCGCATTTTCACGCTTGGGCCATGGGCCACTCTAATTTTAGCGAATTGTAACTTGTAAGTTCACAAACTGAGAGAAGATTCTTAACTGGGTAGACATCTAGATATGTACAATATTCTTGTTCACC
The DNA here is from genome assembly GCA_963930775.1 of Cliona cf. orientalis. NCBI lineage: Eukaryota > Metazoa > Porifera > Demospongiae > Clionaida > Clionaidae > Cliona > Cliona cf. orientalis. The sequence continues at coordinate 4,589,273 of OZ005703.1, forward strand.
AGTCTGGGGTAAAAGTGGCTGCCCAGGCCTCAGTGAAGCACGTCAGTCTGGTGAACAAGAATATTCTATATAGGGTACACATCCCAGTTATGAGACACTAAACTTGTGACTACTTTTACACAATTGTTTTAGGAATAATTCAAGTGGTGTATTTTTTAAGGACTGCCTATGGCATCTAATACATGGGTTATAAATATCAACTTCACTACTAAATGATGTAATTTTTTTTTAAATTTTTTGCTATCATTAGTACTGAACATATTATGGGACGCCTGTCCCTATTATGAGACACTACCTTCCCACTGATAAAGGTAGTTATCATGAGGTGTTTTAAGGTGATGACTTACCCAATTGGCATTCTTAAAGTGAGGTTTGAGTGTTATCCTCAAAAAAATAAGTAGCTTGATGTAACAAATTAGCAAATTTGTAAAGCTGATATGCCAAAACCGAAAATTATTGTTTCACTACAATTTTAAGCAATGAAAGCGTAAACCCATATCAAAATAAGGTGGATAGCAAATTCAACTTAGCAGGTAATAGTTCTAATTAGGTATAATACAATGACCCCCAAACCAGAAACTTCCATCTTTGTTAATATGGATGTCCAATAATACCAACTGTCTCACAATACCTACATATACCCTATCTCTTGTAAATATACACTCGTGTAGTCTCAATCTCGTAGCCATACTCAAAATCGCTTGACAAAGGATGAAAACTGCTGGGGTTTTGCACAATTAGTTCTTAAACTGAATCGAACTAGAGCTCTGTAGAGCACATAGCTATCCTGTGTACACATTGCGAAATTTTGCAGCAATTCTTAATTTCAGCCAGCATGTTACAAGCATGCTTCAATGATCATTACCTGCGCATTTTGTGGCCAGTCAGTTGTGCATATGAACAGAAAGCTGCATGTATTATGCATTGAGTAGGCACTGTTGATAGGCGTGGCTAACAAAAGCTATTTGTGAAACTCGTGGACTCGATTTGAAACATACTGATGCCAGTTTTTTACCAAACTCGACTGATTCATTGTGCTTATGAGTCGCTCAGGTACCTAGGTCTCGAGATACGGGGCTACGTGTGACGATGACTATATTGACTGATTACCCTCATGGGGTAGAGATATGAAAAGTAGCTTTAGGTGTTGATGTGATGTCGAGTTCCACTCTTGCGAAAGAAAAAACATGTGAAAATTTGATTTTTGTTACCCTTGGGTTCTGTGTGCTAGGAAAAGACCCATATCGATAGGTGTAAAATCACTTGTAGAACACGATAGTTACTTACGTTTAGAAGTTCTGAAACTGTTCCACTCTTGAGATATCATATTATTATAGTTTCCAATAATATTATAGGCAATAATTACAAATCGCAAAAGGCGCCTCCAATTAGAACCGAAAAATTTGCGAATAGGTCAAAGGGTGCGTGAATTAGGGAGGCGCCTAAGAGCTGCCAGTAATTAGAACAGTTCTGAAAGTTTTGCCAGAGCGAAAGTGCTAATACTGACCAGTACTATTTAGTGACAGTAAACTAAAACAACAAAAATATGGTTCTAGTTTCACTTCTTTTTGGAAGGTTCAATCTGATCGCTGAATCATGCTCGAGTTGCTGGTACTGTAGCCATCAGAATGGTTGTCTCTAGCACATCGAAGCAGTAGGTACTGCACTTTGCAGGCAGGTTACTTGTCAAGAGCAAGTGTAAATGGGCGGTGGCTCAGTTATGATAGGCACCAGACTGGGTACTGGCCCTATTACTATGGTTGCTATGAAGCCGTAGAGCCTCCCAGTAGTTGCTCCGGTAGTGGAATGTGCTGCATCAGCAAACACGTTAAGCGCGCTACATTTGAAAATTCTTGCTATGTGTATAGTGCACCATGCATCTGATTTGCGATGGAGAGCTGTGTGGTTAGTGCTGTTATGTAAGATGAGCTATAATGAAGCGGGTGATATTCTTTTCATGTCTGAACGATCTGTTAGAAGGTATGTTGATCAATACCAGTCAACAGGAGATGTTGAGCCAAGAAAACACAGATACGGACCTGAAAAGATGCTAACTGAGGCGATGATTTAAGAGGAAAATTCATGGCTGAAATCTTGCCATTTGATCCAGCAATGATAGTGTGGGTTGACGAATCTGGATTCAATCGTAGAAATACCATCAGAGCATACGGCTATAGTCTACAAGGTATGCGTGCTCTTGATCATCAATTGAAGCATGGAGGAGTGCATGCGTATCAATTCCATTGGAATGAATAATGTCATATCTTGGTGTTGAAGATGTATACATCCTGGAAGACACAGTTGATGGTGATACATTTGAACATTTTTGTAGGAAGTGTCTCATTCCCCTCCTGATACCCTTCAATGGCATCAACACCCATTCATGGACAACTACTCTGTCAACCACGTTAACAGAGTTGTTGAAATGATTCACAGTACTGGTGCGCTCCTCCGCTTTCTACCACCATATAGCCCAGACTTAAACCCAATAGAATTGGTATTTCCAAGGGGAAAGCTTATGTTAAGGCCAATGAATTGGTCTTTCAATATTTACCCCGCATTACAGTTTCAATGACTTTCAATACTGTTACTCAACAAGACTGCTTACATTACATGCAACATAGTGATTATTTGTAACAAGTGTACATGTTGTAATATAATATACATACATCAAACCAAACTGTAATAAGTTACCAGTAACAATATTAGTAGCATTGTTAATCACGGTCTACTTGTTTAATTAAGTTTTCGCATGTGAATGACCACAGCAGATCAGATTCTGTGCTCCTCATATTCCTCCACAGTTAAGGCACCAATCTCACGTAAATAGACTAACTCGACTAACTAGTGCTGCGCTGGGATACAGAGACTCGAGGCTCAAGAAGTAACATACGGGCATGGCCTGGCCCTCAGCAGTCGGCATAACAGCCAGCTCAGTAGTGAAAAAGATAGTCGATAAAATTAATAATGGTGACGAAAATCATCTGTACGGGACGAGCCTTCGCGAAAGTCAAGCTAAGACCTCTTTGAAAGTATAAAGGCATGGGGCTGGTGTAGTATGTCAGTCAGTTGCACGAGTAATAACATAGCTAGGCCTAAAAAGCTACCTTGAGGGTGAGAAAAGCATGGGTTGCTAGTAGTCCAATGATTCCGAGTGAAGCGAGGTTCCCACTCGGGTCCTGGTTGCACTTGCATGGTTTCCCAAATTTCTAAAATCTCGCTCTCAGCCTCTAGAGCATCATAGGCCAGCCTTTGCAGTTTATCAACTGTTGATCAGATTGCTAACCTGCTACCAAGTGTCACAAAGCCGTGCAATGCTTCGTCTTGCCTAAGTGTATGTACCCCGTTTGAAAAATTGTGCGCCTTCCTTAAAGCTCGCACTCCACTGTCACAGTTGTGACCCCAACTTCATTACTACTCATAGACTGGCTGACAATCGGCCCACTCTTTGAACATGTCAAACTGACAACCTAGCTAAAAATTGGACTTACTGTGTGGGCGTAATGTTGCGTCCGTGGAAGTCTGACTCGTATTGAGGCAACCTTGCCCCACCCCTCGTGCTTTGGCACGTGCCAAGCACGAGGCTAGCCCCACCAGCGCTCGGCCTACCTTGCCTTGTAGGGTGTGGTGCAACGCTAAATCTGGCATCCTCAACCAATTGGCCATTGGCTAGTGTGCTGAGCGAGGAAATTCCTGTACTCACGTGTGTCCTCAGTATATTATAATAGTGTAGCTAGTCTACATGCATGCTTTGGCATCATGAGTCCAAGTATACCTGTAGCCAGGCCCTGTAGACTACACTCAATGCAGTCATCTTCATGCTCAGGGAAGTAGATGTACCAGTGATGTTAATTGTGGACCTGAGCCTTCCCACTCACCTTTTTCAGCTTCACTGGTGAGTCATCTCTGTACCCGCGCAGTGTGCAGTGCGCGTGCATGTGCATGACGACCATTACCTAACACTTAAAAATTTAACTCTCTCCCGATCACCCCACAAACATACAGGTACATCCCTAGTAGAAATTTACTTTTCTGAAACAGTAAAAGGTATCGAATGGTAAGGGTATTGAATCGTGAAATTTGGCACAGATACAGGTGAATATGGAAAATGATTCTAGAAATATTTAAGTTTGTCATCTGTTTTCATTTTCAAGTTATGCCACTTTAAAGCATTTGACGATTACGTAATATTGCATAACTTAAAGATGCCACTTACACACATAGTGACCCTTTACCATACACAATGAAGCTGCTAGGGGATGTGGTAATCGTTTCACATAATATAATATATATATATATATATATATATATATATATATATATATAACCGCTTCCTGTCTCTTGTGTATTCGGGGCTTGCTCAGGCTCGCCCCGAACTAGAGTCTCATCACTACTTTGCCGTCCTTCTTTATCAGCCTGCTTAAATCACCTACGCGAGTTAATGAGGTGAGTGGCTATGATGTTTACGAGACCAAGATCATTAATCAAAACAATTGTACATGTCAGAACCAGATGTTCAAAAAATAGCCAATTGTCTTTTTCATTTTCAGGGCTAACTCAAGACTGCCTTGACCGCTCATCTTAGTTTGAGTATAAAAGCTTAGATGCGTCCAAATCAAGTGGACCAGATGGCATCTCCGCAAAAATGCTGAAGAATACAGCAGTAGGTATCGCCTCTTCTGTCTCGCAGTTGTTTAATCTTTCCATTAAAAGTGGCCGAGTACCAAGTGGATGGAAGTTGTCATCAGTTGTGCCTATTCCCAAGTCGACAGGAGCTCACTCGCCTGACAATTACAGACCGATCTCCCTGCTGTGCATACTCAGTAAAGTATTGGAAAAGCATATTTATGAACTTATCTTTAATCACTTGACCCAGTACTACCCTCTCTCTGACTGCCAGTGGGGATTTCGAGCTGGCCGTTCTACAGTGTCAGCTCTTCTGGTAACGGTGCATGATTGGCTCCAGCTGATGGAATCAGGAAAGGATATTTGTGCTGTTTTCTTAGATTACCGAAAGGCGTTTGACAGTGTACCACATGCACCTTTGATGAGAAAGCTGCAGGATATCGGGTTGCATGTTAATCTGCTGGCTTGGCTGTACGACTATCTGACACTAAGGAGGCAACGGGTAGTTGTGGATGGAGCCACTTCCAATCAAGTAGCTGTGGTCTCGGGAGTTCCTCAAGGCTCAGTGTTAGGGCCCCTCCTATTCTCAATCTACATTAATGGTATCACAGAGGTTGACATCTCTCCGCAATCTCGCAGGGTCCTCTACTGTGATGATGTCTTGCTGTATCGCGGTATTTCACAACCACAAGATGACCTAACTTCCGTACAATCTGACCTCCTTAAGTTGGCGAAGTGGTCTGATGAGCAGTTACTGCAACTGAATCGGGGAAAATGCAAGTACATGATCGTATCCAAAAAGCATAGGGCAACTTTGAATACCGGAGTCTCGTTGTGCCTCGGTGGTACAACCCTTGAAGAGGTTGAATGTTACAAGTATCTCGGTGTGCTAGTTAAAAACAACCTGACATGGTCTGACCATATTGCTGGCATTTGTAGCAAAGCCAAGCAGATACTTGGAATGTTGTACAGGCAATTCTATAACAACTCCTCGCCCGAGACACTAAAGCAGCTTTATCTCAGTCTTGTTCGTCCTCATCTGGAATACTCGTGCCAGCTATGGGATCCGTACATGCAGCAGGACATCAACCGATTAGAGTCAGTCCAAAAGTTCGCACTAAAACTAATTTCTCATCGCTGGGAATCTGGTTACGAGGAATTGATAAGCCTGGTGAATATCCCCAAGTTGAGCAATCGACGTCTACACCTGAAGCTAGCTCAAGTTTATAAAGTTGTCCACCAGCTGAGTGACTTCCCCGAAGATGTTATCCAGAGTCAAATAGCACATTCTACCAGACTAGCAAGAGACCTGACATTACACTGTCCGTTTGCCCGCACCAACTACTATTATCACTCGTTTGTTCCCAGCAGTGTCAGAGCCTGGAACTCGCTTAATGAAACCCTTGTTAACTCTCCCAGTCTGCACTCATTTAAGCATTTACTTAACCAATTAAACCAACATTAACTCTCCTTAACTATTATCTAGCATAATGTATTCTCACTGTAAGTAATTAGTTATGTCACCGGGTGCACACCCGATTAGCCTTTTATTTTTGGCTATTGTGTATCCCTTGCTATTGAAGCAAGAATTCTTATAGATAAATTATACACTAAGTTATACACTAAGTAGAAAAAAAAAGCAAATTTAAATAAATAATCTAATTCATGGGGGGTTTGGGAGCACTTGGGGGGATAATTTTTACATGGGCACGCAGAATGGGTCGAAACTAGAGATTTGACCGGACAGATTTTTGATTCACGCCTTAGAATTAAAGTTACGGCCCTTTGAAGTTTTCCCATATGTTTGTATAGGAAGCCATGCAATTGCAATGTTTTCCGCCCACGCGCTACGTGAGGGGCGGGGCCACGCGCGCACATCAACGTGACGACCTTTACCAACTTTTTGACAAAATTGAAATTTAGGCTGCCTGCTTGCATTGTATGGTTCCACTATGCATCCAGCTCGATTATATATGGTGGTTTTTGGACAATTTTTTTTCTGCTTAGTGTTCTGGTCGCCTTGAAAAAAAAAAAAAAAAAGTCTACTCCCGGTTTTCATAGCACGCAGTTTCATGATGCGCTGGTTTTGTGTCACATCTCGATAGTTACATAATGTGGGTTGAACCACTATACATCCCTATGCTTGCTTTTCTCGATTATCACATACCTATTGATCATCGATTCGTTCAAGGCATGCTATCCTTGGAGTGTTCTTGACTTGCATGTGAGAGAAATTCATGTTGTCTCCTCTCAGTCAGTTTTTTTTTTTTTTTTTTTGCTTCCCATGCTACTCAAAAAGCAAACATAGGGATGTATAGTGGTTGTGATTATCTTATCCTTACAAATCTTGTTTGTGTATTTTTTGATATTACCTCATCCTTCAATTTATTCAATTGTTTTATACTTGTTTCTGCTCGTTTTTTATTGCTCTCAGTTCAAGCGCAAGCACTGTTATTCGTAATCTGAAAGGTATGTCTCTTTCAGTTGTCAGCTCTTTCTAATGGCAAAAGTGGGGGAAAAGTTCCTTGGATGGCAGTGGTAGCCAAGCTATAGGTCTGGCTAGTATCGTGGAGTCATCTGTGAGTGTAGTGCCTCTTCTTGCTGCTGTGTTGGAGCTCAAAACGAGACAGTAGACTCCGTAAGATGGCTAGACAAGTGTTAATAGGCGGAGAAGAGATGGTAAGCAAAGCTATCTGCTGGAGGGGGCTGAGGCAACTTGCATATGCTAGTTCGAAAATAAGCCCCCTATTGCTGAAAAAGGGGGAGGGGGGCTTATTTCGGGAGGATATGGCAAGTACCGCTAATAAAACGCATGGAAAGAAATAATTTCAATTTTGAAAAATGGGTGTTATTTTGGTAAAGGTTGTTATTTGCTCCATAATATATAAACTTCATGAGATTCGTAAATGCTAATTTCTTACGATCATGCGTTCTATTAGATTAAGGCAGTACCATAATTGCGTGGGCGTGAGGTGGGGATACAGTATCTAAACCACATCAAAGTGAGGTAAATGTTGTATGACCACGCCCTTTTAATTGCCTATGTTTTGGGTGTGGTTGCTATAGCCGGAATTCCGGAAGTGTTCATTTAATGTTATCAACGGACCGGAAGCCGGGACGGAAGGAAGGGGCCAGGCCATATCCAAAACAGCACCACCCACAACCACTTTCTCAATCAAGTGTTGACTGGCTACTGGATGTCCACTGGAAGCCCACAATCAATCCCAGTTAAACGCACAGCTTCCTCAACATCAAACTGTGTACAAACACTGCAAGGCCATTTTGCTACATCGCCTACACAAGAGCTCACCTCATTCCCCGTGTGGACGGAGTAATACCACCTCATCACGCTTCAAACCATTGTCACATCCCATCCGGCCCTACGGTGCTCTCGATTGCACAGGAGTATATTGCCTCATTAACTGGCATGGCCTCACCTTTGACCTCCTGCCGTGCCCCCAGATGGGGTTCAAAGATCTCACCGAATCTGGGACACACCCACCTATCGCCATGGCCCGGTGATTCGCCCCAAAGGTGAAGCATTGTCTCGTAAAGCCACGCCAACCAGAGGCAATAAAACCTGCATAACGTGTATACACATACTCTCTGCGCATAGTGCGTGGAACAGCTAACTTAGGCCTAATAGGTTCTTTTTATTAAGGAGCCGATACGCTAAGCAGAAATATTTTCTGGAAACCACTACACCTAGACTCCATAGAAGAGCCACATAATGCAAGCAGGCAGCCTATAATTCCAATTTTGATCAAGGTGGGTAAAGGTCATCACATTTATGTGCACGCGTGTAGCCCCACCCCTCACGTAGCATGTGGGCGGAAAACATTGCAAATGCATGATTTCCCGATACAAACATGGGAAAACTTTAATGGGCCATAACTTTAATACTAAGGCATGAATCAAAATTCTTTCAGGTCAAATCTTTACTTTCGACCCATTCTGTATGCCGGTACAAAAAATATGTCCCTAAGTGTTCCCAACCCCCCCCCCCCCCCCCCCCCATTCTTTTCCCACACTAAGCAGACAAAATTATCTAGAAATCACCACATAGTTGAGCTGGATGCATAGTAGTGCAAGACTCAACTTAAATTTTGACAGAACTGGGTAAAGATCGTCAGTTAATGTGAGCGCGTAGCCATGCCCCTCATATAGCTTGTGCGTGGAAAATATTGTAAATGCATGGCTTCCCTATACAAACATACTGGGGAACTTCAAAGAGCTGTAACTTCAATTCTAAGGTGTGAATCAAAATTCCTTCCAGTCAAACCTATTGTTTTGACCCATTCTGCGTGCCCGTACAAATATAATTATATCACTCCCAAATTCCCATGAATTATTTTTTCCCTACTTAGTATGTAACAAGCGGGCCGATACACTAAGCAGAAAAAAATTGGCCACATACTTGAGCTGGACATATACAATGTAAGCAGGCAGCCTATACTCCAGCGCTGACCAAATCTGGTAAAGGTCGTCACATTTATGTGCGCACGAGGCCCCACCTCTCATGTAGCACATGGGCGGGAAACATTGCAAATGTATGGCTTCCAACATATGGGAATACTTCAAAGTGCCATAACTTTAATTAAGTAAAAATTCCTCGCTGTCAAATCTCATATTTTGATCCGGCCCGTGTAAAAATTACGTCCCCAAGTGCTCCTAATTCCCCCATGAATTATTTCCTTTTTTATCAACCGCGCGTGCATGCGTGCTCGAGAAGTATAGTAGCCGCTCTCGAATAGTTGCCGTGGGCAGTGAAACGATGAAATAAATAGTAGCCGCGGCGTCTGATCGAGGAAATACGGTAATACTCTACATCACACATATGAAGTGAAGTAGTGACTACTCACATCAGTGATGATATGGAGTATCAGATGTCTCCCAGTATTTGTTTTCTACCACTCTTGTTTTGGTGCTTTTTGTTACTGCCACACCTACTTTTGCTTTAATTTTTTATCATAGAGTCGGTAGACTCTATAAGTAGGGATGGCCCAGATATGCCATATAATTATGTAATACATTACAATATCTCAAAATAAGTAATTTTGTGAAATTTCTAAGTGTGAAAATCAGAATCTCCAGCAAATTATCTATCTAACAAGACCAAGATCATTCATCAAATCAATTGTACATGCCGGAACCAGATGTTCAAAAAAATGGCCATTTCTCAATCTTTCTTTCTTTCTCATTTCCAGGGCTAACTCAAGACTATCTGGACCTCTCACCTTAGTTCTTATATAAATCCACTCTATTTTGTAGTGCGCAGTGCAGTGGCACGCTAGTTTGGCGTTATCTCGACAGTTACATAACAGTGGGTGTGTACGGCGCATTAACGATTGGGTGTGTCTGATACGCCATTTTGTGATATAATGTGTATGCTTGGAATGTGTTGCCATGGTGAAGTCATGTGACAGCGCCTGGCTGCGCCCTAGGTCCTAGGCGAGCACGAGCTGAGCTAGCTACTCGCAGGCACTAGTGCGTGCAGTGGCACACTGGATCTATCATGGATATGAAGGTGCAAGGCTCAAGGAGCGGTAAGGCACTAGGCATAGGCGAGCTATTCGCTAGCGCGTGCAGTGCTAGCCAGTGCTCCGCTGGATCGATCATAGATATCATACCATCATACAAAGGCTCAAGGCTCGAGAAGCGGTAACGTACAGATCATAAAATTATGCCTGGTACTGAGCTAGCTGCTGTACAACAATAAAACTTAGAACTTGGTTTTCTCCCTAAGCAAAAGAGTCTCATCACTACTTGGGCTGCCTAAAGCAGCCATCTTTGTCAGCCTGCTTCATCATAATAATATATATTATAAGGCATATGAACGCAAGTTAATGAGGGGCGTGGCTACGAATTTTGCAAAAACTTCAGCACCTCCCATCTTCCACTTAATTACACCGGATAGAAGCTGTGAGCAAACCATGTAAATGGCATTGAAAAATTACAGTAAGTGCAATAAAAAAAAGAACAGAGACAAGTATAAAAACAATTGAATAAAATTGAAGAATGAAGTAGGGATGGCAGAATCAAAAAGTACACAAACAAGAGATAATCATATCTACTATGCATCTCTACGCTTGCTTTTGAGGGGTACAAATATAACCAGTAATACGATTGAATCAAAACTGATAAACCCGAACCATCATGACAACTAGGGAACAACCTAAATATCTCCCACATACCGCACTCAACAAACACGTCGACATTAATAGGTGCATAGTAGTCGAGAAAAGCAAGCATAGGGATGTATAGCAGATACCATTATCTCTTGTTTGTGTACTTTTTGATCCTGCCATCCCTACTGTCATTCTTTAATTTTATTCAATTGTTTTTATACTTGTACTAGATAGTATCTACCACTCTATGATGTGAGCATCCATAGATAAAATCTATGGAGTGGCCTAATATTAAACTTTCATACTGTGACAATGAAAAATTGTATAGCAGATACAAATAATATATTATCATAGAGTCGGTAGACTCTATAAGTAGGGATGACCCGGATATGCCATAACGTAATACATTACAAAAAATGTTGATAACTCAGAGAAATTTAAATTTAAAAATATTTAAATTTGATATTAATGATCTACGCCATAATGCCTATCTATCAAGCCCTTACACATCCATGGAAATGATCAGGTACGCCTGAACCAGCTGCATAAAAAAAATAGCAATTTGTCATTCTTTCTATCTGTTTTCTAGGGCTAACTCAAGACTGCCTTGACTGCTTACCTTAGTTTAAGTATAAATCCACTCTATTTTGTAGCGCGTAGGTCTGTGTCACATACTTTTGTATTATGATGTCAGCTATATACGTAACGTGGGTTTGGTCAGTGCATTTTATGAGTGGGTGTGTCTGATATACCATTTTGTCATATAATGCTTAGCGCACTTAAGGACTGTCTGGAATCGAAGAAGTTACAATTTTCAGTCACATTCAAGGACTCTTTTAAGCACCTAGTAAAAGTATCAGAGGCTGATCAGGGTACCATATGAAAGACCAATCCAAGCACCTTTCAAATATATAATTATTAACCACAACCAATTACTAATTAGGCGTGGCAGCACCATTCAGCCACGCCCTCTAAAACACTAAATCGAGCTATCCGGAATTTAAGCGGCCACTTCTACCGAACCTTAGCTACACAAATGGAGGCTTACTATGATGATCTAACATATCAGCAGACAGATTGTCGAAAAACCCCTCTGCTACGATTTTAGTTGCAAAAAACTAGATTTTGAGGGGATCCACGGCACGATGTTTTGCATGCAGCTCCGAACTGAAAGCAGCCATCGACAATCTGTTCGATAGATCGTCAACATCGGTCGTAAGCTTGGTTTTCGATCATTAGTGCTGCGAAACAATGAGCGCTACAATTCCGGATGGCATTTGCTCGATGAAGTGAGCTCAAAACTGCGGCTGTGTGGCTTTTTGCCATGGCTTGTTCATAGCTGGTATGATAGTGATGTCACAATACAAGCCACTAATTGGCTCGCAGACGGGCGCGCGCCAACGATAATCAGACATGCCTTAACTGCACTGAGTGCGCATGCTCATAGTGTTGCCATGGTGAAATCTTGTGACAGGAGCCAGCAGTGGCAATTGTGTGCGTGTGATTGGCACTGCATTGGCTGACAAGAGATAAAATAGAAACAATATAAATTTGAAGAATGAAGTAGGTATGGCACGACCAAAAGTGCACAAATAAGATTTATAGGGATAATCATGTCCACTATACATCCCTATGCTTGCTTTTTGGGTAACAAACTAACCGGATAGTAATGCCACAGTCATCCCCCACCCCTACGAGCTGGGATAACATGAATTTCTCATTGAGAAAAGCAAGCATAGGGATGTAGCTACAGAGGACGTGATTATCCCTACAAGTTTGTGCACTTTTTGGTCCTGCCTTACCTTCAATTTCATTATTTTTATACTTGTTATACATAAGTTGTAAGGGAAAATTGAATGCCCACCTCTTTTGGTGCACCTCCAGCTTGTGGTCTGACCATGATTATCCCACCACGAAAGTGACTTGAAAAGACACCTGAGACTGCATACAGAAGTACAAAAGCAAAAATTTCATGCCGCATTTTGTTCACTTCCTGAAACTTGACAGCTACTTCAATAATTGCAAGAGGTACTAATGTAATAAAATGAAGAATCAAGACCAATTTATAGTGTTTCAGTCCCGTAAACCACACCCATACGTGTTTTAAGTGTAACTCTTGGTTATAATAATAATACCGGGTACTTGTTTCATACAATACTATCACTGAGTAGCAGCTGTAAAGCCAAACAATAAGGACAGGTGGCATAGTGCTAGTTTAGAGTAGCTATTGAACCACTGGCAGTTATGATAATCATAATTTAATATTACATTCCCAGTAGCTAGTAGCTAATACCCGCATAAGCTGAATTATAATTTGCTACGCATAATTTAGTACATAAAATTGTCACCAGGGCAGCACTTAAACTGATTCTGGTCCTTTGCTCAGCCTGATTCTGATAGTGTAGATGGCTTATTTATATTGTTCGTGTAATAGGTAGCTACAGAGATAAGAGGATCATACGAAGAGTATGTTGACCACACCCTTTATATTCATGTACTATCACTGGTACTAGTATTATGAAGTGTGTCACAGTAAGTATATATACATGTTGTATATGATACGTTCAATAGCAAGATTAGTATTATATAGGATGACATCAAGTTGATGTCTATAGAATGAGGTCTAGCATTGCAAGATATTACGAGATCTGAGGAGTTACTAAATCAACTCTGCATGCTGATTACTGGCTTAATAAAAATGTGTTTACTGCTGTTATCCTATACCCATTTACTACTGTAGCAGTGTAAACAATGACCATTGTATCAAAGAAAAGGGGCTGGCGCCACTTGGTCTCGCGCACCACTATTGTGAATTGTGATAAAGTAATCATGTCATCTACTCCAAAACTTAATATCAACAGAATCACAGGTGAGGATAGGCAGGCAATGCTAATAATTATATTATCAGCATAATCGGTGTCAGCTATTATGGTGTATTATAGATTCCGAATTAGAGGATTAGGATAGCTACAGCACTCCAAGGGAAGAGAGCAAAACTTTTGATTTTTCACCATTATGAGCACAATGTTTTATTCTTTAGTTTTCAACCGACTTCACTTGGTATGTAGGTTTTGATCACATTATAATACTAGAGCTCTGTAGAGCACATACCCCGTGCGCACATTGTGCAATCTATAGATTTTTTTTCGGTGCATGGCTATACTTTTGTGAACTTGAGAGAAATAATGGAAATGCTGCTTAATTGTTCTGGTGACACTTGAAACAGCCCTCTCTGCACCCAGACTAGGAAGACATGAACTTGTACCTATATTTTATTGTAATAATAGTATAGCTATCTTACATACTGATTGATTCCATGGGGCTTCAGATTTCAGTCACTTCACGAGAATTACATGTATTTAGAACATCGACGACCTTTACCAGTCATACGCTTGTTAGTTGTGCGCATGAGCAGAAAGCATAATGGCATGTATTATGCATTGATGGGCACTGTCGATAGGCGTGGCTACGGTGGCCAACAAACATGCACTATTTGTGACGCTCATGGATCGTATCCCTCGATTTGACGCACACTGAAGCCATTTTTTCGCCGAATTCGATTGATTCGTTGTGCTTACGAGTCGCTTAGACGCCTACATCTCGAGATATGGCGATTTTTGTGCTAAGACGACAACGACGACGACACAACCGATTACTTTACCCCTTGTGCATGCGCGCGGGGTAAAAATTATGTGAGGTCAGTATAGTTTCATGGCTTCATCAGTGAAAAGATCTTTCGAAACAAGAGCTCTCTAGAGCACATACCCCATGCACTCTGTAGCCACTGAGTGTTAGTATCGCAATACTCCACTGCAGAGCTGTTGTTATGATTAGACAACCCTTTCCTTCACTGAGGTTGAGCATACACAGTTGCATCTGCACATACAGGTTGTTCCAGGCAAGAATCTGCACAAGGGAGTTATGATAAGGACATCTGTGTGGACTCATATATTGGTGAGAAACAGTTGTAGTGTAGTGACCACACTCATCTTTTTATTCACTATGAAGAACTTGACCACATCCCCAGTACCTGCATAGTTCTAATGGACCAGGTGCATGTGGTAAAAGGTCGTCAATGTAGTACAAGCCACACCGATGCCAGCACCTCTATCGCAGAGATGGAGTCTGAGACCGACTCTTGATCTCGACAGGGACTAGTTTCGATGCTTCAGTCACAAGAGATGAACTTGACAGCTAGCGCAGAACAGAGTTTATTGTCTTTGATTGTAGACTGTGTATCAGTACAGTGTCCTTAAAGTGCTTCTGTATGCACCTTGAATAGTGGGAAGGGAGGGGGAGGGAGAGAGAGAGAGAGAGAGAGAGAGAGAGAGAGAGAGTGAGAGACAGATAGATAGAAGGAGAGGGAGAGAGAGAGAGAGAGAAGGGCTTTAGCAAGATCCCCCACTGCCATGACCTCATGGTACTAGAGGAGGCAAAGGCAAGAAGCAGCTTCTTTAAGCAGGCCAAGTTATTCCCCATAAGGAGAAGATCAAGTGGGATGAGTATAGAGAGCCGATCAGGTAGGTACATGTACATGTGCAATCCTTCACTATTGAATTGACTACGTACAGCTTCTGAACTTAAGATCAATCGTGGCATGATGCGTGCTATATATAGTGTAAGGCAAGCTTTATTTATCCACGGGATTACGTCAGCCAAGAGAAAGCGTGAAGTTCGGCCAGTGGTACTTG
Organism: Cliona cf. orientalis; assembly: GCA_963930775.1. NCBI lineage: Eukaryota > Metazoa > Porifera > Demospongiae > Clionaida > Clionaidae > Cliona > Cliona cf. orientalis. The sequence continues at coordinate 4,604,718 of OZ005703.1, forward strand.
TTGGAGAAAGTAGCACTCGGCTTTAAATGTATTCGCTGGGTACAGGCATCAGATACTCTATATACATACCGATTTTCAAGGTTCAGAAAGGCTCCATTGAGGCCCTGAATTTTCTCATAATTACGTCATAGATTACCTAAGAGATTACACCATAGGTATCATCGTATATTACACCATAATTACCTCATAACCACAGAAAAATACTGGGGATGTAATGAACAACTTAGACTACATCCAGGAATACGCCGCCATAATTCGAACTAGTACACATTGATAAACTGCGCATGCTCCGTATACGCGTATAATATTGGGGCGCGCGACTTGAGCCAGTTGACCTTCACCTGCCATGTGCGCACGTGCTTGACTGAATAGGGAAATCCCCCCGAAAGCAAGCTCGCTAAAGAAAGCGAACTGAGAGAATCGCCATATATCATCGGATAGTCCATGATCTCTTCTATGCTAGGTTCGAATTCTGGGTCCCAACACCCTGTCGTGTGAGCTAAACAGCAGTTTTCACCCAATTTCATCATAGGTTTCATCATCATTTGTCATAATTACCTCATTGGTTGGCCGAATCGATTTGTGAGTTGGGACTCTGGATGTAATTATGGTTGATATTTTACACAACATAATATAATAGCTTGTTTTTGCTTTCCTCTCTCAGGGCTTCATTTAGGGGGGGCAGGGGGGGGGGCACTCGCCCCCCCCTTGGAAGCTGGTTGCCCCCCCCTTGAAAATTGTTACCATTCATATACATAGTATAGAAAGTTTTCCCCTGATTGATACAAAAAGCTATCTAAATCAGACGTTCTTGCTCATTTTAACATGTCAATTATTGACAGCTTCGCGCTCCACGCGGGAGGGGGCACATCCCCCTCCCGCACCCACCCCTTGGTATTAATTAAATATATCAATAGCTGTGCACATGTACATATTATGTACCACTATTAATACACTGCACTGTTTCTATTAAAAATTTAATGATAGGTTTGTTACAACAATGTATGAAGTGTATATGATAGGCCATACCCATGCCCCCCCTTAATTCGGCAATCATTGCTATAGCCCCCTTGACGACAATCCTAAATGAAGGCCTGTCTCTTACAATGCTGATTGGTGGACTCAAGGAGCTAGGAGGCTGTGACTGATGAGGGCCTGAGGAATCATGAGAGTACCTGTTGGAGTGGTAATGTTTGCTGTGTGTGTATGTGTGTAGGTGAGCACACATGCAGTAGAGTGAGTGTGGTCGACAATAAACCACAGACATGCTAAACAGAAAATGAATGAGTTGTAGCGCTAGTAAGCCATTTTCAGCAATTTGAAGCTTGTAGAAATTAGTTTTTCACCAACATCTATCTGTTATGCTTATATACATCACACACAAATGCCTAGAACTCGAGATCTGGCGATTTTCGTGCCATCGACGATAACAACAACCAAGGGTGGCAGAAGCGGTGTGGATGGTGTGGCATTTGCCATATCACTTATTTTGTTAGTATGCAATGCCATACCAGGCATGCATTCAAGCCACACCCCACCCCCAGGCTCACCTTTCAATAAACTGTTTGGTGCACCATAAACTATGACTGAGGGGTCCACAATGATCTGTTTTGGTGTACGAGATTTCGAAATCACAGATTTCAAACACGGATTTCCTGATTTCAGCTATGATTTCTATGGTTGATTTCAGACAAGATTTCCTTCCTAGTGTTCGATTTCTGCTTTGATTTCGACGACTTCTTACTATTTGGATTTCTAACTACTGATTTCTGAGATAAACAAAAGTTTAGTATGTATACCATGAATATGCCTGATAATACTAAGTGTATTACAATGTTATTTAGCTAAGTGCACAAGAAATCCAAAAAGTGTGTACAGGCTCTTGAAAGACAATAATTATAACATGCATGCATGAAAATGTCAAAGTAGCTAACTGAAAGCACAAAACAGCCAAACGTTCATCATTTAGCAACTCGTGATACACCGTAGGATATTCCTGTGGTTTAGAGATCTACGCTCTAGGCTATGTTAGACAAGTTCCCGAAGTTTACGTACGTCAAGTCTGAACTCCTAACTTTATGTATGAAGTCAGGAGTCAAAAAAAAAAAGTCTGAAAATCGAAATATTTACATGAAACAAAATGGCGGGTAATTAGGGTTGGTGTGTCATGTTTTGTCAAGTTTGACCTTGGATGTCATCTTAAAAGGACGTGCTATTAGTATCAGGCCTCAATAATGAATAAATAACAACTAATATGGAATTTGATTTTTGACCCAATCTAAAATGTTGTGCTCTCTTTGCTTGGAGCACTATATTCAAACTTCATGAAATATGTTGACCACACACTTTTACATTCATGTATACCGGTAATAATATTATTAGCACTGATATACTATGCATATGGATGTCCATATAGAATAAAGTGTACATCGTTATTGAGACTCACATGCAAAATGGATCTGAGGAGAAGGGAGGATTTACTATAGAAGTCAGCTCTGTTAGTTTATTCTGTACCTTATCACTAATAAAAATGTGTTTACTGAGACCTAGATTGTTTATAGAATAATTCTACACCCAAATTTAGGATACAATGTAAACAATGACCATTGTATCAAAGATAAAGGGGAGCCACTATTAGAAGCTACGATAATGTAACCATCTGTCATCTACTCCAGTGATGCAAGAAAATGTCAACAAAATCACATGTGGAGGCAGGCAATGCAAACTATCAACGTAATTGGTGTAAGTAGTTATTAATAGTGTAGGATTAGAGGATTGGGATATTCATACTGAGTGCAAGTGACATTATGTTGATTACACCCTTTTAAATTCATGTATTAGCTCCGATTATTAACTGTCGCTACAAAGTGTAAGCAGAGGGTTACTGCAATCATTTGGCGATTTAGTCTGTCCGTCCCAACCCTCCCGTGTTAAACGGTAAGGGTTGTCTGAAAGAAAGTATGCATTCGAGGAATACTCGGCACAAAGGAATAGTGGCCATATTAAGTCCTGCCCAGTGGGATGTAGTAGTGTGCAGCTATTGCCAGTCTGTGTTTACATGGCACCTACCTCGGCTACATGACTGATTGCCGCAATCTGTGCATTGCTGGTCAGTTATCAATGCTCCTCAGTGATACCGAGCAAGCATACACAGTGAGCCATGCTATATATGCGCATGAGTCATGCATGCATATAGTGGTGAGGGTTCTGCACTCCAGTGCATTCATTATGAAGTGCGTCAGCAAGTACATGCATACTTAGCAGCATGCAAACAATATGATATTGAGTTTGCCTTATGGCAATATGTTTACTTACACGTAAGCTTAGCTGTTTACAGATTGTCCTACATGTGCTTAAGCCTGGATACAGTGTAAACAATGACCATTGTATCAAAGATAATAGGGAACTACTATAATATTATTATTGATAACGTAACCATCTGTCATCTAGTCCCATGATTTAAGACAAATTGTCAACAAAATTACCAGTCACCAGGAGACAGGCTTGCAGGCAATGCAAATATATGTAATTCGGGGCGAGCCTGAGCGAGCCCCGAATACACGAGAGATAGAAAGTGATTTTATCTGTAAAATATTATTACCGTAGGTCGGGTTTTGAATGCGAGATTCTTTTGATTGTGAATTGCGAGTTTTTATATACGAGATGCAATCAAAAGAATCGCAGGAAAAGAATACGCAATGAATATTACACGTGACCACACCCCTTTTGTTTAAGCACACGTGCGTATGCAGTGCTAGCAATCGTAAACATACACATGTCTCGATCTCACACATGTTCGATCTACTTGCACATAGCTGTAGATCGTCGAGAAAGTTTTATTAATTCTTCAAGCCAACTGTCAACCTACCAATATCCAGCCAAGTGCAACTGTCGCTCGAGTAGTATTAATAGCCCACCCCATAATGTGACATGCAGCCTCACAAGCCACGCCTCTATAGCTAAGATTGAGGGTGTGGCTTTCCCGTTTGGCAACTCACAATCATTAGAATCACAATCTGGCTTGTATAGCACCATTCGCAATCGTTTAACTACGCATTCAAAACCCGACCTACGGTATATTATTATGTTTGTGGGATGATCATTTCAGTGAGGAGAGAGTTAAAGTTTGAATACATAAGGTAATGGTCGTCTTGCACATAAACGCAGTATACGTGATGTGAATGACAACAGGTGAAAAAAAGTCAGAGTGTAAGAACCTGCTACATTCTTTTCCACACACAAGAGCCCCAACCACTACACCACCGCTGTTGTCCCTGCTGACAAACATTATTTACCCCTTTCATAGACAAACCCTAGGAGACTAACCCTGCTAACCATTGGCAATCCATCCCTGATCCCCCCAGCCCCTCCCATCCATACCACATATACTATATATATTATACACACGTATGATTGCGTCACACTCACGTGCCAATAATCTAATTAGGATCTCTGTACATAACGACTTCGAATGACAACTCGAGCACTGAGATGACCTGTACAGCGTAGGCAAAGGCATGAAACTGGAAAGGTGAGTGCTGGACCACTCTGGCAAGGCTCAGGTCCACAATTAACATCACTGGTAGATCTACCTCCCTGAGCATGAAGGTGACTGCATGGAGGCTTCTCCTATGGCTGGACTCATGATGGTCATGACATGTACATGTACATGTAGACTGGAGTACACTATCAATATCATAGCAGTCTGATATTTTCACTCTTGTGGTAGCTTCTGATCGAGGCCTATGCTATTACTAAGGTAACTACTCATACAACTGACTGACATACTATCAATTGTAGTTTGGGGTACCAGCTCCATGCCTTTGTGCTTTCAAAGAAATCTTATGACTTTCGCAAAGGCTCGCCCCGCATAGATGATTTTCATCACCACTTGTATATTATGAAAGCACTAAATGGCTAAACACTCGGTGCAAATGCAGCATGATGTTAGTAATGTTGATGGTTGATATCACAGAAGTTGTGAGTCAGGGTACCGATTGTTTAGTACTATTGTGATATTACATAGGCGTAGGAACCGGGGGGGGGGGGGGGGGGGGGGGGAGGGGGGGCCATGGGGGCCATGGCCCCCCCCCCCCCAACCATCTGACTGGCTACTGGCCAGAGAGCCCAAGATATGGCCTATCATTGTATCAACAGATACTTCAGCAAAGGCACAGGCCTATTAAAATGAGTCAACATATGAAATTTCATAAACAGCTAAAGAGTGTGCTCTGCTTGACTTACTGCTCGTTCTACAGCCAGAAAACCTCTTGCCTCGCTGTCACACAGCCTCGTCGATGCAAAGTGGGCGTGGTTTGAACAAAATGTGGGCGTGGTCAAAACGTTCATGCGCAGGTATTGTTTGGCCCCCCTAACCTCAAATATGTTCCTACACCTATGTACTAGAAGAGCTGTATTGTTTTGGGGTATAATTCTTGTTAGTGCTATAATTATAAAATCATTGTGCAGATGTGTGTGGTTCTGAAATACTAACCATTGAGAGCTGATCCATGATGGCACTGCTGAGGTGGATGTGCTCACTCAATACACTCAGGCTCGAGCTAGCCATTAATAGCAATAGTGGCTGGAGGCTATTCGACTACAGACAGCTATTGTCATCTGTCAGTTTTTGTATCCAAAGTCAAGTTAACATTTTACCCCCCTCCCCCCCCCCCCCTCTCTTAACGTCACAGCATTTCAGCATAGATTCAATACTGAAACTCTGATTCTGCTCCATTTAGCCTACACAATCGATATTCACTTGTATTCTACAGTGCTGGATTCATTGCATACCTGTGCTTTTTTAAGATACACAATCAAGCTTGGCCTGTCACGCTGTCAACGGTCCCCCCACTGCGCCGTATTTGGTCCCCCCGGCCTGGGACAAACCTAGTCTCGCTAGCCACACCCTTCAATCTCAAGAAAAAGAGGGTCTGGTGACCATGTGTACAGCTTATAGTTTTTCCATCGAAACGCAATAATTACAAAAAAACGTCACAGGTAACCACAAATAACGTGGGGCCGACTATATGTGCACGTGCCACCAGTAAAGTGTTGCCAAGCAATAAATTCAAATCTCGAATCTGATTGGATACGACCAAATCCTGTTGCCAGAACAACTCGTTATATGCAGACCCCTCTTTCTGTCACAGCATATTTGGCATCCCAGGAAATTTGGCACCCCTGTTCCATATATCCTGGAATATTATGCACCCCACTAGGATATTCGGCACCCTCTTGTGAGTAAGGAATTCTGGTACTCCCTACCAAATATCCTAGGATTTTTGACACCCCCATACCAAACTTCCTAGGAACTTTGGTACCCCAGGCTAGTCATAGGCACTATTCTCAGGTACTCCCCACCAATTATCCTACAAATTTTGACACACAAGTACCAGTGTATAATATTATAATATTTACTAAAGAGAATGAACGACTGACAGTAAGCTACTATGAATTATTGCTTTGCAGGAATAGATATTACAGTAATGTTCAGGAACGGATGACACACCAACACAGTCTGTATAAAAACCATACCTCACACTGTTCACATTCAATCATTTTGTCTCGATATATCTCAGTAATGAGAGAGGTGCAGTATAGTTTAATCAGACCTACCGTATTTATTCGAATACTAGCCGTGGCTACTATTAATTTCAGCCTTACTGGAGTGCGGCTACTAATCGAGGGTGGCTTTTATTAATTTTGGAGCAACACACCTTGGTGATAATGATATAATAGACTCATTTTCAGGATTGATTTTCGAACATTCGATATAAAATAATGATCGATAAATAAGTAGCAGAATCAAGCCAAGGACATTTTCTGCCATGTTTTTGCCTTGAACCAATGATCATGCATGGCTTGCGATTGTGACTATGCCCACCTAATTGTGTTCGCACATGCATGCGGCTACTATTCGAGGGCGGCTACTATTTCTTTCGCAGAGCTCCATGGGCGGCTACTAATCAGGGTACGGCTTCTATTCGAATAAATACGGTATATGGGAAATGACGAGATATGTATCCAGATTTTGGTTCTTCAGGAAAGCAAAAATCTCTCCTTAATTTAGACAGGTAGCTAAGGAGATGTTGCCTATCTCATTTGGCTTTGGTCAAATTTAACTGCTTCCAATTTGTCTCCTATAAACATGCACAGCAAATGCAATTGCAAAAGCCTCACAGTCATTTGTCCCATGCCAATTCCAATGCTAAACTGGTGGGACATGCACCATGAGATGAGGAAAAACTACTTCTACTTCACCTTCTTTTGTCCTTCTCTGAGGTGGAAAGTGCAGGATAGCTCCTAATTAACCTCGAGTTCAACTTGTATCAATTGGTGCTGCACGCGAATAGGGGGATTCATTATTTCCTAAGGGGTATCGTTGGAGCAAATTATCCTAGGATATCTTGCACAGGGGTACCAAAAAGGCAGCGTAAACCGCCCTTGGACTCAGGTCGGTTTACTGCCATAAATATCTAGCACCCGTGCTATAACTATAACATATCTTGCACGGGGATACCAAAAAGGGGGGATGACAGAATTACTGTGACATCGGGTAATCGCCCATGGGCACTTGAATATAACTCGAGATTTTGGCCCGCATGGATGCTTACAGGAGATTTCAGTTCCATTCGAACACAAACATCCCGTAGCATACGCGTGTAGTTTGAGTTTGCGTGATTATGCGCATGCGCTCATCATTGTGCTGACAACTTTCAAATCAGTGAATAATTATGATGTCGATGTCTGCAGAGCCAGGGAGAAAGGCACCCTATTCCGCGGACCTTAGATGGAGAGTTGTTTGGCAGAGGTTGGTATGGATCTCTCTTTTAGAAAAATAGCCGTTCGACTCTGCATAGCTCTGAGTAGAGCATGTGAAATTTTTAAGAGATTCGAATCAACTGGTGATGTACATGTACAGAAAGGAGATTGGGATGATAGCTCTACAAAGAAATGAGTACAGTCCAACTTTGATTATCCGAACCCCTTTGGCCAAGGGAAATTTCGAACCGTTCGGATAAGCAAATAGTTCGGATAACGTTGACCACACCCACCAGACCGATCATACATACAAAAACATATTATTGACAAATTTATCGAGCATTTTGATGATTTTAATCCCATCCTCGATTGATAGAAAGCTTACCTTGCGTTTCTTTTACTTCTTTGAGTGTTAAAACTAGATTTGACAGCTGCGCAGCAGCTCATTCTCACGTGGCAACTACGTGACATACATTTACTGCGCATGCGCAAGCCGGTCACGTGGTCACAATGTGTACTTTGACCCTGCATTTTCTTTGTATCTTGAGTTCGGATAATCGAGGGTTCGGATAATCGAGGTTGGACTGTACTTAAGGGCAATATTTATGGCTGAAGTGCTTTTGTGTAAGCATGATCAGTTTGTCTGGATTGATGAATCTGGATGCGATGTACAAAGTTACAGATAGAAGTTTGGATATTCGTTAAGGGGAACCAGGGCAGAATGTGATCACTTGTTAGTGAGAGGCAAAAAGATATCATCCATTGCTGCTCTGGAGTATTGGCTGTAACAAGCACTACTGATACTGTAAATGCTGATATTTTCTATGATTTTATGCGGGGATAATAGGTCTAGCTGCCACAGATAGACTTTTCCTTCTACAGTATAATACAATTAATTATTATACACATGCACAGCACAATAATATGACATTTAAATACATGCACATGCATACATACACATGTATATGCATACATACAACACAAGTAATTGGGTAAATTTCCCCTTGAAGACGTAACTAAAACGGAGGCAGTGACCCCCAAGACACCATACCACTTTACCCTCAGAACATTATTAAAATAGCCTAACATCCCCCATAATATTTTAGCACCATATTTTAGCAGAAAAGTGTAGCTACCGGGCCCACCCAGTGGTAATGTGCATCGCCAGCTGTTTTACCTTGCTATCTCTGACACCAGAAGGCGGTGATCCTGGATTGCCATCATAATCAGCATCATCAAGATCATCTACAAGTACTGGATCATCATGATGCTCATCATTAACATTTTCTGAATCGTCAGAACTCTCATGACCACGTGGCAGTGCCGCACCGATATAGAAGTATACAAATAACGTACGCCTCTATGGCTGTAGGCACCAGTGGGATCACTGTGACGATGGTAAGATTCCCAGGAATCCATTAAACACCATGTTCCTCAGGAAGAGAAAGAATAACACACGCACGTCCACAGGGCAAATGTAAATCCATGACACTATCACGCAAGAAAACGAAAACATAATCCCAGCCAATTATTCTTTTGGGATCACAGTTGGATTTTGTTGAGTCGATTAAACATCTTGGATTGACGATCCAATGTGACCTTACCTGGTCTAATCACATCCGAAATATTTGCTCCAAAGCAAGGAGACTAGTTGGGCTGTTGTTTTGCCAATTTTACCACTATGCTGAACCAGCTACCATTAAGATACTCTACCTCACTCTTATCAGGCCAAATCTCAAGTATGCCAGTATTGTTTGGGACCCGTACCTCGTTAAGAATCACAAAGTACTAGAAGATGTTCAAAAATTTGCTTGCAGAGTTTGCACTAAGGACTGGCACACCGACTATCAATATTTGCTGGATGGTCTACACATTCCATCACTGAAACTTAGAACTGGAATAACCTACCAGCATCCATTGTATCATGTCAATATATTGTTAGTCTTGTCAATAATTATTATACAAGTTTATGTTCTAGTTATAATATTACCGTATTTTCTCGTTATTAGGCGCATTTCGCTTATAAGTGCATATTCGTTATTAAGCGCATGCTATTTTGTTGGCCTAAGCACTCGTTATTAGGCGCATTTCGCGTATAAGCGCATATGTAACCATTGACCTCGACATCTGCACGCTTGCTAGCTTGCCCAGGGCTCCAACCTTTTCAAGTTAGTCGAAATCACGATGGCTACAGTCGATTCTCAGGTTCTTCCATTAATGAACGCCATTTCGACCTGGGCGGAATGCAGCAATGTGAACGATCGTGCGAGTGATCGATTGGCCATGCCCCTTAAATGATACCGCGAACGCGCATGCGTTCTTGATTTAGCTATTTTAGTTAGGCACATCTTGCTGTTAGGCGCACTTTGTTATTAAGCGTAGGTTTTCTTCCTGTGGAGATATAAGCGCATGCGCTTAATAGCGGGAAAATACGGTATGTTCTATTATTCCTTAGGGTGTACATTAAGTATTAGCTATTTATATAATATTATGCTATTTTGTACATCCATGCATTAATGCTAAGAAAAAGTTACACATAGTATGACGTTACGGAACGTGCAATGTTCGAACAGAACTGAAATCTGCTGTACCTGAGATCAAAATTCCATACATTTGTTTAGAAGCTGCTACATTGACTCCTTGAAATGGGGTACATGGGTGCTTGCCTGGGACACTACGGTATTCAAGTTGTAGACATTAGCTACTAGCATACGGAGTGGACCTTAGTTTACGGTACTGGGAACTGAACTAGTCCACACACGGGCCAACCAGAACACGAGGTGTTACTGCATGTATAAAAGTAGGCTAGCAAATACCATGGCTAAGCAGTGATGGAGAGAGGGCTTACCTTAAGTCTAACGAGCTCCCATCTCGCTCGCTGCTTAGTGACCATAATGTTGGGGTTGAGCCAACTTTACGATCTATCACAGATGAAAGGCTACACCACAGTACTACCAACACCGAAGATGGAGCATGTGTCGACATCAAGGCACAAGGATTCTGGGAAAATGATAGACAGTGCATTTTTTTTTTATGTTAGGATATTAATTTTAATCCCCTTGCACATACCTATCATTCCCTTCCTCTCATCAACCTGCCATAGAAGACACGAGCAAGAAAAGAAGAGAGCCTATGATCAGCGCATATTAAAGAGAAGTGGAACATGGATGTTTCTCCCCTCTCATCTTTTCAGTGTCTGGTGGTATGGGACCTGCTGCCAAAGTTGTGTACAAGAAGCCTAGCATCTCTGCTGCAGGCTCAACTTTTGCTCCTCGATCATGTGTATATTAAAGGGGCTAACGTTCCTTAGTACACCACCCAGCCAATCCTATACTGTCTGAAGCAGGGTGGCCTCTGCCCTATACTTTGCCATCAGCTTATTTATATACTTACCGTATATTATGCTTTATTAGAGATCTGCGCAATTTTTTTGGTTCTAATTTAAGGCGCCTTTCCGGACAACAAATTTTTAGGCGGTGCCTATTTTAATTAAAATTAATGGAACGTATCATAGTGCCACGTGCAATATCGCAATACCATCGATCGAGTCAATCTATCGAGCTAGCCATTAGATGTCAAACTAAGCTGTCTCTTACATTTATATGAGGACTTAGCTACCTACTGCTTCGATGTCTTTCTGGAGCTAGAGACAACCGTTCTGATGGCTACATAGCCTCGTACCCAGGTCCTCCTCCTCCTCAAAGGGCCTGGGTACGAGGCTAATGGCTACAGTACCAGCAACTCGAGCATGATTCAGCGATCAGAGTGAAACTTCCAAAAAGAAGTGAAACTAGAACCATATTTTTTTGTTGTTTTAGCCACTGACATATTCATTGCCACTATTAAAATAGTACCGGTGTCATAAAATTTTGGGGACCCGGGGTCCCCATTTTCATTATGATTTTGGGGACCCTTCCGTGAATTTGGGGACCCCCTGTTTAGTTCGATGTTCATTGAAGAATCGGCGGTCACCACGATTTTACTAGGGTCAGCAGAGCTCATTATTGTTAGGAGAAGTTAGTGGCTGGCTAGAAGAGTATGGCTTAGCCACTATAGTCAATGTCTAACTTGTATAAAAGTCACGATGGAAGACAGAGCGATCTTTTGGTAAAGGTCGTCAGCGAAAAGTCGGTCTACTCTTCAGACATTCAAGTTTATAATATCTGGACACAGTGTTTTATGACTGTGCCAGGGTATCTCTAAGAGTCTTCTATATAAATCTACCTGGCTTGTAACACAACTACTGCTTGTTGGCAGAGTAGCTAATAGCTAGAAACTTAGTAAAAGTGGAGTCCAATGATGGCCAGATACAGCATGTAACCACAATGCTAGTCTTGGTGCCAGACCGTACAACTATAGGTATATGGATCTTCATGACATTGCATTATTTTGTATTTCATGGCCGCATGAGTATGATCCTTTTTGCATGGGACAATCTCATTACAAGGAAGACATGAAGGATCTGGCACTGTCCCAGACTAAGAGCTTGCATGATATACTAAGTATAGTTGTACTACAAAATTAGCTAATGGATACCATGCAGGCTGAGTCGTGCTGTCTAGTCAATGTTCATGCCTACAAGTGTATTGCACTGGGGGTCCCCATTTTCATAAGAGGGTCCCCAAAATCCTATGAAAATGGGGACCCAGGGGTCCCTAAAATATTATGGAAATGGGGACCCAGGGTCCCAAATTTGGGGGGTCCCTATTTTCATATGACACCGGTCAGCATATGCTCACAGATTTGCGTTATTGGGGATGTACGTGTGTAGTAATGTTAGCACATTTTCATTACAATTGTGTTATGACGTTGTAGGCTCGGAGTGCTGCCTGTCCCCAGACACTCTGCACTAGAGCCACGTGCATGTCCCCCCGGACGTGCAGCCCTAGAGTAGAACGTCCTCTCCAGTGTTACACGGTGAAATATGTTGGGGGGGAGGGGTGGGGGCGTGAGCCAGCCCTGCAAAGCTAAGCTCCCTCCTTTTTGGAATATAAGTTAGCCTCGTACCCAGGCCCTTCAAGAGAAGGAGAAGGGCCTGGGTACGAGGCTAGAATATAAGTATACTTTTGTATTCCATTACATTATCAAACTACTCTCATAAGCACTTGCTGCGCATGAGGGTTAACTAATAATGTCAAATTCTCCTGTGGGAGCATGCCATCAGATTATTCTTTAAGCCTGAGCTTGGCCGCCCTCGCATGTACAGCAGCCTCCGCCCTTGTCAAAGGTGATCACAGCACTGAGGGGGGAAATGGGAGGAGAGACCAAGAGAGTACCTTTTTACTTATGACAAAGGAGTCCCCTGGCGCATGGCCTGGTCAAATGCAATTTCATCAAATCACCAACTTCATTTCATTATGTTTGAATAGCTGTTGACATTGACAACCAATCAGCAATTTTTGTGATCATCAATGGGCTCTTCCATTTAATGAGCATACACCCCCTATGGATGACTGCTAACGAATGTCCAGGGGGGTATTTTGAGGCTTGTCCAGGGGGGTAAAACACTGATTTTAATGAAGGAAAGGGGGGTATTTTGGTCAAATTTAATTATGTCTAGGGGTGAAACGATCACTAATTGTGGTGTCCAGGGGGGCACTTTGCTCCTTTAGGTGATTCCCCTTCCATAAATTAACACATTAATTTGTGTACAGGGGGAACAAAACTTTATTTGATTAATAATCCAGGGGGAGTAATAATGTTCTTAATTATGTCTTGGGGGAACAGTGACCTAATTAACGACTGTCTAGGGGGATGGTTGCTAGTTAATTATGTCCAGGGGTTAAATTTTCCTCACTAGTCATCCATAGGGGGTGTATGGATATTAAATGGAATAGCCCAATTCAAGTTTCTGCTTAACTAGCTACCCAATCATTTATGTCGTGAAGGCTGAAGTTTACTGACACTGTATGGGGAGATTAGGCTGTGGGGACACATGGCCCTAGAAAGGACATGTGGCTCTAGTGTCCAATGTCCCAAGGAGACACCCTACTCAAGTGTAATACGTCCCCGGGGACATAGCTACTGCCCTGGTGTAGCTACAGTGTCCTGGGGGACAACTTTAGGGGGGGGGGGTCATGTGACACGTAATCTGGCTCCAAGCGTACAATAATGGGCAAAACAAAACCTCCGAGACAACTTTAAGGGCACATGGGCACTTCTACCTTTCTCAATACTACATGACATTGTGTAGCTAAGGACTTTTCTCTTGTGTATAATATAAGATTCAAGTTTTGAAGGGATACATATCAGAGGGTACAATCGTATATACAATACAATAATGAAGTGTAGGGATGTTTCTCCTGTGTATAGGTTCTGAAATAATTGTACTTCGGAGGGCTCCGGTTCCATCAACATGTCCTCTGCATTGTCCTCAACGATGCTCTCTTACCAGCTGTTAATATTAATTATAAATTTTTTACACGCATGCGTGTTAGGCACGTGATGCCACCTTACATACTTCAGTCCTTTCAACAGCTCTCTAAAAAAGGCGGCACTGAGTACGAGTGTTTGTTGGCCGAGATCACTCCGTTGTTTCTTAGCGTCCAATCATGAGTGATGATGAGGGAAATAACGGGAGTAAGGACCTGTTGGCCCAAATAACGGGAGACCCGAGCGCCATGGCGAATCTGTCGCAGGCCTTAATTCCAACTCTCCTATCTTCCTTGGAAGATGCCCTAGCCTCGAAGGAGAAGGACAGCTCGGTTTTACCGAGTAACCCTCAACTCCAAGGTGAGCGTGATAGGCAGTCTATAAGCCGAGCAGATAAGGCAATATTTGGGATATGTAATTTTAAGTATGGTGCATATCTATAGTTGCATGATATCTGTTGCACATCAGTGTATGCCTGCATAATGCTGCATAGTGCGTGCAGGTTGTTGAATAATAACATTGTTAGCGATTCCGGGCTATTTCTAAAAGTGGTATAAAACATATCAATGATATAATGAAATGATTTGTTATCCAATTGCGAGTCTAATGGTTCTTGTTTGGTAAAAAATGGTTGAGTAGATCCCGAGATATTCACGATTTTAGTGATCAAGGTAGGGCAAAATATTCTGCCAAGTTTCTGTAGTAAAAATGGTACAACTCTCAAAAACTTTCATCCTAGTTTTTAGGCCATATCTCAGCAACACAGTGGAATTAAGAGATGATTCTTGCGCCAAAATGTTCCGCTGAACATGGCGATTACAGCCACGCCCACAATGGCTTGCAATAACAATAATTGTAATTTTCGATATCTGGGTACTAGTATTTCACCTCCTATAGTTTTGTATTGGAAGTTTTTCTTGCAGGTACTAGCAATGCTTCAAATAATACACTGTTGGTGGTTCTTTGTACTATTTGGCACGAGAAAGTGAATGGTAACTGTTTCCACATGAAAGGAATAAATCGTAAACCACAACGTAATATTTAAAGATTTTAAAGTGGAATTTCCGGTAGAACCATTGCTCCATTCTCCGGGAAACATAAATTTTTGGAATCTTTTATCTTTTCTGATTCTGAAACACTATTTAAGTATAAAATTTGGTTGGAGTGAGTGCCTGCAAGAAATCGTTTTATTATGCCACTTTTCTGTACCATTTTCCCCTATACAAATGCACGTGTAAAATTTTGCCGATTTTACAAACTTCCGGAATGACTAACATTGTTACAGTCACTGCTTGACTACTATTATAGGTACATAGCTATTATGACATTGTATAATAATTGCGCCTTTTCACTGTTGCACCCGTGTACATTGTCAAGTATTTTAACTCAGCATGCAGTTAACAATACCAGCATACTATAATATACAACAGATGCAGTATTTCTTATTGTACTAGTACAAAACTTTTACTGTGTATCGCGTACACTGTTGCACCGTTGCACGATAATAATAATTATTATTATTATTATTGTGAGCTATAATAATATTATTATAGAAGATTATTACGTACTATAATAATATGATGCTTCCGGCATGCATGCATGAATGCAGCACAATTTGCACAAAAAATTGATGTCTATTAATTAACTTTTATTATATTAGGTGGAGTGGTATAATTTATTAATATATATACAGTTTCACTGTTGCACCGTTGCACTGTTGCACAACAGGTATATTATTACTATTAGCTATAATAATGTATGCATATACAGTTTCACTGTTGCACCGTTGCACTGTTGCACTACAGGTATTATACTATTAGATAATAATAATAATATACGTATATGTACAGTTTCACTGTTGCACCGTTGCACTACAGGTACTAGCTATTAGCTATAATAATGTATAATAATTATGTACGTATACAGTTTCACTGTTGCACCGTTGCACTGCTGCACTACAGGTATTATACTATTAGATAATAATAATAATATACGTATGTGTACAGTTTCACTGTTGCACCGTTGCACTGTTGCACTACAGGTACTAGCTATTAGCTATAATAATGTATAATTATGTACGTATACAGTTTCACTGTTGCACCGTTGCACTGCTGCACTACAGGTATTATACTATTAGATAATAATAATATACGTATGTGTACAGTTTCACTGTTGCACCGTTGCACTGTTGCACTACAGGTACTAGCTATTAGCTATAATAATGTATAATTATGTACGTATACAGTTTCACTGTTGCACCGTTGCACTGCTGCACTACAGGTATTATACTATTAGATAATAATAATATACGTATGTGTACAGTTTCACTGTTGCACCGTTGCACTGTTGCACAACAGGTATTAGCTATGTACAGTTTCACTGGGTATTATCTTACTATAAAATTATTATTATTATTATTATACATTATTGTACATGCATGCATGTATTTTCAGTCACTGTTGGACCATTGTGCATGCATACACAATAAAAATTTAATAATTATTGATTTATCTATCCATTGCATAACATTATACACAAAATTTAATAATATCAATACAACACTCACTGCCTCACAGCTCCTTTTGTACTACTGTAATTACAATAATTAATTTTATTATTACAACATAATAATATTATGTAATCATATCAAGTTCAATTCTCGTAACGAGAGATAAAAGTACTACAAAAGGTATCAGCAATTATAATATGGTCCATTTTCAGACGGCCCAATTATAACTTGTACATTTGGGATGGGAATGAGGTTGAATGCCTAAACCAACTAGAACTCTGCTGAGCACATATAATATACCCAATGGCAGATCTAGCTTAGTTTCCAACTATGGGCTCTATGCAATCTCCCCCCCCCTCCTCCCCCAAAAGTACTACATGGGATTCCGCAAAACAATTGGCCAATTAAGGCTTCATAAATTGACGACACCCCTTGTGGGCAAAGGATGCCATTGCCCAGTAGCTTGTGTGTAAATGAGGGATTTTTTTTTTTTTAGAAAGTAGGCATGTTGAGCCTCCTTTTGTTCATGGATGTCACTTTTGGAGTGTATTAAGTAAGAAATTCGGGTTTATGCAGCGAAATTACTCGAAACCCCACGATATGTCACTGACCTTGCTCGCTTTTTACACAGGAGGCAATGGGCTTATCGAACTCTTGCCCACAAAGGGTGTGGTCAATGTGGGCGTGGTACCACCGTGCTAATTGACACTTCACAGAGTGAACAAGACTGTTAATTGGCCAATCGTTTTGTGGAATACCTCTATTATACACACACTATGATTGCTTATCATTATCAGGCTAAATAAAAACCCCTTAGGTACACTAAGGCATGGGAGTAGCTACAATTTCGCGTATATCGGCCGTTTCCGCTCATTAATATCATTTGCATCTAATTTGCATATCATTAACGAGCATGCACGCGCTCGCTCAGCGGTGAGGCAGCTAGCAGCCAAGAAGCTACTTATCGATTTCCGGAACAGAAGACGATAGTTTATGGCTGTAAAAAACAACTCATCAGAACGTTAGATACCTCTGCTTCATAGATTTATCTGGGAGAAGTGGATCTGATTGCTTGTAGGTGAGCGGTAACAAGAAATACATGAACTAGCAGTGGATTTTGGTGTTTGTTGAGTACACAAGTCGACACCTCGCTCAAGAACAAACCTTTTATCCATCCTCCTAGATAGTTTGAGATACTCTAGCATCTATTTAACTACCATACCAGGGGCGGATCCAGGATTTGAAGGAGGGGGGAGCACAATGAAGACGCGCGCAAAGCGCGCGCGCCAAATTTTAGGCCACACCCCCAAAATCGATAAACCACGCCTCCTATTTGCCGCGATCGCCAGCTTTCTGGCAGTAAAATGCTCCGTTTCGACGATGTTTTGAACTTCTGAGCAGAGCTTGGTATGTTTTATGAAAGAATAAGTAGTGTACACTATAAAAGGTTGAAATTTACAGATCAATTGTGTTGAATGGGAAGCTCATAGCTGAAGGGGGGGGGGGGGAATTGGCCCCCTATTCCCTCCCCCTGGATCCGCCCCTGCATACGAAGTTAGGAGAGAAACTAAGGTCATCTTCTGTTCCGGAATTCGCGATTTTTGTTTGTAAATATCGTGTGCCGTTTTTGGTTGCCACGCCCACAGGACTGGTTGCTATGGTAACCAATTTGGTCCTAAATTAGATTAAGGTACCAACAATAAAAAAACCAAGTCTGATATACATATCTTAAAGGCTTTTCCAGATACAGTAAGTTTTGTATCACCATATTTTTGACACAAAATTGCATGTCCCATGCCTTAATGCGCCTGAGGGCCCTCTTGCTACAAAACAAGAAAACTATACTGCTATGGCTCACCTTAAAATGCTCTAGGAGAAAATTTGTCCAATACCGTAGAAACTGGTTGTTAAGCGCTGCTCGCTGTTAAGCGCATACTTTTTATTATAAGCGCATAGTTTTGTGCGAGCTTTACCGCTCTTTGTTAGGCGCATATGCCCAGCAAGCCATCTGAACGACGAGTGATCGGTTACATGAGCCCAGAAAGAAGGCTAGAAGTAGACTGGAGAAGAAGACGTCAAGAATTACGTTCTCCGGTCGCTTCTTGGCCACCGTTGTAGGTCTTTCTACCCTCGACACATTCTTTACGCACGCCCCACCTACCGCGTTTTAGCCCTTTTAATTAAGCGCATGCTTCCTGTTAAGCGCATACTTTTTGTTAAGCGCATATTTTCTTGCTGCCGCGTGTTATAAGCGCATGCGCTTAACAACCAGTTTCTACGGTATATTATTGTCATTATAGTGGTGATAAACCAATTTCTTTATCACCTTGCACATGTGTGTGGGGTACATAATAATTGAACAACCTTTGGCACTACAACAATCATTCTGTATGAGTGTATTATAATTATGCATACCTCATTTTATACATCAATAACAAGGTATCATAGCTGGATTCTTTATGGTATCGTCAAAAGTGTTTATTGTGTGGCTTCGACTTCCTTGAAGAGCCATTTGATGGCCATGTGTATAGCGGACACCTTCCAGTTGCTTCCCAGAGACTTCTAGATGAAAAAAAAGAAACACCAACAAGAAGAGTGTGCATGCTTAAGTTTTGTGCACTCTTGTAGGTGATTTAAATATGCAGTTAGTGTGAGCAGAGGACTCACTCCGGTCCCTCCATGTCATTGGCTTTGGATTCATTGGTAGCATGCAATACCCTCTCCATGTCTGATGTCTATAAATTGCAATAGTGCTATAGCTAGCTACATGCATATTCTTTCTTCCTCTTACTAAGTCTTACAATAATTAGGCATAGGAACCAGGGGGTGGATATTGATGGAGTGCCCACACAGGCAGAACAGTACACCTGGTGTTTTCCTCAAGCAAATTTTAAGCCATGATAGAGGGGTATGGTTTGGGAGGAGCCTGTATCCACATAAAAGCCTTTTCATCCCCACATTAAAGATAAATCAGTACTGAAGGCTTGCAAGGCCAGCATGCCTTGGCATACTTATACCAGGAGAATACTGAGTACCTAGTCATGTTGATGATACGTAAATATTATTTCAACTTTAATAGCTATAGTCGGTTGTGATTGACTTACTGTTCGTCGATCTTTTCATGGCTACAACCCCCTTGAAAAAATTCTTGCCATGGCGACCTAATGGGTATCAGTAATGCCCATATGATGCATAGGCATGGTTGGGCGTGGTCTACATAACCATGCTCTACATGGACTGACAATAGTTATAATAATATGTACTATTTAAAATTATAACAGGTGGAGAACAAATTGACGAGGAAGTATGTCCAGGATGTCATAAGAGGTTTGAAGTTTGAGAAGAGAAGCACTGGATTGGATGTGAGTATTGTATCCATTGGTGGCATTATATTTGTGCAGAATTTAAACGCTGTCCATCAACCAAACTGAAATGGGCCTGTAATGTCTGTAATACCTGACTTGGGAATTTAAATTCAGCCACAGTAGCAGTAGCTATTAAGTCTATGCTGTCATATTTTAGCTCCTCATAATTCACCAAGTTAAATAATCATATGTGATCAATCATAATATTAATGTCTACTGATCAATGTATGCTTGAAATAGCTCAATATTCAGTTACCCTAACTTCAAGAATAGGACAACTGGAAACTGATAATACTTGCATGGGGATGGCCCGGGTGGGACACCATCATCTCCTCGTACATAATACAATCATGGTCCATATGGCACAGTGCATGTGCATGCATGCAGCTGGGTCCCATGACCTAGATGGAGAGAGATTATACATTGAAACTGAAATCAGAATTTTCACTAATCAACTTTAGATTCGTTGAAAAGGTGGGCCTTGGGTGTGCGTTTAATGGAATAGCCGCTGGACTTGGCCAACTGTCAGGGCAAAGCAATTGGCAATCACTGGCATGCAGTTCAAATTCTTGGTTTCAGTACTTGAATAGTTATAAAAGGAGTAGGTCTTTTTAATAATGTTAATTTATGGTAGTCAGTGAAGTTCAATTGTTCAAGCAGACCTCTCAACTCTCACGATTTCGTCGCGTGACACACGATTTTAAGCTATCTCTCACGATCACCCTGTCCATTCACACAACTTTTCGGTAGCTCAGGGCCTATAATATTCCATATTTTGCTGGGTGGGGTAATTGGCTACAGTAATGCGCACGCGCATACGTGTCATCGTCCAACTCGGACAGTAGCACTGAGGCAAGGAGCTCATTCAAGGGATATATATTTAGAGTCAACAAGCCTCTCAAGGACATTTACAACTCTCTTTCTGGCTGTTGCTATTGTCATCAAGTAGCTATGGAGGCTGGTTTACTGATATCGATATGATCATGATGATGATAGTTCAGAGAATTCTTCCCAGGGCCATCACAGAGTTCACTGAGTTTGAAATATTAAGGCCACAGTGAGTGATCTGACCGTGACAGTGCAGCGGTGCAACCTCAAGCTGCTGGAGGCTTATATGTATACTGGCACAAGAATATGCCGGGGGTACTTACATGTATTATAGCTACTAGCTCTCAGGTTGTGCATATGCAACAGTGCAACGTGCAACAACTCACCGTTCACCAGCATTTTTAGTGTTAGTACCAAATGATGACACAAGTGAAGCCGAGGGAGTAGAATGATGAGCCCTCAGCAAATGCAAGGTTTGGGTTCTAATTACCCGATGGGTAACCCCGCCCAGCAAAATCAAACATACTGCATGGGTATGGGCAATGCAGCCCCACCATTCATGAGCAATGCAGCTCCACCCTTCTTGGCCAGTGCTATCAGGGGTATGCAGCCCCTCCCCCTCTCATGGGTAATTATTACCAGGGCAATGCAGCCCCAGGGTATGGTAACACAGGCAATGCAGCCAACTGGCCTATGAACAGTGCGGGCCAACCATGCACCAGTGAATCAGCTTCAACCTCAAGCAGGGGAACGAAACGCTCGCGTACGGAGCAGCCGCCACCGTCAGACTGGAGTGTGGGGGAAGAGGAAGATGAGATAGATCCCTATCTCTCAGAGAGTGAGCGCCAGGACTTGCTCAGTGATTCCTCTGAATCTGAGTCGGAAGATGAAGAACCCCCCCCCCCCCCCCCCCCCCCCCCAGAAGAAGGCCAAGTTTGTACCGAGTGAGGATACTGTCAAGCTTCTAAAGTCCTTAGTCAACAAGCCATTGAAGAATGATAAACGAAAGGCCAAGGCTAACAAATTTCCGTTGCCATCCTGTGATCCAGCTCATCCACCGAAATTGGATGAGTCAGTCACCTGCCTGATCCCTAAGTCAGCTAAGTCAAACGACAGGTTTCTGAGCAAGCTGCAGCAGTTTTGCATGGATGGAATGGGACCCTTGATTTTCCTGTATGAGCAGCTCCACAAGAATGAACCTCTGGATTCTGACACGCTTAAGGCAGCAGTCAAGTGTAGCTTGTCCTTAATGGCCAACGCTTCGGCTCACTTCTCTACAGAGAGAAGGAAATGCATTATGAAGCATTTAAACAACGATTTAAAGCCCTTGGCTGAAGGTCAGTTCCCAGATAGAGGCCCATACTTATTTGGGGAAGGATTTGGAGCCCGAGCAAAAGCAACAGCGGATAGCATTAAGGCTTTGAAAGGTGTTCAAGCGCAAAAGCGTTTTTCCGGAAGCGGCGACTCAAAGTTCAAGCCCCAGAGTCGCCGCCAACAATGGGGCGTTTCCTCCCCAAGCTTCCAAAAGTCTGTATTCAAGCGGCTGGGAGCACCTCCTACACGGAACCAGAGCTACCAGTTCAGGAAAAATCTCAAAAAGCAGCCAAAACCCAATCAGTAACTACCTCTACCTCCACTCCCTCTTGGATGACATCTGTGTGCAAACCACCCACATTATGCCTCCCTCCCAGTCTTCCCATCCTCCAGGAATTGGACTTACCTACACCTCAACCAGTCACCAGCCTGGCGGGAAGAACAGCTCTACACGTCCCAGCGTGGGAGAAAATAACTTCCAACCAGTGGACACTGCAGGCGATAAAGGGGTACAAGTTGGACTTCAAGGACCAACCCCAGCAATCGCACAGGCCTCAGACAGTGGAAACTCGCCATCAGACGAAGTTAATATCGGAGGAGGTGCAGAAACTATTAGAGAAAGGTGCAATCCAGGAGGTGAGCGAGGACGAGGGGGGCTTCTATTCAAGGTTGTTTCTAGTCCCCAAGAAGGATGGCCAGATGCGGCCTGTGATAAACCTCCGACCCTTGAACCAATTCTTGGTTCACAACCATTTCAAAATGGAGGGTATGCATGTGGTGAGAGATCTCTTACAGAAGAACGATTGGATGACAAGAATCGATCTCAAAGATGCTTATTTCTCGATCCCCATCAACCCGACACATTGGAAGTATCTGCGGTTCAAATGGCTGGCAAGGACATATCAGTTCACATGCCTTCCCTTCGGACTTGCTTCAGCGCCGAGAGTCTTCACGAAGATTCTTCGTCCAGTCGTGGGGTTCCTCCGCAGCAAAGGGATACGATGTGTCATCTACCTGGACGACATTCTCCTTCTAGAGCAGGACAAGACCAGGCTCATAGAACACACTGCAACGACTGTGTCGCTACTGGAAGCCTTGGGGTTTCTAGTGAATTACCCCAAGTCAGCCCTAGAACCAGCTCAGAAGCTGATCTTCCTGGGCTTCACAATCGATTCAGTAATGAAGGAGCTGAGCCTCCCGCAGGAAAAAATGGAGGTGATTGTAAAGGAAGCCAAAGCAATCCTAGAGCTTCAGAAGATTTCAGCTCGATCTCTCGCTCAGCTGATCAGGAAGATGTCGGCAGCTTTACTGGCGATTCAGCCTGCCCCTCTTCACTACCGGAGCTTACAAAATCTCAAACACATAGCATTGAAGAAGAAAGGCTACGACGGCAAGATAGGGCTATCCCTGTCAGCACGCAAAGACCTGGAATGGTGGGTTCACAATCTGTCAGAGTGGAACGGCCGAGCAATCCAGGCACCAGATCCAACTCTGGTAATAGAGACCGATGCCTCGAAGAAAGGTTGGGGAGCATTTTCTCGGGGGATAATGACAGGTGGATGCTGGAATGCTCAGGAAGCACAACTCCACATAAACTCCCTCGAAATGATGGCAGCCTTTTTTGCCATCAAAGCCTTTGCCAAGGAGTGCCAGCAAATCACAATTTTATTGCTCACAGACAACATTTCAGTGGTAGCCCATATCAACAAAATGGGCGGCACAAAATCTCAGCTTTTGACTTCCCAGGTGAAGGACCTGTGGGCATGGTGTCTTCAAAGACAAATCACAGTCACAGCTCAGCACCTACCAGGTCTGGACAATGTGACAGCGGATTATCTCTCCAGGCACTTAACCGATCGGACAGACTGGATGCTCGATCCCAGTATCTTTCAATGTCTGGAGACAATTTGGGGACCAATGCAGGTCGACCTGTTTGCAACACGATTTACCAGACAACTTCATCGTTTTTACAGTTGGAGGCCAGACCCCGAGGCGGAGGCTACCGACGCTCTGGTACAGAGTTGGTCGAATATCAAGGGATATGCACACCCTCCATGGTGTCTGATTTCACGTGTTTTGTTGAAAGTTCGGTCAGACAAGGCAACAATAGTATTAATCACTCCCTTGTGGCACACCCAAGCATGGTTTCCAACGTTGCTGGAATTACTAGTGGATTATCCAGTCCTGTTACCTCAGGTACAGCAAATAATTGCTCCCTCCCCCAACTGTGTGGGTCTAGTACAGGAGACGATACCCCAACTGGTCGCTTGGAAGGTCTCCGGCAAAGACTCCGAGCTGGAAAGATTTCAGACGGAGCTATCGACCTCATCTTCTGTTCATGGAGGGAGAAAACCAACTCAAATTACAATTCAGCATGGAGGTCTTGGGAAAGCTGGTGTATCACACAAAGTATTTGTCCCTTTTCGCCAGATATCCCAAATGTGTTAGATTTTCTAACAGAGAAATTTCAGGCTGGTCTGAAATATCGTTCTTTGAACTGTTATCGTTCAGCACTCTCGTCTGCCTTATTACCTATTGACGGTTTTCAGGTAGGACAACACCCTCTTGTCATACGGCTCATGAAAGGAGTCTTCAATAGCAGACCTCCAGAACCACGATATTCTCAAATGTGGGAGGTCAGCCTGGTTCTGGATTATATCAGAGCTCTGGGGCCAAATGAGAATCTCTCTTTGAAGCTCCTGTCGAGGAAGCTAGCAACACTTCTCGCACTTGTTTTGGCGCATCGTTCATCCGACCTCAGCCGGCTGTCTCTCCATGGAAGGAAGTACTCAGCCGAAGGGGTAGTGCTGAGATTATCTGGATTGGCTAAGCAAGCTAGACCAGGGAAAGAAAAATCTTTACAACCGGTGTTCATAGCACGTTATAGTGAGGACAAATTATTATGTCCGATTGCGTGCCTAAAGGCTTATGAAAAAGCTACAGTTTCATTCAGGAAGGAGAACCAGCAACTTTTTCTGGCTGTCATTTCTCCACACAACCCGGTTACTTCTTCCACAATTGCAAGGTGGCTAAAGCAGGCTATAACAGCAAGTGGTATCAGTGCAGAATTCACAGCCCACTCTATGAGAGGAGCTTCCTCCACAGCTGCTGCCATGAATGGAGTTACCATCTGTGAAGTGATGGAACATGCAGGCTGGTCAAGCAAGAGCACATTCTGCAAGCATTACTTTAGGCCTTCCGAACAGGCCACATTGGCAGCAGAGTTTGGGGCATCTGTACTTAAACAATCTACAAACATGCAGAGGACATGTTGATGGAACCAGAGCCCTCCGAAGTACAATCGTGGAATGGCTAAGGCTGCTTGCAGCTGAATGCTATTCCTGGTTGTACAAGGAGGGTGAAGGTGAACATGAACATGTCCTCCCCACCCTTGCCCACCCTGAGAAAGCACTCAGTAAATTTCATATTTATTATTATTATTATTATTATTATTATTATTATATTATACATCAGATTCTGAAATTAAGCAGGCCATGACATAATTTGTAAATTATTAATACTTATTATGATTCCGGTCATGGACAATGATAATTAAATCATAATTTTGTTCTTTATTGAAGCTATCAATGCTGCTATTCCCTATTATATCAATCTGTTTCAAGGACTAAAGTATGTAAGGTGGCATCACGTGCCTAACACGCATGCGTGTAAAAAATTTATAATTAATATTAACAGCTGGTAAGAGAGCATCGTTGAGGACAATGCAGAGGACATGTTGATGTTCACCTTCACCCTCCTTGTACAACCAGGAATAGCATTCAGCTGCAAGCAGCCTTAGCCATTCCACGATTGTCACAAACATTATTTTTATGCATAATTATCGCTCTTGCATGTTACAGTAATGAGGACATATGCCTGAGCTACTGGCTCAATATATGCTCATACCGTAAACTCTGGTTATTAAGTGCACATTATTTGTTAAGCGCATGTAGCATTAGATTTTATGTGAGGTCAAAGGTCTCTGTGTATGGCACAATCATATTTCGATAATGTCAGCCCAGAGTGTAATCTGTTGTTTACCTGGGGAGATTTTACGTGAGGTCGAAGTCTTTACATAAATCCTCACCTGATTATTGTGTTCTCAGATCCTATTATATGGGACGATAATGTCGATCAGCCCAGAGTGTAATCTGTTATTTACCTGGGGAGATTTACATGAGGTCAAAGTCCTTACATAAATCCTCACCTGATTGTTGTGCTCTCTAATGCTATTATATGGGAAGATTTTACGTGAGATCAATGGTCTGTGTGTACGGCAGGATCAAATTTTGATAATGTCAGCCCAGAGTGTAATCTGTTAATAATATTTATCTGGGAAGATTTTACGTAAGGTCAAAGTACTTACGTAAAATCTTCCCATATAATGGGATCCGAGAACACATTGAATAATTAGGTGAGGATTTATGTGTGAACTTTGACCTCACGTAAAATCTTCCCATGTATACAATACAACTGGGCTTTCATTACATGTGCCGTAAAATGTCCCCATGATTAGATCAAGGTGCAAGTCACATAAAATCTTCCCATGATTAACCCAAGTAACAAGTCACGTAAAATCTTCCCATGATATAATCATGGCAATTTCTATACTTTTACATAAAGAACTGTAGGACCCTGATTGTGCATGAGGTGGCTACTTTATGTCACACTGTAAACTTTTCCAGACAATTAAGAGAAGTGGTCATACAAGCTCCTATAAAAAGCCGGTCCAGTTCTGACAGTATTCTAATGTAGATGAAACTATTTTATTTGGTGGCTACGTGGAGCTAGCTGCTTTAAAAGTGAGGATGGCTGGTCATTCGAACCGAGTGCACAGAAAACTTGCTTATGACTATGGGCTCTGGACAAATTTTGAACTGCAGCTATGGGATCGCCACCTACTAGCTACCACATGCTGCAAACGCACCAGGATCTTCTACAGATGGTCGCACTAATCTTGAGCCCTACATGCAGGTTTGCAAACCACTTGTATAGCTACGTAGCTGCATGGATATCATAGCAAGAAGGCTGACATGGCATGGTATGGCATGGCAGGCTCCTAACTAGCACTGAGCTGTACAGCACAGTGCCTATGCTTAGTCTCGGTACAGGGGGAGCTGTTCTGTCAATTCTGTGGATAGGTAGCTGTTTTGGATCCTTGTCTGATCTTTCCACAGCCCATGGCACTCCAGCAACGGGAAGCCTGTGCTTTCTATTCATGGTGGCTGTTGCTAGGTAAAATCCACAGGAATGTGTGCTATATTATGTAGCGCGCTATAATATGTTATAGCACGCTACTTATAGCATGGTCTGCCGGGGTCACTAATTACTTTTGGTAGCAGTTACCATAGCAACATAATCTTTAACCCCAAATTGTGGGATGGTTAGAGGTGATAGAGGGTCATTAGTATGCTAACGGGTCAGTAGTGACTGCTACTAAAATAGTTAGATGTTGATTTCACAATTCTACTCGCGGCTTCACCACTTTGTAGAATATGCGACACCAACATCTAACTATCATATTATTATATAGCTAGTCACCTCCTCCATGTTATATCAGGCTAGCTACAAGCACGAGTGGGATAAGCGATTTACACCACGAGTGCGAAGCACAGTGGTGTAATGGCTTAATATCCCATGAATGGTCGTAGTATAACTGATTTGTACCACTGAAATGAGCTACTTTATGTTACACTGTAAACTTTTCCAGACAATTGAGAGAAGAGATCATGCAAATTAGCTAGCTCTTGCTTGCTTATTTAACCCTACAAAAACTCAGCAAGGGGCCAGGGTGATGCCAGTGCTTAGTAGTTGTGCTTAGTAGTTGTGCCTAGTAGCTGTGTTCAGTTCTACATACCAGTCTCAGTGTATATCGGAAGACGAAGCTATTTCTCTAGCTTATTCTGTGGTGACATGGAGCCAGCTGGTTTAAAAGTGATGATGGCTGGTCATTCAAAACACTAGAACCAAGTGTGCAGAAAGTTACTTTCATTGATGCTATGGGCTCTTGATCTGCAGCTATGGCCCGGATCGCTAGTTGGCTATCTACTAGGATCCTCTACAGATGGTCACACTAATCTTGAGGCCAACATGCAGGTTTGCAGACTAGCTGCATGGATATCATAGCAAATTAGGCCCACATGGCAGGCCCCTGAGTCCCTACCATGCACACAGTGCCTATGCTTGTAGTCTGGTATATTAAAAACTGTCTTGGTAGCCATTCTGCTTATTCTGTGGATTGGTGGCTGTCTTGGAGCTTTCTCTGATCTTTCATAACCCAAAAATCAGGCCTATACTTTCTAATCTGTGGCTGTAATCATTACTATTTCAATGTAGCTACTGCTTAAAATTCAATTCTGTGAAACTAATCAGCAAACTAGCTGCAGCTAGGCTAATAAAACCGCAAAGAACATGAGGTATAAGTTGTAGTTGCTGGGCAAAACCATGGACCAAGAAGGCACAGTATATATAAGTTGTAGTTGCTCAGCAACACCACAAAGCATGCACTGTATAAGTAGAGGTTAAATATTTATTCTCACCTGGTCCTAGAGCTACCACAGCCTACCAGCACTATAAGCTATTATTTTATTGCACTGGCTGTGCCTTTGATCTCTATGGCTTCAGTGGTACAAGCTTGGTTTATACAACTGGCGGTGCCTTTGATCTGTATGGCTTCCATAGTACAAATACTCTTGTCACAGCTAGCTACATACATGCAGTAACTCATGCACATGTATAACATGGTTCACTATAGCTGTATGCCTGCTA
This sequence comes from Cliona cf. orientalis, assembly GCA_963930775.1. NCBI lineage: Eukaryota > Metazoa > Porifera > Demospongiae > Clionaida > Clionaidae > Cliona > Cliona cf. orientalis. The sequence goes on from OZ005703.1 coordinate 4,633,638, forward strand.
AATATCAGGAGTAACTACGTATATGCCCTACACCTGAACAGGATTCTGTTAGCTGATCTCTCTTCAGAGCCAGTTAGTGCATAATCTAGGCGTAGGGGAAAGGTACCTGGCATTCAGTGGGGTGAAGTCGATAGGCATGGCTAATAAACACCTTATTTGTTATGTTCATGCATGGGCCTTGCTAATTGATTCAAAGCATAATGAAGCCACTTTTTCAATGGATTTGCTGTGTTTGTAAGTTACTCAGATGCCTAGATCTCCAGATCTAGCGATTTTTATGCTGTCAAACAGACAGACAAGCAGGCAGATGATTGCTTTAGCTTATACCCCTCAGTGGCGCATGCGCATGGGATAATCACAGTTTTGATCAACTGAACCTCGAATGCGTGCTTTCTCTCAGACGACCCTTACCGGCAGCATAGATGATATACCGGTAGTACGCCCGTACTATACCGGGAGGGTTCGTAAAGATCGTCAAAAGGCGCACTCTGTGGCTACAGCAACGCGCATGGATCCGGAGTATCGGTATGTGCTCATAGTTTCATCTACGACTTGTTGAGCTTATTTTCCTCTGAGCAACTAGACTAAGGCGAGTCCTAAGAGCTTTCTGAGCAAGGGAGTCTCATTAGGTGTGGATCAATTGCAACGCCATGCACACACATACACCTCATGCATGGCATCCTTGCCATCACTACGTAATAATATTATTATTATGACAGGTAAACATAATAATTGAAGTAGCTATATATACAACCCAACAATTTTGCGGTGACACACATATAATAATAATTATACTACAATGTATTTTAGCTAGCTAGCTGGTTCCAGAGGTGCAATTGTTTAATAGCACTATAGTGCTGACAACATCATTGTTTATGTATTTACGGTAAACACAAATATTGTTGAATTCTCTCCAGTGCAATGCAGGTATATTCCTGATGCTGACCTTCAATAATACTTGTGCAACAAATACTGTGCCTTCTCAATGGCATCTGTTACATTTGATGCCACTAGTACGTTGTCAACCCTTGGTGTCCACGTATTATGGAAGCTTGTCACCTTTTTGTATGTATTATCGAGTATTACATTTGGTTTGTCCATTAGTACGGAAAGAATGTGGGCATGGAGCCGATCAGAAATAATAATTTTACCTCGAGACAGAAACTTAACTCCAGTCATTAATCGCTTGTAAGATGTTTCCTTGATATTCTGTCCTTTAGGCGTTCTTGTGTCCACCCAATCTTCAACAACAATTGTCAGGTTTCTAGGAAATGTGGGCAGTTCTGAATAAAGAGATTCCTTGTCCTTTCTTTTCAACCATACAACATCATGAGTTGGTATAGTTGTGGGTTGTATCATTCCTATCTGTATTGCTGCATCTGGACAGAGAACAGCATTATTGTACCTGAAGATTCCTGAATTGACAATAATTTCATAAGACTGGTGATCACGAAACAGATATGTCACATTTGGATGCATGTTCATAATATCAGCATGTGTTTCCATCTGTTGCTTATCGTCAAATTTAACACTTTGTGGAAAAACTAATACTTCTCTGTCAGGGAATGCTTGAATCAGCTTTTCACGTAGAGCACATCCAGATATCCAATTGCAAAAGTTCCCTCCTCCTGATGCTAGCACCACAACTGGTTCTGATACATTATTAACCACTTCTTTTGCTTCCTCAAACTTGCCACAGTTGATGTCCGAGCAGGCATAAATAACTTCGATCCCTAGCTTATCGAGGGCCTCAAATTCACCAACAGATATTGCTGAATCACCTAAGTTGTCATGATCAGCAAGTCCAACCAGGATAGCCTTCCTGTAGTGACCTATCAGTTCTTTGTAGATCTGCAGCTGAATTTTCTGAGCTTCATGAACTGTGATGGAAGCATTGAGCATTGACTGCATGGTACTGTCTGTGTTATTTGGGTATTCAATCAGTTGTGATTGTCTAGTATTCTGTGATACTGTAGTAGTAACTGCAACTGTCTTTGCATTGTTTGCAGTCAATCCCAAATTGGTTAGTAGCAGTGATATGACTGCAAGTATCACAGTAATCATAATACAACGAGATTGACGCAGAGAAGTGCTGATTATTATTTCTCTTATTTGCAAATCAGAAGCCTCCTGAGCAGCAGCCTGAGAATTTTTGATGTACAAAAATAGGCCAAGACAACACACCACAACAAAGAAAGGTGACAGAAAATACTGCTGGCCAAATAGATAGAGCAAAACAATCACCAGCACACGCTTTGCCACATTAGCGAGTGCGTGTCCAATGACAGTTACATATTGAAGGATAACGCAGGTGGATGTGTAGGTGTAGGCCACATGACAGAGGGCAGATCCACCTAGTATCGCTAAGGTCACCATATTCCACTGAAGGATGGTTGTTGATGTACATGCGATTATGCAAAGAGGCAAGAGTGTAATTGCCCCTATAAGTGAAACTTTACCCATTGTTGCTGCCTCAAAAATGACACTACTTCCAAGAAGATATTTTATGGTGACGTTTCTTGCTGCATACAGTAGGGTTGAAAGCAGTGCAAATTGTATTCCTTGCCAGGCTGTGTCAGCGAGGAAAGTGCTATGCGGGTTCAAAGATACTCCAACAGCACCAATTAGCACCAACACAAGGGAGAGTAGTTTGGGCTTAGAGATCGTGACTCCTACAATGAGCCAGGCTATCCCTGCAGTAACCATAGGTTCCATGACTTTGATGAGGTGTGTAGACGCAGCTGGAATCAGTGCCATGCTGTAGTTAGTCATCAGTGTACCAAACATGTGTGGAATGGCAACCATGAACATCACACCAAGCGAGAGCTGTTTAACCTTCTTTGTGTCATGTTTTGGTACTTTGACTAATGCCAACATGCCACAGCTCACGAGTTGCACACCAGTCACAAGTATAGCTGCCCAAGTCAACAAACTTGAAACTGTAGCATCTTCATTGCCATGGAGTCTTGAGATGGACTGAAAATAGTATTTTGCTAACTTGTGAGCTAAAAAAGAGAAACCCACCCATGCAATGAAGAACACAGTAAACATCTTAGCTACTATAACTCAAAATACAGCCCTGGTTATGCAGTTTCAAAATTACTGTTGATCGATAGTATTCTTCCAGTTGCTGGGTTCAGCTGAAAGTTGTCTCCCGTATTTCATTCAATGATATCAACTTGATCAATTAAGTCTAGCTACGACTGTGCAAAGGCTGCAATAGATACTTGAGGTATGACTATACATTAAAACTGAGTAGCTACCTTAGGTTTAACTAGCCATTAAGAATAATTTATCCTCCTCTGCATGTATTCATGCACTCTGCTTACTGAAACATAATTAGTGAGTCTCCAATGAACTTAATTTGTTATGTCAAAATGAAATTGAGATTATTGGCTGTTTATTTTTTAAAGTCTAGCTAGCTAGCTATAGCTACTATGGAATGTATGAATCTTTGCTGTATAAGTCATCACATGGTACAATTAGTTCAGGTTACAAGTTGTATTCTTAAGGGTGCTTCACCTAACAACACATTATATTATGCAGGAATGCACTATCATGTTGCCATAGTGGGCTAACCCAAAACTAAATGTGGGGAATTGTCTAAAAAGCCCATAAATGTATTAAAAACCATACATTGTACTCTACAGTAACTAAGTTACTGAAATTTTCAGAAATATGAATTTTCTGCAGCTCATAAGACACATTAATTTTTAAACATAATATTATTTTCAAGATTTGGGAGGCTAATTCAATATTTGTGGGTTAGCCCACTATGGTTCTCAGCCCTTCATGCAATTATTATGAGCCAAAAAATGATAAACTAGTTTCATTGACTAGCTAGGTGTTTCAAGGTCATGAAGTAGCCTTACTTTTCATGTCTGAAAATGGTGGCCATTTTGGTTGATCTACCTTTCAGAACAAGTCAAAAACGCCTAGATGGACTTGTTTTACTACAAGGCAAATGATGAACGTGAGTTTTAAGTGAGTTAGGTGTCTGAAAATGTTTTATATCAAGGTTTGTATGGACATCTGGGTGGTATACTGTGAGTTTGGGTGCTTTGTGCCCTCTTTGTAGTCTCAGCAGCCATCATAGTGGATCTGGTCATCACTGGCTAATTATTACCCCGCGTGCGCGCATGCGCAGCAAGGGGGGGGGGGTAAAGCAATCGGTGTCGTCTGTCGTCTCAGCTCTGTCAGCATAAAAATCAGAAAATCTCAACATATAAGCAAAAGTAGGGCCAATAAATGGGATAAAATGGTGTAAGACCGCGAAAAAATACCTCCTGGCTCATTCTTAATCCTAGGCAATACCCAGAGAAGCTACAAATCGTGCGAGTATGTCGGACACGCCTACATCGGACACGCCCACCTAGTACCTCATGAAGTCTATTGCGCATGCTCGAGCTGCTCAACTATTTCTAGGGAGTCTAGCACAACATTAATATCATATGTGATCATGAGAAGGGAATGAAAAAGCTCATGAGTAGCAAGAGATCCAAGAAAGCTAGAAATTGTGCGAGAGTATGTCGGACACGCCTACCTAGTACCTTATGAAGTCTATTGTGCTGCTCTGGGAGTCTACTGTGCATGCTCAAGCTTCAGAACAGCATACGTCTAGCACAAAATTAATGTCATTTGTGGTCATGGATCTCAGAAGGGAACAAAAAAGCCATGAGTAGCAAGAGACTAAACATCAAAGAACAGAGGTCTCTGAGAAAAGGCATGGCCATGGGCGATATTGCCATGGCACGCGGGGTATGTGCTCTATGAGCTCTAGTTGATTTTGTGATGTTCTCTGACACTCATTTACAGGTATTCTTCATTCTGAGGAATTATGGGCTAAAAATCACTTTCTGGGACATGCGTCTGAATTGAGGACAATCTGCAGGCAGATCTCTTCATCAAACCAAGTGTCAGATGAACTGCAGTGGAGTAGTATTAACACAGCAGTTTGATGGTAAGTGCTGTAGCTAGTAATCACATTTTCTCAAATATGCAGTGAGAAAACTACTATTCTTGTTGCCTTTAAAATTCTAGAGATTCACTCCTGCACACATTAAATACGTACCTCTCAGTCTGTGGATCAAACATGGTCATTCTTTGCAGGACTGCAAGGTGTATGTTGATCTGTTTATCTTTGCCTAGCATGCATGTAGCTACACTGTGTAAATGTGTATGTACACATGTAGTTTCATGCGCATAATACATGCATTGTGCATCTTTATTATGACATTGTGGTATGCATGTGTACTATAGGTGTGTGTTGTAGCATGCCACAGTGGCTCCGTGCTGGAATGGCCATAGGGAGGCGCTGCAACATCGGCGCAAAATGCGCGCAACAATGGTTCATGTATACTAATATGTATACGCGGTATGGATGGGAGGGGCTGGGGGGTTTGGGGATGGGTTGCCAATGGATAGCAGGGTTAGTCTCTAGGGTTTGTCTATGGATGGGAGAGGCTGGGGAGTTGGGGATGGGTTGCCAGTGGTTAGCAGGGTTAGTGTCTAGGGTTTGTCTATGACGGGGGGGGGGGGTGGGGGGGGTGGGGGGGTGGTATGGAAATAATGATTGGCAGCAGTGACAACAGCGGCGGTGTAGTGGTTGGGGCTCTTGTGTGTGGAACAGAATGTAGCGGGTTCAAATTTCGCTTTATGCTTTGATTTTTTTTTTTTTTACTTGTCGAAATTTTTCTAAGTTCTCGCGAGCCATTCCAGCATGGAGCCAATATAGCACGCTGCATGTGTGCTTGTGTTCTTGTAGCTGTAGAGTACTAGTATGCCTGAGTGTGTGTGGTGCACCGGTGGGAAAGGAGGGTTAAATATGCATTTGCTTAAAACTAACAAAAATCCCTAGAGTTACTCTAGGGAAGGATTTAAGCAACCATCACCTCGAGTCACTCTAGGGATTGAATTAAGCAAAACACACCTAGAGTTACTCTAGGGGAGGTTTTAAGCAACCAGCTCTTTGCTTAAAACGCTGGTAATAATAATACACACATGTCTATAATATTATACCTCAGGGCCGTTTAACGCAAAGTGATACAACGATCGAAAATCGCACAAACGACGCCATCGCAACAAACCACGCCCCTTCACTAAACAACGCTGGTCTCAATTGCGCACTAGATGACAAAACCGTGGGTAAATTTGGAGGGAAAGAGCTAATGAAGCTGCAGGCAGTTGCTGGTCTACTTCTATACTAGTGCTTTTCAGCACTACTAATAGTCCAAGTCACACTCATTGGATGGTATGAACATCAACAATCGCAAGGAGATCAAGATCCGGGTGCATCCTGGAATCGCAGTTGTAAGTTGCCTCGACTTGATCCACACGCTCCCAGTGCCTAATTTAAACGGTTATTACGTAGTCATAGTCTCAACTATTAACTATTAATATCACACGTTTTCTCATAAACTTAATGTTGTATATCAGTTTTAATTAAATATCATAATTAGCTTTGTGCTATCTGTACATTCTTTGCTATCAAGAAGCAAGAAATATTAATTATGGAGCATGAATCATACAGCAATCAAGCTATTATCGGACTAATTAAGTGACCTACTACAGTTGACTTTTCAACCCATGCATGGTACCAGTTACAATTCATATAGTGAAGTGGGTGTTTGCGTGTATAGCATGGCGGTTGCCCCTGAATGTAAGATTTCAGTCTTAGTTGTGGACGGAGTACTTGGAGCCCTTCACAGGCTTGGTTTCCCTTTGCCAGCTCTTGCATCTATGCAAGAGGCAGGAGTCCTTCTAACTGAGGCATCTTGGAACATCAGGAAGTCAACTGCTGGACTATCCCTCACTCTCTTCTGGCCCAGCAATCCTGCCAAGCCTGAGTCAGCTGTGGCCCCATCTAGTAATAGTATTGGTAAAGTAAGTAAATCTAAGAAGAGAAGGATGAGAAGACTGAAGCGCAAGGGAAAGCCTGAGAGTATGAATGATGAAGTAACTGAAGTTGGCTCTGAAATCCTGCCACCACAACCTACTGCTGTTACTGAGGCTTGTCAACCTCCCAGTTCACCACCTCATTCTGAGTCTAATGGAAAGAATCTGGCTGCCCACAAGGATGATGATCATTTTGATGATATCTCTGTATGCCATGAGTGCCCTAAAAGCGTCATTTCTGAGTCACAGCTGAGTCCATCTGTTATTGATCCTCCAGTCTTCTACTATGAGTCAAATAATACTCCTGGTGTTTGTGTTGAGCGTGGTGATGGCTCATTTAGTTGGTCACCTGTGAAGATCAGTAGGAGTGCAGTGAAAGTCGGTGATGTTGAATGCAGTGATGTTGATATTGATGAATGTCTCTCTTTGTCTTACCATCCAAGGGAAGGAGTACCAGGTTTTGAGATTGAGACTCAGGAAGATGCATTCTGGGCTCCCATTGCACATAGGACGCGCAAGCGTCTCAAGTTAAAGTCTACATGTGGATCGTTGTCAAAAACTTCTTAGTAATTTAATTAATCATACGTCTACAGTACTATTATTGCACCTTTTGGTGGTGTGTGAAACAAATAATAATAATAATAATAATAATAATATGTCCCATGTACTTGATGACAATACTGACTCTCTTTAGTGCTCTTGTTGAGATAATTTTAAGAATTCTCATAACGTTTACATATGGAGAGATTGTGACGATCTTTACCAGAAAAATGCGCGTTTTTCAAAATTGAAATCATTTTTTCCACGCGTTGTATTAGATTAAGTACATTATTCAACATTAAATTTTGTCCAATGCAGTATAATATTATATAAAGGCCACCATAATATTATTAACACCAGACCACCAATGAGAGCAGGTTGGTGAAATTGTTTTAAAATATTCAGCTCTACAGTAGCTAGTACAAGATTGTTGCATAGTATACCGTATAGCGGGAAACTTTCGAGGGAGAAAACTTTCACGAATTTCGCGATTTTTCAGCCATCCGCGAAAGTTTTCTCCATGAAATTCTAGGTATGCCACACCCATTATGCGACCAGTTTTAGTATTCCGCGAAAGTTTTCTCCGTGAAATGCTCCTTTCCTACCGATCCGCGAAAGTTTTCTCCCTCGAAATTTTCCCGCTATACGGTACCTTATCCATTTTGTTTCAAATTTGGGTTGATCTTCATCTTCATACCCCTATAAGACTTGTAGCTATTAAACTTGGATAAAGTTTTCGAGTTAAGCTTGAGCAAATGCAATATGTAAACATGACAATTACAGCAGTTGACAAATGAATGTAGCTACTCAACATTACCCCAACAATAGCACTAAGGAGATCTAGAGTACCATCATCAAGTACATGGGACAAACAAGGGGCTGATCCAGGATTCTTTGAAGCGGGGGAGGTGGCTGGGGCAAATGACAACAGTTAGCTAGGCCAAGTGATCTTTGCTCTTGTTGTCAATGGTCTAAGCAAGCAGTTTGTCTCACTCTGAGGTATCAAGCCTCTGATTTTGCTAGGAATATCTGGGGACGAGGCTAAGGAATATTATTATAATAATATTATTATACTCGTTCATCCTTGAAGTATCAATTTTAATCTAATAAATAAATAGTTACTTGCATGTCACGGACATAATTATGTTAAATTTTGTAGCTACATGTAACAGTATAATAACATTCTTTCAAAATGAATTGTAACAATAATGTCCTATCCAGGAGCATGACAGTCGAGTCCAACTAACATCGGTAACATGTTTGTCATTTTAAATACTGACTCTATTATTATTATAGCTACACAGTTGTGATTAGAAATCGTATTATGGTAATACGTACTAGCTGACCCATGAATCATGGTGAGATTCTTGTATTCAGGCATGCAAGTGCTGGATTCTGGGCATTGCTTTATAGACATCACCATTATGAATCTCTGCAGGCGTGGCTAGCCACCCGTTTCACCCCCCCCTACCCCAATCAGCCCCTAAATAAGGAGTTACTTTACTATAGGTGGGGTTTAGCTATAATAATAATTATTATGTTGTCGCTTCACTACATTCCATAATTGTAGCTGCCACCACGGGTTGATCAGTCAACTGTAGTAAGTCTGATAATAGTTTGATTGCTGTATACTATGATTCATGCTAGGCAGGCAGCTGTGAAAGATCCAGAAGATAGAAAACCATGTTTGATGCCTGTTGCCACCGAAAAGAATTCAGCGTCGATGTTCACCAAGAAGAGCGACTATTTAAGGTCGACGCAAAAATTTATTTGGTGGGTCATGGAGTCCGGGACGACCGTGGACTTGTGGCTGCCCTCAATCTTCGTGAAAGTAGGTCACTTTGTTTGACATCCTTGGAGCCGGCGATGGAGCTGGACTCCCTCTAGCAAGCAAGAACGAAGTTTTAGAAGCTCGCAAAGAAACCGTACAAAAACTCGATCAACCCGAGTATAAACCTCGCTTCACTCAGTAATTATTCTAGATCTTAAGGGTAATATACATACACAGTATGAAGTTATTTTTCTGTTCTTTATTTGACATTCTGCAAATACTGAAGCATATGCTTCAGTATTTGCAGAATGTCAGAATGCTGGAAGAAATCAACCACGGTCGTGGCATTTTTTGCTTAAAATTAGATAAAATACCTCGAGTTACTCTAGGGAAGGAATTAAGCAAAACACATCTAGAGTTACTCTAGGGGAGGTTTTAAGCAACCAGCTCTTTGCTTAAAACGCTGGTAATAATACACACATTATTATATCTCAGGGCTGTTTAACGCAAAGTGATACAACAATCGAAAATCGCACAAACGCCGCAGTCGTAACAAACCACGCCCCTTCATTAAACGACGCTAGTGCACCTCGGCATACGCATGTGCACTAGACGACAGAACCGCAGGTAAATTTGTGGGGAAAGAGCTAATGAAGCTGCAGGCAGTTGTTGACTTGTTGGTCTACTTCTACCAGACTGAGTTAGTACTTTTCAGTATCAGTAGCTAATACATTCATTGGATGGTATGAACATCAACAATCGCAAGGAGACCAAGATGGTGCATCCCGGAATCACAGTTGTAAGTTGCCCAGCTTGATCCACATGGTTCTCTCCCCCGTAAGTATCATCAAGTCGCCGAAGTCCAGTCGCCCGATGAACAAATTTTCGCGACACCTAAAATCTTCGCCCATTCTGGGCCTGAGCCTGCCTGGTCCTTTGCTTTGACCAGCTGTGGCAAAAGTTGATCGCTATGCACTAGCTAACTCTTAGTCTTAACTCTATCGCCAGTGTCTGTCAATCAAAATATTTGTAGAACCTATGCCTGCAATAGTTTCTGTACTGACTTGACTCGCGGGTACGAGGAAATGTTGAGCATTGCAAATGTACCAAGACTGGATGATAGAAGATTGCATCTAAAGCTTGCACAGGTCTTTAAGATTGTACGCGGCCTATGCTACTTCCCAGAAAACATCTTCATGGTGCAACCTCCCCACTCAAGCAGGCTATCAAGATCCGACACTCTGCTCTGCCCATTTGCTAGAACAAATTATTATTTCCACTCTTTTGTACCTAGTGCTATCAGAGCATGGAACTCCCTTAACAAACTTCAGGTTGCAGCTGATAGTCTCCAGTCATTCAAGAAAAGTATCGTGTGATGTTCATCGTGTCTGTTTAATTTTTGTCATTAGTTCAGTACGTTAATTAACTGGGTGCATACTAGATTAGTTTTATACTATTATGTATCCATTGCATATCTACTGCATAAAGTATTATAGACAAAAAAAAATGGCAAGGGAAAGTCCCGTTTGGTCACGTGGTCTAATAGAGCTATCTAGTCTCTGACCCTTTACCCACTTTGCATACTAGCAAACTTCACTGAACCAGGACTTCAAAATCAAAATCTCCCAGACCCCAACAAACAATATTCGGTATCTGCCATAACGGACCCCGGCGCCACAGAGCTAAGCGAGGAACCCTACACTTCAGTGTATCGCTAGTTGTTAACCCTCGGCGCATGCGCCGTAGGGTTATAAATAATATCAATAAGAATTCCACTATAGCTATACAAATACTCTTAGACTACATCCAGTGATTTCAAATTTACTAGCACTGAACCATTAATTTTATGATAAAGCAATGAAAGAAACATTTTGCTGCACATGCAATCTCTATTAAATGCACACTACCAGGGGTGTTGATTTGGCGCTATGGGGCCGCAGTTGCATGGTGCCAGAACCACTTACAGCGGCTTCAAGGATGAAATTTTCGGTGCCAAAGCTTGTTTTCCAATCAATAAGTTAATTGTCTAGTTGTGGGTATAGCTTTCTTCTTTTATCATGAATTTTTCTGAGGCAGTAGCTATGTTCATTGGCCAAAATTTTATGTTTGCTAGAGCATTCAAAATTTGAACTTTTGTGGTTTCATAGTATGTGCTCACCATCTCATGTCACCACCCTGCCGTCCTCAAACATTTTGGGCAGAGGCGGCTATTACCTTGCAAGCATCACCAAAAGAGAATGGCACAATGTTTTGATACCCAAAAATATGTCCAACCCCTGGACGATCCTCCCCAATTTTTGAAATGTACAGTGGGATACATACAGCTACGTAATATAACAGAATATCATTATGCCATACAATCAGTTCTATTTTGTTTATCATCAAATAAAATCGATAAAAATTTGTGTCAATGTGAGCTTTTGTGTGCGGTGCCAAGCTGTATATTGGCACCAAAATGGTGTCTTCAACCTAAAAAATTTTCAACACCCCTGCACTACTAGCTACCAATTTAGTAATGTTATCATAAAAATTATATTCTTCATGTTTAATTTAATGGTTATGACTTTTTCTTACATCGCTTCTTTAAAATTTGCGTAAGTGTCAAAGCTTTCCAAGTAATCAGCCAATACTTCATGACAGAGAACATATTGCACCTATAAAGATTAATACCATTGTTAAACTAACAAGCTCTTAATCACAGATCACTATGATCTCCATTCTGCAATCACTTACACTATCAGAGACTAGCCCTGCCCTCTGCACGCGAGCTGACTTGATGAACTGGAAGAAATCAAAAACACCTTCTGTCTTGAGTCGCTCTAGCTGGGCATGAATGCACATAAAGGTAGCTACCAGTACGGCCCACACCATCGCTAAAAAATGATAATAGTACTTTTTGACATGGAAAATGAATGAGATTATTTAGCTACTTGCATATGACAATCATAGGTCTGGTTCCTGCTCCCATCTGGACCTTATTAACATTTCCCATCAATTCAATCAAAGAGGAGGTGATGGGCGGGGTTTCATGCTCTGGCCACTCTAGGAAGTGGAACTGTGTCACAGTGAAAGCTGTCTTCTCTCCCTCAACTCCTGCCGTTTTCTCTTTATTGATCTCAAACTTCCTCAAGTCACAGTATCCATACCTCTCTTCGGTAAGAAGCTTAACTGATATTTGACCATAGGTCTGTGCGTGACCTTCAGTCCTTGGCCAGTAGCAATAGCACATCTCCTACGCAAAATAATTATTTATTTAAGACCTCAGTTAGCATGTTTATGGTTTATTTGCTATCTTATGCACACATGCCTTGTCATTCTCCTTTAGTTGAGTCAGGAGAACAACACATTTGCTTTCGTTCTCCCACACCATTCGCCAAAAATCACAGACTGTTGATTCAAGTGGCCCTTGGGTATAGCAATGTAACTCTTCTTCTGCCTATAACCCTGTGGATTTGACAAGAAAGAGAAACAGTAAATATCCATTAAAGTTAATGATTTTTCTTACATCAATGAAGCTGGCATTAATATAGTTAGAGCCTTGAGCAGCACTTGATTTAAGATGAACGCGATGAAAGTTGTCTATATTGAATGCAAGGAAACATTATTTAAGGTACCATTTAATTGCGTGGGCGTGAGCGTCAGGAATGGCTAATTCAATTAGCGAATCGTGAAGGGGCGTGGCCGAAGAGGCCATACGAGTGCTTTTGGTCGAAGGTGGGCGTGTCCAGAATCGGCCAGGGATGATTATGCGCGTGTAATTAGCGACCGGAAATGGCCCCTGAAGAAAAGGCCGGTAATTGCCCACATCAAAGCAAGATCAAAGCATTCTTTCTTAACTATTAACCGCAACGACAAAAAAAAAAAAAAAAAAAAAAAAAAAAGCTTATTAGGCCTAATTAAGCATGTGGGCGTGTTCCTGGCACTGTGTGGAGTGTGTGCGTGTGCGTTAATGCAGGTTTTATTGCTTCCGATTGGGCGTGGCTTCACGGGCCAGTGCTTGGACATCGGCGCCTGGGACTTGGCCTCGGCGATAGGTGGGCGTGTCCCGGAAGCGGTGGTGACCTTTGAACCCCGCGAGGAGGCTTTGGGGGCGTGGCAGGAGGTCAAAGGTGAGGCCATGTCTGTTAATGAGGCACTGTACGGCGGTGCGATCGAGGGGCCTGTACGGCTGGACGGAAGCTGACGATGGTTTGAAGCGGATGTGGTTGCGATGACGTGTTGTTACTCCGCCCACACAGGAAATGAGGTGAGCTCTTGCGTGGGCGGTGTGGCAGAACGGCCTCCAAGTGTTTGTGTGTGTTTTGGCCTTGAGGAAGCTGTGTGTTTTAATTGGGATTGATTGTGGGCTTCCGGTGGACATCCGGTGGTTAGTAGGCACTTGATTGAGAATGGTGGTCCTTGGGGAACAGGGTGGGGCTGTTTTGGGCGTGGCCTGGCCCCTCCCTTCCGGCTCGGCTTCCGGTCCATGGAGGATATTAAATGAACACTTCCGGCTCTAGCAGCCACACCCCTGAGACCTGTGCAATTAAAAGGGCGTGGTTACACAACATGCACCTCACTAATGACTTTGATGTGGTTTAGGTGTCACATCCCCCACCTCACGCCCACGCAATTTAATGGTACCTTAATATCTAAGAATTACCAAGATTTAGTATGTACTTGGCAACTTGTTGCTATAGCGATTTTTTGCTACATTTTCTTCAGAGGTTGCATTAGAGTAGCAGTTATCCATCGTCACACATCGTAGCTGACCAAGGATCTGGCAGCATAATATAATTGTAACTAACTAGTGCTTGTAATCACTGGATAAAAAGCTACCTACCTGGAATTGTTGCTCAAATCCTGTGGCTGCGGAGCATGGATCGTGCTGTACACTAAGCTCATCTATCACCTTTCTTATATCATTGGCTGAAATTTCTGTTCGTCCACTCAATATGTATTCATTAAGAGCATCATGAATGAATATGTATTGGCCCTAGTAATGGTATTAAGTTTTGTTGCAACAGTGTGTAGCTATGTAAATTGTTATATAGGATCCTTACCAATATTTGGACCATGAGGACTCGCTGTTCACGAAGCTGCTTAACATAATCATAGACATTCAGTGTGTCCTCTTCCTTCATCCTCTCAAGCATGGTATCCAGCACAATGAAAGTACCAGTCCTCCCCACCCAGCACTGCAGTGCACCAGTAGAGGGCAAGGGTTGGAGTATGGATGCAGCTTCCGAACTCATCTGATGAAATTCAGCATCAGAGCATGATTGTCAGGTACACCATGGTCAGGCCAGGCCACAAAATGAAATTGTGTGACTTCAAGAGGTGGAAGTTCTGGCTTAGATGCCTAAGAAACAAAATTTATGATTGCCTGTTTTTTTAATTAGCTCAGACGTTTTTACTTGAGTGACTATCATCTTTCTGACTGTGTACTCAGTAAACGGGGTCATGGAATCGAGGATAACCGTTATCCCTTGACCAGGTTCGAAGGTGTTGCTGATTAATTCTGGCCAGTAACACTCACATTTTTTCTGCATTATGCATTCAGTAGCAAGTATGATCAGAACAATATTAGCTATAATAATATTATTATAATAGTGGGTGTAGAGTTAGCTACTGACCCTTCCTTCAAAGCACTGAGTAAGCATGACGATGGTTGTGAGTCTTTTCTCCCAAATCATCCTCCAAAAATCATCCAAGGTGTTCGGAAGAGGACCTATAATATTATTATTATAATTATGCTCAGTAATAATTGAGTATTATTGATCATTGAGTTTACCCTGTGCAGCAACATAGGCTCTTGGTTTCTCATAACCCTATAATAATAATATTATAATAATGTGTTACAGAAGATTGAGAATTTACCACTGGTGCAAGCAAATCAATGATAATAATTTCTTACATCCAAGTAGCTAGAATTAATGTAGTCTGAATTTTCTGCTCCTGCAATTTCCTCCAGTTTCACTCGACAGTGATCATCTATGTGTTTAAACTCAAGGAATTAATTAAGTGTATGGCATTTTGATATCTCACAGGGGAAAATGTTTCCAAATCTGTTTCGCAGCCTATTAACAGCAATATTAGCAACTGCATAGGACTTCTGTGGCTCCTTGCTGATTGACTTTTAATCGATTATTAAGAACTCAATTACATTCTTATCGGATTCTTCGATCAAGGTTTCAATAGCTTACTAGGTATTCAGCTTCAAATAGCTTGTCTCGATCTTCATGCATTCTTTTAACGTGTGCACCAAAGTTAGGAATGAGCACGGTAGCACCTTTAATTAAACAGAATTAAGTCTTTCTGAGATTGTGATGCGTGATAGCATACCTTTGTATTCTTTTCCAAACATCTTCATCTCAAGTTTTTCTTTATCCTTACCTTCACCATCAATAGTATCTTTGCCATCCAATCCTCCAT
Organism: Cliona cf. orientalis; assembly: GCA_963930775.1. Taxonomy (NCBI): domain Eukaryota; kingdom Metazoa; phylum Porifera; class Demospongiae; order Clionaida; family Clionaidae; genus Cliona; species Cliona cf. orientalis. Next base: position 4,649,257 of record OZ005703.1, read on the forward strand.
GCAAAGGAGATGCATGAATTGTAAAAGTAGTAAAAGACTTACTTTTCACTCTTCTTGAAATCAGTATTAGTTTTCCATGATTTTTTCTCCTAATGATTAATATAATGCACAATGCTAATTGGTATCCAGCATATGCAATAATCATGTACCTCACAATAATTATGACGACAACAGCTGCTAAAATGATTATGATCAAGACTGCAATGACTGAAATAGCAGCAAAAGTTGGTACAGCAGATGGAGATGATACTGCTTCTGATGGTAAAACATGTAGAGTGACAGTTTTTGATTGGTTACCAAATTCGCCCACTACTTTGCATGTGTATTCTAAATCACTGGTTTCAGTTGCAACATCAGTTAGCTCAAGAACTGACCCTGTTCCATTCTTTATAATTCTGCCTTTTGTGTCAAACCATTGTATTGTGCTGATAGCTAAGTCTGTGGTACAGTTCAATGCAGCCAGAGTTCCATATGGAAGAGCACGCTCATGTCCAATTATCCTAATACCTGTCATACCATTGTCCAATTAAAACAAAATGTGTATGATTAGTATCTTTACCTTGAATTTCAAAATTCATTTGCTGATTTTTACCAGGAGAACTTATTCTGGAGTTGCTAGCCCTACAAGTGTAGTTACCGATTACTTTATATTCTGGTCCTGATCCAATGGATGGATGAAGAGGGTGGTTCTGTATATACTTCTCCTTGCATTGACTATGGTTTTCCTCTGCTTGTAGATTGCCCCATCAATGTTTATTGGCTGACCATCTTTAGTCCAATTAACAGTTGTAGGAGGACCACCAATGGAGGTACACTCCAGTGCTTGTTCATTTTCATTAAGAGTCAAATCATTAACATGGACAATACCCTCTCCAGATCTTATTGGGTAGATTCCAATGTAGACATCCTGCCCGATATTACTGGTGTCGAGTATTGAGCAAATATATATTCCAGCAGGAAGTGAAGCATTATTTCTTTGATTCAGCCGCACTCTATTAGGACCTCTATCGACAAAAATCATACCTCGTACTTGTACTTTGTTGGCGTTTGGTAGGAACCAGTCACTAGTATCATCTGAGCAACAATTAGTATTGTTTGTGAGACACATTAAACCATTTGCTCCTTCACCAATATCAGTTAAGGTCACGACACTGTTGTTACCATATTGATGATCATTGAGAAGAAATCTGATAGCTGTGCAGTTACACAAGAGAGATTCTGATGATAAGAATGTGCATAAAACCTTACCTTCTGGAATGCTAGTGTTCATAGTCAGGTTAGCTGGAGGTCCAGTCATATGTTCATTATTGACTGCTCGAACTTCAAAAACGTATTCAGTGTTTGGATCCAAGTGGGCTATTGTAGTATTGGTATCAACTGTATTTCTTGATTCATTGAATACAAGTCTAGCTTCAGATTTTTTCTTGTAGTATACAGTATACCCCTTGATGATGCTGTTCTGCTGTATGCAAGTAGTGGAAGCCCACGTAATGTTTACAGCCGTTAAGTTGGTTGAGACAACAGCAAGGTCATTTGGAGGTCCATCAGGAACTAGAAAAAAAGAAGTTGAACATGATTAGTATATTCAAAAATATTTTTCTCTATACCTGAAGGTTTAGTGGTGATATTTAGTACTTTGGAAGAGTTCCAGCCTCCATCATTGAATGCTACTATTATAATGGAATAGTTGCTGTTTTCTTGCAGGTCTGTAAAATTAAATGTCCTTTTCGATGGATTTATATTGCTATTAATGGATATATTTTCATAATTTGAACATGAACCCATATAAACCGAGGTGATATTAAATCCTTTGATAAAATCGTCTGATTTCTGAGACCATGTCACATAAGCAGATGTCATTGTTACCAGCTCCATATCGATATCATTAAATTCTGGTGCAGATGGAGCTGTATATAAAAACAATAATTATCATTATTTTTGCAAACAGGCACTACTAACATCTTTGCATGATAAAAATTGGTATCGACATTTCACTCTCACTGCCATCTATGATGAACTTATTGTTGCTATTGGTCTGTGCCTCGCATGTGAAGTTGCCCTGATCTTCGTCAGTTAGTGGAGTCAGCATAAGTTTGCTGATAAATAATGGTGTGGTAGCAACAGTTGGTGATACTATAGCTCTTTTTGTGCTATTGGTCAATGATGTATTCTCCATATACCACTTAATATCAACCGATACATCGCTATCTACAGCTGCAGCAAGAGACACACTACAAATCAGTGAAACATTAGTACCAGCATAGAGAACTTCCTCAGCATGAGAGACAGTCACCACTGGCCTAGGAACTAAAAAATGCAACATGGATGCATTATTTATTTGGTCAAAGGGCTAACAACTCACTTAAGACTTTAAGTGGATGAAAATTAAGCACTGAGATCGATCCGATGAGGGGGAGCAGATGAATTAAGGCTATCACAGCAGCTATAGTTTCCTGCATGTAATGTCTTCAAAGGATCGAAAAAGAGAACAGCAGTGGCGGATCCAGGGGGGGTGCATGGGGTGCTATTGCACCCCCCTTGGGCTAGACACTGAGTCAGCAATTAGCCTATTGCACTGGCATGATGCTGCTGCCTAGTGAATCTCACTCACTATTAATTATACAAACCATTTTCTGTTGATATCATATCATAACTAGACGAACACAAACGATGATCGACAGTCTTCTCTACAAGTGTCCATGAACTGTGGCTAAAATTTCTATTTAAAGAGCACCGCCACGCCCAATTGTGGGCGTGGCTCATTAAAAAGGGGCGTGGTCCAAAATTTTTCGCGCGCTTCGCGCGCATTCTTTCATCTGAGCACCCCCATTCCAGAGATCCTGGATCCGCCCCTGAACAGATCTGCTAGTGCCAACAATTTGAGTAGTACCACTCTCTTTCTGGATAGGTTCTCCATTAAAAGTCAACCAGGTAGCATTGGGGTTGTGAACTAGACCATGTATTTTATTGAGAATAGAGCAATTGAGATAGTATATATACCTCTCCAGCTCTTCCAGAACCTGATTGACTGATATTTACTCTTAGGATATCAAGAGGAACTGCATGAAAGCGTAGAATGGTTAATATCAGCCACAACTATTTTCACCGTAGTTATGTACCTTGAGCTTTCAGAGTGAAATTCTGGTATACTATAATGTTATCGTTTCCCATATCATTGTTTCTTGTGACCCTGCAAGTGTAGACTTCACTATGATTGGCATCATGTACTGGATTAAAAGTTAAATTCAGCTGTTTTTGACCAGATACTGTTGTGATATTGATTACTTCACCCCCACTGTTTAACCACTCCATCTGAATTGTACATGTATTAACATCACTTTTGCAGACCACTGATTCAATACTTCCAATAAGGAAATCAGCCATAGTATCCACTTCAATAACAACACCTGTGTGTAATTTTATCCAATAAATAACAGGTGGTATAATTATAATATTATATGTACCATTTGATGAGATGGTCATAGAATTGTTTCCTCGAGAATTGATTACATGGCAAGTGAATGATCCTACCAGATCTTCGATATGGTCACCATAAAGTGTGTTCTCGTATGCAGCTGTGGTAGTATTTAGCACTATCTGACTCTGTTGATAGAGAGAATCATTCACAAGTACACCATTCTTCCTCCAAGTGACGGTTGTAGGCGGGCCACCAGTGGAGGTACATGTGAGTTTCATGTTGCCTCTATCCAATTCTAATCCTAGAATAGATGGAGAACCTAAAAATTAAGCTACATCAATGTTAGTTATGGATTTATGCACATCTCACTCTCACCCTGTTCCATAGAATAAATACCAATGAAAATACTCTGGTTGGTGCCATTGCTATCAGGAATAATACAGTTATATATACCACTTGGATTAGTGACATTTTGTTTTCGATGCAGACGAACTACACTGGGACCTCTATTTTTATAAATAGGATTGGTACTTTCAGGTTTAATATCTGATTCGTCTGGATAATACCAGTTCCCCAGAGCATTCATACCATTAATATTATCACGTTTTCTGCAACACTCTGTGTTGTTGGTGACACAGAGCATTGATTCACTCTCCACACCAATTTCATGAAATGTTATTATGCTATTATTTCTATAGAGATGTCCATTTAGAAGAATTTCCACTTCTACAACAATGCAATTGTCATTAAGTTTGGAGTAAATAGATGAAGTAATCAGTCGAACATCCTTACCTTGTGGTACTGATGTAGTAGTGACAATTGTAGCCGGAGGACTATGTGCAGGCTCAGTGATATTACTCATCAAACCCCTCACTCTAAAGCTATAATTGGCATGTGGCTGCAAATCAACGGCTGTAAATGAAAGGCCAGTGACTTCCTCTTCCTTCGAATTCATTTGTTCATCTTGATGTTCACCATAATGCATAGGACACAAGATATTTGGTGATAGGGCCATTGCGTTCCAAGCAATGAATCATCTCCCACTCTATTGTTATATTCGATATGGTAGTGGAAGTTGCAGTCAGATTTTGAGGAGAACCAGAGGGAGCTGTTACAGTAGTCATTTTTTAAAGATTAGCACAGGATATAATAAAATAATACTATTAATGGCATGCACACATACTCGCTGTCTTTGTCACAATGTTTGACTCGGAAGGTTTAGCTGCTTCACTATATGTAACACTATTGACTGCAGTAAGTGTGATGTTGTAGGTACTGTCTTCTTCCACTGGGTGATCACGGCTGTTAGTGATCTTATAGCTTCTTAGAGAGCCATCAATCACGTAAATAATAAAACAATTGGAATTGTATCCATCTTCACATTCATTAACAATGAAACAATACTTGATTTCATAACTTTTCACTGCATCAGCTCCATCAGACTGCGACCATTCAAGGTGCAAGGAATTTGCTTGAATACCAGTGGCGGTTATATTAGTTGGAGGTGGAAGGGGATCTGTAAGATAAAAAGAAGTACTAATCGGGAGAATCAATAGTATAGTCATCAGGCTACTTGTAAGCATCCTATCTAATGAGCTTATGCAGGATTTTATCTGGGGGAGACAGGAGGAAGCTTCCCCCCTAAATTAATTCGAGCATTACAATAAGTCAACAAGTCACACCAGTAGCTTTCTTTTTCATCAATAAATAATCTGGAGCAATTTAAGAAATTAAGAAATCCTCCTAAAAACATACCTCTACAAGGACGTTGGTGTGCTATAAACGCCCACTCATATATATAGCTATATACTATTACTAGATGAAATCCAGCTATATGCAACACTTACTGATTGTTATTGTAGCTGATCCAGTCGTACTTTTACTACCATCAATGAATTCTGACACAGGATTTGGATTGACAGAAGCCTGGCAGGAGTAGATCTCATTCCTAGCTGCATTAACCTCAGCAATAATGGTATAGTTTGTTGACGTTATCTCAGTTGGTCTAGTTTGATTGAATATTGTTCCATTGGGTCCACCCCACTCTGTGGTAATGCTGACTGCATGAGATATCAATGTTTGGACTTAATAAAACAATGCAGGTCAAATTGAAAGATGATCCAGCTATAATTCTAGCATCATGACTGATACTAACACTGACTGGAGGTGGGACTATGAATATAAATCTTAGTCATAATAGCACAAAGCATCATGCTAGAAGTCTAACTCACCTTTTAAAGCCAATGTGTAGCTTCCATTGGCTATGAGTTGATCAAGTAAGTAACTTGAGTTGATTGTGACTAAGCATGTGTAAAATCCAGCCTCTGACAGTTCAAGAGATGGGAACATGAGCATATTACTAGAGTTATGATACAGTACTGAACCATTCCTGAGCCACTGATAATGAATGGAGAGGTTTGCAAGATTCTCGTGCCCAGAGATATTGCAAGATAGACTGAGACTCCTTCCTATGTCTGCTGTGCTACCACTGTCAGAAACATTGACTAGGATTGTAGGGGCTTTATTAAGAATTAAAAAAGAATTAGCTAGCTACATGTGCTTAAACTTACACAATCATTATTATTACCATGTATTATAATATTATTGTAATTGGCTGACAATGTATGTATTCCAATTATGTTATATACTGTTGCTTGACATATGACAGTGCCCTCATGAAAATATTGTAGTGGATCAAAGATGAGTTGGCTTCCACTGATAGAAGAATTAATATTGGTATAACTGCAGGTTGAGGCATTGTTGGATAGTAACCATTGAAATGTTGCATCCGGTTCTGCATTTTCTGATACAAAACCATTTAGACTTGCTGCACATAACAGAGAAAAGTTTTCCCCAGCTATACTGCTACCACTTGGTGTAAGGCTCAAGTCGACACTAACTGTTCAATAATACAATTATTATGATAACAGTATTATTCAAGAAATATAAAATTATGCCACTTACCATGGCAGTGTTGGCACACAATGTCTGTGTGATATCATCACCATCTGGAGCTAAAGAATTCATAAAGATAATATATATGAAATAAAGCCCAATCTAAGAACATACTTGTAACATTGATCATAATATTGTGACTGAATATATTTTGTGTGATCCTTGACAGATGACATGTTCCAGTGTGTGACTCGTGCAATGGAGTAAATAAAAGTTCACTTTTTGAAGGTGCATTAATAACAGTTTGATTGCTACTATTTATAATTTCAGATGTATTTTCAACTTCATAGAACCATTTGAAATTTGTTATATACGTTGTCTGTGAGATTTGGAAGAATGGAGCAAATTAGTGTGTAATTCTCCCCAGCTGTTTGATTTCCTTCCTGAGTTATGCCTGGAGTAAAGTTTTGAGACCCTGAAAAAGTGGTTGCTGATGATAACTGAAGCATCCCCTGGCATGATGTATAGTAATATACATACATTTTAATTAAATACCTTGACTTTGAGATCCTGATGACATGGTTACGACTGTCACTTGGATGACAATCGTGATAATAAAGCTGCGACAATCCATGGCAGAAAACAACTGGATTATCAAGAGCGTACAACTGATAGCACTTGCACCAGTAGCAGAATTTATAGCCAGATCTGCTAATTAAGGAAGAACAGATATGCAGTGGAATTGTAGTTTCATTCCATATCCGGACTTCTCTTAACCTCTGCATACTGAAATTATGCACATGGAACACGTCCGACAGTTAGTATGACATGCACTGATACATCCATCATACATGTCATGAAAGTCAGTGTATACTATAGCAACATTAACGTGTGTGGGTTGATCTTTAATCATGAAACATCTGGCAGTGCTTCTAATAATTATGTAAGTGAATTTGAAACTTCTGAATCAGTTATAGGAGCATCAAGAATAGGTAAAATTTGTATACCACATGCATATTATTGTGACAACATGCAAAGATCTTCTGTATAGCTTGTTTATATACACAGCTGCATTTAATCATCACTATGAATCTAAATCTAATTTTGGCTAGTGCTCTTATACAAAATTCACAAAGATGAGTATGCATGCAATGCTGCAAACATTGGCATAGTACTAATTTTGTTATGATGTCAAATTCATTTGCCATAAGCCAGTACATGCAGCTATACATAAGCTGTTGATTTTAGCTGTTTAGTTTCTCTGCTTTATGTTTACACCATTAGCTATACCAATAATATTTTTGCTGACCACAGATAGAAACAAACAGTATATTGCTTGAGACATATTGAAAAATCATGATACACAAACTTAAGATGCCTTTGTAGAGTTGTCTTTGTTGCAGATGTATCTATTAACCAATATGCCATGATACTCAGTATCAATATTGAGTTGCTACTGTGAATATATTGCAACAGCCCTGTACTCTTATGGCATGATATACTAATAGTTGATATTTGTCTATCCATAGATCAATACCTCTCAGTATTATGCATTGATCTTGACCACTTACACTATCACAGAGACTAGCCCCACCCTCTGCAAGCAAGCTAACTGGAAGTAATTAAGGACACCATCTGTCTTGAGTCGCTCCAGAATGTACATAAAGGTACCAATGCGCCACACACCATTGCTAAAAATTACTTTACACACAAAATCTAAGTAAAAAGTATAATGAGTTGATTAGAGATATACTTGCACATATGACAGTCAAGGTTTACTTCCTGCTCCCACCTGGACCTTACTGAGTCAGACATTTCCCATCTGCACAATCAGAGAGGAAGTGAAGGGAAGAATTTCTGCAGCTGCCCTCAGGAAATAAAGCCATGTCACAGTGAAAGCTGTCTTCACTCCCTCAACTCCTGCCGTTTTTTTCTCAAATTTTCTCAAGTCATATAGTCTTTCTGAAAAGAGATATGGACACTATAGTGTCCATATCTCTTTTCAGAAAGAAGCTTAACTGATGACTGAACATACATTGACCAATAACAATAGCACATCTCCAATACAAAAAAATACTTGATGTTCATTTAAGACCTCAGTTAGCGTGTTTACTTTATTGTTGTTGTTGTTTTTCTGCTGTCTTAATTGTGCACACATATCTTATCATTCTCCTTTAGTTGAGTCAGGAGCACAAAACATTTTGCTCTCCCACAACATTCGCTAAAACTCACAAAGAATTGACTCAAGTGGGCTTTGGCTAGCCGAATGTATTAAGTCCTCTTCAGCCTATAACCCCATTTGTGTTTTTTTAATCAAAAAGCATTCTTACTATGACATCAAATAGTGTAAAGTAGTTTTCTTTACGTGAATAATTCTGAAGCTAGCATTGGGGCAGACAGCACTGGACTTGAGACGAACTCGTCTACGTACCTACTCAACAAGGATGAAAGTAAAAGTCATACGTACACTGAAAACCTGAAGGTATGAATTTGTGTATCATAAACATACTTGGTAACTTATTGCTGTAGCAGGTTATGTTCAGTGGTAGCATTTGTGTAGCAATCCTTGAGCTCGATCCTCAGATACTGTATTGTTGCTGATGGTATATACCGTCATTTGGCTCACCTGGAATTGATGTTCAAATTCAGTGGCTGCACTGCAGGGATCATACTGCTCACTAAGATCCTCTATCACTTTTTTATAATTATTGTTGGCTATGATTTCCGTCAGTCCATGCAATACTACGCGAACCTGTAGTACTCTTTGAGAGTGCCACAAATGGCTACTTGTGTGTCCATGCATATTCAAAGCAGAAATATATTAAATGGAAATATACAGTGCCTTAAATTAAAATTGCAAATAAGTTTAATTATTTAGACGTCATCATACAATGTCGTTATATTATAAGTAGCTATTTCATTTCAGAGGATCTTCACACAGTTTGAACCATGCATAAGGATGCGCCTCTTGCGAAGTTGTTTGAGATATTTTGTGTATCCTCCTCCTTCAAGCATAGCAGCTATCCAACACGACAAAAGTGCCAGTCCTCCCCACCCCATGGCAGCACTGCAGTGGACCAGTAGAGGGCATGGGTTGGAGTAATCACTAAGTGAGTAACATAATGTTTATCTGAGACTGCATGTACCTATTCTCGATTTCACAGGACACTGAGCTAGACTTATATACAACCTTTGGAGGTTATCCAGTTTCACGTCCTTGCCTGACCTGACCATGGTGTACCTGACAATTGTGCAGTGATGCTCAATTTTGTCAGATATAGTTCCTGATAATAATACATTGTCAAGTAACACAGTCATTTTTCTGATGGGACATGTACTCTGAAAAAGAGACCATTCCAGATCACCACTCCAGAGTATTATAAGAAGAGGGCCTACGTGCCATTATTGTGTTAATTAACAGAACATGCCTATTTGGGAAAATTGTGTAGTAGATAGCTAGCTGTGGAAAATTAAATTACATCAAGAAGATACTTGGTGATCGAGACCAGCATTTTGAAAATTTGTATATGTAATGGTATATAAGTTGCTGGACCTTCGCCAAACTGGCAACCGCTAAAATGGCGATAAGCCTAGCACACAAAATGCTTGTATTAGACCACAATAAGTGATAGAATAACCTAGCAACAGCATATTAAAAATTAATACATACTATAGTGTCTACTACAAAGAAGTTCCTAATGAATTCATACTAATACATGTAGGTTCATCACACAAGGAACCAATTCCAACGAAAATGTGGAACCTATATTATAACTAGTGCATGTATGATAGATATAATATGCATTGCGAACATGCATATACACGGAGTATAAATTAATAAAATTAAACTGTCAAAACATTAGCATAATATTATTATTATAGTCATGCAATAAAGTTTAATATTGTAGTCAAGCCATATTATTGCTCTTCCAATAACAAAGTTTGAAGCTTATAACACTTCTATCGCTCCACAGTTGTCAAGATAATACTCAGGCTCTCTACTTTGTGGAAGAATTTCTTTACATCTAATGATGGTTTTACGGACTTCATCAGCTCTCTTTAGAACTTCATGAAAGGTTGGCTTAAAGATGTTATAGGAGGCAACCAGTACCCCACAACTACCTACAGGATATATTATGTCATCCTCTTTAGCTATGATATTAATGCCAGGACCAAGATTTGACAGTAACTCCACTTGAGTACCTGCAGGTTCTTCCTTCTGGAAAGCTTTAGCAGCTTGAAAGTCAACCACAGTTGTTGCCTCCTCAGCTTCTTTTACATGCACTTGAACCAAGAAAAGACCTCCCACTCGATTAGCTGGAGGTTGTTGGGCAATGCTGAGCTTGTGTACCTCTTCATATTCCCCACAAGCGAGGTGGAGGGCAGCATGGATGCATGAAGTGCCATAGACATGCATATAAAGATGGTGGTACACATACGCTGAACGGTTATTGACCTCTGTGACAGTTATCTTTTCACCGTCATTGCGACACCAAGCCTCGACATTGAAAAATGTATCTCGAAGATGATGATTTCTGGCGACTTTGAGTGCAATATCCTCCATTGATTTAATGCACCTCTTTGGCACCTGTGTAGGCATAAAGTAACCATCAACGGTTCTGTGAGGCTTAGTGTAGTATCCTTCATCACTGGTTAGCCATATGTAGGGATTTCCTTCACCATCAACCCACCCCTCGATAGTATGCTGTGTTCCATCTGCTACTACCTCTTCAGCAATGACCATATCTTTCAGAGCAAGCGGGTATTTCTCAGTATCGACATATATTTCAAAAAGAGATTTCCATATACTTCCCCAGTCGGATAGTTCCGTGCGACAAGATTCCAAGGCAGCTTTCATTTCATTTTCATTATTGACAATGAAAATACACATAGAACGGAACATGAAGGGTGCTTTTACGCAACATGGATACTGGATACGCGTTGACCAGTCATCTTTGTCCAGCTCAATTGCTTCAAACCAAAGATTTGATGGCTCAGCTTGGCGAGAGTAGTACTTGTGAATACACAAAAAGGAAGATTCTACACTTGGTCCACGAAGACCAGTCTCCTCACAAATGATGGCAGCTAAAAGACCAGCAAAGTCATGAAAAAAGATCACAGAGTCAATTTTGTGAACCTTTACATACTCTACTGCCCTTGAAATGAAATTAAGTACATTGAACTTTGTTGATGTTTTTGTTGCAGCGACATTAGAACCAAAAAGTTCCGGTGTGTCAGGATCTGTTAGCCAATGATATTCGAATTTTCCCTGAGTATTGTAGTCCTCCAAGACACGTTGAATGTATGGCGCAGGAAGGATCACCAACACACGCTTTGGATTTGGTACACTTTCGCTCAGAAGTCCTAGGGTATCCATAATAAAAGCTACCAGCCTAGCTATGAACTGTGACTACAATCAGTATAATAATTATGGTAAAAATTATCTTTGCCTTGATCTCACATATAAGTAGCTAGCAACAGAGGAATTTTACTGAATAAGTAGTACTGTAGCTACACAAGGTCAGGACTGAGAGTCAATGCTATTTCCTATATGTATTTACACCTGCAGTGATCTCCAGGAAGCCATAATACTACAAAGTAACAATGTTAACAGAAGCCAACCTCTCCCAGATTACTTAACTATTCATCCGTTTATGGTGTCATGTAGCTCAAAGGTACCGCAAGGTATTGCAGTGGACTTCAAAGGCATGCAATATAATATAGAGTGCAGCCATAGCTTCCAGTATTATTAGTCTTCTGTGTGGGCTAATTGCAACATGATTGCATCATGTGGCTACAGGTAAGTTAGGTTTCTTGGCAACAGGGCTACTCCCTGGCAATGTGCTATATCTTGATACATAGTAGCTATTATGTGCCAGAAAGATGTTTTTAATTAGCTATAGAATGTTCTAGAAGCAATTAATATTCACACATTGTGAAACAAGTCCAGGTTAATATAGTGTGAGTAACATATCCAGGCTATGAAGGAGTGTGTAACTTGTATGCCATTGATAAATTCATGCACGGAACTGGGCGTGGCTAGCTGTGTATGGTACTAGGTATTTCCGATAGACACACAGTTTCCAAATAGCTAATATAAATATGGAATGTACTGATGCCATTGCTGACATTGACATTATTATTAATAATTTATTAAAGGGAGGATAGTATAAAGGTCTTGGGGTATCCATAATAAACACTACCTAACTATATTAGGCCACTCCAAGTCAATCATTAGTTCTGGTCACACCAGTTGTCTCAAGTACATGCGGGCGGGCGGGTGGTTAGGACTATGGGACTATGACTAATTGAATTAAGATAGGAAGAGGAAGTACTTAAACCACACCACAAATGTATGGTCAGCAAACCTCGAGTGCAATCAGATCATATCAGCTAGCTATGAGCTGTTGAAGTACACTGGCAGGTCAACAGTAAAATTTAATGCAGGATGACGAACTGATGTGACACAGTGAAGTTTAGAGTATTCGATTCACCATGTGCAGCAAAGCTTATAATGACAGGAAGGGTCTCCTTTTCGCAGTTTCTGCTGAAAATCCTATAATATATTATATTGTGGTGTGTGTTTTCCATATCTCGTTCATGAAAATTAAATCCATGAAACAGTAAAGGCCATCAGCGAAATTGAATCTCTCACACTAGTCTGGGTGTATAGCTAATAAGCCAGATAGAATATTCTGTTCCTGATACTCGGGGTTCATGATCAAATTGCCAATATACGATCTCATAGCACAGTATCCTAAGAGATTGGACATTCAGGATTCGAATCACCAATGTGCAGCCTCTTAGCACAGTGGTGCTAAGAGAGATTCAAATCACCAATGTGTAATTTCTTATATAGCACACTTGAATGGCTAATATGTGAATCTCGAGTGACCATCTGGGCCACCGTATTAAATCCTTATTATACACTACAAAGCAACAATGTTAACAAAAGTCAACCTCCCCCGGATTCCTAGCTATAGTCATCTAATAATTGTTCCGTTTGTGGTATCATGTAGCTCAAAGGTACCACAATGTATTATAGTGGTCAAAGGCATGTGATAGTGTATAGAATGTACAGCTGGCGCCATCTGTAATAGTACTGTGTGGACTAATTGCAACATGAGTGCATGGCTAAAGGTAGTAAATTAGGCTTCTTGGCAACAGGGCTATATACTCCCTGGCAACGTGTGTACATATCTAGATACATTAATGTTAGTTACCAGATGATGATAATATATAGCAGTGTCTCCAAGCTGTTCTTCTGTCTTCCAGTATAAATACCGTATAGCGGGAAACTTTCGAGGGAGAAAACTTTCACGAATTTCGCGATTTTTCAGCCATCCGCGAAAGTTTTCTCCACGAAATTCTAGGTATGCCACACCCATTATGCGACCAGTTTTAGTATTCCGCGAAAGTTTTCTCCGTGAAATGCTCCTTTCCTACCGATCCGTGAAAGTTTTCTCCCTCGAAAATTTCCCGCTATACGGTATTCCCATTATTCAGTATTTTGCGTACATTTTCAGTATTTTACAAAGGGCTCCATATACGATGTATGTACTAAATTCTCCCAGTTTTCAGTATTTTTGAAATTTTATCAGTATTTATGGTCAGAATTCAGTAAAAATACTGACAAATCCGTATACTTGGAGGCACTGTAATAGTCAAACAAGTGGTTAACATAGTGCGAGTAAACATATCCAGGCTACAATAATTAAGATGGTAGGTTAACAAGTAATATATTATATAGTTGAGTTTGTAATATTGAAATGTACGTTGTGTCCTGATGATTTCAAACTTGTGCAGTAAAACATTTCTCCAGGATATATATTACCAACCATTACTGATATTAAAAGAAGGATGTAAAGGAAATAAGTAATGATACACCCCACGCAGTACATGCGCAGTATGGACTCCAGGAGTACCACATCTGCTCGATTGGACACCACAGCTAGACTGTTTATTTCATCATGCAATTTTGTGTGGCTTCTGATTTGGGAGCAGCATTCTGAAATTATCTGACCCCATGCATGCACTCTCTGATCACTGAATCAGATGAAGATTAGTTAGAGGAGAATGAACTTGTCTAGAGACTGCTATTAGAAGTATTTTTGTGACTCTTTGCTCATAGCTATATATATTATTGCCATCGAGTCACGAAGTTTGTTCACATACATGTGCATGTATTACATGAATAGCTATGAGAGTGGCCTTGGACTAGGTGTAATAACATAATAATATTATCAATCCCATGATTATGAAGCTACAAAAATAACTTTGAGTGACTCATGGGAAGGATTTGTCATCAAACCCATGAATGACTCATGGGATTGTTTATACCACTTTTCCCATGAGTCACTCATGGGAAGGATTTACGTCTCTCTTAAATGACGTAAGTTCCCCAAAAGCCAATCTTTTACTATACATGAGAACAATAATTATTATAATATATTATGACATTGTACTTTTCATTAAGGAGGAAAACCCCATCTGACTGGTATTTAATAAGAAATGCGTAAATCCTTCCCATGTATAGACACACATCTAACAAATTTATTTACGTCATGAGGAGCCCCTATAATTGGGCAAAATAAATTGACGTAATTCATTCCCATGACATTGTATTATCACAAATTAAGGAGGATTAACAGGATACAATATTTTAGCATGCACAGAAAACAAACTAAGCTATATAATATAACACAATCATTCCAGTTATAGATTGAATTAGATAAGCATAATTATTATGACAGCTATAATATTACATGTATGCTAATACATTCTACATAATATTATTTCAATAAAGTGAAGTGTGTGTACAGCTTTGTTAATTATTATTATAACTGCGGTGTACGTAACTAGCTATGGAGTATCCTGTTGTTACATGATAGCTATGCAGTGTGACAAACCAAATTGTAGCATAGTAATTATTAATTTTATGCTACTATGATGCTACTGTATCTATGCATACGACAATATAATCAAGCTTTAATTTCAAGCTAGGAGCGGAAGAAATTGAAGTTCACAAAATAATGAGAAGACATGAGCTCACTTTAAATGAATATGAACATTCACAAATACCATACTCAGTCACTAAATCTCTTGCAGCGGATATTATCTGCTAAGTTTCCAAAGCCCACTGGAGGTGAAGCTAAAGCATCTGCGAGTTTCTTTTGAGATAATCCTTCACTTCGTCTTAAAAGGTGCTTAAGTACATCCATGAAACACCCATCAACTCGGTAAGAGTTTGATTTCTCAAATGCATCCAGATCACCATCAGGTACACCAAGCTCTATACCAATGTTGTAGTATTTAGAGCGGGCAGGCCACACCGCATCCTGAACATCACGAAGATTATCTATTCTTAGAATTCCTGACGAGGAGATATACTTCATTTCAGCACTATAATAAACAAGTGCATAATTATGTCCTCAGTAGCAATTTACTTTTTTGCAGTTCTCTGACAAGCAACTGCCAAACTTCACGCGTTCTCTAGGCTGACGTAATCCCGTGGATATATATAGGTAGCCCTGTACTATATATAGCACACACCATGACAGTGTGCTGCTGGACCAACCTAAAGTTCGGAAGCTGTACTGCGCTGTTGAGTTCTTCTCTAGATCTGCTTTGAAGCTTTTCACTATCGAGGTCGTGAGCCACTCTCAGACTCCCAATGATCCGAGTCTAGTCTGTGTCATGCTGTACCGTGAACCCACTACATTGACGACCTTTACCACATACACCACTTCCACTATGCAGCTACTGAGGACATGGTCAAGTTTTCATAATAATAATAATAATATTATAGTACATGCACTATGCGTGGATGTATACTGTATTATTATAATATGCATGCTATATGAACTCTGAGTATAATTTTTACTTTAGTATGCTACCCATACTAATTAAACTAGGCAAAATCTGTACCCAAGCTCGGCCAAGGTAATAATTTTACTAATAAAGGCTTCAGGGCATAGCTAATATGATATTCTTGCTTGCTATAGCAGTTCAGGTCCTTTTTGAAAACATCGGAAAAGAATGCCTGAACTTCATACAAACACACACATTCGCGACAATTATCGTATTGGTATACTGAACTGATTTCATACTTGGCCTAAATTCACTTTAGCATTAAAATTCTCTTATCATACACACCAGCAGGATTCCCTTGTCACTGAATGCATTATCGCCTCCAATTTTTTATCATTTGGAAGGAGAGCCTTACATAAGTTGCTGTAATACCCCCACATGCATGCATAAGGGCTAAAGTAATCGGTCTAGATCTGTGGCTGGAGATCCAGGCATCATAGTGAGTTACATATATATAGGCATTTAGCAACAACCATGAATGACATTCCTATCAGCTGTGCTTTTTGATGG
This sequence comes from Cliona cf. orientalis, assembly GCA_963930775.1. Taxonomy (NCBI): domain Eukaryota; kingdom Metazoa; phylum Porifera; class Demospongiae; order Clionaida; family Clionaidae; genus Cliona; species Cliona cf. orientalis. The sequence goes on from OZ005703.1 coordinate 4,665,950, forward strand.
AACCCAGTCATGCCATGTGCTATCGATACTATTTCAACAGCACATGCTCAAACTCAATATAGGTAAGGATCATCACATTCTTTCAACTAGAGCTCTGTAGAGCACATACCCCGCGCGCTCTGCAGCCTGGGTATATAGCATTGCGGCAGTTTTATGACTTGACGACCCTTTCCAATATTGAGCTTGAGCATGTGTAGTCGATCAGCATAGTATTATGCTAAAAGAGTGGGTGTGGTCGATAAACCACAGGCATGCTGAACAGAAAATGCACGATTTGTGGCACTAGTAAGCCTTTTTGAGCAATTTGAAGCTCGTCCAAATCAGTTTTTCACCGATATCTATCGGTTGGTTATAGTTACAGCACGTACAGATGCCTAGAACGCGAGATCTGGCGATTTTCATGCCGATAACGATGACAGACAGACAAACCGATTGCTTTACCCCTTGCGCATGCGCGCGGGGTAATTATTAATTTTTGTGTAGCATTTAGATCACCAAATTTAAACTTGTGCCAAATACCAATGGAGAGCAATTTTATCAAATTTAATGCTCATCAAAGTTACCCACTATATGGTATGGCAGAGGAGGCCAGGTTGGTCACGGATTGTATGCCCACATGACCCGCTGAGTCAGCAAAAACAATAAATTGCATTATTATGATGTGCAATAACGCACATTCCACAAAAAAAATCATGACCAACGTCCTCTGACGGTATGGTATTTAAACATATACCAGGTAACTGAGGTTCCCATGCAATATAAACTAGCTGACCACATAATACAGTATGGTGGATAAGTTTTATGGGCTGATTATTTTGTGGTTAACGTGGTAGTCACAAAATTTCCACCTGATGCCTCTCTACAGCTACAGTGATGTCATGATATTAACACCGAGAGACATGCATGGAAGCACGGCAAACTATTCCCTGTTACATGTAGCAAGGAATGATCTCTACTATATATAGCTATCATCCACATGATGGTGTCCTCAACTACAACACTCATGCTATCCGAGTTTCTTTACTAGATGTGGCTCAGTGACGAGAGAGAAACACAAGCCAGATCAAGAGTGGCTATTGACTACATCATCGTTTGTGCAGTGCTGCACCTCTGGACTGGGTTAATTGGTTGCTGTCATGAAACTAAAACCATAAACATTAATTCTGAGGGCTCTGACTTTATACAAAAATTAGCACCCCCCAACCTTTAATGTAGATGCTAACGGAGCAGTGAGCTATCCAGTACATTTTCATTACAAGTGTGCTCCTAGCTGCTGAGATACTCTGCATTGACTGAAAGCTCTTGGAGGTCCAAAATTGCTACCTACTATAATAATATTATAGTTTACCCCTCCCAAGAGGAAAGAAAGAAAGAAGAAAAAGGGAAAGGAGAGAGAGAGAGATAGATAGATAGAAAAAGATAGAGAGAGGAGATGAGGGAAGGGGAGCATGCTTTTTGCAGTGCAAGTGAATTGAAAAGATCAGTAATCCCTAATTTAATAGCACTAGATAAAACCACATAAGGCCAGTAGTAATAATATCCTTGTTTCCCGTCACCATCAAGATGCCAAGAGTATGCGGGCGGGCGGGCGGTTATTATCTATTATTGCCTAAAAAATTATTATTCATAGGCCACAATACTGCAGAATTATTATGCGACTGCTTCCTCCATGAATATCATTAAGGGCCACCTGCTAATGAGATTCATAAGCCTGAAAATTCAATAATAATTGTAGATGCGGTGGCCTAGAAAGGATGCGGGCGGGTGACAGGAAACAAGGAATCTACAAAGCTTGGCCTAATACCTCAGTAACCAAAAACACATCTATGATTAAGGGGCGGAGGATACTGCCACGCTCACTTCTCCCCAAACCTGATAAAACACTCTTGCAAGGGGTGGTCACATATATACCTGCTGTACTGACACCTGCGACCGGGATCAAAGTGAGATCAAGCGGTCAAGCTATAATATTGGAGACGATCAAGCGATCAAGACGTTCATTGGCACTGCTCAAATCAAGGTCAAGATGGGTCCTATCTTTGACTCCACCCACACCCCACCCACCCCCGGTTGGCAATCAACGGTCAAGGCTCTTTTAGCGGTGTGATCAAGCGATCAAGGTCCAAAAATGGCCCCGATCAAATTTTGATCCCGGTCGCGGGTGTCAGTACAGCAGGTATATATGTGACCACCCCTTCCTCTTGTCAATCAAATTCCCGGTTTCTACCATTGAACCATCTTCAAAATTTCATCTTGATTTCACTTTGATTCTGGTTGCGAGCAGAACAGTACCCTACAGTCTACGTTTCAGGTGAAAAGGTGGCCAGCATTTTCCTGTGGCCGTAGAACTATTGAATACACAGCTTGTTTATTGGCCTATCAGAAAGTGATTACAGGATCAATCAGCCAATTATCACCTAGCTTCGCGCACAGATCCCTTTATCGCCTGGGTACCAGCCTCTTCACAAAGGTCTGGCACCCGTTTATGCACCTGTCAGTGTGTATGCCACTGTAAGTTTATGGTCTTACTATTTTCCATCCAAGTAGCTAGAAGTTCTTGCTCTTGGAGATACTGATCATGAGTTTGTGTCCCACAACATCAACAGTGGATAAACAGGGGATGAACCGTGGAAAGGGGATCTCCCTAATAGAAATGGGGCGAGGCTTGTATGGCTATATGGGCGGGGCTTGTACTTCTGCCTTTGTGATTCTGGAACAGCATAAGACAATGGCGAGATATTATTCCTTGTTTGTATTATTGATAATGGTATCTGGAGTAGTGTGCAACAGTCACAGCTCGCCTCAACCTCGCGGTCCAGATTCTACAGGAGAGACATCAACCCCCCAGCACCAGAATGACCAGGCTGAGGACACAGCTGGGGAGTGTCCTGCTGATGATGAACAGGTAACTCTTCTCATAATTTGTACTTTTCCATAGAAAACTCTCTGGCAACTCATAATAAACGATTCTCAAAGAGGAGTGAGAAATAGTTTTGAGAACCACACCACTCCCTTCTTCACCACTGGATGAGGTATTGCATCACCAGCATGCTGCACAACCAACGCTACAGCTACCGATCCCCCTTTATAATATTTGTATGTTGAGTCCCATAGGAAATACGATCATGATCATTAAAATATATTCTATGTGATTTTTGTGCATACCAATGCACATCAGAGGGCACGCATCATGGTTATGTTCCCATACATGCACATACTATGTTGAATTGCAGGATCTCCATGAATTCTCTATAATTATCTCAAACATTATAGTTTCAACTACTGATCATGGTCCTTGAAAGTTGCCGTTGAAGTTTACTATGCAAAGTACATGGGGATGAAAAAGTGATGACACGGCATTCTTGCCTGAGCGCCTCTTCTGGGGACCAATACATTGATTTCGGGGTTTTTGTATCTTAAAACACAGTTTGATTGTAGGTGTCTCAGAAATCCTCATAATATGCATCTCAGTGCATCAAAATTGTTTTAGGGACTATCTACTGTACATTCATACAACACATACTGGTGTGCACACACACACAATAGAGCTGTAGCAGTGAACTGTGTTTATGGAGATCAGCACAGGGAGTATTTTATAACCTGAATGCTTTCAACACACGCAAGTTTGAGATCAATCTACCTAACCCACGTGGCTCGATAATGAAATTTCAACTATGCACCCATAAGCATTTGAATCCTCCAATTAGATGTAATAATGAGAGGAGCTCCTCAACTTGTCTGAGCGTGCCTGGAGTGAAGCCAACGAGTACAGGCGTCCTTCCTCGTGTGGAACAACTTGAACCCAATATTCCAGGAAGCGGATTCAAATTAATCTATGAAGATGGAGAGATATGTGAAGTCACAAACCGTCCTAGAAGGACAATCATCAATCTGCCCTGCAATCCATTCACTAATTATAAACCACAGCATTTCAATCCAAGAAAGGCTTGGGAGGGGCAAAAATCAGAAGTTTGTAACTATTTTATCGAGTTTTCCCCCAGCTCATTTGGCTGCCCCACGCCTGCTTCCGACACTAGTATTGAGGAAGGGAGTAGTGAGCAACATGATGGAATCATGAAGACTGAAAGAATGGAGCCTCTACATGTACCTCAGATTTGGGCTGTGAGTGGTTGTGTTGATTCTACTCCACCCAGGAAGACAGAAGACTGTCATTTTGCAGGGAAAGTGAAATTGACTCTACATGGACTTAACTTTGACCATCTATGCTATAAGGCCATGTCACCTCATGACAGAACATCTAACAAGAATGGATTGGAGTCTTTATTTAGATTCAGTACTGCTCAATGTACGGATAGCTTCACCAAGCATTATGCAGTGTACATTGGTGACATTGAGTGCAAGACTGTATCTGTACTGTCCCCATTTCAAATCAATTGCACCATTGAAGGTGCCCGAGGCGTAGGGGTTCCTGTATCAATAAAGAAGCTTCCACTTAAGGCTGCAAGCAGCAGTGCATTAGAACCACCACAGGCTGCACTGGAAGTGGTGTCAGTGCTGAGCCAGGCAATATCCTTTAAAGAAGCAATCAACTTTCGTGAGAAGTTTGCTAAGTTTGTTGAACTAGGAGTTGGGGGATTGAAGAAGGAAATTGATGAGCTCTACAGACGAGCTTTTGCTTCTAGAGGTAAGCTTTTATACAAGTCAAATGCCACTGAAGCATGTGGCATAATATGCTTTGTGGTAGAGAAGCCGCCAGTGTGATATATGTTGAAACATGAGCCGTTAATAGTTGTCAAGTATTGATTGTTTAGCATTCCTTTCTCTCCATATGCAGGTACATCACCAGAGGTTCTGGAAAAGCTAGGTATTAGCCATGTTAAGGTAAGCTCTATGTAAGTACTTAAGATTCCACTAAATCTACTGTGCAACCAAAAACCAGTCTACCAACTACCGTAAATCACGAATATTTCATTATTAAAATATTTTCGGATAGCCTTGCTTGTGCGAAAATTAAACACACGAAAATACATGCACAATATTAACGATATGCGGTACAGGGTTGTTGATCCGAAAATTATTTAACACGAAAAATTATCGCATCAACTATTTTAGACACGAAATATTCACGATTTATGTGCTACCCAGTTTTAACTATCATAGCTCCTATTGTTAATCCTTACAGGGTATTCTACTATACGGACCTCCTGGTGCTGGAAAAACTCTCCTCGCTAGGACAATTGCTCAAATTTTAGGATCCAAGCAGGTACATAGCTACCCTCTATTAATTGCCGAGCGCATTAGCGCGAGGCATTGGATCGCGGACAGTGGGCAAGGGATTGACAGCTAGCGTTGTATGTATGTATGTCCGTCACGCTTTTGGAATGCAATTAATTTTTGGTAAAGATCGTTCAGGGTTCAGAAATGCGTCCCACATTGCACTTAAAAATGTGGCAGGGAGGACTTGGAGACGTACTTTCGTGCTAAAACGGCAGCCAGGAAGCTAAGTAAACCAGAGAGACTCTGAAGCAGTCTTAGAAGAATAATTTGAGGATGTCCAATAAGACTCAGCCCCTTGCCTCTGTTTTCTCTGGTCGTCCCCAGGCCCTTTCTTCTCCTCAAAGTCTGTCTGAAAAACAGCCAACCTTTCTGAAGAATCATAGTGATACTGGCCCTCATGGGCCCATACTGGAAAATTATGCAATAGTACGCTAGCGGCAGTCTCACCTGTACCCAACTTGTGGCGAGTCCCATTATTACAGACTATAGCTTTTAGTACTTGTAGAGTCTGTACCAGCTATAATTATTATGAAGAGTAGCTCATGCATACTCACTCATTCATATGCTCGCGCGACGCACTATTTGCACCATGTGTACTCCTAGTATAACTTGAGGTAACAATGCAATATCGTGTATGCAGACCATAACAATACAATCATACATGCTGCGTAACAATTTTGTAGGTTCGCCTCATAAATGGTCCGGAGATAATCAGCAAGTATCTAGGAGAGTCTGAAAAGAACCTTCGCTCCCATTTCCGGGATGCTCAGGATGCCTGGAAACAGCATGGCCCTCAAAGTGATCTCTTTGTCATCATCATTGATGAGATTGATGCAATTTGCAAGCCAAGGGGCAAAACTGACCAATCAGCAGCTGGTGTAGCCTACGATGCTCTCGTCAACCAGCTCCTGACTCTAATGGATGGACTGAGTGAGATGCACAATGCGCTAGTTGTTGGTCTCACCAATAGGAGAGAACTGCTGGACCCAGCTCTACTTCGACCAGGGAGGTTTGAAGTCCAGATTGAAATTGGTCTACCAGACGAGGAAGGAAGAAGAGAGATATTTGAAATTCATACCCGCTTGATGCGAAAAAGTGGTATGCTCTCTGCTGATGTGGACCTCTCTGACCTGGCTGCCAATACCACTCGGTTCAGTGGTGCTGAAATAGCAGGTGTGGTGAGGGCAGCCGCCTCCTATGCTCTAGAGAGAAGCCAAGTTGGTAACACTTCAGGTGATGGAGTGGTTTTAGTGACAGCTCATGACTTTCAGAAGGCCATCCTTGCCATTAATCCTGCATACACTCACTCTGAGGCACACGTTGTATCTAACTATTTGCCCCTGGGCTATTTACCCTGTGGGGATGCACATGATTCTGTGATCGACGAATCTATTGAACTAATACATACCTTGAAGCAGAGTACCACTGCTAGAATACAAACTCTGCTACTCTATGGTCCAAGGGGGAGTGGAAAGACAGCTCTTGCTGCTCACTTGGCGATGATGGGGAAGTTCTCATTTGTTAAGATCTTTATGGCTTCAGAACTGGTAGGACGGCCTGATATTGTCAAAGTGGACCTACTCCATCAAACTTTCAATGATGCCTTCAAGTAAGTGCTTAATAATTATACTGTATATAATAGTTATCTGTCAGTATTTTGTTGTATCAAGCACTGTTGGTAATGTAGGATTACGTAATCCTGCACGCCTAATTGGATTGTGGCTAGAGTGTATGGCATGTACTCTGGGTGACTGCTCAACAACCAGTTCTATAAAACTCCTGAACACTACTCTACTGTACTTGGTTGCTTAGTAACTTACAACAAAGCCTCATAAAACCTCAAGCCTCAGTATACAATGTAAGGCTACAAACTATTATACTTGGCCAGATATTTTTAGCCACAATTGTGCTGTATGAATAGTTTCTGCCTGGATATGAATATCATTAATACAGTAACTGTTGTTAATCATACTCCCCACCTACAGATCTAAGTCGGCAATTATTGTTCTAGACGACCTTCACCGGCTAGTGGAATTTGTTCAAGTTGGCCCCCAGCTCCAGGTATCACACCAGCTCCTGCACACCATCAACACCCTGCTAACCACCACACCTCCAGTCACTAGCAAACTCCTTGTGATCGGCACAATGATCCTGCCTGATGCAGATTCACTAGATGAACCAGCTGCACTCAATTTACCTGACTTGTTCCTTCAGCATCAGTTTGTACCTCTGCTGGATGCACAAGGTGTGATGGCATTCATCAACTCAAGGAATATCCATAGGTTTGCCAAAAAGTATACATACGCACTGGTGTCCACTACTTTGTGTGTGCATACTGAGAGATGATAATGAGAGGGCACGAGGGAGGGAGGGAGGGAGGGAAGGAGGGAGGGAGAGAGAGAGGCAACGAGTATACCACCCTAGTTCTCAACACTTGGCACCTCAGTGATCCGGATGGTTTCCCCTTAGATTTGGTATTGGTAATACACGATAAATCGACTGAATTTTCATGGATGGAGAGAAGAGAGAACGAGGTCCTCAGGAATACCATTGCAGAGAACAGAGAACGAGATCCTTAGGAATACCACTGCGCTTGAAAGAAAGTGAAGGAGAGTAAAATAATGTTCATCAAGCATGATGAATGTAATAAAAATAACACAAATATATGTACGTAATAGAATTCATTATCTGTTTATGGTTACTGAAGTACTGTTTGAGTATAGGAGGGGTGGATGTGACCGCAGAGCTCCAGGCAATAGTCTGTCCCTTTCAGTGAAATTTGATGACTTCTTCTTTACGTCCACTTGGTTATTAATAACCGGCTTCTTCCTTTTATGGAATATTATCAATGGTCTGCAGTATGTGAGTATAAATACACTATTGAGTGTTGCTGAGTGTCAGTAAATCCAAGGCCTTATAGACTCTTTGGTAGTAAGACTAAAATTACTAAAACTAGAGCTCTCTAGAGCACATACCCTGCACATGCTGCAGCCAGTTTCTTTACTATGTCAATAAATTAGTTATGTTACGAGTCATTCAGATGTCTACATGTATATCTCAAGATTATGATACAATAGTATGAGATACTATGGTACATTAATTTTGTGATACAATAATAATTATGGCAATGTATTGAGCATACAGTGATCATTAATGTATAAAATGGGAAAATTGGATAAAACACTTACAATAATAGTGGTATTGCCAGCAGTCCCACTCCAGCCATGATCATAAAGGTGTCTCCAGGACTGAGGTTATGATTGATGATTGTATCATAAATGTTTGGCCATGCTATAGTTGACAGCAGAGCAGAGATAGCATCCCCAGTAGCTAGTACTCCTATTACAGCACCTTTTAGTGAGGAATGACAATTAATGTAGTGATACAGTATACAGTCATGCATACATGTACATGTGCTTGTGGTTGCAGTATGTAAACATAGAGAGCATGTGACAGCCACTGTTTTGTATTATGTGCCTAAGTGTGTACCTTGGTCCTCAGATGCCACTAGCTTGGACACTAGTGTTCTCATTGATGTCAGTGTCAAAGTGTCCACTCCTTGAAGAGCAACGACTGCACAATATACAAACTGATTGCTCTATTCTCAGGCTAATAAGTTTTAATGTACAGCTCATACTGATAATAAATTTCTCGATCTATGTTATTATAAATGTTGGGGAACCTTGAGACAACATTAGGCAGTGTATACTTGCATTTTGAACATAAAAGCTTGAGCTGGTTCTATGTATCTTATGCATAATACCAGTTACTTGACACTCAACTTGGGTAATCCCTTACCAGCATACGCTTGATAGACCTTTCTTGAGAGCCCAGTGAGTAAATTTCCCCCAGAGTTAAACAGCATGGCTATTAGAGCAATGACTGCTTCAGGCATCTGTATGGCCGAGAATATCCCCATCAGGATAATGTTGGCCATCCCTCGTGATAGGCACTGAATACTTTGGTAAATCCCAACTGCTTCAGCATCCAGATCAAATGGAGGAGCTTTGAGAAAGTAGACTGCTAGATATATTCCTCCAGCTCCAATCAATATCAATAGATTGGCTACAAAAAATGCTATCCACAGTTTCCAAGCAGAGTACTCGGGAACAAAACCGAAATATATCTTGATTCCACGTACCAACGATTTACATCCTTTGGGATTATTTACAGTGAGCACTTCACGCTCGCTTTTAGTTAGAGATTCAGGAATACAGAATAGGCAGTAGATTGCCACGGCTGCACTGCTTGCTGTGTAGAACCCCAGGAGTGGAATGAAATCACAGCTGTTCCTTTGCAGCCATATTCCTACTAAGATTGGTCCCAGTGCAGCTCCTATTCCAGAAACGGCTTCAATTATTCCAATTCTCAATCCTCTCCACCTCTTAGAACTGATGTCGGCAATGTAGGCTAGTCCAGTGGTGAGTATTCCAGGAAAGTCCCCCGTTGCTCCACTGATGAAGTGACCAATGATGAAATAGTATGGATTCCATTGGAAATATACAGTCACCAATGCTAGGGAGCCTTGCAGAGCTGTGCCAATGCCTATTAAGACGAGGAAAGGCTTCCTACCAAAGCGATCTGATATGGCACCAAACACGATGGATGCAACGATGGAGGGAATCCGATTGGCTATCTGTCCGTAGACTACTAGGTTATTTGAAGCAGTTTCTACGAATTTGAAGGATCCATTTCCAGCATATGTATCCACATCAGAGCTGTTGAGACAGAAAGTCCCATTGGGAAACGGAAATGAGGTGTTCTGCAGGATTTGCGAGCCGTAGTGGACGTAGTAGTACTGCTCGTAGAGCTGGAGGTAGAAGTGCCTGGCCCACATAAACAGGAAGAATGCTGGCTCGACCGTAATTATCCTAGCTCGCCGCAACGTCAAACACGCACGAAAGTGAAGCAACGGGGAGCTGAAGGCAGATTTACTTTCTTGAGATTCGCTCGAAGTCATGGCTGGGCTCGAGACTTCGAGGGTACCGTCCGCAACTTGGCTTGTTTGCAGGCTCGAGGTCACATGCTTTAGGGTGTGGCTCGTGAATTCAGCCCCACCCCTTTTCTTGCTGCGCGCTTGTATTAAATATGCACGACCACTACCAACTTGCTAACTCTCCAGCGTGTGTGAGTGTGAGTTTAAAAGTGAGTTAGTGAGAGGATGAGTGAGTGGAATGTATATGAATTATTTTGATTGAGTTGTGGTTTTATGACCTACATCACAAGGTACGATATTAAACTAGCGCACCAATTTTACTGACACTCATAATTTGAAATTTGCCATTCACCTCCATAGCTTTCTCTTTTCTTTCAGATTAGGTGGAGGGGTATTCTCATTGCCCAGCAACCTGGAGATCTCTATCCAGCAGCTGGTGCATGCAGTGGAGTGTGTGTGCACTGACGGTAGTACTTCCTGTGGGGGTGGAGCTGGTGGGTGGAGCTCCACACTGGTACGCCAAGACTTATTACTGGACTGCATCATGGCATTTGTCACAAAGTGAGTAAAACATTGCTGTATGTGGTGGAAAGTAGTTAATTACAGTAACCAGGTTGGTGATTAAGCAAAGAAACACTTCAGTATCATCGTATATATACATGGATTAAGTGAAAATTCAATGCGCGAAAATAATATAATAATTATTAACGTATTTCTTCTAAAATTTGGCATGAAAATAATAATATTGCTTTAGCTTCACCGAATTTTTAGAGGTTAATATTCAACATTCTGTCTGCGTGCACATTCCATTCCCATTTATAGCATAATACGCATGACGACCTTTGCCGAAAATTAGGGACTATTTTCAATCATTTGGTAAAGGGTGCCGAATAATTAGAAGGGCCAAATTTTTAGAAGAAATACGGTATTAACAATAGTGCGGTAGATCTACATGGTCGTTTGTCCGAAATTATTTAATGCAAAATATTATCGCATGAAAATTTTTGTACACGATATATTCACGGTTTATGGTATCTTAGTTTGATAATGGAAAAAACTTGGTTCCAGTCTTATATTATAGAGCAACACAAGAGCTATTGAATGGTGCTGAATCATGGGAGTCGGTCCAAGGGAACCTAAATGCCCCACTTTTTGCGTGAGGCAGTTTTGTGAGCGCTTGCAAGTAGCATGCACAGAAACGCTTGCCGTGGAGCTCATAAATGTCTCCGGGTTATGGGACTTGAACGAGAAGAAAGTAGAAGAGTTGCTCTGTCTTTTGGTCTTTGTTTGAAGTTCTAGAAGTGAAAGATGACCTAGATAGAACAGGTAAGAAAAATAGATAAAAAACAGCAAAAATTGCATGCACTGGAATGTGCCACCGGATGCACTTCCTCGATCTGCAACAATTGGACCGCTGGCTTAACGGCTGTAATATTTTCGTAGCTACCTAGACATAGGAAATGTAAGCTGCATACTTAAAACTCACAATACAAAGGGATTATAGAACACCTCGGAGTACAAGATCATAGATTCTGGCCGATCATTCAAACAAAACAAGGCCAAATGGTCCTTGGACGAGTCTTGCCGCCTCCAACTTCAGTCAAGTGTTCAACATGCAGCAAACAGCCTCCAGCAGTTCATACATGTAGTTACAAATCTGAGAGCTAACTTTCAGGTAAGTATCTTGACAAATACTGGAGACATAATATTATTGTTGTCATTACCTCCAGAAACACCAGCTAAAATATCAGAAATAATTCAGCTTCATGTACAATACTGTAGCACTAACTAAACCTAACTGAGGCTAATAGATCTACCTTACTGCTAGTCTCTATAACAGGTTTCAACTCCCTACCTACAACTGTTTGTTATTTATGAATCGATCTTCATGGCGATCTCCAATCATCGCTCTGTTTCGGCGAAGTTCAAGCGAGTATTCAACTTGCAGCAAACTGTCCTGGCTGCTTGGTCACATGAACATTCCATCCAGTAGTAGCGATTCCGGACGATCGACCTAGGCGCATAAAAGCAGTTATAACTCAGCAACAGAGGGGATTGACAACAAAAAAAAAAAATCACAAGATAGCTAAGGAAATTTCTTTCATTTAAGCCTCAGAACAAGCGAATCAGTTTAGTACACGCCTTGCAGATTTAATTTTTAGCTCTATGGAAAAATGTATGGAAAAACAATAATCGGCGCGTAAATCGGGCACACTTCAACCTTTCAACAAAAAACACATATTGCTGAATACTGTAAACCCAATAATGTTAACGATCCATTAATGTTAACGAATTTAACGAAGCGACACAATTCGTTAAGGTAAAAGGTCGTTAATTTTTTATTTGTGCGCATGCGCATATGCGTACATAGCCACGGGCGCCCGCGCGTAGTTGGGCGGAGCCTAGCGAACTGGCCATGTGCACGCGCGCGCCATGGCAAGGCTACTAACTAGCCCGCGCGCGCCAAGCACACAGCTGCACGAGTGTTTTCTGAGTGTAACTGAGCTATGTCTATTCGCCGCTGGCTTCAAGCGACTGAAAACCACCCTCTGCTACCCAAACCTGCTGGGGATAGCGGCGTTCTTGCTGCCAACAAATCGGTAGCGGCAATCACGCACATGAACTACAATGTCATGATTGTATCACAGTTTATGAAATCGTTAAAGTTTATGGACGTTAAAATGTCATAAGTGTTAAAAACGTTAACTATAAAGGACGCTAACATTATTGGGTTTACAGTAGGCCTCACTGAGTGAAAGCTATTGACACCTTAACCCTGTCACAATAGCACGTGAAAATTTGGGTGCTATTTATGCCACTTGACCCCTTCACTGGAGGAGGGATTCATTTGATCACGAGGAGGGGGTCATACTTTCACTGGACAAGGGGTAGCTACATTTTGATCTTGAGGGGTCCGCTACCTCCACTGGAGGAGGGGCATATTTGAAGCAATAGAGTCATAGATAATTGAGGGGGAGGAGCTGCCGATAGATGTCTTCGTGTGTAATATTATTATTACCCCGCGCATGCGCAAGGGATAAAGTAATCTGTCGTGTCCTTGTCGTTGTCATCGTGAGCACAAAAATCGCCATATCTCGAGATATAGGTATCTAAGCGACTCGTAAACACAACGAATCAATTGAATTCGGCGAAAAACTGGCTTCATTGTGCGTCAAATCGATGGACACTGTCCACGGGCGTCACAAATAGTGCCTTTTTGTTAGCTAATGTAACCATGCCTATCGACAGTGCCTACTCAATGCATAATGCATGCAATTGTGTTTTCTGCTCGTGCGCACAACCAAGTAGCCAAGAATATGAATGGAAAAGATTGTCGAAATTAATAATGCTCGTGAAATCCGCATCCGCTGACAGAGCTGAAATCGGTAGCTACGTACGACTCTGATTAAGCAGCATGTCCACTAATTTTCTGAAGTTCACAAACTTATTATAGCCATGCACACAAAAGCAACTCCATAGATTGTGCAATGTGCGCGCGGGGTATGTGCTCTACAGAGCTCTAGTTTATTATTATTATCATTGTGGGTGTGGCACATTTTCGTGCATGCACATCAAAAAATCTTCACGCAACGTGCCATGCTTTGAATTTGGATGTGGCTATAGGCTGGGAAGCTAGTGGCGTGATTTTAGACTGCTATAGATGTGTTACTGGTGTCTCTTTATAAATGTGCTACATTCATTTGATGAAGCGCAGATATTAATTTGATAATTTGTTCGTACGGACGTTTTGATGTATACAATTAAATTGTAGCACATACATGTACATACAATAATCATTATTATTATTGAATCTTTGTATGACAGGAGACACCACCAGCACATTTACAGTTGTCCAAACAACTCATTTTCAAGCGACTTGCTTCCCAGCACACGTTCCGCACCATCATGGTACCAGCACATAGTGCGAATATTTTTAAATAATGTTAATGGATTTGTGCGTACATGTGCAAAAATGTGCCACACCCACAATGTATGTTCCATTCAGTAGTGGACCCCTCAAGATAAAGTGCATCCTCAACTATCACCCCCTATTTCAGATGAAAACACACCCCTCCTTGATCCTCCAGCAATAGTATGTGACCCCCTACTCCAGATGATGTAGACCTCCTCACTGAGATCAAAGTTCACCCCTCCCCCAGCGACATAATATGACCCCCTACTCTGGATGTGCTAGACCCCCTCCCCCAACGAAGTATGACCCCCTACTCCAGATGCGCTAGACCCCCTCCTCGAGATCAAAGTTGAAACTGTACTCCTCCTCCACAAAAAGTCCTCTGACAGAAAAGAGCCCCCTCCAGTCAAAATCACCCCCCCCCCTCCTCAGTGAAGTCACCCTCCTCCAAAATAGTGACTGTACTTTTGACACTATCCACCCCCCATACACAAAGTCTCGGAAAAGTTAATTTGTAGCCGTATCAACCAGTGGTGTGACATCATGCATAGGGCTTCAATCACTGTTAGCTTATGTGAGGCATGTGCAAATAATTAGACTACCCTACCTGACTGTAGCACGCACAACCGCAGTTGATTGATGATAACATTCCATAGTACCAGTTAAGGAGGTCTTAGCGTAGACTAATAATATAATAATAAGGCTAGCTTTATTTATCCACGGGATTATGTTCACCAAAAAATGTGTGAAGTTCAGCCATGCTGCTTCACTGGATACACGTATTAGATACTCTATATATAGGCTCCAGATTGCATCATAAACGATAAACAAGTAAATATTATTGCTACTGGAATAATGGTTTTAGACTATAAGTTTGTGAAGCCTATAATATTATCATAATAATAATTATTATTATTTGATCCTCATAATTATGTCTACCACTGAGGCTATCTCACAGACCCTTAATATCCTTCACTCTTATACACACACCCCCATTCAGGCATGATTCACAGGCTGAAGGACAAGGTCTCTATCAATCATGAGTCATAGTCATAATACATGTAATAATAATTATGTACAATAGCAGTGTAGCTGTCAGAAAACATGTACACATCTTTAGGGGGAACTTCCAAATAAAAATGAATGTCATTATGATGTTAGGGGGGAGTGGGTGAATGCCGAGAGGGTGACAATAATAATTATTTGCAGGTATAATATTATATTATGTTGTATAATTATTATAATACTGTATGTACTGTAGTATACTGTTTTTTCCCTAAGAGGGGGTGGGGGTCAAAAATTAATGTTGCAATAGCATTAATTTTCCAAATAACTTACAGTTCGGAAGTGCCCTCTAATAATATTATTGAATTTATTTGTAGCTAAAGCTATAATGTTATGTGTCTAAGCAAATACTTATGTCCATAATCTTTGCTTACCATAGCCTGTTTGTTTGTTGCAAGTATATAAATGTAGTTCTAAAAACCAGAAAGGTGAAAAATAAGCATTTTTTCCACGTTTCAGTTATTATAATAAATTTAATCCCCAATGGGCTTGTAGGAAAAACCGCCCATGCAATTATGAATGCAAACTCTAATACTACACGGGACTAATAGTTTAGACAATAATTATGGGTAAACAACAGTTAATTAGCTACTGAGTTACTTCAATCAGTAAGCTTTTGGTAGGATTCAGTGATTCTGTGAGGAAGAGATTCCTCACTATCTGATGGGACATCTTTTGCAGAGCAGCAACGTGTGCTTATCCAATATAATAAGCTTGATGTGTACTTCTTGGTTTTCTTTCTTTGAAGGAAGAGCCAGCGAAATACACACAGTGTCAAATAGATCGTAGGACTGATCCAACAGAACAAAATGAACGCTAGAAATGTCGTTTTTTGATGGGGTACATAGCTAAGACCAGTGAGGGAAAACCAGAGCATCACTAGCAAAATGAGGAATGCTGCATGTAAATTATTGTACCACGATAGTTCAGATTTGTAGGGCTGAAGTGCCAGGAGTAGGAGGATACAAAGCAGGAATAAAATACCACACAAAATGTAGAACGTCGATTGAAGAGTGGACAAGTACAGTAAGAGAGCTGCAATCCTAAGGATTAAGTAGAGTCCAGAGAAGCTTCGGCAGTCACATGATCCTTTCTCTGTTCCATTTTTGTAGCATCCTTGAAAAGAATCGATGAATGCCTGTAACACAAGGTACCAACGGGATGGTAAACAACTGAGTAGCCTTTGGAACCAGCAGTAGGGATAAAAGAGCAAAATGACCACTGGTACTACTGCAAAACATACAAGAAAGACGATTGCTACTATTGCATATGGTAGGTGGTCTCTTCCGAAATACAATATGCTACCATCATAGAAAAGGACATGGCTGACCTTGGAGGAGTTAAAGCTGTAGAGAGGGACGGGAAAAAGTAAATCAAAAGAAACACTGATTACCTTGATAAACGACAGCATAAAGAAAGTAACAAAAGCGTCAATGATTGTGGTGTTCTCTCTGTGTCTTTCTTGAAACCACGAGAAGCAAACCTTGACAGGTTTGCACACAAATACAAGGATTTTAAAGTTGCGGTCGTACAAACTGATCAGCAAATATGTAACAATCACTAGAAGTAAGGGATAAATGGCTATGATATAATCGAGTGATAGTGATAATAGGGGACTTGTATTGAGGCAAATATTTGGCACGAAAAAGCGGAAGAAATCTAAGTTCCAAATTCCATAGAATGACATAAAAACTTTAGTCACAATTGTAGCCGAAAATTGGTTTGGTGAATTTTCAATCACCCTGGCAAATGGTGGTGAGGACACTACTTGACAGAAGAGAACAAATGCATGAAGAGAAGAAGATGCTACATTGATGTTTAGAAGGAGAATTATGACGTAGAAAATTGTTAGAGGTACAAACGCTAATAGTATGAATAACAACCAATTTCTGTACACGTGCCCATGTGGACATTCAACACATTTAAGGCTGTAGGAGTACACCAGTGGACTATGGTTTGGAAGGCACTTACCACAGAGTGGGCCAGTCCGTTTCAACCATCCACATGTGTCACTGTTCAAAGTGGAACTGTTCTGAGGGAGAACAAAGTACTGGGAGTCTAATATGGTGTGATTGGGACGCCGCCAGCAGTTGAAAATGCAAGAACCAACAATTAGGTCATGGCTATTGAATTCATCCTGATGGGCGGTGGTGGCACAATAGCATGCCAGTACAGCTGCTCTGTCTCCATCACATTTGATTATGTGTTCTGGTTTAGTGTGACAGTCACAAGTATTGTTGTAACAGCCAAACCATGTTGGACAGTCACTGTTCTCTTCACACTGGAGCAAAGTAGGAAGATTATTGTGAGTTACTGACTCATTTGAAGCCACTATGCTCGACAGTCTTTGAGTGATGATGAACACACATAATATCCACTTACAACACACCCACCATGTGCAGAGAGACTTCCCCATATCAGTAGCTAGACTCCTCTTGTAATGATAGTTGGCAGTTATCAAAGGCTTACAACTGCTGCTGCTTTGAGCTTCTGCACCAGAGTGCTACGTACGAAACTGAAACAGCTGGCTGGAGATTGTACAATCATGGTTGTCATAGTGCATGCAACATATATGATAAGCTAAACCACAGGAAGTTCCCCCACCACTGAGTGTGCATGTCACTAACCTAATTTGGAGTGAGCCTGAGCATAAGCCCCAAATACTGAAACAAGTTTATGTTGTGCTTACGAGTCACTCAGGTGCTTAGCTACATGCATGTATGGGTCTCGAGACATGGTGATTTTTGACTCACGACAATGACGACAACGTTAACAACATGACCGCGATTACCTTACCCCTAGTGCATGTGAGTGTGACAATACCACACAAAGATCAAGCATTATACAAGTAACTTCATGTACTGACCATCTGTCACTACATGCCAGCTGCAGCTGATGCTGCTTGTGGTTTTAAGGCTTACCACTGGTTCTAGCAGGCCTTTCAGTATGATTAATGTATAGTATGGGATAAGGGAAAGTGTGTATGACAATGCAAAAATATTGTTTGTCATCCCTTACCCTTTGGATCCTTATCCCTTTGGATATTGTTCAGACAATTTCTTCACATAATAATAAGGCGGTCTCCCCGTCAGAAAATTTTGCAGACATTTTTTCTCCAATACCATAGAGGATATGCAAGGGGAAAACATACCATTGTAATCCTCTCAATGAGTTCTTTCTAAAGAACACCTTTTCAAAACAAGTGGGGTAAATTTTTATTTTCAGATTTTTTCCTGTACCCCCCATAAATGAAAATTCAATGTCATATCGTAGTACTTGGAAAAATTGACACTTTGGTGCAAGTTTCACGTCCGTAGGTAGGGGGGTGTAGAAGCTGAGATACCTATTTTTCCAAGTACTATGATGATATTGAGTTTTCATTTATGGGGGATACAGGAAAAAATCTAAAATTATCCCAATTATTTTGAAAAGGTGTTCTTTAGAAGAACCCATTGAGAGGGTTTAATACAATGGTATATTTTTCCCTTGCATATCCTCTATCGTATTGGAGGAAAAAAGTCTGTAAATTTTCTGACAGGGAGACCGCCTTAATTTTTCCTTTGGGAATAATAACTGAATGTATAGAAGAAGCTACTGGCACTCCATAACTCATCACTGTTAATCATTAAATATTATTTTCTACAAGCCATGGAATATGAATGAATAACACTTTCTCAATAATAATGCTATGATTGTTAACAAAAGATAGATATACATGAATATTTATAGTCACTCACAGAGACACAAAACTGTTCCCTGGCGTTCGTTTTTCCTTGCTAGTTTCACCCTCCAGTGACTTGGGGTCTCTGGCTTGGGAATCTGACATCATCTCATGAACCATTTGCTTCCTGCAGACAGCCAGGGCGGTCTGGAGCTCCCCTAGCTGATGGGCTTGAGCTACCTTCTCTCTGTCCATCAGCTCCAGTTGTTTGCTAACGGCTGAGAGTTGGTGTTCTTTGTTCTTCAGACCAAGGCGGAGCTCATGCACCTCCTGCAGTCACATGCATTATGTATATGTAGCTAACATCAATATTCAGAGTAACATGAATATTATATATAATGTCTTGATGGCATGAATAGAACACTGGGGAGGGGATGGACAGAATAACATACTATAGTACTCGAGATACAGAATGGCGATATGCAGGTAAGGTCTTACATATGAAGACAGTGCCACATGCATATGCTGGTCAGATCTCAGGGCAATTCCGAGGAACTATGATATAGGAACTGTGTCACCCATGCAGCCTACACGTACACCGTGGCTCATTATATGACAATCAGATGCATGGAGAAAGTTACCGCATAGCCGGAAATATTGGCGGGAATTAAATTTGGTGGTTGAGTCCAAAATCGCTATTATAAGAATATTGGCGGATTTAAATTTGGCAGTTCTGTACGGGATCGCCATACATATATATGCGAGTAGGAAATTTTGGCGGATTTTAATTTGGCGGTTGTAATATAGACCGCCAAACTGCCAAATTTGATTCCCCGCCAAATTTCCAGCTATACAGTATATGATAATGCAAGCATGAAAAGAATGCAATTAATACCGTATGGCCACAAATTTTCAAGGGATCCAATTTTCATGGAAGGCTCATCTTCAAAGATTTTGTGATCTAAGTTTTGCGGATGGACATTCCAGAGTTACTCCACTCACAATACCATTAGGCTCCGCCTCTTACTGCATGCGTACTGCGGCTCAAATCTTGTTAGAATCGGCTGAAAAAGTTGTGAAAAACGAGCAAGCGATCAATCAATTGTACTTGTACTTAGCGGAGATCGAGAAATGGCACGATAGTTGCATATTATGATGGTGTGCTGATATTGAAGAGGAGCTATCTTGTGTAAGAGAAATAGAAAACTATCCCTAGAAGGCTTGAAATAATGTAACAGAGACATTTGTGTATAAGAAGCTCAACAACAATGAACTGGTGTGAAATAAACCAGCTGCTAGATCGATCCAGCAGCATCATGCACCACGATGGCCACGCCCCCTGTAATCGCGCATGCGCATACGTGTCGACGTCCCGAGAACGTGCTTTATTTCGTGGATTGCCATTCAATCGCGAAAACCGCAAAAATTGGCTCCCTTGAAAATTTCCGACCATACACATATTTGTCCAGATCCCTTCTTACTCTCTGTGTAAAGGGGCTGGGCACGAGACTATTGCAGTAGATGTATTAATATGTACAAATTTGCCAATGTTTCATTAAGGATGACTTAGAAAATTTACTAGTCAAAACGCTGGCAAGCTGTACAGTCCACAGAATCTGATGAATTTCTATACATGCCTGATGCTTGTTAAATCAACCAATGAAACACCGAATGGATGTGGCCATTAGTACTGACCTTGTTAGACTTTGTTAGCATTGCTTCCTTGTACTGCACCTCCTGGCTGGCCAGCTGTAGCTTGGTCTGTAGCTGCTCCACCACTGACACATGCTGAGACAGGTAAATCTTCAGCTCCTTCTCTCTCTTAAGTGATGCCTCAAAATCCTTACAGATTGTCTCAAACTGTCCTCGTGGTACCATCATTCCCAGTTCATCCTTGAGGCTCTCCACTCTCCCCCTCAGCTGGCTGGCTTCCTGGAGCTCCCTGGAGAGCCTCTCAGCCTGGGACCTGCTTTGCAGGAGCTGGGAGTGTAGGGAGTGCTGCTGCACTTCTCCCTGGTGGAGTCTGCCGACTAGACTGATCACCTGACACTGAAGCTTCTTCCCCAGCTGAATGAATGGGTGCACAATATCATGTAATAATTATGCAAGTGGAAGGTCAATATCATTGTGGAATAATGTAATGTACCATGTTATGATGGCCTGTACAATGCAGTTTACAAGAAAAGCTCTGCTGTTATATATTAGAACAGCCATCATGATAATATTTCAAATGATATTATGGTAACCGCAAAGGAATCACTTAGCATGCTGTATAGTGGGTAAAATTTTGTGAGCATTAAATTTGGTGAAATAGCTCTCCATTGGTAATAGCGAAGTTTAAATTTGGCGATCATAATACTTACCGCCACAGGCATGCGTGAATTAAATTCAATTGGTGAATTTTTAATTTGGCGGTTCATACTTGTCAAATTGCCAATACAGTATAGAGGGATTCCGCAAATCGATTATCCCGCGGTGCTAATTAGCTAAGCGGCCGAAGTTGATGTTTTATGCCTACTGCCATTCTCAGGCTTGTAAGGATCGTCTTGGATACTGCCTGGAGCTTCTCTTTGTATCGATTCTTCGCTTTATTGCTCAGACCTTCGAAATAGTCGCTCATTTTCGAAAAAAACTTGACACGTTTCAATACAACAACACGCAGCAGTTGGCCTTTTTGCCCACAAAGGGTGTGGCAGTAGGCGTGGTACGTTGACTTCTGCCACTTAGCTAATTAGCGCCGTGGGATAATCGATTTGCGGAATCCCTCTATACTCTCCCTGATTAACAGCCATAGGTGCTTAAATTAATTTTAACTCCATATTTTCAGCCCATATGGGCGTAAGTTGGAAGCTGCTACATTCACGTTGCTACAAGGGTGCTTACCCATGAATGACACTAGGTACAGTACTATCAACTTACAGTATTGCTTACCTCACTGGACTTGCTGTAGCATTCCAGGGGGTGTGGCTTCTTTCTGAGGACGGTAGACAGCCCCTGTGCTAATTGATAGCAGAGTGACTTCGGATGCAATCGCAGGTAGCATAAACCATCACTAGAGACATTACTAGAGTTGTTCACGTGTGGAAAATGTTCACCCATCTTCTCCAAGAGTGCCTCAAAAGCAGTTCTTGCCGGACGTAGGACCAAGGTACGGTTAGAATCCTTACAGCCCTTCTCCTTTCTTGACCCTTGTCTTCTGTTCTGCAGCTGCAGTTGTTTTTGTTGTTGAGCGGTGCAGGAGTCCAGCAGGCTCTGTAGGTGAGTGAAGCTCTCCCTTACCTCCACCAGCGCCTTCTCACTCCTCATCCAGCTGGCTAGCTCCTTGCTGGAAGGCTTCAGGGTGCGATATGACTGGGAATATGATGGTGGAGGGGAAGACCCCGTCGTTGGAGAGCTTCTATTCAGTGACCTCTTCTCTCTCACACCAAGGTAAACTGGGATTTGAAATTGGCCAACGTTTCTAGGGTAGCTCACTCTGAAAAGAATGCTGTTTTGTGAATGCGTTGCTTGCAAGCGTTTCACTGCCAATACAACAATGACTGCTTTGCGGAACCTCAGTAGAGAAGACATAGCAAGTGGTTGAGTCCACTCACTATCAGAGATCCTATCACTCCGACTGTGTTCTGTACTTGCTACTATGTGCACCCCGATGTGGTCTTGGATTGAAGTCACTACTTCAATAACACTCTTGTGCAGCTTCTGAGCTTCGAGGAGCTGTTTTAGGAGTACAGCCTTTTGTAATTGAAGCTGCTGCAGCCTTAGTAAAGCTGGGAATAGTGAGCCAGCTAAGAGACATGTGCAAGAGAGAAGGCAAGCACGATCATTCTTGTAAACTCGATGTGTTTCTTGAATCTGTTTGAATTGAGTTTCTAGTTGCTGCTTTGACTCACTGAGTTGAGCCACATCTTGCAAAGCATCATCTAGCCTCTGCTGAAGACTGAGCCCTTTGTTCTCAGCCTCTACAAGCAAAGCTTCAAAGTTAGCCTTCATCTGCTCATTTCTCTGGTTCAACTGGCTCTCCTGCTCCTCGTGATTCAGCATGAGCTTGCAGGTTGTCTCCTTTTGCATTGCTCGTGTGGACTCTAGCGTAGATTGTAAATTTGATACAGTCAATTTCAAATTCTTTGCTTCCTTCTTTGATCGCTTAAGAGCTTCTGAGAGAGCCAAAGCTGCTGTGCTGACAGCGTTGGAGAGGCTGGCCCAGTCAGCTGGTATGGGGTGTTTGAGTGGAGTGGAAGTTGACGGCCATGAATGATTGGATTCCAGCTCTGAATCTAAAGACGCACTAGGAATTGAGCTGTTGACAGTCATCCTAAGCTGCTCATGCAAGAGACTCAGGAACCTACAGTGTTCCTCATTATCATTTCTATGAGTTTGTTTCAACGTGTCGAATTTCTCCAGAGTGGTTTGATGGCCACTTCTCTCCTGCTTGTGGTTTTGCTGAGACGTTTCTAGCTCCTTCTTCAGAGATGAAGCTTTGGCCTTACAGAGAGCCAGCTCCTTGCTCAGCCTTGAGATCTCCAAAGCACTCTCTCCTAGCTGCTTGTCAGCTTCCTGGAGATAGTAGACAAAATTGGTAAAGATCATCAATCATAAATGTACATTGTATTATCTGGTATGCACATGCACATGTACATGTACATGTACGCAGTATGACATCATACACATACATACCGTATACGCAAACATTTTTGCCAGGAGAAGATTTTCTCCAATTTCGCCACCTACTCTCACTAGCAAAAAATTTTACATGCTAATTTTGTCCTATGTTAAAAGATTGCATAGATGACTAGAGCTCTGTAGAGCACATACCCCACGTGCTCTGTAGTGTAGCGTAGTATTGCAACACTCTACTGCAGAGCAGTTTTATAACTTGACGACGCTTTCCAATACGGAGCTTGTCACATCAACACATATGCATGCCAATAGAGTTGTGTGGTTGATAAACCACAGGCATGCTGAATAGAAAATGCACAATTTGTATATAGCACTAGTAAGCCTCTTTGAGCAATTCGAAGGGCGTACAAACCAGTTTTTCATCGATATCTACTGATTGGTTGTGCTTACAGCACACATAGATGCCTAGACTGCGAGATATGACAATTTTTGTGCCAACAACAACAATGACAACAGACGGACAAACCGATTGCTTTACCCCTTGCGCATGCTTGCGGGATAATAATTATGGCGACCTTTACTGCATCAGTGAAAACTTTTCCACAAATGTTTTCTGCAATACAAAGGTAGCTGGACTTGGTGAAATTGTTATCCAGTGAAATTTTCATGTATACAGTATTATATATATGCACACACACATGCAGACATGCACACTTACAGCCATGGCGCCAGTCCTTGACGTGACAATTTCTCTGTATGTAGAACACTCTGCAGACAGTTGCTTTAGATTTTGGCGGACATTTGAGAGTTGTGATTTGGTTGTACCCAGCTGAACCTTGGCTGCCTCATAAAGAGCTCTGAACTCAACCAGAGTCACCCTTAGCTTTTCAGGCATGTGGCTGCTGGTACCACTTTGCTTGGAACCTGCGGAGAGTAAGGGATAAATGGTAAAGATCATCAATGTAGAATGCTGCTGCATACCCCACCCATCCACCACAACACACACACACACATTTTGCGCACATGCAATGTCCCCCTCCCCTTTATACATTGCAATTATGCAACAAATATGCAAGACATTGTTCCTTACCTTTGATGGTAGTTGAGGTCTCACTAGGGTCCTTGTCTTTGGAGATAATTTGAGCTCTAAACTGGTCTATGAGTGAATCCACTTCCCTCATGCATCCTCCATACTTGTCCTCCATAGCTGTTCTCCGCTGTTTGCTCTGTGAGATAGATAAAAAGAAACCAGCGTTAAGAGAGCTAAACTGCTGAGATATGAACTACATTCCAGTGTGCTGCTGATCCCTTCATTATACAAGAGAAATTGCGCAATGGACCAAAGCTATCTAGAGCACATACCCTGCATGCCTCCACTTTAGGGTTTAGGGTTTGACGATCATTACCTATAATGAGCTCGAGCCTGCACACCCAGGTGATTAAAGCATCACTTCTTTGCTACGCTTATGAATGTATGTGATCTGATTTTCGGTTAATTATGTAGAAGTTATTTTAACTGCTGCTGATTTTGGAACATGCATTTACCAAAAACGATATTTTCTGTGTAAGTTTTGTTTATACGAGTCAAGTGCATACATTCATAACTTCTATTGCGTGAAACATGAAAGTGCATAAAGGCATGTTGTGACAAATTCACATACAGTATAGCCGGAAATATTGGCGGGAATTAAGTTTGGCGGTTTAGCCCAAAATCGCTATTGCAAGAATATTGGCGGTTTTAAATTTGGTGGTTCGGTATGGGATCGCCATATGTATATATGCAAGTAGGAAATTTTAGCGGATTTTAATTTGGCGGTTGTAATATAGACCGCCAAATTACCAAATTTTCCAGCAATACGGTAAATAATAATATGGTACTAGACATGCTTTCCTAACATGCAGTCTTACCAGGTTGAGCTCCTCCTTGAGTGAGTGGGCATTGGTCTGCTGGACCTGTAGCTGGTAAGAGAGATCAGAGACCACTGCCTGCTGCTGTAGCGACTGCTGCTCCAGGCACACATAGGCATCTTCCTTACTGCAGCATATGTAAAGATTTAGTAATGCATGTAGCTTTGCATGAGTACATGAAAATTTAATACTATGAAATTAATTAACTTGAGGGAAACTCTCCCAGTCAAGTACATGTATGCTTAGGCACACCAAAGTGAATAATTATGCAAAAGGGAGAGCCACCTGTAGAATTCAATACAAATAAAAATTGCAGAAGTAATGTGTTTATGCTAATAAAACGCAAGATCTAATTAGCACAAGAAAATTCACTTTCTAGGACTTTTCATAATGTTTATCTTAATGTAGAGTGTGACGACCTTTACCAGAAAATCACACAAAAATTAAATCGTACTCAATACGGTACTTGTACATGTAGCGGTAAACAAGAACGGTAGGGATGGACTCTTCATAGAAACTCTATTGCTTGATATATGGGAGTGTACCTTATCTGTTACCACTTGTTTGTGCACTTTTTGATCCTGCCACCCCTACTTACTTCAGCAATATTCTTAGTTGCTCTAGACTTGTACACTAATTATCATTATGATAAGTGTTTCTAGCAATCTGCTATATTATTCTCAGTAGCAATGGTATCAGTATTGCAGTGGAGATAGTATTACAGTTAACTAGTGTGTGTGATTGTCCTATGTAAACTGTTAGCGCTGTACCACACAAAGTGAGTTAGAGGTCAACTGTGGGACGGAGCACACATGTACATGTATGTATGTGTATGTGTGTGTGCCTATAATGAACTACATGTGTATTATGGACATCAAAGGCTTGTGTGGTCACATATTGGATTAGGCCCTCAACCACCCTTGACCCTAGCTGCTTTGAGGGGTGCTCGGTAATTTATGGCACAAGAAAGAGGAGATTGGGGTAATTGACTGTGCAGACACACTGACTCCGGATCATAGAACTTGAGGAAATAATTAGAGAGTGGAGATAATCATACTAAATTTCATGGTAATGATGAAGTGTAACTATATTGGGCTTGATCCCGGCATACAATAACATGTACATATGTACATGTATGCGTGAAATTTAGAGTACTCTGCATATTTGCAGTAATTGTGAGCAACGTTAACCAGGAGTGTGTGTGTGTGTGTGAGAGAGAGAGCTATACATGCATGTACCTTGTTAATTGTTCCTCTAAGATTGTTGCTTTCCTCTGCTCCTCATTGAGAGCACACCTCAGGCTGGATGCGGTCTGCTTCATCTCCCTCACCTCATCAGCTAGTTGCTTTCCACTTGCTCTCTCATCCTCCAGTGTTGCCTCCACCTCCTTCAGTCTCAGCTGGCTCATGTCAGTGGCAAAGCGGGCGTCCTGCAGCGCTGATCTCTCCAGCTCTAGCTTGGACTCCAGCGATGTCACTCTGTCCAGCATATTCTATATACATGTACATGTATGTATATAATTATTATAGCTTTAGCACAAAAAATTAAGAGGGTCATTAGCTGATATCAGTGCGTGCATCTACAAATTAAACGTACGTTATAGGTGGGGAAAACTGGAGAACAAAGCCGTATGCTTTAATTTTCAATAGTACTGGCCAATTTGAATAATTAAACAATGTATTTACCAGATTTTAATGTCTGAGTGTTTGTGGTATGCGTATGCACCTGCATTTCTTTATCTTGTTTTCTCTCGTGGTTAGCCCTGTCCTCCAGCTCCCGGCTCTGTCTCTCTATAGTGATGGCCTTAGTCTTCAGCTCCTCCTCAGCAAGCTGCACCTTCAACTCAAGCTCATGGATAACCCTAAAAATATTAGTAACAGATAAAATAAATTCAAAATTAATGTAGTTGCTCCATTAATTATATTATATCAAGCTTTCTATATGTGTACTCCCGTTGCGCTATAGAGACAAATATTTAGGCATCACTTCATATGTACCTTTTCTTATCATCTAGTTGAAGCTCTAGTTGTTTCTTGTCGGCTAAGAGGTCTTCATACTGGGAACTCTTCACTGACAACTGGTCCTCCTGGAAAAGCATAAGGGAGGCTACATTGGCATAACAAAGATAAACAACTTATACATAAATGTGATCCACAAGATATGGATATACCTAATTTAAATCTAATTAGTATAGCTAATAGGAAGTGGCGTAAGCCATAACAAAAGAATTTGATTATCCTCCTGATTATGTAAATTTGCTTTGCATAACTTCACAGCTCAGGGCATGACTATACAGGACTCTAAATAGCGGTGACTTTGATGCAGTAATTGTGGGGAAGTTGGTGTAGCCTGCCTCTGTCTTTGATGTGGAGAGCTGAGTGCTAATTAACTCAGCCACTCCCTCTCATGTTGGTGCTCCAAGAAAGCTCAGTTTAGAAACAATACAATACTTGTTCTCACGATTGATACATTATACACTTGATGTAATACCATTACATCATAGCGATTGTTAAATATGCAAATTACTATTGGAACCACACTGGCCCTGAGTGATACCGCCCGGACACAATGTCATGTAGATCTCTACTTAGCTGATTAGTTAGGGGGCTTCTCAATCATTTGATGTAGTAGCTAATAGCCTCCTACAGCAATCATGTAGACTTCCGAAGCAAGACTTTGACGTGTATTAAATTTTAGTATTCTGTAACACTGAGAAGTAGAGCTGGATAAAATTTTCGCCAAGCCCAGCTATGTGTGTACCATTGCATTGCAGAAAAATTTGGGAAAATTTTCAATACAGTAAAGGTCGCCATATCCTCTATGCAATCTTTAACTCAGGACAAAAATTAGCGTGATAAAATTTTCACCAATAAGAGCTGGTGGCAAAATTGGTGAAAATTTTCACCTGGCGAAAATTTCTATGTACATGTATACAGTAATATGCCTTCTTTTCATAATCATGTACCTTAGTTGTTAATAGTTGCTGAGTGTGCATTCTGTCGTGAGCCCTAGCCTCCTGTACTGTGTCCAGGGTGGACTGCCACTCCTCACACTGAACACTAAGCTTAGAGATCTCATCTGCAGGGAATGTAAAAACAATGTTCTCTCTCCCCACTCTCTCTCTCCACCCCTCTCTCTCTCTCTCTTCCCTCTCGCTCGCATACATATTCTTTGAAGTACCTTAGAATGTTATTAAGAGTTACGTAATAGTTGGGTTCATTGATCCTGCTACATGTAATGATGCACTGTTGATTTAACCATCACCTCACAACTACCTGGAAGTTAGCACATCTTTGCACGGCAGAAATTTACACAACTACAAAGTTACTGGATACACAGAATCGATGGAGTGTACATAATACACTGAGGCTTCATTCTTTAGATGGTTGCTTGTACAAACCCCTTTGATTCAGCAGAGTAATAGTACCTACCAGCCCTCACAAAAATCCCAATCTAGTCACGTCATAAGTGTGCATAATAATTCAGAGAAATGCTTAAAACAATCATCCCTCACTGCCGATTATCCACTTAATCATCACCCAATTAATTATCAGTGTAAACAAATAATTACCGTGCGCACATAGCAAAGTGAGTGGGATAATAATAATTATGTCCTGTATTGTCATCGTCAGCACTAAATCATCAGATACCAAGATCTAAGCATCTGAGTACTATGAATCTGAGTACTATGAATCTGTTTAAACTGGTGAAAAATTAGCTTCTGAGTGAGTTGAAGCACACTGAATCAGTGTGCTTCAACTCACTTGATACGGCCCACGAGCATGAAAAATAGCATTGGCCATGTCTATTGAGAGTGCTTACTATAGACTATCTCCTGCACACAACTGGCCTAGTGTAATTAGGTAAAGGTCATTAACACGGATGAAATTTCTTCCGTGATCGTGGTGTAGTACCTATTAAGCTATTAAGTATGATATAACCTATATGTAAATCAGAGTATATACACACTGAGAAGTAATTGGAAGACATGCCTGGATATATACAGAAATACTAGGAATCATCTGCCCACACATTCCATACCACGCAGATCAGGGGGTTTATCACGACAGCGGCTATGGACTGACAAAATGTGGTGCATTATGTACACAGATCCTGGAATGAATGCTAATGGGAATTATCATACGTAGTGCTATCAGTCAATTAGAACTGCAGCTAGATATGAATTTGAGTATACTCTAGAGTCTATGGTTTAACTATGGGCACTACACTACTTCACTTCCAGTAAAACAAACACTTTCATAACTTCTGACAGGCAACAATGCATGTTGGAATGCATTCCAGTTGGTCTATACATGTACAGTAGTCAGAATACCCTAGGAAACATATTTTTCTGAGAGAAGAGAGTAAATTATAGTTTTCAGTATAATGATGTAAACTTTGATAACACAGTACATCTACATGTAGCTAGTACATATGTGAGTGTGGAAGTCCTGGAGCTAGTCATCTAACAATGGCCAGCTATAATCTCTACTACCAAGGCCTAGGAACTTCTGAATCATTAATTTCTCTAGAGCACATACTCAGTGGGGTGCATTGGCATCAGTCTGAGACTCCTTGATGAGAGCTAGCTACTGTAGCGGTACGCATCTCTCAAAACTAAAAATGAAGTTGAAATTTTCTTTCTAATTAATAGCTTGTCTAACGAGCTACTACCCTAGATCTCCCTTGCTGGCTGTTTAGTGGGTGGGGTAAGAACTTCACCAACTAAATAACCAGCGAGAGTGTTTGCTCACTGTACTAGTATCATATAAAATACTAAAATTTTATAGGAAGCACTACTTGACCAAAAAAATTCCCCCTACATAATAAATAATTCACAATTAAATTTCTATCTTAGTTTAGCATTTCTATAGGAACACAACAAAAGGCAAGTCGTGCTGTAGCTAGCTATGAGTGTGGGAATCTAGCAGCCTGTGATTACCAAAACAAGGAATCCCTACACCAGCTAAGCCAGCTCACTGTCAGGATTCTCATTTCTGAGCACCTGGTTACTGCAGATTCTCATTTGTATATGCAATTACTGTATCAGCTGTCAGTGGTTGTCAGGGTTTCAAGAGATGGGTACAGTATGATGCACGGCCGTACGGGGGAGGGGGGGGGGACTGTAGGATTTCATACCACTGGGCCCTCCCTTCAAGGCCTAAACTATGGAGAACAATAAAATAGATGCTACAAATAGTCCTGTCAGCATTCTTCTGAGGGGTTTCACCATTTGGGCTTCTTAAGGATGATGCAGAATACAAAACAAATATTATGAAACTGACTAATGCTAAAAAAACTCTTGCATGTTAACAACTTATAACTTAGTCAGCTGTTGTTGTTATTACATCTAAAGAGGCCCAAATGGTGAAGAATGTCGTACTATTGCCTAACTGAGGAGCAAGGGGAAAAACAACTACTATAAATGAATTGTATGACCCCACACTTTATAATCAAAGACTTCGGCACAAGGAATGGGAAACTAATTATGCTTTACTACATATCCTTTTTTTATAAATTTAATACTGCTTCCTAAGGTCTATCCCAAGGTGTGTACAAACATGTAAGTGAAGGAAGGCGCCACAGCCACAAGTCCTATTCCAGTGTCAAGGTGTGGTGGAGCAGTGGTGGTGCGGGGTGACGCTAGGCTAGCTACTGCAGGTGGAGGGGTTCCCCTATACCATAGGTGTGTGACCGGACCCTTTTGAACCTTAGCACTGTTTATACACCACACGGGCAGTGTTGTGGTACAACCTGTAAAGGGAGGGGTCCTTATGACCACTGGATGCGGTACAACAAAGCACTGTACCAAGCATACCTACCCTACCACTGGACTTTGGTATATTATGTGCAGTAGTACGCAAATGTAATAATAGTATTATATAAAATATTGTGCAGGTTGTAATGAGGATTGCTGCTTGATCATGTGGTGGTGTCTTATGAATGGTAAATTAGATTTAGGGAGGTAATGCCCTAACCACAATCCCACTGACTAACATCCACATGCCCTATATAACCTGTCTACAGTGTTCGCAAGTTGATCGACAAACAATGATAAATATTAGCAAATACGTACAAGTGTTTTGAGAACTGCTAGTTAACAGTGAAATCCCCACTCTCTCCACTTGCTAAAATACATATAATAACTATACAAGTGCACGTGCGTGTGAAACCATCGTGATATAATGCTTATGCTATTTTTTAATGCGGACAATAACACATATTTTTCTATCAATTTGACACGTGTAATGTGAATGCTTAATCATAACTAGAAGCTCACTTTGTATTAATATTGAGGCAAATATGTGAAGTATTTAGTCTGCAAATACTCTAATTGAATCCAGTGTGCTGGCTAAACCACTTAATGATGACCATTTGCAGAGAGAGACAGAAAAAGAGAGAGTATAATTATTGTTGGATTGCAATATTTGCAACATAGTTTAGACAAGAAAAGCACGTACATGTACCTGCACTATGACACAATGTATGCATTGTTATAATTATCCAATGAAAATTACCATAACATGTTTTTCCTACATAACCAGTTATTGCCAACTGACATCCAGACCATTTTGGCACTATAATAGAAAATTAAGGCTCACTCATAATCTAAAAATTAAT
Source organism: Cliona cf. orientalis (assembly GCA_963930775.1). Taxonomy (NCBI): domain Eukaryota; kingdom Metazoa; phylum Porifera; class Demospongiae; order Clionaida; family Clionaidae; genus Cliona; species Cliona cf. orientalis. The sequence continues at coordinate 4,697,909 of OZ005703.1, forward strand.
TAATCCTTACAGAAATTTCATTTTGTAGATGCATACACGATGTATGTACATGCATGTACACTATAATAGAGCAGGATCTAGCAGTGTGAGTACAACAATGGGGTAGCAGTCTTTGGAATTCAACCAGTGCGTGAAGTTTTGCATTTCAGCATAAAATTAAAACTATTGGTTGCCACAGTCTTAAAGAAATTTCTGGAATTTTGTTTCTAACACAGTCAATACCTAATATTGAGTGCAGCACTGTATCCACCCGGGTATAATCAGCCCGATTCAGGCTTCAACAAGTTTGCATACCACACCTGTCGTAGCAGAGCAACAATGCCAACGGAATGATATCCTTTTCTTCCTACGAGAGCCATTCTCCCTTGTTTGTGGCAGGCCAATTGGTATGGGTAATGGCACCTCAGTGAAATGACAAATTGCAAAGAATCTTTCACAAATGACAGCACTGAGTTGTGTGCAACAATTATCTACACGATATAAATGACCCCGTCCGTAGCACTTTAACCCCGCTGCACTCATTGGCACCAGAGAAATGTAGACAGGAATGTCCTTACACAAATAATTATTTAAATTTAGAACAGAAGCAAAATTGTGATGTAGTCAAAATTGACTATGGCCGCCACAATAATTAGTAGCAGAGACTGTTAGACTAATTTTAATATAATTTAACAACAGACACTTGACTCTCGTTAAGATAAGTAGATATCGGAACCTAATTGGAATTCTTAAACTTTTCAATGACGTCAGCACAGTTCTGTATCACCTGTAGAATGCACCTAGGAATGGGTACTAGTGTCTGTTCTAATTATAGGACATGCTTCTAAAATTTTCATTCTCATGTTGGTGGAATGCTAAGCATGCTCGATAAGAGACGGAAAGAGCTGCCAACAATGCACCACTGTTTCAGCCAACAGTGGAATGTACATGGGACTGGTATGCATGTGGAGAGTGTGCACATGCGTCACACTCTGGCAGGGAACACAGCACTTAGGTGGGTTGTGTGGTCTGTATGCATAATTTGTGACACGAGCGGCCAGTTAGTGTATATACGTATGGCAGTGTAGTGGAACATTGGCACTCATCTCTCTCTCACTCGCTCTCTCCTTCCCTCCCTCTCCCTCCCTCCCTCCCTCCCTCTCTCTCTCTCTCTCTCTCTCTCTCTCTCTTTCCCCCTCTCTCATTATTGTTAATTCAAAGTAATGCAGTAATAATAGCTGTGGGAGCCAAGAACTACTGTTCAAATTTCTTGTGTATGACATCAGATATTTTTGTGCAATTGGTTGGAAATTTTGTTATTTTCAAGATTATGCTGTGACAGGTGGAGACCACCTCAATCTGATGATCTCGTAATAATTAAAGCAAAACTGTAACTAAATGGATACCCATACGGTACATGGCTAATTGAGTGATAATTATAAGTTGATATGGGGAGTCAGGATAATAACACACCGTACAGCCAGTTGAGGTATTGGGGTATACATTCATGGATGTAATTATTGCTCTACGAAAGTAAGGTGCCTCCCCCCCCCCCTCTCTCCCTCTCTCCCTCTCTCTTTCTTGAATGTTCAAACAATATTAATAATAGTGACCAACTGTATTGGACATATCCAGTCAGACAGGCCGTCACAAAACTACCTTTCATTGCTGTCTGTATGGAGTTCCACTCTGTCTCCTTCTCCCTGAGCAGTGTGGTGGACTGCCTGCTGTCCCTCTCAGCCAGCGTGAGCTGGAGGTGCAGGCTCTGTCTCTCTGTCTCACTCTGCTCCAGCTGAGACTGGAGGCAGGCCACCTCGTTAGCAAGACCACGGACCTGGAAGTTTACAACACAGTCTAACACAATTATTGGAAACTAAAATTAATGAAATTGTAACGCAGTATCATGGTAGATAAAAATTTAATTTGCCAGGTCATGTATGGACACAGCTACCCATATAATCTTAGGCTGACTGGATAAGAAAAAAATGAAAATGACCTAAATGACTTATAATTACATGTATACTGTAATAGTTAATTTTATCTCACTGCAGCAATAAACAAGTGACACATTATAACACCTTGAGGTCATTTCCAAACAACAGTCCATATTTACCAATGGGGCACTAATTATTAGTTTATAGTTACTATGGTTGACTATTCCTACAATTTCTCTTGCACACAAAAAATTAGGAATCTGGCCAGCAAGAGTCCTACCCTCTCCCCCAACTAATTCACATCAATTTGGTTACATATATCTTCTCTACAATACTAGTACGGCCAATATAATTCTCAGCTCTCACTTTGAATGGGCAACATCAAATGATTATGATAAGAGATTACGTCATGATTATGACTGGTGTTGCTTGGCGCACATCGACATGTTGTCTTTTTGGGCATAATTTCCCATGAGCTCGTGTCGCTACAGACACACCAATAACAAAATTAAAAGCCTTAGACTGGAGCTCATCACGACGCAATTAATTAAAGGATTGCTATAATTATAGCACCTTTAGTATTGTCAGTCCCCCCCCCCCTCCCCCCGGCCCCCTTCCAAAATAGGAGGGCCCAGGACACTGCATGCTGTACGTCAAACTAGAAACTACCTGTTTAAATTTCATGTGTGCTAGCTTTTATGGTATCGTTTGTCTTTCGGACACGTACATGTATGCACACCAGATTATACTCCAGTCCAACTTAACACATGCATAGTGTCATGATCAGTATCCTTGTTTCAGTTTAACGATGTACTCCTACATTTATTAGGATGAGGAATTTAGGGTTAAAGATAATCATGTTTAGGGTTTAGAGGCCCACTGCTGTTATAGTGGAACCCCTCTATAAGGACACCCCTGAAATGAGAATATCTCTCCCCTACCATGCATGGTCCTAGCTATATTGAACTTTGTACAAAACTACCCCAGAAATGATAATATCTTTACTATATATAAAAGTTCTAATTTCAGCGTCGCTCTAATGTGAGCGCCACTTTGCATATATATATTTCTAATTAAGGTGTACTGTCCATAATGATATTATCAGTGGTTTGTGGCCCACACCCACTCAGTGAAAGGTGTGATAAACCACACCAGAAGGCAGGAAACCACTGGACACCAGTTTTGGTGTCAACTGGTACTAGGGGAGGGACACACCTCTTCATTGTGCTGACTGGTGGTGTCAGCCAGTTGGCTCTCCAGCTCTGTGATGTACTGCTGCAAAGACCGGTACCGCTCTCTCGACTCTGCATATGCCGGACACGGTGTCAAAAACAATAAGTGACAAAATTGTGTAGCCATAGGCAGCGATAATCTAATACTTTGTTCATAGATATCAGTCATCTAATTTCTCTTATTTACCTTCTGTCATAATTCGCGTTAAAGTTGCCACGACGTAGTCAGCTGCACAAATTGTATAGGCCAGCCATGCAGTTTTCTCAGCAGAAAATTAATGTTTCTTTCGTAAGGTTAAAGGTCGTGGGTTATATTTGCGCGCCAAAATAATGGCGCATTGCGCATGCTCAGAATTGGAACAGTCGATAAAAATACCTATAATAATAATTATTACAATAATCGAATCAACCAGTAGAACAGCAGTAATGATGTCATAAGACCATAATAATACAAAAAGTGGGGGATGAGGCTAAATAAGAATATTATGAAATGTTGTGGTATAATGAATACACTGCTAAACAAAGTAATTATTGTGGAAAAGTGGTAATTATACACATCATGAAAATAATAAATGTGGTTATATATTTGAATGTGATGGGTTTGTCTGTCTCCGTGTAGTGAGAGTAGAACTAATTAAATAATATGTTGACTAGAGTTTTTGTCTTTTTGCTGGGGGTGAATCATCTTCATCTGAAGCAGAGAGAGGGAGAGAGAGAGAAAGTCAAAATCATAGGTCTGTATCACAATCAACATGCAAGTACCTTGATTATTGTGTGAAACATTTCCAGCAGTTATATTCTCACTAGCAGCAATCACCCTGCGAGAATGACCTGAAAACTGTATGTGTGTGCGCGCGTGAATAATAATGTGATAGTCACGACTATTGCCTTCTGACAGTACATGAATTAAGAGTACCATCAACCTACCACTTGGACATTTGCTAGGACACCATAGCTAGCAGCCGAGGCATGCTCCAGTGCTGGTGCGTCTAAAGCTGGATACATTGCACTATCAACCTCACGCGCTTGCTTACAAACACTAGCATGAATCAGGCGGCCTAAAGCTAGATCACGTACACATAATTGTTTACTTGTACCATTTATGAAGAAAAAGTCAAAACAGATAAACAAAACAACTCCTTCAGACAGACTAAGCAAATACTTCCAAGTGGCAAGTCAAGTTGAGGTCACAAAGGTCACTATTGACGATCAGTGGGTTATCATAGGCATAAACAAGGTCAGGTAAAGCCCAAACACTAGCCTTATTTACACCAAATCATCGATGACCAATGTCCTGGTTAAGACTAACATCACTGTTCTAAATGACATTGTTTCAAGCATGGCCCACTCAAAATGGCACTCTAAGGATTAGATCACCAACTATTAATTAACAATTAGATTTTAATGTGGTCCTTGAAGTGGTGGGATGGGTGGGCAGCGATGAAAACATACTAACGCTAAGATCAGGTACCCAAATCAGACCAAACAGAAGCCACAAGGAACAATAGACCCTCATGTACCAGTATACAGCCACAGGCTACATAGAAGCATTGCTATGTGGATCTGCAATCTATACCACATCCTTCATATGCCCAAAGCAGGTGGCCCAGATCACCATGGATACCAAAGGTGACTTCCTTATATGGAAATGATAAAAGTTAACCAAATAAATATTCTCAACTTTCATTTTCTCATGGGTCACTATTCGGTCTTCTGTACCCTACCCCCCACTAACTACATTATAAACCAGTTGCTATTTCTCAGGCATGCCCGCTCAGGAGCATAAGGAGTGCAGAGTCCACAACAAACACTACACCCATCCACAACAAGAGCATGACTCAGCCACAAAATTAGACCCAGCTATGCATGAATCACCTACCACCCACTGGGGGAATTAACGACTTCTCAGAAATTGGCTAACTGGAATATTTGATAAAACTTGAAACCAATGTGCCTGTAACCTTATCTTTATTGTTCACGCCTTGTGCCCCATGCCTTCTTTAGATGAGGTACCATGGGATGCACAGGTTCAAACATGATATACACTTGAAAGTAACTGAGTGTGTAATGAGTAGCTGGGAGATATCATACCTCAGACATGACAGCAATGGGCGTCTTTCCGGTGGCCTTGGCTACCTTGTGCTCAATGAGGAAGAACATGTATTCATCATAGAGAAGTCGGATGAGATGGAAGGAGCCAAAGCTGGCAGCACTGCGCAGGGTAAGGTCACGAATCACCATCGAGCTAAATATGTCAATGGAGAAGAGAGTAAAAATATAAAAGTTAACGATCATGTAACAGTATGGGGGTGGGGTGGGGGGACAAGAATATGGGCACTTTGCATGTCCACCCACCTATAGAAGGACCACTTGAGTAGGAACTGGCGTGCAGCCTGTGAAAACTTGTCCCCTCCCTCAAATGGCTCTAGTACAGTGTTGACCACTCCCTCTAGCCAAGTGGCCCACTGCTCCAGTGAGTTCTGCTCCTGCAGAGTCGACTTGAAATCCTGTTCTAGTCGTAATACCAGTGACTCCTCACACTCGCATACCCAGGATGCCTGTTCCTACAGCACAAAAATTAATACACACACATGGTTAACGATGAATCTTAAACATGTACCAGCCCTTTCCCAGGCCCTACAGTTTCTACAGTTTCAAATTTGCATACTGATTTCAAGCATATTGAGAATGAGGCTAGGATATACAATGACATGCATACAAAAGCCCTCCATTAAGTAATGAAACTGAAGTAGTGCCATCACAACTTACAATATCTCTTAAAAATCTTATTTTAATCAGGATATTGTTCTTTAACCACATGCATGCATTCTTGTGTAGGTGGAAATATAATTATAGAAACTAGTTTGTATGCATAATAATGGTTATGGTTGTGGACATCAGCAGAATCCCCTTATAAATTTTAATCTGGAACACCTTTCATTAACCACACTGTACATATTTCGGTTTATGCTATGTACACAAACTATTTTCCATACCTGTATCATAAAACCTATTATTACCCACAGGTATGCACTGGAAATAATTCTTTTTACCTGTACATTGGCAAAGTCCACCCTGTTGAGGTCTGAGAGCATCTGGCTGATCTGAGATGGATTCTGGAGCACAGCCCTCGCTGCCTGGGCCAGATGGTTCAGGGATGTGTAGCGACGCAAGGTCTGTGAGAAGGCAACCACAGAACAGATCTGCAGCATAGAGAAGGAAGCAATTATTACGTAATCAAAGGAAGAAATATGTGTATAACTGATCTAAGCCATCGTATGTAGCCTACCACTCAGGCAGAGGCACTGAGGTGACTAGCTGTGATGAGCTAGAGGCGTATTTATGCAAAATTTAAGGGATATGTATATACAGTGTGAATATGCACACATGTACAGTGTACATGTACATGTCCAACAGACACCAACGCAATCTTCGGCTTGATTCAGAGTGGTGTGCAAAAGGGCGTAGGCTAGGGAGAACAGCAAACTAGGTACCGATCAAACGCTACAAATGAGCTATGGTTAAACTAGTCCTTCTGGGGTGATGAATTTTAACTGGCCATATTATTAGCCTCGATACACCCACTCATTCATGCATTTGGTGGGCACAGCAACCCTAGTATGGGAGGCGATGCCTAAATATAGAATATTGCACTCATTTAACATCACTCGGGGATTTGGCACAGAGTTGCACTCGAGACACCATGACTACGCTATGCTAATGAAAATCCACAAGGTGGTGTTAGGCAGAGCCTTGTGCAAGGCCCAGGCACTAGTGGCTACATTAGTAATCCAGTTATGGAGCTGTTGACTGCATACCAGGATCAGCTGAGCTGTTGTTTATAGCAACAAGACCAGGAAGCCAGCTATGGCCATGGTAACTAGGAGATACCCTCAGGAATTCATTAACTCTATACGCACGTATACCCCTAACACAAGGCCATAATGGATGAAAGTAACCATCACACAAGCTCCACTATTTGCATAGAATACATAAAGGAGCCTACTAAAAATTTATATTAAAAGAACAAGGATGCCTGGCATGTGTTTGCAACAAGCGGCTACAGTGCACACCTTGTGCACACGCGATATGTGTAGCAGACAGCATGTGACTTAATTGAGCAAAGTATTCATTGTGTGTTTTTTGCATTTTGCTTGCGTGTGTCGTGGTGTGCTCCGTGTGTGTGTGTGTGTGCAGGTGCTGACCTTGGCTTTGATGAGGTTGGAGGAGTATCCATGTATATTGCCAGACAGCCAGCCTTCTAGGCTTTTAGCAAAGTTTCGAATGGCCTGTGTGAGTGTGCCAGGGATGGGCCTGAGCACATCAGGGATGAGGAAATCCACGATGCACTGGTAGAGGATGTGGTCACAGGTGTTGAGGTAGTCAATGACAGGTTGGCAACTCGTCAAAAGAATGATCTTCTCTTTAGGTAGTTGGTGGTCAGACTCCTCATCTATAGTGGAGGTGTCACTAGTGAAGATGGGGGTGGGGAATGGAGGGAGGGAGGGGGAGAGAGAGAGAGAGAGAGAGAGAGAGAGAGAGAGAGAGAGAGAGAGAGAGAGAGAGAGAGAGAGAGAGAGAGAGAGAGAGAGATGTTAGGAATAGAGTAATAGGGGACAACTCACTAAGGCATTATACAAAAGTACGTACATCAGCTGAGAATATACACGCACTTAATGCATGCAATGTACCACTTGAAAGCTTGGTGGGACATGCAGCATCAATTAATACGCAAAAAAATTAAGGTAAGTATACATCAATACAATTTTACATTACTCATGGCAGCAATTAGCGTAAAAGGCTTACACGGCTTTGACAGAACTCTCGGCCCAGAAGTGGTGCCAGAGGTTTTCCACCATCTGGAATTGCAGATTGATGACCACATCAAGGATAGCCTGCAGGCAAGGAGCAGCACATGCACACAACACATGGCATAGCTAGCACAGATATATGATACAGGATACTGTTTAGCATACTGGATACTACATAAAGGCTATTATCATTGCATAACAAAGACCACTCTCCAATTAGGCATTCCATACTGGCTCTGGCATGTTGCTTAGCAAGCCAACACAAAGCCTTAGGCTAAGGCAGGGCACACCACACAAGGAAGATACTTACCTTTGCCACTATGCAAACTACATTCATCCACCCACCCACTCACTGCATACAAGGCAGAGAGAGAGAGGATGGTCAACAATGTCAAAGCATACTAGCTGAGCCATTGAGGTCAGCTGCACTAGAGCTAACTACTAAAACCAGTTACTGCCTATAAACACAATGTAGTGGTGTAGGTACATGTAATATGACGATACTAGTACTCTATGAGGCATTTCCGACAGCAACAACCACAACCAGCTTGCTAACAATAATGGTCCACGCATTCTGGAACTATGAGTGTAGTGGGTTACACAAATGTGTGGGCTTAGTGCTGACCTAAATGGCATTAGCAACCACACTTGAGGCTGAGTGGGCGTTTGTGGTGCTGCACTATGAATATCACTAAGCTTCCCCAGCAGAATGGTGTACCATGTACAGACTGGGAGATAATTATCCCTTTCTCTCACCTCACAGTGCTCCCTGTAGATATCTGTGAAGTCATTCAAATCATCCGTTGAGACAGCACCTAAAAAGGAAAGCATCTAATGATATTTGATTTGAAGTGGCTAGCTATAATGGATACCACCTGTAATTCATAGACCACAGACGCGGGGCCTGAATCACAATAGGTGAGAAGAAACACGTATAAATGATGGGAAACGACAGAAGTATGCTACAGGAGAGGACAATTCGACACGCACCAGCCGGGTACAATGGTGGTGTTGCTAGGGAATAGCAAGGATATTCAGAAACATCCATGAGGCCAATTTTTAATCAGCTAGCCACAAAACAGAGAAGGTGTAGATGATCTCACCCCTGGCACACGCTCAACCTCCTTGTACTTAATCAGGCGGTGAGAAAAAACGTGGGCAAAAAATTTCTACTTCACTTTGATGTTTTATTTCATCTAGGCTCGGGTTGCTGGAGTAGTTTTTGTGAAATAATTTTCCAAGAAATCTGTGTGATCTCAACAGCTGCAGTGTGCTGAATTAGGTGGAGAGTGAAGGTTTATAGCAAATAATGCTTCTCAAAGCGCAAAGCCAGGGGGAGAGAAAACTGTGAGTAATAAAAAAGATCAGGCTTAGCTTTGAAGTCTATAGCTCAGACTAATTTGGGATTTTTCCTTTGTCAAGTTCAAACATTTGATGAATGATTTCAGAGCAGTACATAGTAATAACCACTATAGATATCAACCACAAAAAAGTAGTAAAGATGTAGCTTTGCATTCTCAACTCAGAGTGCAGTTTTATGTACTAAGCTCTCATGACCAGCACATTCTGCACACAAACAAGCCAAACCCTTCATTAAAATCTGATAAATATGATGGTAGAGGCTAGGAGAGAAGTAGAAGAGTGCCTTGAGCTACAGACAAACTCACTCCAAAATAGGCAGGCATAAGATATCTTTGATGTCTCAACAACACTATGGTCAGCACATGCACATTTTTTTTACTGAGTTTAGAGACAATAAAATTGTGCAGGCTGATTTTGACCGCTATAATTATGATCTGATCCCCCTTTAGGTAGGTGGCAGAAAATTGTCAACTCAACTATGGTAGTCTTTGGATTGAAAAACCTATCCCATTACCCTACACTACAAAACAGGTGGGCGCAAGTTATCTTTGATGCACTATGACCAGACAGCATAATGTCATGTATTAATACAACTGGAGAATGATCACATCACCCAACCCTAGCTCGCCCTATCAAACCCCAAAAAACTACAAAAGACCGAGATAGGTGGGCGGCCTTAATAGTCTACACTTTGAGGTCTTTGTTTCAGAGAACCAAGTGGTTAGCATAACTGGATTACTGGGTTGGAGAAGCAAGCAATGGGAACTAGAGCTGGTCTGATCTCATCTCAGCACCTGCCATTTCAAGACCAATCATAAAAGTCAGACAGCTTCAGATAGTCATGGTGGGCGAAATAAATACCGCATGGGCTTTTGATCTCTCTATTTTCTCCTCAGAATCTGAGGGTACATGTGTACCACTTCCACCCAATCCAATTTAGGAAATCTTTGATGCTACCACCTCACGGCACATTCAATAAAGCTTTCCACACATACAACGCACACCGCTTCACCACAATGCACCGCTCCACCGCAGAAGAGGCCTACAATCCATTAAGTGATCTGCTTTGTGTGGTATAAGATGCCTAGTGTGCGGTGTGTGTACTGTCCACAATGGGATACCAGAGTGCACCGAGGAAGAATGCCTTGTGCAACACACCATCACACAAACACAACAATTGTTAACCCAAATTACTTGTATACAGACAAGGCAATAGAGAAAAACCGCCGGCCTTCCAAGACCACCAATGAATGGACAAAAATAACAACATACGTAGTTAAACGAGGAGGGCTGATTCTGCACATTCAACATCTCCACCAATGCTACAAACAGTGCACCCCAATACTCCCCACATTACTAAAGCATGAGCTATGAAAAAATATCTTCTCAATCAACTGTTCCCCCATCTCTTCCTCTCTCCCCTCGCTTGTCCCCCCCCCCCCCCCCCCCCACACACACATTGATCTCTGTATACAGTAGATGAGTACATGTATTTGCTGACCTGGTATTGGGTTTCCAGCCCACTGTATCTCAGGGAATGGCGGTAGCTCTGGCCTTGAGTCTCCAAGGTACTGTTGGTGTTGCTGCTGAGGAGTTAGCTCTGGCTGAGCCCCTCCTTCTCCACCCTCAGACGGAGAATCACCACTACCATACTCCCTGAACAAAAAATTTCAATTTCGATAAAACAAATTACAACAGGGATACCTACACGTATATTTCTTCAGGAATATAGGTAAGCAAGAATAGTCATGCAAAACTATTTGAGTGGTAGTGCAAGTTTTTTGCTTTAGAGTGCCTATTTTTAGAGGTATGGTTTGCTTACCAAAAACGCTACTGATTATGTATTCTTGCAAGAATTGCTTACTGCAGGTTGCCAAATGCTAGCAGCGACACAAAGAGCAGTCAGGCAGTTACGTGGGAAAGCATCGTTTATGAGTGTGTAACGAGCATGTAATTGCTTGGCCTAGTCACAATACACAATCACCATCCATTGTTTCTCGTAGGTTCAATTGCTTTACCACTCAATCTTTGTGCTGTCCTTCTCCAGTCCAAGTGCATACAAAACATCCACTGCTCTTCAAAGCCGCTCAATGAGCTACCATTGGCCAGGCTCTCTGGGCTAATGCAATTATCCCCCGCCCGACAGGAAACAACTCAAAACAACCATGTAGGATAGCAGCCTTTAGACAAAACTAAATCCTGTTATGTAAAGAACGAGCTTTCTGAAAGACTCGGGGGTGCAAAACTTAATTTAGATACAACATTGCCATTATAAGGTATACATGTGTATATCAGCACTGCACTGTGGGGGGAGGGATGTCAGATGTGTGCCATTATGAGGAATTGGGGATTTTCCTTTGGTCCTGTCATTGATAGTATGCAGTGGGCATGGGGGAGGGGGATAGATAAAAAAAAAAAAACGTCTAGGCTTTGAATGTGAGAAAAGTAATTTCTTTTGGAGAGGTATGCATTAGAATAGGCTGAGGGTTTAAACCACGGGTGTTAGAATGATTTATAGCAGTTTGAAGGAGCTTACCTCTGTGAGGTCTGGGAGGGCTGCCTCATGGCCACCACTGGTGTGTCATCTTGAGGGAATGTGTTGAGAGGCGAGTCCGGCTTGATCCGGATACCATAGTAGTGATACTTAGAGTTACCCCTGCATATAACATGTCAGTGTGATGAACATGACATTGTGTTAGTTTTTTGATATACATATACATGTACATGTAAGTAACAACTTATCCTTTATTATGCAAACTGTGATGGGCTTAGCATTATTACCAACCCTGAATTTAGCATGTCAACTATCAAAAAAATAGCTCTTTGCAGTCACCAAATTGAAAATAGGAGACCACATAAAATGCACGTTTTATAGATAGTGAATGTTGAGTGGGAGAGGGGGAGACACACATGCAGCTGGTTGGCCGGCCAGAAGGAGAAGGGCTTGTAATTATTGTTATCGCAGGAGTAGCTAATAGCTCTTTGCTGTTAGTGAAACTGCCGACTGGCCTGTATCGGCAGAAGGCATGTTATGGAAATGTGCTTTCAACAGAGATTTACTATCTTGCGGTACACATGACATACGTATGTAGGTTGGCAATGCAAAAGGAACAGCAGGCTGAGCTGAACGAGTGAATGATATGCAATTATTGCGGACATCAAGTGCAATATCTACACCGTGTACACACATCTGTTGTGGCCTACATTCCATATCTTCATAAACTGTGTGATACATGCAGATGAAAGTATGCATACTCAATTTTGTGATACAGATATGCCAATTACTGTTGATTTGTAATTCATTTAGCTCCTATAACAACCTTCATCCTCCCCCCCCCCCCCCCCCCCCCCCCCCAGTCCTTCATCTCTCTCCCATCCTTCCCCCCTCCTATACCTATGGCTCACCTTGTGCCTAATCTCCTTGTCTTGAGTCCGATAAAGACTGATCGTATGAGCTTACCGAAGCTAGCAGCATTGACGGCATCAATCTTGTTGGCAGCGCAGTGCCTGAGGTAGTGGTTGTAGAGTGTGCACCGAGGGAGGCTCACACCCTCAGCTGTCTCATAGTTCTCAAGCAACCACTGAATCTGAATATACACAAAAAAATATAAAATATTAATCGACCAGTAAATCCAGGAAGATATCCTTAACATACATTTAAGGACATTTTTTGGTCAGGATTCCTACTACAGAGATGTGTACACGTAACTATTTTTAAAGGAGACAGCTTCACCTGCTCCCAAAGGTGCCTGCAATTAAGTCTCCATGCAACAGTGTAGCTATATCCAACAGTGTGGCTATATCCACATGCATGACTCAACCGTCACAACTATTGAAATATTTGACAAAAGTATGGTAGAAATACACACAGCACTGTGGATTGGACCAACAAGCTGACAAAATAATACTGGAGTGTGCACTACAACAATGGGAGTGGTGGTTATATGGCCATTGGGGGGGGGGGGGGGGGGGGGACTGCATGGAATAGATGGGACACCTGCACACATCTACAACACAAAAACCAACAACCAACTAACTCAACTATAATATACCCACAAAAAAACTACAGCTGAACTTATCAGTTTCAAGCAATGGCTACCCAAAATATTCACAAAAAAGGTGAATTTATACTATGGACTATAATAAGCCAATGCTTGATATACATATCGGCTATTGTCCTTGAGAACAATTAAAAAAGTTGGGTAAAAATTTGTATGGTTTAGTGTCTAGTTCACAATGCATGTTCTCCTCAAATGGACGGGCGACAAGTGTCAGCTGCCATCTCTGCACAACACAACAAACGAGGAATTGTCATCACCAGAAACTTTTGCCAGGCAGAGAGAAATAACGCTACAAGCAGCCTGACCAAAAAGAAAATCTGTCACTGTTCATCGGCCCCCTGTGAGCAAGGTATGCTGTAGTTAGAGTGGGTAGGATGGCTATAAACAGAAGCACAGACTTTTGCCGGTTTTGTTATGACTTGGTGCTGGTGTCCAAGGCCCGCCAAGTTTGGAATTCCCAGACTTGAGAAAAACACGGTGGAGACATGCAGACAGCTATATAAAGCCAGGGTTATGTCATAAACTACAGCATAGCAGCCGGTCCAAGGGGGGTACAAATTAGCATGCCTACGCAAACAGCTCATCTAGAGAGAAAAAGACGTCACACAAGAGAGAGAGAGTGAGAAAGTGAATGTCAATAAATTCCATCATAATAGAGGAATGCAGTATGATGCTAATTATGGATATGGGCGGTGGTAGCACAGTTGGTTCTATGGACACAAAATGATGGCTAAAATTAACCATGCACTTGCTCAAGGGTATACTGATCAAACTGTTATAATGTAGAGATTACTTTCAGACTAATATGCATGCCAGAACACAACTGATAGCTGGATGAATTCATTTGGACTATTAAAAGAGAAAAGTAGAACACTTAAAAAATAGACTAATTAAAAAATCTTAAGTAGCATGGCCGTGTGATTCAATACTAGGAATGCACAAGTAAAGGCCAATTATAAAAATTTGCAGAGCATCAGCTGTAGTAATTTCTCAATGAGGGCATCAATGCCTATGCTAATACCCACTGGCAAACGCTATAACTACTAAGAGTGGCAAGAGTCACGCACAAGGCTGAAAACATGCAAGCCCTATGAATGGCTTCTCTATAGCACACACACACACCAAATGAAGTGATGACTTTCATTGCTGTTTGATGCAAGGAATTCCTTTGATACAATAATCAATATTCAATTATTGTTCATCTGAATCGTGCTGTCTCGAGCTTGCTAAGCTATTGTTATGTAACTGCAAATAATAGTAGCATAACAAAAATGTACCATTTACATACGTAGTACTTAGCTAATTAGCCGATTAGCTCTGTCCCCACAAAAATTGGCAATGATGACATAATATGGCATCATAATATTATCCATCTATCTGGCGATCTATCTGTCTATCTCAGGTATTTTACTACAATCAGGCATAATGAAGAAAATACCTAATAAAATACAGGGGCACTTAAATAATAAAATAATTATTCCCTCTTAACCACTGACCGCAACTGGGATGCTAAATTTTGTATGGTACCACTATTTACCGTTCTATCTAAACCTAGAACCTAAAACTCACCGTTTGAGGGTGTGCTCTTGTAGTGTGAGACATGGCACCGTGGTCCCCGTGCATGCCCATGTGCTGCATGGAAGCAGGGTCATAGTAGGTAGTGGCAGGCTGCTGTATACCCATCATGGCAGACTGCTGCGACAGAATGGCAGTACTCTCTCCAGTAGGGTAGGGGGATGGATAGTGACTGCTCCTGTAAAGCAACGTGGAGAAAATGAATAAAAGTGGGAATCATAATGATGTCATAGGTGACATCAGAGCCTATGATCACAAACTGTTGGCCCACTATAATATGTACATTACTTGAGGTTGGAGGAGCCTTCACTTGCAAGGCCACAAATGCCCTTCATGTGGCCAATAGTATACACTGGGACAACAGGCTATGAATTTTTGAAGGAAGCTGCAGGTATAATCCAGCCTAGCATACATACAAAAAAGAAATCATTCTTCAAGATCACTCGCTTGCCACGCTCCAGGTCCGAGCACAGAAGAACATCAAAGGAGTGATCCCAAACCCAAGAGATGACCAACTATTCATAGCCAGCTGGTGGACGAGAGTAAGGTGAGATCACATCCTACCAGAAGCAAGAGACAAAAGGAGTCTTATGCATATAGGTGGAAGTTGCCAGGGAAACCGGAGGATATGCTAAATTTATGCAAGATTACCAAAGTCAAGATTGCCACCCCTGGGAATGCAATGGTTGGAACGCTATGCTGGCAACATAGACAGGTGCAAAAACAACCAATATAGCCCAATACAATCCGCAGGCAGGTGCATGAAACGGATGAACCACGCCACAGTAGTGACCTCAGAATTTTTGTGACGTACGTCTAAAATCATCCCATTAATTTTATGTAGCAACGAAAGGATTGGCTACAATAAGCGGTCCCAGATACAATAGCGGCAAAAGACAGGTAAAACATAAGACTGTATACGGTGGTTAACAAAAAGCAAACATGAGTATGTGTAGGACAGGGTGAGGTTAGCCAGCCGAGGGATCGAGTATCTACATGTATATGTATATTATTCCTAAAAAACTGGCTTCATATTAATTTTGCGTGTGTATGAGCAATGGAGAGATTATTATTGAGCATGGTGATAATAACCTTGTTTATCTATTATAGTTTGGCTGTTCATCTGTTATATTTTAATAGTTCATGGATGTACTAAAGAATTGATAGTTATCAAAGAGCTATAATAGGGGATGATCTAATGTAGACTAAGGTTTTCTCCACTATAATACAGTAGTAGCGCTAAGCGCTAGCGCTAGGTGGTGAGGGTGCCGCTTCTATCCCTATTACACAGGATCTGATCTCAGTTGAGCTACATGAGAGTGGCATGGGTGAAACTCTTTGATGCTTTTTCCAGTGTTCCCTGATTCAATTAGGAACACACCTTTTTAAATTATGGCCAGCCTTGCCCTTGAAGAAACCTACCAACCTGTAGCTAGCATTTCACCATCAGCCTCCCCCAGCATACGACTGCATATGTTCGCACAGGCGCAAAAGAAAATGATATTAATTTTCTGTCAAAATATACTCACAACTGCTTCACAATATTATTAGCAAGTAAGCATCGTATAGCAGCAATATTTTCCTTGCACAAGCAACAGTAACTACACCCCTATTGTAGAATTTGGTAGGAATATTGTTATTTTTATGTGACAATCCACCGCAGAATTTCCAAAGGTCTCTTCTCTGTGAAACAGTGCCCTTTACAAAAGCCTCATATTATAAAAAACAGCAGATCAATATTCTTTTAGTGAACGAGGTGGCAGTGGTAACATGGACCTACATGTATAGCATCGGACTGTAGTACAAAATGCAGACTGGAATTTATATAATTATTATATTCTGCATGGGATGGGTAAATATGACGTTCTATATCCAAGTGCTAATAAATAGGGCCATAAACTGTTTCATAGTTAACACAAGACCACCACTAATAATATGGTATAGCAGACAAATGTTATTCAAAACCAGAGCCCTGCTGGCATACAAAACTTGAATGGATGGGATAAATAGCGGAAGAGGAAACACTACTATTTTGTCTCCAGCCTCTGATCACTCACAACCAAGCATTGTTTTCATCGTTCCAGACAGCCAACTATTTACAGCACCTAAGGAGCAAGGAAATACTCTAATATCTACAATGTTGAACATTACTCTATGAAAGTACTGGTTGCTTTTATGCCTAGTTTCAGTAAAGGCTTTCAATTCAATGAATAACACGTCCTGCTAAAATATCATCAACTGACAAAGTACCTCTAGATCTTGACTTGGTATTACAAACTATATGTTATTAAGGCCAGTTCACAGTAATAATATTATTATAATGTTCTTCCCTTGCATTGTGTTGTGCTAAGCTTGCAAAATACACAAATTTTCAAACTTTCGCAAGTTTTCATCACCAGATACAAGAACGCAATGCAGAGGAACACAAGGGTATAGGTATAGAATATCCAAGTCTATTATTGGCTTACTGTTCAAGATGAAGGTGACACAATATAAAGCAAGCCCTTGTTATGTCACACTGTGAACCAGGCTTTCATCTTAGTAGGTAGAAAACAAAACAATGGAGGTTTGGACGTAGCCCACAATAAAAGCAAAGAAAGATAGCATGGCATTTGACTGGCATGGAGAATTGAGAATAGAAAGTCAGAAGAGATTCCAAGAAAAGTTATCAAAATAGTGATGAATACCTCGATATTATAATAATATAATACCAGATCCAACAAAAGGCTATAGTGTTGTATGGACCCAACGTTAAAACCAGTGCAACTGTCAAGGGGTGCTCTCGCCTTTTGAAGTGGCTCCACCATATGATAATCCAGTAATCACATGCTATATGGGATATAATGACCACTGGCAATGGGACACCCAGTGGGGAAGAACCCCTCTCAACACAACACAACACCAACCGAAAGAAGATACTCCTCTATACAGACACCCGACACCAAGTAATCCACTCTTGAGCATGCAGAGTTATGCATGAAACAGCTATATAAGATCAATTGCAACAAACCACTGTGATTCTCATTGCTTATACAGACAGTTAATGCAAACTGAGCAAGGATGTTTCCACAGCTGTGAGCTGAAAAGAAACACACTTTGAAGTTTCGCTAGGAAGTTTGCTCTGATACAGCTGAGAGAAAGAGTGGAACACTGAGCAAAGATGTGGATAATTACTGCTGATTTATATCAACTTAATAAGTGCTCCATGTGAACAACTTTTGAAATGCTGGTTATTCTATACACACATTGCGAATATAAATGCAATATCAGCATGCAATAATAAATTACTATTAGGGGGAAGTACCTTCAGGGATGCTATTCAACACCTACTATTATCCTCCAAACACGCAGATAATCGACTATACTAGAACTACAGGACAGCCAGTGACACATTACACAAAAGGCTGGTCAATAACTACCCGGGAGAGCTTGAAATCATAAACCACAATGCCGTCACGATACAATCAGCCCAACTTGGATTATGCATGCATATAATGTGCATATTGCAGATAGTATACAAGCTGCATGCTAGCATACCCGACACAGCTGCTATAGACGTCTGGAGCTTCTTGCTTTATTCTCATAGTGGGCACGATACTTGGGAGGCAGTTTGGAGGGGTGTAGGGGTAGGGGCTGTAGCTGAGACAGGCCGGGGTCCGCGCAGCTCCTCCTGCAGGAGATCCATAAGGCAGGCCATGGCCGTGCGGAGACTGCATTACGCTGAGCATCGGGGTCTGCGCACGATTTCTTCTCTAGTCTAGTTAGACTCTGAGCAACAGCTGGTCTGGCGGCTCGGTACGAGGTACAGGACAATCACTTCCACTGCACTAACGCGCGTTTCCAGCCACTTCCGATCCACTGCAGCAGCGACCAAGATCCACTACGGACACTCACTCGACACTTGAGCTCGATCTCTAGAGATTGCACAAACAACTGGATCTTTGGATGTACTGGACAAACGTTGTTTGCCTGTGGCTCAGGGCAACGAAAACTGAAGTTTGCATCTGATCAGGACCTTGTTTATAAACGACCGCGGATTCGATTGTTGAGCAATTACGCACATTTATAATTCTACACAGGCACGTGGCGTTGCCAGGGCAAAACCGCAGACAACCGCTAACAATGCACAGCGCATTAATCTAAATATGCACAATGTGCGTTTCTACAGGGCATAGAGAGCCTGCTGATAGAGTAGAGATAACGGAACGGAAGCGGTATCCATCGAACCACTGCAAAGGTACGTACTGGTTGTTTGTAAGCCAAAGTATTTATCAATCTACTAATGCTGGGAAGTATTTTTATGCAGTAAACAGGGGCCATTGTGTGATAGTTGAGGACAAGATCTCTGAGCCATGGCCCACAGTTAAAATAATATATTGCTATTACCACCTGTGATAATTATGAAAGGAAGTATCACTTATCAAGCGTATAACGGTATTACCTACTCTATTAGAACATTGAGTGTGTCGACATGCATGGAGTTGCCTCGCTAAATGAAACGTATCAACTTGAAGCAACCGTCACTGTCAATGTTGGTGGTCACTGCGAGCAGTTGTCTGTGATACCTGTAACTGAATACCAGTGATCTCTGGATCTCTCCTCTCAGCCATTAACCAGATGATCAGCACCTCAGAAAGTTATATTTGCCAGTAAAATTGGTCAAAAAGTTGTGTAGTATATTTAGAGTAGCATCGAATGTCTTGTCTTTTTAATTATCCTTAGGGAATCCCTGGACAACTGGCAACTATGGAAAGTACATGTGCACGGCCTATCAGTACAAACATTACAACTGATTTCCCTGGATTTACTGAATTTCCATGGACAACACCTTGAAAATTAATGTATCAGGTTGAGATCAAATTTGCAAATTTTTGATGACACCATTTGTAAATCTGCAAGATCAAAACTACTATATCTGGTCAAAAATGTGTAAATTTGTATGGTCCGATGACCTTCAACTGGCAACTATGGAAAGCACATCCTCCTTATCAATATCCTTGGCCTAACATCTGATAGTCTAGAGTAGCACTGAAGCAGTGACACTACTTGTAATAGCTGAAGTGAAATGGTAAGTTAAACTTGAATTTCCAATTTCCCAACCCTTGATGTTCCTCCCCCCTCCCCACCCCCAAAGAAGAAAAAAATAATTTCATCACATACACCGATTAACTTTTCATTCGATTATGTCTCGGAAGCAGTCTTAGTGGTTGTAACTTTTCCTGAGTGAGCATGCATCATGACCCCTCCTAATCTGGGTGTGCAATCACGCGCAACTCTCCTCCTCTGAGAAGAAAAAATGAACATTCATGAAAGGTGTTTGCGGCCAGCCAATCAATGCGCTACATATCACTGTCAGATGATAACAATCAGTATACAGCACACCATCCTTCTATTATTGGCAATAGTATTCAGCCCACTATGCGGGCTACCATAATAGCGAGTAGTCATTTCTACAACTTAAGGTAGCTATGCTATGTTGAGTAGCTGAATACACAAAAGCGTTAAGCGTCATTCTTCTTGGGGTATGCTCTAGACTAGGTATGAGGAAGGTAGCTGACTAGCTGCATACCCTGGCCCACCAGGATGTGGTAGGTATCCCTTCAAAAACACTCCTAATTGCTGACATAGGACAACATCCACCAGATAACACTTAGATATTATTATGAAATACTTTGATGTAGGTAGTTATATGTGGGTGGAAATAGGTCTGGTGAACCTTGCACTGTCAAGATTTCTCCACTTATGGGTTCATGGACAATACACGTTACTATAGCGCTAGTTCCCAGCCTCATAACCACTGCCCTGGTGGACATCCTCTCTTAGTCTCTCTCTCTCTCTCTCTCTCTCTACTTCAACAACTTCAAAGGGATAAGTATGACCCTAATTGAATTGTCCACCCACGCCATTGTATCCTAGTTAATACTGGCAGCTGGCAGGAGGCTATTGTGCAGCCTGCTCAGCAGGATGGATGGATAGATGACCTTCATTGTAACTATTGGATGTAGAGTACTCTCACAGCCTGTATCTTTGATGAGCAATTCGATTGGAAGTCACTGTATGCTTTGTACATGTACTAGCTGGGACCAAAAGCGGTAATTACTAACACTGCAATCCCCACCATCCGTAACATGTGCTTCACATGTCAGTCATCTTTGATGAGCAATTTGATTGGAAGTGACTGTATGCTTTGTACTAGTGCCATTACTACAACATAACCCCGAAAATCCGTAGTATATTTTATACTTCACAGGTCTGACATCCACAGATGTTAAGAAAGGTCCCTCTGTTGATTGATCACACAAGAGTCAGCATTGCCATCCACTGATAAAAGCTATCCACTGATAAAAGTACCATCTCACAGCACATGCTGGCAGATATTTCCACAGCCATCTTTTATGATGAGCTGATAGGGTATCAGTTCCCACATGAAGAGGATAAAATTACAAAAATATTCACCTTTGTACTCTTGATGAGTGAGGACACATTGTCAACATACACATTCAATGATGTTGCGCGTTTCTTTTAATTACGTTCATAAATTATTACTGTCAAATTAATAGTAAAATATTTAATCAGAAATATAATTATACATACAATATGTTGGAAGACACACAACTATAAATTTCTAAAATACCATAATTAACGTATCAGACATACCCCATTATATATAATTCCTAGAAATTAATGTGCTTACCCTTTAGGAGTCTCGTTGGAAGAGGTTGAGGTGGGTGGAGCCGAGGTCACCACGGTGATTCCCTGGAAAGTCGGCTGGAGCACAAACGATGCATTGGCAGGGATGGAGGAGTTAGTTTTAGAGAGTTGCTGTAGCTGGGCTAGTAGGAGCCTCTGCTGTTGGTCCGTGGTAGTGGCTGTACCGGGCAATCTCACTCCAGTCAGCTGGGTGACCTGAGCGGATATGTCTCCAGAGGTGGAGAGAAGGCTGGAAGGATTGGCACTGTTAGAGACAGCGGTGGCAGACTGGGTCTGTGCTGGTATCACCTGCACTTGGATACCGGTAGTTGCGGACGGGGCAACTTGGGTGGATGAAACGCTGGAATCAGTCATTGTTGGCGTTAATGTAGTGATGGAATAGTGTGGGAATTTGTGAAATGTGGTCCTTTTGCTGCTCTCTAAGTGGTAATTTTAATTATAAAAGGAGTATCCCTTTTGATTGAGCTGACTCAGACTGCTGTTTACAGATCGAGTGTGGCTATTGAAGAAGTGATTGCATAAGAGATTGAAGAACACTCTGCCTGAGTAGTGGAAACAATGAGGCTGCATTAAGGAGGCAAACAAAGAGAGATTAAAGTGAAAACATGGCAAATGAAAGGGAAAAGAGAATCAAAACAGCGATTCACTCAATTGCAGAGCTGCATAAATTTAAATCGTAATAGAATTGTGTCATCCTTGATCAAGGACCTATCCTTACTCTTATTTGCGGGCAGGGGGGAATCAGGGGATATCCCTCTAACTGGATCCCCCTCCCCCTTGGAATTTTTAACAGTACTACATAGTAGTGTTAATCACTCGTTTGCCTATTAAATTTTAGTATCAGAAGCCACCAGAAGCACTCTCTGAGGTAATAAATCTCAAATTTTCCAGGGAAAGCATGTATCTAGACCCCTAGATTGTGTATGCTACTACAAGGCCATTATTTCTCCCCTCTGAGAATAAAAACCATATCCACTTCAGGATAATTTGTAGACAATATCTTTGAGCATGTGTGTGAACACATGCTAACCATGGTGACCTCATTTCAGGGGCATCTAACCACACACATGCAGACACACAATTAATCGACAGACGGTCGGTTCGAGAGCTCTCTACAAGGACCACCTTACCATAGTGATTCCTGGCTGCTCACGACAAAGGCTCTCCCATAGGAAGAGGAATTCTCGTATTAGTGTCGCACAAATTGAGTGCACATGCCTGAATCCCACTGTGCAAAATGGAATGTCGTGCCTGCACTAATGTCAGTCAACAGGGGCTAATTCTGAACCATATCCAAGACTCGATAGCACTAACATAATTGATCCTCAGTAGCAGTGAAATTCAAATTGTAACTGAAGTGAAAAGCAGCAGACTACAAGTAGGTTTATACGAGCGAGGCACTCTTTATCTCAATGAAGTTGATATGCCAAGAGACTGTGCTAATCTGCTAATCGATTCGTGAGAATGCCAGAGACACACAATGCTTCTCATTGATGCGTACGTATAATAATTATGAATAGCTTTATGACAGCCAAAATATTTGACTAGTTCTAGATTGGGAAGCTCACTTACTTAATAAACTAGTCTGACTGTGATGTGATATAGACCCATTGCACGTGACGTCACGGGGCGCACGCAGTGGGCTGCCCTGGAGGACAACTGGAGCCGTTTTCTATGGCGAAAATGTGCCTTTGCCGCTTGTTTGCAAAGAAGGTAAGCATCCGTTTTTCTTGTGGTTGCAGTATGTTAGACTAACCACAGTGTGATTCGAAATCAGTTAGTTGGCTGGCGCCCATGCACGATAGAGCAATAGCACCATTTAGCGCTCGCTAGTACAAGTTTACATAGACACTTATACTCCAACATGGCGGCCGTTGGAGGACAATTTACGGAGTTTTACGGATTTTTCTTGTACGTGCAATGGGTCTATACCAACAACTCAACGCATTATCTCATTTGGGAAAGCAGATGGCGAGAAGAGAATCCAGGTATCTTGCACTTCCACCTATGGCGACCATTACCAACTAATTCAGCAAGATTCAAGGGTGATTTGTGTTAACTGTTGCTTGGCACCTTTCCAAGAGCTACACGAGTCATGCAGTGTAGTGGCAGTCTGTGACATGTAGCAGATCCCTGCCAATATTATTAACATGGTATTATCTATGGTCACGACTTGGTATACAAGTATGGTTGAAGTACTATCAATACACTTTGTTAGGTAACTTATGCCGTATGTGACTAACAGGGAGGGATTGCCACACAGCGCACAGTGCATACATGTCTTTGAAACATTGTGGCCAACACAACTAACATAAGTTTGTTCACATCATCAACACGATAGCGATCACTTGGAACTAGAGCAGTGAAACAACAACAGAGTGTTTATCTCTGGGATAAACTGGTACAAGGTCATCAAGTTACCAGGTCCCAGGCACATGGTACATGGAGTTGATCGAAACAGGGCCAGTTCCCCAAACACAACAGGCTGTGCACACCCTAAAACACTAAAGTAACACCAAAATCAACCTCCTAACAATCTCTGTATGTTTAAACACAGAGTATCATGAATAATGGTAATACAGACAAAAGCCCTTTGTGAAGTGGTGTGCCACTTGTCTCACTTTCATTTTGTACCCACCCTCCCACTTTTTATTCTACACTAGAACTTTGTCGCCAACTCACGGCTCGATTTGTCTATCGGTCCGCGTAGCTCACCCCGCGGTGTTTTCTCTTTCTCAAAGTGACCCCTAGTTACCGAACCATCTAAAGAATGTACCCGAAGCAATTTGCCACAAACCAATAATAAAATACGGCCACCACCCAACAGCTGCCGTGCCCCTGGTCGGCCTCAAATCTACTCCCCGAAGCGGTTCAAAACGACACCTTTCTTCGCCAATTTTTACTCTTTCCCCAGACGCCCCTACCCTGTGCGCTCAAAATGAGCAACGTGTTTGGTACCTTTTGGGTGGGCTTTGTCCTTGTTGCCTGGCTACTGTCGTCGTCTTGGAGTTACCTTGGTGCCGGCCGTCTCCTTGGCAATCTGAGAATCACAAAGAGTGCTAACCGCAGTTCTCCGTATATCATCTCCGGATACTCTAACGGCACCCCACCCACCACTTTACTGCGCATGCTCAAATTAAAGAAAAACCCGCGAACAAGGCCCCTGGTGACTCTCTAGCCCTCATCAGAAGCAGTTCCAGCAGGCCTAACAGGAGAAGACGACATGTACATAAAGCAGATAGTCCTTGACGGGTTCAAGTCCTACGCGCAGAGGACGGAGATCAGTGGTTTTGACCCTCTCTTCAACGCCATCACTGGGCTCAATGGGAGTGGCAAATCAAATATACTGGACGCCATTTGCTTTCTCCTGGGCATCTCTAACCTCTCCCAGGTGACTAATTTCATACAAAGCTCTTCTCCTAACTTCTGAGAAGGCTTCTCAAATCATTGGTTATGGCCACAGTTGAGTTTGGTTGGGTAAGGGTCTACCTATGGCGTGCATGATGTAACCATTGATAAGTGACTATATAATTTGGACCTATAATATTATTACAAATGGAGTTGACATTCTGTACTATTATACTATACACCTTTCAAGTGGCTAAAGCATCTTAACATCCACACCGATGTGATGACTGGGATTATCAGAGATACATACACACGTACATGGACTGAGTTTGGTGTTGTTTGTATGTACTATGAGATCAACCAGTGCCCAGTGCCTTGCTTTAGATACTGAAAGGGTATCCCAAATGTACATGTATACACTGTATAATGTACAGTGTAGTGGATTCTATCTCTACTTGTTCCTCAGGTACGTGCTGGTAGTCTTCAGGAGTTGGTGTACAAGGGAGGTCAGGCCGGAGTGACCAAGGCCACGGTCACCATCACCTTTGACAATCATGATAAGAAGCAGAGCCCTGTTGGTTACGAGTCTTATGATGAAATAGTCGTGTCAAGACAGGTAAAGGGTCGTCACGTATCCTACCACTCTATCTTATCATTCTCTGTTAGGTTGTGATTGGTGGACGCAACAAGTATCTGATCAATGGCAGTAATGCCACGCCCTCTCGAGTACAGGACCTCTTTCGCTCTGTTCAGCTGAATGTGAACAATCCACACTTCCTGATCATGCAGGGGAGGGTTACCAAGGTCCTTAACATGAAACCACCTGAGGTCCGTGTGAAATATATGTATATACGTTTTTTGGCCGTTGTTTATAGGCAAATTGCATCATAGGATAAGCCAATGATGCACCCTAATTGACTGTAAAATAACATACTGTTGATAAGTGGTGTGTCCAGGATTCAAGGAGGGAAGGTGCTAAGCCAATCGCGTGCTTTGCATGTGTGCAAATTTTTTGCTATGCCCCCAAGACATTGACCATGTCCCTTGTTAATGCATTCTTGAAGATAGCTGGCTGGCAACTTGAGCACCCTGAGCTCCCCCCCCCCCCTTCCTCTTGGACACACCACTCAAAATTCCCAATCTCTCAATGTTACCTGATGTGAGAAACTGGAAGTGGCCTGGAGACGAGACTTTGATAGTTTACCTTGAGCAATAAGATTACTGTATTGAAACATTGCAGCAATACTTATATTTGGAAATTCAAAAGTACTGCTTTGTTTAGATTCTATCTATGATTGAAGAGGCGGCAGGGACTAGGATGTATGAGAGCAAGAGAGCCTCCGCCCAGAGGACCATTGAGAAGAAGGATAGCAAGCTAAAGGAGATTGAAGTCGTAAGTTACTCACTTTCCCGGGTATGCTTGTAGTCAACTGCCAACTGCCTTGGCTAGATTCTTGATGAGGAGATCACACCCACACTGAAGAGGCTGAAAGATGAACGCTCATCTTATCTGGAGTATCAGAAAGTAATGAGAGAGGTCGAGTGCCTCTCCAGACTTACTGTCGCTTTCCAATTTGTTCAAGCTGAGGTAAATGTAATGATATTTGATCATCTCTTTTTTGCTTCTACTCTCTCTTCTACCTTCATTCCTCACTTCTCTCTTTCCCCCTCTCTCACTCTCTCTCTCTTTCTCTCTCCCCCCTCCTCACACTCCATGTTACCTTGAGGTGTTAGTTTTATTATATGTATTGTGTGTTTTCCCTCCCCAGCAAACCCGTCAGCAGTCCTCCAGTGAGCTTGAGGAGATGAAGGTTGGAGTGGAGGAGCTAAAGGAGCAGATGGTCGAGGCAGATAAGGCAGTAGCAGAGATTACAGCCTCCATGGCTGAGCTCGAGAAGAAAAAGAGCAAGGTACATGTAGCTTTTTGTAGAGCACCTCAGGTATGAAAACGATGAATGCACGAAAATCATGTGCCTCCATGAATTATGAACAGTTATGCGGTACAGGTTTGCTTGTGCAATAGTTCCATGTATTTATCACATGTTACTTGAAGAAATGTGATATGAGAAATTGGAAGAGGCCTGGGGATGAGGCTATTGAGATTTTTGTTGATGGTGTTCCTTTTCACATTTCACAGGAATCCCAAGGACCGATTTTGGAGTTAGAGAAGAAAGTGGATGATTGCTCAAAGGTAGTGACCACCTACACCGCACACTTGCACTCGCACACTCACCATCTCACTCACGTCCTCACAGGCTGTTGCAGTGGCTGAAGCCACCCTCAAACACAGCAAGGATCAGCTAGCCACCGAGAAAAAGAACCAGAAGACCCTGCAGAAGGCATTTGATGAGGACCAAGCCCTACTTGAGAGTAAGAGGGCCGAGGTGGAGGAGAGGAAGGGAGCCTATGTGTCCCTCCAGGAACAGAGCAAGGCGGCTGAAAAGGCCATGCATGCGGCACAGCAGAGGTTCCAGGCGGTTACTGCCGGCCTCTCCAGCAGTGCTGATGGACATGAGGAGACTTTAGCAGCACAGAAGATTGGTATGCTATGCTTGAAACAAATATACATTAGTTATGATTTTAGTGGAAGGATCGTATTCTAGAAGTTATTTTTATGTTGGTGTCTATTCTGGTAAATGTAAGGGTGGAACCACTGAATCTCTTACCCAGCTATACCTTTGATTATGCATAGTTGTAGCTAGATAGTCATGAAGCTTGCTGAAAACAATACCTGTAAATATAGGAGGAATCAATAGAGAATATTATGTGAATGTGTCAGAAACTTGTAAAGTACATGTGTACATGTATGTGCATGGACCTTACAACTAAGGGTGGGGGGAGGGGTGAGCAAGTGTGTACATGTATGTGGTACTTTTTGATTTTCATTCTATGTGTAGCGTGTGAGAATGAGATCAGTTGTGCTGTGACGGAGAGGAAACAGGCTGAGATGAGACTGAAGAGTGCCCAGTCGGAGCTGAAGGAGAAGGAGAAGGCCTGTAAGGATGGAGAGACCTCCTACAGCAAGGATAAAGCCAGCCTCAATGCTCTGCAGAAGGAAATGACCAAGATTGAGGTTGGGAGGGATATTACATATAGCATGAATATATGGTTATTGTATCTCCTGGGTAAGCATCCATAGGTGCTTCAACTTAACTCTTTGATTTCAGCCCCGGGTGGGACGGGATATACCGTGCCCTCGTGAAAGAGGGCCCACTACAGAATGTCGGCCCACCCCCCACTTTGGGCTCAATTTCCTGCTAAGGTCTAGTGTTTACTTGAATAAGCGCCCATGTGTAGTTGCCCTTGAAATCGCAGCTCAAATGGCTGGTTTATGAGGACTAAACTTCAAATAATCTATGTAAGATCGATAAGTAACCTGATAAACAGCCGTAAAACTGAGCCTAACTAGCTTTATGCCACGTTTCAGCACAAATGAACGATCATGCACGTCTAGCGATCGTAACCATGCCCACTTAATACGGCTGCAGTCAACGACACACAGTGAAGTATCGTAGCCGCTCTTGCTCTGGATTGCTTGAATAAGGCTGAAATCAATAGTACCTGCTGCTACTATTTAAATTACGAAGGTAGCATGGGTAACTTACCTGGGCGCTCTTTTGCGTATAAATGCAATACTAATACCTCAAATATTGGCCCACCCCCAATCTTGGCCCAATGTAAGGTGCACCGCCCATGGGCCCTCTTTCGCAAGGGTACAGTAAATTTGTATGGAACCTGCTACATGTACTTTGATCCCTCAAAATTTGGTACGTGGGTGCTTATCTGACAGTGGGCTCTTACCTGGGATAAGCAATAATAGCGTTATGGCTTACCCCTGCATAATACCAAAGATATTGTGCAGCAAATAAAATTAATATCATGTACAGCAAGCGATGAAGAAGCTGAAGTACAGAGATGGTCAGGAGGAGGAGCTGCTCGCTAAGAGGTTGGTAACTTTTTGCTTAGTTTTTTCTCCCAAAAACTACATTTTATTGGGGATAAGTACACAGGAAGGAGACCCCCCCAGACTTGCATCCCTCTTACTTTTGAATAGCCAAGAATACTTTTAGTGGGCGATTTATTACTTGATGTGCTGCAGGTGATTATCCATAGGGGTGATCAATGGACTATGCCCTCTCCAGAGCCTCTACAGATATTCTTATTGCAACTAAAGGATTAGCACACCCCGACCTGCCCCACAGTGGCACTACTGGACATTGACTATACCGCTACTAGTCTATACATGTACATGTAGGTGCATGCACATATGTATGTGTGTGGTCTGAAACTCTAGTTTAATTATTGTGCTAATACTGTTACACATTGTAGTCCGGAGTAACTTTCGTTCATGCATGCATATGGCCAGCAGAAGCAGTCTCGGATGTTGTAAATAATTATTTCCGATTTTCCTGGGGAAACATCCCTCCCCCCAATATCTTGTACTATTATGTTCATGTTAATAAAACACAAGATCTAATTAGTGCAAGAAAATTTGTGTTCTATGTAGGACTTTTCATAAGTGTAAATGTGACGACCTTTACCAGAAAACTGTGCAAAGTTGAGGTACCAATTATTTTTTAGCTTGTGTTCTACACGGTAATAGCTGGGATCAGGATAGATGGTGGAGTATAGTTGCGACCTACATGTATGTAAGTGTACATTACAATCAAAGGATATATCCTCTTGTTCTAGGGATCAGTTGAACTCAGAAGTGGCAAAGTTAAGAGACCAGATTGCTACCCTCGAGTCAAGGTTGGTCTATGCACAGAACTGCACTGCATGTAATGGGTACTTGTACATGTACGTGATGTGCACAATAATTGTTGTAATAATTATAATTATTATGTGTAGTAGTATTATTATATTGCATGGACGTGATATCCATTGATACTGTGCTGAGGTACGACGTGCAAGGTAAGTCGTATACTCATGTTTGTGCTGAGGCTGGCAAGATATCAGTTAGGGTATGTTCTTGTAGAGATAACCATTTTGTTTGTAGTTGACCTCTGTTCACCATTGGCCTACTTTATGATGACACACCCCCTTTCTATAGCCGGCAAATTGCCTATAAAACTTTGGTTGCTAGGCAACTACCAACAAGAAAAAGTACAATAGCATAATTATTGATCCCCGTAAGTATTTTTGTAGTCAGCTGGGATTTACTCCACAGTATAGTAATGCAAGTCACACATGTACATGTATATGTACGTGTGCATTAATGTGTGCTCTTTAATTGGTATGTTACACTTGATATGTATATCGCTGGAAATTACATATACATGTAGTTTTGTCGGTTGCAAAATAGTGACTATTGTAACCG
Organism: Cliona cf. orientalis; assembly: GCA_963930775.1. Classification (NCBI taxonomy): domain Eukaryota; kingdom Metazoa; phylum Porifera; class Demospongiae; order Clionaida; family Clionaidae; genus Cliona; species Cliona cf. orientalis. The sequence continues at coordinate 4,728,242 of OZ005703.1, forward strand.
TATCATTGGTGACGCAGTATGGAATGACCGTACTGCCACACGCTTTAATTTATTAGTGGTTTCTTATCTGTAAAGTTAACGGACCACAAACCTGCTGCATTTATCAAAGTTTCCGCTTTTTCTACCGTGCATATTATCCACAAGGCCATGATTCATTTGGCCTTCTGATTAATGTTAGACTTGATGTTGACTACTAAGCAATGTCTTCAACATGCCTTGCTGAAGACATGGCTCAGTCCAAGCCCGTAGCAATATACATCTCCACCAGATTGTGTATGACATAATAGTGTGAGTGAGAGATGTAACCACCTTTATTATTACCAACTCTTCAGCTATTGATACTATAATCTTCGAATCTCGTTCTCTGGAGTCAATTACGTTTGTGCATATACCATTGTACATACGCCATTGTATGCAACCTACTCTCCCTTCTTGTTTCTTGGTGAGATAATACAGTCTATGTAGTGATCGGAAACTCTAATTTGGTACTCTTGGTATTTGGGGCGAGCCTGAGCGAGCCCCACATAAACGGTACAGCCATGCGCGAATTTTATATTATATATTATATATGGTACGTCTGTCACGCGAAATTATATACCCAGTGATCTCTACGGACTTAAACGCGAAACATTCTATTGCGCATTCTCATGCCTGGGATACGGGCCGTATATACGTCGTTCTGATTTAGCGAATTGCAAATTTAGACTCGTGCTTGTATTGCATTGATCAAGCAAGCTATCTTACCGCGCCGTAGAAGGCTCCAACGGAGGAGAGAGCGAGACAGAGCTCGTTATCAGCTCAACAGCGCAAGGATCAGCTATTAAGGAACGCGATAAAGATAGACTAGACGTGCTGCTCACTGATGACTCTGATAACAGGGGCAATTAAAATTGACTGTCGGCACTGTAGGATGGAGGGAAATACTCTATCATGCAGCTGCAGGCCTACAGGCCTACACAGCACTATGAGACTGTCTGTCATTGTTTGCTTGGCTCTGTATCAGTGGTCTTCAAGATCTATCGTGCTATGGCTTTATTAAAGTTTTTGAGTCGCAGCTCAGCTAGACATTCAGAGGCTCAGCTCAGGCTCGCCCCAAACAGGCCCTGCATGACACTAGTTATCTAAGTTGCTTACTTTGGGGAGGAACTTTGGTTTTGTTTGACAATGTGTGATTAGATGTTGCAAGGATAATAAAATGCCACTGCTGAAGTGATACAGTATTGGTGACTAATTGTGATTACGGTATGTCTGACTGGTAGCAGGATCATCACCCTCATTAGGGATTACTGAATACACATCCATTTTAATATCAGTAGCTGTAGGCAATCTTAATGGTGCATGTGCTATACATAACCTGCATAAATTAATTAGCTCTCATGATAATCTATGCTGTATCCTTATGGCTTAAACTTGTATGCCTGGCTGACAATTTTATGGTACCTGCTATCCGATACCATTTACAGTCGGATGCATTTATATGAATGCAGATTGCTACTATCATCAGTTTATCTGTTACACCATTGTCTATAAACATACCGTATAGCGGGAAATTTTCGTATGGTGCTAATTTTCGTATATTTCGTATGCTCCATCCCTTATACGAAAATAAAAACTGCGAAAATTTGAACGTACGAAATTTTTTTCCTTTCGCGTGTGATCTTTGACCTATACGCGCCACACGCGGTCGCTAGCTGGAGGTGCTAAATGCAAGGCTAGCTTACTGAATGTCTCTTTATCGATTCTTTGCCGAGGCGTTGAAACGAAGTGACCTTTCTGATTCCAGTGGACCGCTATCGGCATCGATTACGATCAGTGATGCTAGCGTTACCGTATACCGCACGTAAGTGAGAGCGCTACCAGCTGCGCATGCGCGCAATCTCCCGCAGCAAGCATACGAAATTTAAAAATACGAAAATTTATTCTAAGGGTGTTTTGGCCGATCATACGAAAATTAGCACCAACGAAAATTTCCCGCTATACGGTAACTAATTGTCACTGTCATGTGAACTTGGGATCTTATTATTGAAGATATTTATGCACCTGCGTTCTTATCATGCCTGGTACTCTTCAGCTGCTACATGTATTAACATTGTTGAGTGCCTAGTCCTATGCCTCATGCATGTATCATGTGGATGCAGCCATTGTAGTGAGTGCATGCGCTGAGCATGCATGCAACGACGGTAGGGTACGGGTGTGTATAAAGTCTGGCATGATATTATATGGCTAGGTAGCCTGTGGTTTATGTAAACACGTACGCGGCTAAAACCACAACAGTAGGCGGTCCTACCAAGTTTGGAAAATGTCTTTGTCCAAGTCGCGATCGAAGAGAGTTTTGACAAAGGCGTATAAGTCTCTCTCTAGATCCAGGCGTTCCTCCCGCGATCAGAGTGGCGATGGGTCGAGCTTTCTCTCCCAGGTTACAGAGAAGGTGGAAGCTCTCGAGCGACAATGTGGCGGTATCGAGATTGAGTCACCATCTTCCCAGCACAGACCTCTCATCCCGGAGCAAGGCAGCGACCTAGAGCAGTCTGACCCAGTGGACGAGCACCTTCCCGTATCACCGACTATCCCACGTCAGCAAAGCGAATCAATTAACTTACCGGCTTCAGAACGGAGGTATTCCTCAAGCTCAGGGCCAATTACCGCTGAGACTGGGGAACAGCTGGGAGCCCATGGGGCAGGTGCCGTAGGGGCAGGGGCTGGCTCCCTGCAGCTATCACGAAGCCAGGACAGTTGGAGTGTTGTTCCAACTAGGATGACTCCCAAGCAAGTGGCCCAGCACCTTATCTCTAAGGAGGACATAAGTGACTATTTCAGTACCCTTGTAGATCACCCTGCCACGAAGGCTATTGAAGACAACTTGATGGAGGAGAAATGTGAGTTCACTTCAACATACGAAGAGTCCAGGGCGCAGGAGAGAGGAGAGGAGCGATTCACCAAGCTCTGTGACCTGCCGTTGAAGCTCATTCTCACTCCACTCTGCGTTGGTGGTCGTGTCATCTCCAAGTTTGCCTCGCTGCTAGAGATGCAGTTTGGTCCCCTACACGCTGCTCTGCAGGTGGGCGATGTCATATTGGAGTGGAACGATTCCAGCCTCGTGGTGCCACATTTTGCCGAGCATGACGACCAGCTCATGAAGACAGACGTGCGTCACCTGACAGACTGGGTCAACTTTACATCTGGTGAGGTGCCAAGAGTGAGGGAAGCAATTCAATCACTTGACTATCGAAAGCAGATTGAGCTGATCTATAAAGTAACTGCTGAAAAGCAACGACTAATAGACAATTTAGTGGACGTGATTATAACCTACAACCGGCAATGTTACTACGACGTCATCCGTCGAAACTGTCAGCATTTTGTGACAGATGCCCTTAGAGCTCTTGGTATGACTGAGCCTATAGAGTTCACTGGCGGGCTTGGTGAATACTTCAAAGCCCTGAAGCAAGGACGATCCAAGGCCCTACATGCAAAGTTTACCGACCATGTCCACCTTGATAATTATGTGAGGGAGAAGGAGCAAAGTGGAGAAATTAGTCAGTTGACTAAGCATGATCTCGAGTATCTCTTGGCCCAGTACTTTCGGTACCACTTGGAGCAAAAGACTCGACTACAACAAGACAACAAGGAGGCAGAGCTGAGTGAGTGGGGTTGTGAGGTCAAAGGTTGTTGTATGGAGAGACTTGAGAAGCGTATTGACTTTGAATCGCTGCGGATTCATAGCTTCAAGACATACGACAAACCTCACTAGTATCTATTAACTTTATCTATCACGTTTTGTACATGCATGTATATTGTCAGCAATAATAATAATTACGTTACCTTCATTCAGAGCAGATACATAGCTACCGTACACAATGTCATAGATTTAGCTGAGTGGAGAGCAGGCAGGGTGGAAGTGCGCATGCGTCATACTACATAAAGCGGGTAATGATCGTCAGTGGTGCAGTACATGCAGTGCTGGCTTTGCTATAATATTCATCACCATTGCACATGATTGCATTATGTGCTGGAAAGCAGTATGGCAACTGTCGGCAGAGACTTGAGTGTGGTTCTGGAAAAGCTGAAGGTTCATGCAGAATTCGCCCAGAAATCGGAAAAAGAGCTTAGAGAATTAGCCGATGAACTAACAGACTTTGACAAAATATTTTATCAATTCAGTCATCTGCTGGAACCCGTGGTGGAAAGGGCGATCGATGGAGCGTTAGCCGACCATAGAGCCGTGTTTACGCACTCGCAAGAGGAGGAGATGGCGCACTATCGAGCAAAACGTGATCTAGCTTGCGTCATTCATCTTCCAATCCAGCTCTTTCTGTCTCGATTGAAGCAGCCCATTCCCTACTCTGTGGCAAGTAAGATCTCAAACTTTTTTCTTGAGTATGGGGCCCTTCATGCTGGGCTGGTTGTGGGCAACGTCAGGATTGAGTGGGGCCAGGAGGGGATAGTCGACGCACAACCCGAGGATATTATCCCGGATGACGAGTTCATCGGCAGTCTACACCCAAATCAAGGCCACCTGGGTCAGGTTGCAGCGGAAATCAACCGCCAATTCAGCCTGGCAGATCATGAGCAGCGTGTTGATGATAAGATCAAGCTGATCATCAGCACAGCTGAAGAGAAAAAAGAAATCCTTAGCAATCTAGTCCGTGTGATTACCACGTACAATCTGGAGAAGAAGTATGATATATTCAAATGCAACTGTCAGCATTTTGTGCAAGATGCTTTGGCTGCACTCGGTATTAAGGAGACCCCACGTTTCAGTGGCCAGCTCAATGCCCACCTTCAGCGTTTGAAGCAAGGAAGGATGGAAATTCCAGAAAGTTTTCGGAATCATGACACCCTTGATGTTTATGTTGAGCGACAACTCCGAGCGGCACCTGGAGCGCTGAATCAGCACGACATGGAGTATCTACTGCTCCACTACTATCGGCTCCATATGACCAGCATGCCAAAGGATGCCAACGATGATTGGCACTGTGATGTTCCTTCATGCAAGTACGAGCACCTTGCTGATCGAGTGAATCGTGAAGCTCTGCTGAGTGTCCAAACGCCACCTAGGCAAGTGGTTCAACACTATGCACCATCTACTCCCACAATAATTGAAGAGCTTCCTAGTCCTGCTGATAATGCTGTGGTCACCAGGAATGGTGTACCTAATGGAACTGTGGTAGTAATGGAACAGAGACGCGAGGAAGAGCAAGGAGCGAGCCTAAGACAGGAGAGCATACGAATAGAGGAAGTAGAGGAGGAGGGAGAGCAAAGAGAAAGCCCGGAAGAAGAGAGGAGGAGAAGCGATGAAGAGCTGAGACAACAGCAGATAGCGGAGGATGAACTGACTGCAAAAGTGGTGAGGCTCACAGATGCTTGTGGCTTGTTTTATGTAAACAATGAAAGTCATGTCTCACCTGTGTCCCCCATATGCACGCCATTGTGTGTAGAAAGCCTTTATTGTGTGCTGCTGCCTGAACCTCCCATTGTTCTGTCTATTGCAGCTGGCTGGTGGGGATGATGGTGGTGAGCGACAGAAGCAAATCTATGAACAGCATGCAGAGAGCGGATTCTATGCTACAGTGATGAGGAAACTCCGCAGCATGCCACAGTATGCCCAAACGAACGAGAAAGTGGTGGATGATCTGTTGACAAGCTTGACGGAGTTTGAAGCCTTTCGAGAGAAATTTGATTGCTTTCCAGTGACCATAGAAGAGACAAGCAAAGGGTATACTCTCGATGCAGCGGCCGACAAAGAATGGATTGAAGCTGAGCAACTGCCTCATGACACAGCAAGGAGCAAGGTCAAGGAGCGATATGAGAGCGTGTGCAAGCTTCCAGTTAGGCTGGTTCTTCGAGTCAAGCCAACCCAACAACCTTCTCAGGGCGATACTCGACTGCATGCAGCTCTGCTAATATGGGATCACATGTTTGAGTGGAACAGCAGCGGTCTTGTGATTCCCAAACGAGTTGACTTCAAAACCCTACCTCCTGTGATGATGACTTCCATACTGCATGGAAGTACGTGGTCTGCCTATGTCGCTAGTCAGCGATCAAACATGAAAAGAGCTGCGAAAAGTCGTCCAGATGCAGTTCACAAGAAAGAAGTCAACCTGCTATTTAAGTTGACTACAAAGAAAGATGATGTGATGTCGGCTGTTATCAAGACAGTTCTGAAATACAATCGATATAAGGAGTATCATGAGACAAACTGCAACAATGACTGCTTCATAAAGGATGTAGCCAATGCCATGGGGATCAAGAATCTTCCGGAGATTGGAGGGAGTCTTGGAGATATGCTGGAGCGATCAAGACAGCTCTGTAGGGACACCCTACCCAGGACTGAAACGTTGGTCGATCATGCAGCATTGGATGACTTCATTTGTGAAATTAATGATCTGTCAGAGCTAACGATTAGGGATGTCGAGTATCTTATTGGGAAGTATTTCCAATTCCACCTGAGAAACTGGGAGCTAGCTCACCACCCCGAACAGTGGGCTTGCGAGGAACAAAACTGCCAGCTAAAGCACCTGGAAGTCCAGCTAGAGAAACTGTCCCTCTCAAGTGATAGGAAGTGTTCAATCATGTAACGAATCTTTGTGTAGTTGCATCATTCTTTTTTACTATGATTATTGCCTGTCGCGCAGCGCGGCGCTAGGGACGGTAGTTTCCCCGGGAATTCCCCTTCCACGTACACAGTTACTATGCATGCATGCATGTGGAGCTCAGCACCGCGACCGTTCTTGCACTGCACGATAAATGGCTACTGGAAAACATTCGAAGGTTGTTCTTGAGAAGTTAAAACGCCACGAGGCGTACGCCAATGAGGCCAAAGACAAGCAAAGGGAGCTTGCGCATGCACTTACAGATCGCAATCTTCTCTTCGACCGATTTGAGTATCTCCTACATGCCGTTGAGGAAGAGGTACACGCAGCTATTGTTGATCACGAAACGACTTTCACGCACAGCTTGGAGCTTCAAAGCGCTCACCAGAGAGCCAAGCACGGCGCTGCTCGCCTATGTCATCTCCCAGTCAAGCTGTTTCTGTCTCGCTTGCAGGGACGTCACCTTACTAGCGCAACGGTTTCCATTACCAGCAAATTGTCGGGAGTGCTACTGGAATTCGGTGCTCTTCACGCTGGCCTCATTGTTGGGGACATCAGGGTGGAATGGGGCACTGACAGCCTAATTGACCCCTGCTGGGAGAACCTTGACTTAGTTGAGGAAGATTTTGTCGCCCATGTTCATCATGACGGTAAATGGGCACTTGCCGCTTCCAATTACAACAAGAGGATCAGTCTGGCAGATCGTGAACGCAGGGTTCAAGACAAGATTGAGCTTCTCTTGGAATCGGCCGAGGAGAAGCGGAAGCTGCTTATGAATCTGGTGGAGGTGATTGTGCGATACAACTGCACCAAGCGGTATAGTGTTGTCAATTGCAATTGCCAGCACTTTGTTACTGACGCGTTGCACGCTCTAGGAATAGATTCGATTCCAATATTCAGTGGGCCTTTGAATGAGTACCTTCAAAATCTAATGCGGTATCAAGTGGGTATCCCTGATGAATTCAATGACCATGCTGCTCTGGATGCTTATGTGCAGCCCAAGCTTGCCGCTGATACGCTAACTCAGCATCATATGGAGTACCTACTTCTTCACTACTATCGGCTCCACATAAACAGTTTGCCAGAAGATGATGACATTGACGAATGGGAGTGTGAAGTACCCTTGTGTCAGTACGAATTCATTGCTGAGAGAGTTAACAGTCAAGCCATGATGTGTCACCAATTCCTGAGACAGCGCACTCGAAATTCTATCACTACGAGAAAGCAAAGACCAACGAACTTGCAGACAATTCCTGAAACTGGAGAGTCAGCTAACCACACGCATACTGGAATCACCAATGCAAGCACCGTAGTACAGCCTGCTAGACTGGTAAGCCATCGAAAATTCAACTTTAGTACCTACATGTAATGTTCTTAGCTTGCACACGTGTACATGTACTTACTGTTTCATTACAACTACATTTCATTTTTTTCTAGTCTACAAATGGTCCGAGTAATGATATGAATGATGGCCAACCAGTAGCTGCTGCGCCGCCACCTGAAGATGACCCTTTACAAAAGGATCATAAGCTGGCACAAAATGTGAGTTTGACTAATTATGTGTAGGTTGTACAAATGCATAGATGCATGGTCATTGTCAAATGTGACTTTTTTGCCATGTAGATAGCAAAGGGAGATCAGAATGTAGCTATTCAAACTCATACTCCCAAGGGATACTACAGCAGGGTCATGGCAAAGCTTCGAGTTATGCCGGAATATGCTGAGAAGCCAGATGGTGACCTACATGACCTGGTGGAAGCTCTGACAGAAGTGGAGTCATTTCGTGCGAAATATGAATGCTTTCGGGCCATAGTTGAGACTCCAATCGAGACCCTCACTATGGAATTATCGCTGGACAAAAATTTAATTGATCGAACACAGCTACAACAGTCTGTCGCTACCAATAAAGTGGCTGAAAGATACGAAAGAGTTTGCAAGTTTCCCGTCAAACTAGTACTCCGTGTCAAGCCATCTCAGTGTGGTAGCAGTGTCAGTGATGCTTCTCTCCACGCAGCACTGTTGATATCCGATCACCTCTTTGAGTGGGATGAAAGAAGCCTAGTGATTCCCAAGAAGGTGGACTTCACAAAGCAACCTACTTTGACGACCCGAATCCTACATGGAAGCGAGTGGTTTACGTACGTTATCCAGAAGCGGTCCAGACTAGATAAAGTACTTACCAGCCCACCTGGCGCTCTTCATGAGAATGAGGTAGACTTGATGTTTGAGTTGACAACAAAGAAGGACGACTTGATTAAATCTGTCATCAAAAGTGTGACCGACTACAACCGACACAAGCAGTATCACAAGAAATCATGCAATAACCGTCATTTCATTCAGGATGTGACTGGAGCACTTGGAGTGAAGAAGCTGCCTGCATTTGGAGCCAGCCTCAAACAGCAGCTGGAAAAATCAAAGCGTCAGTGTAGCCGAAAGTTATCTAGAGCCAATCTTACAACTCATGAAAATCTTGATGTTTATGTTAGTGGTCTTGGCGAAGAAGAGCTGTACGAACTCGCAGTTGTCGACCTTGAATATCTAGTTGGAAAGTACTTCTTTTTTCATGTTGAACAGTGGGAGCAGTCGCAAGCTCCTGACCAGTGGACCTGCCAACAGAGAAACTGCCAACTGACCAAAGTTGAAGAGCAGCTTGAAAGAACTGCACTTTCCAGTCAGTCTAATTGTGTGTTGCTATAAATGTATAATTTTATTATGATTTCACTGTGCTACGATCTTCAAAATATAATTGCTGTATTAATAGTCCCGAGATATGCGCACAGAAATTGAGAGTTGAACATTGGGAGAAGACCTGGGTCAGGGCTAGTGTACATGTAAGTGATCTGTCCACACTTGTTGGCTTGAAACACATGCCTATATGTACCATGTATGGGTCATGGTATTGTAATATATAGATATGGCTTGCAATTTCTATGCACATGTGCATGCATACCACATAGAGCACACAACCTCAACAGATGCGTACATCTACATAGTGGTGTGTACTATAATCAGCTGCATCCTTGTTTAGACTCTTGCAACATTTACTACAATGTTGTATATGATACTCATGAATAATATTGTGTGCTGCAAGGATCTGATAATAATATTATGGGATAGTTGTGTGTCATATTATGCATGTGAAGATCATGTGATTGCATGATATTGTGAGCAACAACTCGTTTATTGCTGCAAGATGAGTGACAACCCTAGTGATCAGCCTGCAGCTAAGAGTGGCAGTAGGTTTGTATTTGTCAGCAAGGTGCCTTATTGGAAAACAAAGAGAAAGTACCATGTTGCATCAGGTCAACGAAGGCGACGAAACAGCAGTGCTAGTGCTGAGATTTATCAAGTTGTGGCAAAACTTCGTAAGCACCCCGAATACAAAGGATTGGGTGATAACCAAATCCAAGAACAAGCTGAGAATCTTATGAGTCTGGAGTACTTTCGAGATCAATTCAGTGACTTTAACGAGCGCCATGTTGAGGAGGTTCTTGGTGGCATAAGCTCTGAGGCTGACTCAGGTGTGGATACACACGAAGCAGGTCAAGCTGCCAGCAGGGCTGTGGTACGAATGGCTGAAATGGGCAACATCAATGTAAAGCTACAGCTCAGAGAGTTGAAAGTGTGGAATCAAGGATTAGTTAATAGGTTTGCATCACTCATCGGAAGCGTGTACGGTCCAACTCATGCTGCTCTACTTATTGGGAATAACGAGAATGGTTTTATAATGCTGGAGTGGGATGGGACAAGCTTGATTGATCCTCAGTACTATCATCCTCAAAGCTGTGATGGTGTATTGTTTGAGGCCAATGTTGCAACACAGATCAGCACCGTTGACAGACAGCTTCATGAAGAGGTTAGGATTGCTGGACAGCAACTAGATTACGAGAGGCAGATAGACCTAGTGTTTGACGCTGCTGTAGAGAGATCGAAAGTGTTTGATGAGCTGTTCAAATTAGTTATCAAATACAACAAGTACTACAGCTACCACATGTTTTCTCGCAACTGTCAGCATTTTGTAGCTGATGCCATGAAGGTCCTTAAAATACAAAATCCTCACTCGTTTACTGGAAGTCTTAAGACATACTTTGATAAGATTAGGAAGGGCCTTGCTACTGCTGAGTTTCAATCACACTCCCAGCTTGACACTTTCGTCCAGACCCGTATCAGTGAAGCCACTCAGCAAGAGCTTGAGTACTACATGTGTATGTACCTACAGTTCCATGCAATCGGTCGTTCCCAGTCTTCTGAGCGTGATCCAACCAAGTGGAAGTGTGAAGAAGCCGAGTGCCAATTTGACATTGTCGATGAACGAATTGCTGAGCAAGAGTCTGTGCTCAATTATTTCTTGCAGCAGTCGGCAGCATAAAAATGTTTACGTTGTGTATGCTTATGTGCGTGTGCGTGCATGTGTGTATGCTTCCTGTTTATGCTATCTACCCTAAAATAGTGTATGTATGTATAGACTTGGTACACACCTTAGATCTAGTGTTGTTGTGTGCTTGTGCTATAGTATGTTGACATTATGCAATATTTCATATCTGTATTATACATGTACTGTATTTATGCAAAGATATTTCTATTTTATTTTTTTCTGTCTTGGCTATCTTTGCTATGATTTTATGTTTGCATGGATCAGGAATACCGGTAATTTAAATTCTATGGTTCATGTTAATAAGGAAATCTTCTCATAAAGCTAATGCTTGAGCCTTCATGCTTGGCAGTAATATACCATTTATGTAGAAATCATTGCCAATTTTGCCACTTTCTCTCATTGGCGAAAATTTAGCACGCTAAGTTTTTGTCGTCATATTATATTCAAGATTGCATAGAGAATAATATAGCAACCATTACCGCATTGGTGAAAATTTAAGTCCACAAAGATTTCTGTAATACAAAGGTAACTGGGCTTGGTGAAATAATATTTATCTCAGCCAATTTTGAAGTATTATGGTACATCTTATGGTCACCACCAAGCCATCCATATTGTGGCTAGTGTATCTATAGGACGGGAGTTCACCAGGGGAAGCACCTACTCTATCACTGCACTTGGTGGGTTTCTGTGGGAGTATGAAATGTGGGATAAGATGTGCAGTTTGCAGCCCTTTTGTTTACTGTAGCTACTGGTTAGCATTCTTACTCATGAGAGTAGCAATGTCTAAGTCTGGCAAGTTGAAATTAAGATGTTCATCGCCCGTGCTTATGAATCGTTATTTGGGTCCAAACCCAAAGATTCTTCTTCTGGTGCCAGCACTCCTTTAAGTCATTTTTGTCAAGTTCATGAAAAGATTGAAAAGTTGAAACTACGCTACGAGGAGTCAGTGATAGTTAAGAAGCTGAACTTACGAGTACTCTGAGTGATGATACAATCTCTATGTATTTCTTCATCAACTACTCGAGATGATAGTGCAGCTCTAACTCACAAGCTTATCTCCCAGAAAGGCTTAATGAGCTACTTCAGTCACATGTTAAAGAGCCATGCGAAAAGTGTTATCAAGGAGAAACTTGCTGATGGACAACTTACAGATCTGACTTTAGAAGAGGCGAGTATGGCTAGGAGCCGGAGTGAGCATCGGTTTGGTTATCTCTGTGACCTACCTATAAACATCATTCTTACTCCGCTCAATCATGGTGGGAAAATTGTTTCTAGATTTGCATGGTTGCTGGAGAGGCAATTTGGACCACTTCATGCTGCTTTACAAATTGGAAATGTGGTTTTGGAGTGGAACGATTCCAGCCTGGTCATCCCACGTTACACTGACCCTAGTGACCCTTTGCTGCAGACTGATGTTTAGATTTTGTAGCTCTTCAAAGTAATGGTGCAAACCACCTGTAAACATGCCAAGAGCACTTAAAGCATCGGTATAATGAAGTGCTGGCAGTTGCAGTCGAGATTGTAGAAATATTGTATGTTATATATGAAGATAACATCAAAAAGAGCTTTAAAGAGGTGGTCTTTTTCAGCTGTAAACTGAAATGCTAGGTCAATCTGCTTGCCATAATCCAGAGCGTCAATTGCTTCCCTTACCTGGCCATGATAAGTAGAAGTAAGTTACTAATAGCTCAATGCAAGTTCCTCATTTAGGTGTTTAGTAATTTATTATTATAATAATTAATTTGTGGACGTGCCCAGCTGTTAGTGCTATGCTCCCTGCATGTTTATTGCTTTAATATATTATTATGGTCTCTTTGTATCATTTACGTACACCCTATATATGCATAATTTTGGAAAGATCACTTATCTGTTATATTAAGTTGCTCATGCAAACTACAAGTAATATTATATTGACTTTCAATTGTATATATTGGCTTCGTGATCCTTATAACATGCTCCTGACGTGACTGACAGATTAAGAATTACTTGGACATGTGGCTGTGTACACAACTACACATGTTTACTCTCTGATAGTTGTGTTTGTGGTGTAGCATCCGGTTGTCAGTGAGTGTGTGGAGCTATGGGTTATGGTTGAGTGAGCGTGGTGTGCATTGGGATAGTTACACCCACCTCAGTGGTAGCTAAGCTGACCGTAGCCTCAGCCCTGCATTTGTGTTGTTTCGGTAGCTACCCTGTTTTGACCTTTGAGATTTCAAAATGGCAAGTGGTGGTGACACTGGAGAGAAGAGGGGTATCATTCCTCGTTCGTTGAGTGCAATTTCTATCAATAAACGAGAAAGAAGGCTGAGATCTTCAGTAAGTGAAGCATGCGATGATGACTCTGTACTTCCCTTTGTCATAGAGAAGGTGAAGAAACATCCTGATTTCAAGGAGCAAAGTGAAAACACTATCCGAGAAGCCGCTCAGAACTTTATTGACCCTGAATATTTCAAGAACCTTTTTAGTTCGTTTAGTGAGCGGCAGTTCATTGATTCAGCTGCTCGAGTTGGTGATGAAGCTGAGGCTGAGCTCCTAAGAGACGGAGAGGAGACGGAAGTGGCAGCTTTGAGATCATCTCGGCGTTTGAAGGAGGTATGTAACATAGAAGTCAAGCTTTGCCTCTCCAAGCTAGATGTGTGGAGTCAGACAGTCACGGCAAAGTTTGCAACACTCGTAGAAGCTCAGTATGGTGCTACCCATGCTGCTCTGCTCATAGGCAACAAGAAGGATGGTTACCTCTCGTTTGAATGGGGCAACACTAGCTTGATAGTGCCACAGTTCTGTGAAACCCCAGAGTGTGTTTTCATGGCTAGGATTAGTAGTGATTTTGACTCCGTTCATCACCAGTTGGACGATCAAATGCAAGCAGCTGGACGGCAACTGAACTATGATGACCAAGTGGATCTCCTTTTTGAAGCTACCACTATAAAATCGAAACTGATTGATAAGCTAATTGAACTTGTCTTGCGGTACAACAAATATTACTATTTTCATTCATTCAGTCGCAATTGTCAGCAATTTGTTACTGAAGCATTGAAAGCGTTAAATATCAAAAATCCTCACAATTTCACTGGTCATCTCAAGGAATACTTTGAGCAGCTAAAGAAGGGTCTACCTCACAAGCCACCAAGCTTTCGCTCTCATACTGAGCTGGACGTTCATGTTCGGGCTAACATCAGTGGAGCCACTCCCCACGATCTCGAGTACTTTCTCTGTATGTACTTCCACTTTCACTTTTCAAGTCGATCACAGAGTGGTAATCCAGCTCAGTGGCGGTGCGAAGAGGCGTCGTGTCAGATGACCAACGTTGAACAGAGAATCAGTCGAGATAATCTTGTCTTAAACAGATATTCATGAGCATAATATTATTATGTTAATCGTGCACATTATGTTTTGTGTTATTAATCTGCTCACACACCACTGATTTTTATGTAGTTTTGGTAGTGGCATTTGGTTCTTATTACTGCATGTGTGCATATAATTTTGATGAGATTTTCAATTGAGTGCTTAATCCCCAAATTCAGTTTTACTTTTGAGTTTATTCATTCATTGGCATTGGTAATGGAATGCTCTTGGTCCCACCCATATGTACCCACCCACCCACCCTCCCACAACTCCATGGATGGACATACATCACAGCAATGGCCACTGGGGGAGACAAAAGCAGCACTATACTTCATTCAGTGAGTAAATTCTCAGTCAGTAAGCTTAGAAGAAAGTCAAAACCTCGCCAGAGTGACTCTGATGATAGTTCTGTGCTACTAGATGTGATCAAGAAGGTAAAGAAGCTCCCTGACTTCAAGAGTAAGAGTGAGAATGCTATCAAAGAAGCTGCTCAAGATTTTATCGACCATGAATACTACAAGAGCCTTTTTAGTGAGTTCAATGAACGCCAGTTCATTGATACTGCTTCTGGAGTGAATGATGAGGCTCAGGCTGAGCTATTGGCTGATGGGGAAGAGACTGAAGTGGCAGCTTTGAGATCTTCCAGTCGACTGGCAGCTGTCTGTGATCTGACCGTCAAACTATGCCTGGCCAGACTGGATGTGCCTAGCCAGTTCATTGCTGCCAAGTTTGCTTCACTGATGGAAGCTAAGTATGGTGCCACACGTGCTGCTCTACTCGTAGGGAACGACAAACATGGTTATTGGTCATTTGAATGGACATCGTCTAGCTTGATCATTCCGAAATACTATGAAAATCCCAAATGTGTGTTCATGGCCAGAGTTCCAAGTGAAGTCAACTTGGTTCACCACCAGTTGGATGGTCAGATGCAAGCAGCTGGTCGACGGCTAGACTACAACGAGCAGATCGATCTTCTTTTCGAAGCATCAGTTGTGAAATCTAAGATGTTGGACAACTTAATAGAGCTGGTCTTGCAGTACAACAAGTACTATTACTTTCACACATTCAGTCGTAACAGCCAACACTTTGTTACTCATGCAATGGAAGCAATGAACATTAAGGACCCTCACAACTTCACTGGTCATCTGAAGGAGTACTTCGAGCAGCTAAAGAAAGGTTTACCTCACAAGTCACCAAGCTTCTGCTCCCATGCTGAGCTGGATGCTCATGTTCAGGCTAACATCGGTGGAGCCACTCCCCATGATCTGGAGTACTTCCTCTGTATGTACTTCCATTTTCATTTTTCAAGTCTATCACAGAGTGAAAATCCGTCAGAATGGCAGTGTGAAGTGGAATCTTGTCAAATGTCCAATGTTGAGCAGTGCATTGGTCATGCCAACCTTACTTTGAATCATTTCTCTTAAGTCAGTATTATTGTATAATTATTTCCCCGCGTGCATGCGCAAGGGGTAAAGCAATCGGTTTGTCTGTCTGTCGTTGTCGTTGTTATCAGCACGAAAATCGCCAGATCTCACCTTCTAGGTATCTGTGCATGGGGGGGGGGGGGGGGGGGGGGGGAGTACTGCACATACAGTGGCTGCAGAGCGCGTGCTCTCTACAGAGCTCTAGTTGTTCATTAAACCATTCATTAGCAACTTAACAAGGTACATGTCAGCACAATGTCATGTACAGATGATCTGTACATGACATTGTGCTGACCTGATGTGTACGACTTTTGGCACTATTGTGAGCTACTAGCCAGGTGCACTGTAATAGTACCATAGGAAGTGTTGGAAAGTAGCTATTCATTTGGGTATGCATCAGCTATGATTGTATTCCCTTCCCTCACATAAGACCCAATGTTGAAGTGGACCACAGGTCCCATTACTATATTATTTTATGCTACAAATGTTATCAATGTGCAAATTTATAATCTTAATCTTGATTTTAATATCAGAATCTTGTAAACACATTTCATATTGTCATACAGTGCTGAAGACTGGTTTGATTTAAAATGGTATCTCCTAAACAGTGCTAATGCAGAAGATTCTCTAGTTCTGACAGTTGGCAGTTTTGTTCCTTGCATGTCCAGTAGTCTGGTCTCCCCATTTCTACCCAGTTGAGCATATGAACATAAAAGTACTGCGCAATGAGGTATTGAAGATCAATTTGAGGAAGTGATGCTGTTTTGTTGTGCCAGTTTAGATCAATTACGAAATTATCGAGAGCTAAATGAGAGAAGAAGTGTCGCAAAGCATACTGGCTTGTACTGACATGTTGCCTGAACTGTCGTAGCGATGTGATGATAGTGCCAGTTGGAATTCTAACTGCTTTGCAGATATCAGTCGCAAAGTGAGCACTGGTTGAAGTCATTTCGTCATATTCTTTGTGTCGATTATACTCCACGGCTACCTGGGTTATGGCTTTCAGGAGTTCGCCCTGTTTAGCAACAAAATCAAACACCATCTGTGTTAGTAAATCTAGATTCATGGTCTGGATGGCCTCATTCACCTTTGCCCTCTGCTGGGATGCCGATAATTCAATTGGACAAACGCTTAGGATAGGCAGGAAATGCCTTGTCGGCGCTTTCTTTGGGATCACAAGTCCTGTACTGCTCCAGTCGAGGATGTACTGCCCAATCTGAAGTCTAACGCCCAGGGGTGCATTGAACACGTCCAGCGAAGACGGTTGTGATAGAGGGTAGAATAGAAGCTTCAGAGGAAAGGTATTGAGAGCAGTGAAGTTCCTTTGAGTTCTCTCTTTAGCGTCCTTACTGGATAGGGAAGAAATGATCTTGAAGTCGTCAATGATCCTGGCAGCTAGCTCTTGGGTGGTCTGTGAATCCTTATCGAAGTAGGTCTCTTGAAAGTGTTTAGGCTCTCCTAGTATATCCACCCTGGAGTCAATTAACGCTTGATTCTCGTCTTTGTAATCAGGATGTCTCCTCAGTTTAAATTCTATACACTCATGGTAGCCATTGCATTTTCCCAGCATAGAAGCTTGCCGCTCCAGGCTGATACCCTGCATAAACTGAGAAATGGGATATGTACCTAAATGTACAGTCATGTATGTGTGCACACAAGCTCCACAGGAGAAGGGTCAGGATTAGGTACATGGGTTACAATATGCATTGTGCATCCCTACCCACAAGCCACTCAAAAAGGAAATGGGGCTTAAGTGATGAACGTAGGTAAATTCCCCTACCACTAACCATACAATCACACAGGAACTTACTTCTTGTGGTAGTTTCTCATCCAGATCATGGTCTCTGGTATCCTCCACCAAAGTGGGCTTATTGGGAGCTTGGCCAACCATCACTCCTGGTTGTGGTCTCGTGGGCTGCTGTTTGATGTTCATCTCTGCTACCTTGTCTCCCCGTTTGTCCGTCACCTTTTTGCGCCTAGTGGCCGGGGGTGGGGGTCGAGGTTCATCGGGGTGAAATTGATTGAAGAGTAGTGAGTTGTGCTTGATTCGGTCCTCAAGCCTCTGGCTCTGGCAGGTTGGTAGGGGGCATTTCCATTCTTCAATATCGACGGCTTGTGACATTTCAGAGTAGTGGTGTCGAAAGTACTGGCAGAGTAAGAACTCCATGTCATGCTGGTTTAGTTTGTCGAAATTGTCTGTCACGTATTTATCTACGCTTTCGTGTTCCTGAAATTTTGGCATTTTTGTTTTGCCATCCTTGAGACGTTTGTAGTATTCACTGAGCTTTCCGCTTAGCTGTGGTGCCTCCTTGATGCCCAGGGCTGCCATAGCATCTCGCACAAAGTGTTGACAATTACGGTTGAATAGGTCGTATTTGTAGTCGCGATTATACGTAACAATAACATCGACTAGGTTTGCAATCAGCTGTGCCTTCTCGGCAACCGATCGACACAGTGTATCAACCTTTTTCTCCGTCCTTCGTCGAGGGGCATGGTCGGCCATGCTCATCTCTAGGACAAACTGTCCAACCGTGTCGCGCCACTCCCCTTCTCCGTGCACGTTAAACTGCAACTCCCTGCCTGGCAGTATTGGCTCGTGCTTGGGAATGACGAGGCTCTCTCGCGACCACTCAATGAGCACCTCTCCGACCTGCAGCGCTGTGTGGAGCGGGCCATACTCGAACCCAAAGAGGGAGGACCAGGTATGGGCAAATGGTGGACGCCCACGTCTCAGCTGGGAGAGAATTAGCTTGACGGGGAGGTGACAGGCTCGAGCCATCTCCTGCTTAGCTTGTTGGTGAGCAACGCGCACCTCCATTGTCTGGAGAAGTCCGCGGTCATCATCATCATCATCGTAGCCGTTTCGAGTCTTGTCCATGATGAGCCTCGATCCAGTGTCCAGTAGGTAGCTGAACTGGCATAGTATGTCGTCATGGCTGGTTAGCTGCGCGGCCCTGGTCGTCTGCTGATCCTCTGTCAAATGCTTCAGCTCGGAGTGGTTCTTCACCTTCTGAAGTACGAAGTCGTTGTTCTTTGGCTTGGCCATCGCCCTTGCACAGTTGGTTGTGCAGTCATGTAAAGCTGCATGAATCTGTGTGTGGGTTCACAGTTGGGGGGGCTTGCTTTATATCCGGTCAGGAAGCTTCAAACCACCCACCGGATGATGTCCACGTTATCTTTGTAGGTAAAGGTCGTCGGATCCGGACGGTGTACGAGTTAACGTTTCATTTAGGGAATTCCGGAAAGTCCTTGTGGAAAAATTAACGTCATTATGACGTTAGGGGGAGGGGATCTTGGTCCATGACGTTTTACAACTGCACTCTAGCTCTATACGTAATACATATGCATGTTGTGATTATGCATTCTTGTGGTTGAATAAGTCTAGACATGTCTCCAGCAGTGTCAAAATTTGCATTTTAGTGACAGCAGTGTCAAGCACTAGGGTAAAATGTTAATGTCATACTTTTTCTATAAAGGCTTTGGACAAGCCTCCTTAGACTACACACACGTCTGAAGTATCTATGGTTGCACATTGAAATATTGAAAATTGAGAGGTCCAAAAACTCCGCTTATCCTTATGTCCGTTCTCTTTCTTCTCTTCATGTGTGCATTCTGTAAAGTAATAACCAAATTTTGCTCTTGTTGGCAAAAATATTTTTTTTTTGTCCCATGTGGTACGTTGTCCTTTACTGCACCCTGGTAAAAATATATTCCACCAAATTGAATAAGTAAACACAAAGTTGAATAGCTGCAAGGGCTTGGTGTCCAGCGAAAATATTCAGCTACATGTATAAAGTATGGTACTGCAGTCTACCAATTAATAACTTTATGACAGCTAATGTTGTAAGTTTCCATTTCTTTGGAAGTCAGCTGACTTTGATCATGTTTACTAGTTTAGACGTCAATACTCAGGCTATAAGTTTAAGGTGAAAGTTCAATCTATGTATAGCATATCTATTGCTTTGCTGGTCAGTTATGATCCAGTGTAAAGGATAAATAGAAGTAGCTCTGACTCAAAGGCTTTCAAGTTATGATGACATAGCCATGTGCCTTTCCCTAGGCTCCTAGAGTACTAGTTTACAAGCACATAATATTGTTCCAAGAACAATGTAGTGATAGTAATTTTATTTCACAAGAGTATGATGTCATATCAATATCACAACGATGGCACTTCGAAAATAATATGATCATAACGGTTATAGCTTCTACTGGCTGCATGTTGTAGATTCACTACTGTTTATTCTGAGCTCACTATGAATACTGTCCCATTCGTATAGCAATCTTGTCCCCATGCACCGTGTAAGCACTTCATCTGAACTGCATGAGGCCATTCAAGCTTCCCCCGTCAAACACATCGGCTAATGATTGTATGGGATCCAGCTCAGGCCTTCTCATGCTTTATTTTCTTAACATTTTATGTGTACATGGGTACTAGGCTAATGTATGCTCCAATTAAATAGCATAGTTAGGGGCTACCCCATGTTCGTGTGTAGGTATGCAAGCTACAAAATCGCTGTATTGCTGCTGCATATTTCTTTAATAATTCTTTCCAGGCATATAATTATTTATTTCTATAATAATTTTAAGCTACTGTAAGTCCTAGAAAGAATATTTTGGTAATAGCCTGCTCTTCATAATAATTATTATGCATGCTAAACAGATAGTGTTACAGTTCATTTATTAAGTGCATAATGAAAATATTATATGTGCAAACCAGGGTTTTATACAGGATTTTTTCCCAGGGGGGGGGGATACAAACGATGGTAATACTATCACGGCGTGCATAGCACGCCCAGACTAGGGGGGTCTGGGGGCATGCCCCCCCCCCCCCCCCCCCCCCGGCCCCAGGAAAATTTTTAATTTTATAACCTCTGAGACTGCTTCTGGTGGCTTCTGAGACCACATCTCAGTTTGGTTTGTTACTGCACATTTTCACCTTTTTTACGACACATCTTGTGGGCATAGCCACCCATTGATCAAATTTTGCACTTTTGAGGAAATCTTGGACATATTTAAGGAGTCAAACAGGCGCATTTCACTTTTATTCTAGCTAGCAATAGGCATTGTGTTGTGCATTAAGCTATCAATGGCTGTTATTAACAAATATTATTACTATAATATATGGCAGTTTTCAGGGGTGGGGGGAATCCCATGGTTCCCCCCCACCCCCTTCTAAATAAAACACTGCAAACTGTGAGACCATCCTATACCAGTATTATTTGGTAGCAGTTACTGCGCATAGCAACATAATTTTCAACCCCAAATTGTGGGATAGTTAGAGGTGATAGAGCATTAGACTAAGTCATGCAGTTAACGGGTTAGTAGTGACTGCTAGTACCAAAATAGTCGTTGTGAGTAGAATTGCGAAATCAACATCTAACTATTATAGTGATTACTTTATTTTGGTGTCACATGCATGCATGTGAAAATAATAATCTATTGTATTATACTGTAATGTTGATTTAGTCCACAATGGAGTTTGTACTATAAAATAAACAGCACTTTCTAAAACTATAATTCCCCCCATCACCCACTTGATGTTATTACTAGCTGAGAGCAGTGTTATTATCCTAATAGAGTGACTAAACAAAATTTAGTCAGCTGACTTCTAGTTCAATCCTTGCAGGTACACAATGATAGCAAGTTCTGCTGTTAACAGTGCTGTGCCTACCTCAATTTCTATCCATGAGCCAACCCATGCATGGTTGTTGGCATTAGCCTCATATAATACCACGTGCACTAGGTCTTTCCAATGTCATGCCTTGTTGGAATGCATAGCAATGGCTGAGCACTATGCCACCTCAGTCTGTGTATGCACATGGGATTGCTATGAGTACAAAATTAATATGAATCTGAGTTAGCCATATTTCTCGTTATTAGGCGCATTTCGCTTATAAGTGCATATTCGTTATTAAGCGCATGCTATTTTGTTAGCTTAAGCACTTGCTATTAGGCGCATTTCGCGTATAAGTGCATAATATTATGCAATATCTGCACGCTTGCTCACTTGCCCAGGGTTCCTTCCTTTCCAAGTTAGTCAAAATCATGATGGTTACCGTCGATTCTCAGGTTCTTCCAGTAATGAATGTCATTTCAACCTGGGTGGAATGCAGCAACCTGAACGATCGTGCAATCGATCGATTGGCCATGCCCCCTAAATAATACCGCGAACGCGCATGCGTTCTTGATGTAGCTATTTTTAAGTGCAGATTTTCCTTCCTGTGGAGATATAAGTGCTTGCACTTAATAGCGGGAAAATACGGTGTACATGCTAATGTTGAAAAAAAAAACAATAGTTCATAGATACCAATCCAGACTGAATTGAATCGGTTTAAATTTGTACGCCATACTACTTAATCCAGATTAACATATTCATAGCCAAGTTATGTGGTCCACTTTCCACGTTAGGATGTGGATTCTTAACTAATCTGGATTAAAATTAATGTAGAATATTTTCACAGTAACTGGTTTAGATTAATCTGTATTCTGATCCAGATTAAGGACCTGGCATTAAGTGGGGCTTTACTGCATTTCTATACATGTATGCATATGTACAATTGTGCATGCATGAGCATGTGTGTGCACATACGGGAGTGTATATGTACATGTGAATGCACATGTATGTGTTTCCATCCCCAAGATCTGCATATTTAATACTACGATTGTGTTTGAATTTTATTAAGCACTTACAATAAGATTAATGATACAGACTAAGAATGGAATTTCAAAATTAATGTCACATGTTAATGCAATCATTACACAAAAATAGCTGTAACAGACATGATCACACCACAACAAAAACAATTTAACACATTATGTTAGTATTGGAATCCAAGTGGCAATTGACAATATTGATTAAAAATGATATCGTCTTTTACTGGAAAGATGATACTTTCCAAGTCTTGCAGACAGTATTCAGTATCTAAACAACCTCTCTCAGCCGACGTATCTGTAACTCTCGTTTGCGTTGTTACATGACTGACGATGCACAAGCAGTAGATATACTCAAGGTCGTGGATATTTGTACTCAGTTTATCTAGATTTTGACTTACGTAATGGCTGAGAGCACTGGAATTTTCAAACTGTTCTGGGACACTGCCGCTCTTTAGTGACCTAATTTTTTGCATGTAGTCTTCAAAGAGTGATAGAGCTGGTGGAAATTCGATTCCAAGAGCTTTGAGAGCATCCTTGATGAAGGTCTTGCAGTTTCTGTTTGAAGGATGATAGGAGAATCTCACATTGTACATCGTGATGACCTCTAGTAGTGCACTCAGCTGCTTGCTTTTTCCGAGGTAGATGACATGTTGCCCACTGTCCTCCAGTCTGCTGCACGCAGCACCAGCTGCTCTGTAGTCACTTGAATGCAGATCTTCAAGGTATGGTTCAATCAATCCACTGCTGCTCCATTTTAATATAGTACCATTAATTTTCAGTGAAGTTTCACCATTGATGCCCCAGTCGCAAAATTGTTGAAATCTTCTTCTCAACTTGGACATATTGCGGCCCTGCATCTGCGGATCCTCCACCTTTGAGCCATCTGACGGTGGAGAGCTGCATAGATACACTTTCACCATCTCTGTCTGTTCACCTTCCTCATTGTCAAACCAATCCTTCAGTCTCTGTATTTCTGTCAGATCCTTTATCTTCTCTCTCATCCCTCGTGGGTCCAGGGGCTGATATTGCTCCATGCTTTCCAGCTTTCTCCTGACTGTTTCTGCACAGGCTGGCTCAGGAATGTGTCTGTAGTTTGGGTTGCGCTGCCGCCTTTTAGGCTTGCTGAAAGAGGACATGATGGCTGCACAGTACAGTAATAGTTCCGGTTTGACTCTTACAAGTTGATAACTATTGCACAACTGGTTTGTGGCTACTTCTTCCCTACACTTTATAGTGGTTGTTTACTAGGGACTCTCCCTAGTCTACAGCTATAGTTTATACAGCAAGTATGATGCAAGACTAAATTTGACCATATCTTCCTTGCCTTTGTGTTAGGGAAAGTCCACTATGCTTGTTAATTATACACAAGTACATGCATGTGGCACAGCTGTGTTGCCATTTCATTTCCTAGTGAGTGTCTTCACATTGTCCTCCAGCACCAACTTTAGTAATGGTAATGGTTGTAAGTATGTGGGCAAAAATGGGATAGTTGTGGTTTGAAAAGACAGTATTCTCCCCAACCATAACCCAAGGCATGTGACAATTTGAAAGTATGTGGGCAAAAATGGGATAGTTGTGGTTTGAAAAGACAGTATTCTCCCCAACCATAACCCAAGGCATGTGACAATTTGACTATCAAAATTTAATAATTATTGAATGTGTGTTATTGTCTAGCCCTTGTGTATGTTTGTAGGTGTGCAACCCTGTCTATTAGATATATCCCTGATTATGTATGATGCTGTTGTGTATATAAATCCCTTACAAATATCAAAAATCAGTCGGTCGAAGTCTTAGACATCCCTACTTTACGTTAAATACAATACTGGACCCTCTGCACTAAGTCCCAGTGCATTACACATGACAGGAGGGTATGGTTTGGGTGGAGCCTATCCCTAGTCACATATCAAAGGGAAGTCTGTTCTGAAGGCCCAGTGGGCCGACATATCGTAGATGTGCTAAGCGAGAATGCTGAAGGACAAAAATCACTTAGCTAATGTGCTAGTTTGTTTAGCATATCACAAGGCCAACATAATGCTGTAGAAGACTACCTGTAGTTGACGTTATGCTATTCACCAAAAATTATGCATGGGATGCAGTCCGTCCAGCATCAATCCAAGCATGCACCACGTGGTGAGAAAAAAATTAGCAACTGACTGAGTGCACACTCCTTTGAATATTATGTGCCTTTTTTAGTGCTTAAGCTCATCACTGATTGACCCTGCCATAATGGTAATGGAGAGGGGTATAGCACCCTCCAGCTAACCTCTAGAGGTAACCTCACCAAATAGACTCTAAAAACCACATTAGTAAGTTGAACTGTCCTATAAAGGAAGCATATGTTATGCTATGGGATGTGTGCTGGAGTGATGACTTCCTCTTAGCCATTGTCTTAGGTACGTACACCAAGTGACGTTGTACCTCATGTTATTATGTCATTGGTTATTGAATGGTATTATGCCTGCTTGTTGAGGTCATGCTGTGGCTGAATGTTAGCAAGCCAAATATGTATGTATGCATGTGCTGTAGATTTGTACATATATACAAAGTCTTGAGTTTGTCATGCAGATTGATTTCATGCTACACTAGTCTGCATGTGCTAATTATAGCTGACATCAATATAATTTTTTAATGTAATTATAACTAACACTCAGGCATGCCAAATACTCAATGACATGTACTGTGCATATGAGATCACTTAGTAGAGGGAAATTTACATCTGTCGTATTATTCAGTGGTCACACTTGGTGTGCTGTAAGGTCACGAGCTAGTCTTCATACTGTTGTCAAAAGAGCTCATTGTCAGCTCATGGAAGTGTACATGTAAAGGGTTCTACATGTCAACTTACATGATATAGGATCAAATTTTATGGCATGTTATACTCCTACATGTGGACAATATTTAATCTTTTTGTGCGATTATCATCCTATCTATGTTCAACATACATACCGGAGGCCATGCACTGACACGATAGCTCTAGGTGTGTGTACGTGCATGTGTATGTAAATTTTTGGAATGCACAAGTGATGGAACTAGTGCATACAGTGTGGCTGTACAGAGACTGTTCCATAAGTTTGTCAAGGGAGGGTGGATACACAATTTGCACTGCATTGCACTATCTCAAACTCTCTGATAATGAGTGAGGTATATATCTAGCCAGCCATGCAGCACTTAGCCCTGCGTCGCACTTTCTCCTGAATGCTATTACCTTTTCTCTACAGAATGATCTTTTTATAATACATGTATGCATAATAAATTATGAATGCAGATTAATCGACTTGACATGCATAAATGCGGTGCATACACCCACAAGACCAGTACTATATATGTTCCTCCAAGTGAACTGGACTGCCTTGCTTATGATGGCAAACTAGATGCTAGCTGCATGGTGTAAAATTAAGATTTTGACCAAGTTTCCCATCAGTTCACTCTAAGGTGTGCTTGATACTAATCAGGTACAATACTAGGCTGTGCTATTGCCGATGGAGCAACATGTGGACGCTCTTCCAAGTTGCCTATAGCTAGTGTGCTTTTTAACATCTGTTGGTATCTGAGATGTAGGGCCAAACACAATGCTGTAGAATATGATGTTGCGATACTAGTAGGTTACCTGCAGAGAATAGCCATTATGGTGTGGTCAATTGGTGATGATCGAGCTTTAACTAAAAAAAATTGCTCTTTTTCTCACCACATGGTACGTGCCTGAGATCGGTGCTGGACAGACTGCAAGCTATGTATAATTTTGGTGGATAACATACTTAATTAATAATTATAATAATATCACCAACACCACTGTAAAGGATGTTGCTGGAGTCTACCATAAGACTTCATCTTAGCCATTGTCTTAATTGGTACTTATGCTATCATTCCAATATCATTGTATCTCATAGTATGATGTCATTGCTTCATGCATACTAGATTTGTATCATGAGGTTTGATTTCATACTGAAGAGTCTGTGCCCCTCATATCATACAGTATAATATCTTGCTTGTTGACATTCTGAAACTGTGATCATTTACGTACTAGGGGGGAAAACTATAACTATCACACTATTGTTAATTAGTAATACTGTATGTACCTTAGGTCAAAAGCTAATATTAATTTTCAGAACAGCTCAAGAATGTGTATAGGGGTCCCATGTATTGCAAGCTTATATATTATGGAGCTCAATTTTTATATTAGCATAATGCACACTGATTAATCAACTTGACTTACGTCAAGTACCCATAAGGCCATGCTCCTCCGTGTGTACTGCACTGCCTTGCTTGTGATGGCAAACTGGATGCTAGCTGGTGTGAATGATATCAGTTCACTCTAAGGGTGTGCTTGGTGTCTCATTGTGCAGTTTGTCAGCCACATGCTAGCTACGTAAGTTAGCACTTACGTGCACATAACTAAACCTTGGCAAGTCATTAAATTTGGCGAAATGGCTCTCCATTGGTATTGGCGATGTTTAAATTTGGCGATCTGAATGCTTACCGCCATGCATAGGCACTCTAGATCTTGCATTAGGTTAAATTGGTGAGCTTTTAATTAATATACTGAATTCGCCAAATCGCCGATTGAAATTAAAAACCTTGCCAAAGTTTCCCACTATACGATAATAGTGCATGAGTAACATAACATAGCCATACTTAGGCTGTGCTGCTGCCAATGGAGCTACATGTGAACACTCTTCCATCCATCTTATTGATCATATTGTATAACTATATGCTCCTATGGACCTGTAATTATAGAGCATACAAGGTATGTTAATATTTTGGATATGCAGTTTTGTAGATTTCTGGATAAGGATAAGAATTTATGGGCAGTTAATGCAGCGGTAATCTAATTAAATTTGTCATGGTAGCTAGGGTAAATGCATGGTTAGCCTCAAACCAGGCTCTTCCCTTCTGTGTGTAACATTAAAATTAATAATGATGTTGATTGCGAAGGGGGAGTTTAATTTTCACAGAATATAAATTATAATGAGGGGGGACTCCGGTTCAAGGCTACTTTCATTAAGATCTCCTACAACAATATTATAGCAAGAACAAGTTCACTGAATTTAGTGTTCACTCTACTTTGAGCCTAACGCAGGCCCCATGCATTCAATTTCTTTAATATCCAAAATGACAGGTATGACCATGCCCACCAGCTGTGCCATAACCCTGGAATTTCCCTCAATTCACCACTGCAGTCAATAGTGATTTTAATGATAGCAACAATAAAATTAATACTATGAATACAAATACAACTGGATACATACACAGTATGTCTATTTACTCCCTGCGTAGCAGGTGACTGTTTTTTGACTAATAATTTAGTGGTCACCACTGGGACTAGAGAACAAAAAGAGGAACACTGATTCATAGAATCAGAACCCACACAGCAATGCAGTTTGCACTGCTGGTACATCGTACATTGTCCAGTTTCTCACTGTGTGAACCGTCGCCAGAATTCATTAAAGATTAAGTTCTCTGGCGTCAAGTTGCTATGTAAGAAGGGAAGACAGCAATCGCGTTCATCACACGTCCACTGGCGGGAAGCTGCACTATCACCCGTCGCTTTATCCAGCACATGGAAACAGACACAGACAAAGAAAAGATACTCGACATTTCGTTTATTCCCTACGATGGTAGCGTGGTCAGTTGCTTTATAGTATTCGTCAAGCTCTCCGTGGTTCCTAAAGTCATCTCGAATGCCATAGGTTTTTAAATCCAGGATTCTGTTGTGGTAGTTACCAAATACCTGCAGTAAGGGGTCCTGGACCATTTTACCCAGCCTTGCTAGAGCATCACAGACAAATTTCTTTGAATTTCTGCTTATTGGGTGGTAGTAGTGCATCCCATTGTACTCGGCTACCAGCTCCAGAAATTGGTCTAGTTTATTGGTCTCTCCTAGATCATATGGTATCTCATCTCCCAAGCTCATTGGCTGTGCTCCAAGGCTGTCGTCTCGTATCTTGATGCCCCGGGGTATCACGAGACTGTCCCGCGTCCACTTGAAGTACTGATCCCCGACCTGTAAGGCAGCCTCAGAGTTGATACCATAGCTACAAAATTGTTCGAAGCGTAGTTCGATGGAGTCGGATCTAGCCACGGAGCCTGTGAAGGTGTGCTCTCGATCTTCCACACCCTCTCGACGTGCGAGGTACAGCTTTACGGAAACCCTACTAGTATCGGTGCGTTGTGGAGCGCTCGGGCTAACACCGCCGCCATTTGGAGGGGTTTCAAATAGTTCGTGCAGTTTAGCTTTGTCGGTGAGTTCTACGGCCAGCTTGTTCCTTTCTGAGGGGCGGAGGATACCGTACTCTGGAGTTTTACTTAGCTTCTCTTTCGTAAATTCTGCTCGACTGGGAAGATTCTGTGGCATGCGTTCATACTGGTGTCCTCGCGGTCTCTTTTTCTTGCTCTTACTCTCCTTGCTTTTGCTAGCCATTCGATACACGTCTTGCAGGCTGGACAACTCTCGGTCTTGACTTCCTCAGGGCGATTTGCAAAGTCAGCTGCTGCGTGGGTGGGGTTGGGGATATCCCCGAAGAACCAATTAGCCCCAGGGGCACGACTGTGATTATTCTCTCTCTCTCTCTCTCTCTCTCTCTCTCTCTCTCTCTCTCTCTCTCTCTCTCTCTCTCTCTCTCTCTCTCTCTCTCTCTCTCTCTCTCTCCTCTCTCCCTCCTCACACATACACACATCTGCAGGTTCCCTCAGGTGCAGTTTGAGTACCAGGATCCCAGCCCACGGTTTGACCATAGCAAAGTCAAAGGTCCTGTAGCCAAGCTAATCAGAGTGAACGATATTAGCACTGCCACTGCACTGGAGGTTACTGCTGGAAGCAAGGTAACCCAAATGCATGATATTTTGTGATACTGTTGTATGCATCCATCAGCACACGAATGCATGTCTTTCTTTAAACTGGTCACTTTCACTCCTCTTTCCCTCTTTCCCTCCCATCCTCCACAGCTGTTCAATGTGGTAGTTGACACAGAGGAGACAGGGAAGCAGCTGCTCCAGGGAGGCAAGCTCAAGCGACGCTACACCATCATCCCCCTCAACAAGATAGCATCAAGGAGCATCAGTGGAGAGGCTGTCAAGAGGGCACAGGCACTGGTTAGTAATGCATTCAACTGTATAGCTGACCCTTATTGAAACTTCTGTGTGCACGTGAGCATGTACTCTATAATGTAATGTGTGCATGTGTATGCCACACTTGATAATAATATTTATAAATAATGTGAATCGTCAACATAAGCAGCTACATGTACAAGGCTTAATGCTGTTACACTTCAAGCTAGCTGTCATATTATATATCCAAGTTTTGATCCTAGATGCATGCTGTACCTCTTTTGAAACTTCTGTCCCCCCTTCGGGTAGTACCTGTACATGTATGTGTGATGGTCTTTTTCCTATCTAGGTTGGTAAAGAGAAGGCCCGCCCCGCCCTAACTCTGATTGGCTATGAAGATGAGCTTCGTCCTGCTATGGCGTATGTCTTTGGCTCCACCTTCATCTGTGACACTATGCTGGATGCTAAGAAGGTCAGTTAGCCGCAGTCCTGCAACCCTAGCTATTGCTCCACCAGTACAATGTCATGTATGTTGCTATCTAGTGCTGCATGTATGCACGTAATATGTGGAAATTACACTGAATGGCTCTCGGCTATAACAAGATTAAATTTATCCTGACTCAGCATCATAATTACCGTACCCTCGCGAAAGAGGGCCCATGGGCGGTGCACCTTACATTGGGCCAAGATTGGGGGATGGGCCGATATTCGAGGTATCAGTATCGCAGTTAGTCGCGAAAGAGCGCGCAGGCAAGTTACCCACGCTATCTTCATAATTTGAATAGTAGCAGCGGCTACTATTGATTTCAGCCTTATTCAAGCATGCTTACCAATCCAGAGCAAGGGCGGCCGCAATACTTCACCGTGTTTTCGTTGACTGCAGCCGTATTAAGTGGGCGTGGTTACGATTGCTAGCCGTGCACGATCGTTCATTTGTGCTGAAACGTGGCGTACAGCTAGCTAGCTAGGCTTAATATTACGGCTGTTTAGCAGGTTACTTATTGATTTTTAATTTACATAGAATATTTGAGGTTCAGTCCTCATAAACCGGCCATTTGAGCTATGATTTCAAGGGAAGCTACACATGGGCGCATATTCGAGTAAACACTAGACCTTAGCAGGAAATTGAGCCCAAAGTGGGGGGTGGGCCGACATTCCGTAGTGGGCCCACCTTCGCGAGGGTACGGTATATACACCATCATCGTGAATACAAAAAAGTACATGCTTCTATGCATGTAAATGTGTGTATAGTAATGACATGCATGTACATGCATGCAACCTGTGATTTGAACTTTTACATGTACTAGACTGCATTAACAGAACCTACATGTACCTGGTAGCTCCTGGGAATAAAAGTATGCATCTAAAAATTTGTCTTCTGGTATTAACTTTGGTGAAGCTGAGCATAATTATTATTTTTATGCCCAATTCTTTCGCGGCACCAAGCAGGAGCATAATATATTACCGTATGGCCGGAAATTTTCGAGGGATCCAATTTTCGCGGAAGGCCCATCTTCAAAGATTTCGCGATCTAATTTTCGCGGATGGACATTCCAGGGTTGCTCCACCCACAATATCCGTCCGGCTCCACCTCTTACTGCACGTGCGCCACGGCTCAAATCTCGTTGGAATCGGCCGAAAAAACCAGCAAGCGATCGATCAATCGTACTTGTACTTAGCAGAGATCGAGAAATGACACGAGAGTATAGCATATGATCGAGGCTAAAGACATTTGTGCAGAAGAAGCTCAACAATAATGAACTGGTGTGAAGTAAACCAGCTGTTAGTTCAATCCAGCTGAGCAGCGGTATGCACCACGATGGCCACGCCCCCTGTTATCGCGCGTGCGCGCGTGCATTTAGGCTTTTTATTTCGCGGATTTAATTTTCGTGGATCACCAATCAACCGCGAAAACCGCGAAAATTGGCTCTCTCGAAAATTTCCGGCCATACGGTATATCAAACCTCATCTCAGTATGCATCTGAAGATTTGATTTTGGTGAAGCTGAGCGTAATTATTATTTTTATGTTTGTGGCACCAAGCAGGATTATATCAAACTGATCTATGCACTGTTTCATATTATTACACATTTCGCGTTGTCTTTTGTCAGGTCACATTTGATAAGCAAGTGATGACTCGTTCAGTTGCTCTAGCTGGGGACATCTTTGATCCATCAGGCACACTAACGGGAGGGGCACGGCCCAAAACCTCCTCCATACTGACCAAGCTAGGAGAGTTATTTGACTGTGAGCAGCTACTGCAAGAGAAGGAGAGAGAGTTGAAGACAGTTAGTGCCCAGATTCAAGATGTGCAGAAAGTTGCTGCCAAGTGAGTTTGGGAATGAGTTAAATGAGAAGCTGAATCCATAAAGTAACGTTGGGCACCTTATTATAACCCCAGTAGCATTTTACTTTTCTGTGGTTATGAGGTAATTGTATGATTTACCAGAAAATTCAGGGCCTCCATGGAGCCGTTCTGCATCTGAAACTAGTCAATAATATACATGTAGAGTAACTGACACATGTATAC
Source organism: Cliona cf. orientalis (assembly GCA_963930775.1). Lineage (NCBI taxonomy): Eukaryota > Metazoa > Porifera > Demospongiae > Clionaida > Clionaidae > Cliona > Cliona cf. orientalis. Next base: position 4,760,203 of record OZ005703.1, read on the forward strand.
AGCGAATAAGCTGAGTGCTACTTTCTCTGACAAGTACCGCTGGCCATATTTCATGCATTTTCTTGGTTGGCGCAATCCCATGGATAACTAAAGCTACTATATAATCATAGCACGCATCGTGCATGCTGTGTGCCATGCAACGATCGATCTGAATTCGGAAGCTGTACTATGCTGTCGAGTTCGTCTCCCATGATTGAAGCATTGAAACTTGTCACTGTCAAGATCGAGTCGGTCTCGGACTCTATCTCTACAATTGAGGTGCCAGCATCAATGTGGCTTATAGATTGTGTACTCACTATATTGACGACCTTTTACCATATGTTCCATTAGCTACTGGGGATGTGGTCAAGTGTTTCGTACATTATCCAAAATGAGCTTGACTTCATAACCTAGGATGGTACACTATCTGAATATTATTATGTATTTTTGTACTGCATGTAGTACTTGTATATCACTGCTTTCAATGATGTTTTGTGGTACATACTTTCAATCGTTTTGCATCAGAAAATATAATTAATGGATTTCCAACTATCATGAAACTGTTGCATTAATGGTGGTATTCTTTTGTGTTCTGTACATGTAGACATCGTCAGTTGAAGGATGAGTATGAGAGTCATGGCCATGAGATGGAGATGGTGAGGACCAGGATGGAACAGAGCACACACCACCAACAGCTAACTCACCTTCAGCAGCTCAGAGACAACATTGGTAAGTTATAAGCTGTATCGTGAATTTACTTCCATGATTGTTCTGTTAAAAGGAACCATTGGTATGTTCCATACCACATAAAATTAATAGTAATGTATGCACTTTCAAGTTCATAGCTACCATTGATTGCACAGTAGCGAATATTTCCTGATTTAAATGAAATATCTTAGTTATTTTGTTGACAAGCGTACCAATATTCTCTGACCTGCGTATTGATGTTTGGATTTCAGCACAACAGAGTGAAATAGTGAAGCAGACTGTGCAAACTGAAAAGACCGCCAAAGCCCAACTGAATGATATTCAGCAGAAAATGAAGGCATGTCAATAACACTGTTGATGACCATTACCACATCAATTTTAATGACCCTTCTCTCCTTTTACATTAGGACTCCAAGTCCCATCATGAGCGAGAGCTGAAGTCAGCTGAAGAGGGTCTGTCTGCGGCCAAGAAGGAAGCAGAGAGCATCGTAGGGGAGGCCAAGGCTAACCAGCAGGAGATGCAGGCACTGCAGCTGGAGCTGGAGGAACTGGCTAAGGCACTCGAGACACAGCAGCAACAGGTACACACTTGCATAGGGAGTAAATAACATTATGTATGTATGTATGTATGATAATATTACTTATAAATGTACATCTAGATTAACGCTAGTGCTGCAAGTATTGTGAAGAAGAGTGAGCAAGTTGAAGAGAATGGTAAAGCTGATGCAGACGCCAAGGTGAGGGGTCAGACTTAGTTTGATTAAAACCTATCCAATCCTTAATATTTAATTAATTGACTGTAGATACCTTGATATGTATGTAGTCTATATTATCTATGTGTATACGTGCACACCATTGACCACTACACCTTCCAGTCCGCTCTGAAGGCTGCCAAACAAGAGCTGGATCAACTAAAGTCAGCACTAAGAGAGAGAAACAAGGAGCTGCAAAAGTTGGAGCAGGAGCGTCGCAGCCATGAGAAGAAGAAGGTGGATGCCTCACTCAAGGTCAAGGAGCTCGAGCACAAGATAGCAAAGTTCCACAAGGACAGCAAAGATGCTGCACAGAAGGTGAAGGAGAGAGGAAGGTTGCATGTACAATCATGAGGATGGGAAATACACACAACACACTTCACACGTGTACCGTAGGTCGGGTTTTAATTGCGAGTATCTATTAATTGCGAATTGCAAGAGTTTTTCTACGTTTCACAATTAATAGATTCGCAAAAATAAACGTGCACGTATACTACAGTACGGTACGGGGTCGTCCATTGCAATTATTGGATTCGCAATTTGGCCTGACTTGACTAAAACGCAATTATTAAACTACGCAATTAAAACCCATCCTACGGTATACACTAAGTATGATGTGATGATACATGTATATGTAGGTTGAAGCTTTGCTAGCCAAGTATGAGTGGATAGCCACAGACAAGCAGTATTTTGGAAAACCTAACACTGCCTATGATTTTGAAGCCAGTGACCCAAAAGAGGCGGGAAGAAGACTAGCCAAGTTGCAGGAACAAAAGGTACTGCTTGACATGGGAGGTTTATTACTTTGAGCCTTCTCCATAGATTCTGGCAGTAATATATAATATTATTATAGCATAAAATTTTGCCTTGGGTAAGATGCCACAAATCAGTTGATACACAAGTAACTGATGAAACTAACAAGAGCATAATATGAGAAGGAGCATGTAACTTGCGTGCCATCGAAATACAAATTCAAGCGCAGAACTGGACGTGGCTATCTGTGTATGTATATGGCAATAGCCATTTCCAGTAGACACATACTTTCCATATTATTTGGAAGTATTGCACTTGTATTTCGATGTCACCCGGGAGTATGTGGTAGTTGCATGCTCCTTCGCCACCTTCAGCGGCTCATATTATGCTCCTGATATGATATGTTGCAGTATGCTGATGTTCCACTTAGGCTGTAACAACATCAAATCCCTAAGTACTGTTACATTTTATTAATGTTCACTGTAACTTGCCCTCAATAATTTTAGGATAAATTGAGCAAGAGTGTCAATATGCGTGCCATGAACATGCTTGGAAAAGCTGAAGAAAAGGTGAGGCATTGTGGTACATACATGTACATATACAATTGTACATGGAATGTTATGACATGTGGTGGCCATACATGTAATTGCATTATTATGGGTACACATGTATACGTGTAGTACAATGACCTGCTGAAGAAAAAGAAGATTGTTGAGAATGACAAAGCAAAGATAGCGGAGCTGATTACTGAGCTGGACCAAAAGAAGAACGAAGCACTGCAGGGAGCTTATGAAAGGGTCAACAAGGTGTGTGTATGTTGTGAATAATGATGTGATTGGGGTGGGGGAGACTGAGCTAGAAAGTGTATGTAATCAAGGGCTTGTGTAATAATATGTGTGGGTGGAAAGCATGGAAATGTATGAATGTACATGTACCAGATCTAGAACGAGCTTTGCACGGATACATTTATATTAAATTATTATGACATTGTGTTTGAGGCATTGTCTTAGGAACAGTCAATACTGATGATTTTGGGATGTGCCCTGTTTCAATTCACCTCCCTGCAGGACTTTGGTTCTATCTTCTCGACGCTGCTCCCAGGGACCAGTGCTCGGCTGTCCCCTCCAGAGGGAATGTCTGTGCTGGATGGACTGGAGGTCAAGGTGGCATTCGGAGGGGTCTGGAAAGAGAGTCTGCAGGAGCTTTCTGGAGGTCAAAGGTGAGACACATGATGTATCATGATCTGTAGCCAATTATACAATGTCATGTAAATTGTACTTGAATCTTGCTAGCCAGATTCCTTCCCTTCACTTGCATATTATTTGATTGGTATTGCCACTACCGTAAGCACCCATGTACCGCGTATCCATGTAGTAGCTTCTGTATGTATAGACTTGATACCCCGGGTAAACACCCAAGCGGGCAAAATCTCAAGTTATACCCGGTAATATTATTTAAGCTCCCATGGGCACTTACCCGGGACACTATGGTAATGGCATAGTTCCAGGCTCTCTCTCCCCTTTTAATATATGAGTCTGGTCAATGAGACTACATGTACTATCACTTCCTTTCTTACCTAATGTGAATGCTTATGATTGACGACCTTTACCAGAAAATGAGTACGGTATTGTATATAGAAGTGCATGGCTGCATGCTGATCCTATGGTTGATTTGATCAATCATTCAAATTGGGTGAAAAAATTGAATCCAACGTGCATCCATTCTCGACTGCAGGTCGCTGGTGGCCCTGTCCCTGATTCTTTCGCTGCTTCTGTTCAAGCCAGCTCCAGTCTACATCCTGGATGAGGTGGACGCTGCTCTTGACCTGTCACACACCCAGAACATAGGCCAGATGCTTCGCTCTCACTTTAGACACTCCCAGTTCATTGTTGTCTCACTCAAAGATGGAATGTTCAACAATGCCAACGTGCTCTTCAAGACAAAGTTCGTGGATGGCGTCTCCACTGTCACAAGGTCAGAGAATAACCACATAACTAGACTGTACAGATATAGATTATACTGCATAGTCAGAAAGTTTGGCAGACTGGCCTCAACCAGCAAGAATAAAAGTATTGGCGGGTTTGGCAGTTGGCTGGTCGACTGCCAGATTTTCCGGCTATACAGTAGTATAGTAGCTGTAGCTGTAGCAGTTGCTTAGGCAAACATTGGTAGGTATCATCAGCTTAACCAAAAAAATACTGTAGAACAGTTCTTTGATGGTGTAGTTCAATGATTGTGTTTTAGACACGTCAGGCAAATCTAATAGCTACATTGGCCAACCTTTCCTTAGATCATAGTTATAATAAATACTGTGATCTGATTGGTCAGGAGGAGGTGTATATTTCTCGTGAATTTCAAGCATGAGGCCAAGATTGGTTGTATCCATGGCTTCCAAATCACGTAGAAACCGATCAATGTCTAACATGTTTCGATCATAGTAACCGAGTGTGCGGTGGAGGTGCTTCTCGATTTAGAAGTGTTGCCATAGTCTCATGCGGCCCAGCAACAAACTGAATCTGGATGACTATTAAAAGAACTGTCGTTTGAATGTCCCTTAACTCTCCTGTGTCTCGATAACACCAGCAAGTCACTTGTTAGCTTCGCTTCCTTTAATAGGCACGTTTGCTAATTATGCTATAGTTCAGCAAGCACCTAACAGACTCCACCTACTAATCGCAAACATGCACACACGATGTTACTTACTCTTGAGTGGCTTGTGGTTGTATACTCAATCACAGGTACTAGGATATTGGTGCTTCAACTAGGCCAGTAGACTACATCCATTTTTTGTATCCTCAGAGCCCATAGATCCCTCTATATAATATCTCACCACACTCGGAATTCTATGTGCGGACCTTCAGTCTTCTAAATCACATAGAAACCTCCTCAACAGTGTCTATTACATAACTTTATTCCGGTTTACATACATGTAGGTATGTGAATCCGCGAGTGACATCAGTGGTCCCTCCCCCTGGAGAGATGACAAGTGGGCGTGGCAAGAGGACCCCAGCGACCACTCTGAGGGCCAAGAGAGCCAGAATGGCAGAAGCTGGAAGTCCATCTGTACTGACACCCACTCAGTAACTCTGCTACACATTATGTAATTATACCAGTGCACTAATTAATAATTAAGACTTAGTCCATGAGGTACTACACTACAGTTATTTAATGGAAGGGTCGAGAACCAGAGTGGCCTAACCCCAAATTGAATGCGGGATATTGTCTAAAAAGCTCAAAAATGGATTAAAAAGCAAACACCCTACTCTACCAAATCACTCAAATTTTCAAATAATGAATTTTCTGTTGCTCACGAAATGCATTTTAAATGTTTTCAAGATTAGGGGGCTAACTCAACATTAAATTTTGTGGGTTAGGGCACTCTGGTTCTGAGCTCTGACAATATTAATTTTCCCATTATTGACATACTTATTCCTTTATTCTGCTAAATTAAAATGTCATTGCACCAACTTTGTTGCTGTTTAGACAACTGGTGGGTTCTACGTAGTTAACTTGTGTGCATGTGGACAGACCATAGATCTGGAAATTTTTGTGTTATGAAACTTTCGTATGATAATCACATTGACGAGAATTTTTTGTAGGAACAACCCCACATCACGTTAATACTAATGGTGCACATTACTTTTTCTAATTTTTGTACGATTATAGCTGTTTGGCACCAGCTGCAGCATCACATTGGTAGCTTTATAAGTTGTTGTTATCCTTCTCACAATTTACTTTGACCCATGAAGTTCACTGTCATGTAGACAATAGCTCTGCATGCCATGTATGAATGTACCTGGTAGGACACACTACACATAGTCAGCATAGTAATAAATTTTTTCCTATTTCTATATAGAAGCATGAATCAGTGATTTACGTGCTTATGGGAGATGGGTCAAATCAATCGACAATTAATATAGTTATAGTTGAGAGCATTATCTTCTTCAATCGCACATTTGTAGCCAGCCAGCTATTAGCTGCATGTACTCTTTCTTCATGCATTAATATGAACTGCTGCTATTGTAATAATACATGTCATAATAATTATTTATCTCGCTTTATAGTAAATACTGTTCCCTAAGTCCTACACACAAATATTCAGTATTTCACTCCCAGCAAAAGGCAGAGTACTGGTTACCATGTTGGTATACAGGGATCTTCCATATGCATGCTGCCCTCCCGGGAGGGATCATGAAGAGTCACCACAGCATAAAGCAAATCCTGTATTCTCATAGTCCAGATCTTGATAATTATCATAGTAAGGAAAGAATGATGAACTTTCTGTGTCCTTATTGTTGAATAAAATTAATTAGCACAATGATGCTGAATTACCGCCTGCCTGTGCAATCTTGAAAAAAATCTATGATTAACTACTAAGGACTCTCCAATTTCTAGTGTTATGCTTACAAATAGTCTCATAGCTATGTCCCGAGTGCAATTCCAACTTCTGCATGAATTTAATCTCGTGCCCAGACCCCAGACTAGCATGAATTTGGCCATACTTGCTGCATTTTACGCACTGAAGGGGTTAACGTGAGGTCAAAGGCTTCTCGTCACACAGTGGCATTCATGACGAATTGTGCAGCATAAGAGCATAGCAACGCCTATTTAGATCGTAATTTCTTGATTATTGGGGGGGGGGGGGGGGGGCACGATCGCAAACAAAGTGCTTGAGCTCCACAGCCAAGCACGTGATGTGTCTCAGGCAGGTTAGCCCTATGATACAACTCGCTAGCTATTCAAATAAAAGTTCATGGATACAGAATGAACCGGTTTTTGAGTCTAGCTCATGATTGTTGGGTGGACTCGTGACCTGTGAAGAGGGGATACTTGTCAAGAACATCCTCCCAGGTCATATGACCTGTCACAAGACCACGAACTGTCTCCTCAATCTGAATATGACAATAAATAATGTAATAATAAATAGTTATTGCCATGGCAGCACTTGTGGTGATCTTGTTACTACAAATACCATAGTATGACTTCAATAATTTATGGCATAGTGTGTGCATGAGAAAGAGAAAGAGAGAGACCCTTGTCTTTACCTCTAGTCTGACTTGCTTGGTTGTGTTTCTCTCCCTCAGTGTGGCAGTGTTAGTCTTAATCGTGTCAAAGTTGACTGTGATCCCATAAGGTATGCCTATCTCATCAGTGCGGCTTGTAACGTCCACCAATCCCTCTATGGTCATCCACCTTGTGAGATACACCAGCAGCCTTCAAACTGTCCACTATTTATTGAAAAGAACACATCACATAAAAGATAGAACTTTATATATACAAGAAATCTTAATACCAATAGAATCAAGATACGGTTACCGAGAGGGACACTGCTGTGGTGGCCCAAGCTGTGTTGGGGCTGCCCAAAAGCTGCCGTTGGCCGCCAAAGAGTCTGCAGCTGGCCACTGCAGCTCAATCATGCCCCACCAAAACTTAAAAATCGTTATTCAGTTTATGAATGATTAACTGCACAATAATGGTGTGGTCTAGGTATTATGATAGTTGAGTTTTCTCTGGAATTCAGCCCTCCACGTGTTTACTGTATTTTTCGAATACTAACCGCGGCTACTATTAATTTCAGCCTTGCTGGAGTGTGGCTACTAATCGAGGACGGCTTTTATTAATTTGGAGCGACACCTCTTGGTGATAATGATAAAATAGACTTGATTTTCAGGACTGATTTTCAAAGGTTCGAGACAGCCATTATGATCGATAAAATAAGCAGCAGAACCAAGCGAAGGATATATATATATATATTATTATAATAATTATTATATATATTTTCTACCATGTTTTTGCCTTGAACTAACAATCATTCATGGCTTGTGATCATGGTCATACCCACTTAATTGTGTTCGCGCATGCGTGCGGCTACTATTTCTTTCGCAGAGCTCCATGTGTGGCTACTATTCAAGGGCGGCTACTAATCGGGGTGCAGCTTCTATTAGAATAAATACAGTATCCAAAATGCTGCGGTGGGAGTATCGAGAGAGAAAACGTTTATGCGACGTATACATGTACCATCCTTTCTTTATCAGCAGTGATTGTTCTTGTGCTTAGCAGAGATTGAAAGCGTACGCATGGTCTGGTAAGTTAGTACTGCGCGTGCATGGGCAGAAAGCACACGGTTGATAGATGTGATCAACAAGCATTTTCGTCCCTGTACATGTAGCCAGTGTCAATCAAATCCAAACGAGGCCGAGTCCGTTTCTTTGTTGTATTTGATTGCCACTATAACCCACTGTACCCAGATGCCTATCATGACAGAGACAAACCGATAAACTGACCTCTTGCACATGTGCACGGCACAATGGTCTAGTTTAACCAGTCGTAAGCTAGAAAACAATTGTAAAACATATTGGCAGGCACGTCTAAGCTGCGGCGGCCAGCCGCAACCAATGGGCGGCCCTTTAGCGGCCAACGGCGGCTTTTGGGCAGCCCACAGCGGCTTGGGCTGCTGTAGCAGTGTCCTTCTTGGCCACCGTACCAAGAGTATAATATTATTAATAAGAGGGAGCTAAAAATAGTTATGATTCTTAACTTTTGTGTGATTTTCCAGTAAAGATTGTCATAAGCTCCATTAAGATACATTATGAAAAGTCCTAGAACGTGAATTTTCTTGCACTAATTAAGTCTTGCATTTTTAGCATAAACATGGTAAGCTGCTTTAATTAGGGATAGTGTAATTAGAGGACTTGCAGTGTATAATGCATTTATTTATCTAGCCACTGAAAATATGGCAGGTCTAAGGAAAAAGCTTAAATTTGTTGAAAAAGCATACGGTATCCATCCACCTCACCTATCCTCTTAACAAACGGCTCAAACTGTCCATTTCTGTATCCGAGGGGCAGGATGCAGCAGCTGATTGGAGCAACGGAGGGGGGCAGGGCCAGCCACATCCTGTTCTTGTTATGTATGCATAGCTATATATATACAGTTTGGGGATCAATTAAATTTTATCTACTCCTCTCTATGAATACACATGTACATGTATACACACCGAGTCTTGCCACCTACATGTAACTTCCAGGAAGGGACAATAACATAGTGTTACTGTACTTGCTCTAATTATTCGAAAATACTAATTGCCTGAATGGTAAGTTTAAGTAATTTATTTCCTTCCTAATTCATTGAATATCTTGAATTTCAAGTTTTCTCACCTGCTGTAAATCAACTGAACGGCCACGCAGTACGGCATGGCAGGAGCTCAAGATAACTCTTCCACGTTCATCGAAGAGTGTGGTTACCACATCGCAGACAGAAAGGTAACACGGACACAGACGGCGATCTGGTATTTTGCGATCGCTCAGAGCACAATGACACTGGGAGCTCCAGAGCTGACAATGATAAACCTATAGTTGGACATCGACTGCTGTTTCTTTGTCGCTATAATAGTGCTTTCTCCATTTGCACCGGATCCGTTCTATTTACAGTCGAACAAGCCATTGCCCGAATTTATTTTTTTTCTATTTAACACCAAACAGTGATATTATTTTTGGCCATTCGGATAATTAGAGCAAGTACAGTACATGTACAGTAGGAGGCATAAAAACAGTGACATGATATGTTGGTAAGACACGCCCAACGTGTTAATTGATCGCTTGTGCTGAACTGAATGGCGAACGGCATGGGACGTATTCCGTTTAGACAGAACGGAAACGTCACCGTTTTTATGCCTAATACAGCTAGCTACGGTTTGTGTAGTTGGTCGCACCATTTGTCGCCTGCTCCACCTCCCGTTTAGTTCCCGTTTCTTATTGAATGGAACGGGCACGCGTTTCCGTTTAAACGGAACGGGACAGGACGGAAATGTCGCCATTTTTATGCCTGCTACTGTATAATACATATAGCTTATAATGCAATGATGTCATAATTATGTTGTGCACATAAAACCACTCACATATGATGTTTTGCACTCGGCATCCCAGCAGTCTTTGACATAGTGTGCCATCTCATTTCCCATGTGTTGACGGAACCTCAGCCACTTTGGACTGACTCCAACTCGAACAAGAAACTGGTAGATACGACCAATGTAGTACCCTAGCATCTCATTAGCGACAAGCCCCTGGGGAGATTAAAAAATTTGGATCATAGGGTTGGTAGACTCTATAAGTATAGGGATGGCCCGGACACTCCATATACGTAATACATTACAAATACCCAAATATCTCAAAACAGGTACAGTGCAACCAAGCAAGAGAGCAAAACTTTTTTATTTCAGAATTTGAGCCTATTTTGACTCATAAAATAAAATCTATTATAGATAAGAGTTTGAAATTTGGTACCAATCTTCTTCAACATAAACTCTACATAGAATTTAAATTATGGGATGTAACCATGATTACTTCCATTTTTATGGCTTCATAAGATAACATGGCTCTCCAAAATATGTTAGGCACATTAAATGAGTATTGTTTTCGGTTAAGGGTGTGCGCTCTACCCAGTCATGCACATCCATATGAAGTTAATTGGACATGAGTGTAGAGGCTGTGCAGTGCATTGCTAACCAGATATTGTCCTAAAATCCCTTTCGGAGGGCCAAATATGTTAGGCACATTTTTTCCTATTTAGTTCTAGTTAAGAAATTCCACTTGGTGGGCTGATAGCACTTGTAATAAAGTTACTAAATCCCAAATTTGAAGTCTTGACTCCTTACCACTTCCAAGATACAGCCATTTTTATCCAAAATCAGTGAAAAATCTATGAAAACTGGCCTGCACATATGTGGCTTCTGTATTAGCTATATATGGGAAATTTGCAATTTTGTAAAACACAATAAAAATGATTGTTGTGGCCATTTTGATATCAAGTAGGTCTGTCTGTATAGTTTTTAGCCCAAAAATATGGTTATAAAAAGTTTTGCTCTCTTGCTTGGTTGCACTGTAGCTTCTTGAAATTTCTAAGTGTCAAAATCAGAATCTCCAGCAAATTATCTATCTAACAAGACCAAGATCATTCATCAAAACAATTGTACATGCCAGAACCATATGTTCAAAAATGGCCATTCGTCAATCTTTCTTTCTTTCTTTCTTTCTTTCTTTTTCATTATCAGGGTTAGCCCAAGACTACCTTGATCGCTCATCTTAGTTTGAGTACAAATCCACTCCATTTTGTAGCGCGCAGGTCCATGACACGCTATAGTTTTGCGTTATCTCTACAGTTACGTAATGGTGGGTGTGTACGGTGCTTAACAAAAAGGGTGTGTCTGATACGCCATTTTATCATATAATGCACATGCTCATAATGTGTTGCCATGGTGAAGTCATGTGACTGTAGTCAGTGGCGCATGCTACCGCCGCTATAGCTAGCTAGGCTAGCGCCGTGCCTCGAACCAAGCTAGCTAGCTAAGCCTAGCCATAGCTAAGCGTCAGGCTGTCCGACCAGTGCAAACGTGAGCACAATAAAGCGAATCTAGCTAGCTAGAGGCTAGTGCGTGTATCGCTAGTACTGCGCTGGGATATGGAGACTCGCGGCCTCAACATACGGGTGCGGCACGGCCCTCAGCAATCGGCATAACAGCCAGCTCAGTAGTGACAAAGATAGTCGATAAAATCAATAACTAGAGCTCTATAGAGCACATACCCCGCGCGCTCTGTAGCCACTGTAGAGTATTGCAACATTCTGAGGCATACATATGTAGCTGTTTCATGACGTGACGACCCTTTCCAACACCGTGCTTGAGCATGTGCAGTCGCATCTGCATACTGCTATGCTAAAGCAATGGGTGTGGTCGATAAACCACAGGCATGCCGAACAGAAAATGCACGATTTGTAGCACTAGTAAGCCTTTTTGTGAAGTTTGAAGCACGTATAAACCAGTTTTTCACCGATATCTACTGATTGGTTGTGCTTACAGCACGCACAGACGCCTAGAACTCGAGATCTGGCGATTTTCGTGCCGACGACGACGACGACAACGACGACAGACGGACAAACCGATTGCTTTACCCCTTGCGCATGCGTGCGGGGTAATTATATACCATATAGCCAGAAATATCGGCGGGAATTAAATTTGGCAGTTGAGCCCAAAATTGCTATTGCAAGAATATTGGCGGATTTATTTGGCGGTTCGGTACGGGATCGCCATACGTATATATGCGAGTAGGAAATTTTGGTGGATTTTAATTTGGCGGTTGTAATATAGACCTCCAAACTGCCAAATTTAATTCCCCGCCAAATTTTCCGCCTATACGGTAGCTACATGTATACTAGTACTAAAGTCTCATCGCTACTAGGCCGCCTGAAACAGCTTTATCACCTAGGCGAGTTAACGAGGGGTGTCGCTTCTATATTTACGCGCATGCGTTAACTTCAGCACCTCCCATCTATATAATTGCACTCATGCAATTAAAAAAAGAACAGAAAGACAATTGAATAAAATTGAAGGATGAAGTAGGGATGGCAATGCCAAAAAGTACACAAACAAGACTTTTAGGAATGATAAGAGATAATCACAACCCTACGCTTGCTTTTTGAGTAGCATGGGGATCATAAATAATCAATAATAAATTATAAAAAATTACTGACAGGGAGAATATGAATTTCTCCCACATACAAGCCAAGAACACTCCAAGGATAGCATGCCTTGAATAAGTCGACATCAATAGGTCTGTAGTAGCTAATCAAGAAAAGCAAGCGTAGGGATGTATAGTGGTTGTGATTATCTCTTATCCCTAAAAATCTTGTTTGTGTACTTTTTGGCATTAATTGCCATCCCTACTTCATCCTTCAATTTTATTCAATTGTTTATATACTTGTAATAATATCAACCAATAATTTTCTTGATGAATTAAGCTGTTAGCTAATTTTTGTTGAATAGTCAGGGTCTATACATCTGAATTTCCACAAAATATTGCCTTTTACCAAGCAGAAGTTAAAACTGACTAGGACTAGGACTAGGATTGAACTCACTGATTTAACGGCATCCCCTAGGCGCATTAATTGCGGGGGTTTCCCCTCCATCTGATTACAGGCAGAGTAGAAGGCAAGCTGTAGATCGGCCACTTTACTGAATTTACTGAAGGTCTGTCTTTTGTCTGGGTTGACGAAATGCTCTATCTCTGCCATCTCAAACTCTCGCACTCTCAGCAGTCCGGCTCGGGGAGATACCTCATTACTAAATCAAAAATCACGGAATGAGATTAAGTTCAAATTTCTACTTTGTACATATAATAATGAACGATTAGATTTTTTTGGTTATGATGTGTTAATTATAAGGATTGGTTAACATACCGAAATACTTTACCAATCTGAGCTACAGCAAAGGGAAATTTTCCATTATTCAACCTTAACAGTCGCTTGAAGTTGATAAAAATCCCCTGGGCTATTTCCGGGCGCAGAAATCTACAGAATTTACAGCCATAACACAATGAACACCCATCAACAGAGTTAATATTTGTAGTGATATAATGATCATGTAATGGACTGCTTACCCTGGTACATGTATTTTCCCACCAGGCCCAATGTTTGTCCCAAACATGAGGTTAATGTCCAAAGGTGGAGAAAGGTCGCTGCCACTAGGAGCCCTTACACTGTATTTGATAAACAACTCTCCAAGCTCTTTACGAGAATAGTTATCCAGCTAAAATTAGTGAATTTAAGGTAATATTAATGTCGAAAAAGAAAATGGGAGAGAGGGGGAGGGAAGGGAGAAGAGAGAGGTTAAACATGACTCACTCTAGCAATAACTTCTTGTACTCCTTGATCTTCTCCTGGGTACACTTACGCTTGGAAGCCAGCTTCTTTAGGTGATCATCCAGCAACTGGTTTGCCCTGAAGCACTTCCCCGTCCTCAACTCTTTCACCATGTAGCCAGAGAACTGCTTCACGTAGCTGGACGTACGCAGGACAGGGTCAGGGGTCAGCATTGTGCAGTCAACCTCCAGCATGTTCTCCTCGAGGACAAAGTGCGATCGCCATAGCGACACAAGATTAGCCTTCATGGCACAGCCCATCGGACCAAAGTCATACAAACCAGTAACTCCTAATATTGTAATATGTACACAAGTATATGTTTGATGTCACAATCATTGGATAATGTGGCTAATACACATGAGTTACCCACGGTAAGCTGACATACTCAGAAAAAAATCTGAACAGTATCATTTCCCTATGATATACATGTAGCTGTACGTCAATCGTTTAATAATACAGTGTGCATGCAGCAGCACGAACTTTGAACGTATTAGTACCACTTCGTAGACCACACCCCTTGATGCAGGTCAACAGCAGCTGCATGCTCGAACTCACCACTGCAATGGCAACATTCTTGCTCTGATTGAACGTCGAATCTACCACCAGAGCATGACAAACAGCATGCAAACCTTGTCTTTTGCTTCGCTCAAGGCTCAGTGGCATGTGGCCTGCATGCTGAGCAGGCCTCTCGAAACGCGCAGCGCTTTGCGCCGTTTGTTTAAGAATATTTGTGCACACGGCAATTCTGACCAATTGTGGGCTATCTTTTATGTTCTCCAGGTTAGGACATGGACTATAATAAGAAAAATGATCACCTGAAAAATATTTTTCGTTGTATAATTATTATAGTATAACAATATTACCTGCATGTGCGTGTGCAGTGTTAATTTTCTCTAGGACTGAATTTCAAACAGGGTGGTTGAGGTGTTAACATTACTATCACTGAATATTACATGTATTATGGGATATAATATTATACAGTCCAACCTCGATTATCCGAACGCTTTATTATCCAAAGTCGAGATGCAAAGAAAATGCAGGTCAAAGTACACATTGTGACCACGTGACTGCAGCTTGCACACATGCAGTAAATCTACGTCGCGTAGTTGCCATGTGAGAACCAGCTGTATCAAATCTATACATGTAGTTCTAACGCTCAAAGAAGTAAAAGAAACACAAGGTAAGTGTTCTATCAATTAAGAATGAGATTAAAATCGTTGTAATGCTTGATAAGTCTGTCATATACATGTACATGTACATGTTTTTGCATGCTTGACCGATTTCGTGGGTGTGGCTTGGGTGTGGTCAACATTGTCCGAACAGTTTGAAATTTCCCCTTGGCCAAAGGGGTTCGGATAATCGAGGTTGGACTGTACTGGCCATGAAGAGGGAATGATTTGCTTTGGATAGTCACTGTGTACATGTGTGTACAATCTGTGTGTACACTTAGTCTAGTATAACCACTAGAGAATATTTCAACCACTTGTAGTGCGTCTCTGAGCTGATTCTGGGAAGCCAAAGATACCCACAACATTTGGGAGCTACTACTGTATACTACAAAACACTGTTGCGGCTGTTGCAAACCAGCCACTCACAACTGCAGGGCGGGCACCCCTTTTCAAGTATAGTAGCAGAAACACTGTGTGTGCATGTAATAGCTAGCGTTTCAGTGGAACCCCTCCATAAGGACACCTATGAAATTGAGTACAATACCTCCTTTAATTAGGAGATCCAAGGGTGTCTAGAATAGAGGGGTTCCACTGTATAAAAATTAACATTAAATTTCAAAGAAGTAAGGCTAAGTACAAAAGTGCATATGTAATAGACTCGAACCTCCATATATGCTGAATGCTGGAGCGTAGAAGAACCACCTCTTAGCGAGCCTCTCCACACCAGCTCTGTCAAATTGTGTCTCTTTTGTGGCCAGCTCCTTCTTTTTCTTCTCTAGCGCCTTCTTCCTCTCCTCGAGCATGGCAACAACCTCAGCCACCTCTAGCTTTGGACGACCTTCAGACTTCAGACGACGAATAACATCACCCTGCAATCAAAGAGATTAATCAACCCCCAAAATTCTTATACATGTACAACTTACATATGATCACTGATAACAAGGGTTTATTGAGCTGCCAAATATACCGCATACTTTCTAACATAGGCACCACTAGAAATAATTACAGATCGCAAAGGCGCCTCCAATTAGAACCAAAAATTTGAGAGCAGATCAAAGGGCACCTAAATTAGGGAGGCACCTAAGAACTGTAATTAGAACAGTTTTGGAAGTTTTACCAGAGGCCAAGTGCTGTGGCTGTAAATATGTCAGTGGCAAAAAAAAAAATCAAAATATGGTTCTAGTTTCAGTTCTTGTTGGATGTTTCACTCTGATGGTTGAATTACCCGGTACTGTAGCCATCACAAATGGTTGTCTCCAACTCTAGAAAGACAGCGAGCAGTATGTAAGTGCCCATATAAATGTAAGAGACAGCTTTGTTCAAAATCTAAAACTAGCTTGATAGATCGATCAACAGTACCACAGTATTGCGTTATTGCACGTGGCATGTGGCAATACATCCAAATGAATAGGTGCCGCCTAAAAATAATTGATGTCCGGAAATACGCCTTAAATTAGAACCAAAAAAATTGCACAGGTCTCAAAGGGCGCCTAAATTAGGGTGGCACCTATATTAGAATAATATCTGAATTTACATGTAATTAATACCGTAGTACTAGACATGCTGTTAGTTGCTCCATATCCGCATACCGTATTCGCTCTAATTATTCAAACATTCTAATAGCCCGAACGGCAAATTTAAGTAATTTATTTCCTTCCTAATTCCTCGAACATCTTGAGTTTTCTCACCCGCTCTAATCAACCGAACGGCGACGCATTATGGCATGGCAGGAGCTTAGGACCACTCTTCCATGTTCATCGCAATGTAGGAGTGTGGCTACCACATCTTGGACAGCATCTAAGAGCGAAAAGGCGACATGGACTTACACAGACGGCAGGAGAAAGGTCACTAGGTCATGCGATCACTCAGACAGCGACACTGGAGCTCTAGAGCTGACGACGATGAACCTATACATGTAGTTGGACATCGACTGCTATTTCTTCGTAGTCTTGTGCCCAGACCCCACCCCCAAAAGGAGGAAAGGGTCTGATACACATTAAGCGCTTTTTGGGGCACATAGGAAGCAGCATGACATGTGATCATCATGATAACGCATCGTTTAGGCATGGCAACGCATCTCACATGCAGCAATTAATAGATGGCTAGCATGCGGTATCACATGATAATCACATGCAAGCCACATGGCGTAAATCTGATTCAGGGAAGTCACTAAAGTGTGGTAGAGCGGCGGAGCGCCGCGCTTTAATTCCATGGAAGGCTGCCCCACCCACTTCAATGCTTTTTACGCATGCGCTATGCATGACCTATAGTGACCTTTCTCCTTTTTGCCTCGTGGAAGTCATGAAGAGACAAAGAGCGAATCGAGTAGCAGCAGTGACTGCTCCAGCGATCAAGTTGTTAGAAAGTCAAAACACAGGGAAGGATACAACGCGGGTTGGAAGGACCAGTATACGTGGCTTGTACCTGTTGCAGATCGCGATGAACCTACAGAAATTTGTGGGCTTTTGTGTGAACTCTGCCAGCGTCATAATATGACACAGAGAAGTGGTGGGTACCCAAGCCATGTACTGTGCTTCGCAAGGATATAATCGCGATCGTCACAGCCAATCCATCATGCACACACAGGCTATGAAATGCGAACCAACACTGCTAAACGTCGAGCATCATGGCGGTATTCAACAAGCTTTCCAGAGACGTCGACAGGTATGTCTACAGAAATATCAAATCAAGGACCTAAACCAGGAGAATTCAATTTTGATAAAGCAGCTGACTTATGGGGATCACTGCGACATAGAAGGATAAATGTCAGAGGAGGTTGGACATAACGCACATTTACGCCATAGTCACATGACCTTGGTATGCAATTATGCTGCCACGCGTTCAAAAGAATGCCATTTGCGAGTTTAGCTGGTAGCTAAAATGTTTGCATTTGTGAATTATGGCCAAACCTGAAGCTGAAATGGAGATGAATCGCGTAGATCTAATGTTATAACAGCGAAAGAAGCTGACTGTAATAGACAAATACTGGTTTTTATGTTGCCATTCTGAGGAATGAGTTTTCTCGATTTGCAAGAATTGTGAGGGGTGGATGGGTGGGGTATGGCACTGGATCTTCTTTTCTCATGGATTTCAGCTTGCTTTCACATGTAAAACTGTCATCAAGGCTTTAGATCGTGACTTATATTTTGTACAGTGTTATATATGGGGCAACACGCTCACTTTTTGAGCGCACGTGATCGTGTCCAACCTCCTCTGGATAAATGTGTAACTACATGTATGAAATTTTCAGCTAGCTGTGCTCAGGTGCATTATAATTAAGGCATGAAAAGTGCCAATATGTAATAACTTTGTAATAAATTTATATCTAGCACCCAAACTTAAAAGTTAGTAATAACTCATGATCCTTATAATTCTCACACTGACATTCATGGTCACATGACCATGTACGACCTTGTTATATTTATAGGGCTAAACAGTGGCGTGTCCAGGATTTGAAGGAGGGAGGTGCTAGGCCAATCGCGCGCGAAGCGCGCGCGCAAAAATTTAAGCCACGCCCCCCAAAACGTTGACCACACCCCCTCGCTAACGCGTTCTTGAAGATAGCTGGCTGACAAAGAAGGCTATTTTGGCCAAGTAGCGATGAGAAAGAGTTGTTTAGAGAGCGAATTGTTGAGGCCAGTAAGTTTATTGTTGGTTCTGGCTACCAATTGTCGATTATCAGCATAAATAGTTGCCACTGAGCTACTGATCTGGCTATTGTGCCAGAGCTGAGGGGGGTGCTCGAGCACCCTGAGCCCCCCCTTGGACACGCCACTGCTAAAAATAGATTTGAAACTTTAAGGCATAGTAGCAGAATTGAATATCTAATATCTTATGCATCTGATTAAATCCTGCTGCACATAATTAAATTATGCATAATTAATGAGTTACAGTTATAAATTTTCGGATGGTGTGCATTAATTAGAAATTTGCAATAACTTCTTAATTAAGCATAACTTAATTATGCACAGCTGGATTTAAATAAGAAGATTATTGTATCGAAGTTTCAACTTCCTACCTGTTTGGGAATAAATGGTTTTTTTGTAAAATATTTCAAGTATGATTATGCAGCCGCAGAAGGTCATGTGACCACCAACTGGGTGTGGTCATTTAGGTCCAGGAGTTGTTTGTAAATACCAAATTAGAAACATAAGGATGCAATTATACTTTTTATTTTCAATACATTATAATGCATAGACTTGCCTTAATCACCCTGAGTGAACTTGAACTTACTGTAACTGTGATATGCACCATTTTTTATATTCATCTTAGATATAATTCATGCCATTCCTTGGTTACGTTAACTATAATAATAATTGATTCTGACTCTGACACATCAGCTACATGTATGTATATACATGTACATGTATAGTGCCACTGTGGTGTAAAAACATTGGCACGCTATGTAATACATGTATATATATAATATGACATGCATCCTTAATTCCATGTGTGTGCCGCTCTTAAAAATTTTTCTGGTGACTTAAATTCCCTGTGATTGGTGCGACAGAATTCAGACATGCCAAGTCAGCAAGACCCAAAAGCGTTCAATGTGTACCAGACACTTTCCTCCTTTTGGAGGTGGGGTCTGGGGACGAGACTAATTTCTTTGTTGCTAGCGCTTTCTCCGTTTTTTTTCACCAGATCCGTTCTATTTACATGCACACCCAATCGATCAAGCCACTGGCCGAATTTATTATGTTCCATTAATTAACGCCGAATGACGATATTAATAATTATTTCTGGCCATTCGGATAACTAGGGTGAGTATGGTAAAGTAGTAGTGCAATAATTTCAATTGCACATAATACTGTAACTGACCAGAGGGGTAGGAGCGGGGGGGGGGGGGGGGGGGGGGGGGGCATAGCCCCTCCACTTTTTGAGTCTGATACTAATTAGCTAATTTAGGAATTCATAATGGCTTGTGTAATTAAAAGTGCAAGTTAAAAAGTTTTCATCATCAAACCAATTTTTCCTTGCGTATTTTATAGCTACCATGCATTGTTGAGGTAAAATTTCTTACTGCCTGAACGAGCCTAATTACATAGTTCAAATCTTAGTTCCCAAAATGCCTCAGAAAGCATCTGGTAATACCTAAAATCTCAAAATTTCTGGGGGAGCAAATACCCCCAGATCCCCCCTAGGAGAGGAGAACTGCAAGCAGCAGGGGCCTTCGGCCCCAACCTATTCTACATCACCCCCCCCCTCCCACTTTTATTGCTTCCTACCCCTCTGCTGACACCCACCCATGATAGTCCACGCCCACTGTGTTCTACAGTATAGTACAGTGCAGTGCACTGAGGACCTGGCTCTCCTCTTCTATACCTAAGGGCTATGATTATTTGCAGGTATAAATTTTAGTGAATTTCGGAAATGCAGTAGCACATACATGTGTACATGTAGCGGGTACTTACTTTAGCGATTTTTTTCAAAAGCAATATTCGATTTATTCAAAAATATTGATATTTGCAGATACAATTTTTAGCGAAATTAGGTAAATCGCTAATTTCACACCCGCAAACAAAAGTGTCCTTGGGTAATCTCTGCCATTCAGAAGATCAGACAGTTGCTCCTGAAGCCACTAAGGTTGTGTCTATCAGTGTTTTGATAGTAACTAGCTGCAGCTGCAGCTATACAGAATGTGGTTGCAACTTAAGTACCTTTAATATTCAGGCCCGGCCCATGTACAGGGGTGGTTGTGATGTCAAATCTGATGTTTGTACTACTATACTGCGTGTTGCATACTAAAGCGGGTAGTGATAAAAAGGGAAACGGGAAATGAAAAAATGGGAAACGGAGAAACGTGGAAATGAAGAAATGAACTGGAAATGGTCGTCGTTTGACTTGAAACTAAAACTGTCCTGATCAGTGCGTGCTAGCTATAGACTATTTTCCAGGCACGCCATCTGAAGTAAACTTGATCTGTTATTAAGGATTTTGACAGCTCTACCTGCGCACCGTGGTACCCTCTATTATCTATTGTGGTACTGACTAGTAGTAATACACCACCAATGATGATCCGTGCCTCTCCATTGATGGTACTTAGCTAGAATTCTTTATGGGCAAGTGGGCCTATAGATAGGGCCTGTGCACATCTACTGTCACAAACCAGACCCTCCGTCAGCGGCCGGGTCTATTCTCGGAAAGAACTTCTGGTAACCCTGCAGAATGTGAGGGTCTGGCCCGGGCTTGTGGTGAGACTCATGCAGGCATGAGTGCACACCTAGAACTTGAATCCAGCCAGCTAACTTCAGTAGTATTTAATAAAAGGAGTTAATTATATTACTTGTACGGGTAGATGATACACATATTATATTATGCGTGTACCTATCGGTCACCTTCAATTATTAATGATGATTCCAGTCTGTCTATCTAGTAGTAGTACACTCACAGGGCAACCATCGTGATTGGTGATGGGATAGCAAAGTCTTTTTTATGTATATGATACTAAAAACTAATGGGAGGCTATACATAGCTATATTACTGACTCTGATGTACTAGGTGGATATGATTGTCCCTACAAATCTGCTATAATTCTAGTGTACATTTTGATACTGCAATCCCTACCATTCATCCTTTAATATCCATGATTTTTGTTATTAATTTTGTAGTGACTTGGAAACCGGGCCTCAATGACTTGACTCTTCATGTTACATTCAATATTCTACTTCTGGGCTGGCCTGCGAGATACTTACTTGTACCAACTGCAGGCCCTCTGGAGTGTTTTTGACGACCATTTCCAGTTTATTTCTTCATTTCCACATTTCTCCGTTTCCCATTTCCTCATTTCCCGTTCCCCTTTTTATAACTACCCTACTAAAGCCCACTGAACCTGAACTTAGGGAGAGTATCCAACTCCATTATACAGTTGTGCAATCCCCCCTGCAGATAATTAAATTCTATTGGTTGAGTTAAACTAGAACTCTGTAGAGCACATACCCCGCACGCATATTGCGCAATCTATAGATTTACTTTCGGTGCATGGCTATAATTTTGTGAACTTCAAAGAAATAATGGAATGCTGCTTAGTTGTATATACTGGGGGTTCCGGTGACACTGACTTGAAAAGCACTCTCTGCACACAGACCTAGCCCAGACTAGGAAGATATGAATTTCTATCTATATTTGTTGTAGCAATAGTATAGCTATCTTACATTATGATTGGTTCCAAAGGGCAGTCACTATAGATATCACCAGCATTAGTTAGAACATCGACGATCTTTACCAGTCACACGCTTGGCCACTTAGTTGTGCGCATGAGCAGAAAGCACAATTGGTATGCATATGCATTGATGGGCACTGTTGATAGGCGTGGCTACGGTGGCCAACAAAAAGGCACTATTTGTGACGCTCGTGGACCGTATCCCTCGATTTGACGCACACTGAAGCCAGTTTTTCGCCGAATTCGATTGATTCGTTGTGATTATGAGTCGCTTAGACGCCTATATCTCGAGATATGGCGATTTTTGTGCTAATGACAACGACAACGACGACAACAACTAGAGCTCTATAGAGCACATACCCCGCGCGCACATTGCGCAATCTATAGGTCTGCTTTTGTTGTTGTTTGATTGTATCCAGATTTAGACTAGGTATCTTAAATTCTGATTCGATGGGGCTTTGCATTCCAGTCCGCGGATAGCCACCATGCAGCCAACCGTGTGCCACTAGGATTATTGACGACCTTTACCATTCCATAATTATTCAATGTTATGCGCATGAGCAGAAAGCACAAGGCCAGCATGCATAATGCATTGAGTGGGCACTGTCGATAGGCGTGGTTACGAAGGCTAACAAAGAGGCACTATTTGTGACGCTCGTGGACCATATCCCTCGATTCGAAGCACACTGAAGCCCGTTTTTCGCCAAATGCGACTGATTGATTGTGCTTACTAGTCGCTCAGGTGCCTAGACCTCTAGATATGGCGATTTTTCTGCTAACAACAACTACAACTAGAGCTCAAAAGAGCACATACCCCGCGCGCTGCAGTGTCGACGACCTTTACCTACATATTGTGCCAGGTTGTGCGCATGAGCAGAAAGCACATGGTGGGTAGTGTAGGCGTGGCCAACAAAATGCCAAAATGCAGCATTTGCGATGCTTGTGGACCTTACCAAACGATTCGAAGCATAATGAAGCCAGTTTTTCGACGATATCGACGGATATACTATACTTACGAGTCGCTCAGATGCCTAGATCTCCAGATCCGGCGATTTTTGTGCTAACAACAGACACAACCGATCACTTTACCCCTTGCGCATGCGCGCGGGGTAACAACAACGACGACACGACCGATTACTTTACCCCTTGCGCATGCGCGCGGGATAAAAACTGTTAAACCCACTAGTAGCTGTACCAGCTGTATTGTAGTTTGGCTATAGTACCCAAGAGGGCTGTCCTAGACCAATTATTCGCTTAACTACATGATGGTTTGTGTAGTATACTACAGGATAAACAGGTTTAATTATCCATAATGCACTACTGTACATGTACATGGTGTATAATATTGAGTTGGACACTCGATCCTTAAATTATATGTACTCTTGATACTGGCCTAGATAACCCTTGTTTGAGAAGACAATCGCATTCTTAAATTAGAAAATTACTGAAATTTGGAGAAATCGCTAACCACAAACATTTCAGACCTCCTATATATAATTAAAGAACGGATCAACAAGGCCATGTACAAGAGAGGTTGGATTTTTGGGTAAGATCATTTTTCAGGGTTAGTCTCCAGGGTTGGTTTATCCATATTTGAATTTTAGCCTTGTCCGTTCACTAGGCTCACTATAGAATTAGGATCAGAATCTGCATGATCCCAGCTCAGCCTTCACTAACACCAGAAAAAAAAAAGGATTTCCATTATTGGGACTCCGGGGAGCAGTTGGGACAGTAACTTTTACATAGACACGCAGAATGGCTAAATTGATGAACTTTGATCGAGAGACTTTTTTGATTCACACCTTAGAATTAAAGTTACGCCCCTTCGAGTGTTCCCCATATGTTTGTATAGGGAAGCCATGCATTTGCAATGTTTCCACGTGTGGTGTGCGTTATTTAGAAACATGCTAGTAGTATGGGCTATTATACACCATGCTAGTAGTATGGGTATAAAAATATGTCCAGAAACCCACACACGGTACATGTACCGTGTGTGGGTTTCTGGACATATTTTTCTGCTTAGCTAGTGTGTCGGCTCCCTTGATAAAATAAATAGTGTACGTTTTCTACTATTATAATCAGTACGAAGATTTTCAGCTGCCACAAGGATGCTGTATATAGTACTCGGGGTACGTATAATTAGTGATTCCAGACGATCGACATCTGGCAATAAAAGCAGCCATAACTTGGTAATGGATTTAGCTATGAAGAGGAAACACAAACCAAGAGCTAGCTGAGTGAATGGCCTTTCTTCTGAACCTTGAATCAAGCAAATCGGTTAACCACACGCTTTGCGATTTTGATTTTTAGCTCTATGGAAATTTGCATGCAAAAATCTGTTTCAGTGCGTAACTCGAACAAGCGTTGTTCTTTCAACAGGAAACATCCAGCGCTGAATAGGCCTCGTCGAGAGGAAGCTATCGACACCTTAATCGTTTGAATTGCTATCGCCGCCACTTAGCGATATTGAGCCGAAAAATCGGACGTCTGGAATTGCTAGTATAATTATTAATTCTGCGTCTCACTTGCTCTTGCACGGCCTTCCTTAGCGGCGCCAACTGCGCCTCGACATCCTGATCGTCATCGATCGCCGAGACGCCGGGAAGGACTGATGAATGTACTGCTAGCCGTGGATCTCGAGATAGGCCCGGCTCTAGCGATCTAATCACGTGCTGTAGAGGCCGGGGAAAGGCGATGTGGTGTCTTGCAGGGAGGGAAGGGGCCCGGTCAGGATTCTTTGCAGAGCACACAGTAGCATCGTGGCACACACAATGATTTAGACTAAGTCTGGGGTACCAGCCTCTAGATATTATAATCATATACCGTAAATCAGAGGAAGGACCTATATACTTCCATATGGGATCCCGTTTGTATCAAAATTCATTATTGGCAGCAGGAGTACATTACTAGGAGTGTGCAACACACACTATAGTAGTGCAACATCTCTTTCCAGATTTGACATCACAGAATATCATTAATATGCAACCACTAAAACCATGAAGATTGTGTCTGCACTGTCCTATCAGTAACTAGCTGCAGCTGCAGCTATACAGAATGTAACTCAGTAGTTGCAACTTATTAAGTACTTTCTAATGATATTCAGGCCCGGGCGCCCATGTACAAGGGTGGTTGTGATGTCAAATCTGGAAAGAGATGTTTGTACTACTATTGTGTGCGTTGCACACTCCTAGTAATGTACTCCTGTTGGCAGATATTTAGAAAAGTTGGGGGGGGGGGGGGGGGGGCCGGGGGGGGGGATTACGGAAGTAGTGGATATAAAACTTTAGTGAGGGAGAACCAAATTGTGCCATAAAATAAATAATTAACCAAATTGTGGTTAGTGAATAGACTACCTCTTGTGGTTTTTTAAAATATTGAACCATTTTACTCATCAGCCTTAAATTACATACATCTCAGATGCTCCCACAACCATAGTATCACAGTGCTATATATAGTATACAGTGCATGGAACCCCTCTATAAGGACACCCCTGAAATGATGAAACCTCGGACACCAAGCATGGTTCCAGCAATCTAGAAAAGTGCATAAAACTACCCCTGAAATGAGAACACCATTAATCGGGACACTTTAAGCTGTCCCAAGGGTGTCGGAATATACAGAGGATTCCACTGTAGTATATTGCCACCCTTAGTTCTTGAACCACATGCATCATGACTCGGCTTTCAATGGTGTACACATGCACATGATATTGATGTCAGTACTGACAGAACCGTAAGTGGTACATCCTAGCTCTAGAGTACCTAGCTGTGCATATTGACCCCATAATATTAATTAAAAGGGGTTAGATGTACCCCTTCAGACTAATTATTTGGATATTATGTATTGATACACAGCCTAGCTTTAATTTACATCATGATTTTTGGTTTTATAATTCATCCCTAAAGATATGGGCCCCCTAGGGACATGATTTATGTTATTGTCGAGTTAGCTACTAATTATATAATCCTATGGAGGAGACTTATGTAATTATTACTGTAGAGCTGGAAAATTTGGTGCAGAATAAAGTTCGGCAGGTTGATGGTATGCTTCTAAATAATTTAAGTTCTGCCAATTTTTTTCTGCATGCATGTACATGTATATACATATATAGCGATACCAGGCTATATAATATACGGTATTAATCTAATCAATGCTATCCCTCAAGCAAACAGTACCATAATAAAAGATAAGTATGTGCTAAAGGGTTATCATATTATAGGGCTTAGCCACTTGAGCCAGTATTCATTCTGTTTGTCATGGACCGTGCATGTCAATCATATTTAACCACCTTCTAGATTTGCATACAATTTTTTCTAGGGGTTATGACTCTGTATGTGCATGGCATGCGTATACATACACAATCATGTAGTACGTAGCAGTTGAGCCTTGCCATGTTTCTCTAGTATTGTATGTTTAGAAACGAGCCATGCAGGCTTCCCCCTCAGAATACCATAGTACAAACGTACACCTCTGCCTGTGGTATGCTAGTATCAAGATCAGAGCTATCAGGATTCATGGCTGAGAACTCATACCCCCCAATAGTAAAAAGAACAGCATAGTAAACAAGGAGGAGAAGGTCTGGCTGGTGTACTACTAAAAAATCTACAAAGAGAGGGAAGGGTTGGTGAACGAAGCTGGTCAATTACGTTGCCCAGGACTTGACTTATTCTCTCCTGTGCATGCAGTCAACTTCCAATGATTATGCGTGTGAACCTCAGGGGGTCTCCACCATAGAGGAGTGATGCATCCCTAGTGGTGCACATAATAATTAGTCTATTCACTTGTGAACATCACTGTGTATACTGTACTCTGCACCTGAGTTAGCACAGCTTACTGGCATCCTATATTATATGCCAATACCTCATCTTATCTTCAACACAATCTCCTTGATATACAATGCATATGTTCTCTGACAGCATTCACTCTCAAACTCAGAGCTTCACCAATCTGGTCACACTCTCATATAATAAACGTACCCTAATCACATAGCACTTAAAAAACAACTCATACAAACCCTAATCACTTCACAACTCACATGTATATACACACTCTCACACCATGCACACTCTCAAACAATTAACTATAAGTATATGCATTTATCCATACACTCAATCCAGACTATTCATGAACATACCCCAATTACCTTCATTGACATCACAATGTACTCATATTATATAGCCTCATGATTAATTCATAATACATACCTAGCCTAATAACTAGAGTCAATAGTCATGCACATCAAAGTAATACCCTAATCACATCACTATGATAACTCATACACATAATTATTGTATCCCCTCACACGCTGAAGTAAATCATAAACATCACACCACATACCCACTTAGATACATAATACCACATAATATAGTCTCCACAATAATACAGTATGTATACTTGTTGGCCATTGCCTAGCAACAGAAGTTTTTATAGGCAAATTGCTGGATACCAGAGGGGTATGGGTGATCATAGGGTAGGCCAATAATGAGCGGGGTCATGGGCCAACTAACTATAGTTTCATGCAAGACCTTAACTGTGGTGTATTCGACCATGCATCTTGTGTACCCCAATTAAGATCTTGCAACTATAGCTTACAATCCACCGATCATGCCGTTCTACTATATTAATTACTATACTTTTTTCCTAAATGCATACTCTTGGCTGTGCCACGGACACATATTCAATTCTTTGATAGTTATCCCCTACCTTTTTCCAGTGGTTCCCTTCAAGCACAATATCAAATACCGTAAACTCTGGTTATTAAGCGCACCTCGCTATTAAGCGCACATTATTTATTAAGCGCATCATCTCTTCTTGTCATAAGTTATTGTTTATTAAGCGCATGCGCTTAATAGGCGTGGCGTTCTATGAACCTGACTTTGACCGGCTGGAAAGTATTTGGAGTCCGGCTATCTTTGGAGAAATGATGGCCACGAATAACGTTATCATGCAAGAAGATCGACAAATCGCCAGCACTCGTCATCTTGAGCGGCAACTGTAAACGTTAAAGTGCTTGATCGATCGATCTAGCGCTAGTGCATGCTAGCGGGCCTCGCATCCATCACGTGCCCAAACGTTTGTGGGCGTGGTTATGTGCCATATAAGCGCATATCCTTTATTAAGCGCATAGTGACATTCCGTTTACCGCTATAAGCGCATGCGCTTATTAACCAGAGTCTACGGTATATGCATTGAAGGATATGCAGATGCAGTCCCAGAGGTATATATGCTCTGTATAGTATAGCCCAAGGCAAAGTGCCATATTAAGGATGTTCATTTAGCTGTCAAATCTCCCTGCAGAGTTGATAATAGCAATTCTGAAGACTTTGGTACATGTATATATTACTATATGGTAACTGTCACTAACTTAAAGACCATTCTCCACTAGACCATATTAACTCGGTGACAACTCTGCAGGAGATTTGACAGCTACATAAATGCTTGATCATCTTGGTATTATGCAATCATCATGGGGCTGTACCTAAGCTCCTAGCCAGTATGGGATCACTGCATGTTAATGACAAAATTTTATCTACACTAAGAACCCTTACTATATCACCAAAGTGTGTGGGCGTGAGGTGGGGGATGTGACACCTAAACCACATCAAAGTCATAAGTGGGGTGCATGTTGTGTGACCACGCCCTTTTAATTGCCCAGGTCTCAGGGGTATGGCTGCTAGAACCGGAAGTGTTTGTTTAATATTCTTAATGGGCCGGAAGTCAAGCCGGAAGGGAGGGGCCAGGCCACACCCAAAACAGCAACACCCTGTGCCTCAAGGACCATCATTCTCAATCAAGTGCTGACTGGCCACCGGATATCCACCGGAAGCCCATAATCAATCCCAATTAAACCATACAGCTTCCTCAAGGCCAAAATACACTTCAAGGCTGTTCAGCCACACCGCCCACACAAGAGCTCAACTCATTTCCTGTGTGGGCGGGGTAGCAACACGTCATCGCAACCACATCCGCTTCAAACCATCGGCAACTTCCGTCCAGCCGTACGGTCCCCTCGATCACACCGGCCTACAGTGCCTCATTGACTGTCATGGCCTCACCTTTGACCACTTGCCACGCCCCCAAAGCCACCTGTCGGGGTTTAAAGGTCATACCGCATCCGTGACACGTCCACCTATTGCCGCGGTCCGGTCCTATGCCCCAATGTCCAAGCGATGTTCCTGTTGAAGTACTTTCAGCCGAGCTCCACGCTACCAAAACCTCATTTACTCTACGTCATCCTCCGGGAACGCGTTATACAACACTCCATCTAATCTACTCCTGTACAAACAAACGCGTGCTTTGGGTGAAACCCGCCGAGGCTATACCGTAGGATCGATAATAATATTAAATTTCTGGTTAATAATACCATGGGTCAGACTCCACTCTCGAGCGCGAGGGTGACGCTATAGTTTAGTAGTCCGTATATTTCGGCAGCGTACTTCTCTGGACTCAAATTGTTCCACGCGCGAAAAATTTTAAGCCACGCCCACTAATTAGCGGGTCCGCGTCCGTGAAACAACATCCAGAGGGATTCCGCTAATCGATTATCCCGCGGCGCTAATTAGCTAAGCGGCCGAAGTCGACGTTTTACGCCCACTGCCGTTCTCAGGCTTGTAAGGATCGTCTTGGATACCAAGACCGACTGCTTGGAGCTTCTCGATTCTTCGCTTTATTGTCCAGACCTTCGAAATAGTCGTTCATTTTCGAAAAAAAACTTGACACGTTTCAATATAACAACACGCAGCAGTTGGCCTTTTTGCCCACAAAGGGTGTGGCAGTAGGCGTGGTACGTCGACTTCTGCCGCTTTAGCTAATTAGCGCCGCGGGATAATCGATTTGCGGAATCTCTCTAGTACCGCAGCTCATTTCAAAGATGGTCAAACCGATCACGTGAAGGGGCGGGGTTTGGTATAGGGTTTTATATGGAAGGATTTGAAAACAGCTGCGGGATAGTTCAGTCGATTTCAAGTAGGTAGGGCCACCCCCCCCCCCCCCCCCCCCCGGTTCCGCCGCCTATGCTACACTAGCAGATCGCGTGCAATATGACACGTGTGCGCTATGCAATCTTCCATTATTCCTCTGTTCTCTGCTAGGCGGATGTAGTATCAGATTTATTATGTACTCTGTTGTTCACCACTACGGAATGTCAATTCCCTCGAATATGCGCCCATGCGTAGCTGCCCTTGAAAGTGCAGAATGCCACTCGTACACGGCTAGCGATCGTAGCCAATACACGATACACACCTTGGTAACCGTGCTAGTAGCCGCGGAAGCTAGCGCGTTTCAAACGCGATAAACATCGGCCCATCTCACAATCTTAAGGTGCCATCGCCCATGTGCCTTTTTCGCGAGGGTACGATAATAATAATAATTGCACAATGTATGTAATGCGCATATTTATTTTGCGATTTTTTTTAATTGTGCGATTTAGATAAAATTTGCATACCGTATAGCCGCGGGAATTAATGCCCAAAATCGCTATTTGAAGAATATTGGCGGAATTAAATTTGGCGATTCGGTACGGGATCGCCATACGTATATATGCGAGTAGGAAATTTTGGCGGATTTTAACTTGGCGGTTGTAATAATTTGTAATTTGTAATTTGTAATTGAACACTCCAACAGGAGGAGCAGGTGACAGACAACAGAACAGCACAGTATATGTGAAATTTAATTGCCCGCCAAGTTTTCCGGCTATACGGTAATCGCATACCGTATTTTCCCGCTATTAAGCGCATGCGCTTATATGGAAGAAAACCTGCGCTCAATAGCGAAGTGCGCCTAATAACGTGCGCCTAACAAAGAATAGCTACATCCAAAACGCATGCGCGTTCGCGGTATCTTAACGGCGTGGCCAATCGATCGATCGCACAATCATTCGTGTTGCTGCATTCCGTCCAGCTCGAAATGGCGCTCATAACTTGAAGAAACTAAGGATCGATAGTAGCCATTGTGATTTCGAGTAATATGAACCGGCTAGAACCTTGGGCTAGCAAGAAAGCATGCAGATATCGAGGTCAAGGGTCACATATGCGCTTATACGCAAAATGCGCCTAACAACGAGTACTTAGATCAGGAAAAAGGAACGAATATGCGCTTATAAGCGAGATGCGCCTAATAACGAGAAAATACGGTACCGCATAACATTCCAATCTGATAAGAAGATATAGCGTCAAGGCGGTCGCGTTAGCAGTCTTAGCAAACGATCAATTGTCGGATAGCAATTTCGGGAGAACAGAAAGCTACGATCTTGCGCGAGGATGTAGCCATGTTTGCAAACCAGAACGTAGTTGTCGAAGTAGAGCCCAAACCTCGACCGCGTTTGCGTTGAACGTGAAGTGCGCCTAATAACGTGCGACTAACAAAGAATAGCTACATCCAAAAACGCATGCGCGTCTGTGGTATTTTAACGGCGTGGTCAATCGATCGATCGCACAATCATTCGTGTTGCTGCATTACGTCCAGCTTGAAATGGCGCTCATAACTTGAAGAAATGATAAGAAGATATAGTGTCAAGGCGGTCTTAGCAAACAATCAATTGTCGGATAGCAATTTCGGGAGAACGGAAAGCTACGATCTTGCGCGAGGATGTAGCCATGTTTGCAAACCAGAACGTAGTTGTCGAAGTAGAGCCCAAACCTCGACCGCGTTTGTGTTGAACGTGAAGTGCTCCAGCTGCCCTTCATGCGACGCGTTTGACCTTTGAACCCATGGCGCGCGCTGTGCCTCGGATCCGGAGCCGATACATTACTGAATCGCAGGCTTCGGGGTCAAAGGTCAAACCGTCGCGTGACGGACAGCGGGAGCACTTCACATAGGATCACTCGACATAAGCTTGATGACCAGCCCATACGTTACCCCCAAATCCTTCGTATCGGCTGCGCAGGTGTCCGAATCAATCTGGTGTACGTCCTGACGCCTGCGTGCGGCATACTGCTGCATCAACGCAAACAAAGTCGTTTGCGGTCATCTTTTGCCTAAAATTTTATGCATGCAGATCTGATAATTCTTCTAGTAGAAACGCGTTTACGGTCAAGGTTTTTTTAAAACGCAACGTCCCATTCTTTGCAAATGTGGGTGCGGCTACATCCTCTCGCGCAAGATCGACCTGTTCTCCCCATATTTATCTCTATTAGATAGGCAGTGCTTTCAAAGTTGGCGATATAACCGCCAAATTTTCCTACTCGCGTAAGTATGTATTATACGAATGGCGATCCCGTACCGAACCGCCAAATTAAATCCGCAAAGAGCGATTTTGGGCTCAACCGCCAAATATAGACCACAAGTACTCGAGGGAAATGTCTGTAAAGTCTCATGTGGTAAAAAGAATGAGATTGTATTGAATGAGATGGTCAATACATTAGATGAGCTCCATGAATACGCACCAACAAAGCAAAATTTGAAGTGGCTCATAGAGAGGACAAAGTTGAGCATCTCTCCCTGAAAGTGGATCATTTCCAACATATTTTGGTGGGGGGGGGGGGGGGGGGGTGGGACCAACTGACTGTTGCCAGGATACGTGGGTGTCTGGGGATGAGGAACAATTCTGAAAATATTATGGTAGGGCTTGCCCTGAGTTGTAGAAGACTGGCACACGAAAATATGCTACATGAAAGCATGACTATGCGTAGTCTAAATTATCTATGATGGAAGTAAGCCCTTAACCACTGGTTATTATGGCATGTTTATAATAATCCTTGTTCCCACATCAAATGCAATATTATGGATTACCACACAGGGGTCCCAAAAAATTATCTCATAGCTCCAAATTTTCGTGGTTCAAAATTTTCGTGAAATTGCTGAAAATCCTATGATTGAAAATTTTCGTGATAAAATTTCGTGATTACCAAATTTTTTCATGATTTAATACCACTGCGCTGCAGCACCCGTCACATTGTCGCTCCGCCCACAATTGCACGTGGCTCAGCTACAGTGCATGTCAATGTGAAGAGAAAGGAGCTAGATAAGACTTATACGAGCCTCTTCAACGTGGTTGTTGGCGGATTCGATACAAGACGAAGGAATTGTTTGGACAAAGGTCCTTGCGGATTTGGTAGGCAAATTTTGCTCATTTTCAGAAAGCAAGCGTACCGAGCTAGTCTGTACATTGTAGCAGCGATGCAATACTTCGTTTTATGACAGTTCACACGTCCACTAGTATCGCATGCGTACACGTACACACGATCGATCGCGTTTGATGTGCCTGTGCACACAGAACGTACAAATAGTACCAAAATTTCGTGAGCCTGAAAATTTTCTTGATCAGAAATCAAATCACGAAATTCACGAAAATATTGTGCCACGAAAATTTGGAGCTATACGGTACGCATTGCAGAGTGTGACCTTTTTAATTGCATGACATTGTGATATGTTGTCTCTGAAGCCACCGGGGTTGTACAAAACGGATGCCAGTATGGACGGGGTACAATGTACCAATTAAGAAATCTAATCAATAGAAGAAATGTGGTGACAGATCTAGATCCAAAAACGATATTATCTCAATGCGTGTGAAGATTTTTTCGAATTAATTACCAAAGCTCATATTCTAGCTGCAGCTATGAACTGAAAGATTTAATACGAATAATTTAACAGATCCTCTACCATTGGAATTATTTCCAAGTGGACAAGAGTTACCTACTCTCAGAAAGAACGTTTGGCAGGCTAGAGTCAGCAGTTTAAAGCTTAATTTCTGAATTTATTGACATTAGCTTCCCAAAAACGCTGAAAAAAGTTAAGATCATACCTTGAATATGCAAACGAAACTGTAATAGTGGGGCTACTGTTTTATAGATACTGTCCAATATAGCGACGGTGACAGAATGATACCATGCTTGAAGTTCCTCTTTCTGTTCTTTAGAACATCTGGGCATACAGAGTATACACATTGGAAGTCCTTACCCTGCTGAGTAATTACTATTATCTACTTGAAGTTCCCCCTTGGTATATATGTGGAACAGATTTAGCTAGCTATCAATACACAGAATAAACGTACGACCAATATATCAGCAGATTTACATATTGAACATTTGAATCGAGTATGTAAGGAAGCAGTTGATCATCTTGGTGCTAACAAAACGCCCAAGGCTGTTAAGGTACCATTTAATTGCGTGGGCGTGAGCGTCAGGAATGGCTAATTCAATTAGCGAATCGTGAAGGGGCGTGGCCGAAGAGGCCATACGAGTGCTTTTGGTCGAAGGTGGGCGTGTCCAGAATCGGCCAGGGATGATTATGCGCGTGTAATTAGCTACCGGAAGTGGCCCCTGAAGAAAAGGCCGGTAATTGCCCACATCAAAGCAAGATCAAAGCATTCTTTCTTAACTATTAACCGCAACGACTTAAAAAAAAAAAAAAAGCTTATTAGGCCTAATTAAGCATGTGGGCGTGTTCCTGGCACTGTGTGGAGTGTGTGCGTGTGCGTTAATGCAGGTTTTATTGCTTCCGATTGGGCGTGGCTTCACGGGCCAGTGCTTGGACATCGGCGCCTGGGACTTGGCCTCGGCGATAGGTGGGCGTGTCCCGGAAGCGGTGGTGACCTTTGAACCCCGCGAGGAGGCTTTGGGGGCGTGGCAGGAGGTCAAAGGTGAGGCCATGTCTGTTAATGAGGCACTGTACGGCGGTGCGATCGAGGGGCCTGTACGGCTGGACGGAAGCTGACGATGGTTTGAAGCGGATGTGGTTGCGATGACGTGTTGTTACTCAGCCCACACAGGAAATGAGGTGAGCTCTTGCGTGGGCGGTGTGGCAGAACGGCCTCCAAGTGTTTGTGTGTGTTTTGGCCTTGAGGAAGCTGTATGTTTTAATTGGGATTGATTGTGGGCTTCCGGTGGACATCCGGTGGTTAGTAGGCACTTGATTGAGAACGGTGGTCCTTGGGGAACAGGGTGGGGCTGTTTTGGGCGTGGCCTGGCCCCTCCCTTCCGGCTCGGCTTCCGGTCCATGGAGGATATTAAATGAACACTTCCGGCTCTAGCAGCCACACCCCTGAGACCTGTGCAATTAAAAGGGCGTGGTTACACAACATGCACCTCACTAATGACTTTGATGTGGTTTAGGTGTCATATCCCCCACCTCACGCCCACGCAATTTAATGGTACCTTAAAAGAATTGGAAAAATTGTAGGTATCATCTAGCACACTAGATCATTATAATTATGATAAGGCCACACAAATAAAATATTCTGTTTCTCGTCCTATAGGATACTCCAAAGCACATAAGGGACACGGATGATTTTGATATTTGATACCACACCCCTAGCCACACCCATTAATTGCTAACAAGCTGAAATGGCAATTTTAACAATAATTAGCTCTATATCTGCTCCATTTCCAGTATCACAGCAGTTATTGATGATCTTTTCTGACCAATATTGTTGGTAGAAGCTGAGCATTCAATCGATTTTCGACATTTGTAGAGCATCCACTCGGGCCTCGAGCGACTAACGACGAGACCACGCCCCAGAATAATTAATTATGATGACGTCACCCAGGCAAAATCTGAATATCAAAGCTAGACACGGGGGGTTTGATGTACGTGCGGGCGGGGACGAGAAACAGAAGATTAACTTTGCATGGCCTAAAGTCACTGTACAGATCATGGATCTGACAGACATACACATCATTCAGATAGAGAAGACTTGAATATGGTTTTGAAGGGGCTTCATAAAAGCAAAGTGTTTATGCAAGCATAAAGCATTTCCATGAATTCAATGAAGCATTATTAATAGAGCAAAAGTAAGCTCATGGACTATAGATACTAATTCCACGAAATTTCGGCTTTCATCTAGCTATAATCACTGATTCAGAATATTATTATTGTAATAATAATAATGGAACTATATTATTATTATTGGGATTATGTTTACAAACTAGAGCTCTGTAGAGCACATACCCCGCGCGCACATTGCGCAATCTATAGAATTGTTTTGTGTGCATGAATATAATATAATCATAGATAATTATACTTCAGAAAATTAGTGGAAATGCTGCTTAATTGTACGTCATAGCTGCCGGCACTCTCTCTGCACTAGATCTAGATAACTAGGAGATATGAACTGATACGTCCAATAGTCTGTTGTAATAGTATAACCGTCTTACATTTTGTTTTGGTTCCATATAGGGCTGCAGATTTCAGCTCCGTCAGCGGATTCGGATGGAGTATTCCGTAATGCGGGAAATTTTCGTTGGTGCTAATTTTCGTATGATTGGCCAAAACACCCTTAGAATAAATTTTCGTATTTTTTAATTTCGTATGCTTGCTGCGGGACATTGCGCGCATGCGCAGCTGGTAGCGCTCGCACTTACGTGCGGTATACGGTAACGCTAGCATCACTGGCTTCCATGATCGTAATCGACGCCGATAGCGGTCCACTGGGATCAGAAAGGTCACTTCGTTTCAACGCCTTGGCAAAGAATCGATAAAGAGACATCGTTCAGTGAGCTAGTCTTGCATTTAGCACATGCCGCTAGCGACCGCTTATGGCTGTGGTAGGCGTATAGGTCAAAGGTCACGCGCGAAAGGAAAAAAAAAAATTCGTACGTTCAAATTTTCGCAGTTTTTATTTTCGTATAAGGGTGGGGCATACGAAATATACGAAAATTAGCACCATACGAAAATTTCACGCTATACGGTAATAGGTTTCAAGAACATTATTAATTTCGACGATCTTTACCAGTCATAATATATAGCACAAATAGCTCACTCCCATGGGCAAACTTCATCAAACAAATCCTGGACAGTACAGGCCTCTCCTATGTCTGGTTGAACCCAGCTATTGTGGACCCCCAACAGATATGTACGGAACTAGCAGAGAGACTCACAGACCAGTACAAACAAAATTGGCAATCCGATCTCAGAGAGACAACAGGGAAGCTAAGAACCTACAAACTAATCAAAAAAGAATTCAAAAGTGAGAGCTATCTAGATCTACCACCACATATGAGAGTACCCGTCGCAAGACTAAGAACAAGCACACATCCCCTTAGGATCGAAATTGGTAGATATAACCTGCCAACACCAATCCCAGCTGAGGAACGCTACTGTTGGTTCTGCCAAAACAGCCTAGTAGAAGATGAATGTCATTTCCTTTTTGACTGTAGCCTGTATGACACAACGCAAGAGAAAAGTGCACTTCTTAATTATTGCTCACTCCTCAACCCTGCCTTCCCCCACCTAAACAACGTGGACAAATGGAGATTCATCTCTGAATCAGCAGCAACTGATATGCATCTAACATACATTTTTAGCAAATATGTGTCATGTGCTTTTGAACATCGCAGAAGTATTGTTTCATCACTATAAATAATTGTACTATGATATTGTGACTAATGGGCTTCCTGGCCTTTATTGTCATTAAAATTATTATTATTACAAGAAAGTAACCGCATCCTAAGTTGGGTTGGCGACCATTACCATATTATGAATCGAGTATGCGGACATGCTAACTGCTTTTATTCTGTTGAGCTGGAGTTGCTGAGCACCACCATTTATAAAACTCTGGATATATAGAGGGGCAAGCTGTGTAGGCCGTTGCAAGTATGTTTCAAATTTTGTTTTTAGATAGTAAATGTCCTCATCATCTTCTGGAAGTGATTCTATTTCAATTCTTGGCTTCAACATTCTTTGAGTAGGTACTAGCTCAGTTTGCAAAAAAATCACTTGTCTAGTCATTTGATATTGATGAAAGCCCATGAGTACCTCAAGAGCTTCTACTGAACCAATCACACATGTGCACAAGTAGCGCTGTAGTGCACTAGCATTTTCTGGAAGCTGAATGCTGAGGCTAGGCTCAGCATGTTTTGTGCTGCTGCATTTGTTCAACTCTTAGATAGGCTGCCCTTACATCATTAGTAGTGTTATGGCCTCGGGGCATTTCAGCCATAACAGCATAGGAGGGAGCAGTTCCTGGCTTAACCCATAACAGCATGTGCCAATGGACTGCTCCTCTCCATTGGTATTCTTTTTTGACTAGCTACCTTATCTTGGATTATGCCAAGTGAGCCACCTTCATCTGAGCAGCAGGTTAATGACGATCTTTACCTACCGCTACATAGGGAAAAAAAAAAAAATTGGTTTGAGCAAGCGAGATTCGAACCGGTGCGAGCAATTGCCACAGCTTGGAAGACACTGAGCTTAACCAATAGACCATCTGGACAGTAGCATAGTTGTGGCTTTTTTATTTTGACAAGGACATTTTCGCCTATAACTCGATAATGAAAGTGAAAATAAAAAATTTGAACGGAGAAAATCTTAGTTTTTTTATGCTCTATCTGCTGGTCTTTGAATTATGTTTCTAGCATGTTCTGGGGCTGAGTTCAATTACATTATTTACATTACATTACATTATTTAGATTAATTGTATTTTTTTTCCAACTTAGGATGTAATTAGGATGTAACAAGAAAGTAACCGCATCCTAAGTTGGGTTGGCGACCATTACCATGTTATGAATCGAGCATGCGGACATGCTAACTGCTTTTTCTGTTGAGCTGGAGTTGCTGAACGCCACCATTTATAAAACTCTGGATATAATAGAGGGGCAAGCTGTGTAGGCCGTTGCAAGTATGTTTCAAATTTTGTTTTTAGATAGTAAATGTCCTCATCATCTTCTGGAAGTGATTCTATTTCAATTCTTGGCTTCAACATTCTTTGAGTAGGTACTAGCTCAGTTTGCAAAAAAATCACTTGTCTAGTCATTTGATATTGATGAAAGCCCATGAGTACCTCAAGAGCTTCTACTGAACCAATCACACATGTCCACAAGTAGCGCTGTAGTGCACTAGCATTTTCTGGAAGCTGAATGGTGAGGCTAGGCTCAGCATGTTTTGTGCTGCTGCATTTGTTCAACTATTTTTCTTAGATAGGCTGCCCTTACATCATTAGTGTTATGGCCTCGGGGCATTTCAGCCTAACAGCATAGGAGGGAGCAGTTCCTGGCCTAACCCATAACAGCATGTGCCAATGGACTGCTCCTCTCCATTGGTATTCTTTTTTGACTACCTTATCTTGGATTATGCCAAGCGAGCCACCTTCATCTGAGCAGCAGGTTAATGACGATCTTTACCTACCGCTGCATAGGAAAAAAAAAAATTGGTTTGAGCAAGCGAGATTCGAACCGGTGCGAGCAATTGCCACAGCTTGGAAGACACTGAGCTTAACCAATAGACCATCTGGACAGTAGCATAGTTGTGGCTTTTTTTATTTTGACAAGGACATTTTCGCTTATAACTCGATAATGAAAGTGAAAACAAAAAATTTGAACGGAGAAAATCTTAGTTTTTTTATGCTCTATCTGCTGGTCTTTGAATTATGTTTCTAGCATGTTCTGGGGCTGAGTTCAATTACATTATTTACATTACATTACATTATTTAGATTAATTGTATTTTTTTTCCAACTTAGGATGTAATTAGGATGTAATTATTATTAATATTATTCTAGTTGTGCGCATGAGCAGACAACACAATGGACATGCATTATGCAGTGTCGATAGGCGTGGCTACGTTAGCTAACAAATTAAAAGGCACTATTTGTGACGCCCATGGACCGTGTCCATCGATTTGACGCACACTGAAGCCAGTTTTTTTGCCGAATTCGATTGATTCGTTATGCTTGCGAGTCGCTTAGACGTCTACATCTCGAGATATGGCGATTTATGTGTTCACGACCATGACGACGACAACGACAATGACACGACCGATTACCCCTTGCGCATGCGCGCGGGGTAATAACTTTTCAATGTGGTCATTGAACGCTCTCAAAGAGTCGTGTCACAGGCTTTAAAGTCTTCTTCATTGTTATTGGTTGATGTGTTTGGAGAAAGCCAGTCCCTTGCATATACAAGCTTTGGGTATAATACTATGTACGGCTACAGGCACTGGAAAAGATGCAAGGAAGCTGATTGTTTATGTGCAAACTTCATACGTGATGCTAGACTGTGCCCAAGTGAGAATCGCTACCTTGAGCAAGAGATACTGTATATGTGTTCTGTGTAATAACTCTATTAATCTATATTCAATATGTTCTGCTGTTTGCACCTTAAGTGGTGTGTTTCACAATATAATAATAATAATAATAATGAAAGTGTACAGCTGTCACATTGATAGAATAATGCACACACATCACAGCAAAAGCAACCTTGTGGTTTGTGTTTTGGTGGTACATCTTCAAAGTGAGAGAATAAGAGGGATCTCCTACAACAGTCTTTATATCAGGAATCAAGATTAGATGTTTTATAAAAAAATAGATGCTTTATAAAAAAAAGTGTGGCACAAGCAACCTGTCCATCCCTCCCAGCTCTTCCGCTTTCTTGCACGTAAGATTCCACATTTGAGGCAACACCCCAAAGGACAATTTGATGGACGCTGACACAATCAACACCCATACCGAAGGCTATTGTACAGATCACAGTACAATTCCGAGTAACTGTTGAGTACAAAATGATTTTACAATTGATTCCTTCACTGTTTGGTCAGTCATAAACATATCATCAGGCCGATGTCGATATCTTGCTAAATTTGGAGTTCCTTCTGGGTCAGTGTATTCCTCCTTCAGAGCTGAATGAAAAATCCACATAGATTTCTGCACATTCAGGCTTCACATTTTTATAATAATTTGCGACATCCTTGTTCTCTCTCTCCTGATTTTCGTCACTAGTGGTATAAATATCCGGTCAATTGTAGTCCTTTCCTGAACTCGTTAGATCAAATCAGGTGATTCAGATATGACCACAGGCTTGTACATTCCTAGAATAGTGATAACCTTGTTTCAAGTTTCTGTTGTGGCTGTGGCTGTTAAGTCCATTACATTAACATTAGGTGGTATTAAGCTGCGAATTTCTCCGAGTTTTAATAGAAATTCCCTTCTGAAATAATTGCCCCTATAATAATGAGCTGCATGTAATAATATATATTATGATAATATAATGAGATGCATATTATGTGATGTTATTTAGACTAATATTAATTTAAAATAATTGTTACCATTAATATAATACCATTTTATGATGCAATGAGCCTCGTCCACGACAAATGCTACCAGGTACTTTTGATAAACATCAGTTCTCATCATCTCTCTCCAATTAGTAGAGATTTGTCATAAACAATTCTGGACTAATGAGGACTAGTTAGTGTCTCCCTTTGAAAATGTCATCCTTTATGTTAAATCTCCGCTCACGTACACAGTTGATAAGCCCCTTGAAGTTAGACTGCTCACCTAAAAATAATATAATATAATCATGCCATGGATTTTAACTTTAAATACTGTATGGTAATCCACCGAAATCATTATCCGAACAACATGTAGAGTTACGAGGCTAAGTTACAAACTAGCATTTCTTCAAAAGTAAGTAAAGTACTCCATTATGAAAGCTAGCTATCACTCACCTAGACAAATAGTCTACACAATGTCATGGAATTCTCTCCACCAATTCATTGCATACCCCACAACCACATGTTGGAGTGCATCCTTTCAGCCGGACATTCTGGCAAATACTGAATTGCTTCCATGGTGGATTTCATTTCTGATTCTGAGCCAGACCCTGTAGATGCCTCAAATCTGTGGAGTTGCATAGGGGAGGGATAGGGGATTACATGTTTTAATATAGCACATTCTCAAGGTAAACCCAAACCCAAACCCATTAATCTAATTTCAGACAATTAGTTCCCTCACCACTAAAATGGCGTGGAGTGCCAGATTTGAAACACATATTATGACCACCTATATACCCTTGCTGTCATGGGTAAGTGTAAAACCTGGACTCTGGACTCTGGACTGGACTCATGGACTGGACTGTGGACTGAGATTTGGACTCGATTTTGGATCAGTTGAATGACGACCATTTCCAACAAAAAAAACTCCCTTGGAGGCCATAGACTTTGGATAGAATGTACTAAGAAGCTGCTTGTAAGCATGTAGAGGTAGAGCTGATTATTTCCCTTGGAAAATTGGTGAGGGGTGCATCTCCTCAGGATATTGGGCATCAAGTTATGACTCGGATGCAGCCAAAGATAGTCTTAAGTTGTCCCCAGCCTCCTTTCAGAGTCAAGCACGCGGGGTTGGGGGCAAGACTAAGCCAAAGATTTAATAAACATAGCTTTACAACTGAGAGATTAGGCCAGTGTAGCTTTCAAATGCAGGCTCACTTTCGAGGAAAGCCTGGGTTTGAGGCTAGTAAGGCTAAGGTAGATTAGCCTGTCCATCTAGATTAAGTTCCCATTTAGTCAGTGTCCTCTAGACTTAGCTATCCCGAGTCTCCACATAACTTAAACATGAGCAGGCGCTGATCCAGAAAATTTGCATGGAAGGTGGCTGACGGGGTGGCTACCCATAGTAAATCATACTGGTGCAAAGGGGGTGGCTGGTTAATAACGGTGAACATCTCCTATACTACGTTGCATAAAAGAATTGGTGAAGGGGGGTGGCTAGCCACCTTATCCACCCCCCCCCCCCTGGATCAGCCCCTGATGAGGGTATGGTATTATCAGCCATAGACTCTGTTTAGGCATCTTCAATGGTGATATAATTTGAAATTCATTCCTGAGGAGATGCAGTTGGTCACATGTTCACTTCTACTTCTAGAATCTAGTGCTTATAAGTAGCCTCCTGGTCAGGTTCTTGTGACTAGCTTGCATTGTAGTACCTTCTATCATGCTTCTATCAAATTATGCTTCTATCCGCAGTCTGTTGGAAATGGGCGTCATTAAACTGAGCATCAGCCCAAAATCTAGTCCAAATCTCAGTCCACAGTCCAGTCCATGAGTCCAGTCCAGAGTCCAGGTTTTACACTTACCCTGCTGTCACTGACTACCAAATTAATGTTGGCCCACAGTGTTACTTGAATCAAATATTACAAGGCTTTAAGTAGATACTCTTCATGTCATCAATATTCGGACACTTTTTATGGAAATCAGGTGCAAGATCTAAACTTGGCTAAGAAATTCAAAATTGGGTAAAAGACCTTTCATTAAATACAGCCTAGTTATAAGTTCTATTGGTCAATTTGTGATTACCCAAGGGCCGGGTTGCAAAGGTGATTTTAAAAATTTTATGATAATTTAAATCGTTGAATCAGGAAAAATGGAACAAAAGTGTCTGAATATTGATGACGTGAGTAGAATCTATTTAAAGCCTTGTCACACTCAATTATTACAGAAACATTGTAGGCTAAAATTGGTGGCCAGTGACAGCAAGGGTAGGTAGTCATATGTTCCAAATCTGGCACTCCACACATCAATTTTATTAGTGAGGAAGTCTTTGTCTGAAATTCGGTACAAATGTCTGATAATTGCTTAAATCAGATGGGTGAACATTTTTGTCTCTAGCTCACACATGGTTTATCGCAAAGACTTTGGATTTGGCATGTAGCATTTGACTAGGGCTACCAGTCAGCGTAAGAATGGTGATCATA
Source organism: Cliona cf. orientalis (assembly GCA_963930775.1). Taxonomy (NCBI): domain Eukaryota; kingdom Metazoa; phylum Porifera; class Demospongiae; order Clionaida; family Clionaidae; genus Cliona; species Cliona cf. orientalis. The sequence continues at coordinate 4,803,813 of OZ005703.1, forward strand.
GCTCCTTCTATTCCTGAGATACAGGTGTCTGATTATGTGTTGTGGCTGACATTTGATTGCTGACTCTAGTGGATGTGATTGTCCCTATATTATATGTATACAAATCTTGCTTATGTACTTTATGACGCTGCCATCCCTACTTCATCCTTCAATTTTGTATTGTTTTTATACTTGTACAATATACAATTAGCAAGCAGATGTGCCATTCATAAAATTAGGTGAGAGATACAGTGTTAAGGTACAATAAGAATTAGCTATTAGATAAAGATCTACTCATCAAAGAATTTCTTATAGCTACTAGCCTAGTAGGGCAAGAGTCATTGTCATGAGCATACAAATGACATTTTATACATCCTAACCCAGAACCAACTATAAGGAGTTCAGGGCTATACACTGGCACAGTTGGCTAGCTTAATTCACTATCAAAGTCATGATCATTAATTTTAGTAAGTGCATGTGGTAGATCTACTACATGCAGCTACTTCCCATGGCCAGTTCAGCACCCTTATAGTAACTTGGAAAGGAACATAACTAAATTCAGTAACGTAAGGCATCTAAATTGTGAGTACATCCAACAGTTGTGAGTATAAGTTGTACTCACAACTATTACATTTTTAGTTTCAATAAAATTGTCCATGTACACTCCTGTTAAAGTGCACGAGCAGTGCTCAATTTAAACAATTGCCATCCACAATAAAAACAAATTAAGTATCAACTAAGAGACATACAGATATAATTATGTACATTTGACTAGTCTAAGAGTATACCCATCCTTCCTTCTCTTAAAGATAGGCAAGGGAGTTTTCAAGCCCCCCTCCCCCCCCCCCCCCCCCCCCCCCCCCATTTCACTGTCTATGATCACAACATTCATGTGCACCTGCATGTATACATAAATAACAAAATTTTTTAATAGTATTACAGTGACTGAACAATATAGCTCCAATACATGCACGGATATATCATGCATGGTACCACAATACTTATCAAGCACAGATCACAAAGAATGGAAACAAAAAGTTGGTTAGTATAAATAGCCAACTAATGCAGAGGTGAATGAATTGCTTTCTATATACCCTTATGTTCAGTCACGTCATAAAGTATCATTCAGCTACTAATAATTTTTCTATATGCAATCTTGGATTCTGCAGTACTGAAGAGTAACATAGTTAATCTAGCGGATAAGATCATCAGTGAAGAGTCAGAAAGTCTGAACTGATCATAACCATTCCCTAAGGTATGATTCTTTTTAGGCATTGCTTACAAATTAAGTATTAATATTATTTGGCAAGAGTATAGCCAAAGGCAAAGTCTATACTATTATCAATAATAATAACAACATACTTTAATTGATCCTCATATAAGAACTAATTTCTGCCCTAATTTTACTCAGAAGTGCATGCAAGTTATATATAATATAGCTACAGCCTTAATTAACTGCATGTATGACTGTGGAATTGACAGCCTGCTGATCTTGATTGCTGCATGCTGCTGCTGCTAGCTGTGTGCATGCCATAATTATTATCACTTCATTCATTTAATAATGATTGGCCTAACTTTCATGTTACCTAATTTTTTATACGCATTATAGTGCTCCCATCTAATTTTTATTATTATTATTGTTAATACTTTACAGCTGTGACAGCTGAAGGACTACTAAAGCTATAGCAGCCTGACAAAACACTAAATTAAATAATAAAGTATAGATTGAATGTGCCTTGCTGCTGCATGCACTGGACTAATGCATAGTTATACTTAATCATCGCTCAGTAGCTGCAATGAACATTCTCTACCTTTCGTCAGTCGGAATGATAACTATTTTTGCAGTGCTAAATTTGGCACTCATCCACTCAACAGTTGGTAGCCAAAGCAATGCTGCCACTGTGTATTATGTTTTATCATCATCAGCTACCCAGGATCAATGTCCTACTGACACAGATTCCTGTCTTCACAGTATAGCCAGCTTAGCTGGTAGCTCTGGTAGCAGGCTGGGTACAAACACAACACTAGTTTTTCTAGCAGGCAACCACACCCTCAACACAAGGCTCATTATTTCAGATATCAATACCGTCATGATCGAGGCTGTCAGCAAATGGTTCAGACAATGCAGACATTATCTGCCATGGTAATGGTAGTTTGGAGTTCACTAACATCACTCAAATGCAGATCACTGCATTAAGGTTCACTGGGTGTAGCAACAGCGTGCAGTATGTGCAAAAGTTTGTTTTGAAGGATTCCAGTTTTTTTGGGAGCAATGATATTTCTGGTTCAGCACTATGTATAGTGAATGTATTAGACACAGAAATTGTTGGAAGCTTTTTTATAGCTAACACTGTGGGTACTTATCGACATCATATGAAATACTTGGAATCATTGAACAATTCTCTTTCAGGGACGGTCAACCTTCAAACTTACAGTGCAAGCATTGGTGGAGCACTTGTTGTGACAAGCAGTAGAGTTTACATTAGCAACAGTCGATTTGAGAGTAATTCTGCCCACTCAGGTGGAGCAATTTTCTCTGAGATGGGCAGCAATATTAACTGCACATTTGTCAATAACAGAGTAGTAAGCTTTTACAGCTCCTTAAATCGTCTTTGTCAAGGTGGAGCTTTATTTGTTGACAGTGGCTGCACTGTCACAGCTCACAATAGTACTTTTGTCAATAATAGTGTTGAGTCTTTTGGTGGGGCTATTGCTCTCTACAATGCAACATTCAATGATAGTCAAAATGTGTTCTACAGGAATGATGCAAGTGATGGTGGGGCAATATTTGTATTTGATGGAAGTACAGTCACTGTTGACAGTAGTAACTATTCTAACAATACAGTATACCTGGGCCGCGGAAGTGGATATGGATCCGGAGGAGCTGTGTATTTATTTAGAGATAGCAGCATCACTGTAAGTAGCAGCTCCTTTGACAACAATGAAGCATTCATTTTTGGTGGAGTGATGTATGCATCCTCCAGTAGCAGTATCACTGTGGGAAACAACTCCTTTTATAATAATGAAGTATTCTATAAAGGTGGAGTGATGTTTGTATCCTCCAGTAGTAGTATTACTGTGGGAGACAGCTCCTTTGACAATAATGAAGCAGGCAGTGATGGCGGAGTGATGTATGCATCCTCCAGTAGTAGCATCACTTTGGAAAGTAGCTCCTTTGACAACAACAAAGCACGCTATAATGGTGGAGTTATGTATGCATCCTCTAGTAGTAGCATCATTGTGGGAAACAGCTCCTTTGACAACAATGAAGCAGGCAGTCATGGTGGAGTGATGTATGCATCCTCCAGTAGCAGTATCACTGTGGGAAACAGCTCCTTTGACAACAATAAAGTAGGCTGGGATGGTGGAGTGATGTCTGTACACTCCAGTAGCATCACTTTGGAAAGTAGCTCCTTTGACAACAACAAAGCACGCTATGATGGTGGAGTTATGTATGCATCCTCTAGTAGTAGCATCATTGTGGAAAACAGCTCCTTTGACAACAATGAAGCAGGCAGTGATGGTGGAGTGATGTATGCATCCTCCAGTAGTAGCATCACTGTGGGAAACAGCTCCTTTGACAACAATGAAGCAGGCAGTGATGGTGGAGTGATATATGCATCCTCCAGTAGTAGCATCACTGTGGGAAACAGCTCCTTTGACAACAATGAAGCAGGCAGTCATGGTGGAGCTATGTATACATCTGGTGTTGTTGGCATCATTGTGGGTAACTTCTTTGGGACCAATGAAGCAGGCATTAGAGGAGGAGTTGTGTATCTTACTTCATATCTATTGAGATTATCAAGGTATAATTCGTCGACAAATATATGTAGTTACTACTGTGAATTAACATTATCAACCATGCATGAATGTCAGTAACTGTACATTCTTTAATAACTCAGCAAGTGAAGGAGGAGTGGCTTACGTTTTTAATTCTTCTTTAACAGACTTGGGTAGTGTATACTCTAATAACATGGCAACAGGTAATGGAGGGGTATTAGCCTTGAATTTAAGTTATATCACCGTGACAGCAAGCAGCTTTGTGAGTAATTCAGCTGGAAACAATGGTGGTGTACTCTATGGTACCGGCATTTCATGTGCTACATATGTAGTTAAGATGTGGCAGTGTACTCTCACTTTTACTGCTTTCTTTGCTAGTTTAATAGTGACAAAAAGTACCTTTGCACACAACAGGGCAAGCAGAGGAGGAGTGATATATCTGCCCACAGGAGTTCATTTGGCTGTTGATTATTCCTCTTTCTTGCATAATTTAGCAGATATTGATGGAGGAGCTGTTTACTCAGAGAGTCAAAACAATCTGATTATTAACAACAGCATACTGAGCAATAATAGAGCTGAAGGCAATGGTGGAGTTGTGTGCCTACTCATGCTGTCTGATCTAATTATTGGTGGCAATAGGAGTAGCTTCTTTGCCAATCATGCTCATAGAGGTGGGGTAGTATATGCCAGAGGAAGTGAAATTGAAATCATTTCTGAAACTTCAGTAATAATGGATAACCTTGCACAAGACAATGGTGGTGCTATATACTTATCGACAACTAATCTCACCTTTCTCAGTGAAAATATTGAATTTATTCAAAACAAAGCTCTTACTGGAGGAGTGTTATACTCCAGTTTCAGTCTGGTTCATATTCATGGTCAAAGATTAGTACTACTAGCTAACAATACAGCCATATGCATTGGAGAGGATGTATGCAGCTACAGTACTGCAGTCACGAAAGACAATGGTACATATTATGGTGGAGCAGTGTATCTTAGTAGCAGCAAGCTTACATTTTCTGGTGCCAGTAGTACGTTAGTGGGAAATCAAGCAGAATTTGGTGGAGCAGTATATGCTAGTGAAAGTAAGATGCTGGTAGAAGTGGATAGTCAAACATACATAGATGGTAATATAGCTCAACACAATGGAGGTGGCTTCTATTTGACCATGAGTGAGTTAAATATCTCAGGATATGGCACATACATCATTAGAAATGAAGCCAGAAACAAAGGTGGAGGAATCCATGCTGCAAATTCATCCATCATGATTAATGGAGGTCTGCATTTAATTAGCAACAAAGCTAAAAATGGAGGGGGTATTAGTCTGGAGGGAGGAGCTAAACTGTATGGAATATCTGACACTGGAAGTGATATTGTTGCTTTTATATCCAACCGAGCTAGTCATCATGGTGGAGCTCTGTACTATGTGAATGAAGAGAGCAACAGTACTGAGTGTGAAACTGTCATTGTCACAGATGTTGTATCAGAAACTGAATGCTTCTCGGAGTCAGCAGTTTTTAATTCTTATGATAATGTTGCAAATGTCTCTGATTTTGACCTCTCTGGAGGACTTTTGGACAAGTGCACAGTGCAGAATGTTTGCATGGAAAATGTAAGCAATAAATCTGTTCAACTCTGTTTTTGCTATCATGGTCAATCATACTGCAACTACCAGCCAGAAACTATTCAGATTAATAGAGGGATGTCATTTTCGATTGAACTTATCGCTTATCATCAGTTTCATAATCCAGTCAATGCCAGCATTCAATCTTCACTCAGCTCATCAGCCAGCAGTCTAAGTGAGGGACAACACATTCAAAGGATTAGTAATCGTTGTACTGAATTGAACTATACTATCTTAACACCTCACAAATCTGAAAATCTGACATTATCCACAGAAATGAGTCAGTGTAATATTACTAGAATCTCTGAAAGATACATTTTGATTGATATCTCCTGCAGTTGTCCTGTTGGATTTCAAATGTCCAAGAATAGTGAAGTGTGTGAGTGCACTTGTGCTCAAGAGTTTCAGTCTTATGATAAAACACAGTGTAATGCTACAACACAGTCAATCATAAGAAGAGACAATTTTTGGATTACCTACATCAAGTCAAGTGGATATTTAATTTACCCTCACTGCCCCTATGATTATTGCCACCCACCTGAGAAAGGAGTCAGTATTAACTTAAATCTCCCTAATGGAGCAGATGCTCAGTGTGATTTCAACCGTACAGGAACATTGTGTGGTGCTTGTAAACCAGGTTTAAGTGTATCACTAGGTATCTCAAAATGCATAAAATGCCAAAATAATTGGCCTGGCCCACTTGTAGGGATTGTTATAGTATTCATCATATCAGGCATTGGTTTGGTAATTTTGATTTTACTTCTCAACTTGACAGTAGCCATAGGCACCCTGAATGCTGTAATCTTTTATGCCAACATTATGGCTGCCAACAAGAGTGCTTTGTTTCCACCAGGAGCTAGCTTTGCCTCTGTCATCATCTCATGGCTCAATCTTGAAATTGGCTTTGATGTCTGCTTCTTTGATGGGCTAGACACATACGTCAAGACGTGGCTTCAACTGGCCTTTCCATTGTATGCCAACATCCTTGTACTCATAGTAATTTTGCTTTCTGTGTTTAGTAGCACATTTAAGAAACTTGTTAGTAAAAAACATACAGTGGCAACTCTGGCTACCATTTTCTTGTTCTCTTATGCAAAACTTCTTCACATAATTATTCTTGCATTCTCATCTGCAACTCTGACTTATCCAGATGGCTCTAGGAAATTTGTTTGGCTCCCTGATGCTACAGTTGCCTACTTCACCAGCAAACATGCTGCTATGTTCCTTACAGCCATTCTAATTCTTTTGGCTGTTTTTGTCTTTACTTTCTTACTTTTAATAAGGAACAAATTGATTCTTAATTATCTAAAAGAAAAAATCAAATGGATTGGAGGTGATAATAAAGTTAGCCAATTTTTTGGTGCCTACCATGCCCCCTTTGTGCCAAAGCATCGCTACTGGACTGGACTACTGCTAATTATTCGTGTGGTTGTGTACCTCCTGTCAGCATTCAACCCCTCTGGTAATCCAAGAGTAGCACTTCTGTACTCAATTTTTGCAGTGAGCAGCTTACTCCTTTATACATCAGCATTTGGCATAAGAGTATACAAGCTATGGTATCTTAATACGATGGAATCAATCACCAATTTTAACATTGTATTTGTGTGTGTTCTTTCCTTATACACACTTGGCAATGATAAGCATCAAGTAGCAGTCATCAACACATCTGTTGGATTAATCATTCTTCAAGTGTTTGCTGTTCTATTGTATCACATATCTAAAAGCACAAACTTATTTTCAAAATTTAAAAAAATTACGTTTCCCAGGAAATTGATTAAACCAAGAGAAAGAGAACAAAATAACAATGAATTTGAACTTGACACACGTCCTTTGCAAGTTGAATCCATTTATTGTGAAGTGAAAGAAGTACCGTTTAAGGAACAAGAAGTGGCTCCACTTGAGCATGCACAAGTAGCAATGAACAGCCCTGACTCTCAGCAAGAAAATGATGAACAGAAAGATGAACACAGTCTCACGTCTTACTCACAGCAACAAACAAGTGAACAAGATATCAAAATGTATGACAGTATTTCCTATATAATATCCACAAATCCTTCTAGTAGCACCAACTATAAATCAGATTCAAAGCATAGTGATAATCGGCATGACCTATCCGGCAGTGGTATGGATCGACAGGATCCCCCAGTATATCAACAGAAAGCATCGAAAACCAACCCAATGAATGAGCAAGATATCAAGATGTACGAAAGTGTGTGTTATGTCACAACAAATCCTCGTATTAGCACTAAACATAAATCAGATTCAGTTCCTATACCCCATGCTGTTCAACAAGCACAAGACGATTTAAACAGCAGCAGTTTGATTCCACAGGATTTTGCTCCATCTTTACCTGCTCGTCCACTGAAACCAATGAAAACTAAGCACACTAGTGCACAGAATGTGGAAGATGTCAAAATGTATGAAAGTGTGTGTTACAACTTGGCAAAATCAGTCTCTGGTACCAGCTCAAAACATGAATCTGATTCGAGTCATATTCATGGAAGAGTACCTATTAGCAATAGTGTTAATCCACAGGAGTTAGATCCCCCACCTCTGCCATTGAAAGTAATGAAACTATGCAAGCCTAATCGTTCACAGCAAAAGCAAATTCGCGGTAGTACTGATAAAATCAATGTGACAAGTTCTGGAACTGATGCAATTAAAACAGATTTAAGTCCTATGCCTAGTGTCAAGCAAGCTGCAGATTATGAATCACATATGGCTAACAACAGTGAGAACCTTCCATCTCTACCAGTTCGTCCACCAAAGGCAATGAAAGCTGAGCCCAATAGCACACATAATGAGCAAGATATCAAAATGTACAAAAGTGTGTGCTACAACATGGTGAATTCTGGAACCAGTACAACTACCAAAAGTGAATCACCCATACAGCAAACAGAGCACAAATTATCTGGCAGCAGTGTGAATCCACATAAAGATTTCCCCTCTCCACCACTTTGCAGTCAACATGGAGAGAATGAAGATGGCTCCCTCAAATGTCAGTGATTATTAATACAAAATAATGCTTAATTAGTGTGTGATAGCATCGATAAGTTGTTAACTATGTGGCTGTGTAGGCTTTCATGCATGTAAAATTAATATTCCCTATAGCTTCAGTGAGTCAGGCTTACAAAATTAATATTTGCATACCTATTATTATGATTGATTGTGTGGTTCTTGTAGTGATCTTTATTTCTTTAATTGTCACAGTGATGTTGTGATTGAGATCTAGATCAGATGCTTAGTAGCTGAATAGTTTGATTAATGATATCATTATTAATGATTAATAATGAATGTGTGTTTATCTCTCATTTCCTAATATTATTGCTTGCAAAAAAATGGGTGCATGCATGCATGTTTAAAATTCATGCAATCAAAAATTGTAGAGCATTTAATTTTGGTAGTCCAACAGTACCAGCAATTATCATGCTGGATTGGATTTACAGTTTACTGATAATGCAATGCGATTAAACTTATAATCATTATTCAGTGAAAAAATGTGATTGAATTACCAATGTTGTCTGTGCCAATATCACAGGACTATTACAATGGTATTGTATACTATAGAAATTATCCCTGTACATGTATGTAGCATTACAACATCCTCCGTTTACATACATCCGCGAGTGACATCAGTGGTCCCCCCCTGCATGGGGAGGAGAATGGAATGACAAGTGGGCGTGGCAAGAGGACCCCAGCGACCACTCAGAGGGCCAAGAGAGCCAGAATGGCAGAAGCTGGAAGTCCATCTGTACTGATACCAACGTAGTAACTCTGCTACACATTATACCAGTGCACTAACTAATAATATTAAGGGGGCTTGTCCAAAGTCCTTGTGGAAAAATTAATGTCATTATGATGTTAGGGGGGAGGGGGTCTTGGTCCATGACGTTTTACAACTGCACTGTCAGCAGACTTAAACTTTAGCTGTGATTATGCATTATTGTGGTTGAACAAGTCTAGATATGCCTCCAGCAGTGTCAAAATTTGCATTTTAGTGACAGCTGCGTCAAGCACTACGTAGCTAAAAGTGTGTACGTAGCTAGCTACAGGCAATTGAAACTGTTAAAGAAGCACAGGTATGCAATGATTCCATGAAGACATAGATAGCACTGTAGAATACAAGTGAATACCGAATGTGTAGGCTAAATGGAGCAGAATCAGAGTTTAAGTATTGAATCTATGCTGTGATGTTAAGAGAGGGACGGGAGGGGGGGGGGGGGGTAAATGTTAACGTCATAATGGCATTAATTTTCCATAAGGACTTTGGACAACACCCCTAAGACTTAATCTGTAAGGTACAATTTAATTATTTAATGATAGAGCTGACAATATTAATTTCCATTTAATATCGCCATAGCTACTTATTCCTTTATTCTGCTGAATTAATAATATTATTGTCATTGCACCAACTTTGTTGCTGTTCAGACAACTGATGGGTTCTGGTTAACTTGTGTGCATGTGGACAGATTGTAGATCCGGAAAGTTTTTATTATGAAAGGTTCGTATGATAATCATGTTGACGAGAATTTTTTGTAGGAAGAATCCCATATCACGTTAACACTAATGGTGCACATTTTTTTTTATTTTGGTATATTATTATTAACAATCATATCTTCTATTATTTGGCACCGGCATCACTTTAAAGCAATTTACTTTGACCGAGTTCACTGCCATGTATATGATTGTAGGATACACTATACATATTAAATTTTTCATATTATTTGTAGAAGCAGAATTGTTGACTTACGCGCGGCCACTTGCATGTGAGAGATAGGTCAAATCGTTTTTGTCTACAGTTGAGAGCATTGTCTTCTTCAATAATTTTGTAGCCAGCCAGCTATTAGCTTTGTAGTATACTGTCCTACACACAAATAATATTCAGTATTTCACTCCCAGCAAAAGGCAGAACCACTTGTAGGTGCCTAGCCTTACTGGTTTCCATGTTGGCAGAGGGATCTTCTTTACGAGATCACCAGTCTTAAGAAAATCAAGGCTAGCTTCCATGCTGAGGATCGTGAGGAGTCACCACAGCATAAAGCAAGTCCAGTTGATTCTCATAGTCCACATCTTGCACAGTCATCCTAATTATTGTTTGAACATTACACCTCATAAAAGGTGATATTATGAACCCTTGACCATCTCCCCAGTAGCTGCATAGTGTAATGATGCATGTGGTAAAAGGTCGTCAATAGAATGCGTACACATCGATCGATGCTCGCCCCAGAAATCATGGATATGGCGTCTAAGATCGACTCTCAGCCTTGACAGCGACAAATTTCGATGCTTCAATCACAGAGACGAACTCGATAGTACAGTATTCCTTCCGAACTTCAGGTTGGTCATACTGCTGCAGTCGCGCGCGGGCCAGCCCCTTGTGACAATGAGTGCTATATATAGCGCAAGGCTAGCTTTATTTATCCACGGCATTACGTAAGCCAAGAAAACACGTGAAGTTCAAACAACATAGTCTGGCGTAGCCGACCCTCGCAGGACCTGCGAGGGTCGGCTACGCCAGACTACAAACAACAGTACTTCTCAGAGAAAGTAGCGCTCAGCTTGTAATGTATTCGCTGGATACACGCATAAGATACTCTACATATTTACTGATTTTCAAGTCCCAGAAAGGCTCCAGCGAGGCCCTGAATTTTCTCATAATTACCTCATAGATTACCTAAGAGATTACACCATAGGTTTCATCACTAATTACACCATAATTACACACCATAATTACCTCATAACCACAGAAAAGTAAATTGCTACTGGGGAGATAATTATTAATCCTATTATTATTACAAGAAAGTAACCGCATCCTAAATTGGGTTGGCGACCATTACCATGTTATGAATCGAGCATGCGGACATGCTAACTGCTTTTTTCTGTTGAGCTGGAGTTGCTGAGCGCCACCATCTATAAAACTGTGGATACGTTAGAGGGGCAAGCTGTGTAGGCCGTTGCAAGTATGTTTCAAATTTTGTTTTTAGATAAAATTATGTCCTCATCATCTTCTGGAAGTGATTCTTGGCTTCAACATTCCGATTTGAGTAGGTACTAGCTCAGTTCGCAAAAAAAATCACTTGTCTAGTCATTTGATGTTGATGAAAGCCCATGAGTACCTCAAGAGCTTCTACTGAACCAATCACACTACTAGATTAGCATTTTGGAAGCTGAATGCTGAGGCTAGGCTCTGGTTTTAAGATATACTTCGCCAAATACATTTCAAAACCATGCCTTGATACTTTTTGGACATTATGGGCTGCATCCTACAATAGTGCTATCTCTAGATTGTATGGAACCACCAGAGCATCCTCTTTGTGCCTTCTGAGATAGAGGTACCGGTGATTAGTGTTATGGCCTCGGGGCATTTTAGTCATAACAGCCGCTGATGATAGGAGGGAGCAGTTCCTGGCTTATCCCATAACAGCATGTGCCATTGGACTGTTCCTCTTCGTTGGTATTCTTTTTTGACTACCTTATCTTGGATTATGCCAAGTGAGCCACCTTCATCTGAGCATAAAATATTCATAAACCATTTATATCTCTTTTCGGCAGCCAGTACTGACACTTCAGGATGATAATATCCCACTGACTGGCAGTTCTCTATCTTTTTGGCCAAGTCTTGTACCTCTTTTGAGGTAGAACAGATAAATTCCATAATAATTGTGAGAAAAGGGACCATTGGGGATTTTTCAAAAAACTTGAGTTTTTGGCATAGATTAATAGCCCTATGTATGCTGAATACAATGGTGCAAGTTTCATATAAAAATATTGATCACAAGTGGAGTTATGACCATTTTTATGCACTCGGGTAGATACATTCGTTTTTCGGAAAATGCGCATTTTTAATTAAATTTTGTATTAATTTGTATGTATCTGAGCAAATATAATAATATGCCCGTAACTACAGTTCACATGTTCCAACTATATGAACATAGTATATCAATATGAAGCAAAAATTCTACATTTTCTAATGAACTAAAAAACAGAAAATTGAGAGATCTTCAACTTTTCCACATTTTAGCTATTATTAGAAAATGAAAAATTATCCCCAATGGTCCCTTTTCTCATAGCCGGTCACATAATATTATGGTGAATATAGTGAGCATTATATTATTATAGAGCATCCTTTGCAGGGACGATCTTTACCTACCTTTACATAGGAAAAACAATTGGTTTGAGCAAGCGAGATTCGAACCGGCGCGAGCAATTGCCACAGCTTGGAAGACACTGAGCTTAACCAATAGACCATCTGGACAGTGGCATAGTTGTGGCTTTTATATTTTGACAAGGACATTTTCACTTATAACTCGATAATGAAAGTGAAAATAAAAATTTTGAACAGAGAAAATCTTAGTTTTTTTATGCCCTATCTGCTGGTCTTTGAATTATGTTCCTAGCATGTTCTGGGGCTGAGTTTAATTACATTACATTACATTATTTAGATTAATTGTATTTTTTTTTCCAACTTAGGATATAAAAAGTATGCCCAGCTTCCTGCTATTATTATTATTATTTTGCCAACTACTTTGAAGGATAATATTGTTCATAGTGGATAAACAATTCGTGACTCAAAATTCACAGCACAAGTATAAATTTCTAATTGAATTGGTATGCGCATGCATCAAACGTGGGAGCGGCCTGGGTATATTATACGTTAGCGGTTTAAGTCTTTTCTTGCGCATGCGCATGCTTACAAGGGCTCTACCCTTCAGTACGTAGTGTACATGTAGTTAACATAGCTGTGCGGGATGTAATTAAGCCACGCCTCCTTGACGCGCACGTTAAATTCTTTTCCAATCTGCATTATCCATGCAGGTAGCTCTATTCGTCGCGACCATGAAAGCAGAATTGAAGTTTATGAAGATGGTACTGTTTCGTATTGTTGGTGGTAGACTTGGATGGGTCTTCTCTTTGGGGCTGCTGCTGCTGATGGTGACTGCACACGTTTCGAGATAGCAAGGTAGATGCATAGCTGCACCAATACTATCAGTAGCGAATCCAAAGGATAATTATAACCCGCAAAAATGCGTCGCTTGTTTTTACGCTATTTAAACGCGGCACCATAAAGTGCCATTACAAATTTTCACGCCCACAAGCCAATTCTCGACCGTTTTCCATGCTTCGCACGTGAATCGGCAGCTCTTTTGCTGTACTTTCTGGATTTGATAGTAAGAAACATCAATACATAAGGCCCCTCCAAATCATTTAGTAGTTTCTCATCCCCTCTTAGCTCAAAATTGATGCGGGCGGGCGGTGGTAATGGTCGTCAATATGTGTAATTTTCGATGGAAATGGTCGTCGAAATCGCTTGCAAAACTTGAAGGATGCGGTATACTTTTGCATTGTGCTCCTAATCACAAAATGCATGCGGGCGGAAATTAAGGGGGATGAGAAACTACTAATTGATTTGGAGGGGCCTAAATTTTCTGGCACTGATTTCTGCGGTTTCTGCCTAGGTTTGTGAGTATATATATTCATTACCTCAAACTTTTAGTGGTCCTTACTGTGACATATAGGTTTTTTCTAGTGCTGATTTCAATAATATGCATCATTGCAAGTCATTGATGGCCTAATTTTGTGGAATATACTTTTTAGGTAATTTCATTCAGATTTAGTATATAGAAATAGTTATAGCTTGGTATTGTGGAAAGAAACTCACTCTGCTGGGCTCTAAAGATAGTTAATATACAGAGGCCCCAGGTTCAGCAGTATAACCTAAAGCAGTATTGAAGTCCCACTATCATGCTATTTGCAAGCGCTATCCAACAGTATTTGTAACACGATCGTAAATAAAACCATTGCAAGGCAATATATATGGCATACCCATCCAAACCACTTTCTCCATATAAACTTAATGCAAACAAAAATGAAGCTAGCGGCGCTTCTGTGCAACAATTTACATGGTTAAGAGGTCAATTGATAGCTCATTCTGTGAGCTATCTGGTACAGTTTGTTTCGTGATTGAACTCCTAACCAGAGCTGAGATATTTAAGATTATCTGGGGACCCTTGGTGGCCCATAGCTAGTTTGTATCATAATGGTGCCATGTCTGTAGTACTGTGCAAGGAGCAAAAAGAGAGACAGTAGTGAGTAATTTCAAAAGGTTGAAAATGGAGTAAATCCACAGCAATATGCATATTGTTCGGCTGCTCTAAGGTTGCTCTTCATGCCTGTAGCATCCTTGTACCAGTTTTCGGAACTTTTCGAAATTCTTTGGACACGCTACTATCAGTCTCACAGTTCATTCCATATATCCGATGAGGGTCTACGGTTTAATTATTATGCTGCATGATTGGAAGAGTGATTGACTAATCATACCTTTCTCTTTCATACAATATCATGCAGCTGGTGTTTCTCTGAGGTTTCTTGGAGAGACAATACCCAGTGACAGCTTTGTGGATTTTGATGATGACTTGAATGTTGCAAGTGGTCCTGATCCATCAAATAGGACCCCCGGCTTTGAAGGTGGAGCATTGCAATGCATAACTGACCTAGTTGACTCTTGTGGTACTGAGTCAGGTAGTCCTATGCGTACTGAGCGTGGTGATTGCTACCATAGTTGCCAAGTTTATAAGAAGAGAAACCGGGACAAAGTAGAAAATAGTATTAACGCGCGCGAAGCGCGCGCGAAAATTTACCGACCACGCCCACTTTTGGTCGACCACACCCACTTTCGGACGATCGTGTACTGCCACACCCACTAAACATCGAGATATACGGACTGAAATTCGATAATATACTGACTTTATGCTTGTGCCACACCTCCATTTGTACAATCGAGCCAGATTCCGGGACAATGCTGCAAAATCAGGTAAACCTGACATAGGGCCAAATTCCGGGACTGTCCCGGCCAAACCGGGACACTTGGCAACTATGTGCTACTTTCCTGATGGGAGCAGAGTTAGTGAATTTGCTAGTTCTGGCACACGGTTTCTAGTAAACAGGGGTCCAAATGAAGTCATAAATGGGCAACAGTTTATTAATGGCTCAGTTCATCTCTTTCGTAGATTCAGCGCTGTACCGAAAAGAGGTCGTTTCCACTGTGAGCTACCCAATGCTGCTGATCCCAGTGTTAACTAGACCCTCTATATAAATATTTGTGAGTTGGTAGTTATGCACCTATCAATGTCATGCCCCACCTACCCCAAGTCGGGCTAGGGTGGGGGCATATAGGGGTTTTGCACCAATTAATTAGCAAAGTACTTACCCTAGGGGCAACTCTTAGATTCAAAGTCCTCTATTGTAGATAGGGGATCAGTAGGGGCCTTTGTATAAATGATGCTCATATGCGCAGAAGTTACAGACACAGTACCAAAAGACATGGTACAAATCCCCAACCCTCGGGACAAATCTTGATACAAACCCCCTACAAAATCCCCTACCTGGCCCGACTTGGGGTAGGTGGGGCATAACAATGATAGGCGCATTATTACTGGGTATTCATTATGATATCACCGAGTTTTATATCACAGTAAATTTTGGATCTCGTTTTGACGTTCCTCATGTAGTTATTTCTTCCTCTGGTTCTGCTGGGACGTCGACGGTCTACTCACTGATGTGCTCATCAACCCTCAGGAGTAATTCTGCTCCTCTACCGAACAATGTCCCTGCACCAACCTTTGTGTGATCCTTTGGTCCAAGTGGCAGTGATCCTCTTCCCTCTGGTGTGACTGATATGGGAACTACTACTAGTGACAATATTACCTTCACCAGTACTCTGCTGTTTTCTCCACTGAGTCAGTGTCATAATATAGGGATGTATACATGTCGACTTGGGCCTAGAAGACTGATGAACAGTACTACAGTTACTGTGAATGGTATTGCTATGTAGCTATGTGATTGTGGTAGACTTTGAATTCCCTTTTTCTTTCCATATATCTCCATTGAGATCACTGTTAGTGGAGCTAAGGTATTGGGGCAAAATGGCTACTCCCCCACATGTGGTGTAACTGTTACTGGAACTGAAAATCCCTCCATAACCTACCAGTGGACTAAGGACAATGGGACTCAGACCATACAATTTGGAACTAATAGAGTTCTCTCCTTCTCTCCTCTCAGGCTGTCTGATGCTGGACGGTATACATGTCAGGCTACTCTTAGTCCATGCAACATCACTAAGATGGATAAACGTGATATTATACTTCAAAGTGAGTTAAATTATTATAAATTGAAGGGTTGTAGTGGATGATGACTGTGAAATTAGCTTTTTTATCATACTGTACTCCTAATTGGCATGCATGCACTATAAAATTATATTTCGTGGCCAATAAAATTAATGATTAATCTGGCAAGATATTTTGGTTATCTTTCATCTTTGCAGTCCCAGCTCCTAGCTACTTCAGTATTGCTATCAAGTCAGTAACATTTCCAATCCAATACCGCCTATTGGATCTGATGTTACTTTGACCTGTGCTGTAGAATTGAGTCCAGCAGTGGATGTTCCAGTGACTGTGAACACAGTATTGACTACACCAATTGGGTTCCTACATACTAGCACTGCACAGCCAGTTAATAGGAAGCAATACTAGTTATGCCTCTACATTCCTAATAAGATCAGTGACAGTGGTCAGACTCAAGTTGGAGCCAACTCCAGCATTCTCTCCTTCACTCCACTACGACTGGCTGATGCTGCTAGTTATGTTTGTGGAGTTACAGTTAGTTCAAGCTACCTAGCAGTTGATATCACAGCAATGAACTCTTCGGATGTCAGAATAATTATTATTCAAAGTGAGCTAATTTATTATGTGGCTATCTCGGTTTCATGCCTCCTTGTAGATTGGCATAAATTTCCTTGCAATCTGACAATGAGATTTAAATCTCATTGTCTGAATATTAATTTTTAGATTCCTAATTGTATTCAACTTAGCTAATTAGCATTTCTGTAATATTAATACAGAGGAGTCTCATACACAATACCATTATAGTAATTAACTCTTATTGATAGACTAAGTATGCGAGTAATATTTTTGCTTAAAGTTCCCACTCCATAATTATTATGAAAAGTGATTGATTATTTCACACATGCAGCTGGTGTCTCTCTGAGGTTTCTTGGAGAGACCTTACCCAGTGACAGCTTTGTGGATTTTGATGATGTCTTGAATATTGGAAGTGGTCCTAGCTTTATTCCATCAAACAGGAACCCTACCTTTTTAGATGCATCATTGCAGTGTATAACAGATCTAGTAGACTGTTGTGGTACAGAGTCAGGTACTGTGCGGTGACTGGTACCTTCCTGATGGGACTAGAGTTGGATTTGGTGGTGGTACACGGTTTCTAGTAAATAGAGGTCCGAAAATCATTTATGGACAACAGTTTAATGGCTCAGTTCGTCTCTTTTTGCAGATTCAGTCGTGTATCAGAACGAGATCGTTTTAGCTGTGAGCTACCCAGTGCTGCTGATCCCAGTGTTAACCAGACCCTCTATGTAAATATTTGTGAGTTTATTCAAACAAGGTGAAATGCGTGGCCACCTGATTGAGTGTCTTGAGAATGGCTCTCTCTCGGAGTTTCCCATTAGCAAAACAAGAAGAAAAGGGATGAAGTGCAGGATGGTAGATACCATCGAACTCTACTGCACATGCCGGATGCCAGAAGTGTGTCCGATGATACAATGTGGCGGCTGTGAAGAATGGTTTCACATCTCTTGTGTGCCAGAGTCAGTGCCCCAGTCTGCAATTGACAACCCAGATGTAGAATGGACTTGTACATCATGTAGAACTGACTAAGATTATCATGCATATAGAATAATAGCTTCATTGCTGATCTATCTATATATAACTAACTCTAATTATTATCCATGCTCTGATGTTAATTGAGAGGGGGACCATCAGTGTCCAGGGGGGACTGCTTGCATAGCTGCATTGTCCATGCCCTGATATTGAGAGGGGGGACTGCTTGCATAGCTGCATTGTCCATGCCCTGACATCGAGAGGGGGACCATCAGTGTCCAGGGGGACTGCTCATGGCGGCACAGATGCCGCTACATTATCCATGCACTGATGTTGAGAGGGGGGACCGTCAGTGTCCAGGGGGGACTGCTTGTAGCAGGCACAGATGGTCCGGGGGGACAGGTTATCCTGGCACCGATGGTCCGGAGGGACCATTTATTCCCGACATGGATGGTCCGGGGGGACCGATTATGGAGGGGACCGTCAGTAGCATGACATGCCAAGCACGAGGCTAGCCCCACCCAGCTAGCGCTCAGAGGGGTGGGTGTGGTGCAACGGTATCCTCCCTTACCGGTATACGCATTGTAATTGTGGTGATGAGCGAGGAAATTCCTGCACTCACGTGTGTCCCTAGTCATTATTAATTCTCGTACCTTAATTTGACCTTTGCCCCTCCAACTGCGCCCAAAATCTTATATCGAGGCCCTCAGGATCGTCACTAGCACTGTTGCAATCCGCCACAGTGACGCGACTCCCGAGGCCCCATCCAGGCTCTCAATACTATTGGGACGAAGAGTTTAAAGATCACTGGAAACTGTACGTTGTCTTGAAGAGCCTGGATTTATGTGATGAGCAGGGTTCCATTTAGGATTTTTATCGGGGGGGGGGGGGGGGGGGGGCAAAGACTATAGTATATTTTTCAATCCGTGAAGAATGACGTTGTGCTCATTATTAGGGGGGGTCTGGGGGTATGCTCCCCCAGGAAAATTTTTTAATGTTTCAACCTCTGAGACTGTTTCTGGTGGCTTCTGAGCACTCGGATGGGGAAAGTCTATCAGTAATATCCACTGGTTCCCCTCTATTTCAAGTCAAATGTTGCAAGGATGTGGGATGTGTCTCCTAGCTACTGCGCGTAGCGCGAAGCTTCAGCTAATTTATGGCTTAAAAATGAGCAAAACTGCCACTTTGGATACTTTCACCATTTAAATCTTTCACTTGTGCATGTATTACATGTATGGATGGTGGCTACTCTCAAGGGGGGGGGGCAGCCAGCTTCCAAGGGGGGGCGAGTGACCCCCCCTAAATGAAACCCTGGTGAGTACATGTAGGTGAAACGCAATTTCTAATCTTGTCGTCAGTGAAGTTTTGTTTGATTGGGCTGCATGCCAGACCCGGGTTTCATCGGCTATTTATTTGTAACTTTAATTGAATCAAGTTAGCCTAGGGTGCTGGCGACAGCCAGTAGGAAAGTAGTGACTCACGACTCGCGGTACCCGAGTAAAAATTGAAAACTTTGACCTCCTCTATTATGAAGCCCTAAATCCAGCCTGCCACTCATTGCCCGGGGGGGGGGGGGGGGGGGGGGGGGGTGGGAGGTGGGGGGAGACAGGCAGGCCTATTTGGCTTTTGAAGTTATTGTTAAATTGAACAATGGGTGAGGCAATTGGCATCTGTTGATGTAATTATGATGTTCTTTTAATAGGTCTCATGTAAACCTAAGACAACATAATCATGGTGACTAAGACAGTTTTTTTCACAAGTACATATGTAATGAAGGCATTGACTGCCCAACTCTATCTAATTTGTTCGGGAGATGTTGAGACTAATCCAGGTCCTCTTGGTGAGCAGGAGCTGCTCACATTTGCTGCTTTACTGAAGGAGAGCTTGGAGTTGGCAGCAGCAGTTGCAACAAATTTTGCCTCTTTGGGACAGGCCACTCAGGAAAAATCATCAACCACTGAGGGTACTACAGTAAATGCCACGGCAAGTACTAACGAGCCCGAGTATGATCAGTCTGCTACCTATGAAGGAATAGAGGATGATGACAAGTCACTTGATGTGGATGAATTCTCTGATTCAGAAGAAGAAACCTTTGCCATGCTTGGAGATCTACATGTACCTCTTGCAGTTGAAGAGCAATTAAGTGATCTGGTTATTGATCCTGTGGTTGATTTAATGATTGAACTTGTGCAAATAATGTCGACTTTGAAAGAGATGTTTGTCAAGTCCAGCAGAGCTGATCAAGAGGTGCTTTCTAGTCGAGTTACTGCTATTCCAGATGCAATTGATGGATTTTATGGATTGTTTTTCAACCTTTTTGAGTGTGAGTTGCATAAAGAAATATTCCAGATAATTTTTTCAGATAGTACATTAATCATCTAGTCACTCAGGGGCTAAAGTCTGAAGATGTATTAGCACAGCTGTATTTGATGATTTTGTCAAACATTGAAGGTTGGGTAGATGTTAGCTGCTCCATGTGTAAAGCGTTGGCCTCTCGAGGTCTCCTACTCCAAAATATCAACCACTTGCAGTACCTGAGGATGCGAGATGTTGAGAACTCTGAGGTTTGTTAGAATGAAGATTGTAAGCTTTCTGTATAAACCACGTTATTTCTTCATCCAGGTGTTGCTATCTGCTACTGAAACTCATCTTAGTATTGTCTACAACTGTGCTAGATATCATCCCCTTCCTGATTTTTACTTTAACCATGTAAATTGGCGTGATTTTCTTTCAGCTTGGGAAAATTCCCTTAATACTGGATTAAGGATCACGTGTAAGCTGCTTGTGACTTCTCTTGCTATTTCCTTTCCAGAGAGTGAACGAAACCTGGATATCGATGTCAATGATGTTCATACGCTCGCAAAAGCAATGGAAGATTCTGTTCTTTCTCCTGATTCATCCACTGAAGCTTTTGGTTACCGATACTCTACTCTTGAGCTTCTCCAAGTTTTTAACTCTCTTTCTCACTGCCCCACTATTTTCTCCAATATAGCAAAACCATCAATATTGGTATCACTCGAGAATGTCATTCAGAGAGGTCAGACCAGAGAAAAAATAGAATCACTTATCTTGCTTTGGAGCCTTCTTATGCTTTCAGACATCAAGAAGATAGTGCTGACATCTCATAAAACATTACTCGAATACGTTGAAAGTGAATTGAGTGAGGATAAAGATGAAGAAGTGTGCCTCTGGGGTAAAGGAGTGACTGCTCTTGTGCAGGCTTCCTGTCAAGATAATCCAGATGGTATGTTCTTATATAGCTACCATTATGTGATTTTTGTAGTATAGTCAATCCAAGGTTTGTTGTGGATTACGGTATACAGTTTAATTTCGCACCACGCGCGAATATTTATCTCCATACAAAGCAGTGGACAGCAAGCGCTTAAAGTTTTCACATCAGTTTTCGCGTAGTTAAAAACCTAGGATACCATGTATAAGGTCTGTTCTAATTCTACAATAATAGAGGCAGGGCCACACGTTTCAATTTTGCGTTTGGTATGTTCAAGGCCAGAGCTATGGCCGACTTAGTGCGCAGCGGTTCAGTCCAAGGAGCCGCTCGCGCTAGCGCTTTGTCGAGTCTATCGAAAGAGGAATGGTTTGAAGCAAAAACGCTACCTTTGGCCCTCGAGAGTGATGAGAGCTTGCTGCTGAAAGTGGAGCCTATAGCTAGGCTGCCAATGTCTAAGCAAAAACTGACGTGAAAGCTTGTGAAACGGTGGTGAAACTGCTCGCGCGGACGAAGACCAGAAAATATCACTCGAGTAAGCTTTTTCTAGGCCAGGAGTAGCAGAAAGAAGTAAGGAGAAGGCTGGAACAGACTAGAAATTTATAGCTAACTCTGTTTATGATAATTATATTGATCTAATTAATTATTCATGAAATTGTTGACTGTATACACCCTTAACCCTTTCATAATCTAGGCAGAACTAATTAAAACATACCATTGAGCTTACTAGTGACATCAGTACTATATTTTAGTAGATAATATTATATGATTACATTGTGACCGGATTTGACAAAACCCTCCGCATGGGATTTTAAAAAAAAATCGTGATCGCGATGCAGATCGCTAATGTGACCTTTGAACTAATAGTGTAGCAAGTTTGAAAGCACTCGCATACATACGTAGTTTTGAAGTTATGAACGGTTTTGTGCGCTTGCACTGGAATCATTAAATAATTCGAGAAATCATGCCCTAAACGCGTTCATGTTCAATATCCGTATACTATCCGCATACGTGCGCGCATTACGCATTACGTAATAGATCAGCTGACTTTCAAAGACCCCAGCCAATTGAAGCACAGCTGAAGACCGAACGAAAGGCAGCCAACCAGGAATCCAAAGAGAACCGAAGTGCAAAGCAAGTACACTGTTCTAGGAGGAGGAGGGGGGATCATTTCCTCCCTTTATTTATTTTTGTGTGTGGCTTTAACCACTTCGTACTTGGAACATGCAGACCATGCACATCAATGATAACACAATACAAGTATTACAAGTAAGACTGTTCACTGCCGACGCTTTCGCTTAAGCGGTGGAGGCGTTGAGTGCTCTGGCTGAGTCGGCTCCGGGCAGACAAGGTCTTGGCAATCTGTAGGACAGAACTCTCTGATCTTATCAAAGAGATATTGTTGCCGTTCGAGTGAGAACCCTGGCGGGGGGATGGCAGGAGGGAGGTCGGTCTGTTTGGGCTTCCACGTATTGTCTTGGAGCAGATTTATCTCTCTCTCTGGGCTCGTGATAGAGTCTTTGACTATTGCAGTGCCTGGCTTGAGGTGAGAGAATGTAAGAGGTGCATTCCCTTAATACCTTTAAGTGCTGTTTGCCGGAAGGAGTTGTTAAAGTATTGTGCCCAATCATGGGTTGGTACAATGACTTGACCGTCCTGTGTGCCCACCAGCTGAGCATGATTGACCACAGCTGAGCTCTCCACCACCTTGATGATATTATCAAGACACCCAATTTTCGTCCAACGGAACGCTTGCTTAAAAAGTCCAAAGCACCAGTCAGGCGAAAATTTTGTGTGACCGACTATAAGGAATGAGACCGTAATACTCCTGTTCAAGCCAGCCATCACCCTCCAGCACAGGTACTGCATCTCGAACCGGTTTTTGTTTTGTCTGGAGCAGTTATCATAGTGGACATGCAGGTTAGCCTCTCCCAAGTTGTGGGTTTGTAGGAAATGATGGAGCATGCTAATAATGTTATTAGCACCCTTTCCTGTGTTTACTGCCTCATCAATGAGGTAGTTAACCTGTAGCAGGTAATAATGTATGTATGATACATGCATGCAGGTAATCTGGTACTGATCCCGCACACCCGCCTCGGAATCGCCTCACAACACACCCCAAAGATCGCACACTTGCGGGGTGTGAGAAAATACATCGCCCGGGCTGCTGAGGATCACTGGGATAGTGCACCTATTGATTTATATGTACATGTAAGTTAGTTTAGCTGCCTGTACTTGTTGGGCCATGTCCAGACTGAAATGCATTTCAATGTCATGGGATAGGGGTGGTAAGCAAGAGCCTACAGGAGGAACTTGGAGAGAGCCATTGACAGTGAAGGTGTGCCTAAGCACTTCTTTTGAGGCCTCAATAGCACTCCTATAGTATGACCTCTCTTGTGTAGCCAGGCGAAGGTGTTCCTCAGCATCTTTGAGCACCTGTGATTCAATGCAAATGATAATGCCACCCATGTTGTAATACTGGAGCTTAGTTACTTGGGACTTGGCCAATTCATTTATATTTGCCGCCCTCATTATCACCACACTATTTTGTTGGTGTACCCAACACAGGTCAGGTATTGGCTTCATAATGGTGATGTGAGGCACCAGCTGACGCCAAAATGAACAAAACGTGCTGGCTTCATCTGCCGACAGCTTATACTCAGCCCACACAGCCTACAATGTAAGTGAACATTACGTGGTCACACACACATCCCATGCATGCATGCAACACGTATACATGGTGTATAGTAGGAAACCTGGTGCAAATTTTCGTATGCTAGAGGAGCTAGACCACACCCATTCAATTCACCTGCTATCAACATAACCTGTGCATACATGTACAGTGCTACAGAGCAAGAGAGCAAAACTTTTAATTTTCCTTTGTAGGCAGATTTATTGTCACAAAATTAGTCAAATGTTGCTATTTTAGCTATAAAAAGTCATTTCAGGCCAAAAAAATTTTCATGATTTTCCCCATAGAGTTCAATATAGAAACCGTACAAGTGCAGCTAGCTTTTCAGCAAAAATCTTGCAAATTTTGACTTCAACTGCGAATATCTCGAGAATGCAAGCTCATATGGACTTCTTATTTGGTACCATAGTATGTCACTACAGTCTCTACATGTACCTAAATTATGGACTCTTAACAGGAAGTGGAAGTAGTGATTCTTATCCCAAACGTTTTTTGACTGTTTTTGCTTAAAATTTAGCATATTTTTGCAAGTTTCTCAGTAATTCCTTGGAGTTCACAGTTCTAGCTCAGGACTAAGTTCTTCCCTTGCAGTACCTACGACTGTATCAAGTCGGCATTCTTAACTCAAAGCGGTTTGTCTAAACTGATCCCAAACATTTTCTCAGTACCTCGGTAGAGAAATATGGCCACACCTCCTTATTAAAGCCACATGGGAACACCTCCCACTCACTGAAGCTCAGCAAGGACTAACTATTTAAGAATCTGTTGTCAATTAGTACCCAATTACTATATGTTTTGACTTAGACATAATAAAGTACAAATTGAAAAGTTTTGCTCTCTTGCTCTGTAGCACTGTATATCCTTCGAACTGTATAAAAATTTGCACTACACAAAATTTCCCACTATGAGTATGGTATACGCATGCGTACATATCGTGTGTGTGGCTTGAATGCGTCATGTATACGAATTTTGTGTATGTGTGTATGTGTGCAGGGGGTGTATATACCGTAGAACTGGAAAAGTTCGTGTAAAGAAACTTTCATTCGATAAATTTTCGTGCAAATAATTTTTCGTAGGAATGACCCCTTACCGCATTAGTGTTAACCGATTATAGGCCAAGAGGTCATGACGTCATACGTATTGCCAACGCCGAATTGTATTCAAGAAAGTATAGTGACACAAATAAAGTGTCTTGTACAGCATAGCAGCACAGCCACACAGGCAGTACAGGCCTTCATGATGTGTAAGACAGGTAGCTGCTACATTCTAGTACGCCGCTAGGACGCTACTATACATACTATACGCTATAAACATACACAAAAGCTTATAAGCTTACTAACCTCCATAATGGCCGCCGTCTTCGAGTCGCTCCCAGGTAAGCGCTTGGCTCTGTTGAAAAGCTCGTCATATCTGTGTAGGTATAGACCTAGTCTAGCTATATACTTAGCGACAGAGCTGTAGCTCCTGCCCTGTGGTAGAAAACGTACCGCTCTCGTACCCGGATCGATCGCCATTATCGTCGATCTTCACAAAAACATTTTTAGTAGCGAGCGGTAGGTTGGGCCAACCGTGACCTCACGCCACAGGTATGTAAGGGAGGCCCCCTAGTAGTCATAGACAGGAAGCCAAAGCTATGGCTTCTCGTTCTTTGGAATGTAGGCGGTGCCATAGCGCTAATATAGCTGTACTGACGCCAATTGGCGTCAACGGCGGTTCGCGCGCATGACGCCAATTGGCGTCTATGGCGTATAATCGGTTAATAGTGCATGCTAATTTTTGTAAGATTAATTTTCGTAGCTGCCATCGACTACGAAAATATTTTTACAACGAAAATTTCCAGATTTACGATACATGTAGTGTGTGTACGTACATGTACATGTATTGTGTGTGTGTGTGCAGGGGGTGTATGTACTTGTAGTATGTGTGTACGTAGTGTATGTGTGCAGTGGGTGTGTATACATGTAGTGTGTGTGTACATAGTGTGTGTGTGTGCAGGGGGTATATATACATGTAGTGTGTGTGTGCAGGGGCAGTGTGTACGTGTACATGTACTGTATGTAATGTGTGTACACCTTGTGTATCTACATAGAGGAAGGGTATGTTTATGTGTGTATGTACTCGTGGTGTACATACCTATTGTGTGTGTGCTGGCAAGTTACGGAGCTTTTTACGCTACCTATTCTGGTTGAGCTTTGGAGAGTGGCTGCATGAAGTGCTACCGACCAGCGTTCCCGTACATTGTTTCCAGCTACCGATCAAGTTTCCTTCAGATAAAAGATAAGTCACGTTTACTGATCAATACGATATTATGAAGATGTCGACTGCTTAAAAGGTTGTGAAGTTTGTACCTTGTGGAATGAGTCCTCAGGGGCTTTAGGCAACAAGCTCTGGCAGTTCATGAGGTTTTAACTATCTTTCATGCAACTGAATGTTACCAAGTGAGCTGTTACCAACGTATAATCTACGGTGCAAGTAACTGTACATTGTGTAAAGGTATTCCTGGCCCCTCCAAGGGCGTAGTACATGAGAGAGAGGAAAGGTTGCCACATTTATATGAACGAGAGAAAGGGAGAGGTGAAATCGCCAAAAATTACATGAAAGAGAGATAGAAGGAAGTCACCAAATTATATTGTGTTACGTGAGAGAGAGGTATAGTTTCCAAAAATAAACTCTTATATTTAATTGTACGTGAGGGAGAGCGAGAGATAAGGAGAGGTGAAATCATCAAAAATAAACCCTTACAGATATATCTATAGGTGGAAGTCGCCAAAATATACTATGTTACATGAATGCCAAAAATAAACTCGATTACATGAGAGAGAGAGGAAGAAGGAAGTCACCAAAGTCACGGAAAATATACTGTGTTACATGAGAGAGAGATAGAGAGTGGTAAAGTTGCCAGATTTACACGAGAGGGAGAGGTAAAATAGTCTGGTAGGATGGAATCATTTCGTCTTCAAATGATATCCTGTTCCATATTGCTTGTCAAATATAGTTCAATCACTCCTTGTGCTGTTCTTGTGGAGGCAGATTTGAATAAGTGAGAAAAAGTGACTCAGCTGTATTGTCCTTGAATGCCTACTGTAACAATGCTTTTTAAATTAAGCTAGGCCAACCAACTTTAAGAAGGCTAGGAATCCATTTCCTGATATTTCAGAGAAAATAGTGGAACACAGAGCCCTGCATGTAGACTCCTCTCCTACAATGAAACTGGATTTCTCAAAGAAGACTTTTAAGAAGCTCATTTTTCCAATCCCTACAAAGAAGGAAACATAGTCACGTTCAGTGCAGACATACAAACACTGAATGATTCCTGTCCTGTGCTCTTCACTCACACTGGTGAGCTCTGGGTCCCTCTTAATTAGATCAATTAGGGTATGCAAGTGCAGTAATCGTAGATGTCTATCTCCTGGGTTACTAATTTGAACTACTACCTCCATTCAGTCTGCACGAAGGGGTCAAATTTCTTATTCGCGCGGAAGTGAATCACGCACCCGGAAGTTAATTTACACTATGGGGATTTTGTATGGGCGAATTCCAACATGGCTGACAGAACAGGCGGTCAACTCGAGTCGACGGTACGTGTCAGCAACGTCGGTGCGAAGGGTTTTGAGCCAAGCACTAGTTGAAACAACTATATTATGAGCTACACGCAGTCGTTTCAAGAGTTGTCCTGAGGTAGGTTGTGTAAAACAGCTCTCCTGCTGCTGCCACTATCTGCATGGATCCTCATTTCAACATATTTCAGAATTTTTGAACATATACTTGCATGCCTGCGATGGACCTAAAACTTGGTACAGGTCTTCAATACCATAATATCTACAACATACTTTCTTCAAGAGATACAGGTTGGCCCTAGTTGGGATCTGTGAGGTGCATAAAACCGAAAATTTCCACTATAATACTCAAGGCCCCCAGTCAGAGCCTACCCAACGCTGATGGCTGGATTAAATGGATGATCTTAAGATTCTGTCCTAACACTCTACAGTAGAACCAACCCCGTATTCCAATTCACTACAGTTTTCGAGTGATGGTCTATTTTGTACAACACATTTGGAGATTTGTGTCTGGAGCATTTTCAGAATTTTTGAACATGGTGAAGACAAGCAGCCAATCTTTCAAAAACACCAGTGTAGATACATTACAACCAGTAGTTTAACATATGTTATAGCTGAATCTTGATTGTTTCTATTTGTAAGAGATTTTTGGTATCAAATCCTGATTTTGTAATATGGTGCACTTGGCTCCCTTGACCCCTGCCTGGCCCGCTGACCTTTTTGGCGGTGGCGCTAATATTAATCGTAAAAACGCGCGCAACCGTATACAATCACGTTCATACAACGAGTGCGCAATATATTATCATGAATGCGCATACGTTGGCGCTCGCGCAATACGCTAGCCCTAGGCACATGCGCCTGGCAACCAAAGTAAACAACGTACTTCCTTTACAAATAAGAAAGTGTATGGAAAATGTGACCCCTTCGTGCAGACTGATTTGAGGGGTTACCAGTGGTAATCCAATGTGGTATGTGTCCATATCTGGGGATTGGATTAACCGGCTGAGAGTTTGATATGAAGCCATATCCTAGTATCGGATTCCTCAGCATTGGACTTCAAAGCTGGGTAAAACTGAGGATCTAAATCTCTGCTGACAATGATAGCATCATCGCTATCATAATGATTGTCTGTCATTCAATGATGGTCTAATCCGTTTAATAAAAAATGACGACAGAAACTTAGTTAGACCTCTTTTGCATTTTCTGCACTTGAGTGTATCATTCCATTTTGCAGGCATTTCTGCATCTTCAAAGAAAATACAGCACATGTGTTCCTGTGGTGTACAAGCTGTATCCCGTCTAGTCTGCTCCAATATTTTTGGATTCTCCTCCAACTGATTTGGAATGTCGAAGAGCACATGTACCTGGATGGACCCCCTTAAAAAATGAGGTAAGATAAACCTACAGATCAAGAATGCTCCATAGTTTTCCATTGTTTTGTGACTTGTCAATGGCTTTGTGTTGATTATAAACATACCTTTAATAATTACTGAATCAGGTACCCATTCTGAGCTCAGGGTGTGAGTGAAGAGGTTGGAATCCTTATACCTTGATTCATAAAATTTGGTGATGGTACACTTTTGACCTTTCACTATCAGAGAGTGCTCATTACAAATGCCCTAGATTGTTCAATGTGTTGCCCTACGACATCTGGCATCCTTCCTGTTTTGTTAGCAAATGCTACCTTACGACGTATACGTATGCACTTTTGCACTCTAAGCATCTCCTGTTTTAGAGAATTTAGCTTACTCATTCCTTTTTTATTAGTTGTGGAGAAGGTTTGTAGTTTTTTCTTTCTCTGTGGAGCAGTTGTGCTCGGTGTTTTTAGTATATTATATGCACTGATTCTGTTCTCAAACGCTGTTTATCCAATTGTGTGGAAGTTAAGCAAGTCGTGCCTTTGAGCAGTGCTTGCCACTCTGTTAGTGAACACATTTACCAATCCACGGTTGGCTGAAATCTGATTAAAACTAGGGAGTAATTCTTCCACTTTTTCTATGAGTTTAGTGATATTTTGTTCCTGGTTATTAGTACGGCAATCTGTTGTCAGTATTGTTGGCAACGTTGCATGGCGAACATCCGACTGTTTTGATGTGTTAAAGATTTCAGCTTTGAATTTGTCCACTTGATTCATCCGGTGAGGAATATACTTAGCCATTCGATCGATATTCTCCTTTGAAGGTCTCACTATTGCTTGTTTAGTATGCTTATTGATAAGCATTTCATGAGCCTCGTCTATGCCCACACTATGATATTGCCTTCCTGACAAGCTCACTGCGAATCCTCCCTTCTCAAAGAAATCGAGCAGTTTAGGTGGCATGCATAGCACGTCTTTTGTGTTTAAAATAAGCTCTTGATATGTTTGGTGGTCAAAGGCTGTGAAATTAGCAGCCATCGATTTAAGCGCTCCCATTCTGAGCTTCCACTTCTTACTCCTTATGCTAAAGAATAATAACATATATAGCATGCAATCCCTAAAGACAAAGCCGCACCAGAATGCTCATGTGTCATCCATGCTTGACATGTGACTTACGAAATCACTAAAATCTTCTGTTAGTCCTTCTAACTTGTCTTCTAATGACACATAAAACACACGTTATTGCCTTGTCATCATATTGCCTGTTCGTTAGTTGCTGGAGGCAAGATAAAAGTTCCGGTGTGATATCCATTGGGCATTGAGTCTGTTCAGTACTGGCGTGATATTTGTGACACTGTTTTATCAGGCACCTATAAATATTGTAACGGATTACCATATTAGGAATGGTCACCATGAACACATGTAGAGACGTTATTCCATAACAAATTAGCATTCATCAATTGTCAGCCCTTAAACATTATGATTTGTGTATGTCTTGTCTGTTGTCTGTTATCCCCCTTATGTGCTGTATTTAAAACCCTGTGAAACTGTGCCAGATTAAGATTCTATTTCTGCTGTGTAATACTAAGCGCCTGCTAGCTAACCTGCCACCATTTATCAGCAGTCAAGTCCACGCTACAATACTCTCCCACACTTCAATTAAAAAATGGTGTGTTCTTTTGAAAACAGAACATGACTGGATGGATGCAGGATAGCCCACATGATTGGCCAACTCTTTCAGTCCTGTTTCAAAGAATGGTTTCATAAGGCAATTCTGGTAATTTTTCAGCAAGTGCCAATCTCCAGGATATGCATATAACCAATTCAAATCTTTTCCATATTCTTCCTTTATGTTTTGAATTATTTCGTAAGTTTTTGCATCTCCTAAGACTAAAAACCTCTTCCCTTCTTTAACATTGAGCACAGTGTTTTTATCATCAGCCCTTTCATCTAGTACGTTTACATAAACAACACTGGCTACATCTGGTTGTAGATGCTTATCATACAAAGCACAAAACTTTTGCATGTGTACCATATTCACTGCTTGGATTGTATCAATATCACTCAAATTCTCCAAAATAATAATGCACTTTATTAACTTGATAACTGTCCTAAGCTTCAGTGAGCAGTAATGGAGTAACCTCTTACCAAACACAGAGAGTGCAGAGTGCTCTTCTTCCACAGGCCGAAACATGTCTATAGTCAGGATGGTGTTATGCACAAAATTAGATGTATCTTCAAAGTTATACATGGATGAGTCTGAAAGGGGCAGTTGAGTGGTGTTCACTTGTTCAGCTAGCTCTTTACCAGTTCTTGCCCTTCTGCGGTGTTTCTTCAGGGCTGACTGTGAAGGGGGACTGCTTTCCCTAGACCTAGCTCCTCCTATTCTGAGTTGGGCCATCTTTAATACTTGCCAATGGCTGCATGTATTGCTTGAATGGTAGTTCCGTGCCAACTTAACTTCTGATTACCACAGTACACTTGAGCGTGACTCTTTAGAAAATCGATGTTGTCCACTGAGAATAATATAGTTAATACTGAGGGATCCATCCCTTGTAGTATGCCCTTTTCCGTTAGTTCATTTGTACATTCTTGTATGTGTCGTAGGTAACTTGAGCATACTCCCAAGCGGTTTAGTGTCCTTACTAATTCACTTGACCCTCCATAACAATCAATAATATCAGTAATCTGGGTGTGAAAAGGTGCTGTACACCGACTATCAATACTGAACATGATTTGAGCGATTAGATAGGCCCTTCGCACATTTTTTTGTTAATGAGGGACCTTGCTGCTCATCAGATTTTGATTTAGTTAGGTGGGAAATTGCATCCCAAACTACTGGGTCAATATTGTTGATGAACTTATTTAGATTAAAGTTGTTCGATTCACCATTCACATCAATATGGTTACTAACCATTTGCTATAGCTGCTGATTTAGATCAGAACACAACTGTGTGTGATTGTCATTATCTGAACTGTTAGCATAATATAATGACTGTTGGCATTTTTTGCCTTCATATAGAGCATATGAGAGAGCATGAAGTTCTTTTCCTCTCCGACATAGAATTATACCATGCTTCTTCACTACACAGGTGTATACCAAATGGTGTTTCAGGGAAGA
Organism: Cliona cf. orientalis; assembly: GCA_963930775.1. Taxonomy (NCBI): domain Eukaryota; kingdom Metazoa; phylum Porifera; class Demospongiae; order Clionaida; family Clionaidae; genus Cliona; species Cliona cf. orientalis. The sequence goes on from OZ005703.1 coordinate 4,835,817, forward strand.
GGACAGCTGACTCAGTAGCCACCTAAGGGCTGAACTAGCAGTTAGCATGCTCATTTGAGCCAGAGATTTCACTTGCTCGGTAAAGATATTATACCGTAGTCTCCCGGGTAAGCGCCCATGGGCGCTCTACCATAACTCGCTGATTTCGCCATACTGGGCGCTTACCATGTGCAATAATTGATATAGGTGGGGCCAATTTTGTGGGCGTGGCAGTAAGCTAGACTCGTACTCGTGGTAAGCGCTCTATATAGAGCGCACGCTTGCGCGTTTTAATAGGAAGCGACTGCATGTACCATGAGATGCATAGAGAGAAAAGTTTAAACTACACAAGCTGCCAGAGAAAGTTAACTAGTCATCTGAATCAGAGAAGGGATCGAGATTGTCGACATCGTCATCTTCGCCAGCACCCTCCTGATTGGCTTCATCGTCGCTATCCTCGAGATCCCTCGGGATTTCTTCTCGAATAAAGTGATCTTCGGACCCATCGACTGCGTTGGAGTTTGATATTTCTATGTAGAGGCAGTGATCTTGATGGGCGCTTGCCATGTTGATGTAGGCGCAGCCTACCTGGGCGCTTACCCGGGAGTGGGCGCTTACCATTCGACTGGGCAAAACAGTTACCTGGGCGCTTGCCCGGGAGTGGGCGCTTACCCGGGAGACTACGGTATGATTTGCTTGTCATGCTTGAGCCACTTTAACAATCATAATTTGGGTTGCAAATTCAATAACATCATCCTTTGATTTTATTGGAAATGGTAATGGTGGTATCTATTGCTGGTGCTTATTGACTAGCAAACTGAATTCACTGTCCTCACTATATGAGAGTACAGTATGCTCATTGACGTTTATAATTTCAAGCTGAGCTCTATAGCAGGAATCACACACCTTGTCTGTGGGACTAAATTGAATGTCTCCATCAAAATCTATGTGCTTCCGGAGGTGGTCTTGAACTAATATGGGGTTGGGGCTATGCCTAAAGCCCGATAGTGGTGGGCGTTACAAGCTTAACCCACAAGTATTATGTTTATAGTTGTAGCTTTGGGGATTAAGATGTCTATGTAATATACGATAGTGGGTGTCACATAAGTTAGTGTGGGAGGTATGTCTATCAGAGGGACTTAAAGAGAAAATATAATTAATATGTTCCCGGTTGGTAATAGTAGTGTTTCTGGAGGAATTAGCTGTGCATGGTAGTACTTCACACTTAGCTAGCTATTGATTTGTTATCTTTTTTCCACCTAGGATGGAACTGATGTGGTTCTTTCAGACCATTGCTGAAACTGTCTCTGCAATTACGACAAATGCAGCTGTCTGCTCTGATGACTTTGTTTGGCTCAATTTTTCTTAATAGTATTACTAACTCCTTATTTATCCATGATGCAGGATGGGTATATTGAGATTGTGTCTCCTTACACAGGATGCAATCAGTACGGGGTATTCTTTATGAACTGTGGAGTAAACCTTAGTTGATACTGGCAAACTTCTTGACTTTCTCTTTTCAGTCATCTGCACCAGATTATCAGTATACTATAATATTATAATATTATTATTTACCGTATACCGTATAGCCGGAAAATTTGGCGGGGAATTAAATTTGGCGGTTTGGCGGTCTATTATTACAACCGCCAAATTAAAATCCGCCAAAATTTCCTACTCGCATATATACGTATGGCGATCCCGTACCGAACCGCCAAATTTAAATCCGCCAATATTCTTTCAATAGCGATTTGGGGCTCAACCGCCAAATTTAATGCCCGCCAATATTTCCGGCTATACGGTATGTTCTAATATAGGCGCCACCCTAATTTAGGGGACCTGCGCAATTTTTTCGGTTCTAATTCCGAGCGAAGCGAGGTTTCTACTCGGGCTCGAGAGTCGTTTCGTATGGCTTCATGGCCTATCTTTCGCGTGCGTCTAAATTTTCTTTCCTACTCTCTTCGGTGACTCAGGCCACGTCGCCATGTGCTACTGAGTCGAAAGTTGTGGGCTCCCTCAAGATGGTCATGCAAGGCCTACAAACTCGACGGTTCGGCTGGACTGTGCTTACCGGGTAAATCAATTTTCGCGCGGCCAAAAACGATCGCACCTTCTTGGCCCAAAGTTGTTTGTCCTATCGCTGACGGTAAAGATGTTGCTAGATGTGGCCTGTCAATTGGCTTACTTTTGGCTTCATTCTTCCAAGACTGACGACATAATGGAGCTCCTTTTGCTGCTAATACTTCAGCATAGACAAAAGGAACCACTCCCTTGTCACGTGATCTACACGTGCAACACAAATTTAATTTACAGGGAAGGCGGGGGAATCCTAAAAATTTAATAATACAAATTCATAATTCATAAACAGGAAGTTCAATACAGGATATTGGTTGGCATAGTGGCTCGCTGAGCGAGGACTGCTACACAAAGTGTAACTCTAGTTTAAAGGCATTGTGTCATGCTATAAGCGCTGATTGCCTGCTAATTGAAGCCGCACGCGCCCACGCGGTAAATGAACATTGGGCGTGGCGGATGGCTGATAAGTTCGCGTGTACATTCAAATCTGTCCGCTGAGGCTCGCTCTGCTGGGCGTTCGACTTTCTAGGCGTCGTGTAGGCTCTCGATCCTATACTTATCAGTTTTCTTACTCTTTAGCTGTCCATAACCGAAGATTGCAGGCTTCTCAACTCGACCGTCGCGAACGTCTTTTGCGCTGCACGTGTTCGATCTCCGCGTACATCCGTGGACTATACCGTGATATTTGGCGCGCCCGTACTTCCTGTGCCCACTTTAATTGAATTTTTGAACTAATGAGCTCATTAAGAAGCAATGAGGCCTTATGTAAGGACACAATGCCTTTAAGGCGCCTTTCCGGACATCAATTATTTTTAGGCGGCGCCTATTTAATTGGAACGTATTGCCACGTGCCGCGAATATGCCATGGCAATACCTCAGTATCGTACCGTACCGTCGATTGAGCTAGCAGTTTAGATGTCAAACTAAGCTGTCTCCTACATTTATATAGGCACTTACCGACTGCTTTGATGTCTTTCTGGAGTTAGAGACAATCGTTCTGATGGCTACGGTACGGACAACTCGAGAATGATTCAGCGATCAGAGTGAAATTTCCAAAAAGAACTGAAACTAGAACCATATTTTTGTTGTTCTCACCACTATGATATTCACTGCCACTAAATAGGACTGATTAGTGATAGCGCTTGTGCTCTGGCAAAACTTTCAGAACCGTTCTAATTGCAGTTCTTAGGCGCCTCCCTAATTTAGGCGCCCTTTGACCTGCTCGTGAATTTTTCGGTTCTAATTGGAGGCGCCTTGCACGATCTGTAATTATTTTTTGGGGGCGCCTATATTAGAAAGTATACGGTAAGTGTTGTTTTAATAACATGACCATGTAATATGAACTTACCTTGAAAAATTAGTGGCTAGCACTGCTTAGGTACGAAAGACGAGATCGAGAGTGAGCTACTTTGTGGTAGTGTGGCAGCTGTGGTTCATTATAGCATTAGTCAAATGAGCTGTAAATACTAAGTGCGCAGTGCCAGCTTTCCTGCGCTGCATGCACCACCACCAAGGCCATGGACTGATTGTCGCATGCATGCGCGTGCGTGCAATTATTATGTTGACAAGGGTAAACTTTGAGTGTTCTTTGCACAATACAGAAATGGATTGACAAAACCAAATACAAGATTAGGGACTAGCTATGTGTCTATTAATGTATTCTAGAGTCCAGAGATGACTGCATATACGGGCACGTCAGTCGGTAGCAGTTTATAAGGCCATAACACCGCTTCGTGATGGAGGACGATAGCTTGCCAGCAGTGTAGCCTCCTTTGTGTAGTAGCTGGAGTGATAAAATACAAATCAGACAGGAGTAACCGAGCTACAATAATATGAGCTTGGTTTCATATTCTAGAATTTTCATATCGTTGAAATGTGTGCAAAATTATGGCAGTTTTCCGTGTGCAACAATGTGTCACTTCCGGATACGCCCCCATGTAATTAAACTGGGCGGGTGGTGTAACGACTGATAACTGCTACACCATACAGAACAAAGGTCAGCGCTTCTATCTGTGTCGAAATTTCAATTTTGATAGTATGCCACCCCAGACGCTATAAACGCCTATAGCGAAAATCGTGTGCGGGTCCCATACGGAGGGTTTTGTCAAATCCGGTCACATATAGAGCGTAACCTTAACCCTTTCATAATCTAGGCAGAACTAAACATACCATTGAGCTTGCTAGTGACATCAGCACTATATTATTTTAGTAGACAAATCTACTTTGGTAGTGATATTAATTTTTTTTTTTTACTGCAGAGTTTGATCACATGCATGGTTAATTTCAGAGCTAGAAATAATAGCTGGCCATCAGCCAATTTCCATGCATATTGTTAGAATGACCGACCACAAGTACACTTGGTTGGTCATTATATCCTAATGTTTGACGGTGGCTATAGTAGCTTGCCTCACCAATTTCCTCTCACAAGTACTTAGTGGTAAAGTGTGCAACATCACAGTTTACATTGGTACACCCTTGTAGGGCACATAAAGTGAGTACTATAGTGTAAACGGTGGAATATCTAACCACAACCCTCTAAGGCTCCATGACCGTACAATCTATACCATAATGACTGCACATAGCTGGCTACGCTCTGCCATTTAGCCACTCATGTTTAAATCTTTAGTTCTACCACTGAATTCAACCACTGTATTGATCCAACAATATTTATTTGATTCATAGATAGTCTAATGGTGGCTATGATCAAGTGTTGCTATGCAGCTGGAAAGTATACCGAATGTGAACAGATGTGTAGTAAAATGCCTCACTCTGCTATAGCTCAGCTATTTAAGGGTAAAGCTCTCTACTGCATGTACCGAAACATGCAACGAAGGTTGCGAGGAAGTCATGTCTCCATGACACGAAAGGACTTCTTTTCAGAGCATAAGGCTTGTTATGACATGGCCAAGGAGGTTGTGGAGATCCTTGGACACATGAAAGACAGTGGAGAAGTGATAGTGGATGCTAGCATTCAAAAAATGTTTGATTTTGCCATGATAGATTACTTGCTAGAAACTAACAAACTTAAAGATATGAAAAGATGCTTTCTCTGCCTAAAAAAGCCAGGGCTTTCTAAACCTCCAGAGCTGGAAAGCTGCCAAGAGAGCACATCACAGCAGTCTCAAGTTTTGCCACAAGATGTGGAATTAGCAAGCCACTCGGAGCAACTTGCATGCACAGCAGATGAAGCCAAAAGGATACCAGCAAAAGCACAATCAAGTGGAAAGAAGAGAGAGACCATTCATGCTAGTCACCTTATTCCCCATTCCATCATAAAGCGATTAGCCAAGGATGTGCCTCAGAATGCTGGATCAAAGAATGTTGTGTTTGGTGTGTTTGGAACAAAGTCAAAGAATGTGAAGTTACGATCACCAGCTTCCTGCACAGTCTACATGCTCTGCACCTCTTGCGAACATCTTCTCAATGTGAAGGGTGAACAACCCTCCTTAAGCATTTTTGAGAAGTTGTACGATCCAACTCTCCATGATAAGAACTTTGTACTTGCCTATGGAAAAGAGCTATATCACTTTTGTATTGGTCTGATATTCAGGACTCTTTGTCCTTCTCAAGATGATTATATCAATACGGATGAGGTCTATGGATTATTGGTCAATTGTAGAGCCTTTTTGACTGGTAAAAGTCATCCAAATGTGATGCCAGATGTGTACATGTTCATCTGTCCTGTCAATGTAGTGGGGTGTGATGCATCAATGTCTTCATTCTTGGTAGAGAATTCTGTATCGTATACCTCAAAAATCTCTCTTGAATACCCACTTGAAGCCCTGGGTACATTTGAGTCTGTGCTTGCAAACTTTTTCATGGTGAAGGTGGGTTTAATAGTCATCCTAGTCAAGTTTACCCCTACAGCAAAACAGAACATTGCAAGTGAATTTCGCATTGATCCTACTGGTGGATCCTACTCCATACCAGCTAGTGGAGCTAGAAAAGACTTGATTCCAACTGGTATGTGGACAGCTCTGTGTTTGCTTCATGATGTGTATAAAGATGATTTGGAAAAAGTGAATGCTGGCAGCAAAGAAAGCAAATTGATGCAAGATACAGCAGCTGCTATGTCTGACTCGTGTGCAGCAGCAAACCAGAAAAAGGAAGATTAGGAGACGCACCATTATTATGATGTCAATTACAGGATATATACTCTGATTAAAACATTAAATTTTATTGCTAAGTCTTCTACACATTTTTCCGCTGCATGTATATATGATGCTTAGTTATGTACGAATTACAGTAAAACTATCATAAAGGAATTTACTGCTGTCTTACAATACAGACACTATAAACATTATTTTGTTACTACTGATCTTAATTTTCTTCTTAATTTTTCTGATCATGATCATTAGACAAGTTCTAATTAATAATAGTTAATATAATTATATTTCTTCATTCATGTGTATAATAATTATTATATAACAGTTGATTTTTGAACTTTAAGATAAACCTTAATGCTACTTCCTGCTATCTGGGAAAAAGTGAGAGTGGCATGCAGAGATGACAACAGGCATGCATATCCCTACTGTTATACTACTAACACACTTGCTCTGCAGCTCCGCAATGGACAAAAAGTATTTTAAGTTTATGATCGTGAATTTTGACCATGGTATGCATCGGATCCTACTAGCATAACCAAGTACATGACATTTTAATTATGTTACCTATAATACTCGGTCAAGTGTGACCAAGTCCATGCATATTATATGTATACTATTCTAGCTAGAGTTCAAAGTACATATAATGGCTATAAAACTTGATCATCACATTCCACACTCAATGGCTATGGCATGGTTAGCATCATCTGTAATACAGGTGAATGGACTTGCAGTGCAGTTGGATATGAAGCCCTCATTTCTGGTGTAAGTGTAGCTAAATCCACGGTACACGTAAATAGCAGTAGAGAAACCAATGAAAGGTATAGCAAACAAAGTAAGAGCAAACTAGTGAATCACAAGATAATTTGCAAGGTGCACTGAACCACTCAAAAAACATTCCTGAAATATGTCAGAACACTGTCTATGCATATGCATGGTCCCATGGCACTACATAGAGATGTAATGCCTTATATGGATTATTAGTGTGTTGAGTCATAATTAGTTTATATATGATTTGTGGTCAAACCGGTTTGTCTGGTTTTACTGTATGGTATGTATTGTGTATGCATGTACTGTGTAGTCAGTCAGATGTTGAGTCTTGGGAAAGATATCTCTGTAGTGTTATTGTGTGAAGTTGAAATGAAGATTATTAACCTGCTAATACCCCTCAAGACCCAGGGCGTTACAGTTGGCGACCCAGCCAGTACGATTCTCCGATCCCGAACGAGCCAGTCGAGCCGACCTTGAGAACGAACTCACCGTCGAGTGTTGGCCTGGCTATTGAGCGTATGTCTAAACGAGAACTGAAAAGTCTCACAGGTAGTTCGAGTACATCGATCAGTGGAGACAAAGGTCGAGTGTTGCGATCAGCTGGCCACGTGGCGAAGTCCAGTGAAGAGGTGCCGGGAATGTCCGTCGAGGAGCTGAATGCGAGAGTCAAAGAGCTTGAAGGAGAGCTCGAAAAAGCTCGTCAGACAGCCAGGGACAAAGCACGAGAGCTGGAAGCGAGCCGTCATGCTGCAGAAACTGCAACTGCGACCACAGAAAGTCTGTGAAAACAAGTCGATGAATTATCTGCGAAATGCGACGATTTAAGTTCGCGGGAAACGACCGCACGGACCGAAGCGGCCCGCGCTACGAAGGAACACACGGAGGTCGTAAGGTCGATCGAGCGATACCTCGAGAAGCAAACGGAAATCTTGGAGGTACAAGCTAGTGGTAGCCTGTTGCAAGGATTACCCCCTCTACCCATATTTACTGGAGAGAATATTAAGATAGAGGACGAAGGATTTGACAAATGGGTTTGAGCTGTTCGAGGAACGTGCCCAATTTGCGGGTTGGAAGCCAGAGCAAAAGCTTTATCGATTGAAGGTCCAGTTGGACAAAACAGCTCAGCAAATAGTTAAGATGATGCCAGATGATGAGCGTAAGTCCTTTGACAAAGTTGTTGCACATTTGAAGAAACGATTTCGTCCGATTGATATAGCCAAACTGAGGGGACTCGAGTTCCATCAGAAATCCCAGGGAGATGACTCAGTCGAACAGTTGGGTCTGACTTTGCAAACTCTGGGAAGGAGAGCGTTTTCGTCTGTTGGTGCTAAGGAATTCGATTGCCTGCTAAAGGGGAGATTTTATCAGGCATTACTCCCGAAGTGGCAAAGGAAACTTGGTGCCCCGAAATTGGAGGAGAGTTTTACGGAGCTCTACGACCGAGCACGCATGCTAGAATAGCACGAGAAGCAGTATCAGGCCTCCGCACAGGCACAGCGACCCGACAACAAGGGAGCTCGTTCTGACAGTAAGGATCCTCGCCCTAATGAGAAAAGTAAAGAGCATCCTCCCAAGGTTATTACTCCTCACCCGCCTGCTTCTCAACCGCCGCCCCCGACCATACAACGAGTCCGGCTTTGTCACGTATGTGAGAGCCCAGAGCACTTGGCCCGACATTGTCCGAAGCGAAATCGAGAAGCACCAGGAAGAAGCCCCCCTGCTGCAAAGACACATGTTGTACAAGTTAGTAATCCAGCTCATGCACTGACGGAACAAGAATTGGAAAGTATGTTAGCAGAGAAGCGACTACAAAAGGAGACTCAGCTTGCTAGAGGAGAATCCACAATCCGACACGTTACGACAGTTGGAAAAGCGGAAGCTGTTGGACCTACACTTTGGTTGAATGTTACAGTGGAAGGTGTTCCCGTCGATGCTATGGTCGATAGTGGCTCAGAGTCTACCATTATCTCGCGACGCATGCTGCATCAAGTGTTTCGTCATTGTCGTCAGTTAGGAGTTCCCGAACCGAAATTGAAAGTGCCTAGCGTCAAGCTTTATGGAAAAGACGGCAAGGCCCCCGGGAAGGAACTTTTGATCACCGCCGAAACCACACTGATTGTATGCGCTGATGGGAGGTCCATACAAGTTCCTGTCTTCATCCAGCCGTTTAGCGAACAGGATTGCCTTCTTGGTATGAACGCCGCACCAAGTCTTGGATTACAGTTTCTGGATTCGAGAAACCGCCCACTTCTCCCACGAGCTCAGGAACTGCCGAGCGATGGCGCTACCGTTCGTCTTGTCCAAACATGCACCGTTCCTGGTCGAAAAGGAGTGTTTGTTCAAGCTCACACGAACCTCCCCGAGAATCGAGAAGTGCTTTTTGAACCAAACTTGCAGACGTTGGGAAATTACGGTCTCAGCGCTGAAGAAGCTATGTTTCGAGTATCGCCAAAAGGAGAACTGTATGTCCCCGTACAGAATTTCCAACAGTCACCGACTCGTTTACCCCAAGGAATGGAACTTGGACAGGTAGAGAGTGTGTCTAGTTCTACCATGTCGCCCCCTCTCGTTACCGCTGATGTTGAACCTCAAAGTACCATCGCGTGTTCTAGAGTCTGCACTGTTGACCCCAACGAAAGACGCTGTCGTTTACGCAGTATGTTGAATGTCTCTAAGGAAGCCGTTAACCCTCGAGAATTCCAGGACTTTGAGATGTTTCTCCTGGAGAATCACGACGTATTCGCATTGTTCGATGATGAATTGGGATGCACTGACGTGGTCCAACACCACATTGATACTGGAGATATTGCACCGATTCATCAACAACCGTATCGTACCCCATTCGCACAAAGGGAGAAAATCGCCGAGTTGATTGCCGATATGGAACATCGTGGTATTGTACAGCCTTCGTCCAGTCCGTGGGCGAGTCCGGTCGTTCTCGTTCCTAAAAAGGACGGAAAAATTCGATTTTGTGTTGATTATCGACGTCTAAATGCTGCCACAAAGAAGGATGTGTACCCCCTTCCCCGTATCGAGGACATTCTGGATACTCTAGGGCAGACTCGATATTTCACGACACTTGATCTCACCGCTGGTTACTGGCAGATTCCCCTTGACCCTGCCTCTCGTTCGAAGTCAGCTTTTACGACGCACTGTGGTCTTCACGAATTCACCCGAATGCCTTTCGGCCTATGCAACGGTCCAGGTACACTCTCTCTAGGAATGGACTTGCTCCCGACAACGGCAAAGTGGAGAAAGTGCAGAAGTTTCCTGTGCCAGTCGATATTACTACTGTTCGCCAATTCTTGGGCTTAGCCTCATATTACCGACGGTTCATTCCTGGATTCTCAAAGATTGCTGAGCCTTTGAATGCCCTACTGAAGAAAGATGTCCCCTTCCAGTGGACTCGTGAATGCCAATCCTCGTTCACAGAGTTGAAATCTCTCCTCACTTCAGCACCAGTATTGGCGTATCCTAGCTTTGGATCTGGAAAGGAGTTTATTCTCGAGACCGATGCGAGCAAAGTGGGACTAGGGGCTGTTCTTGCTCAAAAGCAAACCGACAATCGTATCCATCCCATTGCTTATGCTTCAAGAAGCTTGAATCCGCACGAGAAGAACTATGGTATTTCCGAACTTGAGACTTTAGGACTGGTGTGGGCAGTTAAACATTTTCGTGCCTACCTACTTGGTCATCGATGTATTGTATACACTGATCATGCTGCCTGTACTTCTCTCCTCAACCGTAGTCATCCGTCTGCCAAACTAGCTCGATGGGCACTTGTGATTCAAGAAATGGACATGGAAATTCGACATCGATCCGGCAGAGCCAATGCTAACGCTGATGCGCTATCCAGGAACCCTATCGAAGCTACAGTCGCCCAAGTTCAATCCGATTCTGATTCAGTTGCTGTAGACCAGGATGTGGTGAAACACTCTCAGTATCAGGATCCTAACCTGCTGCCTATGTTGACATACCTGGATAAGGGATCCCTGCCTGATGACGAGAAGCAAGCCAAGCAGCTATTACTTGAAAGATCTCAGTTTGATTTGATTGATGGAGTGTTACACTATGAAGATCCTAAGTCTCCAGGTCATTGGCGTTTAGTTGTGCCTGAGGAATTGAAAAGTGCAATTTTGGATGAAGCACATGGAGGACGATTCGGTGGACACTTCCGAGAAGCGAGTGTATGACCGGTTGACACGAGATTATTGGTGGAGTGGAATGCGAGGAGACGTACGACGGCATTGCAAAGCCTGTCTTGTTTGTGCAACCCGTAAAGGTAACAGTCGTGCGAGTCGACCCCCTCTTCAGTCTATACCAGTTGGCGGTCCCTTCCACACAGTTGGAGTGGATGTGTTACAGTTACCTCTCAGCTACAATGGAAACAAATATGCGGTCGTATTTATGGACTACTTGACGAAGTGGTGCGAAGCTTTTGCTGTAGCCGACCAAACTGCCGAGACTATTGCCAAGTTGCTTGTGGAAGAGGTGATCTGTCGACACGGCGTACCGGAACGACTTCTCTCCGATCGCGGAACTAACTTTCTGTCCGAGTTAATTCAGGAAATTTGTTGACTAATGGGAACCAAAAAAGTAAACACATCAGGTTATCATCCGCAAACGGACGGATTAGTTGAAAAGTTTAATTCCACTTTGGTGAACATGTTGTCAAAAGTTGTCCAGAAACATGCTCGTGACTGGGACAGACATCTAGCGTATCTGCTTTTTGCGTACCGCAGTACACTACAATCTTCAACCAAAGAGTCTCCATTTTTCCTACTGTATGGGCGAGATCCGAGACAGCCCACAGCTACCTGTTTATCACACGAACGAACCCCGTACATGGTCGATATCGATGACTATCGTACTCAGTTGACCTGTGGCTTGAGCGAATGTTGGAAAATAGCCGCTGAACAGGTTAAAACGGCTCAATTGCACCAGAAAAAGTATTACGATCGAAAGTCGAAACAGAAGGAAATTTCTGTTGGAGATCGAGTGATGATACACACGCCTCATGAAGCAACAGGCAAGGCGTGGAAGCTAGCTAGAGCTTTCCATGGACCATTTCGAGTGCTCAGTGTGACTCCCACTAACATTGACTCAGAGGCGAGACTGGTGGACCGACCAGAACAATCTCCTATCTTTGTCTCTCGTAGTCGAGTGAGACGATGCTACAACGAACTTGCTGACGTATCGTGGTCGGTCACACTCCTGTCTCTCACTCTGGAAAGAAAACAAGCACTTCGAAAAAGTCGAAATGTGCACCTGCGGCTCCAGTTGCTAATGGAAGTCGACCATTCACTCGATCGCAAGCTAAGGGACTTGCTACCAACTCTACCTTTGAGTCATGATTATTTATTTGATTTTTGTGATTATTTTGGTTGAGTTGTGCTCATTGTCATCACTATTATTGGTGTCCCTTATTGTATTTAGTTGATTTGTTTTGATCTTGATTTTTGTGCTTTTGCTTGATTTTTGTTCGAGGGCGAACCTCCAACTAAGAAGGGGGAGATGTAATGCCTTATATGGATTATTAGTGTGTTGAGTCATAATTAGTTTATATATGATTTGTGGTCAAACCGGTTTGTCTGGTTTTACTGTATGGTATGTATTGTGTATGCATGTACTGTGTAGTCAGTCAGATGTTGAGTCTTGGGAAAGATAATATCTCTGTAGTGTTATTGTGTGAAGTTGAAATGAAAAGATTATTAACCTGCTAATACCCCTCAAGACCCAGGGCGTTACAGAGACATGCCCAAAATTTAAATAAATACCTCCTTAATCAGGACACTTGTATACCAAGGGTGTCTGCCACTGGTATACACGCATGCAGGTATGTATTGTCAACCTCTAACAATCTATAGATGCTTATTAACTTACACTGTGGGATCTGGAGCTCTTCTGGCTCCATTTGGATTGAATCCAATGTGTCGATAGATGACCTTAGCCTCATTGTCACCATGCAGCATCAAGGTCACATGACAGACCAAACCTCTGGAAAGGAGTCTAGGAGAGCCCAAACCCACCAGCTAGAAGGGTATGACTTCTGCCATGCATCATTCTTAACCATTTTCCTTGTGCTCATCTATAGCTAGGATATGCTAACTTGATGGGAGAGTGGGCGAACAATTAATTTTTTTATTCTGTCGCCACTTATAGCTATGCAGTAATAATTATACAGGAGCAATTATGTTCACTTTTTTTATTGTGAGAGTATGATAATTATAGCTCCAGAATATACATAATTAGTATAATTGCTCCAGAATATACATAAGTATAATTATACTTATGTATATTCTGGAGCTACACTGCACTAATTAGGTGCAATAAAAATAATTAATAATTATCATACTCTCACAATAAAAATATTATACTTATGTATATATTCTGGAGCTACACTGCACTAATTAGGTGCAATAAAAATAATTAATAATTATCATACTCTCACAATAAAAAAAGTGAACATAATTGCTCTCTGGAAGGGTATATCCCTTCCAGACAAAATTACCGTACTTAATCTAATAGCTATACAACGTATGGTTACACACTAAGTGGAAAAAAAGCATATTTATGTGCCCAGTAACAATTTACTTTTCTGTGGTTATGAGGTAATTATAGTGTAATGTATGATGAAACCTATGGTGTAATCTATGAGGTAATTGCCAGAAAATTCAGGGCCTTCATGGAGCCTTTCTGTGACTTGCAAATCGGTATAATATTATTATATGTAGAGTATCTAACGCATGTATCCAGCGAATACATTACAAGCTGAGTGCTACTTCTCTGACAAGTACCGCCGGCCGAACTTCACGCGTTCTCTTGGATGACGTAATCCCGTGGATAAATAAAACTAGCCTTGCACTATATATAGCACGCACACAGCGTGCCATGCCGCGACCAATCCGATGTTCAGAAGCTGTATGGCATAGGCCCGTAGCCAGACTTTTTAAAAGGGGGGTGCACATATGTATGGGTTAATTTAGTGACTACTATAATAATTATGCATGTATTGGTCACAACTGCTTATTGATTGAGGTGTGATGTTAATTAGCTGCACTAATTAGTGTGGTTTTGTCAAGCTGATAGAGAGGATAGCATGCAGCCTCAGTCTATTGCTCATGCAATTAAGAACTTCTGTGAAATGACATGCAATTATTAGGCTGAAAAAAGGGGGGTGCATGTGCACCCGGCCCCCCTGCACCCCCCTGCCTACGGGCCTGTGGCACTGTCGAGTTTGTCTCCTGTGATTGAAAATTGTCAGTGTCGAGGTCGAGAGTCGGTCTCAGACGCCATCTCTGCAATTGAGGTGCCGACATCGACGTGGCTTAGATAGTGTACGCACTATGTTGACGATCTTTTACCATACGAACCATTATGCAATTACTGGGCACGTGGTCAAGTGTTCATTATGTAATTAAACAATTAAATAATCTAATTCGTGGGGGGTGTGGGAGCACTTGGGGGGATAATTTTTACATGGGCACGCAGAATGGGTCGAAATTAGAGATTTGACGCAGGGGAATTTTGATTCACGCCTTAGAATTAAAGTTACGGCCCTTTGAAGTTTCCCCATAATATTGTATAGGAAGCCATGCATTTGCAATGTTTTCCGCCCACGCGCTACGTTAGGGGCGGGGCCACGCGCGCACATCAACGTGACAACCATTACCCACTTTGGTCAAAATTTATGTATAGGCTGGCTGCTTGCATTATATATTATGGCCCTTCTATGCATCCAGCTCAAGTATGTGGTAGAGTCTAGTTTTTGGACAATTTTTTTTTCTGCTTAGTGTGTGGTCTGCTTGAAAAAAAAAATTAATTTCAATTTTGAAAAACGCGTTTTTTCTGGTATAGGTGACAACAGCGGTGGTGTAGTGGTTGGGGCCCTTGTGCGTAATATAGCGGGTTCGAATTTCGCTTTATGCTTTGATTTTATTTTCTTTTCACTTGTTGAAATATTTCTCTACGTTCTCGTAGGATGTCTAGGGGGGCCTATATCGCGGGGAGGCCCATATTGCTCCTACACTGGCTTATTTTAAGATATAGCTGTCATCAGTGGACTAAGTGCAGAACGTGGCGGCCGCTCAGACAAACCCTGGAGACTAAACCCAACCTCTCATATTAATCGTTGGGCTACTTGTGTGGGAGGCTCAGGAAGAGTGGCAGAAAATTAAAGAAGACTCAAGCTATACCAGTGCACAAATCCCTTGGACAGACCACTACATTCTCCTATAGACATCTAATTAAATGGGTGTGGTCATGGCGTCCCTGTACCTATTTGGAAGCGACCCTTTACCTATTCAAATAAAAACCAACCCCAAGAAGGGGTGTATGGTATCCTTATTATAATGGAATAGCCCAATCGCTTTTGGTGCTGCCCTAGTCTCGAGCCCAGCCCCCTTTCACGCACGCGGAGAGAAGGGGTCTGGCCAAACGTGTATAGGGCCCGTGTCGCCCGTGCAACGTACAGTGCGCGCCAATCAGATGCCCGGATCAAGTCACATGACTGTGCGGGTATGAACGGAATGCACGTTAATGATTGTGCACGTGCGCGTTAGTACGAAATATAACCCTTGGTACCGGTACCCAATGGAATGTTAATTTATTCGCGTTTCTTATTCACGCACACCAGAAATACGTGACGTCATACATTGGCCCTATACACGTTTTCTCTCCGCGTGTGTGAAAGGGGTCTGGGCAAAGCCTGAGCGTAGCGTCGGACTGGAGTGCAACTCGAAAACTAAGTACGATAGACCACTAACACAGATCCAAGCAAACCATGCAGTCATAGTCACGGTTGCCGTGTACCTGCCCCCTCCACGTAGCTAGACAGCCGCCGCATACGCGGCTAGCTGCCTGTATTCAGTCTCGGAAGAGGGGCTGAACGTTTGCTGGGCGTGGCTTGGTCGGGATCTGGAAGGGGCGTGGCTTATTTGAGGCGTTGATCGACCCGTTCAGCTGAGATATGGATAGAACCTACTGGGTAGAAGCTGGCGATTTCCTACCTGGAGAGAAAAGTGTTGTACAACAGGTGACCGTGAGGCTGTATGATGGAGAGGAGAAGGTAAAGCTTGGAGCATAGATTATACATTCCCCTCCTGGGGAGGGGAATATATAATCTATGCTTGGAGGCACTTCTAATTATTTGACCACACCTCTCTCTCTCTCTCTCTCTCTCTCTCTCTCTCTCTCTCTCTCTCTCTCTCTCTCTCTCTCCAGACCACTTTTGATGGTGGCACTCTTCAGCTGACTAGCCACCGTATCATCTGGGATGATGAAGACCAGGAGGTGAGATCAGTGGCACATCAATGCTGCCTCTTTAAACACTAATGGTACACTAAGCAGTCCCAACTAGCACTGACTAAGCTTGATACATTGGCTCACCAGGGTGTGCCTGGATGATAGCTTGACATTTAGATCGTGACACAGCTCTACTTGTCCAAGTGAGTCCTCTCTCTTCGAACCATACCAATAGTACTGTACCCTCATGAAAGAGGGCCCACTAAGGAATATCAACCCACCCCCCATTTTAAAGGCATTGTGCCACGATATGAGGGCTACTTATAGTAAATTAGTATCACACGTGACATAACCGTGCCCAATAGATTGAAATCTGGCAGCCACTTTTCAATCAATGGTTGTAGTTTGTGGTAGCAAAACGTGATAGGTCCCAGCTAGCGGCGGAAGGTAAGAGGTCCACCAGGGGGACGGGCGAGAGCCGCCCATGCCAGAGTAGCAATGTCTATGTCTAGCTAGATCCACCCCATGCAAGGTAGTATACCACGAGTAGATTTACCGTTAGCGAGGGTGAGTAGGTCGAAAAGCAGATGGAGATACCAGTCCTCTAGCAGCGCTACGAGTACCTAAGTCCATGCCTTATCCTTCGATGGCGTTCTGGAGTCCACAAGGAGAGTGTGACAATATTTTTGTACGTGTGCGATTTATCACAACGCGAGTCCGTATGTTAGATCTAAAAATAGTAACAATCACCACTTATATTGTGACACAATGCCTTTAAGCTCAATTTCCTGCTAAGGTCCCAGTGTATGTCGACTATAAGGCACACCACCCATTTTCGTGAAGGTACAGTAATAATATTATTATTATTCTAGAAATTTCAAGTTCTGGGTCATTGATCTTTTCCATATTGAATCAGTATTGGCATCTGAGCCATGGGAACGAGATACCGGTATCGTTCTCCTCAGACATTAAGGTATATTATAGCAGCGATACAAACATGTCATTCAGAACATTGACTACGTCTACTACCATCAAAACTTCAATAGTGATGCAATAATTATAGCTTCACTTCAAGATCAATAAATCCTTGTTCACAAGGACAATTCATTGCTAATACATGTAATAGTTGGGATACCATGGGTACCTAACATGGAACTGCAGTAGTGTATCTACATGTGTACCGTATCCGATCTAATTAACATGCCACTAAAAATAATTACTGATCTTGGGTGGCGCATAATTAGAGCCTGGAAATTAACGTTCCGATCTAGGTGGTGCATCTTTTAGAGAGGCGTTTTGTATTAGAGCGAAAGTGTGGAGAACATAGCTTCCAGTACTCTGTACGAGATACTCAGTACTATCGTCAGCTATAAGTATACCGGTACTGCTCTAATTAGAATGCGCCTTGAAAAAATAATTAGCATGGCTGTATGCCGCATAGTTACATGTGTAGAGCGCGAAAATTAGGATTCCGGTGTAGGTGGCGCGTTTTCAGAGAGGCGCCTTAATTAGAACGGGTATGTTCATAATGGATAGTACACTTTTATAATTATGCTCTTCGCATTGTTTTAACACAGGGCCGAACATTAGCGCTAGACCTTTCCCTGATTGTTGGAATAGAGCCTATTGCTGGAACATTCACAAAAAGGTATACATTTATAGTCACTTCAGATCAGATAATCAAAAGTCACAGTCTATTCTTACTGTATAGCCTCTTAGTCCTATATTCATGATTATTTTGTGATGTCTTTTATCGCTAGCCCTAAAATTCAGATAGAGCTGTTGAAAGCACCAACATCAAAGCCATCAGGTCCCAGTGTTCTTGAGAAGGCTTCCTTCATCAGACTGTCATTCAGGAAGGGAGGCCAGCCTGAGGTAAGGCTGTATAATACATGTACATGTATACAGCGTACTATACAGTTTCAAATCCTTGCTCTCAACCCCACTTTTGGGTGTGTGCTCTAGATATTTATATAGTTGAAATTTTTGTTTGTGCCTCTCTTCCTCCGATGCATAAGATATACATGAACCTACTGTGCAGTAGAGCACAGAGACGATGCTAACTCTGCACTGTACATGTATGTGTACATGCACTTCCTTCAGTTCCTGCAAGAGCTGAGAAAACAGCTACTGGCTAAGCAATGGGAGAAGGCACTACCTCCACCAGCCTCAAAGGTACGCTATAGTAATAGTAATATCTGTATGTGAAGCTTCAGTATTTCACAACTACAGCCTACGAAAATTTATCCCAGTGCTTGCTCATGAATGCTGTTTATTTGAATCTCTGTAGAGTGGAATCAGGACAGGCATTATGGGAATTGAGAGGAATATTGAAAAGAAGCAAAGAGAGACTGGCAAAGAAGTGTCACAGGTGAGTAAGCTAATGGAAGGTCTGGCCTGGTTATGACTGTCGTGATAATTCTTCAGGCTTTCAAGGATCTCGATGCTCTAATTGAAAAGGTAATGAAATTGTTGATTCTAGCCGTGAGGATGACATTGTTCTCAGTTGTATATAAAGCAACAAACATTTGGTTTATCAGCTAGATACATGTACTTTAGGTATCTTAGCGCAAGTGCGGCTTGTACCGACCCCCTCCCTTCCCCTTCCCTCTCCTCCCTTGCTTCTTTGTGCTGAATCTGTTACTAGTAGGGGTCTGCAAGGCTTCCTTGATCACCAAGTGGAGTAGACGTTACATGTACTGTATATGTTGTCTAAGTAATAGTATCTGCATGTACATGTGTGTATGTATTGTCCCGGGTAAGTGCCCATGGGCACTTACCTGGGATCAAAATTCCATACGTTTGTATAGAAGCTGCTAGAGTGGCCCCTTGAAATGCGGTACATACATGGGCACTTACCCGGGAGTAGGCACATTCCCGGGACACTACGGTACATGTTGTACGTACACATGTACAAAATTAATGTGTGTGCGTGTCGTTATTTTGTGTGTGTACATTGAGTAGGCCAAGGATATGATCACCCTTGTGAATAAGTTTGCTGCCAAACTCGAGGACAAGAAGGGATCTCTTACAGAAGATGAAGTAAGTTTCATACAAAATATTAACAGCTGTATACAACATGTACATTGTACTTGCATGTTCATAAGCATGTATTGTACGTGTGATACTTTGCAGACAATCCAGTTCAAGTCGTATCTTCTCAGTGTTGGCATTGCTAATCCAGTCACCAGGTAAGGAATTGACGCAACATACTGTATACGTGAAATTTTCACTGGATAAAAACCTTTGCCAAGCCCAGCTATCCTGGTATTGCAGAAAAAGTTGGTTTTTTTGCCAATGCGGTAAACATCATCATATCCTCTATGCAATCTTCAACACAGGACAAAACAATTAGTGTGTAAAAATTTTTGTCGGTGAGAACAGGTGGCGAAATTGGCAAAATTTTCTCCGGGTGAAAATTTCTATGTATACAGTATACATGTAGCTGCAGGCTGGTGATTGAAAACTGATACTTGTTTCTTCAGGGAGACCCATGGCTCTGGTTCTAATTATCACAAGGAGCTCTCAAAACAGCTTGCTGGCTTCCTCGATAAACCTTTGAAGGTAACATAATAATATTATTATTATGATGTGCTTGATATGCCGTACCCTCGCGAAAGAGGGCCCACTACGGAATGTCGGCCCACCCCCACTTTGGGCTCAATTTCCTGCTAAGGTCTAGTGTTTACTCGAATATGCGCCTATGTGTAGCTGCCGGCTCAACTGGCTAGTTTATGAGGACTGAACTTCGAATAGCCTATGTAAGATCGATAGATAACGTGCTAAACAGCCGTAAAACTAAGCCTAGCTACCTTTATGCCACGTTTCAGCACAAATCAATGATCATACATGGCTAGTGATCGTAGCCATCCCCACTTGATACAGCTGCACTCAACGATACATGGTGAAGTATCGCGGCCGTCCTTGCTCTGGATTGGTAACCGTGCTTGAATAAGGCTGAAATCAATAGTAGCCACCGCTACTATTCAAAATTAATTATGAAGCCAGCGTGGGTAACTTACCTGGGTGCTCTTTCACGTATAAACGCAATACTGATACCTTGAATATCGGCCCATCCCCCAATCTTGGCCCAGTGTAAGTGCACCGCCCATGGGCCCTCTTTCGCGAGGGTACGGTATATACCCTGGTCTGGCATATTATACCGTAGGACAGGTTTTAATTGCGTAATTTAATAATTGTGTTGTAGTCAAGTCAGGCCAAATTGCGAATCCAATAATTGCGATAGACGACCCCGTACCGTACTGTAATATACGTGCACGTTTACATGAAAATTCAGTAGGTTTATCTTCTACTACCAATCCAAACCTAAGGGGAAACCATCCCACTGCCTGCTCAGGCAAACCTAATTTAAGCAAAAGGCAGAGCCACATAGGTGCCTAGCCTTGAGAGCTAGGGGTGGTAGGTTGAAAAGCTCTTTTGTTCAATGGAAACTCTCCCTACCCACCTAAGTGGCTCATGGACACGGGCAGCATGCATAATATTATATGACCATACTTACACATTCAGGGAAATTAACAGAATCTCCAGTCAGTACTGTTACTAGCTACTACAATGTCATAATTTTGTAGGGGTTAACTCATGTACGTTTGCGAATCTATTAATTGCGAAACGTACAAAAACTCGCAATTTGCACGACCTACGGTATGCATACACATGTACATGTGTGTGTGTGTGTAATATCCCCTCTGATATCTCTTTTTATCTTCATCTGTTTCTCACTCATTCACATTCACACGTCCATGTACATGCAGGATGAAGGTGGTATGATGAGTCTAGCTGATGTCTACTGTCGCTTCAACAGGGCAAGAGGAATGGAGGTCAGTGATTGTATGTTAAGACCCAACTAATCAGCTTTCAACGACATTTTTTAAGACCCTATTACCATCAGTTGTCAGCTGAATTGCCAGAAACTGTATCTATTCATGATCATACACTGTAGTTGGTCTCTCCTGATGATGTTGTCAATGCTTGCAAGCTATTTGAAAGTTTAGGCCTACCTTTAAGGTAAGGACATCATCTTCAACATCATGTGTATAATAATAATAATATTTCCTTTATTTTGCTTTCTATTCATTCAGACTGCGTGCATTTGAGAGTGGTGTGCTGGTGGTCCAGTCTCTCTCCCACAGTGAAGAGGCTGTCAAGGAAGACAGTCACAGACTGGTACGTGTACAAATCACCATCGTATGACTTGTGTGCATAATATTATGCAGTGGATCCCCCCTCCCCCCCCCCCCCCCCCACACACACACAATTCTACCAGATTCTTTTGTCTCAGACACATAGATAGCTTATGGGTTGTCCAATGGTTATCTACACACTCAAGGGAGATTATTTCCATTTTGAGCATACTGTCTTTGAATTAGATTTTGACAAAATTAATGTTACTGTATAGTTTCCGCTTATTAGCTGGAAGCTCCTACCCACCTCTTTTTGCCTACCCTCTCTCTCTCTCTCTCTCATTACACAATGTCATAATAATATTATTAATAATAATGATGTATAATATTATAGGTAAAAGAGCATTCATCTCTCACAGCAGAGGAGCTTTCAAAGCTTGTAGGTGTCTCGATAATGCTGGCTACAGAGAGGTACATTGAGTTAATTTCTATACACTGCTCCTCTTATTTTTTTAAGTTTTCTTTTTCTCCAGACTTCTGATTACAGAGAAGGCAGGGTTGATTTGCAGAGATGACACTGTGGAAGGTCTACGATTTTTTCCAAACTTATTCATTCATCCAGATCCAGATGCTTAATAATAATATTATTATTATTATTATTGTTACATTGATCTTACTAGTCTTGAAAATCGTAGTGTACGTGCATGTCCATGAAGTTGATTACTATTCCGACGGAGATAATAATAATATTATTGTTATGAGAAGTTGGAAGCGTTCTAACTTTCCCAAATGCATGGGAACATTATATAGATTGATTGCCTACAGTAATAGCCTAATAATTATTGGTAATGGTTATCCTCATGAGGACAATCACTACCAATTAGGTGATTACCAATCAATCTATTATTATTGATCACTAAGCAGTATAATAATAATTATGGCTTAGACTGGTGATATTATTATGCTGAAAGAGAATCAGGCTTGGTGCATGATCTCACACTTAATTCTTGGATTGGGTTAGACCCTAGATAGGCTGCTACCATGCAGACCAGCTAGCTATACCAGGCCTAAGCCATACATGTCATAATAACATTATAATTTTTAACAATCATGAATATTATTATTATGATTCTGATAATGCATGTTAGGGATGAGGATACAGTATAATGTAACCAATGGAACTTTATTATGACGATTATTATGTTGTTTAATACAATAATACTGGTCTATAAGAATGACTACATTGGCTGTACAATCGTGTTTACCATACTGGCCATGGATGGAATGTTTAAAGATTCCAACAAGTACTGAATCAACAATGCAAAGAATAATATTTTGAGACTGCATGCCAAGTAATCCACAACTCTACTCTATAATGTCATATATAATTGTATGCAGTGCCACACACATTACATTATAATTAAATTTTATGCTAAGGTGTGATAATCATAACACAATGTCATGTCTTTTGTCTTAACTTTATAGGATGACTTTAGAGCAGCGGTCCACTGTGGCATACACTGGTGCCTCTTCTTTACTAACGTAGAATTCATTCTCGGTTGATTCATTGCAATTATTGGTCTCTTGATCATGTCCAGAGCTACCCAGCATCTCACAATATGTATCCTCACTTTGTTTACTAACGTATAATTCATTCTCGGTTGATTCATTGCAATTGTTGGTCTCTTGATCATGTCCAGATCTACCCAGCATCTCACAATATGTGTCCTCACCTCCTTGTGCTGTACCTTGATCATAGGTGTTTGCCACCACAGTTATGCCATTCTTGTTTGATCTTTTCCTGAGGGAAATAATATAGTTATGCATACTGTAATTTACTCATGCTAGCTATAATATTATACCTCCACATAAACCTGCAGACTAGTAACATAGTGATAGCAATGATCATGATTCCTAATTCTATTAGGATCAGTATTCCCACTACCATGCCAGTCTCACGGAAGCATGTGCATGACACCTCCGACATCTGATTCAGATATTGATCTGTATGGCATGGAAAATACAATCAATCAGCAAAGGTAAGTGGTATTAACCTAATCATCATCTCACCAAAAGCAACTCTAGTTGACCCAGATTGCATATTACTGTCAGAAAGGAAAGAATTTGCAGATCTGGAACTAACAGTTGCAGCACAGGTGTAGTTTCCAAACTGATCTCTTTCAAAATAATCAATCACGGATATACTGATGTAGGTAGTAGCATTAACTGCCACTGCGGCAATATTAGTCATCATAAATCCAGCTGGTCCGGTCCACACTGTCTTTACGGTCACTGGGATATCCACTGCTGGACTTAAATACACTGTACAGATTAGCGTAACAGAAGAGCCAATTGGCCGTATAGGATCAAGGATATTACTCGATACCATCACAAAAATGGGAGATGGAACTGCATGTAAAAAGAAGACTATCGATGCTCACATAATATCTTATATAGATGAATTATTAACTCACTTTGAATTGCAATATGCTGACTTTCCATTACTATAATGTCGTGCACGTAGGATGAGCTAATGGTAGCTAGGCAAGTGTACTCTCCAGCATCAGAAAGCCTAAAAAGTGAGACTGAGAGAACTTGAGGATCATTTCCAGTTTGCATTTTTATCTGAGTGCCATTATTTTTAGTCCACTGATAGCTAATAGAGGGGTTGAGATCTTCACCTCCATCAACGCTACATATGAGGGAGTAGCCCTTTTGTGCCATTGATGAAGCTTCACTTAGTCTAGTAGTAATCCGGGCAGAGATAATAGGTTCTGCATGAAAGTAGAAGATCTCTGAGTTAATAATTATTATCTCATAAGAAATAAGTATCAGCATTACCATTCACTGTAACAACGGTACTATTCATCAAACTACCAGCTCCAAGTCGACATGTGTACATGCCAGCATGAGACTGAATCAGTGGAGAAAACTCCAGAGTACTAGTATAGGTGATGTTAATGGAATTATTGCTTGAAGCTGTAACATTTGCCATCGGTATCACACCAGATGATAGCGATACGCTGCCATTCAAACCAAAGAACCACTCAAAGGTTGGTGGAGGTACATCCAAGGGTAGAGGAACAGGATCAACAAGAATTGCTGTGCATGTCAGTGAGTAGCTCTCCCCAATAATACCGGAACCAGAGGAAGAGATCGCTACATGTACAAGATGCTGAACAAAAGTGAAGTTCACTGAGGAAAGTAGAATCAAATTCAATAATGTTGGGCATAACATTGTGCAAACTCACAGATATTTGCATAGAGGGTCTGGTTATCCGTAGGATCTGCAGCACTGGGTAGCTCACAGCGAAAACGACCTCTTTCTGGTGGCCCACTGAATCTACGATAGAGGCGAACTGAACCGTAAAACTGTCGCCCATTCCTGACTTCATTTGGACCTCTGTTTCTTCGAAATGTGAAGCCCCAAGCATCATGCCGAACTATTCTCCCGTCAGGATAGTACCAATCACCACGTACTGTTCGTGGTGATTCACAACAATCAGTAAGGTCAGTTATACAGAGCAGTGCTTGATCATGAAGTTCTGGGTTGGCATTTGAGGGTTCTTCACAACATGAGCCACCAGTGTATAGAAGATCATCAACATCCACTATACTGTTATTGGGTATGGCTGCTCCATGTAGCATGAGAGAGACATCATCTGAGAAATTTGTATACATACAAGCATGATCAGAAGCCCTCTCTGGATCCAGAACAATCAACATGTAGGATCAGGCAACCTTTAATAGCTACTCATGCTATGACTGCACAAACTAATGCCATAAACAAGTCTTAGACAATTCAATTTAGTCTGAATCAGCACATATAGCTGCACAGAGGCCAACATTCATTGCCAGACAAAATACTTCCAGCAGTTCTGAATTAATTGATTCAGAAATGATTCGCATATGAGAGGCTATTTATGCACTCACTAAATTTAAAGAGTAGCTAGCTATTATAGAATCTAGATTGGTAGCTAGCAATACTCACCCAGCCACTGCCCTGCAGATCCATTGCCTAGTAAAGGACATCCAAGTGCTATGAAACTGCCAAGAAGTATTACAGTAAAGAAAGTAGCCATCAAAACTGCAATGTAGCTATGTATATATGCCTTGCTCCTAAGTCGGTAAACATATTCCAAGCTTTTTATTAAGCATGCACACTGGGACCCCACCCCCGCCCCCACCCTATGTGTAGCTATATTTGGAAGATGGATAGCGATGTAATTAATGCTTAGTCAGTACAGCTAATAACATTATTTGAATTAAAGCTAGCTAGCTACTAGCTAGTTTCCCAGAGCTCAAAACTCTCCCTGTCCACCTAAGTCACAGGCTTATGGAGTACATCAAGAGTGTAGTCTTGAGTACATACACGACCAGGGTTTCATCTAGCGCGCAATCACGATATTCAATGAGTGCATGTGCATTTGTAGCATGCCAAGGTCCTGGGACGTAGCTAGCTATTTGAGAGCCACTGCCCATATACTAGGAAAATTTAGCTAATTTTGATTCCTCCAGATCATCGTGATGCAGGGAATTCAGTTTTGGATGAGAAAGAAAGCTACATAATAATTTGATTTATTATGATGCTTAATTTTAAAATTTAATGTTGAGAGGAGGCTAGGGAAGCTTCCCCTATCCTCCCCCCCCCCCCCCCCCCCGATGAAACCCTGATAATCATAGATGTTGCAAAGGGACCATCATGGAATCACATACTACGCAGCTGGTCCACTGAGACTGTGTGACAATAAAAAGTAATGATTTAATAATGCATGTACACTGTGACTGGACTGGAGGTCTGGGGGGGGGGGGGGGGGGGTCGTCAGATTTTCATTGTACTTTATAGGTAGGACTTGTTTATAATTAGGATATTTCGTAATAATATCTGCCTGCCACAGCCTCAGGTCTCATTATGACAGCTTCGGTTTGGGTACATTGGTCTGGACTGATGACGACCATTACCAACAATAATTAATGTGGCCAGCATCCGGCTTGGTGGTCCTTGGATGCACATTGTGAGACTTCAAGCTAGTCTGAGTGTAGGTACTAGTCTAGGGACGTACAATTTCATTGGTACATTTAGGTACCGGTAATATACACAATGAATGTACAGAGACTGACCTAGATCTTCAAAATATACACTTAGACTTGTATCCACATAGGCGTAGGAAGTTGGGGGGATCCAATTGCGCTTAAATTTTACGACGACACCCATTTTATACGATCGAGGCTGCTATAACAAATTTCTCGGTGAAAGAATAAACTGTAGTCAAGTGGAATCGATTTGGCAGCTATTGAAGCACATTAATTTTACTCATAATCAGGCCTGGTAAATGTTTAGAAATCTGTGTTGCAGGAATGGGGCAGAGCCCTCTTTTGTTCTCCACCCCAGTATTGTCCTATGGACCCTCTGAGGAGGAGGAGGAGGAGGAGAAAGGGCGAGCGCCGGGACTCCATCTAGGAAAACTGGTAATGGTCGTTACCGTCCTGCTCTGCATGCGCGCGAGCATGCGCACTCGTAATGTAAACTACGTCATACGCATGCGCCAGAGTATCCAGTTCCATTCCGTGATTCTGCCATTCCCGTTCCGATTGTTTTGCTTCATCTTGTTATCTTCCGGTCTTCCTTTCTTTCACAATTCAGTGTTTAATAATACTATGCCATTGCGTGGTCTCATCAGACCGTTTATACTGAAAGTATATAGCTATACTGTATTATTGTACAGCTCGGCTGGCTGGTATATGTATCTAGTAAAACTACTCACTGAAGCACAATTCTATGTCCTAGATGTGCTGATTTTAGCTAAGTACTCTATAGCTAGCCCCAGCCACTCAAATCACACCATGTCAGAACTAAACTCAAGTTTTGTATCACTGAGAAGCTTAAGATGGGATGTGGAGAGGCGGTGTTGTGCTTCAGGTCATAGAGTGAAATGGCTCAAAAACAAAGGAGCAATTCTGATCGTAGTGTGGAGTTATCTTGTTGGGAGTGCATTACATCTGCTAAGAGATGGTTACAAAGATAAGACAAAGGAGTACGTCTCCAACACTGGTATCATATTGGTATGTTCCACCTTGCTGTACCCTATAGGAGGATGGCTGGCTGATACACGGTTGGGACGATATACAGTGATCAGGTATAGCATGTGGATTATGTGGATTGTTAGCTTACTCTTAACCTTCAATGAGGTGTTGGCATGTGTAATTTCTGGGTACGATAATACGGCAGCCAAGTGGCCAGTATTTGCTGCCTTGAGCCTAGCCATGGCAATTGCTTTTGGAGGGTTTCTATCAAATATCGTTCAGTTGGGCATAGACCAACTTATAGATGCCTCAGCAATGGAGATAACCTCCTTCATAACTTGGTACACTATGACCGTCTTCATAAGTGGAGCCATTTTCCACTATGTGTCAGACTGCATCCAAGAGAAATATCAAATACTCTACGTCAAACCTTTCTTTGTTTCAGTTTGTCTCAGTATAGCTCTTTGCTCTGACTACTTATTCCAGCACTGGCTGATTAAAGAGCACGTAGCCGGGAGATCACTGCGAGCAATATTCAGTGTTATCAAATACACTATCAGAAATAGGAAATTTAAGTACAACTATTCGAGTGAGTACGAGTCTCTATCATCGTTTGATATAGCCAAGCACAGATATGGCGGTCCCTTCACTTCCCAACAAGTGGAAAATGTACGCACATTCTTGTGGATGATACTTGTCCTTGCTGTATTTGCACTATTATGTGGTATACCCATTCCTCTGGATTATGCTCAGGACAAGATGATGAGGCCCGTAATTGATAGTCTTGAATGTTACACAAAAACAGCCATGGAAAATTTTGGTTCTATCTCTATCACCATCTTCATACTTTTCTTTGAATTTATCATTCTACCATTACTTTCCAACTTTATACCAAGGGTGAGTATCATGGGCATGTTCACGTTGGGAGCAATTGCAACTTCACTATGGATTATCTCTCTCTTGATTATTGATGTAGTCGCTCATGAAGACAACCTGTATTCTGGCAAGTGTATATTCACTGAAGCTTCAAACCACCCTTTCAGTATCGATTACAAATGGTTTCTTATTCCTAAATCCTTGCAAGGACTAGTTTCTGCACTTCTCATCCTTTCGTTTCTCAAATTCGTCTGGTCTCAGTCTCCTGTAACTATGAAGGGAATGGTCTTAGGATTTGGATACTTCTTTCTTGGGGTAAGCTCCCTTATTCACACAGCTATAGCCTCCCCATTTATCTTTCGCAAGCCAGTGACTGTATCATGGGTGCATGTCAAGTTGACGTGTGGCATTTGGTATTTGCTGATGGAAGGAGTGATTAGTGTTATCATAACAATTATCATCTTCATTGTCATCCGACAATACAGGAAGCGGAACAGTTGCAATGAATTTTACAATTCGTATACCATATCGGTTAATAATTAAGATAACACTATGGTAGCTATAGTGAATGTTGACATTGTTACTTATATGTCATGCAGATTCTGTTTCTAGCTAGTTAATTTAAGAATGCACTTAGTGTGTGTGTGTGTGTGTGTTTATGCGTGCTGTGTAGTTATCCAGTACATAATTATAATAATAATTATGCATACTAATCATGATCATGTTGTTCTTGTACCAGTGCTATAGCAACTCTTGGACAATAACCTATTATATAAAAGCTATGCTGCAAATACTATGGATACTTTGATTGTTGTATCATAATAATAAGGTATTTTTCCTATTAGAAAACTTTCAGTATTATGCTTATTAAGATAATTAATGTGTAACATGCATGCTTCTTCCATGATAATAAGCATCATGTCATGCATACTAACTCTGATATTGCAACAGTATAATAATATTATTATAATAATATAGCATGTCTTCATATGTGACCTGCTATGAGAAAAGGGACCATTCGCAGTAGTAGACTGAGTATGAAACACGACCAATTTTATCATGAAAATGACCAACTTGCTTTCTACAAATGTAGTATAGTAAATATACTTGTATCAGGGTATTGACACCAACATACAGCGGATACAGCTTATTATTATTCCCTACACACTATTACGAGCTACATACGACAAACATGAATTCCACATGGTCCCTTTTCTCAGAGCTGGTCACATATTATTATTAGGAATTGCCATGATATTATATTATGTATCATGGTAATCCTAATATGAGAACATGCTGTTAATATAATATTATAATATGCTGTTACATATGCCCGACATGATGCTTATTATCATGTAAGAAGCATGCAATGCCATGTTACACGTACATTTAATAAGCAAACTGAAAGTTTTCTAGTAGTCTTTATAGCTATAGTGTATACAAAGGCTGATACAGTGTTGAATTAAGTGGTACTATATAATATACACAATGAAAGACCAGCCACCCGACGCACTCACATCACGCACTATAATATTGTATACAACAGTCAATGATCATGATAATAATATTATTATGTATATATTTATTTACTACTGTAACAATAATACATTATACTCACATAGTAAATGCCAGATTGCATGACATTTTGTTGGTAGTTGCTTAGCAACCAAAGTTTGTATAGGAAATTTGCCGGCTATGGGAAGGGGGTGGGTCATCATAGAGTAGATCAATGATGAACAGAGGTCAACTACCAACAAAATAGTTATCTGCCAGTAATTGGGGTGCATTCGACCATGCATCTCATGCACCCCAATTACTGGCAGATAACTATTATATAAATAATTATTATTATAGGCTAAGTGCTATTGCATGTCCATAACAATAATTAGAAAGGAAGATTAAAACTATAATTTTTGTAAGGAGCTCAAACTCAATCCCAACCTGAGCCTTTGAGCAGTGAATTATGTCCATGTGTGTTCCTTCACATCAGCTAATGCTATAAGGATGCTTGAATTTTACGGTATTGAGTCAATACAGCACACTGATTTAAGCTAAACATTACATAATAATTATTATGATAATATTATTATGACATTATTATTGCTATCATCAGTATTGATCTCGTATCATAATTACCTTTGTGTAGCTACACATACTCATTAATTTTATTATCAAAAACTTTAGCCACCTTGTTAACACTGTTTAAAAATGGGTACTCTGATAATACCTTTTGGGAACTTCAATGTTATGTTTAGGGGTATTACGTCCAATGGGTATGGCTCAAGTACCCTTGGGGTATTAACTCAAGTACATATTATATGGTTGAGTACTACTCCAAGTATTCTAGATGTACTGTCACAGACATGTATGTACCATGGTGGTATTACAGCAGGTATCACAGTTGACAAAGGTATAGTGTTGTTAGCATTGATCCAGTGCATGCACGTACAAATTGTTGTAGTTACAGTTTGTATACCATAATTATCATACGACCTCATAAATCACACAAATCAAAGAAAACTTCATAAAACTTACTAAACTAAAAAAAAAACAACACAGAAAAGTGAGATATGAAATGTTTTACAACGTGATATGCTCTGAGATGTGTTCACCATTTCTCAAGACAACTAATAAACCGAACTAAAGCATGTGAAATAACATCTTCCTTGATGGAGTACACAAAATGCTGAATAAAAATCAGTCAGTGGTATAATCAGTGGCTGGGAATACTGTACATCAAATACATAATAGCATGCCATCATCCCTCCCATAACTTTGAAGAAGCTACTTATTGTAAGTACGACTAGTCACTTCAATAAAGAAAGGGAGTGAATCATCGTTTGCTACTACTTACTTTTCAGTCTGTGTATACATGGTATGTAGTATCAATATCTTACAATTAAGTCTTGGAACATAACATCAATTAAATTTTCACTTACATGCATAATATTATAGTTGTGGTGTAGGCATCGATGGTATTATTATGCATGCAGCCTCTCTATCATCCTTGGGACCTGAAGATGTGGCATTCTTTATTTTAGAGCAGTTTGGTAATTTAAGTTAGACATCTACAACAAACTCAAGGTGCTGTACTATAATACTCAATAACAACAATAATAGATTTATATCTGATGTGACGGCACATACTGAATATGCATTATTGCCCAACAGTAGATAATAGTGATATAATTATTATTTTAATTACCACCAATCACAAGAATCAAGCGAGACACACAGCACAACTAAACAGACACACCGATAAAACTGAGAAACTGACTGTAACTGACAAACACATTGTACATACACTTAAGTATATAATATATCAAGCACTGGACAAATCAGATGAGGCTGTACATGACATCATACTCCATGATAAGGTAAGGGTCGTTACCCTGATATAAAATTAATTATTGTACTATCGTCAAGGGTGAAATATACGTGAAGTGTCCACAATGCACTTGATGAAGAGGGAATCGTCCTTTGTGTAGCTTTCGTCATCAAGATAAGATACTTTACAGAATTGTGGGCAACCTGAGGCTACATTCATATCAGAGACTGGACGTTGAAAGCTGGAGCTCTCTGGCGTTGGTTTGAAAGTTTGTACAATGTGCTTACGCTGTTTCTGGTCTACCATGATCAGTGATACTTTGTGATCAAAGGGCCACTTGAGCAGAGAGTCGAATTCTCCCTTCATCAGAACAAAAAAGAGTGATACATATGTCTTGTGTCCCATTCCGTCACCATTCAGATAGATTCGGATGCACATCTTGTACCCGTTCCTGGCCGTATAGAAAGGTGGGCTATACAGTGATGTCACTTGTCCATTGACGGCTTCTCGTTTGTGCTTCATGATGTCAGGGATCCTCCATGTAAGTGTCCCATCGTAGGTTGATGCTACTGATGCTTGCAGCTGTAGTTCCATCTCTGATACATGAACCTTGAGCCGGGTGACCTGCCTCTCAATGTCTTCAAAATTTCTTTCCAGATTGGTAAGCCGTGACTGTTCAAAGTTTCCTCGGCCATGTTTAGTCGTTTGAGTATATTTAAGTTGAGTTTGGAGTGCCCGCATCTCTACCACCTGTCTTGATCCCTTCTGCTCGAGCAGTTGAATTCTAGTCTGTAATTCTTTAATCATTTCGTCGTTGACTGTCATTTGTCCACTTCGTTTTTGTTTAAGCTGGTCAAGCTGCTTCTCTACCTCAACAAAACACTTATCGGTACTCTTTTGAAACTGGGATAGGTCTGGTGAGATCTTTTCCATCTCAGTGGATGATCTTTTGTCCTCTGTTGCTGTGAGTCTTCTCTCTAGATCACTCATGGAATCTACTATCTGTGTGCCAATGGTGAAGAAGTTCAAAAAATGGGCAGCGATTGACGAAGGATTCTTAAAGTGTGCAGCCACTGAGTTAGTGTCGTCTTCATTGCCATTACGTTTCAACTGTAATTGGAATATAGAGTACTGGTAACTATTGTACAGCATGCTGACTTAGCAGCACATACCATATCTCCACAAGTGCACTGGATGTACCCACACTGGTTCAGTTTGTGGTCTTCCATCTAAAGTAAACAAGAAGCATTCCTGGGGTTAGTTATGATAATTACAGGAGGTTGGTTCAGGGAGAACCCTGGGGTGCTCCCCTTCTAAATTCATGTTAATTTTATGCTAGCTTGGCTCTTATGACTCCCCATCCTCCTTCAACTTTCAATTTTGCATAAAGGGAAGGGCCCAGGGAATGAGACTAATTGTGGTTCAACTTACAGCATCTCTAGGCACATTCAAATGACAGCCATTGCACTTCAATGGGTAACTGCTACAGTCACTAGCATGATGATTCTGCAAAATCAATAACACTGTAATAATAAGAATATTGGGTGTAATAGCTACCACAACTTACATCTAACTCATCAGCAAACATTTCTATACTACAGTAGTTGCATGTGATACTCCGCTTGATGCAGCTTAGTTCAAGGTGCTTTGCTAGTTCCGCTTTTGATACTTGTTTACCACATTCAGGGCACACTTCAGGTACAAACTGACATTCCTTTTCGTGTGTCTAATAAAAAGAATTCCCAATGAATTGCTGTCATAATTATCGTGGTACAATAAGCTCACTTCGACATAATCTTCCACTCTTCCTGTCCAATTGCAGCCACATGACTTGTTTTTGCAATACACTTCGAGTTCAAATATCTCCCTTTGTACAGCTTTATCGTTATAACAAGGAGAAAGCTACATAATATAAAAAAGGAAAAAGTATCAATTTTAGCCGTGTACAATGAGAGCATACCCACATGTAATTTCATGATCAACCACCCTAGGTTCAGTGTGTTACGTAATCTAGAGATGAGGGATTATAATCATTCAAGAACCTTGATGTATGCGCAATGTCATACTAGTGTGGCAGAGCCATATACCCTTACGTTGGGGGGGGGGGGGGGGGGGGGGGAGGATCTGATTACTTACAATATTATGTGACCCTCCATGAGGAAACCAAGTATAGCGTAAGCCGCCATATATCGGCATGTACGTAATACCGGCACCGCCAGTGCCAATCATCGGCACCTAGTTTACGACATATTTTACGGGATTATACGGACATCGCTGAAGCGTTTACGGACCTGAAACTTTCAATGGCCATTGCACATCAAGGAAAGTAAACAGGAAGAAAAGGATGATATTACTGGCAAGAAGGCGTGGCGAAGAAGCTCTATACCAAGTTTGATCAAAATCGGATGAAGTATCTGGCGTCTACAGGGAGAAACAGCTCATGGCGGCTTTACCGTGGCCTAGCAAGAGCTAGAAAGATTATTATTCCATCATAGTTACTCTTAAGGTGGAGGCTGATGCCTAGAACACATCCAAGTCCTCCATGAATTTATTGTACCGTTGAAACGGCTCTAGTATCGATTTTACGTGTAGTATCAATACATTCACGGCTGCCGTTCGAAGACGATGCAAGCGATCGATATGAGAAGAGAGATATAGTGAGGACATCCTGAAGTATCTGGGGATATTTTTTCTATAATTTTCTGGCAAGTAAGGCAGCAGTAAAAGGCTCAAGAAGGCCCAGGTGCCGATAAATGGCGCATTCGCCATTATATAATAGTTAGAGACCAAGTCCAAGGTCTCTACGCATTTTAAGAGACCTGAAGGCCTGAGGCTGTAGCATCCCGAGCGAAGCGAGGGTGCTACTAAGGGCCTGAGGGTCTCTTAAAAGCGTAGAGACCATTGGACGAGGTCTCTAACTGGTTTAGAATATAGCAACTGTAACCGTGGTAGTTGACCAGAGGACTAGGCTACTGTTGCAATGTGCATCTTTCTTTGCCCTTGGCTATACTTGTAGGTCTCTATGAAACTTGTAGGTCTCTATGAGAACTTGTAGGTCTCTATGAAAACTTGTAGGTCTCTATGAGAAATAGAGACCTCTGAGTGTCCAATCAGATCACAGTATTTGTTATAACTATATTCTAAGGTAAAAGATAG
The DNA here is from genome assembly GCA_963930775.1 of Cliona cf. orientalis. Lineage (NCBI taxonomy): Eukaryota > Metazoa > Porifera > Demospongiae > Clionaida > Clionaidae > Cliona > Cliona cf. orientalis. Next base: position 4,870,511 of record OZ005703.1, read on the forward strand.
GTGTGCCGATAATACGTACCGGTTGCCGATAAATGGTATTGTGATGTCTGCGCATTAGCGCTTATAGCTCATTGATTACTAGGGCCTACCTCTCCGGATTCTAGCTAATGAAAGCCTACGTCAAGGGCTTTCTTTCAGTGCAAGAACCAAGTTCATACGTCATTCCTGGCGGGAGTTACAAATCGGGAAAATTTGCATGCCGATAAATGGCGGCTTACGCTAATGCACTAGTCTAAGACATCAATCTGAGATACAGGCCAAAATAGTTGCCCAAGGTGATAGTTATCATTTTTCATTTGTTGGTACAGATCAATAGAGGAATCATTCCTTTACATAAATATCTGCTTCATAGCTTCTAGAACATTATGTTTACTGATTTACGGCTCGAAGAAGTCCGCCGTGTAGCTAGCATTGACCGTACATGATATGGAGTCATTGCCATAGTTGCAGTAGGCAAGCACGGCAGCTAGCACAGAAAAAAAAACAACCGTTCAGTCACTTCTTTCTTCGATTTTGTGTACTAATGATCTATAGACACACTTATCTTATCGTTCTTTTCCATCGAAACGCCGGCTGGCTGCTCTCTTTCTAATGTTTTAATTGGCAGCCATTTTGTATAAATAGCGAATATATGTACTTCCACGTACGTTGCAATATTCATTGCAATTTTTTGCAAGACTTTAGTACAGGCGATCTGGGTATATTTTTTGCTCATATCTCCATAACACAGGCTAGAGACTTCAAATTTGCTGGAGCAATAGTGCAAAGGTTGTAGTTGGTAATGGTGGCCTGAATTTTTTCTGCGCATTATGCTTGGTTTCCTCGTGAAGGGTCATATATGCGGAGTTGTGCTGCCAGAAAGCAATAATTGGCTGCTTGCATGGCGTGTGCTTGCCTTTCGTTTCAATAGGTGTGTGACATTTAATGACAATGTGCAATTTTGGTATGGGCGCGTAACTATGGTATCACACAAATGTTATAATCTGATTGGTGCCAATCAGTATGAAACGATGATGCAACTCCCCATCATGTTTGCAAGTCACCAGATCCTCTCCCCTGTGTAAGGATCTGGCTCCACAAGGACGCATGTAACAGACTCGAAGTGCCCTGGGAACGAGGCTAGCATATTACTACAGATCATGCATGAGCCCCATCCACCTAAAATGATAATAATTATCATGGTCTGCATAGGTGGCATTAAATTTCAATATCCTGTATACTGTATCATAATAATTTATATTATGTATCTGATCGGTCAGACTCAACTAACTAGACTGTGTGCGTACTATGCACCTGTCAATGGTATGCCCCACTGCCCCTACATGGGGCCGATGTGGGGCAAGGTGGGGATTGTTCCTTTCGAATTTCAATAAGTCCCCACCCCTGGGGGCACTTCAAGCTATGCAAAGCCCCCACATATTCTATTCTTTGTCACCAGCTGGCTTTCTTCTTGACCTTCGCCCACTGTGTTAGCTTCAAGATTATTGATTAGCACTTGATTTTTGGGCGTGACAATGCCCCACCCCTAGGGCGGGCTTGATTTTGCATATCTCCTACATTGTCCCCATATTTGCCCCATGTAGGGTTGGTGGGGCATACCATTGACAGGTACACTAGGACTTACGCTTCCATCTTTACTTTGAATGCTGAGTCCTGTTTGCCCGCTAACGTAACCAGGTTGCCTGCAAGAAAACACAAGTGATGAGAGGACAAGGCAGTTGCAATCATAAATATTGCAAGTATACAGAAATCTTACCCAGCTATATCATCATAGCATGATCTACAGAGACGAACACCATCAGTAGTTTGTACGGGATGCCTGAGAACCATTTTGCATTCAGAACACAGGAGCCTTGGCTTCGGGCCACCTGCTGTAGCTACGTTAAATCCACACATCTTGCAAATAGCTAATAATAGCGATTGTGATTGCGCTTATATTATTATTGTATAGCTGTGAGGGTGTCCCCGGGGGGATTCCCTGGGAAGTACCCTGTACGTGCCTATATAGTCTCTCAAGCCACACCCTTCAATCTCCGCCGTGCGTGTGGCTTGTGAATGTATGAATGTGGCTTGTGAATATACGTGTACATGAATGTGACGTCATCCCCAATCGCGGCATTATCGCCTGAGCACGCATGCGCATAAGCCAATACGATGGCGGGCTATATAGATATCGGGGTGTATCCGCAACAAGAAGACAATAGTTCCAATTCTGAGCGAAGCATGCCCTACTTTGGAAGAGATTTTGTCACGATACGGTTTCAAGAAGAACTAGCAAGAGAATGCCCACGAGATATCAGAGATGACATCGCTGTCGAACTTAGCGAGGACTGGGAGGTGATTCAGTCACTAGCTCGAGCCTTCCATGGACGAAAGGCGTCGAGATCTCAGTGTATGGCTATCTTCTGTGTCTTTTTTTTACCTTTATACACCTCAAACCTGAAGAAGCCCTAAAGGCGAAACGTTGTGTTCAGATCGAATTTCATTTGAGTCTGACTCCGGGAGTATTAAAGGGCACAGTTTGATCCATAAGCTATATTTCTTCTGTGTACGAAGCTGAAGTCTACCTTGACCCTTGTACCACTGGCTGGAAACATAATGAGTTTCACTTCAATTAATTTAAAAACTAAAGAAAGCAGAGACTCTGGATTTGGTATGATTGCTTACTCTAGCTACGTAGTACGTTGTACAGATAGAGCATAATAATAATAATATTATTATACAAGATTCCACTCAGGCCTGTATAGAGTGGTATCGAATTATTAGAGATGCTGAAGAAAGTTATTTCGCATGCAGGTGGAGAGCCCAGCTGATGCAAGTGTTGATGCTCTCTACTCTCCTGCTATTTCACATCAGGTGAAATTCACAAAGTCTACATCAATATTCATTTTCATTACACAGCTCTAAAAGTAAAGTATAGCATTCCTAGGTTATCTTTTGAAGTGCTTGCATGGTTGTTAACTTGCCAATACGAAGTCTATGGCAAACATGGCAATCAATACTATATCAGATTTGCTTCCATAGCTAGTTCAGGTCAATTCTTAAGACTCATTGCGACAGAGAACAATCCATATATTACTGCAGTGGAGCCTGAAAATAGAATGATAACACACTTTGGAATGAGTAGCTAGACAACGTCCCATGCTATTTGTGTTAGAGAATTTTTAGGGGGGCAATTGCAATGCATATGTGTCATGGAAATACACTATAATATCAGAGGCTTATCCTTCGAGGTCGACCATCGGTGGATGGCTTGCTAGCAATGGATCAATTAGCCACATATTAAGCACTGACAGTACGAGGAAGAGCTAGACATACATAGTAGTTGTGGTGGTGGTATATTTTTTATTGCTTCAGTTCTGTTAGTCCTGTTGTAAAATAATATCGGGTTTCAGGTTAAATTGAAGGATGAAGTAGGGATGGCAGTGCCAAAAAATATACAAACAAGATTTGTAGGGATTATGTATCACATCCACTATGCATCTCTATAAGTTTGCTTTTCTCGATAATTAATATCATACACTTCTGATTCAGTATGTAGAGTATCATCATATATAATATTATTATTTTGATATTGATCCATGGGTAGTCAGTATCAATTTTCCATTCCTGCATGTGCCCCATATATTAATAGTATGTGTGTGCACGGCTACTCAAAAAGCAAGCATAGGGATGTATAGTGGATGTGATACATTTTCCCCACAAATCTTGTTTGACGTGTAGCTATGGCACTGCCATCCCTACCTCATCCTTCATTATTAATTTTATGTACTTGTTATTATTATAAGAACACTATTAATTTCAACTGGTGCTATAGCTGGTTCTCCTTGAAGAGAGGTTGCCCACTGCCAGGGATCCTATTGGTATAATTGATTAACGGTAGTGATTGTTTTGTGCATACCTATATATGCTTTATCCCCTACCACTCATTAACTGTAAGTTTTCAGCATTGGATTTATATTATATATGTGCACCCCCTGTTACAGAGTGTGGGGCTATTAACCTTCAAGAGCTGTGCCTGGAAAGGCTATCAAGTTGGCTAAAGAATGGTAATAGACTGGGAACAAGACTCATGGACAAATTGAAAATTATGGTAGTTTGCATGATGAGTATATAGCCCCATTTATTGTTATACACGATATAATTGTGTATGCTTTTCTCACTCAATATTGCATTTGTACTATAATTGTATGACTGGCTGAAAGATCAAAGGCACTGCCTGTTTAAATTTTATCTAGCCTGGCTCTAATAATAGTAGTTCATACGGGAAAATGGACAATGGACAATGTTGGTTCGAGCAAGACTATCATAATATTATAGTTTATTGTATTTGAATGTGATATGTAAGTTGGGAAGACATCCATGGACAACCAGTGGTGTAGCCAGGGTATGGCGGAGTGTGGCTCTTGCCACACCAATCTTCACAAAATTATGGATAAGCTTAATATTCTCCTGAGCTTAAGGTTTGTGTGTTAACTGTGTAAACAATGCTGGGTATATCAGCTCCTAAATCTTGGCTGTATACAAAATCAAGCATCGCTCCCCCCCTAGTCTCGTGAATCAGACCACTCCCTCCGCAGCGCTGGATGTATTGCATCACCAGCTCCCGCGTGCTGGTGATGCAATACATCCAGCGCTGCGGAGGGAGTGGTCTGGTTCACGAGACTAGCTCCCCCCCATGATCCCACCTGGATCCGCCCCTGTGGACAACCTTGTACACATGTGCCAGCTAGCTTGAGATGTAATCTTCTTTCCAAGTGTCATCTCCACGGTAAGGAGGATCACTTCTAATAGCTAGCACTTTTATGTTGCACAATAATAATTATTATTGTGGCCACACGTTAGCCACTGCACACGTGAGCATCAATATTGTAATTTGTCACAAGTCAGTTCACAAAACAAATCAAGATGTTATAATCAACTGTTATGGTTTCAACGTTCAAGTTGACAGTATCTAGCTATTTAGACCAAGTCTATTATGAAAATTATTATACCGGTATAATATAATAGTATTATACACGAAACAAAAACAGCGATCTAAGTGTCTAAGATCCACTGATATAATGACATTGTGCAGTTATTACTAGTGTCTCAGCACTATAGGATAAGTGAGAGCATCAGCCGCCAGCCATGGATCTCAGTAGTAGCACCTCAGACAATCAGTTCCTAGAATCACAGCCTCTACTGCCTGTACATGTGGTGCATCATCCAATTCGTACCACTTTCAAGGAAAAATTTGCTCGTGCAAACTTTTTACCTCGAAAGCTTCATTTGCCATCCAAGTCAGCAGTTCTCATCCTCTTCTGGTCCCTGCTAGTTGGAGCCATCTATATGACCGCCAAGGAAGGGACACATTTAGCAGCCAAGCTCTTTGTACAAGAAAAGGGACTGGAAGATTTTCGGAGCTATGGTATTCTCCTCTCACGCCTCATGTTCGTGCTGGTTTTCCTGCTGTATCCATTTTCTGGGTTCCTTGCTGATATCTGCTATGGTCGTTATAGGATCATCATGATCAGTCTGTTCCTTTTCACGTGCGGTATAGCTTTTCTATCTATAGATTCAATTTTCCTCATAACAAAGTACACAGTGACACCTTTCAGTACAAATAGACGTGGTGAAGTCACACCATTCTTCATCTTTGCTGCCTGTGGACTCTGCCTTCTGATCATAGGTTTTGCCGGATATGAGGCAAATTTCATCCAATTTGGAATAGATCAACTTACTGATGCACCAAGTGAGTATCTTGGTCTCTTTGTCCATTGGGTAGAGTGGTTTACGATGCTAGGAACGACGTTTGCTCAAATAAGTTTCTCACTGATTAATTACTGTGACAGAAATGAAAGCAGTACTATTTATTTTATGACACTTAGTTTACCATTGATGTTTTTGGCAATGCTAGCAGTAAAGCTAACATTCACTTACTGGAAACGACATTGGTTTAGCATTGAGCGCGTGAGGAGTAATCCATACAAAATGGTAGTTAAAGTTCTCAAGTTTGCCTTCAGAAACCGATATCCAGGAGCGCATTTCACATACACTGATGAAGAACCTTCCAGGCTAGACTACGCCAAGGAGATATACGGAGGACCATTCAAAACAGAACATGTAGAGGATGTCAAAACCTTTTTACGAATCTTGGTTATCATGCTGGCACTGGGGCCACTTTTTGCCCTTGAGGTTCCAATTGGCCCAGTTTTCACTATCTTTATTGAGCATGTCATTAAGCATAAAAAGGGTGACTATACAAACTGTAGTCCGAGAAATATCCTCCTAGATGTTTCTTCCCTTAAGAGTCTCATGACTGTACTCTTATTTCCTATTTACGTGTGGCTTATCTATTCAGTTCTCAGGCAGTGTATTCCAAAAATATTCACTCGGATTAAGGTAGGAGCATTAGCACTGATTCTTGGTCTAATGGGTATGTTTCTCATAGAGCTATTTGGCCATATTCACTATTCTGAGCATCATGACGATGGAGTCATGTGTATGTTTAGAGAGGAACAACAACAGCTTGGAACACCATCCAACCTTTCAAGCAACCTTGACCTTCCCTGGTCCACAGCTCTAGCACCTGGTTTTCTAACTCAAGCAGGAATCACTGTGATAATCACAACAATGTTTGAGTTCATCTCAGCTCAGAGTCCGCACTCCATGAAGGGCCTTCTATTTGGAGTAATGTTTGCCATTCGAGGGGCATTCCAACTTTTCACTGCAGTTGGTATTCTTCCTTTCTCCTTGGAAACAATATGGGGAACAAAGGAGATGAAAGAAAATCCGCCTCCTGTGTTCAATTGTGGATTTGGATATCTCCTCTTTAGTTGCATCACTGGACTGGTTGGTCTCATTGTGTTCTTGGTGGCTATCAAACGATATCGATACAGGGAGAGACAGTACTCATCACACCTGCTATACCGCTAGTTAAGATTTTGTACCACATGTATATTATGTAGACTCGATCGTTGCAACAAAAAAGATGCATGGGTGATAAAATTATGAGCTCTGCTATGAAAGAACTTAGACTATAATATTATTATAGTATGTACGTTCCTATACTATTATTATGCAGTAGTTCAGTATTCTTCATAATAATTGTGCAAACATGCATCACATGGTTGATATCCGTGTTCTAACTGTGATCTCATGACATACATTACAGTAGCTATCCATTTATGGGGAATCCAAATAATAGTAATATGATATCATCATGCATGACTCACTACCAATCTAGGGGGACAGACCCTCACACTGAGTAACTCACTTCAAAGCAGAGAACAATCTTCATCTTTGGGCATCAATTACTTCCTAATGAAAAGTCAATCTGTTTGGAATTCAAAGCCATGCATGCACAATACACAGCTGTTCGGACATACCCAACTACCGTATAGTATCGCACAAGAGTGTCATGTATAGCTACCTCTAATGCGCATGCTTGATAGAGTGTAATTAATCAATAATATCAGTAGCTACACAGTATAGACATACACGTTCTAAAATCCTCGATATGATTTTCCTGGAGTTTGATATATTATAGCTAGACAAAATATCTTAGCTTTATAGTGTCACAGTCTGTTGTGTGGTATTTATAGCTTACTGTTCATGCCAAGATGAAGAATCAATTGCTTACTGGCCTGAGCAGCTTGCAACATTTAGTACATAATTATCTAGTTACAACACTACTACTTTTCATCACAGTCAATGGACAATCAACTGGTGAGTTGGCAGATATATACTGATTATCACTAGTATATGGCCTTCATTTGTGAGTTACAAATACAAAATAATATCATAATCTGATACATGACCTCTATAATTATAATTGTACTATTAGTGTCAGATCTTGTAACGCTTCCACCTACAACAACTGTCTCTAATCTAGTAATGACTGAAATAATTTCACCACCACCTAGTAAGTTTATCAAAATCTAATAGACGTGTAAAAGACGGGTGGATCTTGTCTACATGTTTCTAGTGGATGATGTGCGACTCTCTTTTCGAGGTAATTCAATCGCCAACAACAGCATTGTCCGAATCACTGATATAGGGGACAACATGGATAGTAGAATCCTATGTATCACAACTAATCCAGACTGCTGTGCTATGTCTGACAATAGAATGGGTTTCTGGTACTTTCCTAGTGGAAGAGAAGTGTCCTTTCGTGGCTCTGATGAAGATATTTATCGTATAAGAAGTGGAGCTGAATCTATGTCATCAACAAGTCTTGCTACTGTTATGCTTGGCCGTCGAGATGAAAGACCGAATGCCAGGGGACCAACAGGGCTCTATCGATGTGTCATACCTGACATACATGGAATCAACCAAACACTCATTGTGGGTGTCTACTCCAACAATGAAAACAGTGAGTTAGCTAGCTAATTAGAATCCAATCAAACCAACATACCACACTCACTCTCTTTTGAACAGCAACTGAAACATGACGCCTATTATACAACAGTTACTCATAAGTAATCTTTTCCACTTGTACTTCATGTTTATAGAGGCCAAGATTGCTCCACTGATCCAACTGACATCGGCACCATCAGCTAACATCAAATTCTCTCTCACATGTAACTCATCCGGTGGGCCAGTGCAGAGTGTAGAGTGGATGAGGGATGGCTTCCCACTGGACAACACAAGACCACTGGTTTTAACAAGTACCTCTACAGCTTCCTATACAAACACTTTGGATGTGAGTGGCAGACTACTAGGAACATACACCTGCCAGATCCGAGATTCCAACGGTCAAATCCTGAGTTCTATAGATATTGATATTAATGGTATTAAATAATGCAATGTAGCAACATGTACGTTGTATAATATTATTAGCTATAATATTATAGTTGTTTTTAAGACTCCCTGCAAAATTGGCATATGTTTGAGTTCTCATGATTAGTCGTTAGCAGCTATTGCATTTATACATCAGTAGAGCCACTAATCACATAATAATATGCTATGATAATAAGTTAAACTTTATTCCTAAGATTTTTGCCCACTGGTACACGTTTTAGGCTCTGCAGCTGGCCCTCTCAATGTGCAAGCCAGTCAGTCCAGTTCCTCTGACCCAGTTGAAGTCAGCTGGAGTCCTGATCAAACACCGAACATCACTGGCTATAGAGTATTCTATGGCAATAGTCAAAGCATACTTGTTCCTTCATATGTGACCAGGATTGTTTTTAATTCTATGGAGAATCAAGATGAAGTAGGTCAAACCGTGTCTGTCCGCTCAGAGTCAATGCACTTTCTACCGAGTGAACTGATAAATGCAACTGTTACATGTGAGTAATAATGGTCATCAATTAAATAATTATTTGGATCACTCTATATTTTATTCTTCTTCTTGATGATGGTATGTTTACAGCTGTATCAGCAATATGCTTCAGTGAAATGACTTTGAGTATTGCTGTGGTCATCATAATACTGGTAACCAGTATTATCACTGCTATAGTTATCATTGTCTTTATGGGATTATGCTACTTGAGGTAAGAGTAATAACGATCATGGTTTTGTGAGTACTAATTTCCTGGATTAGTCATGAATGAGTAGGATTTTTGTACCAATTCTAAGTAGCTACAGAACTGACCAGATTAATGTTTAATTTTTGCTATGCATGCATGCACAATACTATGTAATCACTCTTGCAGAAAGAAGAAACTCTCCAACAAGAATGATTTTGCTATTTCACCAAATATGGCATACGGCCTAGTGAACATGGAGATCAGTGAAAATGAAAGAGCGAAAGAATACGTGACTCCTGATTTGCTGGCCATACAGTCCAGTGACAGTCAAGAGCCGAGGTACGAGGGCCGTGTGGGACACGAGTCAGTTGTCTATGACCTTCCTGCTAGTCAGTCATCTTCTCCTCAGCCATTGATGTATGCAGTACCTCATGAGACCACCAGCAGATGAATGATCAATCACTGGACAAAGAGAAATTTTAAAGTGCATAGCTACACAAATCAACTTATTAACTCCGCAGAAACAAATTCATTCATACTAATTTTAAGCCTACTAATTATTGTAAGATTGGTGCACACTTAAATGATATTATTGTAATTTCATAATATACATTGAATCCTGTGGCATAGCTAGTCTTATCCCCAGGCCACTCTCGTATTTTCAATTGTGAAAATGTGGGAGTGGCTTGGGGACAAGACTTAGGCATAGCTGCTAGCAACTAGCTACTCATCCCCTAATAATCCACTAAATGGAGGAAGTCTCATAGCAATGCCACACTGGTGTACCTCAGCTCAGGGTCCTAACTCCATGCTATTTGAACTAAAGTCTGCCGTTCAAGGAGTGCATATTCACTGCAATCATTCTCCTTGGAAGCAGCATCCACGGCAGAGGGGTAGGAGCAAGGGGGGCAGAGGGGGCGATTGCCCCCCCCCCCACTTTTCTAGGAGGGGGGGCATAGCCCCTCCACTTTTTGAGCTGAACTTTCTTATACTAATTAGCTAATTTAGGAATTCATTGCGTATTTTATACCATGCATTGTTGAAATAAAATTTCTTACTGCCTGAACGAGCCTAATTACACAGGAATATTAACTGATTCAAATTTTAGTCCCCAAAATGCCTCAGAAAGCATCTGGTAATACCAAAAATCTCAAAATTTTCTGGGGGAGCATGCCCCCAGACCACCTCCCCCCCCCCCCCCCCCCCCCGGAGAGCTGCAAGCAGCAGGGGCCTTCAGCCCCAACCTATTCTGCATCACTTTGTATGCCCCCTCACTTTTTTATTGCTTCCTACCCCTCTGCACGGGGAACAAGATATATAGAAATTTTTAACTCAACATAATCATTAAATGAATTATTATGTAAACTTGGTATGCTCTGCTGAGAAAAGTAGCTATGTATACGTATCAGTTTAGTACAATGTCACAATGTCGTATTAATTTTGTGCAAATTGTGTGCTATTGTAGCTACATAGGGTTTTGGTATTATGTGATAATACAATCATGACATCACATTGCGATCAATGCAAATTTGGTGAGATAGACTGCAGGAAGCCACTTGGCAAAATAAGGACAGTATCAGTAACAATGTTTATATTGATAGCTACAATGGGAAACCAAACATGAAATCACTGTTACATGCAGTGATGTGACTACCTACCATGCTACATGTAGCTATACGGTTTTGAACTGATCATGGACTTATTATCCCTCTTCACATAACATTAGATAGCCCTGCTTTTTGATAGCTATCACATGGAAACCATGTGCACATGCATGCCACATGGCTAATTGGGATCCAACTAGCTACATGTACCATGGTATTAACTATTATGTGCTTCTGATACATGTTATATGATATAATATTATACTTATGATGGGGCAAAATTATGGCTGGTCAGTGAGCTAGTATATAGCCCTCTCATCTAATGCCATAGCTGCGCCACTCTACCGCTCTTTAGTGACTTCCCTACATGTACATGTATAATAATTATTATAGCTGAATAAGTTTAGTTTTTTCACTGTATGCAATAATGTTATCTACATGTATCCATGCTCAACTAGAGTCTCAGAGGATAATTATTACAAAACTTGACTGAAGGAGTGACTTTTGAATTGATATCAATATGTTCCAATTTGTCATTCAGAAAATAATTAAGTCATCGAGAATTGCGTGCACTATACCAAAACTTGACTCAGAGCTCTAGCTAGCTCATGAGTGGACCCACTATAGTCCCTAATGATTGCAATGGAGATGCCATGGCAAGCCTTTGGCTCCCCCACCCTCACACACACACACATACATAATATTATTATAATTATTGTTAATGCTATTTGTATATGATGGTGGTACGTACATTAAGATTTATAATAATATTATTAGTATTCTCTAGAGAGTAACATCTAGATTATTAAATAATGCGCTCTACCTTACCTGTATACCATGATATCGGCGCACGCACACATATTATGTACATGCATACATACTCACGTGAGTCACGTATTAGCCTCGCTTATAACTAATAGGTGGGCGTGACATATGGACGACCGGCGTGCGTGATATTCCGCTCACCAGATCTGTGGTTGACCGTTGTTTTTTGTTGTTTTTTTTCCGTCACACTAGTGGATCTACTGGCTCTGGATTCAAGTTGCACATGCAACCACTCAGCGCAGAAGTTTTAATACTACAATGTCATGTAAGTGCATGGTATTTATACTCAATGTTATTCAATGCCGGGCCAAGCATACGTGCCAAGGCTGGTAGCCCTCCACCTTATAGTTTTATGGTTGGCTGAGATTCAATTGAATTACTGTCAATGTATATTGAATGTAATTAAATTTTAAGTTATATATGTTCAGCGGCTGATGATCTGTATGATTTAATATGCAGGTCCAGACCATAATTATAGTCGATGACAGTGAGTCAGGTTGTACATGCTTAGGCATAAAATCTTCTTGATAGCTACATAAAAGGCGATTATTTTAAATTTATGCCAAGTTACATTGATTTGCTGTACCAAAGGAAAACTTTATGCCAATGAGATTTTGGCATGCACCTCATGCATATCATTGACAAGCATTGTAGCTAATAGCTACAGTGCATAATTATATGTTAGATCAGACCTGTCTTGTGTTATAGAATGTCACATCAGATTCTCAAATAATTTATGCACGGCTATTTAATATAGTGATAGAAACACGCTTAGCCTAGCAATCTGTCAAAATTAATATTGAGTAGCTAGTTGGCAGAGTTTATGCTCCAGCATGCATGCTGCAGGTTGTATAATATGGAGCGTGGGTGTGGGATTTAATAACTGTACACGTCACATGATATAGCCAATTCGAATCAATAAACTGATAATATTTGCTTATTGATTATACATTTTGAAAGCATTTTATTATAACATTGGGCCTACTTGGGGAGAGTAATATATCTCCGAATGTAAATGTTTATGAGTAATAAAACAGCATGCACTTAACTATTAAATTTTACATGGAAATTTAATGGTGTTCTAATACCCAGACATGCAGAGATAGCTAACAGTGATGTCAGCACTACTATATTATTATTAATAGCCATCTGCATGATGAGGAAATACTAGTATATGATACAAGCATCCAATGTCATTGGAAAATAGAGCAGCCCATCGGATAGCGGCAAGGTCATACAATTAATGTCCATGAAGGCGCAGATGGGGCAGCCTCCTCTGCTGAGATCCTGGGTATTATAAAGCTGCTGGGTTGAGTTGGCATGGCACACCTAAACCTTTCATTCATATAGCCGGGCTATAAACTTGATATCAGTTGGCCTGGATCTTCTTGAATATATGTGGACTTAGAGTACCAGCTATTATGGGTCCTTGTAATGGTAGGAATTAACAGTGAACAGATCTGACTATAATATATTATAGCTGGGTTTTCAAATGTGCATTGTGGCACGTGCATTCTCAGACTCCTAGCAGTGGCATGATTTTACACTACATGTTCTTGTATTTGTAGCATAATCCACTGTATAATAATAAATTTATGTCTGACTCCCTGTAATTTCACTGTTACAGTATAGTACATAGCTACAGGCACATGCATGGGAGACTTCTAATAGTATAATAATATTATTATTATAGTCTATTTCTGAATCACCCAGCTTAAAAATTATATACCACCATCTGCATTCAGTCCCCTTTTTGTGTGTATATTATAGTTTTAGCTGTTGTTTACCTAACCTATCTAACTTAAATTATAGAATACATTTGCCACAGCAAGCAACATGTATCATGATAATATTATATGCCTGACCCAAGTGTATCACAGCCTCGGACTGCATCTATCGGGAATAGCATGATTATTATTATTTTCATGAGGCTGATTAATAGTTATACTGACTATTTTGAGGTCTTTTCACGTTTGAGTTCACTAGCAAACACATAGCACATGTCCCCTGGGTGATAGTAGCCAGTTGTGTAAAGGGTGACGAACACCCATGGCATTGCATGGGTTGAAACGTTCCTCGCTTCATAACTGACAGTGTGCTGTGGTAGCTATCATGTTATTCATGCAGTGCTCAATAATATGAACATCTAGTATAGCCTATAGAGATGCGTACATGTTTTTCTCATCCACAGTGGCCCACAGTTATCAATAACAATAACATTATAATGTTATGACATTCACCGTTCTCAGTTCTGTATGTAGCTAAATCTTTTCCTTTACATGCATGCACTGCACGAAAGGGCTAGGTTTCCAGCTTGTACACTGCCTTGCAAACGTAGTGATGTTTGTTGTTTATAGTGCTGTGCAATTTTGCATGCTACTATATAATAATTATCGTGAGTAAGCTTGTTACCTTTCAACTATATACACACTCATGCATGCAGCAGTGGACCCAGTACATATATACAAGGCTCTATTTATTTAATATTTCTTGTCACTGGGCACATATGGGCACATGTACTGGGTCTACTGCTGCATGCATGAGTGTGTATTAATAGTTGAAAGGTAACAAAGCTTACTAACGATATAATTATTATAGTAGCATGCAAAATTGCACAGCACTATGAACAATAAACATCTGATTCACTACATTTGCAAGGCAGTGTACAAGCTGCATGGAAACCTAGCCTTTCATGCAGTGCATGTAAAGGAAAAGATTTAGCTACATGCAGAACTGAGAACGGTGAATGTCATAACATAATGTTATTGTTATTGATGACTGTGGGCCACTGTGGATGAGAAAAACATGTATGCATCTCTATAGGCTATACTAGATGTTCATATTATTGAGCACTGCATGAATAACACGATAGCTACCACAGCACACTGTCAGTTATGAAAGCGAGGAACATTTCAACCCATGCATGGGTGTTCGTCACCCTTTACACAACTGGCTATAGTAGACACCATCATCCAGGGGACATGTATACTATGTGTTTGCTAGTGAACTCAAACGTGAAAAGACCTCAAAATAGTCAGTATAACTATTGATCAGCCTCATGAAAATATTAATAATCATGCTATTCCCGATACATGCAGTCTGAGGCTGTGATGCACTGGGCCAGGCATATAATATCATGATACATGTTGCTTGCTGTGGCAAATGTATCTATAATTTAAGTTAGATAGGCTAGGTAAACAACAGCTAAAACTATAATACACACACAAAAAGGGAACTGAATGCAGATCGTGGTATATAATTTTTAAGCTGGATGATTCAGAAATAGACTATAATAATATTATTACTATTAGGACATGACATGTGCCCAGGGACAATTATTAAATAAAATTAATAGAACCTTGTATACGTAAGACTGGATATCTAGCTCACAAATAATATGACATAACTATTATTATAGTGTTATGGATCTCGATTCTGTTCAGGTTAGCGATGTGGAAAGTACTGCAAACTGTGTGTATGGTGACGGTATTGGTGACTGATATTGTTAATGCACAAGGTGAGGTAACCTCAATGTGCATACAAGACTATAACTTTAAGTTACGGGAATGCTAATTATGCATGCTAATAGTAACAGTATTAATATATATTATAGTGCATGATATTATTCAGCTGGAACTCTTGGCTTCTACCTCGATGGAGTACCCTACCCTAATGGCTCTACAGTGTTGAGGACTGACGTAGGAGAGGGAGTTGATGCTCTACAGTGTACCACCAATAGCAATACTTGTTGTACCAACAATCCTCCTGAAATGCGTGCTGGAGAGTTGTACATGCCCAATAGTGGCATAGTACTTCTTATGGGTACCACTACAAATGGCTACTACAGAACCAGGGGATCCCAGCATATCCTCCTAAACCGCAGATCAACTGGAACTATTATTGGACGATTTCGATGTAATATTCCTCAAGCCAACGGGCCACTGGCTGATCTATATATAAACATTGGTGAGTTATTTCAGCACACAATATTTTCATAATAATATTATTACAAGAGCTATATGATTATCTAGAGCACAATGCATACAATGTATACCTAATAATGTAGCATTCACGGTCCACTTAGAGGAGGATTCATTGTGTTTTGTTGATATCTTGACGGCATTCATGATTATCATGCGCACAATGTACAATGTCATGTTTGTACACTTCAAGATGTGATAATTTCTATGGCAATGAGCAATATTTGGTATACTCCTTATGCATAATGCATACAGGGTAATTAATAGGGTGTATCTATTCACTGGACTAGACCACTGGACTGGACTACTGGATTGGACTATTGATCCCAAAATATTAACTAAAAGCTGTAATTTTGCACTGATTGGCAATCCTATAGCTAGAATGCTGTTGTATCCCTTCTCTGGTCGGGAAGACACAGATTTTATGCTTACTTGCTCTAAATCAGATCAAGTATTCATGCCAGGCAAATGAATCAGTTATAGCAGCTATTTCCAAGCTGGTCAGCCTAGCATCTGAGTGTATCTTAGCCAGCCAGTGATGTCGCCAGGGGGTGCATATGGGTTCATTTGCACCCAATCCATGCACCTGTGCACCCATTCTATGCATGACAGGTGTAGTTCTGTTTTAAATTACTTATAGCCTGTCACAGTGCACGTTTCACTACACTAATATAACATAATAATATCATGTATTATCACTATACATGTACATAGACTGTCTATAATATTATGGAATAGTACCTAGTACTAAAATATCATATACTATAAATACACTTCCACTACATGTAACTGTGTGCATCCACCTGTGCACTTAGCTACTTTCAATAACTTGCACCCAGTTAAACAACTATCTAGGGACACCACTGATCTTAGCTATTTAAAACTGTGACTGCTGCAGCATAGTTTTACTCTTTTTCTACCTTGTATCTGTACCGTACTAAGTGACAATACACCGGTCGACTGGTTGAATTTTATAATCATTAATTATGTAGCTAGCTGAAATCATACTCAAGATAGCTACAACATGGGTATACACTCATCATGCTAAAGGTAAATTTAAAGCTTCGTATGTCTCCTAGAGTGATTATTTCTTGCTGATAAGGAGCTCTGTGTATTAATTATCTCGAGTGTCAAGGTATGGAGTTGATAAAGTTTCCTACATGTATCTGCATCCGGGGTCATTTGGCAAGCATAGGACAACTAGTGGCAGAGGAGGCTCAAAGACCAGCTATACAGCAGGGGGACTTGCTCACTACCAGCTGGTTGGATTGATGATCCTTAGATTGATTATCCATGTCCCTACATGTACAGCTAACTATCACTGAACACAGCTGGTTTTTATCATGGCTACACAGTTGCTATATTAGCACTGGGCAACTACAGAGGTCAAAATATCCTGAATCAGACCATTGTGGCAAAAATAGAAAGACTGGCTTACAAGAGTGTTAAACCCTCAAAATAACACAACTAGAGAGCTAAATTGAGCATGGTTTGTGCCTTTTGGGGGTCAAAGGCGAGTCCAGTAGTCCAGTCCAGTGGACCAGTTCAGTGAATAGATACATCCTAGCTAATTATTATTATTCTCGCTCTATAGTTGACATACTTGCCACCATCACTTCTTCTGGTAAAAACACTGTTGGTGAGAGCTATAGCCTGGCCTGCTCTACTGTGACTGGATCAAATGTCACCTGGCTAGATTCAGCAGATGCTAGAGTTCCCTCTGAGATGGTCAGTACAACGGGTGACGTGCATGTACTGACATTTAACCCATTGATAGCTGCTCATGCTGGGACATACACATGTAGAGCAGTGCTGGGACGTAGGGTAGGATCTGCAGAAATAGTAATCACTGTGCAGAGTGAGTGTTAGTTACAATAACTGCTTTCAGCAAAATTAATGCTGTGTGACTGCATGTATCTCAACCTTTGACATTTCAGACCCTACAATTGCTGTCAATGTTAGTGGTGATGAAACTCCAATGGTAGATGTGGCATTAATCCTTGCTTGCAATGTTGATAATGGAACTGATATGATCACGAATCCTAATGTAACCTACCAGTGGTACAAGTCCAGGAATGGACATCGACTGGTGGTGCCAGAGCAAATACAGCAAATTTGGTCCTTCACTTCCCTCAGTTATTCTGATGCTGGACGGTACTCCTGTGCAGTTGATATCTCATCCACCATACTTTCAAGCACTGTCAATGCTGTGTCTGATCCTTTCAATGTCACCCTTTCACGTAAGCCAATTGGCATAATTAATATTATATAATTATGCTGTATATTATGAGGGATTTAGAGAAGTATGAAAATGATAGCTAATAGCCAATTAGTTCATGTGTGCATAATAATTATTATTGTTAAGCGTTACATTAATTTTTGTATAACATTATTCTGAATAGTAGCTATATACTGCGGCTAGTAGCCCTCCCAGAATTTCAGCATGTAGCTATAATATGCAAAATCATGAGTTCAGAAGAGAGAATTGTTGATTAGCGACATGTACTGTAACAGTTCCATTTCTCTATGCCCATGCACTTGCAGTGCCTGACCCTACCATGGTGACTGTAACGGGTAGCATGGAGAGTCCCATCATTTCTGGGATCAATGTCATGCTGACTTGTACTGTGGAGTTAAGTACAGATTTAGCCAATGTTTCATCAATTGGTGTGGCCATAACTTGGACTGGACCCTCAGGAATGCTATCGTCTACTAGTATGCCAGTGATGTCAGGGGCTTTCCCTCCTTCATATACTGGTACACTGTTGCTGAGAGCGGTGACGTCCAATGGTACATACACCTGTCAAGCTATGTGCATCTCTTCTTCACCATACCTATTGCCTAGTGGATCAATAAGAAATAACATCACAATCACTATTGGTAAGATGATCACCCTCCTTTGAATAGCGTCTTAGCTAGCTACTTCTGTCAGCTAAAGAACAGATGAGGTTTGGGTGCATGTCAATACGTCAGTTCAGTTTAATTTGTTTGTAATTATTGTGTACAATTGTAGATTCACTTGGTGTTGCAGTGATCAGTGTCACCTCCACTGGTACCCCAACTGCTGGCCAGAGCTATTTCCTGGACTGCTCTGTCACTGGAACAACTAATCTAGCAACTTATCAGTGGTTTAATAGCAATGGAACTCAGCTCACTAATACCAGTCAACTTCAGTTCTCTCCCTTACTGGCCTCTCATGCTGGTACCTACACATGCCGAGCCACTGTGGGGAGTGTAGTGGTGGAGAATAGTGACATGGTGGAAATTAACTGTAAGTTACTAGATGTGAATATCAAATAAAAAGGAAACTTAAAGCACAGTTTCAATTTTGAGAAAATCAACAGTTATTGTTAAAGGACCAATTCCGTTTATTACCTCTGAGTCAATGATTATTATCCAATTTGCATACTTTCTACAACTTGTTGTGAGTATACTTGTACCAGAGTAGCTATTACCACAAACACAGAGTAAATCCACTACACATAGAGTACAATATTATACACTGCATGGTACATAATAATGTTTGAAGCTATACATACTACAAACTACTACTTTTTATACTATAATGTAGTTGTGAGTGTGCTTAATTGTAGCAGATCAGTGTATACGTCGCTTTAGCTATAAACACAGACTCTGAGGCATACTGCAGCTGTAACAGTACAGTATACATTACATGCTATATTATACCAACATACTACATGTACAAACAAAACAATCCCAAACACCTTTTCTCACACCTGGTCAAATTTATAATAATAATTATGCCAGGTATATTATTATGCCTAAAGTTTCCTTTTTGCTTGATGCATTCACAGATAATACATGTGTTATAAATAATTTTGATTCAGTGGTTACTTACAGGATCTTTGTTGTAATTTTCTCTGCCTTCAGTGCCAGCTCCTGCTGCTGTGACTGTCACTGCTCCACTGGGTGTGATTGCTGGGTCCAGTGTTACTCTGACCTGTGCTGTGGAGTTGAATCCAGCAGTAGATGTTCCAGTGACTGTGAACACAGAGTGGACTGGACCAGCGGATGTGATGTTTGTGCCACCTGACCCAGTAGCTGCTGTGATGGTGAACATTACAACATACATCAGCACTGTTTTAGTTAATGAAGCTAAAACTGGTAGCTTCATCTGTGACGCTACCATTACCTCAGGTGGAACAACATCTGGAACAGCTGACATAACTGTTGGTATGTACCTCACTGCATTCTTGTACCTAAACACAACATCATGCATAGCTATACTTTTATTACAGCCCCCCTCCCTCCTCCCACTAGTTTGAGGGCAACTACTAGAGCTACCTCCATCACTTTGACCTGGGAGCAGGCAGAGGGAGCTAATGCTGTGGACAGATATGAAATTAATTATGGTTATTTTATTGAAGAATGTGAGCTTGAGGGTGGTAGACCGTTCCCCTCAGTCACTGTATCAGTGAATGATGGCACTCTGAGGAGATACACTTTGAACAACAGTGCCTCAACTCCAGTGGAGGAGGATAGTCTGTTCAGAATCACACTAACAGCTGTCAACAGTGTGACAAGGAGTGTACCATCACAGCCTGCCATGATCACTACTGCTGAAGGAGGTAGCTATATTATATTATGACACATAATATAATTATACCTTATTATACTATCTCTACTCCTCAGCTCCTGGGTTAGTACAGTCCCTTACTGCCAGTTCTGTGAATGTCACTAGTATCACCATCCAATGGAATCGTGTTGACTGTCAGGAGCGCAACGGACACACTGACAGCTTTAGACTAGTCTACTATCCAGCATCTCATCCTGGTGTTAGAACCAATGCTCTGACAATTTTAGGAACTGGAGCTGGTGATAGAATATTTAGTGTCAGTGGATTGCCACCTCGCACAAACTATACCTTTGAAGTTCAGGCCTCTAACCCTAATGTCAACTTACGTGGTCCACCAGCTTTTCACACAGCCAAAACCACTGCTTCTCATGGTAAAACACATACCCACTTGGGCATTATGCATGATTATAATGTTCATTTTTACCTTTAGACCTTGGTTTTCTCCTTGATGGTCAGTTCTATCGTAACAACAGTGTTGTGCCCGTGACTGATATTGGCAGTAGTTTCTTTATGTCAGCTCTGTTCTGCCTGACTCCCAGCTTGGAGTGTTGTAGTGACAGTGAGACATCTAATGCAGCCAGTGTGACCAGGGAGTGGTACCTACCTGATGCTACACCACTCACATCCGATAATTCACCATTCATTAAAAATCGAGTGTCCAGTGCTGTGAGCTTGCACCGTGATCTATTCAATGATAACACAGTTCCAAGTGGAGTGTATCACTGTGAGATACCTGATGCTAATGGAACCAGCAAGAACGTCTATGTAGGAATATACCCTCAGGGAGATGGTGAGATAAATCAGTATGATTATTTATTAAATGATCCTTATTGTATAGTAGGTTCTCCCTCCATCACATCTCTCCTGTTCGATAAAAACACAACCACCCTTATCTGTACCTCCACTGGTGGTCCCCCTACCACTGTCACTTGGAGAAAGGATGGCGTCCCTGTGGATCTCTCTCTCTATGAGCAAAGCCAGAGGCTGATAGATGCTGTGGAAACTACCTATCAGAGTGTTCTGTTCAATGATAATATTACAAACTTTGTGGATACCTCCTTTACCTGTGAGATCAGTAATGCTAGAGTCTCAGTTCCAGTTCGAGATACTTTGGAGTTAAATGGTTAGTAAGCTGTTTATGTCATTCTTCCCGGTTTATTCTTGTTCGTGAAGTATTGATATATCTATGATGTAGCTATAATATGATCTATAATATATATAGGTGTGTCTATAATTCGAGATCAGTTCAGTATTGGTGAGTCAGTAACTGCTTCATGCAAGAGTGATGCTCCAGCATCAATGATAGAATGGCTGAGAGATGGGATGGTGGTGGAGAGTGCTGCTTTCACTGGCATCCAGGAGTTGGACCTAGTGTTCTCTCCAGTCAATGACAGCATTCATTCCCAGGTCTATGTGTGCAGGGTGACTAGAGATGGAGGGAATGGAATGACAGTAATAGCAGTGCAGAATTTTACTTTGAATGTTGTTGGTAAGATAATGATGGAGTCCATTAGGATAATCAACAATCCTAATTTACGTACCTCTCAGTTTCCCCTTACCCCTTGATATGCGATTATTTCTCTTTCCTTTCAGTTCCACCTTATGCCATCACTGCCACTGTCAGTAGTTCTGGCACTGCCCGAGCTGGGATGGTCTACAGCCTGACTTGTACTGTATCCAAGACAGTGGGATTGATCAATTCCCCGACTGTAATGTGGAGCAACGGAGGAGTGGCCATCACCAATGGAAACGGAATCACTGTATCTGACACCACTGAAGATGTGACAGTCACTTCTACTCTGACCTTTGATCCACTACGGACATCTCATAAAGGCAGTTTTGTGTGTAGTGGTACTTTAACCTCTCCAGCTCTTGATGCAACATTGATAACTTCTACTATGGAAGAGCTTGAAATCCAAAGTTAGGATCTATTGTGCATATACATTAATTTTAGCTACCCTCACTAGTAGTATGATGGCTATTATATGCTATACTTTTTCTCCTTGCAGTCTCTACTCCTGATGTGATCATAACTGTTCCCCCTGGTCCTCTTTTGGCTGGTCGTATAGCTCCTCTTACTCTCACTTCTAACATCTCCATCAATAATGCCACCGATACTGATATCACCATTAATATCGCTTGGCTGAGAGGTAGCACATCTTTGTCCAATGGTGATGCTAGAGTTACCATCTCTTCAGTAACTGGTTCCAGACCATCATTCACTAGCTCCCTCACCTTAGACCCTCTGAGCACAGCCGATAACACTACCTTCACCTGCAGAGCCAGAGCAAGATCTCCTACTGGTTTATCAAGCTTCGTCACTGTGAGTGAAGTAGGAGAAGAAGCAACCTTGGTTATCATTGATGGTGGGTGTTGTATTAAGAATACCATACAAACACAAGTGTACGTGTGTATTAATCTCAGAGTCTCTCTGCAGTTCCCTCCCTTCCTACTGTGAGTATCACTCCTTTCAATCGCTTGGAGATGGCTGGACAGCCTCTCACACTAACCTGCTCAGCATCAATACAAGAAAGAATCAGAGGCATCCCTGTGCTGACTTGGACTAAGGAAGATACTAGTCTATCGAGTGACGTTGTCTCAGCACCTCCTGTCCTGTCCTTCCCCTCTCTGCGTACCAGTCATGCTGGGAGATACACCTGCACTGCCAGACTATCCATCCCAGAAGCTGGAGTGGATGTCTCTGGAAATAGCAGAACAAATGTTTCTATTCAATGTATACACTTCCATTGTCATTGTACCTATGTTGAAGTATTGTTATGTTGCTCATGCATGCAGTTGTCCCTCCATCTCCCATCATCTCTGGATCTCCACGGAACACCAGTTTCTTCCAAGGTCTGGACCTCATCTTCACCTGTAGCATCACTCTGGGTGATGTGGTGGACACTCCAGTCACAGTACAGGGAATCTGGAATAGGAATGGGACAGAGCTGATGGGTAGAGATGAAAATGGAAGAATTGCTGTTGTTAACCCTTCAATAAGCTCACCTCCATATAATATCACTCTAAAATTCAATCCCTTGAATATCACTGATGCTGGAACATATGAGTGTGATGTGACTGTAACTCCTCAAGATACTCTCTTTATTTCTACTGCTACCACATCTAACTCACGAACTATTAAAGTTTCTGGTATGTATGATATTATAATTATTTGATACATATACTGGAGTCTCTTTACAGGTTTTCCAATCCAATTTGCTGATATCACTGCTGAAAATATCTTCATAGCTGGATTCTCTGGCTATACACTGATATGCAACACCAGCAGAGAGCTTGATCTCCCACCTACATCCACTCTAGCAGTGGAGTGGCTTGATCCAAGGGGCAATATCATTAGCAGTGGAATAAACTTCACCATTTCTGGAGTTGGTACTACCACTGATGTTGGTCTCAAAAGTAGACTGGTCTTCAATAGCCTCTATACCTCCCAAGCTGGAAATTACACCTGTAGAACTCTTCAGACCATACCTGGAATAGTTATCAACTATCCTGAACCTGTGACTTTCACTGTTCGAGTCAAATGTGAGCTCTCAATTACTGATACATGTATATTAATTGATTATTTACCCATGCAGTGCCTGCTCCCATATCACCTATGACCTTCCGTCGTAGTCGCAACACAACCCTCAATGCTGGTACCTCCTTCTCCCTCACTTGTATCATTAGCCCTAATACAACTGGAGTGGATACTGACATCATAGTGGAAAGCTACATCATGGGTATTGGAATATCAGACACTGATCGAGTCAATGTTCCCCCACAGCCAGTATCAGTTGGAGAAAGCGGTTTTGAGATTACTGCAACATTCAGTCATCTCGTTGAAACTGATACTGGTGCATACAACTGTTCAGCCTACATAACATCACCACCATCACTGCCAAATGTGATTACTAGTGAATCTATCTCTGGCTCAGAATCTGTTAATGTTGGGCGTAAGTGAAAGTTGATCAATATCTGATTTTCTATAATTTTTCTTCTGCAGCTCTCCAAGCTCCTACTGTCTCTGTCTCCGCTATCCAAGGAGCATCTATTGAAGCTGGTGGCCAGAATACCATAACCTGCTCTGCTCTTTTTAATGAGTACCTTGTAGAGAGACCAACCTTGGAGTGGGAGTTTCCCGGAAGTACTGTTGATACAACAGTGGGTGATCAGTTGGGAATCCAAGCCACTACAACTAGGACGCTGACTTTCATCCACATACGGACATC
Organism: Cliona cf. orientalis; assembly: GCA_963930775.1. Lineage (NCBI taxonomy): Eukaryota > Metazoa > Porifera > Demospongiae > Clionaida > Clionaidae > Cliona > Cliona cf. orientalis. The sequence continues at coordinate 4,895,198 of OZ005703.1, forward strand.
CCAAGCAGGTGTATATACGTGTAGAGCTACTATAGATATACAAGGAATCAATTCTCTGAATCAGACCGCCAGTCAAACTCTCCAAGTCCAAAGTAAGTTATCACGGTAATGGCTTAGGATGGCAGACTGAAGACTATTACATGAGACATAAGACTAGTGTCAGTGACAAAGCCAGGGCTGTAATGAGTAATCACTATGCCGCCTCCATGCCACTCAAATTCCACTCAGGTCTAACATAGTACTAGTGCAGACATCACTTGAGTACCAGTATCCATGTTACTAAATGACAAAATTAATAAGAATATTGAGGTTCTTGATTGGGTAATAGATACTAATCTATTCTGCCAGTGTTGGTGTGATAAAATTAATGTGTGAAATAGAGTGGCAAATAAAACAGTAATATTAATCTCTGTAGTTCCCCGTCCTGTGTTTTCAGTCCTCCCTCATCCCACTGCCTACAATGGGACAAACTTAACTATCATGGGAAGGATTCAGCAGGATGCAAATGTGGACACTGATGTCACCATCTCAGGGATGTGGTCTGGTGGTACTTCCTCTATAGTGACCACAGCTCAGATTATGCTATCATTGCTACCTGTGGCCACAAATAGTTCAGGAGAGTACACTGTGACTTTCACTATTCATTCCTCAGATAATTCACCGCACATCATAGAATACAATGGAACAGATAGTTACAATTTGGCAGTTGCACGTAAGCTATTAAAATGCATGAATTTAATAGCATAACTTTTATGCACTAGCTCTTAGCTACTACTTGTACACCTTTAGCTCTTCCCTCCCGACCACCTATTATTTCCATTGGATCTCATCGTCGATTGGATGGATGTGGAGAGGTCATGACCCTTGTTTGCACTGCTACTCAAGTGGAGAATCTGTTCTCCCCACCTTCCATCGTATGGATTGCCCCTGATGGCTCTGAAGTGCCTACTATAAAGTCCAGTAATCCACAAGTGAATCCTCAAACTAGAGAGCTCGTTTTTAGTGACATTACTCCCAACATCAGTGGCCAGTACACTTGTTATTCTGTCGTGAACATCCCAGAGGCTCAAATTGACGATTATGTATTTGGCACGGATACAGTGCAAGTTAACACTGACAGTGAGTACCTACTATGCATCTTGTAGTAAGAAAATACTTTTCAATATTACATTCAGTTCCTGGTAAGGTTGAGAACTTGGTTTGTGCTAAGAGTTCTTCAGTATCTGAGCTTTCCTTCTCCTGGGATCCGCCTACCCTGCTGGGCAGTGAAGTGGTCAGCTATCAAGTGATAGTGAATAGACTAGAGCACAGACCAGGTACCAGGGAAGTGATCCAGTCTGGTGTATATGATGAATTTGTTGATATAAGAGAGGTGTCTGTCATTGGACTTGGTAAAGACATTATAATAGCTAATAATATTGCACATAATAATAATAAGGGCCGAGAACCATAGTGGGCTAACCGCAAATTAAATGTGGGGAATTGTCTAAAAAGCTCAAAAATGGACTTAAAACCATACATTGTAGCTACTCTACCAGGTTATTGAAATTTTCAGAAATGTGAATTTTCTGTAGCTCATAAAACACATTTTAAACATATTTTCAAGATTCGGGGGGCTAAGTCAACATTTGTGGGTTAGCCCACTATGGCTCTCAGCCCTTCAATTATCATTGATTTTGCAGATGCTGAGGTACCCTATAGTGTCACAGTGAAGGCCCTCAGTCTGGCTGGATGCAGCCAAAAAATTCAGACCTACTGCTTTACACAAGAAGGAGGTAAAGTGGAGCAGCTCATCAATTATTAGAGACCATGCATGTGTAGCTAAACATTATTTTTTTTATTGTACAGTGCCACCGCCACCAAATAATGTTGTAGTTGTGAGATTCAATTCCACCTCCATAAGAGTGAGCTGGACCAAGTTCACTTTGGTGGAGTTGAAAGGACTGGCTAATTATATTATCACGTACACCATCATCATTGACTCTAGGAAGAGACAGAGTGAAGTAGGAGGAACTGTGATTGTTCCATGGACACAGAATCAAATCATACTTTCAGGGCTACAGTCAGGAGCTGAGTACGATGTCACTGTTAGAACATCAACTGCAGCTGGAATGTCAGGTAGCTGAATAATAATTATTATTGTGAAAACATTGAAAGGGTGTATACAGCTACACTAGTACTTTATCCAATACACAACTGGGCCATAGTGTATTACTATCATGCACACATCAATCTATCTATTTTTTTACAGTTCCTGTGGGTCCTGAAAATGGAATGTCCACTGCAATCCCAGTGGCCATCATAGCAGGAGTGATAGCTGCCGTGCTCCTTGTGGTAATAACCGCCATAATAGTTATTATTGCCCTGGTACTTAGAAGCCGAAGGGCTGGATTCAATCCAAACCAAGAGTGAGTCCATTCAATATTTTTATTTTATTCAATCGATAGACCATTAATTTTTCTCATTATAGACCCTTGCCGTGTGAAGTGGCAGGAAGTGTGATATTAAGTGATGTGTCTACTACTAACAAAGAGAGAGAGACTTTTGAAAATCCAACGCCAGAGACACAGCTACAACCATTACCATCAACTGGTGACTATGAGCTCATCCAGTGCCCAGCTTATGTCACCATGGCAACCACCAGTATCCATGGCAGCACTAATAAACCCTTCATGATTGATTGATAGCAGAATGATAGTCTATTAATGTTTTGTGTGTGCAAATATTAATATTAATATAGCTAAGTTGTGGATAAAATTAATCATTGATCGCATACCAATAACCTTTTAAGTAGTTTTTGGAGTGCTATAATATTATAGGTTTAGCCATAATTATTTCCCTCAGTAATAATTTCTAGCTGTTTCTAGTCCATTGGAGTGTTTGTAATCATTTTCAGCAATTTTTTGTCTGCAATATTTCGATGCCAATTATATGGCAACAAGGATGATATGGATATTATAGCTAAATTCAGAGGGGTAGGAAGCAATAAAGAAGTATGGGGGGGCATACAAACTGACGCAGAATAGGTTGGGGCCAAAGGCCCCTGCATGCTGCTCTCCCCCAGAAAATGTTGAGATTTTAGGTATTACCAGATACTTTCTGAGGCATTTTGGGACTAAAATTTGAATCAGTTATTCCTGTGTAATTAGGCTCATTCAGGCAGTAAGAAAATTTACTTCAACAATGCATGATATAAAATACACAATGAATTCCTTAGCTAATTTATATAAGAAAGTCAGACTCAAAAAGTGAAGGGGCTATGCCCCCCTCCTAGAAAAGTGGGGGGGGGGGGGGGGGGGGGGGGGGGGGGGGGGGGGCAATCGCCCCCTGCCCCCCTGCTCCTACCCCTCTGAAATTGAAAGTTAATACAAAGCATATTATATGTAAGCTCAATTGCATAGCTATTATATAGCTATAGTCCTGTAGGTCATTATGAAGCTCAGCCACAGAAGATACACAATTAAGTCCATATTCCTTTTCAGCCTGTGTATGTAGCTAGTATCAATATCTTACTAATTATTCACCAGGCTACATAGAACCATCTAAAAGCAACATCTAGCTACTTAATCTCCTTGATGTTAAAAACTATCAGTACATGTGGCTCTTTTCTGGAGGGAGAATTGTTTCTGGTCGAAATCGGAAGGTGTTCTGACGGCATACACTGATGGCTGTTAATAGGGTGTGAGACTGCTGTAGAGCAGTACCACTCAACAGTACGGATTGTGGTAGGGATTAATGGCCATCGGTGATCGTAGCTCAGTGGTTAGAGCATGCACTGGTGGCTCAAGCCAGCGACCTGGGTTCGATTCCTGGTTCTTTTCCACATTCCCTTTTCAGCCTGTGTATGTAGTATCAATATCTTACAATTAAGTCATGGAACATAAATTTTCATTTACATGCATAATGTTATTATAGTTGTGGTGTAGGCATCGATGGCATAATATTAAGCATGCAGCCTCTCTATCATCCTTGGGACCTGAAGATGTGGTGTTCTTTATTTTAGAGCAGTTTGGTAATTTAAGTTAGACATCTACAACAAATTTAAGGTGCTGTACTATAATACTCATTGACAATAACAACAATAATAGATTTATATCTGATGTGACGGCACACACTGAACATGCATTATTGCCCAATAGTAGATATTAGATATAATTATTGTTTTAATTACTACCAATCACAAGAATCAAGCGAGACACATAGCACAACTAAACAGACATACTGATAAAACTGAGAAACTGACTGTAACTGACAAACACGTTGTACATACACTTAAGATATCAAGCACTGGACAAATCAGATGAGGCTGTAGCTACATGACATCATACTCAATGATAAGGTAAGGGTCATTACACTGATATAAAATTAATTATTGTACTATAGCATGTCAAGGGTGAAATATACGTGAAGCGTCCACAATGCACTTGATGAAGAGGGAATTGTCATTTGTGTAGCTTTCGTCATCAAGATAAGATACTTTACAGAATTGTGGGCAACCTGAGGCTACATTCATATCAGAGACTGGATATCGAAAGCTAGAGCTCTCTGGTGTTGGTTTGAAAGTTTGTACAATGTGCTTACGCTGTTTCTGGTCTACCATGATCGGGAGATTCTTCATATAAGCTTCCGTGTGATTACGTAATGCTTAAATATATAGTGCATATAGTGCCAGGGTGTATAGCGGTGTTCTCACGTGTGAATCAGTGCATGCAGTGTGTCCAATGACAGCAGTGTCTCCAGTGACTGCAGTGTCTCCAGTGACAGCAGTGTCCCCAGTGTCTCCAGTGATGGCAGTGTTCCCAGTGACAGCAGTGTCTCCAGTGATAGCAGTGTCCCCAGTGTCTCCAGTGACAACAGTGTCTCCAGTGACAGCAGTGTCTCTAGTGTCTCTAGTGACAGCAGTGTCGCCAATGACAGCAGTGTCTCCAGTGACAGCAGTGTCCCCAGTGTCCATAGTGTCTCCCAGTGTCTCCAGTGATAACAGTGTCTCCAGTGACAGCAGTATCTCTAGTGAAAGCTGTGTCTCCAATGTCTCTAGTGACAGCAGTGTCCCCAGTGACAGTAGTGTCTCCAGTGACAGCAGTGTCCCCAGTGTCTCCCAGTGTCTCCAGTGTCCCCAGTGACAGCAGTGTCTCCAGTGACAACAGCGTCCCTAGTGAGAGCAATGTCCTAAGTGTCTCCAGGGAAAGCAGGGTTCCCGGTGTCTCCAGTGTCTCCAGTAACGGCAGTGTCCCCAGTGATAGCAGTGTCCCCAGTGTCTCCAGTGACGGCAGTGTCCCCAGTGACAGCAGTGTCTCCAGTGATAGCAGTGTCCTCAGTGTCCCCAGTGTCTCCAGTGACAGCAGTGTCTCCAGTGTTTCTAGTGGCAGCAGTGTCTCTAGTGACAGCAGTGTCTCCCAGTGTCTCCAGTTGTCAGGGTTTGGGTTTGGGTTTGGGTGTCTCTAGTGTCTCTAGTGATAGCAGTGTCCCCAGTGACAGCAGTGTCTCCAGTGACAGCAGTGTCCCCAGTGTCTCCAGTGACAGCAATGTCTCCAGTGACAGCAGTGTCTCTAGTGACAGCAGTGACTCCAGTGTCTCCAGTGACAGCAGTGTCCCCAGTGTCTCTAGTGACAACAGTGTCTCCAGTGTCTCCAGTGACAGCAGTGTCCCCAGTGTCTCCAGTGACAAGTGTTTCCAGTGACAGCAGTATCTCCAGTGACAGCAGTGTCTCCAGTGACGGCAGTGTCCCCAGTGACAGCAGTGTCTCCAGTGACAGCAGTGTCCCCAGTGTTTCCAGTGACGGCAGTGTTCCTAAGTGACAGCAGTGTCTCCAGTGATAGCAGTGTCCCCAGTGTCCCCAGTGTCTCCAGTGATAGCAGTGTCTCCAGTGTTTCTAGTGGCAGCAATGTCTCTAGTGACAGCAGTGTCTCCCAGTGTCTCCAGTGACAACAGTGTCTCTAGTGTCTCTAGTGACAGCAGTGTCCCCAGTGATAGCAGTGTCTCCAGTGACAGCAGTGTCCCCAGTGTCTCCCAGTGTCTCCAGTGACAGCAGTGTCCACAGTGTCTCCAGTGACGGCAGTGTCCCCAGTGACAGCAGTGTCTCCAGTGACAGCAGTGTCCCCAGTGTCTCCAGTGACGGCAGTGTCCCCAGTGACAGCAGTGTCTCCAGTGATAGCAGTGTCCCCAGTGTCCCCAGTGTCTCCAGTGACTGCAGTGTCTCCAGTGACAGCATTGTCCCCAGTGTCTCCAGTGATGGCAGTGTTCCCAGTGACAGCAGTGTCTCCAGTGACAGTAGTGTTCCCAATGACTGCAGTGTCTCCAGTGTCCCCAGTGTCTCCAGTGACAGTAGTGTTCCCAATGACTGCAGTGTCTCCAGTAACAGGAGTGTCCCCAGTGTTTCCAGTGACGGCAGTGTTCCTAGTGACAGCAGTGTCCCCAGTGTCTCAAGTGATGGCAGTGTCCCCAGTGACAGCAGTGTCTCCAGTGACAGCAGTGTCCCCAGTGTCTCCCAGTGTCTCCAGTGACAGCAGTGTCCCTAGTGACAGCAGTGTCTCCAGTGACAGCAGTGTCCCCAGTGTCTCGGGTGACAGCAGTGTCCCCAGTGACAGCAGTGTCTCCAGTGACAGCAGTGTCCCCAGTGCCGCTCCATTGATGGCAGTGTCTCCAGTGACAGCAGTGTCCCCAGTGTCTCCAGAGACAGCAGCTAGTGTCTCCAGTGACCCAGTGTCTCCAGTGACAGTAGTGTCTCCGGTGACAGCAGTGTACGCAGCACTTAGGACACTGCTATCATTTGAGACACTGTCATATCACTGGGAACACTAATGTCACAGGAGACACTGGGGACACTGCTGCCACTGCTGTCACTGGACTGCTGTCACTAGGGACACTGCTGTCACTAGAGACACTGGAGACACCGGGAACCCTGCTTTCACTGGAGACACTTAGGACATTGCTCTCACTAGGGACGCTGCTGTCACTGGAGACACTGGTAGACACTGGGGACACTGCTGTCACTGGAGACACTACTGTCACTGGGGACACTGCTGTCACTAAAGACATTGGAGACACAGCTTTCACTAGAGATACTGCTGTCACTGGAGACACTGTTATCACTGGAGACACTGGGAGACACTATGGACACTGGGGACACTGCTGTCACTGGAGACACTGCTGTCATTGGCGACACTGCTGTCACTAGAGACACTAGGGACACTGCTGTCACTGGAGACACTGTTGTCACTGGAGACACTGGGGACACTGCTATCACTGGAGACACTGCTGTCACTGGAAACACTGTTGTCACTGGAGACACTGGGGACACTGCTGTCACTGGAGACACTGCTGTCTCTGGGGACACTGCTGTCACTGGGGACACTGCTGTCACTAGAGACACTGCTGTCATTGGAGACACTGGGGACACTGCTGTCACTGGAGACACTGGGAGACACTGGGGACACTGCCATCACTGGAAACACTGCTATCACTGGGGAGTCACTGGAGACACTAGAGACACTGCTGTCACTGGAGACACTGGAGACACTGCTGTCACTGGGATACACTGCTGTCACTGGGGACACTGCTGTCACTAGAAACACTGGAGACACTGCTGTCACTGGAGACACTGGGGACACTGCTGTCACTGCAGACACTGCTGTCACTAGAGACACTAGAGACACTGCTGTCACTGGAGACACTGTTGTCACTGGAGACACTGGGGACACTGCTATCACTGGAGACACTGGGATACATTGCTGTCACTGGAGACACTGCTGTCACTAGAAACACTGGAGATACTGCTGTCACTAGAGACACTGCTGTCACTGGAGACACTGCTGTCACTGGAGACACTGGGGACACTGCTGTCACTGGAGACACTGCTGTCACTGGGGACACTGCTGTCACTGGAGACACTAGAAACACTAGAGACACTGTTGTCACTGGAGACAGTGGGGACACTGCTATCACTGGAGACACTGCTGTCACTGGAAACACTGTTGTCACTGGAGACACTGGGAGACACTGGGGACACTGCTGTCACTGGAGACACTGCTGTCACTGGGGACACTGCTGTCACTGGGGACACTGCTGTCACTAGAGACACTGCTGTCACTGGAGACACTGCTGTCACTAGAGACACTAGAAACACTAGAGACACTGTTGTCACTGGAGACAGTGGGGACCGTGACTGCTATCACTGGAGACAGTGGGGACACTGCTATCACTGGAGACACTGCTGTCACTGGAAACACTGTTGTCACTGGAGACACTGGGGACACTGCTGTCACTGGAGACACTGCTGTCACTGGGGACACTGCTGTCACTAGAGACACTGCTGTCACTGGAGACACTGGGCCCGGGACACTGCTGTCACTAGAGACATTGCAGTCACTTGGGACACTATAGTCATTGGTGGCATTGTATATATTATATTGTATTATATAGAATGTATACATTATAATATACTAGTATATGAACACTTGACCATATCCCCAGTAGGTGCATAGTTTAATGGTGCATGTGGTAAAAGGTCGTCAATAGAATGCGTACACATCGATCGATGCTGGCCCCAGAAATCATGGAGATGGCGTCTAAGATCGACTCTCAACCTTGATAGCGACAATTTTCGATGCTTCAATCACAGAGATGAACTCGACAGCACTGTATTCCTTCTGAACTTCAGGTTGGTCGCGCTGCTGCCGTCTCGCGCGGGCCAGCCCCCTGTGACGATGCGTGCTATATATAGCGCAAGGCTAGCTATATTTATCCACGGCATTACGTAAGCGAAGAAAACACGTGAAGTTCAACCAACAGTACTTGTCAGAGAAAGTAGCGCTCAGCTTGTAATCTATTCGCTGGATACACGCGTATTAAAGATACTCTACATATTTACTGATTTTCAAGTCTCAGAAAGGCTCCAGCGAGGCCCTGAATTTTCTCATAATTACCTCATAGATTACACCATAGGTTTCATCATAATTACACCATAATTACCTCATAACCACAGAAAAGTAAATTGCTACTGGGGATATAATGAACAACTTAGAGACTACGTCCAGAGTCCCTCATGAATACGCCGCCATAAATTCGAACTAGGACACATCGACAAACTGCGCATGCTCCGTATACGCGTACAATATTGGGGCGCGCGGCTTGAGCCGGTTGACCTTCGCCCGCCATGTGCTCGACTGAATAGGGAAACCCCCCCGAGTGCGAGCTCGCCAAAGAAAGCGAACCGAGAAAATCGCCATATCTCATCGATAGTCCACGATGTCTTCTACGCTAGGTTCGAATTCTGGGTCCCAACAACCTTTCATGCGCGCTAAACATTTTGAAACAGTTTCACAGGAATTACATCATAAGTTTCATCATATATTTCATCATAGGTTTCATCATCATTTCATCATAATTTCATCATAGCAAGAGCCGAATTCTTTGTTTCTAATTGGGACTCTGAAAAACTTTGAGACTACGTCCAGAGTCCCTCACGAACACGCCGCCATAAATTCGAACATGTCACTTTGTTCTTTCATGAGTTTGTTTATTTTTTTTTATATTGCTGCCTTGTACATGTTATTATTACAAGTGATTGTTTAATTTATACACTAAGTAGAAAAAAAGAAACTATTTAAATAATTAAATAAATAATCTAATTCATGGAGGGTTTGGGAGTACTTGGGGACATAATTTTTACATGGGCATGCAGAATGGGTCGAAACTAGAGATTTGACCTGAAAGAATTTTGACCCACGCTTTAGAATTAAAGTTACGGCCCTTTAAGGTTTTCCCATATATTTGTACAGGGAAGCCACGTATTTGCAATGTTTTCCGCCCACACACTACGTGAGGGGTGGGGCTACGTGCGCGCACATAAACGTGACGACCTTTACCCAATTTGATCAAATTGTAGTACAGGCTGTCTGTTTGCATTGTATGGCTCTACCATGCATCTAGCTTGACTTTGAGCTCGATTTTCGGACAATTCTTTTTTTCTGCTTAGTGTGTGGTCTCCTTGTTAAACACTAAGTAGAAAAAAAGAAAAGATTTAAATAATTAAATAATTAAATAATCTAATTCATGGGGGGTTTGGGAGTACTTGGGGAGATAATTTTTACATGGGCACGCAGAATGGGTCGAAATTAGAGATTTGACCGGACAGATTTTTGATTCACACCTTACAATTAAAGTTACGGCCCTTTGAAGTTTCCCCATATGTTTGTACAGGGAAGCCATGTGTTTCTGCCCACGCGCTACGTGAGGGGCCGGGGCCACGCGCACGCACATAAACGTGACGACCATTATCAACTTTTTGACAAAATTGAAATTTAGGCTGCCTGCTTGCATTGTATGGTTCCACTATGCACCCAGCTCGATTATATGGTGGTTTTTGGACAATTTTTTTCTGCTTAGTGTTCAGGTCGCCTTGTAAAAAAACAAAAAACAAAAAAACTAGGACACATCGACAAACTACGCATGCTCCGTATACGCGTACAATATTGGGGCGCGCGGCTTGAGCCGGTTGACCTTCACCCGCCATGTGCTCGACTGAATAGGGAAATCCCCCCGAGTGCGAGCTCGCCAAAGAAAGCGAACCGAGAAAATCGCCATATCTCATCGATAGTCCACGATGTCTTCTACGCTAGGTTCGAATTCTGGGTCCCAATAACCTTTCATGCGCGCTAAACATTTTGAAACAGTTTCACAGGAATTACATCATAAGTTTCATCATATATTTCATCATAGGTTTCATCATCATTTCATCATAGTTTCATCATAGCGAGAGCCGAATTCTTTTTTTCTAATTGGGACTCTGGACGTAATGAACAACTCAGAGACTACGTCCAGAGTCCCTCATGGATACGCCGCCATAAATTCGAACTGGGACACATCGACAAACTGCGCATGCTCCGTATACGCGTACAATATTGGGGCGCGCCTTGAGCCGGTTGACCTTCACCTTCCATGTGCTCGACTGAATAGGGAAATCCCCCCGAGTGCGAGCTCGCCAAAGAAAGCTAACCGAGAAAATCGCCATATCTCATCGATAGTCCACGATGTCTTCTACGCTAGGTTCGAATTCTGGGTCCCAACAACCTTTCATGCGCGCTAAACATTTTGAAACAGTTTCACAGGAATTACATCATAAGAGCCGAATTCTTTGTTTCTAATTGGGACTCTGGACGTAATTAGAGATTACATCATCACACGGAAGCTTATTACATCCAGAGTCCCAATTAGAAACAAAGAATTCGGCTCTCGCTATGATGAAATTATGATGAAATGATGATGAAACCTATAATGAAATATATGATGAAACTTATGATGTAATTCGCGCGCCCCAATATTGTACACGTATACGGAGCATGCGCAGTTTGTCGATGTGTCCTAGTTCGAATTTATGGCGGCGTATTCATGAGGGACTCTGGACGTAGTCTCTAAGTTGTTCATTACATCCCGAGTCCCAATTCGCAAAAAACAATTCGGCCGCGCGATGAGGTAATTATGATGAAACCTATGATGAAATTATGATGAAATTGGGGTGAAGACTGCTTCAAAATGTTTAGCGCGCATGACAGGGTATTGGGACCCAGAATTCGAACCTAGCGTAGAAGAGATCGTGGACTATCGATGATATATGGCGATTCTCTCAGTTCGCTTTCTTTAGCGAGCGAGCTCTCTGGGGGGATTTCCCTATACAGTCTAGCACATGGCAGTGGAGGTCACGTTCGGGTCAACCGGCTCAAGCCGCGCGCCCCAATATACACGTGTACGGAGCATGCACAGTTTGTCGGTGTGTCCTAGTTCGAATTATGGCGGCGTACAGTATAAGCGCGGTGCAATACTTATGAGGGACTCGGGATGTAGTCTCCAAGTTGTTCATTACGTCCAGAGTCCCAATTAGAAAAAAAGAATTCGGCTCTCGCTATGATGAAATCTATGATGAAACCTATGATGTAATTGCTGTGAAACTGTTTCAAAATGTTTAGCTCACATGACAGGGTGTTGGGACCCAGAATTCGAAGCTAGCGTAGAAGACATCGTGGACTATCGATGAGATATTGCGATTTTCTCGGTTCGCTTTCTTTGGCGAGCTCGCACTCGGGGGGATTTCCCTATTCATTCGAGCACATGGCAGGTCAAGGTCAACCGGCTCAAGCCGCGCGCCCCGATATTGTACGCATATACGGAGCATGCGCAGTTTGTCGGTGTGTCCTAGTTCGAATTTATGGCGGCGTATTCATGAGGGACTCTGGACGTAGTCTCTAAGTTTTTCATTATCTCCCCAGTAGCAATTTACTTTTCTGTGGTTATGAGGTAATTATGGTGTAATTATGATGAAACCTATGGTGTAATCTCTTAGGTAATCTATGAGGTAATTATGAGAAAATTCAGGGCCTCGCTGGAGTCTTTTTGGGACTTGAAAATCAGTAAATATGTAGAGTATCTTACGCGTGTATCCAGCGAATACATTACAAGCTGAGCGCTACTTTCTCTGAGAAGTACTGTTGGTTGAACTTCACGTGTTTTCTTGGCTTACGTAATGCCGTGGATATATAAAGCTAGCCTTGCGCTATATATAGCACGCATTGTCACAAGGGGCTGGCCCGCGCGCGACTGCAGCAGCGTGACCAACCTGAAGTTCGGAAGGAATACTGTACTGTCAAGTTCGTCTCTGTGATTGAAGCATCGAAACTTGTCGCTGTCAAGGCTGAGAGTCGATCTTAGACGCCATCTCCATGATTTCTGGGGCGAGCATCGATTGATGTGTACGCATTCTATTGACGACCTTTTACCACATGCACCATTACACTATGCAGCTACTGGGGAGATGGTCAAGGGTTCATATGAAGAAGCACCCACCATGATCAGTGATACTTTATGATCAAAGGGCCACTTGAGCAGAGAGTCAAATTCTCCCTTCATCAGAACAAAAAAGATTAACGATTATAGTGATTGTTTTATGAATACCTATATTATGCTTTATCCCCTATTTACCACTCATTAACTGTACTAGGTTTTCAGCATTGAATTTATATGTGCACCCCCTGTTACAGAGTGTGGGGCTATTAACCTTCAAGAGCTGTGCCTGGAAAGGCTATCAAGTTGGCTAAAGAATGGTGATGAAATTGATGGACTATACCACTTCCAACAAGACTCAAGAACAAATTGAAATTATAATGGTTATTTGATGAGTAGCCCCATTTATTGTTCTACATGATCGTGTATGCTTTTCTCACTCAATATTACATTTGTACTATAGCTAATTTTATGACTGGCTGAAAGATCAAAGGCACTAGCTGCCTGTTTAAGTTTTATCTAGCCTGGCTCTAATAATAGCTAGTTATGGTAGTTCATATGGGGAAAAAGGAATAAGGAAATGTTGGTTTGAGCAAGTCTATATTCGAATAAGTAAGTCTGGAAGACAACCTTGTACACACGGATCAGCTAGCTTGAGATGTAATCTTCTTTCTGTCAACTCCACGGTAAGGAGGATCACTTCTAATAGCTAGCACAGTAGCTAACATGATTTTATATTGCACAATAATATTGTGGCCACACATGTTAATGAGCATCAATTCATCACAAGTCAGTTCACAAAACAAATCAAAGTCATATGATCAACTGTACAGTTATGGTTTCAATATTGAAGTTGACGGTATTATAGCTATTTAGATCAAATGTATTGTGACAATCATTATACCACTATAATCGAAACAAAAACAGTGATCTAAGATCCACTGATATAAATATACATTGTGCGGGACACTAGGTTATTATAAGTGAGAGCATCATGCAGCCACCAGCCATGGATCTCAGTAGCAGCACCTCAGACAATCAGTTCCTAGAATCACAGCCTTTACTGCCTGTACATGTGGTGCATCATCCAATTCATATCACTTTCAAGGAAAAGTTTGCTCGTGCAAACTTTTTACCTCGAAAGCTTCATCTGCCATCCAAGTCAGCAGTTCTCATCCTCTTCTGGTCCCTGCTAGTTGGAGCCATCTATATGACCGCCAAGGAAGGGACACATTTAGCAGCCAAGCTCTTTGTACAAGAAAAGGGACTGGAAGATTTTCAGAGCTATGGTATTCTTCTCTCACGCCTCGTGTTCGTACTGGTTTTCCTGCTGTATCCATTTTCTGGGTTCCTTGCTGATATCTGCTATGGTCGTTATAGGATCATCATGGTCAGTCTGATCCTTTTCACATGCGGTATGGCTTTTCTATCTATAGATTCAATTTTCCTCATAACAAAGTACACAGTGACACCTTTCAGTACAAATAGACGTGGTGAAGTTACACCATTCTTCATCTTTGCTGCCTGTGGACTCTGTCTTCTGATCACAGGTTTTGCCGGATATGAGGCAAATTTCATCCAATTTGGAATAGATCAACTTACTGATGCACCAAGTGAGTATCTTGGTCTCTTTGTGCATTGGGTAGAGTGGTTTACGATGCTAGGAACGACGTTTGCTCAAATAAGTTTCTCACTGATTAATTACTGTGACAGAAATGAAAGCAGTATTATTTATTTTATGACACTTAGTTTACCATTGATGTTTTTGGCAATGTTAGTAGTAATGCTAACATTCACTTACTGGAAGCGACATTGGTTTAGCATTGAGAGCGTGAGGAGTAATCCATACAAAATGATAGTTAAAGTTCTCAAGTTTGCCTTCAGAAACCGATATCCAGGAGCGCATTTCACATACACTGATGAAGAACCTTCCAGGCTAGACTACACCAAGGAGATATACGGAGGACCATTCAAAACAGAACATGTAGAGAATGTCAAAACCTTTTTACGAATCTTGATTATTATGCTGGCACTGGGGCCACTTTTTGCCCTTGAAGTTCCAATTGGCTCAGTTTTCACTATCTTTATTGAGCATGTCATTAAGCATAAAAAGGGTGACTATGCAAACTGTAGTCCGAGAAATATCCTCCTAGATGTTTCTTCCCTTAAGAGTCTCATGACTGTACTCTTATTTCCTATTTACGTGTGGCTTATCTATTCAGTTCTCAGGCAGTGTATTCCAAAAATATTCACTCGGATTAAGGTAGGAGCATTAGCACTCATTCTTGGTCTAATGGGTATGTTTCTCATAGAGCTATTTGGCCATATTCTCTATTCTGAGCATCATGATGATGGAGTCATGTGTATGTTTAGAGAAGAACAGCAACAGCTTGGAACACCGTCCAACCTTTCAAGCAACCTTGACCTGCCCTGGTCCGCAGCTCTAGCACCTGGCTTTCTAACTCAAGCAGGAATCACTGTGATAATCACCACAATGTTTGAGTTCATCTCAGCTCAGAGTCCGCACTCCATGAAGGGCCTTCTATTTGGAGTAATGTTTGCCATTCAAGGGGCATTCCAACTTTTCACTGCAGTTGGTATTCGTCCTTTCTCCTTGGAAACAATATGGGGAACAAAGGAGATGAAAGAAAATCCGCCTCCTGTGGATTTGGATATCTCCTCTTTAGTTGCATCACCGGACTGGTTGCATGGTCTCGTTCTGTTCCTGGTGGCTATCAAACGATATCGATACAGGGAGAGACAGTACTCATCACCCCTGCTATACCGCTAGTTAAGCTTTTGTACCACATGTATATGTAGACTCGATTGTTACAACAAAAGGATGCATGGGTGATAAAATTATGAGCTCTGCTATGAAAGAACTTAGACTATAATATTATAATAGTATGTACGTTGCTATTCTATTATTATGCAATAGTTCAGTATTCTTCATAATTATTATAATTGTGCAAACACGCGTCACATAGTTGATATCCAAGTTCAAGCTATGATCTCATAACATAATATTATTATATTACAGTAGCTATCCATTTATGGGGAATCCAAATAATAGTAATATTATGATATCATCATGCATGACTCACTACCAATCTAGGGGGCAGACCCACACACTGGAGTAACTCACTTCAAAAGCAGAGAACAATCTTCATCTTTGGTCATCAATTACTTCCTAATGGAAAATCAATCTGTTTGGAATTCAAAGCCATGCATGCACAATACACAGCTGTTTGGACATACCCAACTACCATATAATATCGCACACGAGTGTTATGTATAGCTACCTCTAATGCGCATGCTTGATAGAGTGATAATATCAGTAGCTACACAGTATAGATACACACACGTTCTAAAATCCTCGATGTGATTTTCCTGGAGTTTGATATATTAGCTAGACAAAACATCTTATAATTAGCTTTATAGTGTCTCAATCTGTTGTGTGGTATTTATAGCTTACTGTTCATGCCAAGATGAAGAATCAATTACTTACTGACCTGAGCAGCTTGCAACATTTACTTAATTGTCTAGTTACGATACTACTTCTTTTCATCACAGTCAATGGACAATCAACTGGTGAGTTAGCAGATAGCTACTAATTATCATAATATTATTGATTCAGAATTTGTACTATACATGTATAGCTAGTTGCTACTTAATATCGAGGGTATAGCTATAGGGTGACACTGTGTGTAGGAGCAGGGAATACAGCACAAGATGCGACACTATTTACCACATTGCTGCCATTGTTATGATGTTTAGATCCAAACATCGCTGTCAGGATTGATGGTGATGCATCTCCTCCAATGGTAGGATCAATGCACTCCCTCACCTGCATAGTCACAGGAGCAGAGAGGCTCACTGACTCTACCATAGCCTACCAGAGGTTCAAAGATGGTGAGACAGTGACAGAAGAGAGCAGTGCGACACTCTCCTTCACCTTTCTCACCTTATCCGACACTGGAAACTATACCTGTCAAGCCACTGTTACGTCCAGCCTACTTAGTGCTTCTATCAGTAGCACTAGTGTGGCCTTCATTTGTGAGTTACAAATACAAAATTTCATAATCTGATACATAACCACTATAATTATTATTGTATTATTAGTGTCAGATCTTGTAACGCTTCCACCTACAACAACTGTCTCTAACCTAGTAATGACTGAAATAATTTCACCACCACCTAGTAAGTTTATCAAAATCTAATAGACGTGTAAAAGACGGGTGGATCTTGTCTGTTTCTAGTGGATGATGTACGACTCTCTTTTCGAGGTAATTCAATCGCCAACAACAGCATTGTCCGAATCCCTGATATAGGGGATAACATGGATAGTAGGATCCTATGTATCACAACTAATCCAGCCTGCTGTGCTATATCTGACAATAGAATGGGTTTCTGGTACTTTCCTAGTGGAAGAGAAGTGTCCTTTCGTGGCTCTGGTGAAGATATTTACCATATAAGAAGTGGAGCTGAATCTATGTCATCAACAAGTCTTGCTACTACTATGCTTGGCCGTCGAGAAAGACCGAATGCCAGGGGACCAACAGGGCTCTATCAATGTATCATACCTGACAGATATGGAATCAATCAAATGCTCATTGTGGGTGTATACTCCAGCAATGAAAACAGTGAGTTAGCTAGCTAATTAGAATCCAATTAAGCAAAGATACCACACTCACTCCCTAAGTTTCTTGAAAACAGCAACTGAAACATGACGCCTATTATACAACAAGTACTCATTAAAGTAATCTTTTCTACTTGTACTTCATGTTTATAGAGGCCAAGATTGCTCCACTGATCCAACTGACATCGGCATCACCCCAGAACTCAGCTAACATCACATTCTCTCTCACATGTAACTCATCCGGTGGGCCAGTGCAGAGTGTAGAGTGGATGAGGGATGGATTCCCACTAGACAATACAGGACCACTGGTTTTAACAAGTGCCTCTACAGCTTCCTATACAAACACCTTGGATGTGAGTGGCAGACTACTAGGAACATACACCTCAGTGCCAGATCCGAGATTCCAATAATCAAATCCTGAGTTCCATGGATATTGATATTAATGGTATTAAATATTGCATTGTAGCAACATGTACGTTGTATAATACCGTAAATCTGGAAAATTTCGTTGTTGAAATATTTTCGTAGTCCCTGTCGACTACGAAATTAAATATCACGAAATATTTTCTACGTTGAAAGTTTAAAGCGGCGAAATATTAGAGCGTGTGCGCATGCGCGAACGTACGTACGTACAGCTACATCTAGCAGTACAGTACGGGGCAGTCCGCGTGTTCAAGAGTCGATCAACCTTGCTGCCTACCTATCTCAGTTTTGTTGTCGACGGCTGCTCACTAGATTGTAGGCCTTTTCGTGATCTTCTTCGCAAGTAAAAGCATTGCTAATAAAATTTCGATGTAAAATTATTTTCGTAGGCTGAGTCGTCCTACGAAAATTTTTAAGGTACCATTTAATTGCGTGGGCGTGAGCGTCAGGAATGGCTAATTCAATTAGCGAATCGTGAAGGGGCGTGGCCGAAGAGGCCATACGAGTGCTTTTGGTCGAAGGTGGGCGTGTCCAGAATCGGCCAGGGATGATTATGCGCGTGTAATTAGCGACCGGAAGTGGCCCCTGAAGAAAAGGCCGGTAATTGCCCACATCAAAGCAAGATCAAAGCATTCTTTCTTAACTATTAACCGCAACGACTTAAAAAAAAAAAAAGCTTATTAGGCCTAATTAAGCATGTGGGCGTGTTCCTGGCACTGTGTGGAGTGTGTGCGTGTGCGTTAATGCAGGTTTTATTGCTTCCGATTGGGCGTGGCTTCACGGGCCAGTGCTTGGACATCGGCGCCTGGGACTTGGCCTCGGCGATAGGTGGGCGTGTCCCGGAAGCGGTGGTGACCTTTGAACCCCGCGAGGAGGCTTGGGGGGCGTGGCAGGAGGTCAAAGGTGAGGCCATGTCTGTTAATGAGGCACTGTACGGCGGTGCGATCGAGGGGCCTGTACGGCTGGACGGAAGCTGACGATGGTTTGAAGCGGATGTGGTTGCGATGACGTGTTGTTACTCCGCCCACACAGGAAATGAGGTGAGCTCTTGCGTGGGCGGTGTGGCAGAACGGCCTCCAAGTGTTTGTGTGTGTTTTGGCCTTGAGGAAGCTGTGTGTTTTAATTGGGATTGATTGTGGGCTTCCGGTGGACATCCGGTGGTTAGTAGGCACTTGATTGAGAATGGTGGTCCTTGGGGAACAGGGTGGGGCTGTTTCGGGCGTGGCCTGGCCCCTCCCTTCCGGCTCGGCTTCCGGTCCATGGAGGATATTAAATGAACACTTCCGGCTCTAGCAGCCACACCCCTGAGACCTGTGCAATTAAAAGGGCGTGGTTACACAACATGCACCTCACTAATGACTTTGATGTGGTTTAGGTGTCATATCCCCACCTCACGCCCACGCAATTTAATGGTACCTTAAACACGAAATTTTTTATTACGAAAGTTTTATTATACGAAAATTTCCAGATTTACGGTATTATTATTATTATAGTTGTTTTTAAGACTCCCTGCAAAATTGGCATTACGTTTGAGTTCTCATGATTAATCGTTAGTAGCTATTGCATTTACACATCAGTAGAGCCACTAATCACATAATAATAATATGCTATAATAATAACTTAATTCC
Organism: Cliona cf. orientalis; assembly: GCA_963930775.1. Taxonomy (NCBI): domain Eukaryota; kingdom Metazoa; phylum Porifera; class Demospongiae; order Clionaida; family Clionaidae; genus Cliona; species Cliona cf. orientalis. The sequence continues at coordinate 4,914,662 of OZ005703.1, forward strand.
TAAGATTTTTGCCCACTGGTACATGTTTTAGGCTCTGCAGCTGGCCCTCTCAATGTGCAAGCCAGTCAGTCCAGTTCCTCTGACCCGGTTGAAGTCAGCTGGAGTCCTGATCAAACACCAAACATCACTGGCTATAGAGTATTCTACGGCAATAGACAAAGCATACTTGTTCCTTCATATGTAACCAGGATTATTTTTAACTCCAATTTGTGGAGAGTCAAGATGAAGTAGGTCAAACTGTGTCTGTCCGCTCAGAGTCAATGCACTTTCTACCGAGTGAACTGATAAATGCAACTGTTACATGTGAGTAATATTGGTCATCAATTATATAATCATTTAGATCACTCTATATTTTATTCTTCTTCTTGATATTGGTATGTTTACAGCTGTGTCAGCAGTATGCTTCAGTGAAATGACTTTGAGTATTGCTGTGGTCATCATAATACTGGTAACCAGTATTTTCACGGCTATAGTTATCATTGTCTTTATGGGATTATGCTACTTGAGGTAAGAGTAATAACGATCATGGTTTTGTGAGTACTAATTTCCTGGATTAGTCATGAATGAGTAGGATTTTTGTACCAATTCTTAGTAGCTACAGAACTGACCAGATTAATGTTTAATTTTGCTGTGCATGCATGCACAATACTATGTAATCACTCTTGCAGAAAGAAGAAACTCTCAAACAAGAATGATTTTGCTATTTCACCAAATATGGCAGGGGCGGAGAAATAGGGGGGGCAGGGGGGGCTTCGGCCCCCCCACTTTGGAAACAAGGGGGGCTGAGCCCCCCCCCCCCCCCCCCCCATTTTATCACATGCCCATACTATAAAATTATAGCAACATAGTTCTGTCATAATTTTAGATGTTTGCAAAAGAGTGCTTGAATAAAGATTGCTACTAACTCACTCCCAAAACTGCTGCCAGAATGCATCAGAAACACTCTCAGAGAGTCGAAATTTCCAAAATTTTCTGGGGGAGCATGCCCCCAGACCCCCCTAGGTGGGCTGTGGGTATATGCCCACAGCCTAACTGTTATCACAGTACAGAGTCAAAGGTCTGAGCCCCCCCACTTTTGCTACCTGTTCTCCGCCCTTGTATGGCATACGGCCTAGTGAACATGGAGATCAGTGAAAATGAAAGATAGAGAGAATATGTGACTCCTGATTTGCTGGCCATACAGTCCAGTGACAGTCAAGAGCCAAGGTACGAGGGCCGTGTGGGACATGAGTCAGTTGTCTATGACTCTCCTGCTAGTCAGTCATCTTCTCCTCAGCCATTGGTGTATGCAGTACCACATGAGACCACCAGCAGATGAACGATCAATCACTGGACAAAGAGAAATTTTAAAGTGCGTAGCTATACAAATCAACTTATTAACTCGGCAGAAACAAATTCATTCATACTAATTTTAAGCCTATACTAATTATTGTACATGCACACTTAAATAAGATTATTATGATTATTCAGACACATAATTATTACATTGAATCCTGTGGCATAGCTAGTCTCATCCCCAGCCATTCTCATGTTTTCAATTGTGAAAATGTGGGAGTGGATTGGGGACAGGACTAAGGCATAGCTGCTAGCAACTACTCATCCCCTAATAATCCACTAAATGGAGGAAGTCTCATAGCAATGCCACACTGTGGACCGACTGGTATACCTCAGTTCAGGGTCCTAACTCCATGCTATTTGGACTAAAGTCTGCCGCTCAAGGAGTGCATATTCACTGCAATCATTCTCCTTGGAAGCAGCATCCACGGGGAACAAGATAGAAATTTTTAACTCAACATAATCATTAAATGATTTATTATGTGAACTCGGTGTGCTCTGCTGAGAAAAGTAGCTATGTATAGGTATCAGTTTAGTACAATGTCACAATGTCGTATTAATTTTGTGCAAATTGTGTGCTATTGTAGCTAGATATGTATACATGGGATTTGGTATTGTGTGATGCAATCATGCCATTGTGATTAATGCAAATTTGGTGAGGTAGACTACAGGAAGCCACTTGGCAAAATTATCTAAAATTAATAAGGACAGTATCAGTAACGATGTTTATATTGGTAGCTAGCTACAATGGGAAAACCGAACATGAAATCACTGTCACAGTGGTGTGACTACCTAGCCATCCTCCTCTCACACCTCATGTTCGTACTGGTGTTCCTGCTGTATCCATTTTCTGGGTTCCTTGCCAATATTTTCCTCAAAGTACACAGTGATGCCTTTCAGTACAAATAGATGTGGTGGAGTTGCACCATTCTTCATCTTTGCAGGCTGTGGACTCTGCCTTCTGATCGCAGGTTTTGCGGATATGAGGCAAGATCAACTTACTGATGCACCAAGTGAGTATCTTGGTCTCTTTGTGCATTAGGTAGAGTGGTTTACAATACTAGGAACGACGTTTGCTCAAATAAGTTTTTCACTGATTAATTACTGCGACAGAAATGAAAGCAGTGCTATCTAGCTATTTCATGATGCTTAGTTTACCATTGATGTTTTTGGCAATGCTAGCAGTAAAGCTAACATTCTCATAGTACTGGAAACGACATTGGTTTAGCATTGAGCGTATGAGGAGTAATCCATACAAAATGGTAGTTAAAGTTCTCAAGTTTGCCTTCAGAATCCAATATCCAGGAGCACATTTCACATACACTGATGATGAACCTTCTACGCTCGACTATGCCAAGGAGATTTACGGAGGACCATTCAAGGTACCATTAAATTGCGTGGGCGTGAGGTGGGGGATATGACACCTAAACCACATCAAAGTCATTAGTGAGGTGCATGTTGTGTAACCACGCCCTTTTAATTGCACAGGTCTCAGGGGTGTGGCTGCTAGAGCCGGAAGTGTTCATTTAATATCCTCCATGGACCGGAAGCCGAGCCGGAAGGGAGGGGCCAGGCCACGCCCGAAACAGCCCCACCCTGTTCCCCAAGGACCACCATTCTCAATCAAGTGCCTACTAACCACCGGATGTCCACCGGAAGCCCACAATCAATCCCAATTAAAACACACAGCTTCCTCAAGGCCAAAACACACACAAACACTTGGAGGCAGTTCTGCCACACCGCCCACACAAGAGCTCACCTCATTTCCTGTGTGGGCGGAGTAACAACACGTCATCGCAACCACATCCGCTTCAAACCATCGTCAGCTTCCGTCCAGCCGTACGGTGCCCTCCATCGCACCGGCGTACAGTGCCTCATTAACAGACATGGCCTCACCTTTGACCTCCTGCCACGCCCCCAAAGCCTCCTCGCGGGGTTCAAAGGTCACCACCGCTTCCGGGACACGCCCACCTATCGCCGAGGCCAAGTCCCAGGCGCCGATATCCAAGCACTGGCCCGTGAAGCCACGCCCAATCGGAAGCAATAAAACCTGCATTAACGCACACGCACACACTCCACACAGTGCCAGGAACACGCCCACATGCTTAATTAGGCCTAATAAGGCTTTTTTTTTTTTTTTTTTTTTTTCAAGGCGACCAGAACACTAAGCAGAAAAAAAAAATTGTCCGAAAACCACCACATAGTTGAGCTGGATGCATAGTAGAGCCATACAATGCAAGCAGGCAGCCTATACATCAATTTTGACCAAAGTGGGTAATGGTCGTCACGTTGATGTGCGCGCACGTAGCGCGTGGGCGGAAAACATTGCAAATGCATGGCTTCCTATACAAACATATGGGGTAACTTCAAAGGGCCGTAACTTTAATTCTAAGGTGTGAATCAAAATTCCCCGCCGTCAAACCTCTAGTTTTGACCCATTCTGCGTGCCCATGTAAAAATTATCTCCCCAAGTGCTCCCAAACCCCCCAAACATTAATTAATTATATAAATTCTTTTTTTTTCAAGCTACCGTGCACACTAAGCAGAAAAAAAAAAACTGCGGCACATAAGTCTACGTACCTGCATTGTATAGGTTCGCATAAATTAATACGCACTTAGGCTTACTTTATATTGATCGTTTACCATGTAGATACATACACTGCAATACTTTATGTACATTTGGTATATATTACTATGGTAACAACATCTAATGTCACTAAAACCATTCTTCAGTAGAGCATCCATAGTCAAGTCATGTTCAAAACAGCTACCCTAGCCCACAATAATTTAATCAGTGTACAGTGCCTGTACGATTTAGCATTGGTATACCATAGTAACAATACCAAGTACCTTAGATGATTTCCACCCGCTCTAACTGCGCCTGCGGCGAGTTAGAGCTTGTTGGAAATCACCTAAGAAGCTACCATGCACACTAAGCAGATAAAAGTGCCACATAATCAGAAACATGCATGTATATAATATTCACACACTACAGTATAATAATATTATAGTCATCCCGAGTATTACTGTAAAAATATTGTCCAGAAAACACCACATAGTTGCCTGAGCTGGATGCCCATACAATCGGAAACAAGGCCGTCTATGCTCCTAATAGAGCCTAGAAACTCAGAGTATATGATCAGTGTTGAGGTTCAGTACCAGTGGCCACTGCAATACGTTACTTCCTACTAGTACTCAAGATCACCACAGCACACACACAAGGCTAGGGGAAGAGGTTCAGTACCTGTGGCCCCTGCAACACGTTCAATTACTTTGTACTAGTACTCAAGATCACCACAGCACACACACAAGGCTAGGGGAAAAGCACAAAACAATTTTATGTTTCTCAACTAGACTCGTGTACTTTCCCACACATCCACACATACATAGCTAATGTAAAACTATAGCTGTATTACCCCACCTACTTCTCAGCAAAAACGGGAGAGTTACTGTTGTGGCTGATTCTCCATCCATTCAGCAAGTCTCTGGATACAGTACCAGCTCCATGGTGGCCTATGCATGTACTGGACTAGCGATTTTCTAAATAACGCACACCGGGACTCAAAACATTGCAAACACATGGCTTCCCTATACAAACATATGGGTAAACTTTAAAGGGCCGTAACTTCAATTCTAAGGCATGAATCAAAATTTTCTCATGTCAAATCTCGTTTTTCGACCCATTCTGCGTGCCCATGTAAAAATTACATCCCCAAGTGTTCCCAGTTCCCCCACGAATTAATTTTTTTTTTTCTTTTCTACTTAGTGTATAATTTCTACTTAGTGTATAACAAGCTAGCGTGCACACTAAGCAGAAAAAAAATTGTCTAGAAAATCACATAATACACCTAGGATGCACATTAGAGCCATACAAAGCAAGCAAACAATCTATACTCCAATTTTGAGAAATTTTCTAAATAACGCACACCACGGGTATTCCCCGTTTTTCACGTAGCGCGTGGGCGGAAAACATTGCAAACGCATGGCTTCCCTATACAAACATATGGGAAAACTTTAAAGGGCCGTAACTTTAATTCTAAGGCGTGAATCAAAATTCCTAAAGGTCAAATCTTTAGATTTAAGGTTACGGTATACAGTTTAATTTCGCGCCGTGCGCGAACATTTATCTCCATACAAAGCAATGGACGGCAAGCGCTTAAAAATTTCACGTCAGTTTTCGCGTAGTTAAAAACATAGGATACTGTATATACGGTCCGTTCTAATTCTGCAACAATAGAGGCAGGGCCACACGTTTCAATTTTGCGTTTAGTATGTTCGAGGCCAGAGCTATGGCCGACTTTATGCGCAGCGGTTCAGTTCAAGGAGCCGCTCGCGCCAGCGCTTTGTGGAGTCTATCGAAAGAGGAACGGTTTTGAAGCAAAAACGCTACCTGTGGCCCTCGAGAGTGATGAAAGCTTACTGCTGAAAGTGGAGCCTATAGCTAGGCTGCCAATGTCTAAGCAAAAACTGACGTGAAAATTTGTGAAACGGTGGTGAAACTGCTCGCGCGGACCAAGACCAGAAGATATCGTTCGAGTAAGCTTTTTCTAGGCCAAGAGTAGCAGAAAGAAGTAAGGAGAAGGCTGGAACAGACTAGGAGTTTATAACTAACTTTGTTTATGATATACAGAGTGTTTTATTGATCTAATTAATTATTCATGAAACTGTTGACCGTAACCTTAATCCATTCTGCGTGCCCGTACAAAAATTAAGTCCCCAAGTGCTCCCAATTCCCCCCTGAATTAATTATTTAAAATATTGTTTTTTTTTCTACTTAGTGTGTAATTTTTTTTTTTGTCGTTGCGGTTAATAGTTAAGAAAGAATGCTTTGATCTTGCTTTGAAGTGGGCAATTACCGGTGTTTTCTTCAGGGCCACTTCCGGTCGCTAATTACACGCGCATAATCATCCCTGGCCGATTCTAGACACGCCCACCTTCGACCAAAAGCACTCGTATGGCCTCTTCGGCCACGCCCCTTCACGATTCGCTAATTGAATTAGCCAATCCTGACGCTCACGCCCACGCACTTTAATGCTACCTTAATAATAATATACTAAAGTGTATAATATTATTATTGTACATAACGTTTAATATACTAAAAGTGTATATAGTGAACGTGTATAGCTACTGTGCTTAGGGGTATTCTCAGTGTGCTAATAAAAGCAGTGTCTCGAGTGACAGCGGTATCATCAGTGTCTCCAGTGACAGCAGTCACGGTCCCCACGGTGTCTCAGTGACAGCAGTGTCTCCAGTGGCAGCAGTGTGTCCAGTGACAGCGGTGTCCTCGGTATCTCAGTGACAGCAGTGTCCTCAGTGTCTCAGTGACACTGAGTGGTGTCTCCAGTGGCAGCAGTGTCTCCAATGACAGCGGTGTCCTCAGTGTCTCCAGTGACAGCAGTGTCCTTGGTGTCTCAGTGACAGCAGTGTCCTCAGTGTTTCAGTGACAGCGGTGTCTCCAGTGACAGCAGTGTCTCCAGTGCCACTGGAAACACTGAGTATACTACTGTCACTAGAGACACTGCTGCCACTGGAGACACTGCTATTACTGGAGACACTGCTGTCACTGAGACACTGAGGACACTGCTGTCACTGGAGACACTGCTCTCACTCGAGACACTGAGGACACCACTGTCACTGGAGACACTGCTGTCATTGGAGACACTGCTGCTACTGGACCAGGAGACACTGCTAACACTGGAGACACTGCTGTCACTGAGACACTGAGGACACTGCTGTCACTGGAGACACTGCTGTCACTGGAGATACTGCTCTCACTCAAGACACTGAGGACACCACTGTCACTGGAGACACTGCTGCCACTGGAGGCACGGAGGACACTGCTGTCACTTGAGGTAGCATTAAAGTGCGTGGGCGTGAGCGTCAGGATTGGCTAATTCAATTAGCGAATCGTGAAGGGGCGTGGCCGAAGAGGCCATACGAGTGCTTTTGGTCGAAGGTGGGCGTGTCTAGAATCGGCCAGGGATGATTATGCGCGTGTAATTAGCGACCGGAAGTGGCCCCTGAAGAAAACACCGGTAATTGCCCACTTCAAAGCAAGATCAAAGCATTCTTTCTTAACTATTAACCGCAACGACTTAAAAAAAAAAGAAGCCTTATTAGGCCTAATTAAGCATGTGGGCGTGTTCCTGGCACTGTGTGGAGTGTGTGCGTGTGCGTTAATGCAGGTTTTATTGCTTCCGATTGGGCGTGGCTTCACGGGCCAGTGCTTGGATATCGGCGCCTGGGACTTGGCCTCGGCGATGGGTGGGCGTGTCCCGGAAGCGGTGGTGACCTTTGAACCCCGCGAGGAGGCTTTGGGGGCGTGGCAGGAGGTCAAAGGTGAGGCCATGTCTGTTAATGAGGCACTGTACGCCGGTGCGATGGAGGGGACCGTACGGCTGGACGGAAGCCGACGATGGTTTGAAGCGGATGTGGTTGCGATGACGTGTTGTTACTCCGCCCACACAGGAAATGAGGTGAGCTCTTGTGTGGGCGGTGTGGCAGAACGGCCTCCAAGTGTTTGTGTGTGTTTTGGCCTTGAGGAAGCTGTGTGTTTTAATTGGGATTGATTGTGGGCTTCCGGTGGACATCCGGTGGTTAGTAGGCACTTGATTGAGAATGGTGGTCCTTGGGGAAGAGGGTGGGGCTGTTTTGGGCGTGGCCTGGCCCCTCCCTTCCGGCTCGGCTTCCGGTCTATGGAGGATATTAAATGAACACTTCCGGCTCTAGCAGCCACACCCCTGAGACCTGTGCAATTAAAAGGGCGTGGTTACACAACATGCACCTCACTAATGACTTTGATGTGGTTTAGGTGTCATATCCCCCACCTCACGCCCACGCAATTTAATGGTACCTCAAAACAGAACAAGCTAGTGGATGTCAAAACCTTTTACGAATCTTGGTTATTATGCTGGCACTGGGGCCACTTTTTGCCCTTGAAGTTCCAATTGGCTCAGTTTTTATCGAGCATATCATTAAGCACAAAAAGGGTGACAATGCAAACTGTAGTCCAAGAAATATCCTCCTTGATATTTCTTCCCTTAAGGTACCATTAAATTGCGTGGGCGTGAGGTGGGGGATATGACACCTAAACCACATCAAAGTCATTAGTGAGGTGCATGTTGTGTAACCACGCCCTTTTAATTGCACAGGTGTCAGGGGTGTGGCTGCTAGAGCCGGAAGTGTTCATTTAATATCCTCCATGGACCGGAAGCCGAGCCGGAAGGGAGGGGCCAGGCCACGCCCAAAACAGCCCCACCCTGTTCCCCAAGGACCACCATTCTTAATCAAGTGCCTACTAACCACCGGATGTCCACCGGAAGCCCACAATCAATCCCAATTAAAACACACAGCTTCCTCAAGGCCAAAACACACACAAACACTTGGAGGCCGTTCTGCCACACCGCCCACGCAAGAGCTCACCTCATTTCCTGTGTGGGCGGAGTAACAACACGTCATCGCAACCACATCCGCTTCAAACCATCGTCAGCTTCCGTCCAGCCGTACAGGCCCCTCGATCGCACCGGCGTACAGTGCCTCATTAACTGACATGGCCTCACCTTTGACCTCCTGCCACGCCCCCAAAGCCTCCTCGCGGGGTTCAAAGGTCACCACCGCTTCCGGGACACGCCCACCTATCGCCGAGGCCAAGTCCCAGGCGCCGATGTCCAAGCACTGGCCCGTGAAGCCACGCCCAATCGGAAGCAATAAAACCTGCATTAACGCACACGCACACACTCCACACAGTGCCAGGAACACGCCCACATGCTTAATAAGGCCTAATAAGGCTTTTTTTTTTTTTTTAAGTCGTTGCGGTTAATAGTTAAGCAAGAATGCTTTGATCTTGCTTTGATGTGGGCAATTACCGGCCTTTTCTTCAGGGGCCACTTCCGGTCGCTAACTACACGCGCATAATCATCCCTGGCCGATTCTGGACACGCCCACCTTCGACCAAAAGCACTCGTATGGCCTCTTCGGCCACGCCCCTTCACGATTCGCTAATTGAATTAGCCATTCCTGACGCTCACGCCCACGCAATTAAATGGTACCTTAAGAGTCTCATGACTGTTCTCTGATTTCCAGTTTATGTGTGGCTTTTCTATTCAGTTCTCAGGCTGTGTATTCCAAAAATATTCACTCAGATTAAGGTAGGAGCATTAGGCGGCCATATAAAATAACTTACTTGATTCTCATCCCCGCCCGTCCCAATTTTTAGAGGCCGCCTCTATGAATTTTATTGCTATCGCGCGTGCGCTGTAGCGACCCTTTACCAAATATCTCGAAAATATGCTCCAGATACTGCTCTTTGAGTAAAAATAAAAATAAAATGCCTCCTCCCGCCCCTATTTTTTTGGAAAAAGGTGGATGAGAATCAAGTAAGTTATTTTATATGGCCTTAGCACTGATTCTTGGTCTAATGGGTATGTTTCTTATAGAGCTATTTGGTCATATTCACTATTCTGAGCATTGTGACTATGGAGTCAGCCATCATGTGTATGTTTAGAGAGGAATATTAATTATGCAATTCAGGCAGAACTCTCTCCTGGAAGGTCCAGGAGAATGCCAAAGGCACTCTGATACAGCTGGTCTGGAAACAGGCACCCGTTGTCTGCTTGGACAAAGGACACAGCATCAGCATGGTGGGCTCTAATTTGAACTCTAAAACTGAGTTGGATAAGCCAGCTGAGAAACCGCGGAAAAGGAAGCAGAATAACCCTTCCAGATTACGCCGGAATGCCAGAAGACTTCGCTCCTTTCTGGATAGTAGGCTTGCTTCTGGAAATACATCTAAACCTGAAGTACCCAAGTCGACAGACTCCACCCGTGGCACTCAGAATGAAGGAACCACCGAGGACAAGGGTCTCAAGCAGTTTATAGAGGAGAATGTTGGGTGTGTCAATGACTTTGTCATTAGAGAAGGTGAACCATCTCTGCACCTTGAGCTAAACAATGGTGACCATATGTGGACTCCAGTGCATGTCAGGCAGTTTAAACGACTGACGGATGTGGTGTCATAAGACATCCCTATTTCCCAGCTCTTAGATATGGACAGTATCGAGTATTGTGGAGGAGAGTCTGACAATGCCTCTGGGGTTGTACTGAGGAAAGGTAGCCTGGAAGTTTGGACTCCGATTGCCGCCCGGTTACGCCCCAGGATTAGAGATAAAACTAATTTACTTAATAATAATTAATTTTACATCCTGCTGCACCTATTGTGGTGTGTTGTTTCAAATCAATAATAATTAACAGCTTGGAACACCATCATCCAACCCTTCAAGCAACCTTGACCTGCCCTTGTCAGTAGCTCTAGCACCTGGCTTTCTAACTCAAGCTCTAGTATTAGGCATGTCAGAATCACAAAAAATTGCCTATAAAAAACCTGCACACATAAATATTATGAAGTTTCAGGGATCATAACTACTCACTACAATGTGCTACGAACACCAAACTTGCACCACAGGCTTCAGCAAAGATAGCACTACACTGCAGTATCCAAAGTGTTGGGTTGTAACCACTTCCGGCATTGCAGGGCTTCAGGAAAACTCCATCAAATACCACATACTCAACTACTGTGGCACACAAATATTGCTAATGGATAACTTCAACTTGCTCCATGCTGCTCACTTTTCCAGGGCATTTTATGCTTCTAGGGGTACTTCAAGGTGCTGATTTCAAATTTTTCAGTAGTTTCAACCATTTTTGAAGTGTTCGGTTGAAAATAGCTCAATCAGCATTTTACTTTGTGTAAAATAGCATGTGTACATATGAGAAAATGCGTTGAAAATATGAAAAATGAAATTTTTGGCTCAAATTACCCCTAGCTAGACTATTTTTGCCAAAAAATATGCTACATAGAAAGTGCACGCACTTTAAACTCTTTGTTGCTTCTAAGGACCTCGGGGCTTGTCTTACACTTTAAGAATAGATTCCACTTCAGAAAACAATATTAATATGTGCATAATGTGCATGTACATGTGTGAACATGTGTGTGTACCACTGTGAGAGTTTATGTATGTGTTTGAGTGGACATCTAAACTAGAAATTTCAAAAAATCATGCATGCATGAAGTCAGCTTCTGGAATTCTGAGGCAGTGAAGTATTAGCTACAATAGCAGTCAAACCGGTATGCACACCAAATTTTTTTTATTCATTAATGCGTGTTAAATTCATCAGTAGAATAAGCAGAGAGGTACTTACATGCTATATTTTAAGTTTGGAGTCAATCAGTAGTGTAGTTTTTGAGTTATAGGCCTCTAAAGCAATCAACACGTTACGTGCCATTCCCCTATTGGAATAGTACACACAAGCCTGGCAGAAAAATTATGATGTTTAGAAATATTAAAACAGCCGTATCTCTGCAACCACTCAATGAAATTTTACGGAACAAAGACTAAATTGTATCTTGAAGCCTCCTTTATTATTATATGTAGCAAAGAAAGTGTAAGGGATAATCTAAAATTTTGATGTAATATGCCTACTAGTATAATATATAGTTGCGGGCAGTACTAGCTATATAGCTACTGTACAAGTGATTCATAAGTGTGCCACTACCTACAGTCGATGTCATCAGCAAGGTATGATATACGCATGCGCAAAACTACGCGCAAGTGGTGGAGCTAGAAACTGGGGAGCAAATCGGGAGTGTGAGCGTGACTGAAGGGCAAAACATGGCGACAATCTGTGTAAATTTGAGCGAAACAGGCCCTACATTGGAAGAAATTTTGTCACGAAACGGCTTCAATGAAGAAGAATTACACAAAAAATGCCCACGAGATATCAGATATGATATCGCTCTCGAACTTGGCGCGGACTGGGAGATGATTGGTCTTTGTCTAGACTTTTCCTTAGACGATTTACGGGACATAAATCGAGAAAACTGTAGCCAGGAAATGTGCAGAGTGTCCCTACTGGATATCTGGCATAAAAGAGAAGGACAAGGAGCTACTTTCTTGAAGCTAGCTCAAGCCTTTCATCGACGAAAGCGTCGAGATCTCGTAGATTCTCTGTGTACGAAGCTGAAGTCCACCATGGCTCTTGTACCACTGACTGGAAACGTAACAAGTGGGGAAATTCCCTCTGCAAATGATCAACTTCAAAATTTTCAGAATATCTCTATCCCTACAGGTATAAATAATAGCTACTGACATATTAAATAATTATATTATAGCTACCGTACATACGTATACATGTCTGGCAGGTTATAGGCCAGGATATTAATAGCTCATTTCTCGACCAGCTTTTTAATACCGTATAGCCGGAAATATTGGCGGGCATTAAATTTGGCGGTTGAGCCCCAAATCGCTATTGCAAGTTTGGCGGTTCGGTACGGGATCGCCATACGTATATATGCGAGTAGGAAATTTTGGCGGATTTTAATTTGGCAGTTGCAATATAGACCGCCAAACCGCCAAATTTAATTCCCCGCCAAATTTTCCGGCTATACGGTAGGCTAGGTCAACCGGTATCTAATTATTATGGTGGTCTTGACTTTGGCCATAAATGTATTTATGCATCCTGCATGTATAAAAGTTTCACTCAATACAAAAAGTTAACTTGATAGCTAGTTTATCGGAAAATTTTAATAGTAATGTATAGCTAATCCTGATGAAAGATTCTATTACATGCATTTACTTAATAATAGCTATGTGACAAAAATTGACAATCTCTGGTCAAGCTTGATGGTCATCGATTCATAAAATTATAGGTCTAGTGTAGTTGCTCATAGTGACCTGCAGAAACAATGGTAAGCATCATTTATTAGACTAATGATTTATCTACTGAATGGACTTTGTTCCGAAGTTGAATTTTAACTTCATAGCAATTAGCTAAGTACAGAGCCCAGGTTACATTCCCAAACGTCTTAGCTAGTTGGTCGAGAAGTGATGACTTACACTAGTTCAATCATATAGACAAAAAGGGAGTTGTTAGCTAACCAGTTATACCTATCTATGAACCAGACTGTAGTTGCATGTGCTCACTTGCAGACTCATGACCAAAGAATAGAAAAGTGTATCACAATATTATTAGCAACGTCTATAGTATCCCAGATAAGCACTGCTTAAACATAGCTTACGAATTTGGCCCACATGGGTGCTTACCCAGGACAGCTATACAGTGACCTCTTGAGATGCTACATGGTAGCCAGACATTGGCAAACTTAAGCTTGTTATTTGTCGACTATGTGCAATGTGAGATTTAATAATTGTCACATAATATGTACACTCGCTTAACGCCACTGCATGCCATGGCCAGGACTTAATACGTATGACCATGCACTATTCCTTTATGCCGGATATACCTCAAATGCATACTTTGTCTCAGACGACCCTTATCATTAATTTTAGCACAGGAGGGTTGCGATGGATGGACGGACAAAAATCGCCAAATGATTGCAGTAACCCCTCCGCCTATATGCTTTGAGGCGAGGGTTAATGAGTGAGAGCCCGAGGCACCCCGATTTTTCATCTGGTAAGAAGCCTTCAATAGTATACCAGCTAGTGAGGCCATAATTCTATTTCCAACCTGGAGTTCCTTTCAGGTCCTTTAATGCTTGCAAAAGTACGAACATGCATCCCCATGCAGTAATGTTTTCAAAAATTCCCATTAATTTTCTTACTCTTCAACTAGCACTAGAGGACCACTGGAACAATGCACTGTATGGAGCTGGCCAGTACTGCAGTGGTGTGATATATAGTGTGCAGCTATTTCCCATCTGTGTTTACAAGGCACCTAGCTACCTCAGCTACATGACAGTATAAACATGCAGTGGCTCTTAAGTGCATAATTCAAAATAATAATATTAATTAGCTCATTAGGCCATTGGGCTGAGTTCATACATTACCATTCCATGCAGAGTCCCCTCTGGATTTATCCAAGAAGATTAAAGCATTTGAAGGTCAATTTGACTGCCTTCATGATTGTCTGGTGGCTGAACTTTCAGAAGGAGGCACTTCAGTGGACAAGGTGTTACAAGCATTGACAAACTTGCCATTTGCATTCAGAAAGGAATATGAAAGTACGATTCAGAGCATGTTGCCTGACTTAGAGAAGAGAGAGGTCATCCACAACCTATTTTACCGCCTCAATCCTCTCTTCACATTCACTGATTATGAATTACTCCAGCATCTCATTTCAAGATTTGGTAGTCAAGAGTTAAAGCAAGAAATGATGTCATACACAGAAAAAATGCAGCTATTCAAAAAAGTTACCACTATCAATGAACTGGTAGACTACTGGCCTGGCCTTGAAGTACCACAGATTGACTACAAAAAGTTGAGAGCAAAGTTTGCAGATGATCCCAAGTCGTACACACTGGAAAAGCTTGATTGGTTTCGAAATCGGTTCTATAACAAACTACGACGTTCAGAGTTTGTTGCCGTGTCTATTCTTATGTTGGTGGAATCTACCAACTCGTTCATTGTTGTGTGGTTCATCCCTACTATGGCTGTCCAGGAGTTGTTAATGGTATTTTGCCACATGGATAATGCATTTCTTCAGACTGAGCAAATTCTGGAGTTGTCACTGGATGAGCAGACACTATATCAAACGAGTGTCGTACCTGAATGTATGACATCATCTGCTATCATGGGGCCTCTATCAGAATTTACTCACGTAAGTAATATACCATAATATGCGAATTTTTGCTGTAAAAATTGTTCATCATGCAAAAAAGTTTAGTTGTGTGTGTACTATAATTTTTTGGCTGAGATACACGCACCAATTTAGATTCAGGTTACCGTAGGTAGGGTTTTTGAATGCGAGTCAAACAATTGCGAATGGTGCTATACAAGCCAGATTGCGATTCTAAATAATGATTGTGAATTGCCAAATGAGAAAGCCACATCCATAATGTATTAGCTATAGAGGATCGAGTGAGGCTCCTTGTAGGCTGTGTGCTATTAATAGAATACCATACTACTCAATACTACTGGAGTGACAGTTGCGCTTGGCTGGGTGTTGGCAGGTTGGCAGTTGGCTTAAAGAATCAAAGGCTCACTCTCGACAATCAACAACTGTACGTACATGCATGCAAGTAGATTGAATATGCATTAGATTGAGAAGGCATGCATGTTTGCGATCGCAAGCACGCTCTTGAGCAAAAGGGGTGTAGTCACATGTATTCTTATTCATTGTGTATTCTTTTTATTGTGATTCTTCTCATTGTGTCTTGTATAAAAACTCGCAATTTGCAATCAAAAGAATAAAAACCCGACCTATGGTAGCTATACATTTTACTTCATTACTGCGAAATTTCTATTGGGCATGTACTGTAACTATAAGAGAAGGAGAAAACCTGTGTTCCATTACTCTGTGTAGCTTGTGACGTACTGACATTCTGGAGGGCCTTTAAGTAGTTGATTTCACAGAAAGGGAGAGCTTTTATCTTCATTCCAACCCCTGGATAGTCTAAAGAGCTAGAATAATAGCACGGGCCAGGGATTGAAAGCCATACGTATGACATAAGCAGTGATATTTGCAGGGGCGGATCCAGAGGGGGTTCGATGGGCTCGAACGAACCCCCCTTTCTGATTAGCTGTCTAGTACTTAGCCTGTATAGTAGTGTAAAATCTAGGCTTCATAGAACCCCCCATACCTTTAGCTAGCTACAGTACTAAGGCTTCTGTCTTTAGCTCACCTACTTGGACGTTTCTTAGGTCGATTTAAAGTCTTTGAGCGCATCACAAGACCTCGAACACGCAATCTAGCGAAAAATGGGCGTGGTCAACGAGCAAAGTGGGCGTGGCTTAAAAATTCGCGCGCGCTTTGCGCGCATACTGTTAAACAAAGAACCCCCCTCTGATAAATCCTGGATCCGCCCCTGAAATACAATAGAGAATTAAACTTCGTTTTCAACATAATAATGAATGCACAGGAGTGCAGAACCCTCACCGCTACATGCATGCATGACTCATGCACATGTAAATCTATAACTAGCATATCTCAGTGTGTGTGTGCCGGCCTGCTCAATATCAGGAGTATAGAACTAGATACATACTACCATATACATATATACCCTGCACCTGAGGTACTCCAGAGTCAGTGCATGATATAGACTAGGGGGAAGGCACCTGCCTATGTCACTATATTAACTGAAAGCCTCTGTGACTACTTAAACTGAATTATGCACTTGAGAGCCACTGCCTGTTTACACTGTCACTGCATTGACAACTGACCAGCAAGGCACAGAATGGCAATCATAGCTGCACACTACTATACCACTGGGCAGGACTTAACGTGACCACTCTTCCTTGATGTCTGAAAATCCTCAGATGCGTACTTTCTCTCAGACGACCCTTACCGTACGGACGGACAAACGGACGGACGGACAAAAATCGCCAAACGATTGCAGTAACCCTCCGCCTACGCTTTGCAGCGAGGGTTAATGAGCAAGAGTAGATTAGGATAGGAGCTGGTGTAAGACCTCAACCATCGGCCGAGTTATCAGTTAGGCTCATAAGTCGATTTAGGAACACTATCAGACCTTGCTTCAAAGTCCTACAGGCAGATCTTCACCTCCTCTACACAAGGATATGCAGATGAAGACAACATGACAATCAGAGACAACGCTATAGTCCTCCAAATCCCGATGGTTGGGGCTTGATTACCATCCACGGACATTTGTTATCAGCCGCTCATACGTATCGCATCAATGCAGCAATAATCTGCCAAATTGAGCCTTTTTGTGTGTCGACTCTTACCTGTTCCAAATTGTCACTCCTAGTCAACAGTACTGCGACCAGCAGGTGTGATTACCCTTTACCAATTACAACCAACTCTTTCTTAAGCAGCATTACTGAGATATGCAGTGAAAACGAGCTATGAATAATCATTACTGCATTTCTATGATTGATGATATACCGTAGAAACTGGTTGTTAAGCGCTGCTCGCTTTTAAGCGCATATTTTCTGTTAAGAGCACATTTTCTCGCTGCCACGTGTTATAAGCGCATGCACTTAACAACCAGTAACAGTTTCTACGGTAAATGCTAATATTAAGGTACCATTAAATTGCGTGGGCGTGAGGTGGGGGATATGACACCTAAACCACATCAAAGTCATTAGTGAGGTGCATGTTGTGTAACCACGCCCTTTTAATTGCACAGGTCTCAGGGGTGTGGCTGCTAGAGCCGGAAGTGTTCATTTAATATCCTCCATGGACCGGAAGCCGAGCCGGAAGGGAGGGGCCAGGCCACGCCCAAAACAGCCCCACCCTGTTCCCCAAGGACCACCATTCTCAATCAAGTGCCTACTAACCACCGGATGTCCACCGGAAGCCCACAATCGATCCCAATTAAAACACACAGCTTCCTCAAGGCCAAAACACACACAAACACTTGGAGGCCGTTGTGCCACACCGCCCACGCAAGAGCTCACCTCATTTCCTGTGTGGGCGGAGTAACAGCACGTCATCGCAACCACATCCGCTTCAAACCATCGTCAGCTTCCGTCCAGCCGTACAGGCCCCTCGATCGCACCGCCGTACAGTGCCTCATTAACAGACATGGCCTCACCTTTGACCTCCTGCCACGCCCCCAAAGCCTCCTCGCGGGGTTCAAAGGTCACCACCGCTTCCGGGACACGCCCACCTATCGCCGAGGCCAAGTCCCAGGCGCCGATGTCCAAGCACTGGCCCGTGAAGCCACGCCCAATCGGAAGCAATAAAACCTGCATTAACGCACACGCACACACTCCACACAGTGCCAGGAACACGCCCACATGCTTAATTAGGCCTAATAAGCTTTTTTTTTCTTTTTAAGTCGTTGCGGTTAATAGTTAAGAAAGAATGCTTTGATCTTGCTTTGATGTGGGCAATTACCGGCCTTTTCTTCAGGGGCCACTTCCGGTCGCTAATTACACGCGCATAATCATCCCTGGCCGATTCTGGACACGCCCACCTTCGACCAAAAGCACTCGTATGGCCTCTTCGGCCACGCCCCTTCACGATTCGCTAATTGAATTAGCCATTCCTGACGCTCACGCCCACGCAATTAAATGGTACCTTAACTTCAGTGATGCTTTCTGGGATTCATATGAGTACTGTCTCCTTTCTTCTGATCTGGATAAAAGTAAGTAAAGTGACTAATATCAGATTACATAGTTGCCAAGTGTCCCGGTTTGGCCGGGACAGTCCCGGAATTTGGCCTTATGTCCCGGTTTACCTGATTTTGCAGCATTGTCCCGGAATCCAGCTCGATTGTACAAATGGAGGTGTGACACAAGCATAAACTCAGTATATTATCGAATTTCAGTCCGTATATCTCGATGTTTAGTGGGTGTGGCAGTACACGATCGTCCGAAAGTGGGTGTGGTCGACCAAAAGTGGGCGTGGTCCGTAAATTTTCGCGCGCGTTAATACTATTTTCTACTTTGTCCCGGTTTCTCTTCTTATACACTTGGCAACTATGAGATTAGGCCATGTAGCTAGCTTCCAGCCCTTACGATCCACCACCATTCAGCATACCATGTCACGCCCATTCAAATTGGTTCAATACCATTCTATACCCTTCTCTCCCTTGTATTTACGTTGTAGAAGTAAATTAAGCCTATACCTGGATTCTTTAAACTAGTCTAAAACCTCTGATCCAGTCTTTGAGCATAAACAGAGTTCTGCATCACTTTTGTAAATTTTTCTGTATAGCTAAATGCGTAAATGTCCGTAAAATAGTGGTCGATAATCGATGTGCACTCAGCCAATAACCGAGGTCGGCCGGTAGCTAATTGAGGTTTTACGCTACCATACAAAAGTCTACACAATATATTCCAAATAGTCTTAAGAGTGACGCCAGAAATGGTAGTAATCAGTCTCATTGCAGTTGCAGTGCTGGAGTAGGCCGGGAATGCATGACCCATGTAAACTGTCATGTACTATTGTTATTACTATAACACTGTAGAGTTTATTTAGCTACGTACCTATGATGTCACTCTACCGGAATGATGTTCTACTATATAGCTACATGTAGTTCAACATTATTGTCCTAAAAATACGGTAGCTAGGCACCCACCAACTATGCATACTGTTTTTGTCACATGTATGATGATCTTTGTCGAATGTTCGATAAAATCATACAATTTGGTGAAGTGTGTATCAAACAATATGAGAATCAAATATCTCATGCAGGTGGACAGTCCTCCACAGCAGGCTGATGCAAGTGTTGATGCTATCTACTCTCTTGTTGTGTCAGTGAAATCATCCGGTGATATTCATGAAGTCTACATCGATGCTCATTTTCATTACTCAGCTCTGAAGGTAAAGTACATAATAGTATTATGTAGCATTCCTCAGTTGCCTCTTGAATTATTTACTTATTGATGTTCGCTATCTTGTAGATTTTGAAATTGCGACGTAACCACAGAGTCCGTGGTGATTATGACAACCAATTCTGTATCAAAAATTTCAGATTTGCTTCGATGGCTAGTTCAGATCGATCTTTAAGACTCAATGTGTCAGAGAAGAACCCACACATCACTGGAGTGGATGGAATGGTAACATGTCTCAGTGGATGTAGCTGGTAGATACCAGGTGCCATGTGTGTCATGCTTATTGATCACGCTATATAGCAATGTATAAATGTGGAACCTAGAGGGGTGGTGGAATAATAACCTTCTGGGTAATTATGAGAGGGTTTTCATGCAGCATCCATTTATGTATACTTTAAAATACCTCACTAAACAGGCTTTAAGGTGGGTGGGTAACTGGCTAGCTTTCACCAACCTCGTCTACCAATAATATGGTGAATAACTGTATTAATTTTATCCAAAAAATTTCTCAAAATATCTCTTCTGTAAATAATAGGTTAGAGCTTCCAATATTTGGAAGGAGAGTCAACATGAAGATCTCCACCATCGGCTACTAGATTATCAACTCAAGATAACAATGAAAGGAACTGAGTTTGATCCACCCACTATCAAGTTTGAAGGAAGCACAGATGATTCACAGCTGGATATACAGCTACAGAATGACTCCTTTGGTGAATGAATAATTTTGTACACACATGTCTATCTCTAGCCAGCTTACATGGGATTGGGTTTACAATATGACCCTCTTTGGTAGTATAGAACTACTGAATTTTTCTATTATTATGGTGGTAACTCTGTGATGACTACTCAACAACAACTGGATGAAACAGATGTGCCTGTAAAGGTAGCTTAAAACGACTGCACCTCCCCAACAATATATTATAAACTACATGCACTCTCAGTGCCCTCTCAGGCTGAGGCATTTTAGGAGGGAGTGGTTAGAGCTTCTAGGGACTGCTACTTTATTATGCACTCAGTAGCAATTTACTTTTTTGCGGTTATTAGGTAATCATGAGTAATTATGATGAAACCTATGGTGTAATCTATGAGGTAATTATGAGAAAATTCAGGGCCTCGATGGAGCCCTTCTCGGACTTGAAATTCAGTGAAATATATAGAGTATCTTGTGCGTGTATCCAGCGAATACCTTACAAGCAGCGTGTTGCCTTCTCTGACGAGCAGCGACGGCCGAACTTCACGCGTTCTCTAGGCTGACGTAATCCCGTGGAGATATATAGATAGCCCTGTGCTATATATAGCACGCACCATGAGCAGTGTGCCGCCAGACCAGTCTAGCTGTACTGCGCTGTTGAGTTCTCAGCTTGCGTTGAAATTTTCACTATCAAGGTCCAGAGACACTCTCAGATTCCCGATGATCCGAGGCTAGTCTGCGACTGAGGCACCGGCATCGTACATCGTACTGAACCCACTATATTGATGACCTTTACCACCTACACCATTTCAACTATGCAGCTACTGAGTGCATGGTCAAGTGTTCATATTTATACACTTTAACTACTGATCCCAATAAATCACTTTTGAAACAGTCCTATTTTTAATTCAATTCTATAGAGCTATGAGACTCAGAATAGGGAAAAAACCTTTAACTACTTAAGCAGTGTTTGTTGAGGATGTGATCATATCTAGCTAATGCCATAAGCAATCATTGTGCCATAGCAGATTCCTAGGTCTAGCAGTATCATCCCTAGGAAAGAGAGTTGCATCACTTCCCCCCTCTCTTTTCATGTGGTATATTAAAGGTATGATTTAAAGAAACCACATGAGATCCGTCTAAAATTAATGTTTATTAGCCTGTGAACCTCCCAAAATTAATAACATATTATGCATGACATTGTATAATTTTCTTTACTATCAGGGAATATGATGATAGATCAATCCAAAAGATTACAACCTCCTCTGTCAGAGTATTATAAGCATACACCAAAAACAGACATTCAATTTGGCTACCATAATGCATCAGGGAAACACATTCGGATCACTAATAATGGACTAGGGGCTGAGAGAATGAACCCTGAAGATCACTTCAGTGACGGTGTAGCATATGGAGCAAAACCTCTTAAAGGACTGGCAGAATTTGAGGTGAAAATAGTATCATATGGAACAAATTGGTCTGGATCTCTATTAGTGGGGGTGATGGGGAGCAAGAAAGGAGTAATGATCGAATCTGGTCATGCATATGGTATCCCTAGGACTTCCTATGGCTCTAAAAATCATTGTGTATGGGCTGTACAGACAGTGTTCAATAACCTAGTAACTCCTAGAGAGGACTCCGACTATGGCTATGTTGATTTAGATGATCTTCGTGAAGGAGATTGTGTTGGATTATGTGTATCCCAAGATGGAGTGTTGGAGTTCACTATAAATGGTGAAAGTCAAGGCATAGCAGTTAAGAACATCTACACCAGAGACACTAGTATTTATGCCGTCGTGGACCATTTTGGCCAGTGTGTTGCTACAGTTATCACCAAAGCAGGTGAGTATGAACACATTAATTTAGTCCAGCCCCTTCACAAGAAATGAGAAAGTGTCTGATCAATTTCGCACATCCAACTCGTTTGTGTTGCAGAGTCAGCAGTGGGCAAGTAGTACAAGGTGTGTCAAGTAATTTTGATACTGATTGTGGTAAATTGTGAACGTTTTCTGGCCAAACTACGTAAAACTGCAATGCAAAGTTGCATCACCAGACCCTTCCTCCTTTCTTATGAAGGGGCTGACCCACAAGACAATAAGTGCATGGCTGATCGATGTATGTGTTAATGAATGCACTGGAGTGCAGAACCACTGCATGCATGCACAGATTCCTGTGTGTGTATAGCATAGCTTACCATAATTATGTTATGTATGCTTGTTCGAATTCAATACTGAACTACATATCCAGCACTTGAACAGAGTTCTGGTACTATTCTCTTCAGAAGACAGTGCATGATCTAGAAGGCACCTGGCTATGTCACTATAATATAAACTGAAAGCCTTTATGACATACATAAACTGAACTATAGCTAGAGCATATACCGGCCCCATGCTTATGAACTTGTATATTGAATGGAAAATTTGTATATAGCGCTAGTAAGCTATTTTCAGCAATTTGAAGCATATAAATACCAGTTTTTCACCGATATCTACCGATTGGTTGTGCTTATAGCATGTACAGCTGCCTAGAACTCGAGATCTGGCGATTTTCGTGCCGACAACGATGATAGACCAAATCGTAGTCTAGCTGGGTGCCAGCCCCTTCAGGGGCTGGTAACCAAACCGATTGCTTTACCCCGTGCACATGTGCGTGGGGTAATTATACACTTGAGAGCCACTGCCTGTTTACACTATCACTGCTGACAACTGACCAGCAAAGCCGTGATTGAGTGGCAATCAGTCATGTAGCTGAGGTTGGTGCCATGTAAACACAGACTGGCAATAGCTGCACACTACTACACCACTGGGCGGACTTAACATGACCACTATTCTTTTATGCTGAGTGTACCTCAAATCAATGTAGATTATATATTCCCATATATAATCTCTGCTCAAATGCATACTTTCTCTCAGACGACCCTTACCATTTAGCTAACACAGGAGGGTTGTGACAGACAGACAAGTGGACGGACGGTGTCACAGCGGATTTGTTCCAGGGGAACTTGTATGCTAGCGGAATTGTTCCGGTTTTCTAGGAAATCAGTGGATTTTTGTTCCAGGTGTCTTGCTGAGATAGGCGACAGCAGAATTGTTCTAAATAAGCCATAAGTTAGTATGTCCAGCTATCTACTTCCCGCTTTTTAGATTACGTAGCTAATATGATACAGGGGCTGCATGGGCACAAGGACAAAGAAAAAAGTGACAAATTTGTATACGTAAGCAAGTGGCGAAATTTTCACTTGCCACACCCATTTAGGAGCGTAATTATGTGCTCTTAATTGTATTCTATCTTCAGGCCCGTATGCAGCCTTTCTCAAAGGGGGTTTACATGGGGGCATGGCTCAGATAGGTAGCGTAAAGTACCAATTATCGGCACCTAAATTTGCCCCGCGCATAACTTACCAGCAGAACAACCTATGATGATGGTTCTTGCACCAAAAGGTAGGTTTTTAACTCAATATACTATACCGCAAATCCAAGGCTATAGATACAGTTCTTCGCGAAACTATGGGCAGCACAGCCAAGGTATCAAAAAATCAGATATCGGCACCCCGTACGTATTATCGGCACCCCATAGTACTGCCTATACTCAATTATCGGTACCAGCAAGCTTTCGTGTATCTTGACACTTACCACTTACTTGGAAAATTCTGAAAAAAATTCCACAGGTTCCTTTCAATGTGCTCCACTAACAGTAGCGTTTAAAGAGAGTGAATCTTTCCATTCGCTACGTAATAGCTAAAATTACATCCAAAAATACACAAAATTTTCTCTTAGATATGATCGGCGTTAGTCTGACACTTTGTAGGCTAAACTCTAGCTTCTGGCAATAGCCTGAAGCTATAGAACTCATAAATAGTAACTTCAAGACTCAGTGGAGACTACCAGACAACAAAATAGCAAAAAAACTCGATCCCAAAATTCGGCTAGCAAACTGGGGGTCGAAGGTCACTTTCTTGGGCTCTATGGGTCCGTTGCCACGCCTACATAACGGCTGTTGGCCTTAAAACGTCCTGTTTACTTCCCTTCGAGAGATAGCGCGAGTTTTTGTTCCAGGACCGTAAACGGGTCTGTAATTTCCCGTAAAATTTGCCGTAAACGCGGGTGCCGATAATTGATACATGCCGATAATCGGTCGTTTACGCTATGCTGTAGGCATTAGCCCACAGCCCACCTAGGGGGGTCTGGGGGCATGCCCCCCAGAAAATTTTGGAAATTTAGGCTCTTTGAGGATGATTCTGAGGCATATTTACAATAAATAATAATAATGGGCTGATGCTGCTAGCTACATACTAGACTAGTACTATGTACACTGGCTATGCAATCTATTGCACATCCGGTGTGCGTTATTTGGAAAACAACACCTCGTTTTAGCATATAAGTTACACCTGGATTATTTCTAGTGCTTAGCTAGGTGGCCAAAAAAGGGGGGTTCGTCCGAACCCCCTCGAACCCCCCCACCCACCCCCCACCCCCGTGTACGGGCCTCAGTGATCTTGCACTGCCCAACAGCCAGTGCCCATCATCAACTTGAACGTGGTGTTCTTGAGTAGACTATAGGTAATTTTAGGTATCTAGCTACCTGACCACTTTTTCTCCAAGCTACCTGAACAATTACCGATTCAAAATGGGCGGAGCCTACTGGTTTTGCTGGTAAATATTGAATCGTATTAATTTTGACATCAACTGTGCCTGGTTATTCAGATCATAATAATATTATGATAAAGATTTGATCACTCCGACAAAATTTCGTGGCTACGGCCCTGGACGATTACTTCCACAATCGTTCTGGGAAGTGATGGCCTGATTACCGAGCTGCTAGGGAGTCTTCTAGCTAAACCACTTAGGCTACACTATCATTGACCGTGACATCCTTGAGTTCAGGTATCCTACAATCGTTCAATATCATCAGATTTCACTGTATACATTCATTCACAGAGGACGAACATTTATGCTGCCCAGAACATTTACGCGGGTGCATAAATATTCCGGGTGGAACACCTACGCTAGCAGATATGTTCTGGGGGAATGTATCCGCTAGCAAATATGTTCCCCTGGAACGTTTTCACGCCAAAATAAATCCGCTATGACACCGGATGGATGGACGGATGTACAAAGATCACCAAACAATTGCAATAATCCTCCACCTACGCTTTGCAGGGAGGATTAATAGCAAATGGATCCAGGGGGGATTATAGTACACCCTTGCGTGCAAAATTTTAGAAGCCATGCCGATTTCGATCGTTTTTGAGACTGGCAAACTAGCAGCCCTATACCAGTCCAATCGATCTGTTTTCGAACAAACTTTCTTCTAAGGTGAGCCATATAGCAGCAGTTTTCTCAGTTGTAGCTATAGCCAGAAAGGGGGATGCCATTTAGTTTATCATCAGTACTTCTTAGTATTAGATGCAGCCCAAAGGGGGTACATTTGCACCCCCCCTTACCCCCCTGGATCCGCCACTGCACATACTCAAGTTATTGCAAATAATACGGAATTTCTCAACAGTTACTGTCTAACAAGGGGCAAGGAACTATGCAAATTCCCTACCACTCAAATCTTCCGTTACATGAAACCCATGCAGTTACAGAGTATGGGACTATCAACCTTCAAGAGCTGTGCCTGGAAAGGCTATCAAGTTGGCTGAAGAGTGGTGATGAAGTTGATGGATTGCCACTTCCAACTGGTCTCAAGGACAAACTAAAAATTATGGTACTTTGATGAACAGCCTCATTTATCATTCTACACATAATAATATTGTTTTCTCGCTCATGCAATAGTGTGTGTATAAGCATTAATTTTGTGCTATAATAATTATTATAAGATGACTATAGCTGAAAGATCAAAGGTACTACCTACCGTCTACATGCTCACTTAGTCTATTGAAATTCACTATTATTATAATATTATTATAGTGTAGTAGTTTAATTATTATACTCCTGAGTCTATATAGGTATATTAAACTGCCATATCACAAGCAGGGACAAGCTGCATCTATAGAATTAAGAATGCACTGTGACAACCCGCTTCTAATTGACTATGGCCTTAATATTATGATTTAAAAGTTAATGTGCGTCTCAAGTATAATTAGATCATTAAATTTTATGCAATAATAATAGGGAAGAAAGTGGGAGGTGAAGTGATCAATGTGCTGATACTCCATGACTTGTCATAATTATTGTGATCATTTACCACATGCACAGTACGGTCTGAGATAATGTTGCAGCATCATAATTTTATTACAGTAGCTACCACCAGCTCAGATAATCATGAGAAAGATTCATGACAGCTAATTATACAACAGTACTATTATAATATTATTGACTGACTGACCCTTCCTGTTTGCAGTAGCTAAGTACTGCATACCAGTAAACTGAGATATCTCGTCCCCAGCAGTGGACATAATGTTTGAATGAATGAAGGCTATAGCTAGCTAGCAACACACACTGGCATGACTTTAAATTTCATCCAGCCTGGCTCTGATAATAGCAGTTCATACGGACAAAATTAATGGACAATGAACAACGTTGATTCTATAAGCTAATAGTAAGACTATAATTATAGTCTACCGGTATTGTATTTGAATGTGTTATGTTAGTCGGGAAGACAACGGTGGACAATCTTGTACACATGTGTCAGCTAGCTTGAGATGTAGCTAATCTTTCTGTCAACTCAATAAGGATCCGCTCAGCTAGCACAGTAACATGATTGTGAAGCACAATGATGTGCCACACAGTTAATGAACCAATGCACACATGTGCATCAAAATTAATTGTCACAAGTCAGTTCACAAAACAAATCAAAGTGTTGCATATCACATGATCATGATATCGATCATCAATCATCAACTGTTATGGTTTCAATATTTAAGTTGACAGTATCTAGCTATTCAGATCAAGTCTATGACTGTCACAATTATAATACCGGTATAATATATAATATATAATTATTATATTATATATAATTTAAACAAAAACAGATCTAAGTGTCTAAGATCCACTGATAATAATGATATTGTGCAGTTGTTACTAGTGTTTCAGTGCTACGGAACACTAGGTTAAGTGAGAGCATCAGCCACCAGCCATGGATCTCAGTAGCAGCACCTCAGACGATCAGCTCCTAGAATCACAGCCTTTACTGCCTGTATGTGTGGTGCATCATCCAATTCGTACCACCTTGCTGATATCTGCTATGGTCGCTACAAGATCATCATGGTCAGTCTGTTCCTTTTCACGTGCGGTATGGCTTTTCTATCTATAGATTCAATTTTCCTCATAACAAAGTACACAGTAACACCTTTCAGTACAAATAGACGTGGTGAAGTTACACCATTCTTCATCTTTGCTGCCTGTGGACTCTGCCTTCTGATCACAGGTTTTGCCGGATATGAGGCAAATTTCATCCAATTTGGAATAGATCAACTTACTGATGCACCAAGTGAGTATCTTGGACTCTTTGTCCATTGGGTAGAATGGTTTACGATGCTAGGAACGACGTTTGCTCAAATAAGTTTCTCACTTATTAATTACTGTGACAGAAACGAAAGCAGTGCTATTTATTTTATGACACTTAGTTTACCATTGATGTTTTTGGTAATGTTAGTAGTAATGCTAACATTCACTTACTGGAAACGACATTGGTTTAGCATTGAGCGTGTGAAAAGTAATCCATACCAAATGGTAGTTAAAGTTCTCAAGTTTGCCTTCAGAAACCGATATCCAGGAGCACATTTCACATACACTGATGAAGAACCTTCCAGGCTAGACTACGCCAAGGAGATATACGGAGGACCATTCAAAACAGAACAAGTAGAAGATGTCAAAACCTTTTTACGAATCTTGGTTATCATGCTGGCACTGGGGCCACTTTTTGCCCTTGAAGTTCCAATTGGTCCAGTTTTTACTATCTTTGTTGAGCATGTCATTAAGCACAAAAAGGATGACTATGCAAACTGTAGTCTGAGAAATATCCTCCTAGATGTTTCTTCCCTTAAGAGTCTCATGACTGTACTCTTATTTCCTATTTACGTGTGGCTTATCTATTCAGTTCTCAGGCAGTGTATTCCAAAAATATTTACTCGGATTAAGGTAGGAGCCCTAGCACTGATTCTTGGTCTAATGGGTATGTTTCTCATAGAGCTATTTGGTCATATTCTCTATTCTGAGCATCATGATGATGGAGTCATAATATGTATGTTTAGAGAGGAACAGCAACAGCTTGGAACACCATCCAACCTTTCAAGCAACCTTGACCTGCCCTGGTCCGCAGCTCTGGCACCTGGCTTTCTAACTCAAGTAGGAATCACTGTGATAATCACCACAATGTTTGAGTTCATCTCAGCTCAGAGTCCGCACTCCATGAAGGGCCTTCTATTTGGAGTAATGTTTGCCATTCGAGGGGCATTCCAACTTTTCACTGCAGTTGGTATTCTTCTTTTCTCCTTGGAAACAATATGGGGAACAAAGGAGATGAAAGAAAATCCGCCTCCTGTGTTTAACTGTGGATTTGGATATCTCCTCTTTAGTTGCATCACTGGACTGGTTGGTCTCGTTCTGTTCCTGGTGGCTATCAAACGATATCGATACAGGGAGAGACAGTACTCATCACACCTGCTACACCGCTAGTTAAGATTTGTATCACATATAGACTCATTGCAACAAAAGATGCATGGGTGATATTTAAATAATTGTGAGTTCTGCAAAGAAAAAACTTTATCATATTATTATTATGTAGCTATGTAATTATGCAATAGTTCAGTATTCTTGTTAAACATTATGCATAAATCTTAGATGACATAGTTATTGTGTAAACATGCATCACATTGTCGAAATCCAAGTTCTACCTGATCTAATGACGTACAATCCAGTAGCTATTCATTTATGGGGAATCCAAAATTAATAGTAATAATATGAGATCATCATGCATGATTCATTACATACCTAGGGGGTGGACCCATACACTGGAGTAACTCACAATCTTCATCTTTAGATATAAAATTAATTATACTTCCTAACTGAAAGATATTCAGTTTGGAAGCCATGTATGTATGATGCACAGCTATTAATTTTGGACATACCCAACTACCATAAAATTTGCCTGCATGCTTGATAGGGTGTGATAAATCAATTATTATCCGCAGACAGTATATAGATATACATGTTCTAAAGTTCTCACTGTAATAGGTTATACATAATATTATGTGACTTGCTATGAGAAAAGAGATCATTCATGGTGGCATGAAGCAAGACCAGTTTTTATCGTGACAATGTCCAACATGCTTTCTACAAATGTAGCAGTGAGCATACTTGTATCAGCATAATATTATTTGGACACCAACATAGAGTTGCTACACCTACAGCACATTTTTATTATACTCCATAGATAGCTACTTGCAATCTACATAATAATTATAACAAATAAAAGGTCATAAATGATCCCGTTTCTCACAGCTGCATCATGGTTACATATTATTTCAAAATTAACAATGATTCACTGGGGAGGCCATTCTTCTCTTAATTCTATCATGTGCTCTAGCTAGCTCTCGGTCATGTGCTTGGGATAATTCTGTGGTAAGCTTTGTTACCCGTGGCCATTTAGGCATTCAGACATTTCCTGTAGCTACATACTTGTTTGATAGGACATTATTTTACCGCATGTGTGCGAATAATTATGTGTGTGTACGTGTGGCTATGATTTTTTTGCATTCTGATGGTCATGACAACACTCCTTCATGAGTGTGTATATCACATTTGACTTTGTGTGTGCTGTGTATGACACTGTTCACATCTGATAGGTCTTGAAAGCTCAATGTACTATCATAGAGTCGGTAGACTCTATAAGTAGGGATGGCCCGGATATGCCATATATGTAATACATTACAAATACCCAAATATCTCAAAATAGGTAATTTTGTGAAATTTCTAAGTGTGAAAATCAGAATCACCAGCAGATTGTGCATCTAACAAGACCAAGATCATTCATCAAAACAATTGTACACGTCAGAACCAGACGTTCAAAAAATAGGCCATTTGTCAATCTTTCTTCTTTCTTTCTTTTTCATTATCAGGGCTAACTCAAGACTGCCTCCACCGCTCATCTTACTTTGAGTATAAATCCACTCTATTTTGTAGCGCGCAGTGCAGTGGCACGCTAGTTTGGCGTTATCTCGACAGTTACGTAATAGTGGGTGTGTGCGGCGCATTATCGAATGGGTGATATTAGACACTAATACGCCATTTTGTGATATAATGCGCATGCTCGGAATATGTTGCCATGGTGAAGTCATGTGACAGCGCCTGGCCCTAGGCGCTAGGCGACCGAAAGTGTGCCTGGGCCTATGGGTTCGAGGCTAGTACATCGCTAGCGCGTGCAACGGCGCGCTGGGCCGATCATGGTTCAAGGCTCGAGGAGCGGTAAGGCGCTAGGTATAGGCGAGCTACTCGCTAGCGCTTGCAGCGCTAGTGCTACGCTGGATCGATCATAGATATGAAGGAACAAGGCTCGAGCAGCGGTATTAAGGTACCATTAAATTGCGTGGGCGTGAGGTGGGGGATATGACACCTAAACCACATCAAAGTCATTAGTGAGGTGCATGTTGTGTAACCACGCCCTTTTAATTGCACAGGTCTCAGGGGTGTGGCTGCTAGAGCCGGAAGTGTTCATTTAATATCCTCCATGGACCGGAAGCGGAGCCGGAAGGGAGGGGCCAGGCCACGCCCAAAACAGCCCCACCCTGTTCCCCAAGGACCACCATTCTCAATCAAGTGCCTACTAACCACCGGATGTCCACCGGAAGCCCACAATCAATCCCAATTAAAACACACAGCTTCCTCAAGGCCAAAACACACACAAACACTTGGAGGCCGTTCTGCCACACCGCCCACGCAAGAGCTCACCTCATTTCCTGTGTGGGCGGAGTAACAACACGTCATCGCAACCACATCCGCTTCAAACCATCGTCAGCTTCCGTCCAGCCGTACGGGCCCCTCGATCGCACCGCCGTACAGTGCCTCATTAACAGACATGGCCTCACCTTTGACCTCCTGCCACGCCCCCAAAGCCTCCTCGCGGGGTTCAAAGGTCACCACCGCTTCCGGGACACGCCCACCTATCGCCGAGGCCAAGTCCCAGGCGCCGATGTCCAAGCACTGGCCCGTGAAGCCACGCCCAATCGGAAGCAATAAAACCTGCATTAACGCACACGCACACACTCCACACAGTGCCAGGAACACGCCCACATGCTTAATTAGGCCTAATAAGCTTTTTTTTTTTTTTTTTTTTTTTTTGTCGTTGCGGTTAATAATTAAGAAAGAATGCTTTGATCTTGCTTTGATGTGGGCAATTACCGGCCTTTTCTTCAGGGGCCACTTCCGGTCGCTAATTACACGCGCATAATCATCCCTGGCCGATTCTGGACACGCCCACCTTCGACCAAAAGCACTCGTATGGCCTCTTCGGCCACGCCCCTTCACGATTCGCTAATTGAATTAGCCATTCCTGACGCTCACGCCCACGCAATTAAATGGTACCTTAAAACGTACTCAAAACGTAGTACAGATCATAAGCTATAGTACAGATCATAAGCTATGCCGGGCAGCTAGCTGCTGCCAACAGAACTTGGTTTTCTTCCTAAGCGGAAAAGTCACTTGGGCCGCCTAAAGCAGCCTTCTTTGTCATTATTATTAATAATATATATTTATTATGAACGCAAGTTAATCGGAGGGGCGTGGCAAAGAATTTTGCACCTCCCATCTTCCATTTAATCAGAAGTTGTGAGCAAACCATGTAAGGTGGCATTGATAAATTACACTAAGTGCAATAAAAAAGAACAGAAACAAGTATAAAAACAATTGAATAAAATTGAAGAATGAAGTAGGGATGGCAGGATCAAAAAGTACACAAACAAGAGATAATCACATCTACTATACATCCCTACGATTGCTTTTTGAGGGGTGCAAAAATATCCAGTAATAACTATGATGCGATTGAATCAAAACTGATAAACTGAACCATCATGACAACTAGGGAACAACCTGCATGAATGTCTCCCACATACCGCACTCAACAAACACGTCAACCATGATTAATAGGTGCACAATAGTCGAGAAAAGCAAGCGTAGGGATGTATAGTAGATGTGATTATCTTTTGTTTGTGTACTTTTTGATCCTGCCATCCCTACTTCATTCTTCAATTTTATTCAATTGTTTTTATACTTGTAATATTATGTGTGTGTGTGTGTGTGTGTATGCTAGGACATATTATTGTTATACACATATATAGTGTAGGAGCAGGAAGTACAACACAAAAATACATTTACCACATATTACTGCAAATATTAAAAGTTAATCAGGTCAGTTTGATTCCTTAGCTACTTAGAAATGGTATAGAAAGCCTACTCATTCACGACTAATCTAGGAAAATAATTAACTTCTCATAGACTAGATTAGATTAGACTAGAAGTAGTCATAAAACCATGATCATTATTACTCTTATCTCAAGTACTAATTATAATCCAATAAAGACAGTGATAACCATAATATAGCTGTGACAATACTGGTTACCAGTATTGTGTGCAAAGTTATTTCACTGAAGCATGTTGCTGATACAGCTATAGATATACCATTAGCTATCTAGAAGAAGAAAAACTCACAATTATAAAGAGTGCTCCAAATGATTATGAATTGATGACCAAATCTGAAGATATTATTCTGTGACACATGTAAAAGTGGCATTTATCAGCTCACTCAGTAGAAGGTGCATTGACTCTGAGCGGACAGACACAACTTCATCTTGATCATGACTCCCCACTTATAAAGTTAAAAAAAAACAATCCTGATCAAATAAAAAGAAATAGGTACGCTTTTTCCACTACTCTATAGCCAGTAATGTTTGGTGTTTGATCAGGATTCCAGCTGACTTCATCAGGGGTAGAGGAACTGGACCAAGCAGCTTGCACATTGAGAGGGCCATATGGCAGCTGTTACAGTGATCTAATAAGGAAATAGAGTATCAGTTTACAAATGGAATGGGAAATCCAAATGATGTAATCATCATGACTGCACTACCTATCCAACCCATGCACTCTTTGAGATAGTATCTCTTTAAAGCACAATGCTAATAGTATCATAACTTCCTAATGATTATAATCCAATTACTTTGGAAACCATACACACACAACACACAACTGTTCGGACATACCCAACTTCCATCTATGGTGTAATCTATGAGGTAATTATGAGAAAATTCAGGGCCTCGATGGAGCCCTTCTGGGACTTGAAATTTAGTGAAATATATAGAGTATCTTGCGCGTGTATCCAGCGAATACCTTACAAGTAGCGTGTTGCCTTCTCTGACGAGCAGCGACGGCCGAACTTCACGCGTTCTCTAGGCTGACGTAATCCCGTGGATATATATAGATAGCCCTGCGCTATATATAGCTCGCACCATGAGCAGCGTGCCGCCAGACCAGTCTAGTTGTACTGCGCTGTTGAATTCTCAGCTTGCGTTGAAATTTTCACTATCGAGGTCCAGAGACACTCTCAGATTCCCAATGATCCGAGGCTAGTCTGCGACTGAGGCACCGGCATCGTACTATACAGTGAAGTGAACCCACTATATTGACGACCTTTACCACCCACACCATTTCAACTATGCAGCTACTGAGTGCATGGTCAAGTGTTCATTATGAAAGGCTATTCATCACAGGACAATCAACTGGTGAGTTGGCAAGATACTGAGCTGAGCTGAAAATACTTGCATGCCAATTAAATTTTGATGGTTGTATGTGTGTGTGTGTTTGGGGGGTGGGAGCAGCTTGGTGCAGTGTTCCTGCCTCCATGAGCCTTGCAGTTGTGACTTTGAGCAAATCACCTTATTACCCGTTAATCCATTGTATCTAGGGATCTGACCCGGGCTGGGGGGGGGGGGGAGGGGAGAGGGGGCAAAAAAAAATAGCTATCCATTCCATTAACAGTGTCATGATCTGGTGGGGTCCAGATTGGACTTCGGGTGCCAACACCTCACCAGTGCAGCCATGTAGAATAGCCAATGGCAGAGAGTACAATACAAAATATAAAGGCATCTGTCACAGTGGGCATGCAGTAGCTATCAGGATGACCATAAATTGTTGCTGTATTTTTCTTGTGTCTAGATCCAATTATCACTGTCAGGATTGATGGTGATGCATCTCCTCCAAAAGTAGGATCAATGTACTCCCTTACCTGTATAGTCACAGGAGCAGAGAGGCTCACTAACTCCACCATAGCCTACCAGTGGCTCAAAGATGGTGAGACAGTTACAGAAGAGACAAGTGAGACACTCTCTTTCACTTCCCTCACCTTATCTGACACTGGAAGCTATACCTGTCAAGCCACTGTTACATCCAGCCTACTTAGGGCTCCTATTAATAATGCTAGTACAGCCTTCATCTGTGAGTTGCAATGACAGATTATTATGTTAACCATAATAGCTATAGCTAAATATTGCACCATTAGTGACAGATTTCGTATTACTGATGACTACTACGGATCCTCCTACAACAACTGTCTCTAATCCTGTAATGACTGTAACAGTTTCACCACCACCTAGTAAGTTTAATGGATGTGAGGACAGGTAGATCTTGTCTGTTTCTAGTGGATGATGTGCGACTCTCTTTTCGAGGCAGTCCAATCGCCAACAACAGCATTGTCCAAATCACTGATATAGGGGACAACATGGATAGTAGGATCCTATGTATCACAACTAATCCAGACTGCTGTGCTACATCTGACAATAGAATGGGTTTCTGGTACTTTCCTAGTGGAACACAAGTGTCCTTTCGTAGCTCAGGTGAAGATATTTACCGTATAAGAAGTGGAGCTGAATCTATGTCATCAATGCGTCTTGCTACAATTATGCTTGGCCGTCGAGATGAAAGACCAAATGCCATGGGACCAACAGGGCTCTATCGATGTGTCATACCTGACAGACATGGAATCAACCAAATGCTCATTGTGGGTGTCTACTCCAGCAATGAAAACAGTGAGTTAGCTAGAATCCAATCAAACCAAGATACCACACTCACTCCCTAAGTTTTTATGGAAACAGCAACTGAAACATGATACCTATTACACAACAGTTACTCATAAGTAATCTTTTCTACTTATACTTCATGCTTATAGAGGCCAAGATTGCTCCACTGATCCAACTGACATCGGTATCACCCTGGAACTCAGCTAACATCACATTCTCTCTCACATGTAACTCATCCGGTGGGCCAGTGCAGAGTGTAGAGTGGATGAGGGATGGCTTCCCACTGGACAACACAGGACCACTGGTTTTAACAAGTGCCTCTACAGCTTCCTATACAAACACCTTGGATGTGAGTGGCAGACTACCAGGAACATACACCTGCCAGATCCGAGATTCCGATAATCAAATCCTGAGTTCTGTGGATATTAGTATTAATGGTAATGCAACATGTAATAATAATTATTATTATTATTATAGCTATTTTAAGACTCCCTGCACAACTGGTATTATATTTGAGATTTCATGATCCAATTGTTATCAGCTATACATTGCATTTAATTATGCATCAGTAGAGCCAATAATCACATATTATTATGCTATAAAATCCGCTGATACACGTTTTAGGCTATGCAGCTGGCCCTCTCAATGTGCAAGCCAGTCAGCCCAGTTCCTCTGACCCAATTGAAGTCAGCTGGAGTCCTGATCAAACACCAAACATCACTGGCTATAGAGTATTCTATGGCAATAGACAAAGCATACTTGTTCCTTCATATGTAACCAGGATTGTTTTTAACTTTGTGGAGAGTCAAGATGAAGTAGGTCAAACTGTGTCTGTCCGCTCAGAGTCAATGCACCTTCTACCAAGTGAACTAATAAATGCAACTGTTACATGTAGCTAAGTAATATTTGTCATCAATTAAATTTACGATCACTCTTTATATTTATTCTTCTTCTAGCTATAGATGATGGTATGTTTACAGCTGTGTCAGCAACATACTTCAGTGAAATGACTTTGATTATTGCTGTGGTCATCACAATGCTGGTAACCAGTATTATCACTGCTATAGTTATCATTATCTTTATGGGAGTATGCTACTTGAGGTAAGAGTAATAACAAACATGGTTTTCTGAGTACTAGTTTCCTAGATTAGTCATGAATGAGTAGGATTTTTGTACTAATTCTAAGTAGCTACAGAACTGACATGATTAATGTCTAATTTTTGCTGCCAGTGTGCATACATTCATGCACAATACTATGTAATCACTCTTGCAGAAAGAAGAAACACTCCAGCAAGAATGATTTTGTTACTTCACCAAATATGGCATATGGCCTAGTGAACATGGAGATCAATGAAAATGAAAGAGAAAGAGAATACGTGATTCCTGATTTGTTGGCCATACAGTCAAGTGACAGTCAAGAGCCGAGGTACGAGGGCCGTGTGGGACACGAGTCAGTTGTCTATGACCTTCCTGCTAGTCAGTCATCTTCTCCTCAGCCATTGGTGTATGCAGTACCACATGAGACCACCAGCAGATGAACGATCAATCACTGGACAAAGAGAAAAGTGCATAATTACACAAATCAACTTATTAACATTGGAAACAAATTCACTCATAAGCCTACTAATGATTGGTCTAGATAATATGCACAATTAAATAATTAATATTATTATTATGATTATTCAGACACATATACATTGAATCCTGTGGCATAGCTAGTCTCATCCCCAGCATGCAGGCCACTAGTGAAAATGTGGGAGTGGCTTGGGGACAAGACTAAGGCATAGCTGCTAGCAACTACTCATCCCCTACATGGAGGAAGGCTCAAGCCTCGTATCAATGCCACACTGTGAACCGACTGGTATACCTCAGCTCAGGGTCCTAACTATTTGGACTAAAGTTTGGTGTTTCAAGGAGTGCATGTTCACTGCAATCATTCTCCTTGGTAGCTAGCAGCATCCATGAGGAACAAGATAGAGGTTTGTAACTCAAAACATGTAAACTTGGTGTGCTCTGCTGAGAAAAGTAGCTATGTATAGGTATCAGTTTAGTACAATGTCACAATGTCATATTACTTTTGTGCAAATAATTGTGGCTGCATACTAAGGATTTGGTATTGTGTGATGCAATCATGCCATTGTTATCAGTGCAAATTTGGCGAGGTAGACTACAGGAAGCCACTTGGCAAATAAGGACAGTATCAGTAACAATGTTTATATTGGTAGTTAGCTATAATATAGCTAGCTACAATGGGAAAACCAAATATGAAATCACTGCATGTGATGTGACTATCTACCATGCTACATGCATACACTTTTGAACTGATCACAGACTTATTATCTCTCTTCACATAACATTAGATGTATATAGCCCTGCTTTTTGATATAGCTATCACATGGAAATCATGTGCACATAACTAGCTATAATATTATGTATATTTACACTATTAGCCAAAATTTAATGGTTGAAAGAATTGAATCTGCCTAGAATTCCATGCTAATACGTGGCCCCACCCACCCCTGTTTAGCTTCCTGTTGGGAAAAAACACAGCTTAGCATTCATAGACAAGATGAAGAATCGATTGCTTACTAGGAGCAGGAGCAGCTTGCAAGATTTTTATGTTTCTCTAGTTACAACATTACTTCTTGGTATCACAGTAAATTATGAAAGGCTATTCATCTCAGGACAATCAA
The DNA here is from genome assembly GCA_963930775.1 of Cliona cf. orientalis. Taxonomy (NCBI): domain Eukaryota; kingdom Metazoa; phylum Porifera; class Demospongiae; order Clionaida; family Clionaidae; genus Cliona; species Cliona cf. orientalis. The sequence continues at coordinate 4,952,645 of OZ005703.1, forward strand.
CTGGTGAGTTGGATAGCTACTGAGAACAACTATGGTCAATTATGATAGTTGTAGCCATGTGAGTATGAGTGTATGTGTGTGCGTGAGTGTGTGTATCACCGTGTGTGTCTAGATGATTCTAATCCTGATCTAGCTTGATCACATTTTGATTAATTCTTATTGTATACAGTTGACATTACTGTCGTATTAACTACTTTTGGTGCTAATACTGCTGGAGAGGTATACAGTCTGGAGTGTTCTGCCAATATAACTGATTCTTTATCAAACCAATCAACTATTGATATCACCTGGTTGGATCCAATGAATGATATAGTTCCATCAGAGATGGTCTCTACTGTTGGTAACACTAGCACACTGACATTCAATCCACTGGCAGCCAGTGATGCTGGGACATACACATGTAGAGCAGGAGTAGGGAGTACAATACAAAATGCAACAGCGTGTATCATGGTGGAGAGTAAGTACCGGTATTTAATTCTTTATCTGGATGACAATAATATTATTGTTGCTTCTGTTCTGATAACTAGATCCAAGTGTCACTGTCAGTATTAATGGTGATGCATCTCCTCCAATGGTAGGATCAATGTACTCCCTCACCTGTATAGTCACAGGAGCAGAGAGGCTCACTAACTTCACCATAGCCTACCAGTGGCTAAAAGATGGTGAGACAGTGACAGAAGAGACAAGTGAGACACTCTCTTTCACTTTACTCACCTTATTCGATGCTGGAAGCTATACCTGTCAAGCCACTGTTACATCCAGCCTACTTAGTGCTCCTATCAATAATACTAGTACAGCCTTCATCTGTGAGTAAAACATATCAACATAGTCATAATAATAATTATTATGTGTTAACCGTAATAAACATTGTGCCATTAGTGTCAGATCTTGTAATGCCTATGACTACTATGGATCCTCCTACCACAACTGTCATTAATCTGGTAATGACTGAAACAGTTTCACCACCACCACCACCACCAAGTAAGTTTTTCAAAATCTGATAGACGTGTAAAAGACAGGTGAATCTTGTCTGTTTCTAGTTGATGATGTGCGACTGTCTCTTCGAGGCAGTCCAATCGCCAACAATAGCATTGTCCTATTGAGCGACATAGGTGACAATATGGACAGCAGGATCCAGTGTGTCACAACTAATCCAAACTGCTGCACTAGATCACTGGGTTTCTGGTTATTCCCTAGTGGAAGACAGGTGAACAGTCGTGGCTCTGGTGATGTAATTTATCGATCTAGAAGTAGGGCTGAACCAACAAAGCTTGGTTCTGTGAGTCTTGGTCGTCGAGATAATATGAATGCTAGTGGTCTGACAGGGCTCTATCGCTGTTTAATTCCTGACAGATCTGGAGTTGACCAAACTCTAATTGTGGGTCTCTATTCCAGCAGAAAGAACAGTGAGTTAAAATTTTCCTGCTCATCCATTTTTGTAGTAGCTAATACATATTATACACAGCAGGCAATAAATTGCATCCAATGGTGCATATAGCTAGTAGATTAAAATTCCACACTCACTCCCTGTACCTTTATGGAGCTTCATTTGAAATATGAAACTCTCTGTGGTTATATACGATGTCCATTTTAAGCCAGATATTTGATCTATGAGCCTTGATTATATTATGTAATACAGTATTCATTGATTCATACTACAGTGGCCAAGATTGCTCCACTAACAAACTCTCTTCAGCTGACATCAATATCACCCCAGAACTCAGCTAACATCACATTTTCTCTCACGTGTAACTCATCCGGTGGGCCAGTGCAGAGTGTAGAGTGGATGAGGGATGGCTTCCCACTGGACAACACAGGACCACTGGTTTTAACAAGTGCCTCTACAGCTTCCTATACAAACACCTTGGATGTGAGTGGCAGACTACCAGGAACATACACCTGTCAGATCCGAGGATCAGATAATCAAATCCTGAATTCTGTAGATACTGCTATCAATGGTATTATAGTAATTCTATTTAGCCACTAAAACACTTATTGATTTAATGTTGTATAGCTACTTTAAACTTAGATCTGTTGGTAATTAGTATTGCATTTACCCTAATGAGCCATTAATTGGGTATAGCATTCAATTACTCTTCGTGTCACATTAAATTTTATAAGATTTTGCCCACTACATGATGTATGAACACCTTTTAGGTTCAGCTGGCCCTCTCAATGTGCAAGCCAGTCAGTCCAGTTCCTCTGCCCCAGTTGAAGTCAGCTGGAGTCCTGATCAAACACCAAACGTCACTGGCTATAGAGTATTCTATGGCAATGGACAAAGCATACTTGTTCCTTCATATGTGACCAGCATTGTTTTTAACTTTGTGGAGAGTCAAGATGAAGTAGGTCAAACTGTATCTATCCGCTCAGAGTCAATGCACCTTCTACCGAGTGAATTGATAAATGCAACTGTTACATGTGAGTAACTTGACCATCGATAATTACTCAGAATCATACATCTGGATCATTCTTAATATTTGTCTCTTCTCCTCAGATGATAGTGTATCTACAGTCGCATCAACAACATACTTCAGTGAAATGACTTTGAGTATTGCTGTGATTATCACAATACTGGCAACCAGTGTTGTTACAGCTATAGTTATCACTATCTTGATTGGATTATGCTATTTGAGGTAAGTATCAAGTCACTAGTTTCCTAGATTAAGTGATGAATGAGTACAAGCACAGGTACTGTCCACCAATTACAAGACTAGTAGTCTACAGATCTAGATCTATTTATTATCGAGTGAAAGATATGCCCGGATCAATGATAATGCTCTTGCAGAAAGAAGAAACTCTCCAGCAAGAACGATTTTGCTATTTCACCAAATATGGCATACGGACTAGTAAGCATGGAGACCAGTGAAAATGAAAGGGAGAGAGAATACGTGATTCCAGACTTGCTGGCCATACAGTCCAGTGACAGTCAAGATCCGAGGTACGAGGGCCGTGTGGGACACGAGTCAGTCGTCTATGATCTTCCAGTGAGTCAGTCATCTTCTCCTCAGTCAGTGGTGTATGCAGTACCACATGAGACCACCAGCAGATAATCTCCAAATCAGTCAAGATCATTGGATGAAGAGAGAAATGCATAACAATTTTAACCAACAATCTATGATAACTAATATGTCTTTTGCATGCAGGTTGCATATAATAATTATAATTATTATGATGGTGTACATAATAATCTTATGGAGAAAATTTCAACCAGATAACTTGATAAGGCTTTTGGAAAACGATAAAAGTGAAACAATGTAGGCATTTCAGTGCATGTACAGTTTGTAGAACTATTACGGATCAATTGTTTATGGTTGCATTTTTTAAGTATCGGTCATAAATCTCCTCCACATCATGTTGACTAAACATTCCTTCATCCCTTCTCCTGTATTTGTACTTCTTGGCCGCTATCAATAGAAGAATGAAACCAATTCCTCCAACGACACAGGTGAAGAGAAGGTAGACAAAGCCACAGTTAGTGACTGGAGGGTTCTTTAACATCTCTCCACTGGCCCATGGATGCTTGAGGGAAAGAGGAATGATAATGATGGAGTTGAGGAACTGAAAGAGACCTCTAATGGCAAAGAAGACCCCAATAAGAAAACCTTTCATTAACTGAGGGCTCTGAGCTGAGATGAACTCTAACATAGCAGTGATGACCATTATGGGACCAATACCAAGAAGCAAGTTTGATGGAACAAGCACAGACCAATGCATGTTCAGATCAGGGTACACTAATTCCGAGTTATTTAGCATATAAAACTGAAACACACACTGTGACTGATCGTGAACATGTTGCATTGAATGTCCAACTATATCAATTATTAGTAAAGCAATTACTCCCAACAGGCAAAGAATTATTCCGATTTTGATTCTTGTAAATATGTTTTTAAATCTTGTACGTAGAGAAATCCAGATATAAAGTGGGAAGATAGCCAGTGTTGACATAAGCATCAGATTGCCACTTCCAATAACAATCGTTTCCAATGCATGCTCTCGTAGGCACAGCTCTGTTCCCAAGTAACGAAATATGTGAAAGCTTAACAAAGGAAATACAAAATGTGAAGCAGGTATCTCCAACATAAACACTGGTCCAATGGAAAGCAGAACCATTAGAATCCTCAGGAATGTCTTAACATTTTCAACCTGTTCTGTAGTGAAAGATCCTCCATATCTTTCTTTGGCAAAGTCAAGTCTGGATGGTACGTAGTTGTCACAATAGGTGAAGGCACTGCGTCGAAGTGGGTACTTATGCTTTCTGGCATAATTGATTACACTAAAGACAATTCTATAGGGATTTTTCTGTCCAGCTTCAGTGAAGAACCAATGTTTCTTTCTGTGAATTATGATCAACTGAATGCCCACCAGCATCAGCACGATTATGGGTAAAGAACAGAGCACATGGTGTACAATGGTTTTTGTAGTAGTACTATTACACCAAAGGAAAGGAAATATCATTAATGGTAGTGAGCCTAACTCAAAAGCCCATACAACATAGTTAACAAAGAGGGCCAGATAATGACTTGGTAATTCTAAGAGTTGATCAAGCCCAAACTGAATAAAGTTGGCCTGGTATCCCATCAGGCCAAGAGTAAAGAGAATCAATGCCACTAGTGATGTAAGGATCACACATATGCCAAAAGGATTATGAAAAAGTTCAGGGTGATCGTAAAATTTGATTGAATGCAATTTTACAAGCCCCATGATTACTATACAAAAAGCGAGAATCACAAATGACAATAACAAGCATAGGCTTATCTTAATAATTCTGTATCGTCCACAGTAGACATCAGCAATGAATCCACTGAGTGGGTAGAACATCATAACAAGAGCCAGTATAGCATAGGGTAGGGAAAAGTAGACAGAAACGGGAACATTTAGATACGCTGAGCTTGATACAATGAAGGCTACTATAGTACCTAAAAGAGTGAAGTAGATACAACCAACAATTGCTGCTGAGAACAAGATGTTTATGGCTGCTTTTGATGGGAGGCACATTTTACTGCAAAATCCACAAGATCGAGTGATACTCTGGTGAAACGCTAGCGTTAAAGATTGACTGTCATTTACTGGTTCAGAAGGTAGCAGATTACTTGATTCTGTAACTGAAGATGTCATCGTGACAGCATTCATGCAATTTAGCTAGCTACTGTATGTAGCACAGACTCTTTATACATGAAGTCAATCAGTTCCTGACTCAGGGTATCTATTGACATATCCAATGAATCAGTAATCAAAAAGTGAACTTTCAACATTATATAGCTAATACAAGTGCACAGGAAACAGCTGTTAGTTTACTATCTCTGAGCAATTATAAAGCATATTTTGTACTACAATGTATGCTATGCTGACTTAAAACTACAATAATTGTGTATCTTTCTACATGTGGTGATGTACAGTGTACATTCCTACTACACTAAACATAGCATTCATCAAATCATCCACAGAACCTGTGGGATAAGCGATCATAATAATATTATAGCTAACTAGATGTCCACATCATGCTTGCATCTGAGTCATATTATTATTGGAGTGTATACCGTAGATAGCATGCAGTCACTATAAAGTTCAATAACAATAGCAAAACTAACCTCATGCAGTGTAGGTTACATTAAGGAGCATTAGTGTATGTTTAATTTCAACTTAGAAATGTCCCTCCACAAAATTTATAATATTATTATATGCACTGATTTATTTATAGTTAACCCATCAAATGCCCTCCTTGCATGCATGTCTACTGTCTCATGATCACCTAAGATTGACTGCTGCCTATAGTATATATATTGTAAGGGACTGCCAGATCAACCTGACAACATGGTTGGTCAGCGATTATTATAAATATTATTATTTATAGATCTGGATGGGGGGAAGGAGATACAGTACTGTGACAGCAACAGCTGCTACGTACGATCCATGAAAGATCATGAACATTAATGTTCTTGTATACCATGTAGCTAGCTGGAATAGGACCATGCATTTGATAATAGGTCATGCATGGGCACACAGGTTATAACACTGGACCAAAAGTAAGATTCCTTTATGTTACTGGTATGAGGAGCAGGATGGTCAGGATCCGGATGAATAATATGAGTGAGGGTTGTTCTACTTGTGTCTGCAGGGGTATCCCGTATACCATACATATATTAAGTTAAATTGAAATATTTGTATCCAGGAGGTGAATGAAAGCCCATGCATCCAGGATTCTATCTATGGGGGGGGGGGGGGGGCAGGGGGGAAGCTTCCCCCCCCCAAAGCACCCAGCTTCTCCCCCAAAAGAAGAGTATAGCAAGAGAAAAAGAGAGAGGAAGGAGGTGGGGAACGTATTATTATTTGGGTGCTATGATAATACAATGTCATGTAAATAGCATTCTATAATGTCAAAGAGTACTAGTATGCTACACCTAAAATTCACAAATACCTATTAATGGTTTGGAGGAGGGGACTATACGTGAAAGTGTCACGCCCCCTTCCATCCCAAACCAATACTTCTAGATAGAACCCTGCCATCAACATAGCTAGTACAGTCCATTCGATATCACAGAGGAGCTTAATTTCAAGTGGCTAATTTTGATACGCTTGTGCAAATTTCAATATATTATTATATCCATGACTAGAATCTTGGTCTATGGTCATGAATGTTAATTATTATATTCTGATCTTTCAGCATAGCTAGTTATGGAAAACTCATGATTATAAGCTTTCACCATCCTTCTGTTTATATTTTTAAAAATTCTAAATAACACAGGGAGCCTATCATCATCAGTAAACTCATATTACTGAGCCAGATAATCAAATATCGATACTGCTGTTACTGACTGGCATACAACATGTATAATATGAAGTATAATACTCGTTACAAGTAGAGCTAGCTATTACGTTTTATAGCTATAGTAGTCTATTGCTAGCAAAATTAATAGTAAATACTATATTGATTCAAATCGGATAACAAATACCCCACCTTTTCCCACTTGTATGTGTTACATGCACTACTTAAAAAATAATGTGCATGCAGAGTAGCATTATCATGATATTAGGAAATATGCCATGCACTCCGCAGATATAATGATATTATAGGCCGTGATCAACACTAGTTCCCGTTCACTGAGTCACTAGGTAGTCTAAAATGAAAGAATTTGCGCATGCAAGAACAATGATTGCCATGAAAATGAACACCATTGGTGCCAAACCCTCGGCGCTGTGAGATTCATAGTATAGTGACGTACAATACTGGGCAGGGAAACTCTCAGTCTTCGACTGCACTCACTGCAGATCTATGCAGTCACATAATACCCAACACTCTTGTCATTAAATTTTATTGAACTTCGAGCCAAATATGGCAAAGATACTGGCACCACGTGGCAGACCTGGACATGAGCGATTCTTCTCAACATTTGTTGCACGTACAAGCTGGCACATGAATGATAACTACATTGATCTGAGTGCCCACATGCATGCTTCTCAAGCTCAAGTTGAGGGGTGTCGTACCAGTTTGGAGGTGGAGTATAAAGGCCTTATCTCATCTCTGCTCTAGTGACTAGACTAGGCTGTATTCTGTGTAGGCTCACTTTTGTGCTTTTCTGGTGCTATCCGTGACTAGCCTCAATGCAATCTCATCTGCTGATTCTCAGTGATGCTATTGCTCATTCTCTTGCTTTCCTTAGGCCAGTGGAATAAACTGGAAGTCACACATACACACACACACACACACACAGATTTCTGCTATGGAACACTGAACATTTAGGACACTGCTGGCATACTGGAGGCATAATCAAATCACAAAATACAATAACTCTGCCCAGAAAGTGTTGTATGTGAACTGGGTGGTAGAGAACCAAAGGTACCCTCCAAGGGCCTGGGTACAAGGCTACAAGCACATTCATATTAGTACTATTAAACGTCCTTACCAGCTGCTGGGCAGCCTTTCAAGAGAGAAACAGCTGGCTAGAGAGTGCAGTACAATGTATACGGTAGCATAACTTGCGTGTAAATAGAGACAGGTGCATTGGGTGTGGCTTGAAGTCAAGAAGCTAAGCAGTTCAAGTTATACTTCGCTGACTATTGGCAGGCAGGCAGTAGCTTTACAGGAGTTGTAGCTGGAACTTCTTAGTTTGTACCTTGAAAGAAGTCTACTATTATTCATTCTGTCCATCGAAAAGCTGCCAAGGTGCGTGGAAGGATGGTCCTATGGTGGAAGGTAGCGGTCCTGAGCAAATGTCGCCAGAACTGGAGAACAAAGCGTTTTCAGCGAAATCCACACAATACATGGCTTTGAAACGCCATAAGGAATCATATAACACGAGCTTGAGACTCACAAACGAAATATGCAGCAGTTACAGAGTTAACAGACAGACAGACAGACAGACAGACAGACAGACACACAGAATGACTACCGTAACCCTACGGCGCATGCGCCGAGGGTTAATAATTCATCTCTATTCTGAATGTTGATGCACTGCATGTTAAGTGCTCAACTTTCAGTGAATCGATACTGTTCCAATTGTACCTGGTGCAGAGTCTGATATGAGTAAAAATAAGCCATAGATTATTAATGAGATTCTATAGCTGAGGGAAATTACTTGGAAGAAAACTTCATCGGGCCATAGTTACTTCTTTCTATTTCTATGGTCGAGCACGTGGTCACAGGGGACCATTTATGGTGCACACATGCAGGATGTCCGGAGGGGGGAACTACTGCATTTTGTCCTGGGGACCACTTGTGTATGGGGACCAGTTAACTCATCCCATAATATTATATGTAGTGCAATACAAATATCCAAATATCTCAAAATAGGTAACTTCATGAAATTTTAAGTATCAAGAAATACCGAAATGGGAATATTTATATTGTACGGTGGCCAAGAAGGTCACTTCAAATTGATTTCCAGGTATCGGTGTTAATACCATTATTTTCATTACAAAAATAATTCTTGTGAACAGCAAAAATATATGTCATTCATCTCACCCAATTCAGAAGTAGCTATAATATTAATAGAGTAGTGAACCTAAAAAATTAACACACGAAGAAAAAAGCAGTTTTATGAGAAAAGGTGAGCAATAATAATATTATACAGATTCTAGATCTACTTTGGTGTCCTTGAACTAAGTTATACCAAGGGCTAATCAGCCCATAATGCCTAGTTTGGTAAAGTACAGCGCTGTATAATGGTGGGGTTGCATGCTGATGTTGTTCATAATGAATCACTTGATTTCAATCAAAAGTAATGCATCCTTAAGTACAAGAACAAAAGATCTTCAAAAATGAAGGAATGAATTGAAAGTAATATTATAATAGCTAGTTATATCAGTGTAACAGTTCTGTTTCTGAATCAATAATATTACAGTTATACCAAGAGTATATAAGAGGAGAGATTGGAAAATAAAGGGATTAGCTAGGCTCATCAAATTGGAGATGAATGCCCAGACTATTAAAACAAGATGAGTAACAATATTGATAGAGATTGCCACTGATACTAATCTGATTTGTGAACAGATACAAGAGGTATACGGACAACCTCTATCAATAGAAGTAAATGTAGAGAATGTGCTAAGATACATTCAAGCTCTCTACTATATCATCAACCTTTGTTTTGGACTTTTTATTATTAATCTCTTTGTGATAGCTAGTGCTCACTCTTCGCTTTAAGAAGCTACTGTAACATATCTCCTTGGACTCCAGGTATGTATTAGTGACATGCTCAATGGTGCAATATTTCTTCCTACATCTGCAACAAATGCCATTGCTGATCGTTTTGTATTCACTGGCCTCTGCTCTGTATTTGGATTCGCTCTCTTCTTTCTTGGTCATACTAGAACCTACCTCATGTTTGTGTTGGTTCTTGATCACTTTTTTACTATCTTTGTACCATTTTGGTACCAACGACAGCGGATCAGAGTAGTCCTTCCTCTCTCCCTTGCATGGAGCTTGGATCTTGGCGTTTGTCGTTGCTTTGGTACCAGTATTATAAAGGGTGTACTGGACTGCTACTCAGTTGAACGTAGCAGTTGGGGCTGTTATCCTAGTCAAGGATGCTACCACCAGAGGGCCTGTTTGACCTACACATGGACAGTCCTTACTTTGACCAACATTTGCAGTGTAATTTCGCTAGTAATATATCTCTTTCTTTAAATTCTGTAAAGCAAAGAAGCTACGAAATAAGGTAGCTACACCTTTCCAGCCAGATAGTGGTGCAGAAGAAGAGAGAGCAGCAACTGCACGAAAGCTAAAGCAAGAACGAAGAGCAAAATTAATGTTACATTCTTTCTTCTCTACTTTGCTTTGATTGGAGTCTCGCTTCCTCCAGCAATTTTTCTGCTAATTGGCTGGGCACTTGTCGCTGTTGGTGGTGTAATTCTTCCCTCATCTTACAGAGCTGTAAAGATATTAGCTAGCTCCTCATTTTCTACGTTAATTTTTATTGATCCTATAGTCATCATGAGAAATGAAGTCTTCAGAGAAGTTATCAAGAAGCTGCTAAACAAAATAAATGGGGGATGTATACGGCAAGGTGGACGCTCAAACTCCTCCTGTAGCCTTATTTATATATTTGCCATTGCCATAAATTTATGTTGGGTGTTCATGTAACAGTTACAGCCATTTTTGATTCACATTATATGAAAAACATGACCACATTCTTGTACTTCTAATCTTATCGTCAGCAATTCTAATTGCACTGATTAAACCTTACATATATATTATGGACACCCTATTAACTTTTTAGCTTCTTATAGACTAGACTAGAATTAATTACAAAACCATGGTCGTTATTACTATTATCTCAAGTTATATAATCCAATAAAGGCAGTGATAATCATAGCTATGAAAATACTGGTTGTCAGTATTGTGTGCGTGCAAAGTTATTTCACTGAAGCACGTTGCTGATACAGCTGTAGATACCACATTATCTAGAAGAATAAAAACTCATAAAGAGTAATCCAGATGATTAGATATTACTCAGTGACACATGTAAGAGTGGCATTTATCAGCTCACTCAGTAGAAGGTGCATTGACTCTGAGCGGACAGACACAGTTTGACCTACTTCATCTTGACTCCCCACTTGAAAGTTATCCTGGTCACATAAAAAGAAACAGGTACGCTTTTTCCACTACTCTATAGCCAGTAATGTTTGGTGTTTGATCAGGATTCCAGCTGACTTCATCAGGGGTATGGGCCTTGCAATTGTGACTTTGACCTTATTCCCCATCATATCTAGAGATCTGATCCTACATGCATGGCTGGGGTGGCAAAGGGGCAAAAACATCCATTCCATTAACAGTACCATGACCTGGTGGGGCCCAGATTGGATTTCGGGTGCCAGCACCACTCCTAGTCCAGAGTGGCAGCTAGAGAGTAGCTAGCTACAATACAAAAATTATGCAATGGCATGATTCTGTCACAGTGGGCAGTAGCTATAGCTACATCTTCCTATCTGGATGACCATAACTTGCTGCTACATTTTTCTCATGTCTAGATCCAATTATTATCACTGTCAGGATTGATGGTGATACATCTCCTCCAATGGTAGGATCAATGTACTCCATCACCTGTATAGTCACAGGAGCAGAGAGGCTCACTAACTCCACCGTAGCCTACCAGTGGCTCAAAGATGGTGCGACAGTGACAGAAGAAACAAGTGAGATACTCTCTTTCACTTCCCTCACCTTATCCGACGCTGGAAGCTATACCTGTCAAGCCACTGTTACTTCCAGCCTACTTAGTGCTCCTATCAATAATTTTAGTGCAGACTTCATTTGTGAGTTATGAAAACAATATAACTTTAGTTAGTTGATCATGATCGGATATATATTGTGATAACCATAAAAAAATTGTACCATTAGTATCAGGTCTCATAATACCTGGAGGTGGGAATTGAACTCAAGATCTTAACCACTGCATCAAGCTGTTCCGCCCTCCCCCCCCCCCCCAACACACACACACACACACACACAACCATCAAAATTTACAAGTACGTTCAGCTCAGTACCTTGCCAACTCATCTGGTCCAGTTGATTGTTCTGTAATTGAATATAGTTGTTCATAATTTACTATGGTACCGAGAAGTAGTGTTGTAACCAGAGAAGCATAAAAATCTTGTAAGCTGCTGCTGGAAAGTAGTTGAATCTTCATCTTACATTTATGTATGCTAAGTTATTATACTTTTCTCACAGTAGACCAGGACATCTATAGCTAGTTACTAAGTATATTATTGGTATCTAATTCCAGGAAATTACATTGAAGACTTTAGAACCTCCTCAACTATTGTATATCTTTGCTGTATGTTATGCATGCTGTGAAGCTTCAGTAGCTACATGGAAGTTGGGTATGCATGTGTATTATGCATTGGGTATGCACGTGTATTGTGCGTGTATGGCTTCCAAAGTAATCGTTGACAATTGAATTACAATCATTAGGAAGTTATGATACTATTAGCATTGTGCATTTTAAGGGATACTATCTCAAAGAGTGCGTGGGTCAGATAGGTGGTGCAGTCATGGATGATTACATCATTTAGATTTCCCATTCCATTTGTAAACTGACAATCTATTTCCTTATTAGATCACTGTTACAGTAATAGCTGGCCCTCTTAATGTGCAAGCCACTGGTCCAGTTCCTCTATGACTACTACGGATCCTCCTACAACAACTGTCTTTAATCCGATAACTGAACCAGTTTCACCACCATCACCAAGTAAGTTTTTTCAAAATATAATAGACATGCAAAAGATTGCATGGTGGATCTGGTCTGCTTCTATAGTGGATGATGTACGACTCTCTTTTCGAGGCAATTCAATCGCCAACAATAGCATTGTCCTATTGAGCGACATAGGTGACAATATGGATAGCAGGATCCAGTACATCACAACTAATCCAGACTGCTGTACTAGAACACTGGGTGTCTGGTTATTCCCTAGTGGAAGACAGGTGAACAGTCGTGGCTCTGGTGATGTAATTTATCAATCTAGAAGTAGGGCTGGACCAACAAAGCTTGCTTCTGTGAGTCTTGGTCGTTGAGATAACATGAATGCTGGTGGACTAACAGGGCTCTATCGCTGTGTAATTCCTGACAGATCTAGAGTTGACCAAACTCTCATTGTGGGTCTTTACTCCAGCAGAGAGAACAGTGAGTTAAATTTCCAACTAGCTCATCCATTTTGTAGTGACATAGATAACTCTACATAATAAATATGGACCATGTAATTGATTAAAATTCCATACCGTTCACTCCCCATGCCTTTATGGAGCTTCAGTTGAAATTTGAAACTTACTGTGATTATACTGTATCCATTTTAAGTCAGATGGTTAATCTTTGAGCCTCAATTATGTATTGATTCATACTGTAGTGGCCAGGACTGCTCCACTAACAAACTCGTTTCGACTGACATCGATATCACCCCAGAACTCAGCTAATATCACATTCTCTCTCACATGTCATGTAACTCATCCGGTGGGCCAGTGCAGAGTGTAGAGTGGATGAGGGATGGCTTCCCACTGGACAACACAGGACCACTGGTTTTAACAAGTGCCTCTACAGCTTCCTATACAAACACCTTGGATGTGAGTGGCAGACTACCAGGAACATACACCTGCCAGATCCGAGATTCCAATAATCAAATCCTGAGTTCCATGGATATTGATATTAATGATATAATAATATTATTATTGATTCTAGCTACTTATTGATTTAATGTTAAATCCTTACAAGACTCCCTACAAAGTACTGACATTATGTTTGGGCTCCCTGTTGGTAGATAGTTAGTATCTAATGAGCTATATTATAATATTAATCAGGTGTAGTATTCAATTACACTTGCAATGGTGTCATTTATAAGATTTTGCCCATTGCATAATACACCTTTCAGGCTCAGCTGGCCCTCTCAATGTGCAAGCCAGTCAGTCCAGTTCCTCTGCCCCAGTTGAAGTCAGCTGGAGTCCTGATCAAACACCAAACATCACTGGCTATAGAGTATTCTATGGCAGTGGACAAAGCATATTTGTTTCTTTTTATGTGACCAGGATTGTTTCTAATTCCGTGGGGAGTCAAGATGAAGTAGGTCAAACTGTGTATGTTCACTCAGAATCAATGCACCTACTACCAAGTGAACTGATAAATGCAACTATTGCATGTGGGTAACTTTGACAATTGATTATTATTGTTATTCAGAATCATCTGGATCATGCACTTATTGTTTATCTCTTCTCCTCAGATGATAGTGTTACAGTATCTACAGCCACATCAACAACATACTTCAGTGAAACGACTTTGAGTGTTGCTGTGGTCATCACAGTATTGGCAACCAGTGTTGTTACTACTATACTTATACCACAGTCTTTATTGGATTATGCTACTTGAGGTAACCTATATAGCTATATATAGTTCCCTAGATTTAGTGATGAGAAAGAGTATATAAGGACAGTCATTGTGCACCGATTAGAAGTAGTCTATATAGCTACAGACCTAGTACATAAACTGAGTACAAAAAGGTGTTATTCGCATAGCAAGCTTAGTGCCTCGTCCTTAAATTGCTACACCAGCATTAAGAATGATGTGATCAGTAATGCTCTTGCACGCAGAAAGAAGAAACTCTCCAGCAAGAACGGTTTTACTATTTCACCAAATATGGCATACAGCCTAGTGAACATGGAGATCAGTATCGGAAAATGAAAGAGAATACGTGAGTCCTGATTTGCTGGCCATACAGTCCAGTGACAGTCAAGAGCCGAGGTACGAGGGCTGTGTGGGACACGAGTCAGTTGTCTATGACCTTCCTGCTAGTCAGTCCTGTCAGTCAGTGGTGTATGCAGTACCACAATAGCGGACAATCTCTGAGTCAGTGATTGTATAAAGAGTGAAATGCATAATAATTTTTAACCAACAATTTATGATACATTATTCTAGTACATGTAGTATGCACATAATAATTATTATTTTATTATCAATGATGGTGTGGATAATAATCTTATGGAGAAAATTAATAAGGGAATAATACCAGATACTTGCAATTGATAAGGCTTTTGGAAAGCAATAAAAAGTGAAACAACGTAGGCATTGCATTGCATGTACAGTTTCAAACTATTGCAGATCAATTGTTTGTGGTTGCATTTTTTAAGTATCGGTCATAAATCTCCTCCACATCATGTTGATTAAACATTCCTTCGTTCCTTCTCCTGTACTTGTACTTCTTGGCCGCTATCAATAGAAGAATGAAACCAATTCCTCCAACGACACAGGTGAAGAGAAGGTAGACAAAGCCACAGTTAGTGACTGGAGGGTTCTCTAACATCTCTCCACTGGCCCATGGATGCTTGAGGGAAAGAGGAATGATAATGATGGAATTGAGGAACTGGAAGAGACCTCTAATGGCAAAGAAGACCCCAATAAGAAAACCTTTCATTAACTGAGGGCTCTGAGCTGAGATGAACTCTAACATAGCAGTGATGACCATTATGGGACCAATACCAAGAAGCAAGTTTGATGGCATAAGCACAGACCAATGCATGTTCAGGTGAGGGTACACTAATTCCGAATTATTTAGCATATAAAACTGAAACACACACTGCGACTGATCGTGAACATGTTGCATTGAATGTCCAACTATATCAATTATTAGTAAAGCAAATACTCCCAACAGACAAAAAATTATTCCGATTTTGATTCTTGTAAATATGTTTTTAAATCTTGTACGGAGAGCAATCCAGATGTAAAGTGGGAAGATAGCCAGTGTTGACATAAACATCAGATTGCCACTTCCAATAACAATCGTTTCCAATGCATGCTCTCGTACGCACAGCTCTGTTCCCAAGTAACGAAATATGTGAAAGCTAAACAAAGGAAATACAAAATGTGAAGCAGGTATCTCCAACATGAACACTGGTCCAATGCAAAGCAGAACCATCAGAATCCTCAGGAATGTCTTAACATTTTCAACTTGTTCTGTAGTGAAAGGTCCTCCATATCTTTCTTTGGCAAAGTCAAGTCTGGATGGTACATAGTTGTCACAATAGGTGAAGGCACTGCGTCGAAGTGGGTACTTGTGCTTTCTGGCATAATTGATTACACTAAAGACAATTCTATAGGGATTTTTCTGTCCAGCTTCAGTGAAGAACCAACGTTTCTTTCTGTGAATTATGATCAACTGAATGCCCACCAGTATCAGCACGATTATGGGCAAAGGACAGAGCACATAGTATACAATGGCTTTTGTAGTGGTACTATTACACCAAAGGAAAGGAAAGATCATTAATGGTAGTGAGCCTAACTCAAAAGCCCATACAACATAGTTAACAAAGAGGGCCAGATAATGACTTGGTAATTCTAAGAGTTGATCAAGCCCAAACTGAATATAGTTGGCTTGGTATCCCATCAGGCCAAGAGTAAAGAGAATCAACGCCACTAGTGAGGTAAGGATCACACATATGCCAAAAGGATTATGAAAAAGTTCAGGGTGATCATAAAATTTGATTGAATGCAACTTTACAAGCCCCATGATTTCTACACAAAAAGCAAGAATCACAAATGACAATAACAAGCATAAGCTTATCTTAATAATTCTGTATCGTCCACAATAGACATCAGCAATGAATCCACTGAGTGGGTAGAACATCATAACAAGAGCCAGTATAGCATAGGGTAGGGAAAAGTAGACAGAAACTGGAAGCTCCAGATGTGGTGAGCTTGACATAATAAAGGCTATTACAGTGCCTAAAAGAATGAAGTAGATACAGCCAACAATTGCTGCTGAGAACAAGATGTATATGGCTGCTTTTGATGGGAGACACATTTTATTGCAAAATCCACAAGATCGAGTGATACTCTGGTGAAACGCTAGCGTTGGTTCAGAAGGTAGCAGATTACTCGATTCTGTAACTGAAGATGTCATCGTGACAGCATTTATGCAATTTAGCCAGCCTATACTGTATGTAGCGCAGACTCTTTATGCAAGAAGTCAATCATGCAGTTCCTGACTCAGAGTATCTATTGACATATCCAATGAATCAGCAATCAGAAAGTGAACTTTCAATATTACACAATACAAGTGCACAAGAAACAGCTGTTAGTTTACTATCTCTGAGCAATTGTAAAGCATGCTTTGTATACACATTAAAATTGTATGCTATGCTGACTTAATACTACTGCATGTGTATCTTTCTACATGTGGAGATGTACAGTGTACATTCCTAGTACACTAAACATAACATTCATCAAATCGTCCACGGAACCCGTGACTACTGCCTATAGTGTATATAAAATAATTATTATAGTATTGCAAGAGACTGCCGGATCAACCTGATAACATGGTTGGTCAGTGATTATTATAAATTTAGATCTAGGTGGGGGGAATGAGATACAGTACTGTAACAGTAACAGCTGCTACGATCCATGAAAGATCATGAACATTATTGCTCTTGTATATTATGTAGCTAGCTGGAATAGGGACCATGCAATATTATCAAGGGCTTATAGACTCCTAAAGGAGAAGAGGGCATGTAAGTATATAGGCACCTGGCAAAATTCATATAGCTATATGTAAGCTAAAAATAGTAAAACTCCTCAATATGCATAGTGAAAGCCAGACTGCAGCTATTACTATAATTAGTTACAAACCACTGTCTGATCTGAATTTTGCTAGGTACACAGGACACCATGGCAGTTACATGCCCTCTCCCCCTTTGGGGTCTATAAGCCCTTGATTATATATAGCTCATGGGAACACAGTAAATGGTATGAGGATCAGGATGGTTGGGATCCGGATGAATACTATGAGTGGGGCTAGTTCTACTTGTGTCTGCATGCATGGGTATCCCATATACCATACATGAAATATTAATTTTTTGTCCCATGGAGGTGAATGAAAGCCCATCAACATATATAGCTAGTACAGTCCATTCAATATCACAGAGGAGCTTAATTTCAAGTGGCTAATTTTGCTACGCTTGTGCAAATTTATCCATGACAAGAATCTTGGTCTATGATCATGAATGTTATAATCTTATAGTCTGACATTTCAGCATAGTTATGGAAACTCATGATTAAGCTTTCACCATCCTTCTATACGTTATATTTAAAATAGCACAGGAAGCCTACCATAATAATCAATTTTAAATTTCTGTATTACTGGGCCAGCCTCGTCCCCAGGCCACTCTCACATTTCAATGTTCATAGTTACGGTCGAGCACTCCTTTTGGAGATTCACTACTTTGTCCTGTGAAAGTCTTAGTCAAGTATATACATGCGTTTATGGCAGCGGGAGACCATTTATGGTGCACACAGGATGTCCGAGGGGTGGGGAGACCATTTTGTCCTGGGGACCACTTGTGTATGGGGACCAGTTAACTCGTCCCATACAATATGTAGCTAATGCATTACAAACATGCACCCAAATATCTCAAAATAGGTAACTTCGTGAAATTTTTAAGTATCTAGAAATACTGAAAATGGGAATATAGTGTACAGTGGCCGAGAAGGGTCATTTATTTTGATTTCCAGGTGCTAATAATTTTTTACAAAATTATTGTGAATAGCAAAAATGTCATTCATCTTACCCAATTCAGAATTAGCTATAATAATAGTCTGAGTAGTGAACCTAAGAAATTAACACATGAAGAAAAAAGCAATTTTGTGAGAAGAGGTGAGAACTCAGCAGTAATAAAGATTGGGATTCTATAATTATGACAGAAAACATAGATGATGCGTGGGAAGCTTGGCTACAGCAATTTATGTCAATTATGAACCAGTTTATACCCAATTGTTCTCTGCAAAATAGACAAAACCTGCCCTGGCTCACAAAGTCTCTGATTAAGTCGATTAAGAAACGAAATCTGCTCTATAAAAAAGCGAAGAAATCTGGCAGCTTCAGAAGTTACAAGCTAGCCCGCAATAAGACTCTAGCAGACATCCGATCAGCTAAACTTTCCTACTTCCGCAAATTAAATCCACGAGATCCAAAGAAATTTTGGAAAGCTGTCAAGTGCCTCAACAAAAGACCCAACTTGATGCCAACACTAACTCTTGGTGACACAACTGCAGTAACAGAAAGTGAAAAAGCGAACCTCCTAAATTCCTATTTTCACTCATGCTTCAACAAGTCTCATACTCCGATAACACCCTCAGCCTGTTTGCAACTTTCTCCTGCAGCAGATCTTCTGTTCTGAAGACGAAGTGTTTGACCTCTTGGCAACCCTGGATGTGTCCAAGTCCACTGGACCTGACGGAATCTCAGCCAGGATGCTGAAGTTCACAGCAACCAGCATAACCCCTTCTGAATCAGTGACTAAGCTGTTCAACCAATCAATTATTCAGGCCCGAGTACCATCCCTTTGGAAAAAATCTGTTATCGTTCCTGTCCTGAAAACATCAGATGTAACTACACCAACCAATTATCGTCCAATCTCGCTCTTACCTATCATCAGCAAACTCCTGGAAAGACACATTTATTCACTTATCGTACACCACCTGCAAGCAAATGACATCCTGACAATCTCTCAATGGGGATTCTTGGAGGGAAGATCCACTGTAACTGCTCTAATAAAATGCACAGATGATTGGCTAAAAAGCTTAGAAGACGGAAATGATACGTGCGCAATTTTCTTTGACTATCGTAAAGCTTTTGACTCTGTCCCTCATCGCCCACTGATAGTGAAACTACGATCCCATGGTGTCGACGATTGCATTGTCAACTGGGTCAAAACTTACTTAGCTGAAAGATGTGAAGTTGTTGCAGTTGATGGAGTGGAATTGGATCCCTTGCCAGTCCTCTCTGGGGTTCCCCAGGGCTCTGTTCTCGGACCACTACTCTTCCTAATTTACATCAATGATCTTCCACATGCTATTCAAGATGAATTTGCCCAATTAACCTCTTTGCTGATGACCTTCTCCTTTATCAAATAATTACCTCTGCAGCAGACTATCTCCTCATGCAAGAAATGATTTGTATAATTGAGCAATGGACATCAGGAAATTACCTCAGTTTCAACACCTCCAAGTGCAAATGTATGATTATCTCGTGCAAGAGAAATCCTCCTCTGCCAGATATTCCCTTACAGTTGTGTGAAAGTGCCCTGGAAAGAGTTAACAGCTACAAGTATCTCGGAGTCTTGCTTTCTTGTGATCTGTCCTGATCTCTGCATGTTGAATTTGCCGGTCAAAAAGCTCGGAGAGTATTGAGCTTGTTCTATAGAAGATTTTATGGTCAAGCGTCCCAGGATTCGTTAAAACAGCTATATCTATCTCTTGTACGACCGCATTTAGAGTATGCTAGCCAGGTGTGGGATCCTCACCTTGCCAAAGATAGAAATGCCTTGGAAAAAGTGCAAAAAATCATGTGCAAATTGGCTACTTCTAAATGGAATAGCAGCTATGAGGAGCTGCTGGATTTGACAGATTTAAAGCCCCTCCAGGACAGAAGGTTAGAATCTAAGCTAGGACTGCTGTTCAAGTTGGTTCACAATCTCTATAATGATGCTGTTACAGCATTATTGTCCAACAGATTCCAGTTTGCCACAGTATGGGGGAAGAAGGAGGCCATATAGGCATTAGTACAAGCAAATGGTCTCGACAGCTGCAAGGAGTTGGAGTTCCTATTGCACCGGCTATTAGTACGGAAAGACCACGAGTTATCCGGGAAGAAGCACAAGTCCTTCGTGCAAACTGTTAGTAACTAATTAATTTTAACTGCTCTCATTTTATTATATACATGTAGTTTAACTAGGGTAGCTACACACCTGTATTAGCTTTAGTAGCTATTGTGTATCCATTGCATATTAATAATTATTGCATAAAGTATTATAAGCAGAAAAAAACAGATTCTAGATCTACTTTGGTATCCCTGTATATAGACTCCCATATTATCTAGTTTGGTAAAGCTGTATGGTGGGGCTGCATGCTGAGGTTTTTCATAATGAATAGCTACGTGATTTCCAATCAGAAGTAACTGTCCTTAAGTACTAGAACAATAGATCTTCAAAAATGAAGGAATGGTATTTTAAAGTGAAAATAATGTAGCTATATCAGTGTTTTGTTTCAAGAATATTACAGTTATACCAAGAGGATATAAGAGGAGAGACTGGAAAATAATATTAAAGGGATTAGTCTCATCAAATTGGATATTTCATTAATGCCCAGACTATTAAAACAAGATGAGTAATGACACATTGTCAATATTGATAGAGATTGCCACTGATACTAATCTGACTTATTATATATGAACAGATACAAGAGGTATACGGACAACCTCTATCAATAGAAGTAAACGTAGAGAATGTGCTAAGATACATTCAAGCTCTCTGCTATAATATCATCAACCTTTGTTTTGGACTTTTCATTAATCTCTTTGTGATAGTGCTCACTCTTCACTTTAAGAAGCTACAGAATATCACATTTCTCCTTGGACTCCAGGTATGTATTAGTGACATGCTCAATGGTGCAATATTTCTTCCTACATCCGCAACGAATGCCATTGCTGATTGTTTTGTATTCACTGGCCTCTGCTCTGTGTTTGGGTTTGCTCTCTTCTTTCTTGGTCATGCTAGAACCTACCTCATGTTTGTATTGGTTCTTGATCGCTTTTTTACTGTCTTTGTACCATTTTGGTACCAACGACAGTGGGTCAGAGTGATCCTTTTTCTCTCTCTTGGAGCTTGGATCTTGGCGTTTGTCGTTGCTTTGGTACCAGTATAAAGGGTGTACTGGACTGCTACTCAGTTGAACGTAGCAGTTGGGGCTGTTATCCCAGTCAAGGATGCTACCACCAGAGGGCCTGTTTGACCTACACAATGCATGGACAGTCCCAACATTTGCAGTGTAATTTCCCTAGTCATGTATCTCTTTTCTGTAAAGCAAAGAAGTTACGAAATTAGGTAGCTATACCTTACCAGCCAGATAGTAGTGCAGAAGAAGAGAGAGAAGCAACTGCATAAAAGCTAAAGCAAGAACGAAGAGCTAACGTTACATTCTTTCAGGCTTCTCTATCTTGCTTTGATTGGAGTCTCGCTTCCTCCAGCAATTTTTCTGCTAATTGGCTGGGCACTTGTCTCTGTTGGTGGTGTAATTTTTCCCTCATCTTACAGAGCTGTAGAGATATATTAGCTGGCTCCTCATTTTCTACGTTAATTTTTATTGACCCTATATTAATAATAGTCATCATGAGAAATAAAGACTACAGAGAAGTTATCAAGAAGATGCTAAACAAAATAAAGGGTCAACCAACGGGGGAAGTACGGCTAAGTGGACACCCAAACTCCTCCTACATGTAGCCTACATGTTTACCATTGCCACACAAAACCATAAATTTATGTTGGGTGTCCATGCAACAATTATAGCCATTTCTGATTCACATTATTATGAAAAACATGACCACATCCTACTTCCAATCTTATCGTCAACAATTCTAATTGCACTGTATAATATATCAACACGAGTATTTTGGACACCTTGTTGTTCGCTTATTTAGCGTACATCTGCGCAATTTTATCACAAGAATCACAGTCATCTATTCTTTCTTCATAATCTACATGTAATTACTTTTTCTATCCCTCCATTTATGTTCGGATTAATTCTACTAGGCTTTCGAACATAATATTATTATTTTATTAACTAAATTACCGGTACCTAGAAAGTTCTCCTTTGTTATTAAATTTCTCAGCAGGAGATATTCTCTCAGTGCCAGTGTGCCAGCCCATGATGATCAACTTCAGCCACTACTGGCTTGGCATAAACAACTAAAATCACCATGATTCAATTTATAGTTATCATTTTTATTGAAACATAATCATGAATAGAATAGTATAATATTATGCTACACATACATGTATACCCACTATATTGCACCGTTATTATACTGTATAGTTTGCCTATAATAGTATATAGAGGAGAATTATGAAAGGAAGCTGTTAAATCATGATAGCTATAATGATATTATACTATAGGATACTAGTAAAACACTCAGGATTGACCATGCATGCAATGAATCAGATGTAGAATTGAGCCTGTATTATTTTCAAATTCATACCGTATCAGTGCTAGTTATTCCCAAAAGCATGCTGGAATAACTCAACCAAGTGAATCATCCAACTTGAGTCAATACTTACTGAATCGAGTTTCCTTAATCTATTACTCTTTCCCTGTATGAACACAATACCATCTATATATACCATTTTCCCACAAATGTGCAAAGCAGCATGGTAGGAAATAATCAAAGGCTTTATCAATAGACAGGCAATGGCTATAGGGGTAGGTAAATTATGCCGGTATAATTTCGAGCACAATAGGTGTGTGTAAGCATTTGAGAATTATGCTAGCATTATAGGCATAAACTGGCATAATTTTGAGATTTTAGGGCACACAGTTGCAGGTAGCTGCATGTTCAACACAAGCAAATTGGCCTTGATCATAACGCCTGGAATATAATAATATTGTGGACTGATCAATCAGCTGGTGCCCACTTTTGAATCCAAGCACAGGTAAAACTAAAATTGCTACACTCGATGATAGTGTAACCAAGTCTCCTTATGTCTCATATCGGTTTTTGTTAACATTATAGTCGGCTCAACTTGAGCATAATGGGCAATGTATTGGGAATTATAGGTGCCCTTCTTGAGCATTATTAGGGAATTTCTGAGCATTTGAGAATAGCATTATAGGCCAAAAAATTAGCATAATTTACCTATAGCTACCCTTAGCAATGGCCAACATTATTATAATTTATAATTTTACAAATAATAGCACAAGTCACTTAGGCTATCATTATTGTATGTCATGTAACTGTTCATAGAGTCAGTCCGTTTTCGAAGATTTCTTGAGTGGCTAGGTACTATCTATGTTTAATAGGCAAAGTGACTGATACTTATAGTGCATGTAACTGATGCCAAGTTTGACTACCTACAGCCTGTCAGTAATAACCTTCAGTCTGATCCTTGGAGGATCCACAGCAAGCAGTAAAAACACTCAGACCAACTGCTCAACTTTGTATCTACTCCATGTAGTGCCCTATCCAGATGATGGAGAGAATGCAGGTTGGGATCGGGGCCTGGACCTAGTCCCAGCAGGCCACCTCGCTGCAGACCAAATAAACAATCACACTGAACTGCTATCAGGATACAAACTAGAGCTTATTGACCTTGATTCAGAGTCTTGTGGAAGAAGTGTTATACCTAAAGCAGTTGTGAATCTGCACACAGAACTGGTGTCCCCTATTCTCAGTAATAGAAGCCCTTGCCTTGTTGGTATTATTGGACTGTATTGTTCCATAGGACAAACACTCTAGCTCCCATTATCAGTCACCCTGGGATCAATTAGCTATGTCAAGATGGCTGCTTCCACCTCTCATGAACACCGTCATGATCCTACCTTCAGGGATGTAATTCATACCATTGTGTCATCAAGAGTACTACATGAAGCTGTCATTAAAAATTAATGATGATGACCTTTAACTGGAGAAGAATCGGTTTGATATACGATGCTCCGGGCTTCTATCACCAGACCACATTCAATGATTTTGCACGTAGTGCTGCTTCACTCTCAAATATTGAACTGATTTTACAAGTGCCAATTGTAATATCAGGGCAGAGTAGTTATCTTGAGCGATTCATCGCTGATGGCATTACTGATACTTTTAATATAATAAACAACCAGGAGGTCCGCATTAGCTACTGGTCCATTACTGAGGATGAGAGCTCCTTTCTCTTCTGTGAGGTATTCAAAAGAAATTATCTTTGGCCCGGACATGTGTACATCCTTCAAGAAAGCTCCGTAAATACAATACTCAAAACTGAGACATCGTGCACCCATGAACAGATGATACAAGCAATGGAGGGAGTGTTCTTGCTGCAGTACAGAATCTATGTTGAAAATAACGTAGAACTCTATTCTGGATGGACCTATGAAGAATTCCAACAGAGGTATGCTGCTAAGCTAAGGGAAGAGGCAGTGAACAGAATAGATAATGTGAACGAAAACATTTATGCTAATTCATTATATGATCAAGTCTGGGCTTTTGCACTTGCTCTAAATAGTTCCCTTCTAGATATCGAGGCACAGAATCTATCCTTCGATAATTACGCAATTGGAAATACGAAAGTAATATCTGGTATCATTAAAGAAAAACTGAGTAAAGTGGACTTTCAGGGCGCAACTGGAAGAATAATGTTTGACAGAAATCAAAGCATTCCTTCATTTGTTGATATTAAGCAAATAAAAAACGGGAAAGAAATCCTAATCGGTGTATATGATCCATTTCAAAAGAACATAACTCACCAAAACTTTCCTGACAGCATACCCAAGGACACTTTTCAGACTGTCTACATCCTGCTTCCACTGTGGCTTGGAAGCTGTATAGTAGTGATTCAATTCACACTTCTGTGCTTGATCACCACAAACACAGTGCTACTTCTTCAGTGGAGAGAAATCAAGGCAAGCGGTCCAATCTTGAGCATACCAATCATGATCAGTTGTTACCTTCTGTGTGCAGCTCCAATCCTTCTTACCGTGAAAGAAATGGTTTTGATACGACTCTACTTACATTTTTGTGACAGTAATGTAATTTAAAAGCAATGGTCACTGTCCATAGGGATTGATTTGATATTTGCAACTCTTTCATTGAGATTGCTGAGACTATTTCATATCTTTCGGTCCTTTCACAAAACGGGGAAATTCTGGTCAGATAAGTATCTATTTCTGTACTTACTTTTGATATGCTCAATAAAAGTACTTCTCCTATTCCTTTGGACTTACTTGGACACCTTACGTCCCAAGATCACTCGAGAGTGTGTTCCTTCAGCAATACCACCACATTATCAAGTCAGCATCGAATGTGACGGCCAAAACTGGGTATTTTGGCTACTAGCCACATCCTTGTACTCAGGGATTCTGATTGTCTTTGTGCTGTTTATGGCTACCCAGACTTGCCACATTGAAAAGATTAACTTTAAAGACACAAAAAAGGTGAATGTTTTTATATTTCTCATTACGATTATTCTCGCAATAGCTCTAATACTTTGGGTACTTTTTGATGCCCTACGTATGGAAATTGGAGCACATGTATGTGAGTGGTTGGCCTACTTCTCTGTCACCATGCTGTGTCAACTGTGCCTGTTTTCTCCAAAACTGCTTCCACTGGTTATAAAGAAAATCACGCCGTGCATATATCCACCCACCCTCCATGGATCTCTATCAAGGAATAAAAGCACCCTCTACTAACCCAGTTGGGAAACAAATCAAACTCCAGTGCCAAACTAGAGCAGTATAAAAGGTTAATATAGAGGATACATGGTGTTGATTTGTTAACAATCATTATTATAGCTCCAGAAAAACTAGGGGATCACATTAAATTTACATGTGCGTGTGCATGGGTTGAGCCTGTTACACACACGCACTTATATAATAATTATATATATATACTCTACACTGCGCACCACATTATCATGGATCATAATATATATATATATATGCAGTAATCATGCATCATGGGACAAGTATTGGTACTTGGCAAGCAAAGACACTACTTTGTTACTCGCAAACTGGCATGTTTGATCTACTGGGTATACTGTTCATGTGCATACACGAGTACAACATAGGTATACTCATCATCAATGATATTTATTATAGTATCTGGCATTTGTAGCCACTATAGAGAATTGCAAAAGTTGGGTATTTTGGCTACTAGCCACATCCTTGTACTCAGGAATTCTGACAGGAATTCTGATTGTCTTTGTGCTGTTTATGGCTACCCAGACTCGCAATAGCTCTACCTCCTCTTTGGGTAGCTACTTTTGGTGCACATGTAGCTATGTATATGAGTGGTTGGCCTATTTATCTGTCACCATGCTGTGTCAACTGTGCCTGTTTTTTCCAAAACTGCTTCCACTAGCTATAAAGAAAATCACACCATGCACCCACACTCCATGGATCTCTATCAAGGAGTAAAAGCACCCTCTACTAACCTGGTTAGGAAAAAAGTCAAATTCCAGTGCTAAACTAGAGTTATATATAATAATATGATAGGGATGGTGTTGATTTGCTAACAATCATTTATTATAATAGCTACAGAAAAACAAGGGGATCACATTAAATGTATATGTGCATGTGGGTTGAGTCAGTTACACACATGCACTACCTATTATATACTACTTACTTATTCCATGAAAGTTCTCATAACTGCTTAGTACACTCTTAGACTACACATACCATAATATTTTACAAATTATAATGGATCATATATCATATCACACAGTAATCATGCACCATGGGACAAGTATTGGTATACTAGCTATATAATAGGCGAGCAAAGATGCTACTTTGTTACTCACAAAATGGCATGTTTGATCTACTGGGAGTGGTTGTATTATAAATTTGTCTATAACGACGCTAATTGATTATAAATTTAGCAATCAAGAAACGATAATAATAGTCCTAAAAACGTGTACTAGCCACATGCAGCCTATCAAGTCTGTACTGTATAGCTACATAGGGCCGACATTCGAATATTTTAGCTCCCTTAACTACACTCTTAGACAATTAGAGAATTGCAAAAGTTGCATGCAGGAGTAGCTACCTATATGTGCTCCAAAAAGAGAGCTCCAAGTTAAGTATTATCATCATGCAGGAAGTGACATCATCCATGACTGTCACAGTCAATTGCAGCTGTAACTATAGAGCTCTCAAAAGAACAGGCACACACAGTGGACCACTTATACAGTTGCTATGACCAAGCGGTCCACAACGATCTGTTTTGGCGTACAAGATTTCAAACACGGATTTCCTGATTTCAGCTATGATTTCTACTAATGGTTAATTTCCGATTTCAGACAAGATATCCGATTTCAGACCAGATTTCGATCCTTCCTATAGCTATAGTGTTCGATTTCTACTTTAATTTCAACGATTTCTTACTATTTGGATTTCTGATTACTGATTTCTGGGATAATTTAGCATGAATACACCTGATAGTAAGTGCATGATAAAATTAATTATGGTATAAATTTTAGCTAAATGTACAAAAAATATTGTGTACAGGCTCTTATAAATATGCATGATAATGTCAAAAGTAGCTAACTGAAACACCAAACAACCAAACGTTCTTCATTTTGCAACTCGCAATACAGAAACCATTCACTGCATCATAATAATTACTATCATGAGCCCAGCCTCAGGCAATCAGTAAGTAAAGGTGGGCGGATCTGCAATCGCAAGCGATTTCACCCGATGATTTCTAGTGATTTCTTGATTGATTTCTGTAAGCAAAGTATGACGAGATTTCTTTCATTGCAGACCCCTAGAGTATGAGAGTACACCATTATCATGACATTGTCATTATTCATACATCTAGGGTATGCCAAGCATGCCTAAAGAACAGATAAGGCCTAAAGTTTGAGTCTGAAACGTGGATAAACCCTGGAGAGGGAATAAAAGGACCCTGATAACCATAGTCTCGTTCCCATGCAGACTCCATCTCGCACGCAAGGAATTCAAAAGGATCTGAGGACATTGTAGACCTTTCTTGGTCTTGCACACCATCACGTGATTGCACATGCTCCACGTGATTGCTGAGCTTGCACAACCAAGAATCAGCACCAATGTCTCCAGACCTTTTCCTCCTTTCAGTTGGGATGGGGTCTGGGGACAAGACTACAATAACCAACAACCTCCAGGGTTTGTCCTGGGGGGACCGTGCACAATTTTGGGTTAACAGCGCATTTCCAAAGGGGATACTCGTACATTTTCAAGAGATGAGATTCAGCAATTGAACTTCAGTGAAAGTAGCTATTAAAGTAGCGTAATCTAATAAGTTTGTCTGTAAAGAGAATCTCTGTTTATTTCACTGCCCTTAATTATATTATTGCAAGTAAGGTTATCAAAACCTGCTATGCTCTTTAAACAAATGTACTAGTGTGATTACCGGCCCTACACTCAAGTTTTGTGTTTCTAGTCTATCACTAACAAACTATTAATAGTTTCTATACCAGTTTCCCACAAATGTGCAGAGCAGCATGGTAGGAAATAATTAAAGGTAATCAATAAATAGGCAATTATAGTTCCCTAGAGTCACTTGATAGGCCAAGGAGTCATGCAAGAACCAAAGATTACCATGAGAATAGATCATAATATTATTCTACTTAATACTATTATAATATTATTTATGCACTGCGTATGTGCTCAACTTATCAGTGATACTGTTCCAGTTGCGCCTGCTTTATCTAGTAGAGATAGGAATGAAAGTAAGTCACTCTGTGCTGTATACCACCTTGAATATCATGGCCGCGACCATAATCAGATGAAATGTACTGGCAATATTGCTCAGATAGGCATTGGATACTGCATCACAGTTGATAAGAATGGAACAGTATCTGCCATAAAATGTCCATATTATCAACTTGATGGCCACAATGTGAGTGATCCAGGATACATCAAACTTCCAGACAATGTCTCAGAGCTCAATGACTACATGTGTGGACCAATGAACAGGAAAGGCTTTCTCTGTGAGGACTGTATTGATGGATTTGCAGTTTCATTCACCTCCATGGGACACAAATGTTCCAACTGCACTGATGCATGGTATGGGATACCACTTTACCTGCTGATAGAACTAGCCCCGATCACAGTGTTCTACCTCATCATCTTAATCTTTCAAGTGCACATAACCTCTGCTCCTATGACATGCTTTATCTTTGGTTGCCAGTCGGTTCAATTTCTGCTTGTAAATGATCGCCCACCCCCACTAGAAAAGATTTTCCCATATTATTATGCACATGAATATAATGTACTATTCAAAATGGATATCTTTTTTTACAGCTTGTGGAATCTAGACTTTCTTCGCTACATTGCACCTCCATTTTGTATCAACAGAGATTTTAAACTCTGGCATACAATACTCCTTGGCTATGTATCAGTCTTGTATCCTCTCTGCTTAATTGCTCTGACTTGGCTCTGCATCAAGCTACACGATGAGAACTACAAACCTATTGTGTGGATATGGAGACCGTTTCATCGTTGCTTGGTGAAAATTCGAAGAGGATATGGTTCAAAAAATAGCATCATAGACGTCTTTTCAGCTTTCTTCCTTCTTTCATACAGCAAGCTTATGTTCCAGCTCTCCTTTTTCCTTTCTTGCATAGAAGTTGTAAACATCAGTGATAATAATATTATTAAGTATTCCGTTAGTGCATTTCATCCAACTGTCAATTGTGGTAGCTCCAGGTACTATCAAATGGCTGTACCTGCATTGCTTTGTCTGTGTATATTCAACTTTTTCCCTGCCCTTCTTTTAGTGTTTTATCCTGTGGGAGTGTTCAGAAAATGTCTCTCTAAATACAAGCTTGACAGTTTATCGCTTACTGCTTTCACAGAAAAGTTTTATGGCTGTTATAGGGATGGTCTTGACGGTGGAAGAGACATGAGGAGCTTTGCTAGTTTCTACTTCCTCTTGAGGTATTTACCATTCCTTTACTATGGCTTGCAGCTGCAGTATACTTTCTTGGCTTTGTGGACTTACTGTGTCTTTCTTTATCTATTATCAGCAATTGTAATTGCACTGGTCAAACCTTATAAATCAACGTATATGAGTATTTTGGACACCCTATTGCTTGCTTTTTTAGCTTACACCTGTGCAATTTTATCACCAGAACCACAGTCTAATCGGTTCTTTCAGCATATGAAAACTCATATTTTCATAGCATACTGTATCCTTCCATTCACATTTGGACTTATTCTATTCTTGAATGAACTAACTGAGTTGTACAGGTGGCTCTCAAGTGTGGTCAAAGCCAAATTCCACGAACACAGGAATTCCTCCCTCAGTGAGCCAGATGATCAGTTGGAGCCACTACTCATGCAGTGATCATGCACAACTCTCACAATAAAGGAACAAATATTATAGTTTCTCATTTCTCAGAATTTATAGCTGCCTAGTACTCAGAGTCATAATTATTAGTTGACATGATAATAAAAATTAATATCGTCAATCGTACGTAGCTATTATAATATCATTTTTTTAGTGTTTGGACAATAATAATTATCAATTTCGAATATGCATTTCCACAGCTCATATTGTAGCCTCGTCCCCAGGCCACTTCCACGCTTTCAATAATTATATGCTACGTGATGTTGAAATGTGGGAGTGGCCTCAGGATGAGGCTACCCATATTATTATTGTTCAAGTTCTATATTCAGTGCATTAGATGCTTCAATGTTCTGAGAGTCCATGCATTGAACCTATGACGCTTAGTATAATATTATATTATAACTCGTATTCCAGCCACGTGACTCTCATGGGCACTTTCCTGGGATATGGATTCGAAGCTTCACATGCTGCATGCATATAGCTAGCTATAGATATGAATTATAGCATGATCCTGGATGGACAATAATTTACCATGGAGGAGTGGGCATGCACTAAGGAATTCATAACTTCATGGTTTTCATATTTCCTGTCACATGCAGGAAATTCAGAAATTAAATTTGTGTACCATGGCATGCAGTCAGAATATGC
This sequence comes from Cliona cf. orientalis, assembly GCA_963930775.1. Classification (NCBI taxonomy): domain Eukaryota; kingdom Metazoa; phylum Porifera; class Demospongiae; order Clionaida; family Clionaidae; genus Cliona; species Cliona cf. orientalis. Next base: position 4,984,118 of record OZ005703.1, read on the forward strand.
ATGCGTACGTACGTCACAGTAAAAGAGAAAAGTCATTATGACATTCCATTTGTCATGTTGGTTGCAGATGAGTGAACCAATTTGATGCATGGACACAGTTAATTACCAAGAAGGCATGAGAATGTGTAGGAAAGCGGTTAAGAATGAGGAAAAGATTGTTATGTGGTTCTCCTTCACAACAGCTACTAATGAATTTTGTTCACTCACCTGAATCTGAAATAACAAACTTTCTGTCAATCTGACAATTCCTTCTTTACAGTATGCAGCTTGGTAGCTATGCTATATGTAAGTGCACACATGAATTTAGTCTATATATAATGAGCTGTACCCAGGCTTAGCTAGCTAGCATATCTTATGCATACACTGACCAGTCATTGCCTGCAGAACAACAGTTCAACTCAATAACGTAACTTAGTCTTTTGGATACAGCATTATAATGCCATTTCTATCATTGCTGCTATTTAGTTTGTTGCTTCCACAAGAGTGTCCCTGCTCAGTTCTGAATCACAGTGTGCTGAATGAATTTGGCAAAAATGACACATTGTCAATGCTAAAGGTTTATAATCTTCTTCAAAATGCGGGCGAAAATATTTGCAAAACAAAGTGGGGCAAATTGTGGGATATGAAGAAGAAACAAGGCAGTGTTTACTTGAGTACTGGATATTTGATGACCTTCAAGGAAGACGAAGGCATTTTTCTATCAGGATACCCTTACTACCAACTCGAGGGCCACAATATGAGTGATCCAGGATACATCAAACTTCCAGATAACATCTCAGAGCTCAATGACTACATGTGTGGACCAATGAACAGAAAAGGCTTTCTCTGTGGCGACTGTATAGATGGATTTGGACCTTCAGCAAGTTCAATTGGATACAAATGCTCCAATTGTACAGATAAATGGTATGGTGTACCACTTTACTTACTTCTAGAACTATTACCAGTGACAATTTTCTATTTCATTATTCTAATCTTTCCGATTCCCATCACTTACGCTCCTTTGCCTTGCTTCATACTATATAGCCAGCTGATTATGTATGAAATAACTATAGATCAGCAGCCTCCCATAAACAAGCTTGTCATTACACAACTGGAAAATAACTCACTACTTAAATTCTTGATAGCATTGTATAGCATATGGAGCCTTCAAATTCTAAACTACATTGTACCACCCTTTTGCATTAGTGAAAGCATTCGTTTAATCCACATAGCATTTCTTGGTTGCATCTCTATTGCTTACCAAATAATTTTGATCACTGTGACTTGGATCTGCATAGAACTCCATGGTAACAATTGTAAACTCATGGTGTGGCTATGGAAACCATTCAATGACTGTTTTGGAAAATTACGAAGGAGATGGGACTCAAAAAGCGACATGATTGACGTGTTTTCTGCCTTTTTCCTCATCTCATACAGTAGATTAATATTCCAACTGGGAATGTTTCTTGAATGCTCTTGCATCACCAGATTAAGTGAAGATGGAAACATTACTTATAAACACTCTCTTGTCTATGATCCAAGTGCTGACTGTGTTGGCGTAGACGATAGCACAAAGTCCTTTTCCGTTGCAATACTAGCTACGGTCAGTGTAATGCTATTTTATGCATCGTTAGTGCTGCTGCTGGTTCTCTATCCCATTAAGAAGTTTAGAATATGCATGTCTAAATGCAAACTTGACAGATTATCAGTTACCGCATTTGTAGAAAAATTTCATGGCTGCTACAAAGATGGCTTGGATGGTGGAAGGGACATGAGAAGCTTTTCGGGATTATATATACTTCGTTTTGAGAGTTCTACCATTCACGTACATTGGTTTTGGAGTGTACAAGTTGAACTTACATCTCACAGTTTGGTCATACACAGCCTTTCTTTTCCTTACTTCAACTCTGCTCACGGCCTACTTCAAACCTTACAAGCATACTTATATGAATGTATTAGATACATTACTACTCACTAACATTACTATTGTGTGCTACCTTCTGTCAAGACAATACATTGATAATGAAGCTACAGAGATTATCACAGTTTTGCTTATACCTGCAGCTGCTTTTGTGCTCTATGTTTTCTACAGAGCATTTTCACTTTCATTTACGAGAAAAAAGATGCAACAGCCAGATGCAACAGCCAGATGCAACAGCCAGTAAAAATAATAATACACGTGGAGGAAAATGCCAAGAGGCAAAAAGAACAAGCCCAAGTCGGTTGAGACATCAGAAGGGAGCTGTGCTATTTGCGCGACCGAGATAGACAAGGAGGAGACTGCAACCTGCCTCGTATGCAATAACTCGGTCCACAGGTATTGCGCTGGCGTGCCCCTGGAAGAGTTTCAACAAAGCAATGGACGTTTTACATGCTCCACCTGTCTAAGAAAACAACATGAAGCCCAGCTAGCCGAACTTACCGATACCGTTACTGCGCTAAAAGCGGAGATTTTGGAGCTAAGGGCAGCTCTGAACCAGGTGGAGACGACACTCGCAACATCAGCAAACCAGCAGAGCACTGGTGATGCTACTACTTGGGCAAAAGTTGTGTCTAGAGGTCGCAGGAGAAGGCAAGGGAGAACTACTGCTCACGGCACGCAGCCGCGCACAACCTTGGACAAGCCGACAGGTCCGGGGCCCCATGCTCAGGCCAATACTGGAGCAACGGCAACTGAAGCAAGTCGTTCTGACACCCCGCCACCCCACTCACCAATGAGAAAGGAAAAAGTTATAGTTAAAGGAAAGAGAAAAGTCTGGGGAACACACAAGGTCACTACAGCTAGAGCAGTGAAAAATGCCATCAATTCAATCGCTAGCACTGGAGGCATAGAAGTCAAACGCAAGTACCAGCTGAGTAAGCTGAATTCGCAAAAGGCTACTGTAACACTCATCAAATGGTGGTTCATTGTATCCGGTGAGGAATCAATTCTGGCACAGCTGAGTGAGAACTGGAATGATGTGAAACTTCAAACCGGTTGGTCACTTGGACCAGTTCTCATCTATGCAACATCTGAGGAACAGGTCCCGGAACAGCAAATTCCAAGCAGTCAGAATTGCACTGAACTACAATCATCAAATCCTCTAAACACCAGCAGTACATCACTTACAGAGCCTAACCAGCAGCCAGATATGTCCACAGGTGAACCTGCAGGGACACAACAAGCTTCCCCCTCACAGCATCCACCCTCAGAGACTCAGTCTTGCTCTGAACCAGAGCAAGACTGACTACTGCATGATGCACAATCAGTCCCATCACTGTTGTCACCATCCGTTTCATCTCAGTATTTTCCCCCCTTGATTTCCTCTCTCCTCTCACCTCCCCTGTCCCCTTTCTCATATTATACAAATATTAATCCCACTTCACCACCAAAGATACATAATTTCAAATCTTTTACTATTTTATATTTTAATTCTAGAAGCCTCCTTCCAAAGATTAATGAGCTTCAGTTAATTGCACAGGCATACACACCAAGTATTATTTGTATATCAGAAACGTGGTTATGTCCTGACATCACTAACTGTGAACTGTCTATACAAGGTTACCAGTTAGTGCGACTGGATAGGAATCGTAATGGAGGCGGTGTTCTTATGTACATTTCTGTTGATCTTAATTTTTCTGTGTTACCTGGGTATGAGGGATTAGAAATACTCTCTGTGGTTGTTCAGAAAGATTTATGTAAAGCATGCATATCATTGTTTTATAGGCCACCTAGTTCCTCATCTTTTATTTTTGATACTCTTTGTACTTACTTAGAGTCTCTCTCAGTACCGCACTATTCAAATTTTATTCTACTGGGGGATTTTAATGTTAATTTTTGTAATCACTCATGCCATCCATTGTTTCATAAACTTGAATCCTTGTCACATGTCTTTTCTTTTCAGCAAATTGTCTCCGATCCAACACATGTGCATCACAATGGACACACTAGTCTCATTGATTTGGTTTTTGTCTCAAATTCAGCTTTGATTAACTCTTGTGATGTTATTCCTCCCCTATGTAATTCAGATCATAATGGAATCGTTACTAAGTGTAGCTGGAGGTCGTCATCCAGGCACAACTGTGAAAATCACTCAAAGGGTCGTACTGTCTGGAACTACAGCCAAGCCGACTGGGAGAGGGCGTCACTGCTAATTGAGAGTTTTGATTGGAGTTCATTGTTATCAGGAGACGTCAATGAGGTGTGGTCCAGCTGGTGTGAACAGTTTATGGCAATTATGGAAGAATGCATTCCCAAAAAGAAGTTACCCAAGAGAAAGAACCTCCCATGGCTCAATAAGAGTCTAGTCAATTCAATTAAAAGGAGAAATTTGCTATTTAAACAAGGCAAGCGTAGTGGTAATCTCTCAAAGTATAAGCTGAAAAGAAACAAAGTTACCCAGGAGCTTCATCAAGCCAAGCAGGCATACTTCAAGATACTAAATCCCAAGAAGCCAAAAGAATTCTGGAGGGCAGTAAAATATCTTAGAAAACAGCAATCTACAATTCCAACTCTAACAGACGACGCTGGAACTGCAGCACACACCAGCCTTGAAAAAGCTGAAATGCTGAACTCCTTCTTTGCCAAGTGTTTCAACTCACGGTCTGCTCCCCTGGAAGAGAATGCTACTCGTGGAGTTACAACTCGATTGGAAGAATTCCCAGACGATCTTTACTGTACAGAAGAAGAAGTACGCGACCTGCTCAGCCACCTGGACATCTCAAAATCAAATGGTCCAGATGGCATCTCTGCGAAAATGTTGAAGTACACTGCACCATACATCTCCTCATCGATAACTCAATTATTTAATCTGTCGATAAGAACGGGTAAAATACCGAATGCTTGGAAGGAATCCCATGTAGTCCCTATCCCCAAGTCCTCTACAGTCCACGATCCAAAGAACTACAGACCTATTTCCTTGTTGAGCATCCTCAGCAAAGTTCTGGAGAAGCACATTTGCTCACTCATTCTATGCCACATGGAGGAGTTTCATCCACTCTCAAAGTCTCAATGGGGCTTCCGAGCTGGACGCTCAACAGTAACCGCTCTTCTCCTAACAGTTCATAGATGGCTCCAGCTGATGGAATCAGGAAAAGAGATCTGTGCCGTGTTCCTGGACTATAAGAAGGCGTTTGACAGTGTACCGCACAAATTATTGATTGAAAAGTTGCAACAGATTGGTTTGCATAACAATCTATTGGCATGGATAACCGATTATCTCACCCAGAGGAAACAAAGAGTTGTAGTTGAAGGAGCCACTTCTAGCCAAGCACTGGTATCTTCTGGTGTGCCACAAGGATCAGTACTCGGTCCTTTATTATTTTCCATATATATTGATGACATCACTGGCGTTGCTTTATCACCACAATCTGACCTAGTGCTGTATGCAGACGATGTTCTACTTTACCGCACAATCTCTTGCCGAGAAGATATCTCACTCTTACAGTCCGATCTTGATGCAATCGAGACCTGGTCTACCGACCATCTCCTGCAGCTCAACCCTGTTAAATGCAAACGTATGTTAATCTCTAAAAAGAGACATTTAAGTATTGGCCATTTTACCCTTTTCTTGGATGGAAACGAGCTCGAGGAAGTGAGCATCTTCAAGTACCTTGGAGTCCTGATTAAAAGTAACCTCTCATGGTCCGAACATACAATGGAGATTTGCAGCAAAGCAAGAAAGATTTTGGGTCTCCTCTATAGGCACTTCTACAATAACTCCTCATCTGAAACGCTCCGGCAGCTGTACCTCAGTCTGGTGCGCCCGCACCTGGAGTATGCCGCACAACTGTGGGACCCTTACATGCAGAATGACATTGACAAGTTGGAATCGGTCCAAAAATTTGCTTTGAAACTTGTTACACATCAATGGGATGCTAACTATAACAGTATGCTCGAAGTAACTGATATCCCTAGACTGAGTGAAAGAAGGTTGCATCTAAAACTAGCACAAGTGTACAAGATCATCCACAATCTATGCTATTTTCCGGAGGCTATATTTCAGAGGCAGGCAGCTCACTCGGAGAGACTAGCTAGAACTGACACTCTTAGATGTCCATTTGCACGTACCAATTATTTTTATAATTCATTTGTGCCAAGTAGTATTGCTGCATGGAATTCTCTTGATGATAGCCAGGTGTGCACCACTACCTTGTCTTCATTTAAACGTTTGCTCTATACTTAAGTATGTATTCTGTCTTTTGTTTTTTGTTTTTTGGTTCCCTGGGTGCACACTTGATTAGCTTTTGCTATTGTGTATCCACTGCTTTGTAATGCAGAAAGTTTTATAGACAAAAAAAAAAAAAAAAAAAAAACAATGCTGGAAACTCTGCTGTAATGCAATAAAAACCATTAGATTTAGTGCTACAACTAGTAACTGTGACACTGATTATGATGATCCCAACCAAGAACAGCCACTGTTAGCACCCACGGTTTCAGTTATTGATATAATCAGTTCTGGTGACAACGAACAGTACACTTCATAAAAATATTATATTAAATACAATGATGATAATTAATTCACTGTAAGAAATTAATCGTTATTTTGATCATAATTAATATGTGGTCGTCATGGTTTTATGTCTCCTTTCTAGACCATTAACCATTAATTTTAATGTAGCATGAGGAAATCTCATTAATTTGACGATCTATACCGAATTCGCCAAATTAAAAATCTCACCAAAGTCTCCCACTCTATGGTAGCCATGATAAAAATTAATGTTTCATACATAATGTGGGTTGCCTCAGTTGGATACGTTCTCATAATCCTGTTAAATATATATAAACCATCCATTGCAGTATGTTAAGCATGCCTGTTTATGAGTATTCTAAAATGTCACTATATTCACACTTATATTAGCCTTGTTCACTGCTAGAGATGTCAACAAGTGCATGTAATAAAAATTAATTTTGAAGAAAACCAATTAAGTTTATACGCATGCTGTTGAAGAAAAAATTTTCACTTAGGGGGTGTGAATAATCTTCCATTTCTACTTTGAGCGCACACCCTTAAGCTTGCTTATACCACGTCACATCACTCATGCCCAACTGTTATCGTTGCGCATAGCCTGGCTTAGTCTGTCTTTAGTCTTTACATCTATGCATAGTATTATTGTATAGCTACACATGTACTTATGATATTTGAGACAATACGATCATGCATGGATGCCTTTGCTTAGAAAAATTTCCGATGCATCCCAACTGAGCACTCATGCATGCATGATTTTGACTTGATCAAGCTAGGTATCATAAGTAGGTAGTAAGAACCCATCGTACATGTATGTTTGTTAAGCCTATACATCCACGTCGAATTATATCCCAAGTAGCAATTTATAATTACTTTTCTGTGGTTGTGAGGTAGCTATGGTGTAACCTATGGAGAAATTATGATAAAATTATGATGCAACCTATGAAGAAATTTATGAGAAAATCCAGGGCCTCACTGGAGCCTTTCTGGACTTGAAAATCAGTAAATTAATATGTATCTTAGCTACGTGTGCATCCAGCCAATACAATACAAGCTGAGTGCTACTTTCTCTGAGAAGTACCGCTGGTTGAACTTCACGCATTTTCTTTTACCACATGCACCATTACACTACGCAGCTACTGGGGATATGGTCAAGTGTTCATTACAGTATATCAGACAAGCCTGTTTGTAAGTAGTATCAAAACTGGCATATCTGCAACTCCCATGCTTACAGAAAGTACGTAGTGTTTCATCTAAGAGCGCTTAGACTTCCACAGTAACATATGCACAAAAGCAATTATTGTGCACACAGGGATGTACCATGTAATAACATTCGATTCCCAACAGCTGTATGGCCCACTACAAAATTTTACCCTTGTAATAATTAACCCTCGATGCATGCACCATAGGGGTATACGGTAATCATTCTGCCTTTCTGTCTTTGTACATAGCTCTCTACAGGGCATTATGATTTTCTATGAAGGATAGAGATATCATACACCAATCAGATCACAGTATTTGTTACAATAAGATCAAAAAAAATTAATTTTTGGTACAATAATTATGTAACTATATAATATGGTAACAACTAAGACCATTCTCCATTGGCAGCAACATAATTTTCAATTGGATAGTTAGAGGTGATAGAGGGTCATTAGTACATTAACTGGGTCAGTATAGTGACTGCTGCCAAAATAGTTAGTCTAAGATGTTGGTTTCGCAATTCTACTCGCGGCTTTGCCACATCCATAGTCAAGTAATGTTCAAAAACCAACAAGAACAGAGCTCCCTAGCTCACAATAATATAATCAGTGTACATTGAGTCTGGCTTTCAGCAGGGGAATGGGCCTTATAATTAGGATGAGACTAGCCAAGGGGGTGCTTTCAAATTATTTTTGGAAACCTAAACATCATTGTGACATTAATCTTTGACCCCCTCTCCCCCTTAATTAACATCACAGGAAAAAGACATGCAGGTTATAGCTACTCTAATAGTAGTACAGTAGTGTACTACTAAGTACGGTGGCCGAGAGAGACACACACGCACTATGATTTGACCTTAAGTGATTCGATCGTAATTCATACCACTGTAAGCGATTCAACCTTAAGCGATTCGTTGGTAAGCGATTCAACCTTAAGCGATTCGCTGGTAAGCGATTCGTTGGTAAGCGATTCAACCTTAAGCGATTCGCTGGTAAGCGATTCAACCTTAAGCGATTCGTTGGTAAGCGATTCAACCTTAAGCGATTCGCTGGTAAGCGATTCAACCTTAAGCAATTCGATTTCTTCGTAAGCGATTCTTTGATTAGCTTTGCGACTGGTAAGCGATTTATTAACCGTATAGCGATTTTTTTTGGAAAGCAATTCCACCGCAGGCAATTTGATTGCAAGCTATAATATATTAAACGGCGGATTCGTTTTGTTTTTTTTTGTTTTTTTTTGTCTATAATACTTCTTGCATAGCAAAGGATGCACAATAGCTGACACAAAAAATAGCTAATCGTGTGTACACCCCATAAATAAAATAACGATACAAAAGTTATAATTATAATAATATAAATAGGATACAGTATACACAAATGAAGAACGTACATGTATAAATAATGATAAAGTGAATAATAGTTAGTGCAGTAGCCCTTTAAAAGCCTGTAAGCTGCTCGCAGTAACTTGCTGCTCAGTGAGGTGGTTCCATGCAGTTGCACCACTCGGTACAAACGAATAAAAGAATGCATTTGTTCTCGCAAATGGCTGATGTAGCAGGTGTGATCTTGCACGCCTCTCACAATAACTTGTAGTCTCTTGAAAGATCGAGGGGAAATCACACAGACCATGAATAATACGAAACATGTGCTGTAATTTTAAATGCAATCGACGATGCTGTAAAGATGGTAAGTCGACCATTTGCATAAGCTGTGTATAGCCCTGGTCCCACTTGCGAGTAATAAGTTTCATGGCAAACTTTTGTACCCCTTCCAATGCATCAACGTCTTTTTGGAGGTAAGGATCCCATAAAGGGGCTGCATACTCTAGATGCGGCCTAACGAGTGAGAGATACAGCTGCTTCATTGTGCTGGGTGTATATAGCATGATTATAAAAATTGTCGATACAGCAGACCAAGCAGTTTCCTAGCTTTTGAACAAACCATAGCTATATGGTCTGACCAGCTTAGGTTGCTCCTCAAGAGAACTCCAAGGTACTTAAAAATTTCAACTCTTTCCAATGGAACTCCATTCAAATAAAAGGTGAACGTATAGGACACACTGGGTTTCCTCGATATTATCATGTACTTGCACTTGGTGGCATTAAGTTTTAGATAATTGGAACTTGCCCACTGTTCTACTTCTTCTATGTCATGTTGGATGGCTCTAGCGTCCTGTGGACTAGCAATTAATCGATAAAGTAGGACATCATCTGCATAAAGAACACACTGAGAAAGTGGTGAAAGGGAGATGGTAGTAATATCATTTATATAGATCAAAAATAAAAGAGGGCCTAACACCGCCCAAATAACTAGAGCTCTGTTTACAGTGTACCCGCGTGCTGGTGGCTGCATCTACATGTAGCTGCAGATCGCCTGTTGACGATCTTTACCTACATATGCGAAATAGTTATGCGTACATGGCCTGATGTTGGGTATGGTTGATAGGCGTGGCCATAAAACGCAGTGTTTACGACGTTCGTGGGCTTCATTAAACGATTAGAGGCATAATGGAGCCAATTATTCGACGATTCCGACGGATTCCCTGTGCTTATGAGTCACTCACATGCCTAGATCATCAGATCTGGCGATTTTCGTGTTGACGACAGACAAACCCGATTGCTTCACACCTTGCTGCGTATGCGCGCGCGGGATAACTAGCAAAGAAGAGGTGTGGCTGGTGTTTTAAGGCAATAATGAAGGTAGAAGCGGTAGGTAGCTTACCAAGGTATCGCTTACCGCTTAAGGTTGAATCGCTTACTAACAAATCGATTAGGGTTGAATCGCTTACCAACGAATCGCTTAGGGTCGAATCGCTTACCAACGAATCGCTTAGGGTCGAATCGCGTACTTACCAATGAATCGCTTAATCGCTTAGTGTCGAATCGTTTACCAACGAATCGCTTAAGGTTGAATCGCTACCAACGAATCGCTTAAGGTTGAATCGATTACCAGCGAATCGCTTAAGGTTGAATCGCTTACCAACGAATCGCTTACCAGCGAATCGCTTAAGGTACCATTTAATTGCGTGGGCGTGAGCGTCAGGAATGGCTAATTCAATTAGCGAATCGTGAAGGGGCGTGGCCGAAGAGGCCATACGAGTGCTTTTGGTCGAAGGTGGGCGTGTCCAGAATCGGCCAGGGATGATTATGCGCGTGTAATTAGCGACCGGAAGTGGCCCCTGAAGAAAAGGCCGGTAATTGCCCACATCAAGCAAGATCAAAGCATTCTTGCTTAACTATTAACCGCAACGACAAATTAAACACTAAGTAGAAAAAAAAAAGCAAATTTAAATAATTAAATAAATAATCTAATTCATGGGGGGGTTGGGAGCACTTGGGGGGATAATTTTTACATGGGCACGCAGAATGGGTCGAAACTAGAGATTTGATCCTGGGGAATTTTGATTCACGCCTTAGAATTAAAGTTACAGCCCTTTGAAGTTACCCCATATGTTTGTATAGGAAGCCATGCATTTGCAATGTTTTCCGCCCACGCGCTACGTGAGGGGCGGGGCCACGCGCGCACATTAACGTGACGACCATTACCCACTTTGATCAAAATTGATGTATAGGCTGCCTGCTTGCATTGTATGGCTCTACTATGCATCCAGCTCAACTATGTGGCAGTTTTCGAACAATTTTTTTTTTCTGCTTAGTGTTCTGGTCGCCTTGAAAATTATACACTAAGTTATACACTAAGTAGAAAAAAAGAAAAGATTTAAATAATTAAATAATTAAATAATCTAATTCATGGGGAGTTTGGGAGTACTTGGGGAGATAATTTTTACATGGGCACGCAGAATGGGTCGAAACTAGAGATTTGACCGGACAGATTTTTGATTCACACCTTACAATTAAAGTTACGGCCCTTTGAAGTTTCCCCATATGTTTGTACAGGGAAGCCATGCGTTTGCAATGTTTCTGCCCACGCGCTACGTGAGGGGCGGGGCCACGCGCGCACATAAACGTGACGACCATTACCAACTTTTTGACAAAATTGAAATTTAGGCTGCCTGCTTGCATTGTATGGTTCCACTATGCACCCAGCTTGATTATATGGTGGTTTTTGGACAATTTTTTTCTGCTTAGTGTTCAGGTCGCCTTGAAAAAAAAAAAAAAAAAAAAAGCTAATTAGGCCTAATTAAGCATGTGGGCGTGTTCCTGGCACTGTGTGGAGTGTGTGCGTGTGCGTTAATGTAGGTTTTATTGCTTCCGATTGGGCGTGGCTTCACGGGCCAGTGCTTGGACATCGGGGCCGGGGACTTGGCTGCGGCGATAGGTGGGCGTGTCCCGGATGCGGTGGTGACCTTTGACCCCGTCCAGGAGGCTTTGGGGGCGTGGCAGGAGGTCAAAGGTGAGGCCATGTCTGTTAATGAGGCACTGTACGGCGGTGCGATCGAGGGGCCTGTACGGCTGGACGGAAGCTGACGATGGTTTGAAGCGGATGTGGTTGCGATGACGTGTTGTTACTCCGCCCACACAGGAAATGAGGTGAGCTCTTGTGTGGGCGGTGTGGCAGAACGGCCTCCAAGTGTTTGTGTGTGTTTTGGCCTTGAGGAAGCTGTGTGTTTTAATTGGGATTGATTGTGGGCTTCCGGTGGACATCCGGTGGTTAGTAGGCACTTGATTGAGAATGGTGGTCCTTGGGGAACAGGGTGGGGCTGTTTTGGGCGTGGCCTGGCCCCTCCCTTCCGGCTCGGCTTCCGGTCCATGGAGGATATTAAATGAACACTTCCGGCTCTAGCAGCCACACCCCTGAGACCTGTGCAATTAAAAGGGCGTGGTTACACAACATGCACCTCACTAATGACTTTGATGTGGTTTAGGTGTCATATCCCCCACCTCACGCCCACGCAATTTAATGGTACCTTAAGGTTGAATCGCTTACAGTGGAATGAATTACGATCGAATCACTTAAGGTCGAATCATAGTGCGTGTGTGTCTCTCTCGGCCACCGTAACTAAGCAAACATCACAGCCTCAACCCCACTAACATCATGTCACAAGACAAGGGATGGAATCAGAAGGGTCAGCTTCTTTATCTGCCATAGACCAAGGCCTGTGCAATTTCGGTCTTGCTGGGTAACACAGTCAAATGCACCTGAGTAGCTAAGTAGTGCTAATTTGCTGCCTGGCCAAACAAGCCCCTGTGGGCCCTACCCCATGTTGTGCATGAATAGGCTTCCAATGTCCACCAGGGCCCAAGTCCTAGAACATGGATTATCTTGCGCTAATTAGATGTTGCCATTAATTTTAATATCGTCAGTTGAATTTTCTACATAGCTATCCCTCCTCGTGCGACAGTTGCACTGAGTGGCTAACCATGGGCTGAAATGTTTTGCGACAACAGTACATGATTCTTGTAGGAATTTTGGAACAAAAAAGTATTCCATAATAGCCCCCCGGGCATGCAAGCAAAAGTACAAGCGGGCAAAAGCAATCAAAGGTTACAAGACAGGTGCAATGGTCAAGGCAGGCAAAAACCCACTCCTGTATCCCTACCAAATCCTAATGGGTGGCTCCAGGCCAGCTACTCGTGCCAATAACCCATAATAAAAAGCTGTTAGATGGCATTTGAATTCCAGTGAGGTCTAGTGTGTAAGATTATACCTAATTACAGTTGCTACTATGCCTCAGCCAATGGAATGATCAATCTACGGTATTTTCATAGAATACCTTTAAACGTCATAAATCTCTCGAGCTTCACCCTCAGTACTGTGAGACGACCCCTTACAGTATGTAATGTCATGTCTTACTTAGCTACTTGAGTTTGGGTTTGCCAAAACTGGTAGATTCATGGAAGCTTGCTGGTAAGCACATCAAGGAGGCCCAGTGAAGGCAAAAATATCAGTACGACAGAAGGTCTAAGGAACTGGACTTGAAAGTCGGGGATCAGGTTATGGTTTACATGCCACAGGAAAAGAAGGGAAAGTCTCAAAAGGTAGCCAGGCCTTATTTTGTCTCATATCATGTGCCAAATGTAATACCATCTAATGTGGAGGTGTGTTTGGTAGACAAACCAGCGGAACCATCTATCTTTGTGTCTTTGGATAGGGTTCATGTTTGCTATCCAGAATTGGGAGATGTATCTGACATGGAAGAAGAAAGTGAAGGCTATGCAAACAAACAAGGTGATACTGGAACACAGGTTCGAAGGTCGGGTCCAGTCACATGTACACACTCACAGATCTGCAAGGCGCATTCAAACTAACACTGTAACGTGAGCTAAAATCATTAATGGAAGAAAAAAAACGTTTGTGTATGTCAGATTACTGTGTATGCATGCTGTTGATTTGTATCCTCCTGTCAGTTATGTTAAGAAGTGTAGTTATCTCTTTTTTGTATGTTTACTGATGTGTTCCGTGGAAGGTTGACATGTGAACTTTCTGATTCATTTGGAGTTTTGTCAAGCTGTGAACTTTAAAGGAGGGGGATGTGTAAGACGACCCCTTACTGTATGCAATGTCATGTGTTATGCATCATTAGTTTTGGCGGCCGTAAACCAGTCATACCAGTTTGGTGGGTCAGACAGAACTGGTTTTATCCAGTCCAGTAGTTAGTAAGTTGTTGAGCTTTATCAGATGCCATGTCTTTGTCTTCGTCTCTTCTCTAAGTATATAATCTTCATCTACTACTAGTCAGTCAAGAGTGAGTACCTTACAATACCAAGGATCCACTGGCTTCGATATCTAACCTATAATAGCTATTATCGGCTTCCAGCCTCGTGTAGCTAGCTATTTGAGGCTCACCTGAATAAGCCCTTGCTGCTAGTGATCAATCATCACTGAGTTTGCCAGTGCTACACCCAAACTACGATGGAGGGGCATTATATTGAAATGCCTGATCTTGCATCTTTTGTTGTACCCAATGTTCATCCCACAGGGCGAGAGCTTGGTAAGGGAGCTTATGGGAGTGTGGAGGAGGTGGAAATCCTGGGATCTGTGTGCGCAGCCAAAAAAATCCATGCTGAGTTTCTTAATATTGGTAGCCATGAAGATATCTCACATATGATCACTAAGTTCACAAGTGAGTGCAAGCTAATGAGCATGCTCTGTCATCCTCACATTGTCCAGTTTCTTGGTATATGCCATCTTCCTGAGGCAAGGCTACCTTGCCTTGTGATGGAGCGTCTGGATACAAGCCTTCATGATCTATTGGAGACCAGCCCCAATCTGCCACTAGCTGTCAAAAAATCAGTTCTTCTTGATACCGCCCGGGGTCTCCTGTACCTTCACAACCACTCTCCACCAATTATTCATCGAGATCTCACTGCAAGGAATGTGCTCCTCAATTCTGCCATGGTAGCCAAAATTGCCGACTTGGGTGTGGCTCGCATTGTGAACCTCCAACCAGACCAGCTAGCTACGATGACCCAAGGACCTGGAAATATCGTCTACATGCCCCCCGAGGCAATGGGCGAGCACACACAATACAATACCTCACTCGATATCTTCTCATTTGGTAATATTTCTCTCTTTACCCTCACCCAGGAGTTTATTGGACCAAAGCTCAAGGCTGCTACGTACACTGATGGTACAGGAAAGATCAATGCACGCTCTGAAATTGAGCGACGTGAGTATGGCTTTTGTATCATTTATCGTGGTCTGGGAAAAGATAATGTACTTGCACAGCTAACACGAGACTGTCTTCAAAACCACCCTGCTTACCGCCCTAACGCTGCTGATCTTGTTGAAAGGATCAAGAGAATATCATCAGATATGGTACTGCCAAGCAAACTTGACTTGATGAAGCAGCTATCAAGTAAGGAGAAAGAAAATAAGGAGATGGCAGATGAAATCAAGCTGCTACAAGACATGATGTCATCTCAACAGCTAACATTGCAAACACAATCTTCAATTCAACGGAAAGAGATAGAGACCAAGGACACACAATTGATAGAGCTTCAAAAGGTGATACATACCCAGGAAGAACAAATACAAGACATCCAAAAGAGGCTGGCAGACATGATGGCACAGGTAAACTCCTATAAAATTAATCACCGCAGATAGGTTAGGTATAGTTGCAGGCCAATGGTTGATTCCATTGCATAGCAGGGTATCAGGTTGAACTGTACAAAGTAGGCTAGCATTGGCCATCATATATTTATTAAGTTGATTTGTGCTTTACATACTGAGTAATTTATCTTGAAGCTTCTTTATTATAGGGAAGTGTATCCCGTGAGGAGGCAAGACAGTTTCAAGCACAGATAAACAAAATGAAAGTAAGTGCAGATATCATGCAGTACTTTGCATGCTCAGAAGGATGTTAAGATAAAACAGCCCAATCAAAAATTGTATTGAGCCTTTACACAGTCTGGGCAATTAAATATTTTTGTAGCTATAAGGCTATCATAATAATTATATCATTGTTCATTGCAACTTTTCGTCCTTTTCATGCAATCATTATTGATGCTGCTTTCTCTCATGTGACAGCCTGCACATGACGAGGTGATATTTCCATTGACATTTAAGTGGGAGAAACGAAATAATTTACCTCATTGTGTAAGCACCACAGATTCATGCATCATCAATGGCAAGATGTATATCAATATTGGTGGCAGTTTTCTTCTTGAGTATGCCTCTGAAACTGATACCTGGATAAATCTATTAGTACCTACTACACAGCATGGACTAGTTTCCCTCAATGGAAAGCTCACTCTTGTGGGAGGACTTATGAAAGAATCCACTGAGGTTCTGAACTATTCACGTTCAATTCGAGTTTGGGACAGTAATTCTAAGCAATGGATAGAGCCCTATCCACCAATGCCAATGGGAAGATGCTACTCAGGCTGTTCCAGTTACAAACACTATTTAATTATTGCTGGCGGGGAGATAGAAGGGAAAGTTCAGACTACTTCAGTGGAAATCCTAGACACTAAAATTGGACAATGGTTCAAAGCTCCACCAATGATGTATAATGGAAAGAATATTCAATTGGTAACAATTGGACAAAGTTTATATGCTTATTTTACGTATCGGGGTGTGCTTACCGCTTCTAAATTCCTATTGAGGGTCTCCCTACCAACTCTCATCTCACACACTCTGCAAGGAGAGAATCGTGATACATCCATCTGGGAGAAGATACCAGACGTACCATTGTACTTGACAACACTTTTTTCGATCGGCAACATGCTACTGACAGCTGGAGGCAACCCTAGTGGGATGGTTGGTGCTGTACTATCAGCTCTGCATATCAAAAATAATTATTCAAGTGCAGATATCCACCTCTTCAACCCCCACACAAACCAATGGCTCAAGATTGGGGAGTTGCCTGAATCGAGAATGCTTTGTGCCTGCTGTGTGTTACCATCAGGTAAGCTGCTAGTGGCTGGAGGAGAACATTTATCAACAATGAGTGGAAGTGGCACCCTATCCACAGTCTACACAGGAACAATTGCTGGATCATTTTTTGAACCACCACACTACTGATAAGTACTGAGTATTTTTAATATACACCTTCACGGTAGCTATCAAGAGCATAATAGCCTTATTTGTAACCACATGATACCAATAGCATTAACAACCTTATACCTACTATAATATGTCTGCTTATATCAGTATGGGAACAAACAGATAATAATATTATTATAATATGGATGATTTTGTATGATACATTTACTAATTACACACAATTAGTCCCTTAAGCATAAGGATCTGTAATGGCCTTATCTTAGGTACTTACTACAAAGAAAAGTCCCAAAAAGCTGATCAAAATGTCGCAGTGAATGCATTGGAGTGCAGAATCCTGACCGCTGCATCACTCCAGGTAGTATGCATGGCTGTGACTATATTCCTTCAATCTCACAGTGCATACTTGTTCTACTGGTATCAGGAGTAGATTACAGAGTATTGAACTATCTACAGTATACAAACCCTATAGCAGGCCAGGTGCTCGTCACTCTTTTTTTGCAAAAAAAAGAGTGACGTTCATCCTTCACTTTTTGCAGCGTGCTCTCTTGACTACAAATCTAAGAGTAGGGGAAGGAACATGACTAATCAGATCACAGTATTTATTACAACTAGGATCTAAAGATCTCAAGTTCTAGGCATCTATGCGTGTTGTAAAAACAACAAATCGGTACATACTGGTGAAAAACCGGTTTCTACACTTCGAATTGCTGAAAATGGGTAAGCTTACTAGCACTACAAATCATGCATTTTCTATTTAGCATGCCTGTGGTACATACTGGTGAAAAACCGGTTTCTACACACTTCGAATTGCTGAAAATGGGTAAGCTTACTAGCACTACAAATCGTGCATTTTCTATTCAGCATGCCTGTGGTTTATCCACCACATGCACTCTACTGGCATAATAATAATAGTATTATGCTGATGCAACTGCACATGCTCAAGCTAAGTGTAGGAAAGGATCGACAAGTCATAAAATTTAATTACATTATTAATAACAGATCTGAGTATTGCAATATGCTACAACGGCAAGAGAATGTGCAGGGTCTAGAGAGCATAATGGTTGAGCATGATAGACAGGGTAGCTAAGTACTGTGCACACGGGTATACATTATATATTCCCATGCAACAACTACATAGCCAATAACAATAATTTTTAATTGGTACACTCTTTGGTACAAATATGACAAAAACATTCTCATGAGAGCTCATGCAAGTGTACACAACTCTTATAGGAATTCTCTCATGAACTGGTTGACCTCCTCCAGAGCATCCTGCTGCACCCAGTGACTGCAGTCAGCAGTGTGTCTACAGAGTATAAGAAAGAGAAAGAGAGGGGGAGAGAGAGAGAATTAAGGAAAAAAAAGAGAGAGAAGGAAAGAAAGAAGGTGAGAGAGGGAGAGAGAGAAGAAAAGAAAGAGAGTGAGAGAGAGAGAGGTGGGAATAAGTCTTAGAATGAAAACATGAGGAAACAAAGAAGTTTATTATTTACCTGACAGAGATATTAGTAGCAACAGTGTTATGTAAGTCAGCCATGTCTTTCTTTGCAGCCACATCACTATCACCCTGCAGAGTACAAGCTTAGGCATATATAACATATCATCTACATGTACATAAGGGAGTCTAGAATCAATTAGCTTAGATGGACTTCGATCCCTCAGAGAGCCTATAAATAATACTAGTCTAGCTTCATCCCGCCTTGAGGAGGATTCGAGCTAGCATCGAATCGAAACGTCGACAAGATAAGTTTCTTGTGTTCCAGTTACTGTTATCTACATGAGACCTTCATTCACATTCCACATTAATTTTTCACTTTTGGGTTACACCACTTTAGTTCTGCATGAGCCCTTCATATTATTATCTACGGTGGCCGAGAAGGGCCATTCCAAACTCGAGAGTCGATCATTTCCAAAGTTGATATTTCCAAACTTGACATTTCTAATGTTGTCATTTCCAAACTTGACATTTCTAATACTGTCATTTCCAAACTTGGCTTTTCTGAACTTGATCGTGGTACACGTATGCATGCGCGGCGGTACGCATGTCATGTGACTAACATAATGCACCCCGTGATCCACCGTTGGCTATTCATGATCAGAGGAGGTTGGACAAGGTCTCATACATGATTGAGGAATTTTTGGAATTGGGTAATAAAACTTGGCCAGATAGTCTATGTTCAGAAGAGATATCTGTGCCCAACCTGTGCCCCGTGAGAAAATCAACCACGGGATACCTTTGAGCTCCTTTACGTACATGGAATGCGATGGAATATATTGTAAATATGCACCCCATCATATAAGTAACACTATTAAAAATTCTTGATGATCACAATAGGCCAGGATGCGATGTTTCATCATTATGGAGTCACTGATAAAGTATTATCCCACAATTCAAAGATTTTTGTCTTTATGTATTGCACTATGCATGTCCGACCTCCTCTGATTCATGATGAACGCGATGGAGCATTTGCTTTTTACAGCCGTACGTGCTTCTTATTTTGCTAAGCAGTTGCGCTCAAGCCTCGAGGGATTCCCTTATCCAAGATTACTTTCGTCAAGGATACCCGTACAAACTCATTTTGTGTTTTCTGTATTTCGTTCATGGGATATCGTTGTCACTGAGACAATTAAAGCGGATTTTAAGGAGACTAGGGCTAAGAAGACAACCCCCGGCCATGAATCGGCGAAGAGAGAGACAACTAGAAGCAGCCATAAGGGTATGAATCAATGAACTTAGGAGATATTTTACTATCATACTGCAGGGGGGGGGGGCAAAATTGCTTTGTCAGCTACTATATATGATAAGACTGACGAGGTTAAAATTATTCCAGCGTGTGTGTATTGGGGTGAGGATTACTAGTGTAAAATATGTGGCATGCATCAGACTTTGTCATAAGGCCATGACTTGTATTCCTGTCGGGCAGGTGGATATTTTTTATTCATGGTATTATTCTGCTGGCATACAGTTCAGTATGCATGCAAAAATCTGACCACACCCCCAAACCAGCCTCGAATTAAGGGGTGAGGCCAATGAAACTGCCAATAATAAGTGAGGATGCTGGTGCCAAAATAGCATGCAGGTGGGGGACGGGAAACAATGTTATTATTATTATTATATTATTATAATTATATAGGCAGAGTTACAAGGTTCAAGTAGTGTTCTTGGTTATCGTTTCCTTTGGAAGAGAATATGCCAATCAACTAATACTCCTTACACAAGGTAGCTGCTATTAATTTGGTTACCTTAAATGTTATGACTAATAATTTTATATGCAGGGATTCCGTGATGCGTGCACTAGCACGGATCGATCCCTGTGGAAGTAGAGAGCGGAGGAGGAATAAGCTTACACGCAGACAATACACAAGCAAGGTCTGACTATGACCAACCTTCTAATCAACACTGATAAAATTAACGTTTATGATAGTACAGGGTCCTAATTATGTTTGGCACTGTGACGGTATGGACAAACTCAAAAGATTTGGGATAGCAGTACATGGATGTATTGATGGGTAAGGGTTGATTTAATAGTATATTATGCTATAATTATTGGTATAAATAGCTATTCTAGAAAGGTGTTATGGCTAAAGGCTGGTACAACAAACAATAATCCACGGGTTATTGCATACTACTTCATGGAGTATATAACAAAGTTTGGTGGTAAGCGAATCTATCCAGGAGATGTATTGTATAAATTTAATTTTGTATGCTTGCAAGACTTAGTAGTGCTACATCATGTACTAGGTGTGCCCAGAATTTTACGAACAGATTGTGGAACTGAAAATACAAATTTGGCTTTCATTCAACCTTATCTAAGGCGATCACATGGTGATTGTTTTTCTGGAACAGAAAGTTTCCGATATGGACGTTCAGTATCCAATCAAGTACGTCACAATAGGATCTTAAAAAATGATATATTTATTATAATACTGTACTTGGCATAATGACCATGAAAACAGAGAATAGAGGCTTGGTGGTCCCAACTAAAACGACTATGCACATTGTGGTGGCATCAACTATTTATGGTATGAACTTAATAACCAATATCACAATAATATTGCTGTTATAATAGTTATGAATTTATATAAGGCAATGCAAGAAGGCGGACTTTATGATGAAACCAATTTTGTTCATGTGTAAGTGAAGTGGCAGATATTATTGTGTTTGCATGTATAGTTATAATTGTGTCAATCTTTTGTAGAGACTGCTTTGCACTATGCTTTATGAATTTGGTTCAAAAAGATTTGGATAGGATCAAAGCTGAATGGAATTGCCATAGAATCCGTGAAAGCCGACAGAGTTGCTGTCCATCAGGTCATCCAAACGAGCTTTATCAATTACCTCAGCTACTAGGTACATAATATTATTATAGTATTGATTGGTCACCTTTACCCTCATGCAAGTATATATATTCTTTACCTTCCTTCTATAGGTACCAAGGATTATTCACATCCTGTTGATCCAAGGGATATGGGTGTTGCAAAAGAATACACAGAGGAGCCAGATCCACCTGGTAGTCTGGAGTTCTTGGAATTAGCATTGGAAATCATGACCCAACACCATCTATTCATGCCAAATACAGTCCAAGAAGCATTGGAGCTATATGTAAGCCTCACAACGATTATACAAAGTGAGATAAGTGATCATTGAATATTGTTTCAAAATGAAATTACATTGTGACTGATGAATGTCAGAGATTGATATTGTTATACTTTTTCAGTACACTGTTAGTTCAAGCCAACTTGCATGTTCACAGAAATAGCTAGGACTTAATGCTCAGTAACTTCAACAGGACTTCAGCACTGGTAGCCCTATGGCTCTTGTCATAAAAGCAAGATTCACATAGTAGACGCATATCCTCATCAAGGCCCACAGTGCTGGGAGTTTCGTTGTTAACGGACACCTTGTACATAATTTGATACGGGCTGAGTCCTTCCCAGACAGGACGCTCCGTAAAAACCACCAGCAATACTGCTCCAAAGGCATAGACATCGCTCTCTATACCAACTGATTCAGCCCGGAGTTGTTCTGGGGGTTGGAACCCAGGACTGCCTGCCAGCATTGTTTTTGTCCCTACTTGTGCAGTCATTGTCATGACTTTTGCCAACCCAAAATCAGTCAGTGTGGCGTGGACAGCAAGGGTATCAACCTAAAGTGTATACAGACACAATTTCTATAAATTTGGCACACAATCATTTGCACTATATAGCCTTGCCCTGTTTTCTATCCCATGGCAATCGCATGTGCATTGATACCCACTCACAATATAGTAATACAGATGACAACTTTTGCCTACATAATATTATAGGTATCCTTCTGTTAAGGGTACTAATTGAATAATAGTTTAAGGTGCCAAATTTAGAGAAGATAATGATAACTGACCATGATATTCGCTGGCTTGATGTCCAAGTGTGCCATAACTGGTGAATGGGTATGTAAAAACAAAACTGCTTGACACACTTGAATGCAGAAAAGCCATTTCTCCTTGCTTGTGAGCTAAAATAGAATAAATATCTACACTGTTATAATGCACAAGCTAAAATAAATCTGTATACCTTTCTGCGACCATCACCAAAGATAAGATCATGTAGATTTGCTCCCCTGACCAAAGGAGTGACTATAGCAATTTTCCCTTCATCAATGGGCACAACACCAAGCAGTGAGCTCAAATGTGGGTGCTGTATCAGCCTATATACAAATACAAATCCATCATTGTAACTATAGCAAGCAAAAGTATAGAGATACTTACTTCAGCAACTCCACCTCCTTTGATGTAACTTGACACTGCAGGGGTATGACTTTGGCTGCCACAATTGTCCCACGCCAACAAGCTCTATGAACTGTTCCAAATGTTCCACTACCAATAACATTCAGTAGTGTCAACTTCTTAGGATCTGTTGTATATACGTACATGCATGCAAGTCCACGTATCGAGATAATACATAGCATATATTGCACCACACATACCATCAAAAGTGATTAGTGGAAGCTCGTCTATTGCTCGCCAAAGGAGACCGGAGTTCATAGCTATAAAATTACTACAAAATAATATTTATCCATATGTACAGCTCTGTATATGTATACCTGATCCAGTGCATGATTCATCTTGTTCCTTATTAAGCTTGTCACACCAGAGCATTGGCTCACCAACACATGGGGGTACTTCAACCTTCCACTCATGATCAGATCCTATTATAGATTGTGTATACATGTGTAGTATGAGACCCAAGAAATATATATTCATCCATATTGTATACATTATACCTGATACAGAAAAAGTGAGGTTGGTCTTTCTCTCTTCTTCATTTAGTTTTGTGACAATATGGCAGGTAAAGTCCCCCCTGCTCTCACTGTACATGATTGGGTCACAAGCTGACATGGTTACTCCGTTATAGCTCCAAGAGTATGTGCTATGTGTATGGTAACCTCCCGTCACCACTGCTGCCAAAAGAGCTACTGGACACCCTGGGTAGGCTAATCCTCCAGTCCAAACACCAAACTCAGATCCTAAAAAACATAGTTGTAATTATAAAATCAGCTACATGATATATCCACATAATATACCTTCTTCTGGTTTTCTATATAGAACCTGACCAGTATCCCTACAACACCTATCCACAAGTGTCAACTTGCTGGCCACGGCATCACCACTATCTTGAAGTTCATAAAGCAACAAAAAATGTCAAAAACCTATACTATATATAGCCGGCTTAAAACTTACCCCAAATTTCTATTCCACTAAACATAATCCCTTCAAAGTCACAAGGGTTATATGGATGCAAAGGCACGGACTTCTCCCTCTCTGTAAACCAGTGCTCCAACTCTATATTTCCACATCTCATTAGGGCTTGCTCTTGGTGCATGTCCGTGAAAAAGCTACATTCTTTTCTGTAGTGGCTTTTCACGATCTTTGTGAATAATGGTTCAAAATGATCATCTGTATTGAAATAGAGTACTAAATAAAAATTTGTATTTGATCTATAGCCATATAATATATAGCTTACCACGATATTTAAAAGAAGCACAAGGAGCAACAGCTATATCGTCTATACAGGGAAGATTATGTTAAATTATGATGCTCATAGTGATAATTTTCTTAGACACACCAAACTATAGTAACTGACCTGAAAGATTTCCCTTACTTCCAACAGCACTAGCTTGTGTAGCCTCTTGATGTCCTGCTGTATCATCACAGCCTATACATATAACGTTACTGTGTATGTGAAGAATTTCACCAAACCCAGAAAATATGTGCACAAAAAGTTTTTGCCAGTGCGGTAAAGGTCACAATATCCTCTATGTGATCTTTAATACAGGACAGAAAGTTTTCACCAATGAGACTAGGTGGAGAAATTGGTGAAAATTTTCTTCTGGCAAAAATATCTCCATACACATGCATGGTATAAATATTACATTCATTATCATATTTGACCGTCCACATTGCATTGGATATCGATCTGAGATACAGGCCTATAAGGTGATATTTATCATTTTTCACTTTTTGGCAGAGGAATCATTCCTCGACACAAAAATGTATATGGTCACATATTTTATATACATGTAGTACCATCAATATGTCTGTCACTAGCTGTGGTATCTCCTTTCCCAATAGAATCATGTGGCTCTTTTTCATCGTCAGTATCCATCTCTGCATAGTATTATGTATATGCATACCACAAACTGGATTATTACACTACTATAGGAATATATGTGCACTATAGATGGCTGCATTAGTTTTCAGTGAAGTGTTTCAAGAGAAACCCAGACGATGAAGACCTAACCTTACAATTTCCAAACTTATCATTTCCAAAGTTGTTATTTCTAAACTTAAAATTCCAAACTTATCATTTCCAAAGTTGTTATTTCTAAACTTGAAATTCTAAACTTATCGTTTCCAAACTTATCATTTCCAAACTTACCATTTCCAATCTTGCTATCTCCAAGCATGCTCTTTTGTAGGATTAATATTATTATTAAATACTGTGATGGTCATGGTACATACCAAAATACTTGAGTGTCTAAATAAGTACCCAGGTTTATTTCTAACATGCATACAATTTTGCTCATATCTATATATACACAGGGTACAGGATCTATGGGGTTACATACAACGGTACTAGGTTTTGTCATGTACAACAATACAACCAACCTTTGCGGACACAGTAGTATCGCACTTTTGAAGGATACTTGGCATTAGATAAATGGATGTAACGGTTGAGAGTCCACTCTAGCTCCTCTGTTCCATTGTCAACATCAATCTTGATGGTATCTGAGCTCCATATTGGTATCCCGCGACTGTCAGCAATGTAGAACTCCGCATTCTCCTGTTCCTCTTCAGTATAAATCTCTGCAATACATTTCTCTAACATCCTTTGATAGCTACAATCTTTCCGGAAGAACATGTTCCTTGCATCCCCTTTCACAAGCACTCCTCGGGAACGGCGAGGACAGTGGTACATCTTGCCAATTCCCAACTGTACAAGAATGCAAAACGCATAATACTGTTGGCAATACTGCATCCTATCCAATATAATATAGGGGTCATGACCTTGATCTCCACCAATAGTACTTTGTCCTATACACAACATAGCATTAGTTGCTCTATTATGGTATTGTATACTGTACTTACACCAATAGGTATATATATATTATGTCAAAGATAGGCCTTGAAGATACAGAGCAATACAATATCACACGGTAAGTAGCCCCCTACCCATTAGCTATAAGTTACAGGTGGTGATATTTCACAACAGTATACTATTTACTGTAAGCTGATCATCTAGGTCAGTCCCTGTTTTCTGTTTCTTCTTCTTAGTCATCTGACGCGTGACAATTGATCTCTTCTTTTTGGCACTCTCTATGTATTGATTGATCGCTGCAAATATTAAAGATAAAAATAACAGCTAACTACTACAAGAGTAACTAGCTGGCTATTAGTATTGTTTATCACCATGTCCAGAATCTTTCACTACTTCCAAGTCAGCTAGCTAGCTACCAAAGTTCAACCGTTACTCGTTTGGTGTGCATTATTCAAAATACATATAACTGTAGCTACAAATTTCATAAATTATAGCTCGTTTAAAAAATAGATATATTGGCATGGGTGACCTAGTCATAATGCTTATTTCTGGACGATAACTCAGCAGTAGTACTTCATTGTATAAAACAGTTCAGTACTCAAGTATACATGCATATGCAGTAGTCAACTTGATCAGCTAGCTACTCATACATAGCTAGTACTCTCATTTCTTGAAACTTCACCTGTTGAGCTTTCAGAATTCCGAGTTAATAATATTTTGGCACTAACACGTGGAAGTTCTTAATAAAGCACACCATAATCTATTCAATGCCACATGCATGCTATGCGGCTATGTATGCCTGGATGATAATCTGTACATACACGAAAGAGGTGGCAAAATACGTTTATAATTATAAACACCGTCACATAATACAGCAATCTTAACCACATCGCCATGATCTAGATGGCCGACCATGACCGTAACTGAGCGCAAACTACTAGCTACTGAGCTAGTAGACTGAGCTACTTACTCTGATTTCGAGAATGTTCCACTCCAGAGCCACCAGACATAGCTGACGCCCCTGCCTCATCCCCGGTGGATTCAGCTTCGGAATCCATCACGCAACCAGACTATTTTCCACAGTACGATGAAAAATAAATGACGAATCCCGGCAAGATGATCCTGAGCTGCTTGTCGCAAACACGTGGTGGAACACCGGTTCTCGTTCCAGTTCCCGGAATCTCAATCCCTATCCCAAGATTAGTAGTGCGCGCCTACTGGGGGAGAAAGACCGGCGGCGTACGTCTAAATTAATTTCTAATAGCAAGTCCATCATTATACCGCTCTTATAGAAGGGCGGGGTCAGCATACTCTCACGCGCACGCTATATAGTTCAGTCAGCCCCTCCTACATAGGAGGGGCTGGCTAGGATCAGCGTAAGTCAAGTCTCGCGCGCCAGCTCAGCTCGCCCCCTCCTACGTAGATAGGATCAGTTTGGAAAAGTCAAGTTTGGAAATGACAACATTAGAAATGTCAAGTTTGGAAATATCAACTTTGGAAATGATCGACTCTCGAGTTTGGAATGGCCCTTCTCGGCCACCGTAATTATCCATAGATGTAGCTATGCACTGATGCTACCACGAGATATAATTTAATATACTCTAAATGCACACTCTAGATCTTTCCTTAATATCATGCTACAATCCATGGAAATTTTCAATATAAAATGTCACTCCAATTCACTAATGTTTCCTATGATATATACAATTAGCCTCGTCCCTGGGGCTGGGGACAATGCTAGCAGTACATCAATTATTATGCTACACATTAGTTTAAATGCTAGCACTGAGCTAACTTCAAGAAAGTTAATATGTAATTAACTGTCTCTGTCATAGTATCTCTCGGCAAAGATGTGTTCATTTGGCAACACATCTTCCCTCTTCCTCTTCTTATACCACCTCTGCATGGCAATAAGCATGAAGCCAACCAGCACTTCAACCACCAGAAGTAGCAGAGCGTACCAGAATCCACAGCTGATGATCCCAGTGCCCCAAATGGACAATTGTCTAGTGAACGGTATACTTACACCCTCTCCTACAGCAGCACATAAGGTAAACATACAATAAGCAGTGCCCATTATGAGTCCCCTCATTGAATAGGGAGTTTGAGATGCAATGAACTCAATACCTCCTATGCCAAACATACTTAACGATAGAGAAAACAGTAAGAGTGGTACTGCCATCCACCAGAAATCCATAACAGTGCTCAAAGTACCATATCCCATGCATGGGATGGTAGCATTGTACTTTTTGCTCTCTAAGTGCTCATATCTTGCTGCAGTCTCTATCAGTAACAATGCCGTAATTCCTGCTATTAGCAAAGGCACTCCCATAATGTATTTCCAATGACTTTTTATCCTTTCTAAACACCGATGAAACATAGGATAGATGAGTATCTCATATAAGGGTAAGATTAGGACACTGCCATAAATAAAACTGTTGACAAATACTTTTTTGAAGCACAATTTGGAAACAGATCCATCAACAGTGTGAGTCAGCATACTTGATACATTATCAATTAGCTGGCCAGATGCAAATACTACATCAAATGTCACTGTTCCTAAAAAAATCATGATAATAAATCGTAGAAATGTTTTGACATCTTCCACCTGCTCTGTTGTGAATGGTCCTCCATATTTACTCTTGCCAAAGTCAATGCGAGAAGGAGGCTCATCTTCACAGTATGTGAAGGCACTCCTACATTCTGGGTGCTTGTGTTTGATGGCATATCTGATAACATTGTAGACTAGTTTGAAAGGATTTTGTGTTACAGGCTCTTTTACTAGCCAGTGGTTAAACATAAGCATTGAAGTTAGGGCAATGCTTAGATAGAGACAAATCATCAGATTTCCCAGTAAACGATACTCACTTGGTAAGCATCCAAGAATGATATTTACTACAAGACCACTACAAAAGTTGGTCCATACATACCAATGTATGAATGATGCAATTTCATTGGTTGAGGCATCGTGAAGCTGATCTATTCCAAACTGAATGATGTTGGCTTGAAATCCACCAAAGCCTATAGCAATTATAGTCCACAACACTCCATTTACATAGCTATGTATGCTGTTGGTATAGCTATTCATTACTGTTGGTAATACAGAGCTCAGAGTAGCCAGCATTAGAGCAGCCCACATGATCCACATACTCAAATACATCATCCTGTATCGTCCAAAGCACACATCCGCTATCCACCCAGCAATTGATAGAGTCAGGCCAAGTATGATTGTGACTATGTCAAACTCTATCCCACGATAGCTTGCATTGAAATAGTAGAAAGGAATGCTTATGCAGAGGTAATTCCACATCAATACCAAAATTGCTCCTTTCTTTTTTAGCCTTCTTAACCGAAAAGATGGTTTGCAGCATATACTGAGTCGTTCCTTGGTAGTTAGTTCACTGCTTTCTAACGAAACATGTGACCTTAAAGGAGTCACTGAGTTACTACTTGAATCTAGCTCTTCCATTACTTCAGTAAGGCTAACGTAATGCTGTGTTTGGTGTCTAATCAGAGAACTACAGCTGCTGTGAATTTACAGAGGAGTGCTTGCAACCTAAGACTACTGCAAATGAAACATGTTTTTAAAGGGTCACTGGCTCACTACTACATACACAGCTGAAGTTTTCTGACTCCTCTTCCATTGAAAGCTTGTTAACTTTAGTCACTGATTGTTTTCGTGGAAAACATGCTTAAAATATAAGTTATATAGCTACTGACGTTGTGATCTATATTATTATCTTAATTGTGTTTTGCATGCAGAATCATCAACATAATAATGTATCTGCATCTATCTATGAGGAAAGCCTTGACCAGAAATAGGGAATTACCAACATGTTGGAAAGGCTTTACAAAAATTATTAACTTATTATGACAACAAAACACTCTAAATTACTTTCACTTTTACAATATTAAGTTATAGTATTATAGAAGAGGGGAATTAGATGTCTGCACGTTTATGGTGTATTCATGCACTGAAGACTGATCATCACGATTAGCTTACATGTAGTTTTCGATTCACTGCCACGAGATCAATTCTCATTAGATCAACTCCCACAAGATCAATTCTCGTACGATCAATTCTTGCCAAATCAACTTGTCACGAGATCAATTCCCATATGATCAACTCAATTTGTGAATGGGACATTCTCAATCTGCCCATCAATTTTCTATCAGGTCCAAATTTAACCAATGATCTATGCCTCAATTGCTTCCTAACAAACAACGGAACTCATACAACCATACATACACGCTCCTGAAAAGATGCTACCTTACACCTTGGACTAACTCTCTCTTCATACTTGTGCAATTTTGAATTGGAAATCATTCAAGCATCGTTTCCAGTGCACACGCACACGCAAACAACTATGGCATTCATAGCTAACAATGAAGATGAAGATGCAGGTGTGTGAGTTAGGAGCTACACGGCCTCCATGAAGACTAAGGGTCAGAGAAAGAGAGAATTCAGACGTTTGTGGAACAATTAGTATGTATCAAGAATCAACAATATTAGCATATATATGAGTTGATTAAACTGGAATTGATCTCGTGACAAGTTGATTAGGCGAGAATTGATTACATGAGAATTGACCTCGTGGGAGTTGATCTAATGAAAATTGATCTCATGGGAGCACCCCTATTTTTCGCACCTGTTTAATGTGACTGCATTACTAAGAACAACTGTCTGTTGATAATATTTGCCTGACATGCTCTCACTATCTTTATCATCATGTCACTTGGTATATATGTGTTCATTTGGCAACACATCTTCCCTCTTCCTCTTATTATACCACCTCTGCATGGCAATAAGCATAAAGCCAACCAGCACAGATCACAGTGGCCCAGAAGTGCACTCCTTTTGGCCTTCAACTCAATCCTGATTCTGATTCTCCGACTTGAGTTTGATTTTGATTCTGATTCTCTGACTTGATTCTGATTCTCCAATTTGATTTTGATTTAATTCTGATTCTCCGACTTGATTTTGATTCTGATTCTCTGACTTGCAATTGATTCTGATTCTCTAACTTGATTTTGATTTTTATTTCTCTGATTCAATTCTTATTTAGATTCTTACTTCGATTTTGTAAGTGGATTCTGATTCTCTAACGTGATTCTCATTGGGCTTTCCATTAATAATAATTAAAGGACCTGTAGCTATAGGAAACATTTTAATGCCCCCAAGATTAATTAAAATTGCCATAGAATCAATTAATTATTGCCAACCCCCTCTGGATGTAATTGTCAATTGGGAATCCTCAATGGGGGGTGTATGCCTATTAAATGGAAAAACCCATTACTGGTTTTTAGCAAAGCAAGCCATCTAATGTTTTTTCAATGACATACATGCAATTAAGATGTTAACCCACTCACGGTACATAATCCTTTTTCCGTAAGATTTTACTCCACTGCCATAGACAGTAACAAGACTGTCTACATGGAATACCTATCTCTTACGCTATTACTGCAGTAGGAAATGTTATGCTGTTGTAAATATCTGTTATCCTTGTGCGTTCACTTTCTTTGTTTACTTGCACCCAGGCAGAAACTACCTAGAGACGCCACTGCACCAGCCCTGTGCCGCCGATGGCATGCATGTGATCATGATGGTAGTCTATACCATGAGCATGATGAATCCTCAAATGAATCTTTTGACTTACATGAAGGCTCGCCCCACACAGATGATTTTCATCACCACTAGCTAGTAACCCAAAATTGGCTACTGACTGAAGAAGAGGGCTGAGGAGGGGGGGGGGGGAGTTTTGGGGGAGATGCACCCTTACGCTGCTTGTGGCCCTAATCTAGCTGCCATTCTGAAAGGACAGATAGCTATTATTTTGAGTCATCACTAGCTTGTAGAATAAGAATCAAGTCAGAGAATCAGAATCCACTTACAAGTCAGAGAATCAGAATCCACTTACAAGTCAGAGAATCAGAATCAAAATCAAAAATCAGAATCAAATTGGAGAATCAGAATCCACTTACAAAGGATCTATTAAAACAAGAGTCAAGTCAGAGAATCAGAATCAAAATTAAAAATCAAAATCAAGTTGGAGAATCAGAATCAGGATTGAATTGAGGACCGAAACGAGCACTTCCACACCAGCTTATTCACGCGTGCGCACTATGCAGCTCAGCTTGAGCAGAGTCGGAAAGGCGAGAGAGAAGAATAGATCAGGGATGTAGACTCGGAAAGAGTGAGAGAGGCAAAAGCCACAGAGCACATGCCAGACAGTATAGCTATAGATCTAGATCTACTTAGTAATAATCTGCCATAGTATGGTGCCTATTTAGCTAATTTGTTGCTCAGCCTGTTGCCTGCCATAATAATATTATGGCCTTGAATGCTATCTTCCTGGGACCAAGGCCTGCAGCTGGGTAGTTCTATTGGTGAAGGTGTCCATTATATTTAAGCTATCAGAATGCTAGCTCCCAGGGTAACAATCATGTCACCTGTGGCACTCGGCTGGATGCCCTAATCAATCAATCAAATATTCATAAAGTATAATAGTACCACTTTTGTGTATTGTATTTGATAGATACTTCAAAAAGATTGTTAATATTCACTGCCGTCAAATCCTAATAATTTATGTGAGTGCATGACAGTACCTTGAGTGACTACTGTGATGTGTATGGGCGTGCATAGTTCCTTAATATTTCTCCACTGTATTGCATGCTTTGATCTCCCTGAATGTGGTCCTCTTCCTTCCTCCTTCAGCCAGGATCCAATGATGGCTGATGAGTCAATCAATGCTTCAGTAGCTAGCTATCACAAGCTAGGTGTGCCAGGGGTTGATATGACTTACTCCACTGAGAATAATAATTTGTCAGTCAGATAGCTATAGTAGTATGCGTAACACAACAACACATAGCTACACAGCCTCCTTTTCATACAGCTTTAAAACACTCTTTGTAGAGATGTCCATTATCATGTGGTATCCAGATCATCCCACGTTGTTCAACGTCAATTGCTAGTGCGCATGCCCAATTGGTCCACTTAAAACGGTACGGGGTCGTTAATCGTTCGTTCCACCCGGATTCCAGTATTCCACTGTTCAACCATTCCACTATTCCATTCGCCACCGTTCCACGTTCCATTGAATCTAGACTCCCTATACATAACCTTAACCTCTCACTTACTCATATGATGAGAGTAGGTGTCTCAATAGCTTTGGGGGTACCGTATTTATTCAAATAGTAGCCGCGGCTACTATTAATTTCAGCCTTGCTGGAGTGCGGCTACTATAAATCGAGGGCGGCTTTTATTGGTTTGGAGCGACACCTCTTGGTGACATTGACACGGTAGACTCGATTTTCGGGACTGATATTCGAATATTCGAGCTATAGACGATCGACAAATAAACAGTAAAACCAAGTCGAGGACGTTTTCTGCCATGTTTTTGCCTCGAACTAAGTTAGTGTCTTGCGATCGTGGCCACACCCACTAATTTGTGTCCGCGCATGCGTGCGGCTACTATATTCGAGGCGGCTATTATTTCTTTCGCAGAGCTCCATGTGCGGCTACTATAAATCGATAGTATGTAGTGTACTACAAAGTAAACGTCACAGCCTCAACCCCCCTAACGTCATATCTTTCCAAAAATAATTGGAAGTGCCTCTTGTACGGAATTACTAGATGGTAATCTCGTCTCAGTGCTCTATCCACAGGCCAGTCAAGCCTGATCCGGGCAACCCTCACTGAAGCCTAGCCATGCAGGGCCCAGGGTAGTCCCGGGACGCAAGTCAGACCCTGTAGCATTCATGCAGTTCAATAAAATCTACACAGACTACACAGAGTGAACACTGAGGGTGGGACTTGCAAAACAAGCATCCAGATTAATGATAGGCCTTGGGGCTCATCGTAATGGACGAACATGAAAAATGAACATGGAATAGTAAACGATAAAGGTAAAGGTCGTCAGGAATATTCAATATTACTTTAATACACTGCACCATTTCTGACTAGCTACATGTCTTTCCTGAAGAGGGTGCATTTTGTCTATGAAATATTTTTGCATAATAAATGCAAGGCATATACAAAATAGTGAAACACACTAATATGAATGCATACCCTAAACTAGAGCTCTGTAGAGCACATACCCCGCGCGCTCTGTAGCCACTGTAGCAACACTCAGGCTGATCTGCGACATAGCTGTTTATGACCTGGCGACCCTTTCCAACACGGAGCTTGAGCATGCGCAGTCGCATCAGCATGCTAAAAGAGTGGGTGTGGTCGATAAACCATATATAGGCATGTTGAACAGAAAATGCACGATTTGTAGCACCAGCATAAGCCTTATTGAGCAATTCAAAGCCTGTACAAACCAGTTTTTCACCGATATCTACCGATTGGTTGTGCTTATAGCACGCACAGACGCCTAGAACTCGAGATCTGGCGATTTTCGTGCCGACGACGACGACAACAGACGGACAAACCGATTGCTTTACCCCTTGCGCATGCGCGCGGGGTAATAAACGAAAAATGACTATGAATTATTAAAAACTAAGTAGTGCTTTAAATAAATGAAAGTAATGGAAGGGGAAGTAGTGATGGACTGTGGAAGTGAATTCCATAGTGACAGTGTAGATGGGTAAAATGAATGAAGGTATAAGTTTGAATGTGCATATGGTTGGATGTACGTTTTCCGGCTGTTGGAGCGAGTGTTATAGTAGGCATATTACATCAAAATTTTAGATTACTCCTTACACCTTCTTTACCACACATAATAATAAAGGAGGCTTCAAGATACAATTTAGTCTTTGTTCCGCAAAATTTCATTGAGTGGTTGCGGAGATATGGCTGTTTTAGTATTTCTAAACATCATAATTTTTCTGCCAGGTGTGTGTGTACTATTCCAATAGGGGAATGGCACGTAACATGTTGATTGCTTTAGAGGCCTATAACTCAAAAACTACACTACTGATTGACTCCAAACTTGAAATATAGCATATAAGTACCTCTCTGCTTATTCTACTGATGAATGTAACACGCCTTAATGAATAAAAAAAATTTGGTGTGTATACATGTTTGGCTGCTACTGTAGCTAACACTTCACTGCCTCAGAATTCCAGAAGCTGACTTCATGCATGATTTTTTTGAAATTACTAATTTAGATGTCTGCTCAAACACATACATAAGTTTTCATAGTGTTACACACACACATGTTCACACATGTACATGCTCATATGATTGTACATATTAATATTGTTTTCTGAAGTGGAATCTATTCTTAAAGTGTAAGATGAGCCCTGAGTTCTTTGGAAGCAACAAAGAGTTTAAAGTGCGTGCATTTTCTATGTATTGACAGAAATTGTCTAGCTAGGGGTAATTTGAGCCAAAAATTTCGTTTTTCATACTTTCAACACATTTTCTCTTATGTACACATGTTATTTTACACAAAGTAAAATGCTTATTGAGCTCTTTTCAACCGAACACTTCAAAAATGGTTAAAACTACTAAATCAGCACCTTGAGTTACCCCTAGAAGCATAAAATACTCTGGAGAAGTGAGCAACATGGAGCAACTTGAAGTTATCCATTAGCAATATTTGTGTGCCACAGTAGTTGAGTATGTGGTATTTATGGAGTTTCCCTGAAGCCTTGCAATGCTGGAAGTGGTTACAACCAAACACTTTGGATACTGTAGTGTAGTGCTATCTTTGCTGAAGCCTGTGGTGCAAGTTTGGTGTCCCTAGCACATTGTAGTGAGTAGTTATGATCCCTGAAACTTCATAATATTTATATGTGTGCAGGTTTTTTATAGGCAATTTTTTGGGGTTCTGATATGCCTAGTTATAGCTACAGATGCGTGGCTCAAGTGGAGCATTGTTAGGGGTGATGACATACCCATTGATCGCCTTGTAGAGATAAACCAAGCAAAGCATCTTTCGTCTATCTGCAAGGCTTGGTAAATTACAAGCTTATAAGTCATCACTATAGGATCTGTCCCAGCTCTTTAAGCAAATTTTTAGTGCAAACTTTTGAATAGATTCCAGCTTTTATTCATCTTTCTTGAGGTACGGGTTCCACACTGAAACAGCATATTCTAGATGGGGCCGAATTAGGCAGAGGTACAATCTAATTAACGCTCTTGATGTAGCCCATCTGTAAAATTTCCGGTAAAGAAATCCAACCAGCCTCCGGGTTTTACATGCAATCTTATCAATGTGCAGAGACCAGGATAAATCATTAGTAAGAATAACTCCAAGATATTTGTAGTTGGATACTTGCTCCATTGGTTGACCATACAATAGCATTGCCTGGGATGGAACTGACCTCGATTTTAATCTCGATACCACCATATATTTGCATTTGATGCTATTCAGAGCTAAGTCATTACTGTCGACCCAAGAAGATACTGTATCAGTATCTTCTTGCAATGCTTCATAGTCACGGGTGGAATGAATGATCCGATACATGAGGATGTCGTCAGCATAAAGACAAATTAAGTTACCATCTGACAGAGGCTCCTGCACCGAGTCGTTTATATAGAAGAGAAACAACAATGGCCCTAGCACAGATCCCTGGGGTACTCCTGACTCAACATAGGTAGTTAAAGAAGCTTTTCCATTCAATACAACATATTGCCTTCTATTGCACAGGTAAGATATTAATGAGCATGACTGTTAGAATGCCAAATAGAGCCAGTATAGCTATCCCTCCAAACATAATCATCACAAGCACAACAATAGTGAAATAAACTCTCTTCAGCACTACACTTGCCATTATTCTCAGCTCAAAGATCGGAAACCCCGACCACCCAATGCATATGGATTTCTAATATCTCAGTTCCCAGCCTAGGAATGTATAGATGAGCTGTTTTACAGCATACTTATAATTACTATACTCAGTTACTGTACTATTAATATTTTTTGCTTAGGGAGGTTTGGGCCCTGGTTAATGTCGATGGACAAACAAAAGTACAAGCGGGCAAAAACAATCAAAGGTTACAGGACATGCATAGGGAAAGGTGGGTCAAGGCAGGCAACAGCGTGGCTAAAAGCCACTCCTGTATCCCCATGCACCAAATCCTAATGGGTGGCTTCAGGCCAGCTATTCATGCCAAAATGCCATATTAAGATGGGCCAGTGGCGTAGGCGGGGAGGGGGGGGGGGCTTTGGGGGCTCGAGCCCCCCCCCCCCCTTTGTCATCAGCCATAGTGGGCGTGGCAACAGCTAACATCAGCTTCTTTGCAGTAAGTACTCGAATACTGCATTGCACTGCTCTAACTTACATCTTAACAATCCATTTCAGCTGTAGAAATCCATACCTTTCAGCGCTTAAAGCACGGCGGCATATAAGAACTCGCGCAAGCTTAGTACAGCTTAGGAGTTTAATAGTCAATAGTGTAATCACGTGATCCTAATTAATGAGCGTGGCCAAGGCGAAAATGTTTCGCGCGCGCGCACTCTCAAGCCCCCCCCCCCCCCCAATACTTAGAATCCTGCCCCTGATGGCATTTGGTAAGTTACATCGGAACTGAATTCCAGCGAGCTCTCGGTGTTACTAAGCATCCGGTGCATGAGGTTTAATTTAAACCTAACAACAGTTGCTAGCTATCTACACCACAGCCAATAAAACAATCAATCTATGATATTTTAATAGAATACCTTCAGACGTCATAAATCTCTCGGGCTTCACCCTCAATACTGAAGATCCTTTGGCTTCGACGTTTAATCTATACAGTAACTGCGGCTATTAATATCTGCTTCCAGCCTCATCACCTGGATAAGCTATTGCTGCTGGTGATTCATCATCCTGTTACTGAGTTTGCCAGTGCCACATCCAAACTACGATGGAGGGGCATCAAATCGAAATCTCTGATCTTGCATCTTACATTGTATCCAACGTTCATCCCACAGGGCGAGAGCTTGGTAAGGGAGCTTATGGGAGTGTGGAGGAGGTGGAAATCCCAGGATCTGTGTGCGCAGCCAAAAAAATCCATACTGAGTTTCTTAATATTGGTAGCCATGAAGATATCTCACATATGATCACTAAGTTCACAAGTGAGTGCAAGCTAATGAGCATGCTCCGTCATCCTCACATTGTCCAATTTCTTGGTATATGCTATCTTCCTGGGGCAAGGCTACCTTCCCTTGTGATGGAGCGTCTGGATACAAGCCTTCATGATCTATTGGAGACCAGCCCCAATCTGCCACTAGCTGTCAAAAAATCAGTTCTTCTTGATACTGCTCGAGGTCTCCTGTACCTTCACAATCACTCTCCACCAATTATTCATCGAGATCTCACTGCAAGGAATGTGCTCCTCAATTCCGCCATGGTAGCCAAAATTGCCGACTTGGGCGTGGCTCGTATTGTGAACCTCCAACCAGACCAGCTAGCTACAATGACCCGAGGACCTGGAAATATCGTCTACATGCCCCCCGAGGCAATGGGGGAGCACACACAATATAATACCTCACTCGATATCTTCTCATTTGGTAATATTTCTCTCTTTACCCTCACCCAGGAGTTTATTGGACCAAAGCTCAAGGCTGCTACTTACACTGATAATGCAGGAAAGATCAATGCACGCTCTGAAATTGAGCGACGCGAGTATGGCTTTTGTATCATTTATTGTGGTCTGGGAAAAGATAATGTACTTGCACAGCTAACACGAGACTGTCTTCAAAACCACCCCGCTTACCGCCCTAACGCTGCTGATCTTGTTGAAAGGATCAAGAGAATATCATCAGATATGGTACTGCCAAGCAAACTTGACTTGATGAAGCAGCTGTCAAGTAAGGAGAAGGAAAACAAGGAGATGGCAGATCAAATCAAGCTGCTACAAGACATGATGTCGTCTCAACAGCTAACGTTGCAAACACAATCTTCAATTCAACAGAAAGAGATAGAGACCAAGGACACACAATTGACAGAGCTTCAAACGGTGATACATACCCAGGAAGAACAGATACAAGGCATCCAAAAGAGGCTGGCAGACATGCTGGCACAGGTAAACTCCTATAATATTAATTAATTCCATTGCATGGTCGAGTATCAGGTTGAACTGTACCAAGTAGGCCATATAGGCATTGACCATATATTAAGGGTTGATATGTGCTTTGCATACTGAGTAATTTAAGCTTTTTAATTATAGGGAAGTGTATCCAATGAGGAGGCAAGACAACTTCAAGCAGAGATAAACAAAATGAAAGTAAGTGCAGATATCATGCAGTACTTTTTGCATGCTCAGAAGGATATTAAGATAAAACAGCACAATCAATATAATATTGTATTGAGCCTATACACAGTCTGGGCAATTAAATTTTTTAGGCTATCATATTATTGCAACTTTTTTCGTCCTTTTTATGCAATCATTATTGATGCTGCTTTCTCTCACGTGCACATGCAGCCTGCACATGATGAGGTGATATTTCCATTGACATTTAAGTGGGAGAAACGAAACAATTTACCTCATTGTGTAAGCACCACAGATTCATGCATCATCAATGGCAAGATGTATATCAATATTGGTGGCAGTTTTCTTCTTGAATATGCCTCTGAAACTGATACCTGGGCAAATCTATTAGTACCTACTACACAGCATGGACTAGTTTCCCTCAATGGAAAGCTCACTCTTGTGGGAGGACTTATGAAAGAATCCACTGAGGTTCTGAACTATTCACGTTCAATTCAAGTATGGGACAGTAATTCTAAGCAATGGACAGAGCCCTATCCACCAATGCCAATGGGAAGATGCTACTCAGGCTGTTCCAGTTACAAACACTATTTAATTGTTGCTGGTGGGGAGATAGAAGGACAAGTTCAGACTACTTCAGTGGAAATTCTAGACACTAAAATTCAACAATGGTTCAAAGCTCCACCAATGATGTATAATGGAAAGAATATTCAATTGGTAACAATTGGAAAATGTTTATATGCTTATTTTACGTATCGGGGTATGCTTACTGCTTCTAAATTCCTATTGAGGGTCTCCCTACCAACCCTCATCTCACACACTCTGCAAGGAAAGAATCATGATACATCCATCTGGGAGAAGATACCAGACGTACCATTGTACTTGACAACACTATTTTCGATCGGCAATATGCTACTGACAGCTGGAGGAAACCCCAGTGGGATGGTTGGTGCTGTACTATCTGCTCTGCATATCAAAAACAATTACTCAAGTGCAGACATCCACCTCTTCAATCCCCACACAAACCAATGGCTCAAGATTGGGAAGTTGCCTGAATCGAGAATGCTTTGTGCCTGCTGTGTATTACCGTCAGGTAAGCTGCTAGTGGCTGGAGGAGAACATTTATCAACAATGAGTGGAAGCGGCACCCTATCCACAGTCTACACAGGAACAATTGCTGGATCATTTTTTGAACCACCACACTACTGATAAGTACTGAGTATTTTTAATATACACCTTCACAGTAGCTATCAAGTCTTGTTTGTAACCACATGATACCACAAAGTGAACAATCTTACCTACTATATGCATTGTCTGCTTGTATCAATATGGGAACAAACAGATGTAATATGGATAATTTGGTATGGTACATTAATTTTACTATAATAATATTATTACACACAATTAGTCTCGCAGAGCCACTCCCTTAAATATAACGATCTGCTATGGCCTTAACTTAGGTACTTACCACAAAGAAAAGTTCCAAAAAGACGATCAAAACGTCACAATGAATGCACTGGAATGCAGAATCCTCACCACTGCATCACTCCAGATAGACTAAGTATGCATGGCTGTGACTATATTATTCCATAGTACATGCTTGTTCTACTAGGATCAGGAGTAGATTAGAGAGAACGAGTGTGTATTGAACTATCTACAGTATACAAACCCTATAGCAGGCCGGGTTCTGGTACTGCTCTCTACAAATCTAAGAGTAGGGTGAAGGAACATGACTAATTAGATCGCAGTAGCTATTTGTATCTCAAGTTCTAGGCATCTATGTGTACTATAAAAACAACAAATTAGTACATACCGGTGAAAAACTGGTTTCTACACACTTCGACTTGCTGAAAATGGCTCACTAGTGCTACAAATCATGCATTTCTGTTCAGCATGCCTATGGTTTATCCACCATACCCATTCTACTGGCATGTGCTGATGTGACTGCATATGCTCGAGATCAGTGAAGGAAGGATTGACAAGTCATAACAATAGATCTGAGTGTTGCAATACAGTGGAACCCCACTTAACGGACACCCCTCAACGGCGGACACCTGTGATATAAGGGACAATTCTCAGCCTCAGACT
Source organism: Cliona cf. orientalis (assembly GCA_963930775.1). Taxonomy (NCBI): domain Eukaryota; kingdom Metazoa; phylum Porifera; class Demospongiae; order Clionaida; family Clionaidae; genus Cliona; species Cliona cf. orientalis. The sequence continues at coordinate 5,024,953 of OZ005703.1, forward strand.
GAATGTCCGGATTGTATTTGCATAGACTCCATTATATTCAAACCCCCTCCACAGCGGACACCCCGCTATTCCGTATAATGGACACTTATTTTGGTCCCATTCAGCCTGCGCAATAGTGAGCAACCTCGGATAATGGACAGTTAGGCCACACCCACCATTTAAATCGTTCAGTTTCAGCGACCAGTAACTACAGTAAAGCCTAAATATTTCTCAAATTCTTCCTTAGGAGCTGTCGGTTGATAGATCTCTCATCAATACGGCCTTTTTTGTCATTCACAGTAGTGCTTTATCATAGCTGGCCACAATTGTAGGATGGGCGTGGTCAACCACTGATCCCTGAGCTAAGGATACCTCGCTGTAGCGGACAAAAATTTTGGTCCCAATGGTCTTTAGAGGGATTCCACTGTACGCTATAATGGCAAGAGAATGTGAGGGATCTAGAAAGCATAATGGTTGAGCATGAGTGATAGATAGGGTAGCTAAGCATTGTGTACACGGGTATATCATGTAAAACATTATAGATTCCCATGCAACAACTACACATTTTTAAATTAGTACATTTTTTGGTACAAAATTTGGTAGAAATATGGCAAGTACGATACAACGTTCTCATGCAAGTGTACACAAATAACATTTTACTCTTGCAGGAATTCTCTCATGAACTGGTTGACCTCCTCTGGAGCATCCTGCTGCACCCAGTGACTGCAGTCAGCAATGTGTCTGCAGAGTAAGAAAGAGAAAGAGAGGGAGAGAGAAGGAGAGAAAGAGAGTGAGAGAGAGGTCGGGGGAATAAATCTTAAAATGAAAACATGAGGAAACAAAAAAAATTATTTACCTGACGGAGATATTAGTAACAACAATGTCATGTAAGTCAGCCATGTCTTTCTTTGCAGCCACATCACTATCACCCTGCAGAGTACAAGGCATCCATATAATTAATATCAAATCTTTGAGTATAATATCTTGTACATGTACATAATCTTAACCTCTCACTTACCCATATGATGAGAGTGGGTGTCTCAATAGCCTTGGGGGTCTCTATCTTCTGCTTGAACATGCAGCGATAGTAGTTGAGCGGTGCAGTGAGGGCCCCAGGCTGGGAGAACACATACTTGTATGCCTCAACCATCTCAGCAGTGAAGTTACCCTTGTTCTTCAGACCCTGGATTGTGTTTGACCACTAAATTAACACAAGGTTTAGGAGATGATTATAATCTTACTGCAGGATCAGCTGTGAAGTTATCCTTGAGAACATTGTAGTCGGCCACACTAAACACCATTTCAGGTAGCTTGGGCCACTGGAACATAAAGATATACTGCACAAAGAAACACGTAAAACATACATGTTATTGTATAGAACCTGAAACAATGCTGGTACAGAAGGATACAATACTGTATAATATTATTACAGCTGGAAAATTTCACCAATTATGCTACCTCCAATTTCTTGTCTGGTATATATGCCATTGAATGATTAGTACTTACAAGATGTGGCAACCTTTATCGCATTGATTCATCAAAATTCAATATTTATTCCACTGAATACTGTATGGCGGGTAATTGTTGTGGAATGCTAATTTTCGTTATTTTCGTGATTGACTTGGCAATCACGAAATTTTCCCACCCACAAAGATTAATCCCTACGGTGATATGGTGAGTTCATGATGATGGGTGTGGCCACAAACATCGTGGCAGCGTGGCCAATACTTCCCAGTGTTAGCAAGCAACAGTAGTCACTGTCATCCAGCTGTTAGCATCTTCAACACTAACATTCTTTTATCTCATGCTATTTATCCAAGTCTCTATAGGTATGGCTTAGGATCGCGAGCAAAATCGAGCGTGTGTATAGATTACATCATCGCTTGTGCAGTGCCACGCCCCTGGACTGGCTGCTGTCACGAAATTTAAAATCACAAAAATTAATTTTGAGGGCCTTTTCAGATTTTCCACGAGAATAAGCACCCACGAAAATTACCCGCCATACGGTATTGTGCAAAAGCTAACATTGCTAGGCTTAGTGAAATACTATTAAATTTGTCCAGTAAAATTAAATTTTTTTGATTATACAATAATACACAATGCTGCTTGCTACTATAATTAATTAGACCTTACCCAAGACATCAGTAATTGCTTGAAATTGCCGAACACATACTTGTGGTAAATTCTGCGAAAGAGAAGTGGATTTTAGTGACAGGTTTTATGAGTGAGAATGGTTCTTACTTTGGATGGGGACAGTTCATGACAATGAACCTATCTACTAGTTCAGGATATCGAGAAACAACATTCCTAAATGAATAGTATAATAATTATATTATTTTAATATGCGTACAAATATACAGTCAAACCTCTAATAAAGGACCCTCTGAGAAGGGGCCACTGTATGTATGTTAAACGTCTCTATAAGGGACACTTTTGGAGGTTCAACTGTAGTGCATAATATTCAGAAAGCACAGAAAGAGGACTGGTTCATTAATTATTTCTAAATACTCTTTTATTTCAAGTTTGTTCTTGGATTATTTAGCATGTACACACATGGTATTAAATCCGGAATCAGTAATTTATGTCCATGACCCCTTTCATTATCACATGCAGCCTGACTACCCTATGATTATCTACACTCGTCCCATAGCCCATGATTTTCCAATAAAACCTTTGCTTGAGAGGTGATTACAAGCACACATACAAACAATTAGTATACTCACCAGGCCACTCTCCCTCCCCAGTCATGAGCCACTAGGATACACTTGGAGTGTCCAAGAGCTGGAATGAGCTCCGCAATGTCTTGTGTGAGGAGGTCAATGGTGTAGTCACTCTTATTAGGAGGCCGCTCAGTCTCTCCATAGCCCCTCATGTCAATGGCTACCACATGATAGTCCTTACTGAACTCGGGAAGCTGGTTACGCCATGAAAACCAGAACTGTGGCATAATAATTGTTATCAAGCAAATGGGAATACAACTCACGCATATCTGAAAATATACTCACCTCAGGGAATCCATGTAGGAATAGCATGAGAGGTTTGGATCGGTCCCCAGCTGTGACATAGTGGAACTTGATCCCATTGGCTGTCACATACTCATGACTACCAAGACTGCGATCCAAAAGACAATCAGGAGGAACTGCGCAAAAGTACAGCACTCAGTGTGTGAACGATCAGTAACCCATGTTGGTATCATTCGCTCAAACATTATGCATGTACACGTATGATATTACAACAAAGTACGTAGAAAATCCACAAACCTAGCCTGCTCCGGGCAGCCCTCGCTGAAGCCTAGCCAGGGTCTGGGTCTGGGATAGTCCCACTAGCTAGACCTGCCTCACATGCACTCTATGCACTCTACAGCGTTTAGTTCATTCAGGATAAAAACCCTGCACAGAGAGTGAGCACTGAGGTCCTGGTTTGCAAGACAAGCACCCAGATTTATGATAGGACTGGGGACTCTGACATCTATGATCATGACATTGAGTAGGCTATCTGTAGTGGCCCAACTAGCCTCAATTATTTAAATTTACTTGAACACACCATTTCTGACTATCTTCCTGAAGAGGGTGCGAGGGTGAATTAGCATAACTGTTAGGATGCCAAGCAGAGCCAGCATCCCTCCAAATACCATCATCACTAGTACAAGAAGAGAGAAACAAACTCTCTTCAGCAGTGCACTCGCCATTATTATAGGTTCAAAGGTCGGAAGGCCAGGCATCGAAGTAGCCCCACCCACACGGACAACATGTACAGTAGCCTCATTTCCCCCAAGTGTATTATACTACTTCGCTAAAGTTGATAGATTGACAAGAGGTGTGCACATACCATGGCCAGCTCAGCAATAATAATAATTGACCCAATCAAATCTAGTTTACAAACTTTTTAATACCAAAATAATATCATTCGAACACACTGCAAGACGCGATACAGCAAGAACAAGGAATAGGTTAGAAAAATTTATTCTTGGAGAAATTCCCCCATGAACTGGTTGACCTCCTCTGGAGCATCCTGCTGCACCCAGTGACTGCAGTCAGCAATATGCCTGCAGAGGAAGGAGAGCGAGAGAGAGAAGCACATTACTGTATGTTAATAGCTACAGAAAAAAAATAACTTTATTTTCAATACCTGACAGAGACATTGGTGGCAACAATATTGTGCAAGTCAGCCATATCTTTATTCAGTGCAGCATCATCATCACCCTGGACAACACAGTATGGTATAGGTCGTCACATCCACCAGATCAGCCTTAATCATACTCACCCATATGATGAGAGTGGGTGTCTCAATAGCCTTAGGGGCACCTTTCTTTTCCCTCGTCTGTTTGAACATGCAGCGGTAGTAGTTAATGGGTGCAGTGAGGGCCCCAGGCTGGGAGAACACATACTTGTACGCCTCAACCATCTCAGCAGTGAAGTTACCCTTGTTCTTCTTCAGACCCTGGATTAAATGTGTTGCAATCGTACAGACTGCTTGCGTAAGTATATTATTATTCCTACCATTGGAGGAGTTGTGAAGCAGTCTGTAAGAGCACTATAGTCTCCCATGCTAAAAGCTAGTTCAGGAAGCTTCGGCCACTGAAACATAAAGACATACTGCAGAAAGAGAGAAAAGAGAGAGAAACAGAAAGAGAGCGAGAGAGAGAGAGAAAATAGTGAAATGAGAATGGCGGCACAGAAAGAGAGTAGCTAAAAATTACCCAAGACATGAGAATCTGCTTGAAGTTCTCGGAGACAAATTTGGCATAAACTCTACAAAAAAAAGAATGCAAGATACATATGTAACTGTATAAAGGGTATGTTTCATAATCACTTTGTATTTGCTTCTTACTTTGCGTGGGGGCAGTTCATAGCAATAAATTTCTCAATCAGCTCAGGATGTCGAGAAACAACACGCCTATAAGTTAAAGCAATCTGAGTAAGAGCAGCTTGGGAGATACAAATTCTGAATAAAGGAGATGCTTTTAATTTAACTATAAATTTCTATCCTCATCCCCAGGCCCTCTCTCCCAGCTTTCTAATGTTGCACACCACATTCATGAAAAGCATGAAATACTGAAAGTTGGGAATGGGCATGAGACAAGCTAAGAAACTTTCCTTTGTGGTGTGCATGACAACTTAAGTATTTCACTCACCAGGCCACCACCCCTCCCCAGTCGTGAGCCACTAGGATACACTTGGAGTGTCCAAGAGCTGGAATGAGCTCTGCAATGTCTTGTGTGAGGAGGTCAATGGTGTAGTCACTCTTATTAGGAGGTCGCTCAGTCTCTCCATAGCCCCTCATGTCAATGGCTACCACATGATAGTCCTTACTGAACTCAGGAAGCTGGTAACGCCATGAAAACCAGAACTGGGTGCGTTGTGAGTGTGTGTGCATGTATGTTTGTGTGAGTGTGTGTGTGTTTGTAATATCAAAGAAATAGTGATAAGCGGGGAAGCGTCTGGCATGTGACATCATGGTTTCAACCAAAGAATTGTAAGGCAAAAAATTTTAGAGTCAGGGCTAAGAGCATGGCACTACAGCACCAAGAAGTTACCATAACATCTTCATACACGAACTTATCCTTAGGCCTCAGTACATGTACATGTGCCATAGGCCATACAATTACCATACTTGGTATACGTGTGTCTATGTGTCTGGTACCACACTAGCAGCTACATATACAAGTACATCCTGGTTATACACTGTCCAAAGTCAGGCAATTGAGATCATTATAATCATTGTATGGACTACACCAAAATGTGCTATTTAAGAGATATGGCTTATTTGCCTGTCATAATAATCGGTAACTCGGCTTTCTCGATAAACAAAGCAGTAGTCATTGATACGATTACAGACAGCTACATGTATCTAAAATCCTTGGTTATCAGGTGGTTTAAAGCTGAGAGTTTTTTTGCTGACTCATTGATCATGATATAAGCACGTTTACCCATGGCCCAGCTGGCCTGACCAAATGGCACACAATGTAAGCACATTCTTGTGGTGTGGATACTCCAGTATACCACACTCAGCACATTGGAGGGTTTACTATAGTGATATAGGGGACGGTCAAAACATGTTTGTGAATGGCCCCTCACACAAAATTGCTAATAATTAAATCGTTTCACTCACCTCAGGGAATCCGTGTAGGAATAGCATGAGAGGTTTGGATCGGTCCCCAGCTGTGACATAGTGGAACTTGATCCCATTGGCTGTCACATACTCATGACTACCAAGACTGCGATCCAAAAGATAATCAGGAGGAACTGCAAGAGTACCAAGTACATGTGCAATGATCAGCATCATCAAAGTGAATGAGCTAGTGCAGTCATTTAGTTACTACCATACCCACGACAGGTGGAGAGGATTGCATATGCAACTGGTTTATTATTGCAAACACACATGTATGCAGCTTTCATGTGAAATGTCAGCATATTACCACACAGCAATCCCGGTGTGTACATTCAAACCTTCAGCTACTAAGCTCCAGTGTCCCACTGTATCGCCCATCATAAGCTTACTCTATTGAAACATTAATTATTTAGACCGTCTATTCTCACTCGTTTGGGCGTGACCAGATGTAAAATAGCCCCTATTTCATGACATCATATATATCCTGATCAGCCTTGTATCCTAGGCAACAGCCATGGTTTAACTGTGATATTCACCAGGAAATATCACTGATATTTCCCTTGTCTTGTAAATTTAAATTACAAGCCTCTGGCTATTATTCTGCCATTCCTCTATATAGTAGTACCTACCTTTATGTGTGCATCTATGGTTTGCATACACTATAATACAGTGTTATGTATGCACACAGTGACATAGGCAGCAGACATTGTTTACACAGACACAGAAACACACACACACTAATTGAGACTAATCAGGAACCAATTAGTTATCTCTCAATCTGGCAGTTCTGCCACGTGGCAAAGTTCAACAGTGAAGGAGAGTATGTAGCTGATTTTGCCGAGGGGTCCGCAACGAAAGAAATCTCGTACACCTTCCCCAGAAATCAAGTGAAATCACTGGAAATCAACAGAGAAATCAATAGAAATCACATGAAATCAATCAAGAAATCACTAGAAATCGACCAGAAATCCGACGTATAATGTAGACACGCCCCTTGGTCCACCCACTTTTAATTGATTTTGCCACTCCCCCTCACTTTAAGGGGTGTGGTCTATGCTGCCATGCTCGAGCTCTCGCTCTAGCTGTTCAAACTGAATTGCGAAATAGCATTGACTTTTAATGCTGTATAGTATAGGTATTTGTAGTAATGATTTTAAAATGCTATGGTGATAAACATGATCATCACTATTACATGATACTGGTGAACAATGTAGAAATCAAACAGAAATCTGAAGGAAATGCATGAAATCAGAGAGAAATCAATTTGAAATCAAGAAATCACAATAGAAATCAAGAAATCACCTTAGAAATCAGCTATCAGAAAGAAATTATGTAGAAATCAATTGGAAATCAGGAAACATAGGAAGTCATACCAGAAATCTGGAAATCCATTCCTGAAATCAGGTGATTTCGAAATCTCGTACATAAAATTAGGTCGTTGCGGACCCCTCGGATTTTGCAGTCTAATAGTTAATAGCGTAGCTCTAGTAGCCGTCGCTCAGGAGTTTGTTGAACATTGAAACTACTTTTGAATATGGTTTCGAAGCTACCTGGCTGTCTTCCACTCACTAAAAGCTGAAGCACTGGTCTGGCTCTGCACTGGTTGACTCCACTAGCTACTCATTCATAATTTTAACATTCTGTGCAACTCTCTTCTGCTCTTCTGTTCAGAATTCTATTGTTGCTAGGTCAGAACGGTTGTAGCTATGCATGTACACTATGATGCGCCCGTGACTTTCGGCCAATCAGGTGGGATATATAATACTTATAGCACGGTTGCCAGGGATTTATGGCAACGTAAACCACCCTTGTCCTCGGGCTTCGCCCTCGAACTCGGGTCGGTTTACTGCCATAAATCCCTAGCACCTGTGCTATAACTATAACTTAACCGTGCTTATATCCCGTTGCTATGTTGTTGCTATGTGCTATATTAGCCATATTGCATTGGTAACTGTGCAATATGAGTAGCCTCAGGTAAATTTACTGTGCAATATTAAATACTGCAGGCCTTGAACAATAAACATGTTGGTAGCAACAAAAGTAAAACTATCAATGGAGCGTCTCGCGAGACTAAATGGAACGTATGGCAGGAAAGGTAGCGGGAGATCGCCAATTCGAAGAGATGGGCGGAGTCGTCGATCGATGGATAGATCGCGAGTCAACACAGTGTACGCGTATCCAGGTAAGCTTACTGTGTAGGCACGTAGCCTCATTTTTAGGATAATAAACAGCTCGAGCTTCATTTCTTGGCTTCTGAGCTCGACGTTGCAGGTCACGCTAACGATGGTAGTTCATTGTCAAGCGTCGGGTGGCTGTAGCAAGCTAGCTGTGTGGGTTTGACCACACCCTCGATCACGAGACGTTCAGAAGTTTGATTGACGTTCGAGAACTGGACTCAGAGAGCGGCTTTGTGTGTCTGTTTTGAGTAAGATAGCTTTGCCTTTTCTTTCTTTTTTAGTGTTCTATGCGTATCTATGGTAGCTATGCCCACGGGATATAAACTAGTTACATCACGCGCACTCGGGTTGCATGGCATTTATTGCCCTCGTGCTTCGGTGCAATAAATGCCATACATCCCTCGCGCCCGTCATACATGTATAACTATTACATAATTCATCAAGGTTAGAACTACTGCACACTTGCACTGACCCCTTCACCTGAGCTGTGTTTTGATCCCATTTTCCTACCTGGCTACTGAATTGTACACGTACATGTATTATGTACAAAAACGTCGTAGACAAAGAAACCCTCCACATGATATAAAAGTGGGCGGGTCCAGAGGAGGCTCACTTACACCTTCTCTCAAGATTGAAGGGAGGTGACTAGCTAGTGAGACGAAGGCCATCCCTCAAGTATACACAGTGGCTACCCCTTAAGCTTGTATCATTTTTAGCAGCCTCGACCACACGTTAATAGTAATAATGTGATACATTATAAAGCTCACCATTTCTAGGCACTTTCTTGAAGACGGTCAAAGGTCGAGTAACAATGGCCCAGAGGATCCTGAGCAGAGTCACCAGGCCGCCGATCAGTACCATCACCGCCATGAGTATCATAAAACTGAGCTTCGTCGTCACACTCGCCATGGTGCTCTTTTCCTTAAGTCAGAGACTAGGTACTTCTCTGGATTTTGATTTTACCTCCGGCGTTGAAATGAAACGGTAAGGGTCGACAATAATTCCTAACGATGCGCATGCGCGTAAAAGCGGTTTGAGTGCAGTGCTAGTGAACATGTGACCAGCTATGAGAAAAGGGACCATTTGGGAATTTTTTTTGTTCATAGTACATGTATGTACAAGGGCGTAGACACAATTTTCAAAGTGGGGGGGCTTTGTGACAACTGCGCGCAAAAAATTTTGATCCTATTGTGTCCAGAACCTTAAAAATGCATTAAAATTAGCTATTTCCAGCAATTATTTCCCAAATTTGTTGCACATTTTTGGCTATCCAACTATGATTACAGTGAATACAACTAGAATTTCATCTAACTTTAACAATCCCATATAATATAGTACATGAATTATTGCTCAAAAAGTTGGGGGGGGGGGGCTTTAGCCCCCCCAAGCCCCCACCTGTCTACACCCTTGATGTAGCTTGTTGCATGTATGGAGTAATGTACTGTACATGTAGCTGATCCACTCAGTTTGTGCCTATAGTACAAACATAGGCTGTAGCTATTCACTACCAGCTACATAAGTTTGTTGAAACCAAATTAAGCTAATTGCCTCTGGTGTCGTCAGTGCCTCTGGTGTCGTTGGTGCCCCTGGTGTCGTAGATGCCTCTGGTGCCCTTGGTGCCCCTGGTGACTCTGGTGTCGTTGGTGCCCCTGGTGTCGTAGGTGCCTCTGGTTCCCTTGGTGCCCTAGCCTGGTGCCTCTGGTGTCATTGGTGCCTCTGATGTCGTTGGTGCCCCCGGTGCCTCTGGTGTCGTAGGTGCCTCTGGTGCCCTTGGTGCCCCTGGTGCCTCTGGTATCGTTGGTGCCCTTGGTGCCCCTGGTGCCTCTGGTGCCTCTGGTACCCTTGGTGCCCCTGGTGCACATTTTTGGCTATCCAACTATGATTACAGTGAATACAACTAGAATTTCATCTAACTTTAACAATCCCATATAATATAGTACATGAATTATTGCTCAAAAAGTTGGGGGGGGGGGGGGGGGGCTTTAGCCCCCCCAAGCCCCCACCTGTCTACACCCTTGATGTAGCTTGTTGCATGTATGGAGTAATGTACTGTACATGTAGCTGATCCACTCAGTTTGTGCCTATAGTACAAACATAGGCTGTAGCTATTCACTACCAGCTACATAAGTTTGTTGAAACCAAATTAAGCTAATTGTCATAAAAATTTATTGTCCACAAATGGTCCCTTTCTCACAGCAGGTCTCATAATTAAAGTCTCAATTAGTGACTGTAGTAACCTTGTTAATAAGTAACCAATATACATGAATTTTTATTAAATAATCCCTGGGATTTTTGTGTGATTAGGTGCAGCTGTCTTACCTTCACGAGAGGGAGGGAGGTTGGGACACGGTACAGGACTGGATGGACGTCCTCAGTGGGGGAGAGAAGCAACGAATGGCTATAAGATGGTCATGATTATCTTGGATGATTATAGCAACTCAATTTTTTTCAGGTAGTGAGCTCATGTAAGGTGTATCTAGAAACTGAAAGTTAATCCAATTATTATAATTAGGGTTGTTATTTCTGGTGCTCTTGGTGCCCTTTGTGTCAATGGTGCCCTTAATGCCTCTGGTGTCGTAGGTGCCCTTGGTGTCCCTGGTGCCTCTGGTGTCGTTGGTGCCCCTGGTGTCGCCGGTGCCTCTGGTGCCCTTGGTGCCTCCGGTGTCGTAGGTGCCACTGGTGCCCTTGGTGGCCCTGGTGCCTCTGGTGTCATTGGTGCCCCTGGTGCCTCTGGTGTCGCTGGTGCCTCTGGTGCCCTTGGTGACCCTGGTATCGTAAGTGCCTATGGTGCCCTTGGTGCCCCTGGTGCCCCTGGTGCCCCTGGTGCCTCTGGTGTCGCTGATGCCCTTGATGCCTTTGGTGTCATAGGTGCCTCTGGTGTCGTTGGTGCCCCTGATGCCTCTGGTGTCACTGATGCCCTTGGTGCCCCTGGTGTCGTAGGTGCCTCTGGTGCCCTTGGTGCCCCTGGTGCCTCTGGTGTCATTGGTGCCCCTGGTGCCTCTGGTGTCGTCAGTGCCTCTGGTGTCGTTGGTGCCCCTGGTGTCGTAGATGCCTCTGGTGCCCTTGGTGCCCCTGGTGACTCTGGTGTCGTTGGTGCCCCTGGTGTCGTAGGTGCCTCTGGTTCCCTTGGTGCCCTAGCCTGGTGCCTCTGGTGTCATTGGTGCCTCTGATGTCGTTGGTGCCCCCGGTGCCTCTGGTGTCGTAGGTGCCTCTGGTGCCCTTGGTGCCCCTGGTGCCTCTGGTATCGTTGGTGCCCTTGGTGCCCTTGGTGCCCCTGGTGCCTCTGGTGCCTCTGGTACCCTTGGTGCCCCTGGTGCCTCTGGTGCCCTTGGTGCCCCTGGTGTCGTAGGTGTCTCTGGTGCCCTTAGTGCCCCCGGTGCCTCTGGTATCGTCAACTTGGTGCCCTTGGTGCCTCTGGTGACGTAGGTGCCTCTGATTTCCTTGGTGCCCCTGGTGCCTTTGGTGTCGTTGGTGCCTCAGATGTCGTTGGTGCCCCTGGTGCCACTGGTGTCATTGGTGCCCCTAGCGCCTCTGGTGCCCTTGGTGCCCCGGTGCCTCTGGTGTCTTTGGTGCCCTTGGTGCCTCTGGTGATGTAGGTGCCTCTTGATGCCCCCGGTGCCTCAGGTGTCATTGGTGTCTCTGGTGCCCTTGGTGCCCCTGGTGCCTTTGGTGTCGTTGGTGCCTCTAGTGTCGTTGGTGCCCCTGGTGCCTCTGGTGTCGTTGATGTCTCTGGTGCCCTTGGTGCCCCTGGTGCCTCTGGTGTCGTTGGTGACACTGGTGCCTCTGGTGTTGTAAGTGCCTCTGGTGCCCTTTGTATCGTTGGTGGCCTTGGGGCCTTTTGTGTCGTTGGTGCCTCTGGTGTCATTAGTGCCCTTGGTGTTGTTGTTACCTCTAGTGCCCTTGGTTTTTTTGTTGGGGCCTCTCGTGTCGCTTCAGCCTTTGCACATATGACATGCATATACACACATGAAGTACGGAGTACAACTCCTGATCCGCATTGTATGGTTTTGGTGCTATTTTGCTATTATTGCTCTTTTGCTATTGATAGTAGCAAAATAGCCCAAATAGCAAAATAGCACAACTTCCAAAACTTTCTAATTAAAATATCACAATAGCACTGCATAGCATAGCAAAACATCATCACTTACAATGATCATCATCAACCATCAATCATAATTTTATTATCTCATTATCATAATTACAACAATATTATTATAGTACACTTATTAAAAATTTAATTATCATGATTACCGATTGATTGAATATTACATATAATTATACGAATGATATATATAAACGAGCATTACAATCATTCATCTATGGGTGAGACAAAGATTAGATCTAAAGTAAAATAGAAACTGCTGGAGTAGTGGCATGTGTAATACAAATTATGCGGATCCGGAGTTGTACTCTGTACTTCATGTGTGTATATATGTATGTCATATGTGCAGGGCTTCAACGACACCAGATAACAAACCAAGGGCACTAGAAGCACCAAAGGCATCAAAGGCACCAACGGCACCAAGGACACCAGAGGCACCAACGACACCAGAGGCATCAGGGGCATCAAGGGCACCAAGGGCACCAGAGACACCAATGACACCAGGGGCATCAAGGGCACCAGAGGCACCAGCGACACCAGGAGCACCAATGACACCAGAGGCACCAGGGGCACCAAGGGAACCAGAGGCACCTACGACACCAGAGGCACCAGGGGCACCAAGGGCACCAGAGGCACCAGCGACACCAGAGGCACCAGTGGCACCGACCTCACCAGAGGCACCAGTACCAGGGGCACCAAGGGCACCAGAGGCACCAGCGACACTAGAGACACCAGAGGCACCTACGACACGAGGCACCAAGGGCACCATTGACACAAGGGGCACCAAGAGCACCAGAAATAACAACCCTAATTATAATAATTAGATTAACTTTCATTTTCTAGATACACCTTACATGAGCTCACTACCAACTTTCAGATGGCGAGGCTGTTCTACCATCGACCTCAGTTTGCCATTCTTGATGAATGCACCAGCACTGTTAGTGTCGACGTGGAGGGATTCATATACTCACACTGTAGGGAGGTCAGTCGCAGTTAGCATGTGGCCAGTGCTGTCAGCTAGTCCCCGGAGGCTGGCTAAGGCTCCAGCATCTTAGCAGCATATTAGCAATGCTGCATGTGCAACATGGGAGTATACTAGTAATACTGTTGTGTTCTTGGGTTGATTGAAGTTTTTTTACTTTTGTTCCTCCTTACAGAAAGGGATCACTTTGTTCACTGTTTCTCATCGAAAATCACTATGGAAACACCACGAGGTATGTGATTATAACAAAAAGTGGAGGTAATTAGTAAGTTATTGTTTTAGTTGCTGCAGTACGTTCTTCAGTTTGACGGAAGAGGGGCTTACGAGTACAAACCAAATAACTCAAACAATGAAGAGTTTGGCTAGGAAAATTATTAATAATAATATTATTATTTTGTTATTATTATTATAACTATAATATTATTTTGAAGAACAACTAAGAAATACCTGGCACATAATAGAACAGTATGATGACAATTATCGATATCTACCGTGTTTATGCTAATAGAATGCAAGCTAAAAGATTTTAAATCTTGCGTGTTTTTCTGGTAAAGGTCGTCATGCCTCCATTAGGATACACCATGAAAAGTCCTAGAACGTGAATTTTCTTACGCTAATTAGATCATGCGTTTATTAGCATAAACATGGTATGTTATTTCAAGTTATGCATGATGCTATCACTACTAGTTATAGCCATAATGATTATTATAGCTAGTTGAATACCAAGATAAGAGAGGATGTGATCAGAAGGAGGGAGATCACTGGTGCCAGCTGAACACCTCGGCTCATTGGAGTTGGAGATTCAATCCCTGCATGACAATACAAATTCAATAGTTACTAATTACTGCTATCAGTAAGAGTATACAGAATATTATTATGAGGAGAGTTGCATGTCATAATAACATGCTCTGGAAGGTCAGGACAAGCTATAGTAGAAAGAGAGATGGATGCAACATGAGCATGTCAGTGTATGCAACAGTTTAACCACATGCTATACAAAAAACCTACCACCCCTACATGTAGCTACATGTAGTTCGCAAGGGCCGGCTACTAGTCACCTGTCTAGACTTCAAGTGGCTCTACTTTTTATTGTTTGCCTGAGCATGCAGGCAATGGGATGGTTGCCCTTGGCCGTATATACATAATATTATAATTATTATAATATTATTATTATAATATACCCTTAAGACCTAGCCCTAGTTAATAATAATAGAATTATCATTACTACAGCATATCAACATTCATTTGGTCATCATTACCCTATGGAATGGAAGGAACACCTCTCGATCTTCACCTAGCCACACAAGACTCAAGATTATCAACTATAAGGATGGTATATAGGCACACAAGCATGCCACAGTATACATACAATCATGCATCATGCCATGTACTAATAAGCTGATACGTGATAATAATAATAATAATATACCCAGTATCACAACAGATTATATATAGAGCTCACCTTGAACTGTGACTGTGATACGTTCTGCTTCAGGCCCATTGGCATTTGAGGATCGACACTCAAATATTGCTCCATCATCTTGTGGGAATCTCACACTCTCGAAGAGATATGTCACCTCAAATGTTCTATCACCCATGGAACTGGACACATTGGCCACCACTTCCTCTCCATCAGATGTAATACGAACTATCTCTGAAAAATTTGCGAGTGGTTCTGCTGTGACGATACATGTTAATATCGTATTCATAGTTACTGGCACTCGAGGTGGGTTGGCTGTAAACCGGATTTGAGGAGTAACTGCAAAATGATAGAGCCAAAAGTGTTCTGTTTAAAATCATGCTCACCCAGTTGAAACCTGGCATGGGCCCAGGAGCGGGGGTGGCATTTCAATTCATTTTGCAAAAATTACCAGGATTTGTACATAGAAAGTGCACATCATTCACTCCAGGGCCTAGAGGAATGGAAATTAATGGGTTTTTTTCACCAGCCAAGAAAATGTAGCTATATTTGAGATAATCAGGGTTCTGGTCCGCCACCAACCACCATTCTGCCATTATACCATGTGCCGTTAAGAAATACTCGTACATACAATATCATAGAAAAATTAATGCTGAAATGCTAGCTATACACTCCATGCAGTCGATAATATTTCAGGTAAAAGCTCTTGTAGTGTGCCACAATGGCTCCGTGCCACGATGGCTCCGTGCGACGTGCTGGAATGGCCATAGGGAGGCACGCGCAACAATGGTTCTACTAATATACGTATACGCGGTATGGATTGGAGGGGCTGGGTTGCCAATGGTTAGCAGGGTTGGATGGGAGGGGCTGGGGGGTTGGGGATGGGTTGCCAATGGTTAGCAGGGTTAGTCTGTAGGGTTTGTCCATTGCGCAATATGGATGGGAGGGGCTGGGAGGGGGGTTGGGGATGTTGCCAATGGTTAGCAGGGTTAGTCTCTAGGATTTGTCTATGATAGGGGGGAAATAATAATTAGCAGCAGCGGCAACAGCGGTGGTGTAGTGGTTGGGGCTCTTGTGTGTGGAACAGAATGTAGCGGGTTCAAATTTGGCTTTATACTTCGTTTTTTTTTTTTTCTTTTTCACTTTATCAAAATTTTCTAAGTTCTCGCGAGCCATTCCAGCACGGAGCCAGTATAGCATGCTGCAGCTCTAACCATTCTGAACAGAACCCTGGTGCAGTACTTACGGAGCACATTGACAGTGGCATTTTGTTCAATAGGGACTATTCCATCTCTGTTAGAAACCAGGCACCAGTACACTCCACCATCAGTCGCCATCACAGAATCAACGACAAAAGTACTGTTGGTGATGTTGTTAGGCAGCCTAATCTCATTCACTTGTGGATCATCAATGGTGTATAATCTCTGTGGGAATCGACTATCAAATGAAGTGAAAAACCAGTTGACTCTCAGTGGCATGGTAGCATCTTCATTATTCTGTCCAATGCAGTTAAGAACAAGCCTTTTCCCAGCATGTAGCTCTTGATCATCTGGACCAACAAGAATCATTGGACCTACCGAGAGAGAGAGAAAGATAGAGAGAAGGGGGAGAGAAAGGGGGGGGGGGGGGAGAGGGAGAGAGTCAAAGTGTCAGTATAATAATAAGATGTAGCTAAGTTGCTGTCTAGCCTGCAAAGCAAGCAGGAAGCCCCGAGTACATGTACACACCAGGGGATGTGAGTGTTCCAGTTGCTGAACCAATCTCCATGCTATTGATGGAGACAGTGCAAGTGTAGTCAAAGTCCTGCTCCAGTCCACTAAGATTAATTATACTCAGCATAGACGTCCTCAAGCCAATAACACGATCTTCATAGATTACAAACGGGAACCTGTTCTCAGGGATCATTCCATTCAGTGATTGTGTCCAGAAGTAGCCAATGTTGTCAGCACCACCAGCACCAGTAACATTGCAAAAGAACACAGCAGTTGCAGTGATCCCAGCGGTAACATTAGCAACTTCAATCACTGCAAGAGAAATACAACATGTACATAATATGATAGCGGGAAACTTTGGCAAGATTTTTAATTTGGTAGCTAATTTGGCAACTTCAGTATAGATCACCAAACTAAAAATTCACCAACCACTGCTCAGCACTGCACTGAAGGGTGTAACTAAAAATTTAATAAAATAAAACTACACATGCATTTGGGTGCACAGGTGGGTGTAAAAACCCACATGCATCCCCCTGGCAACGCCACTATACTGTTGTAGACATGACATTCAAAACTGCACGGGCATAGGCATAGGAACCACGGGGGCCATGGCCTTTCACGACAAATTTGGATCCCCCCCCCCTTTTTTGTTCCCCCTGGTCCATATGTTTCGAAATATTTGGACCCCCGGCTCTTATATTTCAGAAACATATGGATCCCCCATGCATGTTATCAACTATAGCAGAGATTCAGAAGGGTCGGGGGCTGCATTCTGGGTATGAATGGTTAGCAGGGTTTAATAGTTTCCAGGGTCTGTATGGCAGGGTTAGTCTTCAGGGTCTGCATGCAGGGTCCAAATATTTCAGGGGTCCAAACATCATGTGACAGGCCCCCACCATCGATCATCTCACCAAACTCACTGAGCCCAAGATACAGATACTTCAGCAAAGACAACTGAGACAACACGTGAAATTTCCATAAACAAGCAGCTAAAAAGTATGCTTTGCTTGACTTAGCTACTGCTTAATATTCTACAGCCATGAAACCTTTTGCCTCACTGTTTTGATACCTGTGTGCAAAGCGCACGAAATTTTTCCCTAATTGTATCCACAACCTTAAGTCCTGCCCAGTGGTATAATAGTGTGCAGTTGTGGTTGCCATTCTGTGCCTTGCTGGTCAGTTGTCAATGCAGTGACAGTGTAAACAGGCAGCGGCTCTCAAGTGCATAATTCAGTTTAAGTAGTCACAGAGGCTTTCAGTTATTATAGTGACATAGGCAGGTGCCTTCCCCCTAGCCTATATCATGCACTGACTCTGAAGAAAACTGGAGTACCTAGGCCTCAGGTGCAGGGTATGTAGTCTCTGGTGTCCTCCAGGGAAGTCTACTTGGCCCTCTTCTGTTCCTCATATACATAAACGATCTATCATCCACCATGAAACACTCTAGTACATTCCTATTCACTGACGATACCAAGTGTCTTAGACCTATACACTCCCCACATGACTGCATCCTATTGCAAGCCGACCTAGATGCACTATCTACATGGAGCTCCAACTGGAAAATGAAGTTTAATGAGTCCAAATGCTTTCTCCTTTCTGTCTTCTCAGGCCGTGCACCAACCGCATCTTGTGACCACCAATACCTCATTAATGAACTACCTATCTCCACAAGCAACCAGCAAAAAGATCTTGGCATAATCATATCCTCTGACTTATCGTGGTCCTGTCACATATGTAAGATTGTATCAAAAGCATACAAAATACTTTGCCTGCTTCGCCGAACTTTCTGTTCTTCTAATGACACCACCACAAAGAAAAGACTTTATATATCTCTCATAAGATCTCAGGTCATGTATGGCTCCCAAATCTGGCGACCTCTGCTGATCAAAGACATGAAGCCGATCGAATCATTACAACGTCGAGCCACCAAGTATATACTCAATGACTACACCTCAGACTATCGCTCAAGATTAATCCAGCTTAAGCTCCTACCACTAGCAATGCAACTGGAACTCAATGATATATGTTTTTTTATTAAGTCTTTAAAGCTCACTTCATCTAGTAACTCCTTCAACATCTCAATGTACACATCATTCAGTGTCAACCCGACAAGATCTGGTAGCTACAGAAAACTTGTCCAACCCCTTGTAAAGAGCAACAGAGACAAACAATTCTATTTTAACAGGCTTCCCTATCTCTGGAACTCCCTGCCCCCAATCGATCTCAGCTTGTCACTCAGCAGCATCAGACTAAAACTGATAGACATCTTCTGGGACTCGTTCCTAAAAAGTTTCAACCCCGACATCCTCTGCACATACTATTTCTCATGTCCTTGTCACAATTGTTTCCAACAGCCTAGATCAAGATTCACCACTATGTGATCTATATCTTTGTTCATAGTTTATAATAATATTATTATCCATGAGATTATACATAGTCTTGCATCTCAGTCGTCGTCCACCAGCAATCATTATAATAATATATTTAAGGTTTTGTTTCTGTAGAGTTTTGTCAGGCTGCTACAATTCGTAGCTGTCCTTCAGCTTTCATTGCTGTAAAGTAATAACAATAATAATAATAATAATAATAATAGTATCGAACCAGATACATACTACCATATTATGGTAGTATATGTATCTAGTTCAATACTCCTTATTATTGAGCAGGCAGACACACTGAGATATGCTAGCTACTATAGATCTACATGTGCATGAGTCATGCATGCGTGTAGCGGTGAGGGTTTTGCACTCCTGTGCATTCATTAAATTTTGCAACCGGCTGTTCAGTTTAATGATGAATATCTAGTTACATAACTGGCATGGTTGACCATCTATGCCGAACATAATATATTATGTACATATTATATACATAATAATATTATTATATAGTGCATAATATTATTATTAGTGATCTTAGTAACCTTGTTAATAAGCAAGGTCACTATTAGGGAAGGATCCAACTAGTACACATGAATTATTATAATACAATTTTCTTAATCTGTTTTGTGTGTGTGTGATTAGGTGCAGCTGTTATTTAATATGCACACATAAGGTATTATTATTAATTTTATCACTAATTATAATTATCGATATCAGACCTGAATATCATCTAGACTATAATATTATTCATGATTCAAGTTGTGATGCTATCACTACTAATTATAATAACTATAACTAGTTATTCGACATTGAATACCAAGGATGTGATGATGAGGAGAAGGAGGAGAAATACTGGCACCAGCTGTGGAGCACCTCGGCTCATGGACTCAACCCCTGACAGATATAATAATAATATTCATTAAGTGTGATCAGTTAAGGGCACAGGATACAGAGCCCAGCTGGGGGGACCGGGAGAGAGGAGAGTAGCTAGCATGCTATTGTAGTCACATTCCTGTGCTAAGTTCAGTAGAGGTCACAGGAAACAAACCAGGTCCTATGATAATAAGATAATTTATTATGGTCAATTCAATTAGTCACCACAGCATGCAGTGATAGCATGGTTGAGTGGGATGTGTTGACATTGCATGTCTATATAGTCACACTGTCAGATGTGACGATTATACAGGAAATCGAAGGCCCATGAACCCTTGCTTATTTAGCTTATACTACACCCTTCTCTCTCCTCAACACGTTTTGTACCCTGCATGGATGTCATGACACTGTAATTAAAATGGACGTACTTAGCACATCAGTCAGTTCACTGTCCACAAAATTTAATATTGAAACCTATAAACAATATCATAATAAAATTATGATCATTAAAGTAGCTCAGAATAATTAATAATATTACTGACTCACGTCTATGGTGGAGTAGAGCCTGATAAAGATGTAGTAGTCCACTCCAACCTCGGGAGGAGGGTTGGTAAATCTAGTGCCAGTGCCATCAGTGGTCACAACATTGTCTCCAATGGTAATCGTGGTACCTAATCTTCGTAGTCGACGATCATCTCCATAATATTATGCCACATAGTAGCTGAAAGGGTAATATTTATTATTAACGTCTATAGATCAATCATACTGGGAGAAAAACGTCCTCCAGGTCTAAGCAAACAACTATAATAGCTAGTTACTAGTTATGTTCAAGATCTTATGCTCTAGGATATTTAAATTTACCAGCTAGGTATGTATGGCATTACATGAATGGTGAGATTCCAAATGGTGCAAGTGAGTTGTCCGGGATGTCCCTAGGTTCAACACGACTGCCACGTACCACCACAACCTTGAGGATGCCCACTCCACCAAGGTAATCACTGAAAGGACGCGTGATGATCGTAAACAAAGGATTTCCAGAATCTCCAACAGTATTGCTAGAAATGACTGGTTGAACAATAATATTATGGCAATCCAAACATGACAAAATTATCAAAATTCAAATTCAAGAGTGTAAAAGTACAAATTTTGCATATGGAAGAGTGCAAAAGGTCAAAGCTGCAAACTCAAGGGTGCAAAAGTACAGAGCTGCATATGGAAGGGTGCTAAAGGTCAAACCCGCAAACTCAAATGGAAGGGACTGGTGTAGCTAACTAGAATGTTCATGGGATCTCTATGTTTACATCCTTGAATTTATAGGTTTGACCTTTTGCACCCTGCTATATGCAGCTCTGTACTTTTGCACCCTTGAGTTTGCAGCTTTGACCTTTTGCACCTTCCATATGCAAAGTTTGTACTTTTGTACCCTTGAGTTGGTATTTATCCTACATTTGCATAGTTAAGTTTGAATTTTGATAATTTTGTCACGTTTGGATTGCCATATGCCATAGCCTTCTTACTCTCAGGGATGACAGCTGACCAGATATTGGACATGGCCAGCTGGATCCGAGGATTGGGATTATACTTGTAGCGATAGAGCCTCGGTACGAGCGTGGGAAGGTAGGCGGCCAGGTGCTCCTGCGGGCCTGGCCGGCTATGCTACCAAACCCAAAGGCAGCACCCTGCACGCATGTGTGAATCATTGCAGGCAGGTTATACGTCACGGATTAGATACGTAAAGCCTACGAATTTGAGGCTTATTAATATAACTATAATATTTTGATATAATATAGACTATAGTTCTTGGTACAAAATTAGCTTAATCAGCACTTGAGTCATGGTAGTAGTGTAAAAGTAATAGTATAGTACATTACTCTTGCAGGAATTCTCTCATGAACTGGTTGACCTCCTCTGGAGCATCCTGCTGCACCCAGTGACTGCAGTCAGCAATGTGCCTAAGAGAGGACAGAGAGGGAGGGGGAGGGAGGGAGGAAGGGAGGGAGGAATGTTGTTAGCTCCTTGCTACAGAAGGAAAATAAAAAGGTACCTAACAGTGACGTTGTTGGCGATAAGATCATGACCGTCAGCCATCCCCTTCTCCACAGCTGCATCATCGTCACCCTAGGTAATGGTCGTCAAATCACAATACTGAATTCTAGCTGACACGATGTGCCTTTATGCTAACATATATATACAGAGGAAAAAAATAATAGTGATAAGAGCTAAAATTTTGTGCATTTAGCAAAATTAATTTTAATGATCCAAATCTGAAGCAGAAGCCGATCGAGGCGACTCATTTAGATATAATGTGCTGATAGTGTAAGGAGCCTATCACTTTCAAATCAGTGGTCACCCATACTGCTAAAGTAAATTTGACTCTGAGGGGTAGACGTGTATAATAATCATTAAAGCATTCCTTTCTTGTTTGATTTTATAGTGTTTTGTGCAATACACCCACTTCTTATGACATTGTGCTACCTGTGTACTGATTGTGTCCAACCTCCTCAGAAACTCACCCAAATAATGAGAATGGGAACATCAATTTTCTTGGAACCCATTTTCATCTCCATCATTTGGAACATACAGCGATAGTAGTTGAGCGGTGCAGTGAGGGCCCCAGGCTGGGAGAACACATACTTGTACGCCTCAACCATCTCAGCAGTGAAGTTACCCTTGTTCTTCTTCAAGCCCTGAAGTATACCATTCACATAGTCACACACTGAATACATACGTACACCACATGCAACCTATATAGTACTCACACCACATACACACATATCCAGCATAGACTGTATACACTGTGTGCATGATTGGTACAATCTTACCATTGGAGGTTTTGTGAAGAAGTCGCCGATAGCCTTGTAATCTCTGATGCTCAACAAAATCTCTGGAATCTTGGGCCATAGGAACATATAGACACGCTGCACAAAGAAGGTAATGTGTAAAATTTAAAACATGCTATATTAATATTTGGTGTGCTAGAAAATTATATGAACAGTTCTTATGTAAGAAATGTTTCATGGCTATTACTGAACTATTAACAAACATTGATGGATGTGCATTTCAATTAGCACTTGGCTTGCTGAATAATGCTTACAAACATAATAGTGCTTTACAGCAGTGTACCTACATGTACACGTATTACCATGTAGCGGGCAACTTTGGTGAGCATTATATTTGGCGAAATGGCTCTCCATTGGTCTTGGTGAATTTAAATTCTGAATGCTTACCACCATTGTTGCATGTGCATTAAATTAAATTGGTAAGATTTAATTAGGCAATTCAATCTATACCAAATTCGCCAAATTAACTAAAACCTCACAAAAATTTCCCACTGTACAGTAGTAGGAGCTTAAGCTCCTGATGAAAGTACTGAGAGAAGTAATTAGTTCCTCTTACCCAAGACATGAGACGTTGCTTGATGTGCTTTGAGGCATACTCAGCAAACACTCTGAACACAAAAGTAACAGGAGTACAATACTTCAAGCATATGGGCTACTGTGGGAAGATTAAAATTAATGCTCCAGCTAAGAATATTACATGTACGTCTGGGAACAAGGCTGAAAGGAGTTTAGACACCTATGAACTATGAGTGGCTGATCAGGACTCTAACTTGACCAGCTCACCATAAGATGTCTGTTAGCAATTGCATAGTACCCCACCCACAACAATAGTAACCCAAACTCTAACCCCTACCCAGGCTACTCTGCCTAATCACTGGCCTGGGCATGCCTACCCTCGTACCCAGGCCCTTTGAGGGGGAGAAGAAAGGGCCTGGTACCTATTGCACACACATGCGCCAACTACCCAAGAAAACCTGGGGTGCCGCCAACGACTGTACGCTTTTTTGTCCTCCTCCCGTGGCCTAGGGTACGACGCTGCACCGATATCGCCTCGTACCCTAGGCGCGAGAGGAGAGCGAAAAAGCATACAGTCGTTTGCGGCACCCCAGGTTTTCTTGGGTAGTTGGAGTATGCATGTGCAACAGGTACCAGGCCCTCTTTCCTCCTTCCGGGCCTGGGTACGAGGCTAGGGCATGCCCAATCCACATTTTCCCGAAGAAAATCCTACAGCCATACACCCTTACTCACTTCATGTGGGGAGAGTCCATGACAATGAACTTCTCCACCAGGTCAGGATGCTGGTCAACCACAGCCCTACATACGCGGTAAACATCAGTCAAAATTTACAAATCACTATAAAACGATAATTGCTGTCCTAGGCCTTCCAACATCACACGAAATTTCTCTCCCTCTCCCTCTCGTTATATCACTCACCAGGCCACCACCCCTCCCCAGTCATGAGCCACTAGGATACACTTGGAGTGTCCAAGAGCTGGAATGAGCTCCGCAATGTCTTGTGTGAGGAGGTCAATGGTGTAGTCACTCTTATTAGGAGGCCGCTCAGTCTCTCCATAGCCCCTCATGTCAATGGCTACCACATGATAGTCCTTACTGAACTCAGGAAGCTGGTAACGCCATGAAAACCAGAACTGGGTGCGTTATGAGCATGTGTGCATGTGTGTTTGTAATATCAAAGAAACAGTGACAAATAGGGAAGGGTCTGTGACATAGTGGTTTCAACCAAAGAATTAAGTCAGAGTCAGGGCTAAGAGCATGGCACTACAGCATCAAGAAGTTACCATAATATCTTCACACACGAACTTATCCTTAGGAGTCAGTACATGTGCCATAGGCCATACAATTACCATACTTGGTATATAATCATTGTATGGACCTCACCAAAAATATGTTATTCAGGAGATATGGCTTATTTGCCTGTCATAATAATCAGTAACTCGGCTTTCTCGACAAAAAAAGCACATAACAGTAGTCATTGATACAATTACAGATCAGTCTACACTAAGGTGCCTGATTTATCAGAAAAAGGAAGTTGTAAAATATTCATAGCTGGCGCGCCACAACGCGTCACACATTGTAATTGTGGTTACCTCATGCGGACTACTCCCCATATGCCATATAATATTTCTATAGACAAAGGGCGCGGGCCCCACTGCTACACTTAGAAGCCAGGCTGTTTAGTGAACTTTTTCCAGATTTCCAAGGCTTCATTCTCAGACAGTTTACACCGTATCGATTCCATGCCACTGCTGCAGGTTAAGGATATAGTATGGATTGTAAATCTACCCTTGTTTTCATTCTAGGATGTCCATTACTGATTTGCACAAAATTCAAAGTTCATTCCAGACAGCACTTTGTCCATAGTCAGCAGACAACACGGCTCACTACGAAGAATCTATTTGCCACGAAGAGTTTTCGCTTGGACTGTAGCTAGTACTAGTACTAAAGTTTAGCCTGACTTGTGTTTGATAGCTTAGCTATGTTGTACTCTGAATGGAGATCCATCTAAAGTCATGAATTATTTGTTCTTTTAAAGTGTGTTTGGTGTTCACCAGGTAAGTCCAGTACTCTTCAAATTGTACTTAAAGATAGTTCTGATACTTACCTATTTGTAAACCAGGGCCTAGAGGTACAGCCTGCCCATTACTGATTTGCACAAAATTCAAAGTCTGTCCTAGCCAGGCGCGGGTTGACCACCGTGGCCGCCATTGTCACTAGTAAAGACTACACTTCTTGATGATCTTGATACTGTTAGAAAGCGCTTTTTGTGCTCTCTTCAATGGCGCCTTAGACAAGGTCATAGCTTGTTCACAACAAAAGTTACAAGCTGAATAATGTAGCTATAATTTTTGCCGCCACGTGCGCGGCTTGCATATCATTAACCCCCATATACGTAATACAAAATTCCATTTTCCGATAAAATGTATGGACTTCCGGTCACCTTTGAGATGGCATGATAAACAAACTGCTAACTACATACATGTACATGTAAAAAGTGACAGCTATCTTCCTTGTCTGTCACCTGCTGTCTTGGGGTCTAAGCCTGAGAATTTTTTTGCTGACTCATCGATCATGATCTCAGCACGTTTACCCATGGCCCAGCTGGCCTGACCAAATGGCCAATGTAGCACACAATGTAAGCACATTCTTGTGGTGTGGTATACCACACTCAGCACATTGGAGGGTTTACTATGGTTATAATATAGGGGATGGTCAAAACATATTTGTGGAAGGCCCCTCACACAAATTGCTAATAATTAAGTCGTTACACTCACCTCAGGGAATCCATGTAGGAATAGCATGAGAGGTTTGGATCGGTCCCCAGCAGTGACATAGTGGAACTTGATCCCATTGGCTGTCACATACTCATGACTACCAAGACTACGATCCAAAAGACAATCAGGAGGGACTGCAGGAGTACCAAGTACATGTGCAATGATCAGCATCATCAAAGTGAATGGGTGCAGTCATTTACTGTAGTTACTATCATACCCACCACAGGTGGAGAGGATTGCACATGCAACTGGTTTATTATTGCAAACACACATGTATGCAGCTTTCATGTGAAATGTCAGCATATTACCACACAGTACCGCCCCAAAAACATTCATTTCTGTTGCAATCAAAGGTTCAATCCCGGTATGTACATTCAAACCTTCAGCTACTAAGCTCCAGTGTCCCACTGTATCGCCCATCATAAGCTTACTCTGTTGAAACATTAATTATTTAGACAGTCTATTCTCACTCGTTTGGGCGTGACCAGATGTAAAATAGCCTATATTTCATTACATTGTTTAACCGTGCATAATTCACCAAGATTTGAACTACTGCACATTTGCACTGACCCCTTCACCTAAGCTGTGTTTTGATCCCATTTTCCTACCTGGCTACTGAATTGTACACGTACATGTATTATGTACAAAAACGTCGTAGACAAAGAAATCCTGCATATGACATAAAAGTGGGCGGGTCCAGAGGAGGCTCACTTTAATACACCTTCTCTCAAGATTGAAGGGAGGTGGCTAGCTAGTGAGACTAAGACCCAGGGGCAGATCTAGGATTTTTAGTATGGTGGGGTTGTAGGTTTAATTGCGCGCAAAGCGCGCGAATTTTTGGCGACCACGCCCACTTTTTATGAGCCACGCCCACTTTTAGTCGCCCCAGATGACCTGCAGTAACACTAGACCACGCCTAGCACCACAGCTGACTCTTGTGGTCTACAGTAGATTATTCATAGCTGAAGCCATGTTCAGGGTGTACCACTAACCCACCGTGCACCACCTGTTGGTTTGAGGCCAATTATGTACTATACAGCTTGTCTGCTGCTAACCATACAGTGGCAACTACTGTGCCAAGCTATAGTAAGCCTTGTATATAAGTGGGAGGGGCTGCTCAAAATCGTTTGGGGGGGGGGGGGTTGCAACCCCAGCAACCCCCCCCCTAGATCCGCCCCTGTAAGACCATCCCTCGAGTATACACAGTGGCTACCCCTTAAGCTTGTATCATTTTTAGCAGCCTCGACCACATGCTAATAGTAATAATGTGATACATTATAAAGCTCACCATTTCTAGGCACTTTCTTGAAGACGGTCAAAGGTCGAGTAACAATGGCCCAGAGGATCCTGAGCAGAGTCACCAGGCCGCCGATCAGTACCATCACCGCCATGAGTATCATAAAACTGAGCTTCGTCGTCACACTAGCCATGGTGCTCTCAGAGACTAGGTCTGTCCGTCTCTGGATTTCCCCCTTTTTACCGTCACCTTTCAGGCGAACTTTCAGGGCGTTGAAATGAAACGGTAAGGGTCGACAACAACAAACGACGCGCATGCGCGTAAAAGCCGTTTGCTTAGTGAACAGATAATAATTATTACAATATTACTAAATTAGCTTAATCAGCACTTGAGTCATGGTAGTAGTGTAAAAGTAATAGTAGTACATTACTCTTGCAGGAATTCTCTCATGAACTGGTTGACCTCCTCTGGAGCATCCTGCTGCACCCAGTGACTGCAGTCAGCAATGTGCCTACAGAGAGATAAGAGAGGACAGAGAGGGAGAGAGGGAGGGAGGGAGGGAGGAATGTTGTTGGCTCCTTGCTGCAGAAGGAAAATAAAATGTAAAGGTACCTAACAGTGACGTTGTTGGCGATAAGACCATGAGCGTCAGCCATCCCCTTCTCCAGAACTGCATCATCATCACCCTAGGTAATGGTCGTCAAATCACAATACTGAATTCTGGCTGACACAATGTGCCTTTATGCTAACACATACATACAGAGGTATGCAATAGTGATACAAGAGCTAAAATTTTGTGCACGTAGCAAAATTTAATGATCCAAATCTGAAGCAGAAGCTGATCGAGGCAACTCATTTAGATCTAATGTGCTGACAGTGTAAGGAGCCTATCACTTTCAATCAGTGGTCACCCATACTGCTAAAGTAAATTTGACTCTGAGGGGTAGACGGGTATAATAATCATTAAAGCATTCCTTTCTTGTTTGATTTTGTAGTGTTTTGTGCAATACACCCACTTCTTATGACATTGTGCTACCCGTGTACTGATTGTGTCCAACCTCCTCAGAAACTCACCCAAATAATGAGAATGGGAACATCAATTTTCTTGGAACCCATTTTCATCTCCATCATTTGGAACATACAGCGGTAGTAGTTGAGTGGAGCAGTGAGGGCCCCAGGCTGGGAGAACACATACTTGTACGCCTCAACCATCTCAGCAGTGAAGTTACCCTTGTTCTTCTTCAAGCCCTGAAGTATACCATTCACATACCGTATAGCTCCAAATTTTCGTGGTCCAAAAATTTCGTGAAATTGCTGAAAATCCCATGAAAGAAAATTTTCGTGATAAAAATTTCGTGATCGCTACATTTTTTCGTGATTACTGCCGCGCGGCAACGCCCGTGCGGACAATTCACGTTGTCGGTCCGCCCACAACTGCACGTGGCTCGCATTTTGCTATAGTGTGAAGATCTAGAGAAAGATGATACGATTCAAGTCCCAGTCACGGGCCTCTTTTTCTGCCTTTAGCGCCTTCCGCTGTCGTCTCTTTGGCTACCTCTTCAACGTGATTGTTAGCGGATTCGATACAAGAAGAAAGAAGTTGTTTGGACGTCCTTGCGGATTTGGCAGGCAACTTTTGCTCGTTTTTTGAAAGTAAGCACACAGAGTCTGAGACAGCTTTAACATACTTAGGTTCCACACGTTCACTAGCACTCGGGTGTACACACGATCGCTTGGGTAGCCACGCCCACAATAGTACTAAATTTTCGTGAGGAAAATTTTCGTGATCAGAAGTCAAATCACGAAATTCACGAAAATATTGTGCCACGAAAATTTGGAGCTATACGGTACTCACACACTGAATACATACACCATATGCAACCTACAGGGCCGTAGGACGCAATTTGATACTTGCACGGCCATCACCCACAGTGTGTGACCACACCCATTTAGAAGATTAAGCGTGCAGTAATACTGTATAGGTCATGATCAGTGATACTGCCACACTGTGGGCCAAAATAGCTAGCCTGGTAATTTTAGTACATTTTTTGTAATTTTATATTATTACTACCTGACTGAAGTGCTTTTACGCAAGTAAAGCAATAGGCCAAGTCGCTTGATGCGTCTTAGTGTAGCTAGCTAGCTATTTCCTAGGGCTGAAGTGCTCCTGAAGAAATTTGCTTATGTTTTTCCAAAACGCCATACAGAAAAGACAATGTGGTGCTATACACAATGTTAGAGTCGGACGAGAGCTGGAGCTAGCCACCTTTGTCTACAGCTATATAAGCGCTAACTAGGCGATATTGGCCACACCCACAATTTATGTGCGCGTACAATAATATTATATGTATGGAGGAAAAAAACTTCAACGGCCATGGCCGTTGCGGCCGTTGCGGCCGTTGCGGCTCCTACGGCCCTGACCTATACTCACACCACATATATACACACATATCCAGCATAGACTGTATACACTGTGTGCATGGTTGGTACAATCTTACCACTGGAGATTTTGTGAAGAAGTCTCCGATAGCCTTGTAATCTCTGATGCTCATCAAAATCTCTGGAATTTTGGGCCACTGGAACATATAGACATACTGCGCAAAGAAGGTAAGTAGTAGTTGTGTAAAATTAAAACATGCTATATTAATATTTGGTGTGCTAGAAAATTATATGAACAGTTCTTATGTAAGAAATGTTTCATGGCTATTACTGTACTATTAACAAACATTGATGAATGTGCATTTCAATTAGCACTTGGCTTGCTGAATAATGCTTACAAACATAATAGTGCTTTACAGCAGTGCACCTACATGTACATGTATTACCATGTAGCGGGCAACTTTGGTGAGCATTAAATTTGGTGAAATGGCTCTCCATTGGTATTGGCGAATTTAAATCAGGCTATCTGAATGCTTACCACCATTGGTGCACGTGCATTAAGTTAAATTGGTGAGATTTAATTAGACAATTCAATCTATACCAAATTCACCAAATTAACTAAAACCTCACAAAAATTTCCCACTGTACAGTAGTAGGAGCTTAAGCTCCTGATGAAAGTACTGAGAGAAGTAATTAGTTCCTCTTACCCAAGACATGAGACCTTGCTTGATGTGCTTTGAGACATACTCAGCAAACACTCTGGACACAAAAGTAACAGGAGTACAATACTTCAAGCATATGGGCTACTGTGGGAAGATTAAAATTAATGCTCCAGCTAAGAATATTACATGCAGGTCTGGGAACAAGGCTGAAAGGAGTCTAGACACCTATGAACTATGAGTGGCTGATCAGGACTCTAATTTGACCAGCTCATCATAAGATGTCTGCTAGCAATTGCATAGTACCCTACCCACAACAATAGTAACCCAAACTCTAACCCCTACCCAGGCTACTCTGCCTAATCACTGGCCTGGGCATGCCTAGCCTCCTTTGAGGGGGAGAAGAAAGGGCCTGGTACCTATTGCACACGCATGCGCCAACTACCCAAGAAAACCTGGGGTGCCGCCAACGACTGTACGCTTTTTTGTCCTCCTCCCGTGGCCTAGGGTACAACGCTGCACCGATATCGCCTCGTACCCTAGGCGCGAGAGGAGAGCGAAAAAGTGTACAGTCGTTTGCGGCACCCCAGGTTTTCTTGGGTAGTTGGAGTATGCATGTGCAATAGGTACCAGGCCCTCTTTCCTCCTTCCGGGCCTGGGTACGAGGCTAGGGCATGCCCAATCCACATTGTCCCAAAGCAAATCCTACAGCCGTACACCCTTACTCACTTCATGTGGGGACAGTCCATGATAATGAACTTCTCCACCAGGTCAGGATGCTGGTCAACCACAGCCCTATATACACGGTAAACATCAGTCAAATTTGCAAATCTCTACAAAAACGATAATTGCTGTCCTAGGCCTTCCAACATCACACGAAATTTCTCTCCCTCTCCCTCTCATTATATCGCTCACCAGGCCACCACCCCTCCCCAGTCATGAGCCACTAGGATACACTTGGAGTGTCCAAGAGCTGGAATGAGCTTCGCAATGTCTTGTGTGAGCAGGTCAATGGTGTAGTCACTCTTATTAGGAGGTCGCTCAGTCTCTCCATAGCCCCTCATGTCAATGGCTACCACATGATAGTCCTTACTAAACTCAGGAAGCTGGTAACGCCATGAAAACCAGAACTGGATGGGAGAACATACACAGTAAGATGTTAGTACACTCTTGAGTTGGGACAGTGAGCTAGAGGATAAGGGGCACAGGGGAGGGATTAGGGATAGCACCAGAACTGTAGAGTTGGTATTGTTGTGGGAAGGTTACTGCTGGGTCAGTACAAATCATGACAATATAAAAGTGCACTTCAATTGTAGGTGGCTTATGACCTTATTATTATGACCTTTAGCCAGAAGCCCCTTTGTTGACAGCGGTATTAGTAGCTATTAGTGGACTACTAGTACCATGCAACTGGAATTTGGTGTTAAATTAAAATCAGCAAGGCAATCCAGTGGCGTAGGCAGAGGGGGGGGCTTTGGGGGCTCGAGCCCCCCCCCTTCGTCATCAGCCAAAGTGGGCGTGGCGACAGTTAACATTAGCTTCCTTGCAGTAAGTACTCATGAATACTACACTATACTGCTCAACTTACATCTTAACAATCCATTTCAGCTGTAGAAATCCATACCTTTCAGCGCTTGAAGCACGGCGGGCGATGTATAAGAACTCGCGCAAGCTTACTATACTTTAGCTTAGAGTTCGAAGCTCAATTGTCAATATGCAATCACGTGATCCTAATTAGTGGGCGTGGCCAAGGCGGAAACTTTCGCGCATTGTCAAGCCCCCCCCCATGCTCAGAATCCTGGCTACACCCCTGCAATCCCATACCAAATGAAAATTTAAATCCTTGCAAATGCAATTTGAATTGGGACCCAACTGCCAAACGTAATCCCTGCACACATTACATGTAGATGGAATACAATGGAACCCTGCTTAACGGACACCCCTCAACGGTACGGTGGACGCCGGTGATATAACGGACCATTCTAAATGTCCACGTTGTATTTCCATAGACTTCAATATATTCAAACCCCCTCAACAGCGGACACCCCACTATTCCGTATAACGGACACTTATTTTGGTCCTGTTCGAGCCTGCACAGTATTGAACAACCTCGCATATATAATGGACAGTTAGGCCACACCCACCATTAAAATCGGTCTGTTTCAACGACCAGTAACTACAGTAAAGCCTAAATATGTCTTAAATTCTCGCTTAGGAGCTGTCAGTTGACAGATCTCTCATCAATGATCTTTTCGTTGTCCACAGTAGTGCTTTATCATAGCTAGCCGTGATTGTAGGAGGGGCATGGTCAACCACAGTGGCGTATCCAGGATTTGAAGGAAGGAGGTGCTAGGTTGATCGTGCGCAAAGCGTGCGTGCAAAATTTTTAGCCACGCCCCAAAACGTTGACCATGCCCCTCATTTACACGTTCTTGAAGACAAAGAAGGCTGTTTTAGGCCTAGTGACAATGAGAAAACGCTGTTTAAGGAGCGAATTTTAGAGGCCAGTAAGTTTATTGTTGGTAGGAACTGCCAGTTATCGATTATCATTGACAATATTTGTGCTGAGGTACTGAGCTGGCTGTTGTGCCAGAGCTGAGGGGGGTGCTCAGCACCCTGAGCTCCATGCTAGATACGCCACTGAACCACTAACCCCTGAGCTAAGGACACCTAGCTACAGCGGACAAAAGTTTTGGTCCCGCTTTAGATAGGTTCCACTGTATAGATTATCTACAGTGGGAGGCTTTGACATACAAAGTAACATAAATATCAGAATATTTAATAGTGGAGGGAGACTCACCTCAGGGAATCCATGTAGGAATAGCATGAGAGGTTTGGATCGGTCCCCAGCTGTGACATAGTGGAACTTGATCCCATTGGCTGTCACATACTCATGACTACCAAGACTACGATCCAAAAGACAATCAGGAGGAACTGCAAGAAAACAAATTGCGTTCAAACAAGATTTGATAGAAGTAAACTAGACTACGTGCAGTCCTAATCATTTCCCTTGGCAAGCCTAGCTTTCCAATCTATGGTAGACTATATAGAAGGCTAGCTCACCATTCCTAGGGATCTTCTTGAAAATGATGAAGGGATGCGTTATCACCTCCCAGACGATCATGAATAGAGCTATTATCCCTCCCACCACCATCATCACTAGCCCGAACAGCAGATTCCCAAGGATACTCGCCATACCTCGCTCTTATGCAGCCATACTCTGTGTGGGGTTAGTCGAATGCATCTGCGCATGCGTATTTATAAGCGATGTTACAGTAGTGATTTTTGATGGGTGAGGCTTGTAACGACTAAAACCACAAAATTTTAATGGCGGAGCAGGCGGTGTCAATAAACAAACCCAGCGGCCGAGAGGGTGAGCAAATTAGTATGGATGAGCATTTAATAATAATCAAAGGAAAAGAGTAAACTCTATAGAGATTGACGAGCTAGTGTGTTGGGCGGTGTGGTGTGGGCTAGCTGAACCGCTATCTCCATCCACTAGTATAAACATTTCTATTGGTGGATCCACTATAATAATATTATATATATGTAATATAGCATTGTACGCTCTGCTCCATGGCTGTACAAGTAGTAGGAGTCCTGATTCACAGAAATTGAGCTGGGGAAAGGATTGTGTCACTGAGTAGCTGTGTGTCAGATCTGTACATGTCTGAGTATGGATGCATGGGGGAAATGAACGGTGTTTGTGAATGTCATCTACCCTACCCAGCCCTACCCCTCACTGTTGATAACGTATTTGAGGCGGTGAAGACAGTGAGGCTGAGCTGGAGTCAGCTGGCCTGGGAGCTGGGGCTGTATAAGCTACGTGCCATCAAGTGTCAGCATGACTCTGACGAGGCTCATCTAAGAGCTGTGGTGGCAGCATTCCTCCTGGGGGAAGGTATGTATCAACCCTCGTGGAGGATGCTCATTCATCGATTACATAAAGCAGACAAAGGCCATCTGATTGAAAAGATTAAGACCAATGCCGAACCACACCAAGGTGAGTGGATGTCATCATGCAGTGTAGAGTGGGAAGTAATTACGCTTTTCACATACCATAGTGGGAAACCTTCGAGGGAGAGCTTGGCAATTTTCATGAATTTCACAGTTTAAGAGCCACCTACGAAAGTTTCTCCATGGCATGCCACACCCACCTACATGATTTATTTACTTCAATCTTTTTCATTTCCTACTGATCCTTGAAAACTTTCTCCCTCGAAAGTTTCTCGCTATACAATAAAATGTATACACCTTTGCTTGTTGGGATCAGGTGCATGTATACGTGAGAACAGTGTTGTGTGTGCTGAAGTGAGGATCTATGGCTTCAAAGATAATTATAAGAGCCAATGGCCATCTGGGGCCTGGGGGCATGCCCCCCCCCCCCCCCCCCCCCGGAAAATTTGACCTTAATGGAGTGCTTTTGAGGCCTTCTGACCACCTTCTTCTGATTGTATAAAGGCATGAAAAAATGCACTTAAAATTCAAAGAAATGAGGGGGCTTAGCCCCCCTTCCATAGGCGGCAATAGCCTTATATCAGTTCTGAGTCAAAAATATGCTAGTTTCATTGCTGCTCTCTTTGAAATCGACTATTTTTTTGCCAGTTGTCCATCGTTGTTTCTAGATTTTCACGAACACGATACCGCTAATTAGTGGGCACGGCTTAAAGTTTTGCGCGTGGATCCTCTTACATCTTAGCCCCCTCACATTCAATATGCTTCCGCCACCTACGCCTTCTTTCAAACAGGGGAGCTAAAGCCCTCTGTGCCCCCCATATTTTTCGACCTATGAGTGGTGTGTGTGTGTGTGGTACATGAAAATTCAGTAGGTTTATCTTCTACTACCAATCCAAACCTAAGGGGAAAACCATCTCACTGCCTGCTCAGGCAAACCTAATTTAAGCAAAAGGCAGAGCCACATAGGTGCCTAGCCTTGAGAACTAGGGGTGGTACACCTAGTGATCGAGTAGCATCGTAATAATACCGTACCCTCGCGAAAGAGGGCCCACTACGGAATGTTGGCCCACCCCCCACTTTGCGCTCAATTTCCTGCTAAGGTCTAGTGTTTACTCGAATATGCGCCCATGTGTAGCTGCCCTTGAAAACCCAGCTCAAATGGCTGGTTTATAAAGACTGAACTTCGAATAGTCTATATAAGATCGATAAGTAACGTGCTAAACAGCTGTAAAACTAAGCCTAGGAGGCTTTATGCCACATTTTAGCACAAATAAACCATCGTACACGGCTAGCAATTGTACCCACGCCCACTTGATATGGCTGCTCTCAACGACATACGGTGAAGTATCGCGGCTGCCCTTGCTCTGGATTGGTAACCGTGCTTGAATAAGGCTGAAATCAATAGTAGCCGCTGCTACTATTGAAATTATGATGCTAGCGTGGGTAACTTACCTGGGCGCTCTTTCGTATGTAAATGCGATACTGATACCTCGAATATCGGCCCATCCCCCGATCTTGGCCCAATGTGAGGTGCACCGTCCATGGGCCCTCTTTCGTGAGGGTATGGTACATGTAACTTTATTACTATGTACCTATAAATGCCTACCTAGTTGTAACATAATGATCAGACCTCAAGGGGATAACTCGTCCATAGCACGAGTCATTATAATGAGTATATTGCTTCTGTTCCCCCAGACCCCTCTATGATAGTTGATAATGTCACTCAAATACTGAACAAGATACCAGCAGATAAGTGGGATGAGGTAATGGATGAAAATCTGGGACTTGGTATTCCCAAGCCGCTGCAGAAGGAGAGATACTCCACTGACACAGAGAAGATCCATGCATACGCAGATTACTATGTGAATTGCCATCCTTGGGCTGATTGGGAACATCTTACTGTGATACTGTATCAAACGAAGGAATATGCCTTAGCAAGGGAGTCCAAGTCATTCATATCAACTGGTAAAAGAATACTACCACTACATATCTAAGCTACTGTACCGACATGCTCGTATGATAAAGTTATTGATACACCTGCTGTGCTCATTATATCCCGCAGTAGCAATTTACTTTTCTGCGGTTATTAGGTAATTATGATGTAATTGTGAGGTAGAACTAATATCGTAAAATTAGGGCTTCGACAGAGCTCATTTGAGACCTGAAAATTCGCTGAGGTATAGATTGACTTACACATAATATATCCAGCGAATACCTTAGAAGTTCCATGTTACAAGTGCCACTGTTGTAATTCCACGAGTTTTCTGGGCTGACGTATGGTATAGCACTACATTTAGCATGTGTATGGTATAATTATATAGTGCGCATGCTTACCGTTCTATGCACGCGTCACAACCAATCTGTACAGTGCTGTTGAGTTCGTCTCTGTGATTAAAGCATTCTGACTTGTCACTATTGAGTTTGAGAATCGGTCTCAGACTCCATCATTGTCAACTTCTGACATCTCTGAGATTGAGCATAAGGCATCACCATATTGACAATGTTTTAGCTACCATATGCACAAGTACAACTATGCAGGTAGTGGGGACATGGTCAAGTGTTTCATTAATTAGCATTATATACCATGCACCCTACACACTCTGGTATATATGAACTTGTAGGATTTAGTGTGAGGTGTAGTAGTGATGTTGTCCACCCTCTTCCCCCCAGACCCCACTCTGACAGTAGAAAACGTCAGTCGTATCATGGAGAAGGTCGAGCCAAAAGTGAAGACACAGGTGTGGGAGAATGCTTGTGATGCCAACATGGAGAGAGAGAAGATGAAGGAAGTGTGCATATCTGGGAAGGAGGATGAATGTGCTAACTTATATGTCAACTATAACCCATATTCTTCATGGGAACGGCTTGCCAGGTCACTATACCGTCATCACCAGATGGTTGCAGTTGAGGAAGTGAGGTCATATCTCCCTCCTAGAGGTGAGCCTTGCTCTACATGTTGCTTATATTTTGTGCCATGATTCTCATTGAGTAATATACAAACACTTAATTGTCCTTTGCACAGACCTCACTGTGACTACTAAGAAACAAATGGAACTGTTTGCACCACTGCACCCTGATAAGGTAGATGAACTTGGCTACTACCTAGATCTACCACAGTCTGAGATAGACAGAATACAGAAGGACTACCAGAGCCCAACCCAGAGGAAAGAGGCCTACTTAGACCTCTACGTCCATCAACATCCCTGCCCTAGTTGGAGCTGGGTTGCTAGAGTACTCCGTTATATGATCAATCTTCACCAGCAGGCTGATTTGGTGGAGAATACTTATGTCAAAGGTGCACAAGACACACTGTAGTGAGACTGTTGCCTGTGTAACATCAACCTACTGTATTAATGTAGCTCATTAGTCATGCTTTAGCCACCACCTTTGGTCATTCGTTTGGAGGATGCGTGTGTATGCATTGTATGTACGTATAGGAGTACATAAACCACCATATTGCAAAAAGGCCGGGGTCCCACTTTGCGCTTTCGTGGATAACTACGAAAATTAAGTATGCATCTAATGTAGCAATGTTTGTGAACCATGCTATAGTCCCCACATTAATTATTTTGTATGTATTGATGTGGGGATGTGTGTATAATTTTGGATGATAATGTGCTGTGTGTATTGGATGTTCAATATAGTGTGCATGCATGCATACACATACACTTGATGATCTCAATAGAGTTAATATCAGCCAATTGTATTTCAAGCCTTTTTCTCACACAAATCAGTACACCAGCTATATATCTCACGTTTAGACTTATATACGATTCCTTGCTTTATTCTGTTCCTACAGTTAGTGAGAAAACCCAGCGGTGCTTTGATGTAGCCATGATAGAGGGTGAAGTGTTGTTGCGAAATGGCAGTGCCTTGCTCTTAGGGGTGGGAGGATCAGGAAAAACGCACATCCTTGCAGCTTTCCTCAAGGAAGATCCTCCGTCAATACGAGAAAGCACTCCATGTGCAAAGAAGCCAGTGAGAGCTGTAGCTCGCTGTAAGGCAGGAGTGAGCGATGACCACTTTGTACGAATCACTGATGATTACTATTCTGATATGCTTGTAACAACAGCTGAGACATTACCTCAGTCAACTGATAGTGAAGCTGTTGCTAAACCTTCTACCCAAGCCGAGGCTAAGAATGACCTGAACAGTTTAGCTAGTTCTTCATCTCCTAGTCAGAAGGAAACCACGAGGCAGCCATCATCAGCTGTCAAAGTAGATGCTTCACGACGAGAGAAAACATGGTGTGTTCGTCGTGCTATGAAGAGACAGTACCTGAGTCGAATGCAGGCAGGAACAAAGAAGAAAACCAACCTCAATGACAAAGATTTGCTTGACATCGATGACACAGGAGGCCAGCCTATGTTTCACGAGGTCCTCCCTGTGTTCGTCCAAAACACCATGCTTGGCATACTGACAGTGAAGCTCAATGAGCCCTTAGACAGCTTTCCTCAAGTCGAGTTCTACACCAGAGGACAACGTGTTGGGGAGCCATTCAATTCACCTTTTACACACTTGGATACACTTCGTCACTGCATGAGGGTGATACGATCAACCTGTGACCACAACACATGTCCAAAGATTGCATTTGTGGGCACACACAATGATCTCCAGCACGAATGCCCACAGGAGAGCATAGAAATAAAGGAGAAGAAGCTTCGAAGCATCATACCTCAGGAGATGGAGGATAATATTATCATCAATGGAGAGTCACTGCTGCTTGCTGTCAACGTAAAAACACCAGGAAATGAAGATGAGAAGGTGATATCCATTTTGAGGGAGAAGGCAATTGTAGAATTGCGTAAATTGAAGCCGAAAAAGATGCCACTTCGATACATACCCTTGGAAATGGCCTTTCAGCGAATAGCCAAGGAGCAACGAAAATCAGTGATGAGCAAAGAAGAGTGCTTTGAAGTAGCAGCTACCTACAATTTTACACAAGAATCATTTGAGGCGGCACTGAAGTACCTTCATGGGCTGAAGCTGATCTTCTACTATGAAGAAGTTCTTCCGAATGTCGTGTTCATCGATGCCCAGGCCATCCTCGATAAAATTACCGAACTTGTAGTGCACAGCCTATCATTGCAAGCGAAATCAAGTGGTAACCTTCTTGGAGCTCTGAAGAAATTCGTGAAACGTGGAATCGTGACAGCGGAGATACTTAAACAGTTCTCATCTCATTACATCCCTACGTTATTCATGAAGGAGCAGCTGATCTTGGTTCTCAAGCATCTGAGGATCATGGCAGAGGTTGGAAAAGGTGAGTATCTCATGCCCTGCCTCCTGAGGAAACAAGACATGCCACATGTTGTGGCAGGTGTTTCATTGTTAGTCATCCCTGCTCTTCTCTTCTACTTTGGTCGAGACGGCCCCAAGCTTGGAGTTTACTGCTTTCTCCTTGCTTCTCTCATCACTGAAGCCAAGTGGGAGCTTCTTGAAGAGGATGGCTACCCTGTACAAGTTTCTCGCAACAGTGCTCAGTTCACTGTCCCGGGAAAGAATCCAGGATCCATCACAATCACAGATTCCTTTTCTTCATACCTTCACGTCAGCATCGACTTCCCTGCCTCTGTCAGCCGAGAAAGAGCTCAAGAAATCTGCGAAAAGGTTTGTCCAACGATTCGTGAAACGGTTCTAACTGGAATTCGCAAAGCATCTCAGAGACTGAACTATAACAATTCAATTCCCTCCATTGCATTCCCATGTTCAGGACACAAAGACACACCCCTGCATCCTGCTACGCTTTCTGAAGATGAAAAGCTGCTGATTTGCTCCACACACCCAGCCAAGGTGTGCAGTGAGGTGACTGAATGGCACAAGATTTGGATAGGGAAAAGATTGTTGAAGGATGGAAGTGACAAAGGTGAGAAAATGGTGATGGACCATGCAATGCATGTACAATTGATTTTTCCCTGCCCACCTCATGCATAAACCCCCTCCCCTTTTTACCCATGATAGCATGCAGAAAGAAGGATACATAATTATTGAATCCTTCATAATTGTAGGTTAGGTTCTCTACAGTAGCTATTGACAACAAGCTCTATGTACCATCATAATAATTATAATAATAATATTATTATTATCACTGTATATAGGAGAAGCAAGTCCTAAAGGTCGAGAAACTTATGCCAGTGGTCCTGCAGCACCACCTCCACAAATTGCCACTATTGGTGAGAAATTGCAATTCAATGAACTTCAAGGTATGATTACATGCTCTTATTATTCATACAGATGCTACTCCAACCCTCAAGAATTTATCAATTTTGAGACAGCTGAAGGAAAGAAAATCAAGATAATTTCAACGGTTGCATCGAGATGGAGAGCACTAGGAGACCAGTTGGAATTTGACGAGCTCGGTTCAAAATTGGATACTATCAAAACCAAGAACAACAATGATCCGGAAGAATGCTGTCGTGAAATGTTCCAACACTGGTTGAAGGGGAGTGGAGTAAGACCTTGCTCGTGGCGCAAACTCATTGAACTGCTCGAAGACTGTGACTTTGAGATGCTGGCCGGACAGGTGAATTCTGTTTTTAATGCAAAAGTTTAAAATTCCCCATGACATTGTATCATACTATTGCTTTTTATGAATACCTTTTTGCAAACTTATTAATAATAATTGAAGGGCCGAGAACCATAGTGGGCTTACCCCAAATTAAATGTGGGAAATTGTCTAAAAAGCCAAAAAATGGACTAAAAACCATACATTGTACTCTACCAAGCTACTGAAATTTTCAGAAATGTGAATTTTTTTTGCAGCTCATGAAACACATTAAACATAATATTTTTAAGATTCAGGGGGCTAATTCAACATTAATTTTGTGGGTTAGCCCACTATGCATGGTTCTCAGCCCTTCAATTATTATTATGACACAAATGCTTAGCAATTACTTTTTGTATCGTGCATAACTTAATGCCTATGGATCACATTAATTTTTCATAATGTTCGATGAGTGCATTACATGCATAATATAATTGTTTAGTTTCAGCATTCAATGTTATTATGAACACAGGGATATACTATCATTATTATTAGTCTGGCTACAATAATAATAATAATAATATTGATTATACAGGTCTATTTAAGCATCGAATAATAATAAATTATTATAATGTGTTAGCACCACCTCCCCAGCTAAGATGGCGCCAGCTGGCCATGGATGGGAACAATAATAATACAATTATTTTGCAATTGCAAGACTAGTACTAATGATTCAAAAGTGCAGTGATACTGACCTCTCTATAGTAATATTTTACAGCAAAATCTTATTTCAAATGATATTCAAGGGCGGAGAACAGG
Organism: Cliona cf. orientalis; assembly: GCA_963930775.1. Taxonomy (NCBI): domain Eukaryota; kingdom Metazoa; phylum Porifera; class Demospongiae; order Clionaida; family Clionaidae; genus Cliona; species Cliona cf. orientalis. Next base: position 5,066,355 of record OZ005703.1, read on the forward strand.
TAGCAAAAGTGGGGGGGCTCAGACCTTTGACTGTGTACTGTGATAACTGTTAGGTACCCACAGCCCACCTAGGGGGGTCTGGGGGCATACTCCCCCAGAAAATTTTGGAAATTTCGACTCTCTGAGAGCGTTTCTGATGCAATCTGGCACCAATTTTTGGACGATTTTAGTATATAGCAATTTTTAACCCTCGGCGCATGCGCGAGGGGTACGGTAGTCGTTCTGTGTGTGTGTGTGTGTCTGTGTGTGTGTGTGTGTGTCTGTTACTGCGCTAGCTGCTACATACCTGTTTTATACGTTGAAAACAAGGTACCATTAGGCTTTTCGTGGTAGTTTCAAGATCTGAATTGTGTGGATTTCGTTGAAAACGCTTCGTTCAAAAGTTCTGGCGACATTTGCTGACCACCATGGCCTTCTTCGCTTCTTGACGAGCTCTCGATCGATGAAAGAGATAGCGATGGCTTCATTTCAAGATTAGTAGTGTGTAGCTCTAGCGATAGTTCTTGGAACTTAACTGACTCATCACAGATCACAGTAGGCTATCAACTACGCTTCTTGGCTTTACTTTGTACTAAATCTGCTGACCTGGCATGCACGTGGTACTATTACCTAATTGCATGCAATCGTATAACTGCATTCTTGTGGTTACTCTCTACAACTGTTAACTAGAGCTGTACACTGTACACTGTACACTTACAGTGTTGCTTGAATATGCAGACTAGCCTGGGTTCAGGCTATACAGACTCAGCTATTGCTCTTGCGCCGAGGGTTTTGCACTATAGTGCTTCATTACTTTAGCACTCTTTACAAACACCTAGAATTATGACAGAACTATGTTGCTGTAATTTTGTAGTATGGGCATGTGATAAAATGGGGGGGCTCAGCCCCCCTTGTTTCCAAAGTGGGGGGGCTGAAGCCCCCCCTGCCCCCCCTATTTCTCCGCCCCTGATATTATATTACTTGAGTACTGATACAATGTCATAAGACAAACCACATTTTGCAGCATAATTGTATGTATAGCACAATCACAATAAGAACTAGTCAGTTATTAATTATTGTTCTTTTCAAGTCAATCCTGCAGAAATTCTCTCATGAACTGGTTGACCTCCTCTGGAGCATCCTGCTGCACAAAGTGACCGCAGTCAGCAATGTGTCTGTAGAGGAAGAGAGATGTACATGTAGGTTTGTAAGTGGGTACAAGAGGCAAGTTGCATCTGGGTACAAATACCACCCCACCCCTCTAATATTGGCTAATACTTTGCTCCCTTGAGAGATGACCTTGTAGATTTATAGTGCAACTTCAATATGGCAGTTTGCCTCCATCCAGTACACCAGAAAGGACATTCCCCCAAAATATTATGACATGGTGCACATCAATAAATTAACTTAATTATGCTAAAGTACAACATTCAAGGAGCAACATCATAATAATTATTATACATGATAATGATAATTGTAGTACCTGACAGTGATATTAGTGGCTACAAGATCATGGCAGTCAGCCATCTCCTTGTCAAGAGCAGTATCATCATCACCCTAAAATATTTTGTAGCAGAAGAATGGGTAAAGGTCGTCATACTTATAAGCTGCAGCTGACACTAATTATTAGTACCCTACGGTGGCCGAGGGGGACACTGCCGCGGCGGCCCAAGCCGCGTTGGGGCCGCCCAAAAGCCGCCATTGGCCGCCAAAGGGCCGCCCATCAGTGCGGCTGCGCTGGCCGCTGCAGCTTAGCCGCGCCCGCCAAAACTTTAAAATCGTTATTCAGCTCACAAATGGTTAACTGGACAACGGTAGGTGTGGTCTAGATCTTGGTTGATCGAGTTTACTCTGGAATTCAGCCACAAACAAACTGACCCCTTGCGCATGCGTGCGGGATAATAGTTAACCAGTCATAAGCTCGAGAATCAATTTTCAAACAGATTGGCGGGCGCGGCTGAGCCGCAGCAGCCAGCCGCAGCCAATGGGCGGCCCTTTGGCGGCCAACGGCGGCTTTCGGGTGGCCCACGGCGGCTTTGGCTGCCGCGGCAGTGTCCTTCTCGGCCACCGTAGTACCCAGATGATGAGGATGGGAACTTCAATCTTTTGGGTGCTCTGTTTCGCTTCCATTCTCTTCTTCCTCTGCTTGAACATGCAGCGATAGTAGTTGAGTGGAGCAGTGAGGGCCCCAGGCTGGGAGAACACATACTTGTACGCCTCAACCATTTCAGGAGTGAAGTTACCCTTGTTCTTCTTCAAGCCCTGAAGTAAGAAATCACATCAATCTTCAAACACTATAGCTAGTAGGAATGGAGGTTTGCATACAGTAGGAGGTTTTGTGAAGCAATCTCCTAGCAACCTGTAGTCACTCATGCTCATCATAATCTCCGGAAGCTTCGGCCACTGGAACATGAATATGTACTGCACAAAGAAAGTAGGATGATTTCACGATAACATCACAGAATGACACTGAAAACAACCCTACATATTCACACATAAACACATACATAATATACAATGTCATACATCATATACATGTACATGTACATGTACATCAATGTACGGTTTCATCCCCATGCCAATGCACATGCAGAAAAATGGGAGGATACTCCCAGATTTTAACATGTATCACTGAAAAACAAGGAGTGGCCTACACAAGGCTATACAATAATATTATTATGTACATGTAGGTCTTTACACACATACTTATACACTCACATCACCTAAGCTCATGCACACACACACAAATACATGTACATTGTATACACACACGCCTAAGCATACACCTACATGTACAATGTCATGTAAGCAATAGACTCACTGCAGACATGAGACACTGTTTGAAGTGCTGTGAAGCATACTTGGTAAAAACTCTGTACAAAAGAAGAGAATACAGAGATTTATTTTTTTATAGAGGGTAAAAAAATGCTTATGTGCTATCGAGTACCCTAATAAGGGAGTCCAGGGGACATATGCCCACCCCCCCCCCCCTCCAGGAAACCTTCGACCTCTGAAACTGCTTCTGATGGCTTCTGAGACCACATACACAATGAAGAGTTACGTAGTGTCCCGGGGAAGTGCTCATGGCACCCTACCATACAATGTAACTCTCAATTTTCACTACCCTGGCACTTATCCCTGGTATGATTATCGTCACAGCATACACAATGTTCTGTCCTACCTGCCGTGTGGGCAATCCATGACAATGAACTTCTCTATCAGATCAGGGTGTTGATCAACAACGGACCTGGAGGTGGATGGTACACATACATTTATCACAACAACACGAGGAATCGCCTCTTCTCTCTCTCTTTCTCTCTTTCTTTGTCTCTTCAGCTCTCCTCCCCCCTCCTCTCTCTCCTTGCCCCTCTATCTCTCTCTATTTTCTCTCTCCCTCTCTCTCCTTCTCTCTCTTTTTTACATACGCACACACTCACCAGGCCACTGCTCCTCCCCAATCATGAGCCACTAGGATACACTTGGAGTGTCCAAGAGCTGGAATGAGCTCCGCAATGTCTTGTGTGAGGAGGTCAATGGTGTAGTCACTCTTATTAGGAGGTCGCTCAGTCTCTCCATAGCCCCTCATGTCAATGGCTACCACATGATAGTCCTTACTGAACTCAGGAAGCTGATTACGCCATGAAAACCAGAACTGGGTGGGAGAGGGATACATGTAATTATGCATTATTATTATACTCAACATCAGTAACAGCTGCTTGTACTAGTACACAGTACAAATTAACACAAGACATTTAAACTACTGTATTTCCTCAAAATCTTGCCATACCTCAAATTCTGGCTGCCCTCAAAGTGACCTATAATTCGGGGCGAGCCTGAGTGAGCCCTCAGGCTAGCCCCGAATATATGAGACGGCAAGCAGTTACATGTATAGATACTGCTGTGGGGAGATCGTTTCAGTGAAGAGAGATTTAAATGTTGAGCCATGCATAGGTAATGGTCGTCACATACATACACTCACACTTGTGTACACCACAACTTGGCATTGCAGACAAAAGCATGAACAAAAATGGAAAGAGTACTAAAACACACAGGAAGGTTTGGATCCAGAATTAACATCACTAGAAATAATACTGATACATGTATATACATACTTCCCTGAGCATGATGGTGACTGGAGGCTTGTCCTCTGGCTACCACTACTTGGACTCACGATGGTCTCGCATGACATATAGCCTGGCCCACTATTAAACTCGAGGTGCTCAGCATCATTGAACTACTAGCAATCTATGATACCCTTGCTCTTGGGGTAGTTTCTCTGACAGAAACCAAGCCTACATGCATATTATGTGTATCATGCAACTGAATCAGATTGACTGACATGCCACTGTAGTTTGGGGTACCAGCTCCATGCAGCTCAGGATGGTAGTCTATCCATACCAAAAGCATGCATCAGATCTTTCGTATGATTTTCATGAATTTCTCCCCCTAAATTCTGCCCTCAAAATCTTGCCACATGACCACTGACCATGATCATAGCACAGCACATGCACATCATACTGCATGCTCATGTGGACTATAGAGCCGATTGTTGAAACTCACAATACATGCATATTATGTTTGTGATATTACATGTATGTACACAATATGTTTAAGCAGGATATACTACAGTAGTAATAATTCTACGTAAAATTTTAAGCATGCACAGTAGGACTAACAATTTATACCTCAGGGAATCCGTGTACAAATAGCATGAGAGGTTTGGATCGGTCCCCAGCTGTGACATAGTGGAACTTGATCCCATTGGCTGTCACATACTCATGACTACCAAGACTGCGATCCAAAAGACAATCAGGAGGAACTGCAGTGGAAGAAGTGCAAGGATCTATACAACTTGTGTATCACACAAAGATATAAATTCTTCACCGATAAATTATGTATACCTATAGGTAGGGCATACCTACATGTATAGGTAGGTGAGATCCAACGGGCACGTTCAAACTAAAGGACGATCCGTTAGCAGCCCTTTAAGTTAAAGCTAGTTTTTTTTTGCCACTGTTGACGTTGTAAAAGCACTGGGCACTTGCTAGGACACCAGGCAACTCTCAAATGCAGTTGTGAGGGTTCTTTTACCCATTAAGTGCAGAGAGGGGGGAACAAGCATCCAAAAAAATTGTCATTGAGAAGCATACCCACATGAGTGAAGGGTGTTTCGTCAATGCACCACCTCCCAGGGACCACTACAGCCTGGCTGAGCCATGGCAGGTGTATTGCTGAGGTGTACTTTTGGGTGTGTCACACCATGCATACCATGCGCCATAACGTTTAGTTCTTTCAGTATGTACGCATAAGAAGGAATCAAACGCTACAGAGTGTGTCTGGCCAGCTTTCCGCGATATTAGTGACACTGCGTCACTCAGTGCAGTGGCTCACCGCTCCTAGGGGTCTTCTTGAAGAAGGTGAAGGGACGAGTGATCAACTCCCAGCCGATCGCGAGCAGAGCCATCATCGGGCCTCCCACCAACAACATCGCCAACCCGTAGAGCATCAGTCCGATTCTTCGCAGCGCACTCGCCATTCCTTTGAGTAGTCTCGCGTAGGGATCAAGGAGAAAAACAACCAAAAATAGCTGCAACGTCCCTGGCTAGGCCGCTCCCCTAGTTGGGCGGGTCCGCGGAGGTTACGTCCCGCCCAACTACATGTAGTCTGCTTGCATAGTACAAAAGGACATTAATTGCACCACGAACACATAGCCTTGTATATACCCGGGCTCAAGAGGGGCAGTCTGGGTACCACAAGTACAGACAGAACGAAATTATCAACGCACCTTTAATACCCAGAAAAATCTTTTTTAGGTATAATAAATATTGCAAATGTAGCTATAACTTCCCTATACTAATTATTGTGGGAACAGGGGTGTAGCTATCTTTAATAGATGTGTAAACGCTACTTTACAATGCAACTTAGAGCGGGCTATACAGTATGCAGAGAAAGACTGGACTGACCAGCAAGACAATGATGCATTGAATATCACGGAGATGGTTATTCAAGGTGGGTGATGAAACAGAAAATCAGATCAGCATTATCCAATCTTAATTTACAGCATAACACAGTATGATAAAAAAAATCAGTTATGAATACATTTTTCAAATCACTCTTGCAGGAATTCTCTCATGAATTGGTTGACCTCCTCTGGAGCATCCTGCTGCACCCAGTGACTGTAGCTAGTCAGCAATGTGCCTATAATTAAGAGGGAGAGATAAACAAATTCTCAGAACATCTTGCCAAAGTATACGTAAATACATGCAACTGCAATGCTCAATAGAATGTAATATACGGTGAATACAACATGATGCTCATGATATCATTATTGTAATACCTGATAGTGACATTAGTGGCTACAAGGCCATGGCAGTCAGCCATTCCTTTATCAAGAGCAGTGTCATATCCCAAGGAAATTGGTAAAAGCCGTCATACTTTTAAACTGCAGCAGACATTATTTTACACATGCAGATAATGAGAATAGGAACTTCAATTAATTTTCTTGTGTGCTCTTTTCCATCATCCTCAGCTTGAATATGCAGCGAAAGTAGTTAAATGCCGCAGTGAGGGCCCCAGGCTGCAGCTGGGAGAACACATACTTGTAAGCCTCCGTCACATCAGCAACTTCAGTTGAGAAGCTTGCAATCTTGCAGCTCTAGAGTAAGAATACCTATTAATAACTATATAACATCAAGAACTTCATCTAGCATATAGAAAGTCCTCAATGGGCAATGTATACGCAAGTATATCAGCCATCCATCACACCCAGTGCTCTGCAGCTTCAATTAATAGGCAATCAGCTCAATCACCAGAACACCAATCCTTATAATCATTATGGTACACAGTTATTGTGAGACAGATACTATTTGATCAGTGCATCCTCCCAGACACCACTGCAGTATAAGAATTATATGATGGGCTGGGGTGCAAATAGCTAGACCTGGAGATGCTTCGAATCATTTGGCAAGGCCCATGACTCATGAGCACTGCAAATGGTCTAATGCATGTATCCAGTGAATATGCGTGCTACTTTACTACTGAATTGCATATCAGCTAGCAGCAAATAAAATACCGCATAGATTGATGGCAAAATCAGGGGACAGGAAACAAGACTTAGTATAATATTATTATTGCAAGTCATGGACTTACAGTGATAACATTATACGTAGCTATAATTCTCTCTTTATTCTCTTCCAGAGGGTGAGGAGTTTCAATTTCTGCTCCTACTTTATTCATTAAATAATATACCTCAATGATAATGATAATATTTATTTTTTTTATTGATCTACCTATGACTGTTTGCATCTGTCTCATACACAACATTGTTTATACTATACTATCATAATAATTATACAGGCTATAATACATTGCAGTGTTTATATTTGTGACTGCTACTGTTTGTCATGCAAAGTCATATTAAAAGTTATGCTGCAGTGTTGTATAAACTTTTGAATTGGAACACGGAAGTATAATTCAAAGACAACTGATCAGTTGATTGTGCCCACATGTACAGTGTCCTCCACACTGGCATACTCTGGAGCTTCTGGTGTACTACTATTGGATTCATTGATGCTTGCTCCAGCCTTCAATATTATTCTATCAAGTTTCTCATTCTCTCCACCATCAACCCCTCCAGCAGTAGATTTCAAATTGACGTCATCATAGGCCATGTTCACTGATACTGCAAAACTATTCTTATTCTTAATTAGTTTACTGTACCTGCAAATTATAACAAAACATGCAATATGGATATTATGCAGCTAATCTCCATCCCCAGTTGAGCTCTCTGCATTCTCTTTAATACCTCCACAAACACAGTACCACAGTGACAGTGATCACTGTGACAATCAGAGACTCCACCACGGTCACTGCTCCAGCAGTGATGCCAATTTCACTGGCACAAGAACACACAGTTGCTATGTCAATAACAGGATCAACTAAAGTAGGAGCTGCAGGGAAAGAGATGAAAAGAATTCGAAGATACTATTATGTATAGAAAGTGGGAGCAGATAAAAGAGCATAATAATACGTAAATGCATACACAAATAACTCCTAAGTATAGTAGCTAATTATATGCTAAAATGAAAATTTTGGAACAAAATAATTGAATTTGATTGTTTCATAGTTAAATAGCTACCTGACAATTGAAAGCAAGGAACAATAATCATTATTACAATACAGTAACTAATATATTATACTTACCATGAGTTACAGGTACACTGATGAGCTCACTGTAGAGTTGGTCAGACTCAGAGCAAATGGATACATTACGACCAACATAGTCCCCATCCACATTCAAACCGACTGAAGTAATGGCAGTTACCAATTGCACAAGTACATTCTGCCCATTGCCATAGAAGATCCTGTATCCAGTGATGCTGTTAGCTCCATCAGATGGAGGACTCCAGCTGACTTCTACTGGGGCAGATGAACCAGATTGAGTGGCTCGGACGTTGAGAGGGGAAGAAGTAACTGTGAATAAAAATTTAATACTAACAGCTATTATGTTACATTGCATGCATACACTACTACCATTGAACATCATACCAGCTTTGATACTGATTGAATCAGACGTCAATGTTTCATTCCCAGTGAGGTACGTTGAAGTTGGCTGTGGTTGGATAGTAGCTGTGCAGGTATAGTTTCCAGAGTCACTCCTCCCAAATGATTCAAACCGCCTGGTATAGGTGAAGGTTGTGCCAGACACTGTTGGTGCAGTTAGAGCCAGTGGAGTTCCGTCCCTGGAGAGCTGTACATCTACTATCAATAAATCGATCTCAGAACTGTGTATGACTGAATTTAACTCCACAGCACAGGTTAAAGTTACATCAGACCCAGTGATCTGGATGCCAGAATTCCCCCCACTGCTTATCAGCATAATAGAAGTTTGAGTTGGGACTACAAAATGCAAATTTTAAATATTCGTGATACACTGAGCTTTGTGTGTTAAACATCAAATTTGATATAGCTGTACCTTGAATTCTGATGTCACGAGAATTGGCCATCACAATATCTCCAGCTAGAAAGGTTGAAGTAATTGTAACTGTACATATATAGCTTGCAGCATCAGATAATTGCAGCGGAGTGAACGAGAGAGTGTTTGAGTTGGCTCCAACTTGAGTCTGACCATTGCCACAGTTCTTAGTCCACTGATATGCAATATTAGGGTAGAGATTTTCAGCTCCAGATACATTACAGATCAGCCGATAATCTTCTCTCAAAGAAGGAGTAGCTCCACTATCACTGATCCTGACTAATAGAGGGGGAGCTGGAGAGGGAATATAAGATTAAAACAAAATGTTAGGTATTGTAGACTAATAATATTAGTGGCACTACCATTTACTGCAACAGTTATTGGATCAGATATTAAAGTTGATCCATCGCCGATAGTAGCATTCCATTATCTGATTACTTAGCTGGCCTAAATTGAAGTTGACTTGAAATAATTTTGGAGGCAATATTCACTCGTGGGCTGTTCTCGACAACCAATGTCTTCCCATCCGAGGAGGTCCTAGCCACTGAAAGACTCCCTCAGAGACACCTGCTGAACACTCCAGTGTGTAGCTCTCACCAGCAATGGGAGAGCCAGAGGCCGTAATGGACAATCATAATATTGATGGGTGCATCACTATCCTAACCATTATCTACTCCTGAATAATATGACTAGTAATGGTGCATGAACTTACCAATGTACACACAGAGAGTTTGATTTGTGCTGGTAGCATCAGGTACCTCACAACACAACTGTCAGGTTGATGATTCAATCTCGCTGGGTCGATTCAAGAATACCTCTCCATTGTCTCCTCTGGTTCTATAAAATGCTGTGGTTGAAATAGCCCCTTGCACTAGTGCTCCATTTGGTTGGTACCACTCCCCAAGTCGGGGATTCTGACTCGAGCAGCAATGAACATTGTCAGTGATGCACTTTGCAGCACCAATGGGATTGTCAAAACTTTGGCCAATATTTCTGATGTTAATGTAGCTGTTGTTATTGATGTGTACACCTCTCAATGCAAGGTAAACACCTGAAGAATATATAAAGAAGCAGTGGTAATCATCAAAACATAACAAGAGCATGGCCATAAACACCTCACCAGTTGTGACTCTAAATGAATGATGTGCAGTGCTACTGCCACTGATGTATGCATTTGTAGACGCCAAATCAACGGTAGCTCCACAGACGTAGATTCCCGAGTCAGTCCTCCCAAATGAACTAATTAGGAATGTAGAGGTGTAACTAGTATTGCTTCCCATAACTGGCTGTGCAGTGCTAGTACGTGTGAACCCGTCTGGTGTAGTCAATGCTGTGTTCACAGCTACCGAAACATCCACTGCCGGACTCAACTCCACAGCACAGGTCAGATTAATGTCAGATCCAAAAGGCGGTATGGGATTGGGAATGCTACTTGACAATGCTACAGAAGTAGGAGCTGAAACTGCAAAATTAGGATAGACAATTGAAGTCTATCTCAACCCAAGTTCATACGACTTCCTCAATAAGCTTATATTAAGCAGCTCACACTCTGACAATTTGAGGGTCATGTGTACGATCATAATAATAATAATTATGCTACTAAGAAATTTGGCTTCATGCAAAGTACACAATATTGCTCTAAGTCATCTTTCAATTTTAATATTATAGGCAATTTGACTCACTTTGAAGTGTAACATCTTGTGTAGTCATGATAGTGATGTCATCAATGAGATAAGGTGACCTAACAGTAGCCTGACAAGTGTACCGTCCTGCATCAGATGGCCTGAGATGAGAGAAGGAGACTCTAGGATTATCAATATTTCAGAAGGGGGGGCCTGCCCCCCCCCCCCCCCCCCCCCCCCCCCCCCCCCCCCCCCAATAATCAGGCTTGATACAAAACTTTGTGTATGTATTCTTCCAATTTCATCATAATATATCAGACATTCAATGTAAAAGTCTGGTTTAAATTACTAAAATACAACCTCTACAAAAGAATAATTGTGGTCACAAAATTCAGTAATCAAAGCCACACCCATAACTTGTATCGGTGGCCCCTGCAACACGCAATTGCTTCCTACTCCACTGTATCTTCATCATTTTGTATTTGAGTCTGAGTCCAATTGTTCTTAGTCGACTGGTAGGTTATGGAGGGGCTGAGATTTTCAGCTCCAGTAATGCCACATGTTAGGGAGTAGCCACTTTGTCCTAGCAATAGAGAACCACTAGTAGTGATCTGGGCAGAGAAAGGGTGGAGCTGGAAAGAAAGATAGCATTCCAGATCAATAACGCACACAGCCACATTAGTGCATATACCATTCACTGTAACCACTGCACTATTCTCTAGTCTTCCAGGCCCAAGTCTACATGTGTACATCCCTGCATGTGAAGACTGACTCAGGGGAAAGTTAAACTGCAGAGTACTGCTGTAGGTCTCGCTAGTGGAGTTGCTGCTGCTCATAACAGTTGGTGTAGCTGTTACACCAGAGGGAAGTAAAATACTTCCATCAACAGACCACTGAAAGTTAGGTAATGGTACATTGTCTGGTAGAGAAATGGGATCAAAGAGAGTTGCTGAGCATGTCAGTGAGTAGTCTCTCTCCCCAGCAGAAGTGGCAGCAAAACCAGTGGAGGGAGAGATGGTCACATGATCAATGTCATATCTGAATCCAAAATTCACTGTGGAAATAATGGGAAATATAGCTAATAATATTATTGGTACACATTAATCAAGTAACAAACTCACAAATATTCACATAGAGGACCTGATTAACAGTGGGATCAGCAGCATTGGGTAGCTCACAGAAGAAACGACCTCTTCCTGGTACACCACTGAATCTACGAAAGAGACGAACTGAGCCATTAAACTGTTGCCCATTTATGACTTCATTTGGACCTCTGTTTACTAGAAACCGAGTACCACCACCAAATTCAACTCTGCGCCCATCAGGAAAGTACCAATCACCACGTTCAGTGCGCACAGTACCTGACTCTGTACCACAACAGTCTACTAGATCAGTTACGCACTGCAATGCTCTCTGACTGTGATTTCCATTTGATGGAACATTATCAAAACTAGAACCAGTTCCAATATTCAAAACATCATCAAAATCCACAAAGCTGTCACTGGGTAAAGTCTCTCCAAGAAACAACAGAGACACACCAGCTGCATCATAGATAATATATTATGGTGGCATATTCTGAGCGTAGCAAAATCATTGAGCATATCAGGGGCTGATACAGGAGAAAATAGAGTGCATGGATAACTACACACTTCTGAATTCACTCAACTATTAATTTTATATGGAAATGGTGTGCCATCAATATCAATTAGAGCCACCCACCTTGAAAAATTTACTCAGTCCTTCTGCATATTAATTTTAATAACATGCGAATTAAAATCATGGCTTACCTTGTTGTCCACAAGCAAGGGGGACATAAAGACATAGCTGAGTGAATAATAACAGTATCCCCAAAGAGAACAGCCGTCTGCCGTTACTACCATCCATAATTTTATGGAATGTGATCATGAGAGATAGCTTTGCTTGCATCATGAAGAGCATCATGGATTTATATGCTGTCAGCAATTTTGGTAGTGGTCGTCACTCGTGCAATGCACTTGACCACGCGAATTTTTCCATTAACTGCGCATACGCAAAATTTTGCTCCTACATGTAACGATGACTTCTAAGTCATCAATCGCAAAAAGTAAGCACATGCATGATGACTACTAGCTAGAACTGGTGTACAAGAAACAGAATGTGCAATCAAACAAAAAAAAATGCAGCACAGGTCAGTCACTCTTGCAGGAATTCTCTCATGAACTGGTTGACCTCCTCTGGAGCATCCTGCTGCACCCAGTGACTGCAGTCAGCAATGTCACGTGGCCTGTAATTAAGAGGGAGAGATAAGCAAATTCTCAGAGACTGAGAATATCTTGCCAAAGTAAATACATGCAACTGCAATGCTCGACAGAACGCAATATACGGGGAGTACAACATGATGCTCATGATATCATTATTGTAATACCTGACAGTGACATTAGTGGCTACAAGGCCATGGCAGTCAGCCATTCCTTTATCAAGAGCAGTCACGTCACGGTCAATCATCACCCAAGGAATTGGTAAAGGTCGTTATACTTTTAGACTGCAGCAGACATTATTTTACCCAGATAATGAGAATAGGAACTTCAATTTTTTGTGTGCTCTTTTCCGTCTTGTTTGGCTTGAATATGCAGCGAAAGTAGTTAAATGCCGCAGTGAGGGCCCCAGGCTGCAGCTGGGAGAACACATACTTGTCAGGCTCCTGCGTGCTGCTATATAGCTATATATATGGTAGAGAGCCACACAAAATTTATTACACCACAAACTCCCATTCTGAGTAGATTGAGTAAAGTAGCTAGAGCTGCACTAGGTAGATATATCTGTCCAGAAAGTGTTTGTCAAGCATAAGTAGCTACTTGGTATTGCATGTAGGCATCCTAACCGAGATCCTAACTTGAATTTCTTTACAAGGAATGTTTACTAAATGATTGTCAACGTACCATGTACCCAAAAACTTGTTTCGGGGCATAATAACTTGTATGGCTTCCTTATTTGGGGTGTATCTTTATCCCAAGTAGCAGTTTACTTTTCTGTGGTTATGTATATCAATGATGAAAATGGTGTAATTACATCTATGGTGTAATAATTATTTATGAGGCAATCGTTCTATGGAGCCTTTCTGAGGCTTGAAATCAGTAGCTAGCTAAGTATAATAATACTATGTTATGCTTGTATCCAGCTACTCAACTGTATATATCAGCTAATAAAATATCTGCCCGCCCGCATGGATTGATGACAAATTAGGGGACAGGAAACAAGACTTAATTAGTATATTATTACAAGTCATGGCCTTACAGTGATAATAGTAGTGAATTAATATTCTCTCTTTACTCTCTTCCAGAGGGTGAGGAGTTCAATTTCTGCTCCTATTTTATTCATCATAGAGTCGGTAGACTCTATAAGTAGGGATGGCCCGGATATGCCATATATATAAGACATTACAAATCCCTAAATATCTCAAAATAGGTAATTTTGTGAAATTTCTAAGTGTGAAAATCAGAATCTTCAGCAAATTGTGCATCTAGCAAGACCAAGATCATTCATCAAAACAATTGTACATGCCAGAACCAGATGTTTGAAAAATAGCCCATTTGTCATTCTTTCTTTCTTTCTTTCTTTCTTTCTTTCTTTCTTTCTTTCTTTCTTTCTTTTTCATTATCAGGGCTAACTCAAGACTGTCTGGACCGCTCGCCTTAGTTCTCGTATAAATCCACTCCATTTTGTAGCGCGCAGTGCAGTGTCACGCTAATTTTCCGTTATCTTGACGGCTACGTAGTCGTGGGTGTGTACCGCGCGTTAACGATTGGGTGTGTCCAAGACGCGCCATTTTGTGATATAATGCGCATGCTCACAATGTGTTGCCATGGTGAAGTCATGTGAATGTAGTCAGCGGCGCGCGCCACGGCATCCTTTGGGGGGTGGGGTCTGGAGACGAGACTGTACTACCAGCGCGAGTGATAGCGAGCGCTAGCGCTAGCTAGCAACTAAGCTATCTTCGGGCGTGGCCCCTCAGTAGTCAGCCAGCTCAATACCTCAGTGATAAAGATAGTGGTAGCTACTAGCAATACTTTGAATAAATTCTCTCTCTACCAAAGTCGGAGTCTCATGGCAGCTTCTTTGTTAGGCCACTATGGATTGGCCATAGATTGGCCAGGCACAGGAACGTGAGGGGCGTGGCTACGAATTTTGCACGCACGCGCGAATTTCGGCACCTCCCATCTTCTATTGATGGATCATTGAGAGTAAACCATGACATTGTAAGATGGCATTGATAAATTACGCTGACAGCAATAAAAAAAGAACAGAAACAAGTATAAAAACAAATTAATACTAACAGCTATTATGTTACATTGCATGCCATACACTACTACCATTGAACATCATACCAGCTTTGATACTGATTGAATCAGACGTCAATGTTTCATTCCCAGTGAGGTACGTTGAAGTTGGCTGTGGTTGGATAGTAGCTGTGCAGGTATAGTTTCCAGAGTCACTCCTCCCAAATGATTCAAACCGCTTGGTGTAGGTGAAGGTTGTGCCAGACACTGTTGGTCCAGTTAGAGCCAGTGGAGTTCCGTCCCTGGAGAGCTGTACATCTACTATCAATAAATAATTGATTGCAGAACTCTGTATGACTGAATTTAACTCCACAGCACAGGTTAAAGTTACATCAGACCCAGTGATCAGGATGCCAGAATTCCCCCCACTGCTTGTCAGCATAATAGAAGCTTGAGTTGGGACTACAAAAATTTAATGCAATTTTTAATGTTTGTGATACGCTGAGCTGTGCATCAAATTCAATATAGCTCTACCTTGAATTCTGATCTCACGAGAACTGGCCATCACAATATCTCCAGCTAGAAAGATTGAAGTAATTGTAACTGTACATATATAGCTTGCAGCATCAGATAATTGTAGCGGAGTGAACGAGAGAGTGTTTGAGTTGGCTCCAACTTGAGTCTGTCCACTGCCACTGTTCTTAGTCCACTGATATGCAATAGTAGAGTTGAGATTTTCAGCTCCAGATACACTACACGTCAGCTGATAATCTTCTCTCAAAGTAGCTATAGGAGTAGCTCCACTATCACTGATCCGGACTAATAGAGGGGGAGCTGGAGAGGGAATATAGGATTAAAACAAATGTTAGGTATTGTAGACTAATAATATTAGTGGCACTACCATTTACTGCAACAGTTATTGGATCAGATATTAAAGTGGATTCATCGATAGTAGCATTGCATGAGTAGGAGCCATTATCTGTTTGCTGAACTGGCCTAAATTGAAGTTGACTTGAAATAATATTGGAGGCAATATTCACTCGTGGGCTGTTCTCGACAACTGGTGTCCTCCCATCAGGAGGTCCTAGCCACTGAAAGACTCCCTCGGGGCCACCTGCTGAACACTCCAGTGTGTAGCTCTCACCAGCAATGGGAGAGCCAGAGGCCGTAATGGACAATCCTAATATTGATGGGTGCATCACTATATAATTATAATAAAGTAATGGTGCATGAACTTACCAATGTACACACAGAGAGTTTGACTGGTGTCGGTAGCATCAGGTACCTCACAACAGAATTGTCCAGTTGGTGATTCAATGTCACTGGGTCGATTCAAGAACACCTCTCCATTATCTCCTCTGGTTCTATAAAATGCTGTGGTTGAAGTAGTCCCTTGCACTAGTGCTCCATTTGGTTGGTACCACTCCCCAAGTCCTGGATTCTGACTCAAGCAGCAATGAACATTGTCAGTGATGCATTTTGCAGCACCATTTGGATTGTCAGAACTTTGGCCAATATTTCTGATGTTAATGTAGCTGTTGTTATTGATGTGTACACCTCTCAATGCAAGGTAAACACCTGAAGAATGTAAAGAAGCAGCAGTGATCATCAAAACATAACAAGAGCATGGCCGTAAACATCTCACCAGTTGTGAGTCTGGTTGAATGAGTTGCATGCATGCTGCTGCCACTGATGTATGCGTTAGTAGATGTTAAACTGACAGTAGCACTACAGGTGTAGATTCCAAAGTCAGTCCTCCCAAATGAACTGATTAGGAATGTAGAGGTGTAACTAGTATTGCTTCCCATAACTGGCTGTGCAATGCTAGTACGTGTGAAAGCTGGTGTAGTCAATACTGTGTTCACAGCTACCGAAACATCCACCGCTGGACTCAACTCCACAGCACAGGTCAGAGTAACATCAGATCCAAATGGTGGTATCGGATTGGGAATACTTGATAATGCTACAGAAGTAGGAGCTGGAACTGCAAAATTAGGATAGATAATTATTGAAAGTCTATCTCAACCCACATTCATACAATTTCCTCGATAAGCTTAAATTAAGCGACTCGCACTCTGACAATTTGAGGGTCATGTGTACGGTCATATGCTACTAAGAAGTTTGGCATTGTACCCTTCATGCAAAGTACACAAGATCATAATAATTGCTCAGTCATCCTTCAATTTTAGTATCGGCAATTTGACTCACTTTGAAGTGTAACATCTTGTGTATTCATGATGGTGATGTCATCAATGAGGTAAGGTGACCTAACAGTAGCCTGACAAGTGTACCGCCCTGCATCAGATGGCCTGAGATGAGAGAAGGAGACTCTAGGATTATCTTCATCATTTTGTATTTGAGTTTGAGTGCCATTGTTCTTAGTCCACTGGTAGGTTATGGAGGGGCTGAGATGTTCAGCTCCAGTAATGCCACATGTTAGGGAGTAGCCACTTTGTCCTAGCAATAGAGAACCACTAGTAGTGATCTGGGCAGAGATGGGTGGAGCTGGAAAGAAGGAAATTCAATGCATAACATTCCAGATCAATAACGCACACAACCACAATATTAATGCATATACCATTCACTATAACCATTGCACTGTTCTCCAATATTCCAGGCCCAAGTCTACATGTGTACATCGCTGCATGTGAAGACTGACTCAGGGGAAAGTTAAACTGCAGAGTACTGCTGTAGGTCTCGCTAGTGGAGTTGCTGCTGCTCATAACAGTTGGTGTAACTGTTACACCAGAGGGAAGTAAAATACTTCCATCAACAGACCACTGAAAGTTAGGTGATGGTACATTATCTGGTAGAGAAATGGGATCAAAGAGAGTTGCTGAGCATGTCAGTGAGTAGTCTCTCTCCCCAGCAGAAGTGGCAGCAAAACCAGTGGAGGGAGAGATGGTCACATGATCAATGTCATATCTGAATCCAAAATTCACTGTGGAAATAATGGAAAATATAGCTAATAATATTATTATTGGTACACATTAATCAAGTAACAAACTCACAAATATTCACATAGAGGACCTGATTAACAGTGGGATCAGCAGCATTGGGTAGCTCACAGAAGAAACGACCTCTTTCTGGTATATAACTGTACCTTCGAAAGAGACGAACTGAGCCATTAAACTGTTGCCCATTTATGACTTCATTTGGACCTCTATTTACTAGAAACTGAGCACCACCACCAAATTCAATTCTGCGCCCATCAGGAAAGTACCAATCACCACGCTCAGTACGCACAGTACCTGACTCAGTACCACAACAGTCTACTAGGTCAGTTACGCACTGCAATGCTCTCTGACTGTGATTTCCATTTGATGGAACATTATCAAAACTAGAACCAGTTCCAATATTCAAAACATCATCAAAATCCACAAAGCTGTCACTGGGTAAAGTCTCTCCAAGAAACAACAGAGACACACCAGCTGCATCATAGATAATATATTATGGTGGCATATTCTGAGCGTAGCAAAATCATTGAGCATATCAGGGGCTGATACAGGAGAAAATAGAGTGCATGGATAACTACACACTTCTGAATTCACTCAACTATTAATTTTATATGGAAATGGTGTGCCATCAATATCAATTAGAGCCACCCACCTTAAAAAATTTACTCAGTCCTTTTGCATATTAATTTTAATAACATGCGAATTAAAATCATGGCTTACCTTGTTGTCCACAAGCAAGGGGGACATAAAGACATAGCTGAGTGAATAATAACAGTATCCCCAAAGAGAACAGCCGTCTGCCGTTACTACCATCCATATTATTATGGAATGTGATCATGAGAGATAGCTTTGCTTGCATCATGAAGAGCATCATGGATTTATATGCTGTCAGCAATTTTGGTAGTGGTCGTCACTCGTGCAATGCACTTGACCACGCGAATTTTTCCATTAACTGCGCATACGCAAAATTTTGCTCCTACATGTAACGATGACTTCTAAGTCATCAATCGCAAAAAGTAAGCACATGCATGATGACTACTAGCTAGAACTGGTGTACAAGAAACAGAATGTGCAATCAAACAAAAAAAATGCAGCACAGGTCAGTCACTCTTGCAGGAATTCTCTCATGAACTGGTTGACCTCCTCTGGAGCATCCTGCTGCACCCAGTGACTGCAGTCAGCAATGTCACGTGGCCTGTAATTAAGAGGGAGAGATAAGCAAATTCTCAGAGACTGAGAATATCTTGCCAAAGTAAATACATGCAACTGCAATGCTCGACAGAACGCAATATACGGGGAGTACAACATGATGCTCATGATATCATTATTGTAATACCTGACAGTGACATTAGTGGCTACAAGGCCATGGCAGTCAGCCATTCCTTTATCAAGAGCAGGTCAATCATCACCCAAGGAATTGGTAAAGGTCGTTATACTTTTAGACTGCAGCAGACATTATTTTACCCAGATAATGAGAATAGGAACTTCAATTTTTTGTGTGCTCTATTCCGTCTTGTTTGGCTTGAATATGCAGCGAAAGTAGTTAAATGCCGCAGTGAGGGCCCCAGGCTGCAGCTGGGAGAACACATACTTGTCAGGCTCCTGCGTGCTGCTATATAGCTAGCTATATATATGGTAGAGAGCCACACAAAATTTATTACACCACAAACTCCCATTCTGAGTAGATTGAGTAAAATAGCTAGAGCTGCACTAGGTAGATATATCTGTCCAGAAAGTGTTTGTCAAGCATAAGTACTTGGTATTGCATGTAGGCATCCTAACCGAGATCCTAACTTGAATTTCTTTACAAGGAATGTTTACTAAATGGTTGTCAACGTACCATGTACCCAAAAACTTGTTTCGGGGCATAATAACTTGTATGGCTTCCTTATTTGGGGTGTATCTTTATCCCAAGTAGCAGTTTACTTTTCTGTGGTTATGTATATCAATGATGAAACCTATAGCGTAAAGTGCCAATTATCAACATACGGTTTTCTCCCGCGTGTGCTGTTGCTTAGGAACATCGCCTGAACTTCGAACTTGGACCAACAGGTAGGGCGTCGCCAGGGCTACAAGTACCTAAAGTATCAGGGGGCTGCCGATCAAAATACGTCTGCAATGGCAATTTTAGCTTATAATTGCGAATGCCAGTTATCGACAGTCGGTACGTATTATCGGCACACCGTATACTTTCAATACAATCAATTATCGTTACTTGGAGCTTTGTCATCACAGTGCATGCAATTCAAGGGTAAGAAAATTATATAAAAAATACTAGCAGGTGCATAATCATGAGCTCTAACTACTGAGACAACTTCATGTTCATAGGTGAGCTTGTTCGATCTTTATCGTTTTTTCAAACTTGGCAGAAGCGCCTCGGGAACAGCACCATCGCGTCTTTGCCACTGTATTGACACTGTGAGGGTCATCTTATCACAAATGGAGCAAAACTTACCTTCAAAAGTCCAGCCTGAAGCAGAGAAGCGAGTCGCGATCGACCACGCGAAATTATTATTAAACGCGCCACGCCCACTGCCTATACTAAGGCCCTATGTCGATAATCGATACCCGTATTTCCGATAGTTGGTACCTGTCGGTAATTGGCACATTACGCTATATGGTGTAATTACATCTATGGTGTAATAATTATTTATGAGGCAATCGTTCTATGGAGCCTTTCTGAGGCTTGAAATCAGTAGCTAGCTAAGTATAATAATACTATATATGTTATGCTTGTATCCAGCTACTCAACTGTATATATCAGCTAATAAAATATCTGCCCGCCCGCATGGATTGATGACAAATCAGGGGACAGGAAACAAGACTTAATTAGTATATTACAAGTCATGGCCTTACAGTGATAATAGTAGTGAATTAATATTCTCTCTTTACTCTCTTCCAGAGGGTGAGGAGTTCAATTTCGGCTCCTATTTTAAATATACACCTCAATGATAACAATAATATTATTGATCTATCTATGACTGTTTGCATCTGTCTCATAATTATACAACATTGTTTATACTATACTATAATTAAACAGGCTATAATAATTATTTATAACGTTGCAGTGTTTACATTTGTGACTGTTATTGTTTGTCATACAAAATCGTATTAAAAGTTATGCTGCAGTGTTGTACAAACTTTTAAATTGGAACACGGAAGTATTCAAAGACAATTGATCAGTTGTTTGTGCCCACAGTGTCCTCCACACTGGCATACTCTGGAGCATCTGGTGTACTAATATGAGTGGATTCATTGATGCTTGCTCCGGCCTTCAATATTCTATCAAGTTTCTCATACTCTCCACCATCAACCCCTCCAGAAGTAGATTTCAAATTCACGTCATCATAGGCCATGTTCACTGATACCGCAAAACTATTCTTATTCTTAATTAGCTTACTGTACCTGCAAATAATAACAAAACATGTAATATTATATGGATAATAATAATTATTACACAGCTAATCTCCGTCCGCATTCTCTTTAATACCTCCATAAACACAGTACCACAGTGACAGTGATCACTGTGACAATCAGAGACTCCACCACGATCACTGCTCCAGCAGTGATGCCAATTTCACTGGCACAAGAACACACTATTGCTATGTCAGTAACAGGATCAACAAAAGTAGGAGCTGCAGGGAAAGAGATGAAAAGAATTCGAAGATACTATTTTTATTATCGAAAGTGGGAGCAGATAAAAGAGCATAATAATAAATTCATACCATAATTAAGTAACCCCTAAGTAGTAGCTAATTATACACTAAAATGAAAATTTTGGAATAAAATTGAATTTGATTGTTTCATAGTTTAATACCTGATGATCGAAAGCAAGGAACAATAATATTATTATAATAAATAGGTCATATATATTACATAATTTATTATAATTTATTTACCATGAGTTACAGGTAAACTGATGAGCTCACTGTAGAGTTGGTCAGACTCAGAGCGAATGGATACATTACGACCAACATAGTCCCCATCCATATTCAAACCGACTGAAGTAATGGCAGTTACCGACTGCACAAGTACGTTCTGCCCATTGCCATAGAAGATCCTATATCCAGTGATGCTGTTAGCTCCATCAGATGGAGGACTCCAGCTGACTTCTACTGGGGCAGATGAACCAGATTGAGTGGCTCGGACGTTGAGAGGGGAAGAAGTAACTGTGAATAAAAATTTAATACTAACAGCTATTATGTTACATTGCATGCCATACACTACTACCATTGAACATCATACCAGCTTTGATACTGATTGAATCAGACGTCAATGTTTCATTCCCAGTGAGGTACGTTGAAGTTGGCTGTGGTTGGATAGTAGCTGTGCAGGTATAGTTTCCAGAGTCACTCCTCCCAAATGATTCAAACCGCTTGGTGTAGGTGAAGGTTGTGCCAGACACTGTTGGTCCAGTTAGAGCCAGTGGAGTTCCGTCCCTGGAGAGCTGTACATCTACTATCAATAAATAATTGATTGCAGAACTCTGTATGACTGAATTTAACTCCACAGCACAGGTTAAAGTTACATCAGACCCAGTGATCAGGATGCCAGAATTCCCCCCACTGCTTGTCAGCATAATAGAAGCTTGAGTTGGGACTACAAAAATTTAATGCAATTTTTAATGTTTGTGATACGCTGAGCTGTGCATCAAATTCAATATAGCTCTACCTTGAATTCTGATCTCACGAGAACTGGCCATCACAATATCTCCAGCTAGAAAGATTGAAGTAATTGTAACTGTACATATATAGCTTGCAGCATCAGATAATTGTAGCGGAGTGAACGAGAGAGTGTTTGAGTTGGCTCCAACTTGAGTCTGTCCACTGCCACTGTTCTTAGTCCACTGATATGCAATAGTAGAGTTGAGATTTTCAGCTCCAGATACACTACACGTCAGCTGATAATCTTCTCTCAAAGTAGCTATAGGAGTAGCTCCACTATCACTGATCCGGACTAATAGAGGGGGAGCTGGAGAGGGAATATAGGATTAAAACAAATGTTAGGTATTGTAGACTAATAATATTAGTGGCACTACCATTTACTGCAACAGTTATTGGATCAGATATTAAAGTGGATTCATCGATAGTAGCATTGCATGAGTAGGAGCCATTATCTGATTGCTGAACTGGCCTAAATTGAAGTTGACTTGAAATAATATTGGAGGCAATATTCACTCATGGGCTGTTCTCGACAACTGGTGTCCTCCCATCAGGAGGTCCTAACCACTGAAAGACTCCCTCAGAGCCACCTGCTAAACACTCCAGTGTGTAGCTCTCACCAGCAACGGGAGAGCCAGAGGCCGTAATGGACAATCCTAATATTGATGGGTGCATCACTATATAATTATAATAAAGTAATGGTGCATGAACTTACCAATGTACACACAGAGAGTTTGACTGGTGTCGGTAGCATCAGGTACCTCACAACAGAATTGTCCAGTTGGTGATTCAATGTCACTGGGTCGATTCAAGAACACCTCTCCATTATCTCCTCTGGTTCTATAAAATGCTGTGGTTGAAGTAGTCCCTTGCACTAGTGCTCCATTTGGTTGGTACCACTCCCCAAGTCCTGGATTCTGACTCAAGCAGCAATGAACATTGTCAGTGATGCACTTTGCAGCACCATTTGGATTGTCAGAACTTTGGCCAATATTTCTGATGTTAATGTAGCTGTTGTTATTGATGTGTACACCTCTCAATGCAAGGTAAACACCTGAAGAATGTAAAGAAGCAGCGGTGATCATCAAAACATAACAAGAGCATGGCCATAAACATCTCACCAGTTGTGAGTCTGGTTGAATGAGTTGCATGCATGCTGCTGCCACTGATGTATGCATTAGTAGATGTTAAACTGACAGTAGCACTACAGGTGTAGATTCCAGAGTCAGTCCTCCCAAATGAACTGATTAGGAATGTAGAGGTGTAACTAGTATTGCTTCCCATAACTGGCTGTGCAGTGCTAGTACGTGTGAAAGCTGGTGTAATCAATACTGTGTTCACAGCTACCGAAACATCCACCGCTGGACTCAACTTCACAGCACAGGTCAGAGTAACATCAGATCCAAATGGTGGTATCGGATTGGGAATACTTGATAATGCTACAGAAGTAGGAGCTGGAACTGCAAAATTAGGGTAGATAATTATTGAAAGTCTATCTCAACCCACATTCATACAATTTCCTCGATAAGCTTACAGTAAGCGACTCGCACTCTGACAATTTGAGGGTCATGTGTACGGTCATATTATGCTACTAAGAAATTTGGCATTGTACCCTTCATGCAAAGTACACAATGTCATAATAATTGCTCAGTCATCCTTCAATTTTAGTATGGGCAATTTGACTCACTTTGAAGTGTAACATCTTGTGTAGTCATGACGGTGATGTCATCAATGAGGTAAGGTGACCTAACAGTAGCCTGACAAGTGTACCGCCCTGCATCAGATGGCCTGAGAGGAGAGAAGGAGACTCTAGGATTATCTTCATCATTTTGTATTTGAGTCTGAGTGCCATTGTTCTTAGTCCACTGGTAGGTTATGGAGGGGCTGAGATTTTCAGCTCCAGTAATGCCACATGTTAGGGAGTAGCCACTTTGTCCTAGCAATAGAGAACCACTAGTAGTGATCTGGGCAGAGATGGGTGGAGCTGGAAAGAAGGAAATTCAATGCATAGCATTCCAGATCAATAATGTACACAACCACAATATTAATGCATATACCATTCACTATAACCATTGCACTGTTCTCCAGTATTCCAGGCCCAAGTCTACATGTGTACATCCCTGCATGTGGAGACTGACTCAGGGGAAAGTTAAACTGCAGAGTACTGCTGTAGGTCTCGCTAGTGGAGTTGCTGCTGCTCATAACAGTTGGCGTAGCTGTTACTCCAGAGGGAAGTGAAGTACTTTCAAAAGACCACTGAAAATTTGGTGATGGTACATTGTGTGGTAGAGAAATGGGATCAAAGAGAGTTACTGAGCATGTCAGTGAGTAGTCTCTCTCCCCAGCAGAAGTGGCAGCAAAACCAGTGGAGGGAGAGATGGTCACATGATCAATGTCATATCTGAATCCAAAATTCACTGTGGAAATATAAAAATTTTAATAGTGGAAAACATAATAATAATATTATTGGTACACACTAATCAGGAAACAAACTCACAAATATTTACGTAGAAGAGCTGATTAATATTAGGATCAGCAGCATTGGGTAGCTCACAGAAGAAACGACCTCTTTCTATTACACCACTGAATCTACGAAAGAGACGAACTGAGCCATTAAACTGTTGCCCATTTATGACTTCATTTGGACCTCTGTTTACTAGAAACCGAGTACCACCACCAAATTCAACTCTGCTCCCATTAGGATAGTACCAGTCACCACGCTCAGTACGCACAGTGCCTGACTCTGTACCACAACAGTCTACTAGATCAGTTATGCACTGCAATGCTCTCTGACTGTGATTTCCATTTGATGGAACATCGATAGAACCACTTCCAACGTTCAAGACATCATCAAAATCCACAAGGATGTCACTGGGTAAGGTCTCTCCAAGAAACAACAGAGACACACCAGCTGCATCATAGATAATCTATGGTGGCATATTCTGAGCGTGGCACAATAATTATTGAAAGTAATGCCGGCATACTGAGGGGCTGATCCAGGAGAAAATAGAGTGAATGGATACCTAGGCTTACACACTTTTGAATTCACTCAACTATTTATATGGGAATGGTGTGCCATCAATATCAATTAGAGCCACCCACCTTGAAAATTTTACTCAGTCCTTCTGCATATAACATGCATATTAAAATCATGGCTTACCTTGTTGTCCACAAGCAAGGGGGACATAATGACATAGCTGAGTGAATAATAACAGTATCCCCAAAGAGAAGAGCCGTCTGCCGTTACTACCATCCATATTATTACGGAATGTGATCGTGAGAGATAGCTTTGCTTGCATCATGAAGAGCATCATGGATTTATATGCTGTCAGCAATTTTGGTAGTGGTCGTCACTCGTGCAATGCACGCAGGGGACTTGACCATGCGAATTTTTCCATTAACTGCGCATACGCAAAATTTTGCTCCTACATGTAACGATGACTTCTAAGTCATCAATCGCAAAACGTAAGCACATGCATGATGACTACTAGCTAGAACTGGTGTACAAGAAACAGAATGTGCAATCAAACAAAAAAAATGCGGCACAGGTCAGTCACTCTTGCAGGAATTCTCTCATGAACTGGTTGACCTCCTCTGGAGCATCCTGCTGCACCCAGTGACTGTAGTCAGCAATGTGCCTGTAATTAAGAGGGAGAGATAAGCAAATTCTCAGAGACTGAGAATATCTTGCCAAAGTAAATACATGCAACTGCAATGCTCGACAGAACGCAATATACGGGGAGTACAACATGATGCTCATGATATCATTATTGTAATACCTGACAGTGACATTAGTGGCTACAAGGCCATGGCAGTCAGCCATTCCTTTATCAAGAGCAGGTCAATCATCAC
This sequence comes from Cliona cf. orientalis, assembly GCA_963930775.1. Lineage (NCBI taxonomy): Eukaryota > Metazoa > Porifera > Demospongiae > Clionaida > Clionaidae > Cliona > Cliona cf. orientalis. The sequence continues at coordinate 5,092,656 of OZ005703.1, forward strand.
CCAAGGAATTGGTAAAGGTCGTTATACTTTTAGACTGCAGCAGACATTATTTTACCCAGATAATGAGAATAGGAACTTCAATTTTTTGTGTGCTCTATTCCGTCTTGTTTGGCTTGAATATGCAGCGAAAGTAGTTAAATGCCGCAGTGAGGGCCCCAGGCTGCAGCTGGGAGAACACATACTTGTCAGGCTCCTGCGTGCTGCTAGCTATATACATGGTAGTACGTGTGAACCCGTCTGGTGTAGTCAATGCTGTATTCACAGCTATTGAAACATCCACTGCCGGACTCAACTCCACAGCACAGGTCAGATTAATGTCAGATCCAAAAGGCGGTATGGGACTGGGAATGCTACTTGACAATGCTACAGAAGTAGGAGCTGGAACTGCAAAATTAGGATAGACAATTGAAAGTCTATATATCTCAACCCAAGTTCATACGACTTCCTCAATAAGCTTATATTAAGCAGCTCACACTCTGACAATTTGAGGGTCATGTGTACGATCATAATAATAATAATTATGCTACTAAGAAATTTGGCTTCATGCAAAGTACACAATATTGCTCTAAGTCATCTTTCAATTTTAATATTATAGGCAATTTGACTCACTTTGAAGTGTAACATCTTGTGTAGTCATGATAGTGATGTCATCAATGAGATAAGGTGACCTAACAGTAGCCTGACAAGTGTACCATCCTGCATCCTGAGATGAGAGAAGGAGACTCTAGGATTACCTTCATCATTTTGTATTTGAGTCTGAGTCCCATTGTTCTTAGTCCACTGGTAGGTTATGGAGGGGCTGAGATTTTCAGCTCCAGTAATGCCACATGTTAGGGAGTAGCCACTTTGTCCTAGCAATAGAGAACCACTAGTAGTGATCTGGGCAGAGATGGGTGGAGCTGGAAAAAAGGAATTAAATTCAATGCATATAGCATTCCAGATCAATAACGCACACAGCCATATTAATGCATATACCATTCACTATAACCATTGCACTGTTCTCCAGTATTCCAGGCCCAAGTCTACATGTGTAGTCTCTCTCCCCAGCAGAAGTGGCAGCAAAACCAGTGGAGGGAGAGATGGTCACATGATCAATGTCATATCTGAATCCAAAATTCACTGTGGAAATAATGGAAAACATTATTGGTACACACTAATCAAGTAACGGACTCACAAATGTTCACATAGAGGACCTGGTTAACAGTGGGATCAGCAGCATTAGGTAGCTCACAGAAGAAACGACCTCTTTCTGGTACACCACTGAATCTACGAAAGAGACGAACTGAGCCATTAAACTGTTGCCTATTTATGACTTCATTTGGACCTCTGTTTACTAGAAACCGAGTACCACCACCAAATTCAACTCTGCGCCCATCAGGAAAGTACCAATCACCACATTCAGTACGCACAGTACCTGACTCTGTACCACAACAGTCTACTAGGTCAGTTACGCACTGCAATGCTCTGAAAGACTCCCTCAGAGCCACCTGCTAAACACTCCAGTGTGTAGCTCTCACCAGCAACGGGAGAGCCAGAGGCCGCAATGGACAATCATAATATTGATGGGTGCATCACTATCCTAACCATTATCTACTCCTGAATAATATGACTAGTAATGGTGCATGAACTTACCAATGTACACACAGAGAATTTGATTTGTGCTGGTAGCATCAGGTACCTCACAACAGAACTGTCCAGTTGGTGATTCAATCTCGATGGGTCGATTCAAGAATACCTCTCCATTGTCTCCTCTGGTTCTATAAAATGCTGTGGTTGAAATAGCCCCTTGCACTAGTGCTCCATTTGGTTGGTACCACTCCCCAAGTCGGGGATTCTGACTCAAGCAGCAATGAACATTGTCAGTGATGCACTTTGCAGCACCAATGGGATTGTCAGAACTTTGGCCAATATTTCTGATGTTAATGTAGCTGTTGTTATTGATGTGTACACCTCTCAATGCAAGGTAAACACCTGAAGAATATATAAAGAAGCAGTGGTAATCATCAAAACATAACAAGAGCATGGCCATAAACACCTCACCAGTTGTGACTCTAAATGAATGTTGTGCAGTGCTACTGCCACTGATGTATGCATTTGTAGACACCAAATCAACGGTAGCTCCACAGACGTAGATTCCTGAGTCAGTCCTCCCAAATGAACTAATTAGGAATGTAGAGGTGTAACTAGTATTGCTTCCCATAACTGGCTGTGCAGTGCTAGTACGTGTGAACCCGTCTGGTGTAGTCAATGCTGTATTCACAGCTATTGAAACATCCACTGCCGGACTCAACTCCACAGCACAGGTCAGATTAATGTCAGATCCAAAAGGCGGTATGGGACTGGGAATGCTACTTGACAATGCTACAGAAGTAGGAGCTGGAACTGCAAAATTAGGATAGACAATTGAAAGTCTATATATCTCAACCCAAGTTCATACGACTTCCTCAATAAGCTTATATTAAGCAGCTCACACTCTGACAATTTGAGGGTCATGTGTACGATCATAATAATAATAATTATGCTACTAAGAAATTTGGCTTCATGCAAAGTACACAATATTGCTCTAAGTCATCTTTCAATTTTAATATTATAGGCAATTTGACTCACTTTGAAGTGTAACATCTTGTGTAGTCATGATAGTGATGTCATCAATGAGATAAGGTGACCTAACAGTAGCCTGACAAGTGTACCATCCTGCATCCTGAGATGAGAGAAGGAGACTCTAGGATTACCTTCATCATTTTGTATTTGAGTCTGAGTCCCATTGTTCTTAGTCCACTGGTAGGTTATGGAGGGGCTGAGATTTTCAGCTCCAGTAATGCCACATGTTAGGGAGTAGCCACTTTGTCCTAGCAATAGAGAACCACTAGTAGTGATCTGGGCAGAGATGGGTGGAGCTGGAAAAAAGGAATTAAATTCAATGCATATAGCATTCCAGATCAATAACGCACACAGCCATATTAATGCATATACCATTCACTATAACCATTGCACTGTTCTCCAGTATTCCAGGCCCAAGTCTACATGTGTAGTCTCTCTCCCCAGCAGAAGTGGCAGCAAAACCAGTGGAGGGAGAGATGGTCACATGATCAATGTCATATCTGAATCCAAAATTCACTGTGGAAATAATGGAAAACATTATTGGTACACACTAATCAAGTAACGGACTCACAAATGTTCACATAGAGGACCTGGTTAACAGTGGGATCAGCAGCATTAGGTAGCTCACAGAAGAAACGACCTCTTTCTGGTACACCACTGAATCTACGAAAGAGACGAACTGAGCCATTAAACTGTTGCCTATTTATGACTTCATTTGGACCTCTGTTTACTAGAAACCGAGTACCACCACCAAATTCAACTCTGCGCCCATCAGGAAAGTACCAATCACCACATTCAGTACGCACAGTACCTGACTCTGTACCACAACAGTCTACTAGGTCAGTTACGCACTGCAATGCTCTCTGACTGTGATTTCCATTTGATGGAACATTATCGATACCAGAACCAGTTCCAATGTTCAAGACATCATCAAAATCCACAAGGATGTCACTGGGTAAGGTCTCTCCAAGAAACAACAGAGATACACCAGCTGCATCATAGATAATATATGGCGGCATATTCTGAGCGTGGCACAATAATATTGAAAGTAATGCATACATGTATCAGGGGCTGATCCAGGAGAATAGAGTGCATGGATAACTACACACTTTTGAATTCACTCAACTATTTATATGGGAAATGGTGTGCCATCGATATCAATTAGAGCCACCCACCTTGAAAAATTTACTCAGTCCTTCTGCATTTAATAGCATGCATACTAAAATCATGGCTTACCTTGTTGTCCACAAGCAAGGGGGACATAATGACATAGCTGAGTGAATAATAACAGTATTCCCAAAGAGAAGAGCCGTCTGCCGTTACTACCATCCATATTATTGTGGAATGTGATCATGAGAGATAGCTTTGCTTGCAGCAGCATTACTTTTTATGCTGTCAACAATTTTGGTAGTGGTCGTCACTCATGCAATGCAGGGGGCTTGACCACGCGAATTTCTTCATTAACTGCGCATACGCAAAATTTTGCTCCTACATGTATTAAACGACGACTTCTAAGTCAGACGTAAGCACATGCATGCATGATGACTACTAGCTAGAAATGGTGTACAAGAAACAGAATGTGCAATCAAACAAAAAAAATGCAGCACATGTCAGCATAGATATAAATAGAGACGTCAGTCACTCTTGCAGGAATTCTCTCATGAACTGGTTGATCTCCTCTGGAGCATCCTGCTGCACCCAGTGACTGCAGTCAGCAATGTGCCTGTAGAGGAAGGAGAGAGCGCAAGAGCTAGAAAATTGACAATAATATTGATTGCTATCCTTGTCCCCACCTTTCCTGATCTCTTTACAGACAATAAGCTCACTGATAATTAATATGCCAAGTAGCATGCAAAGGCACCTCAACTTGCCAGAAAAAAGCTGTGCAGAGCACCTTAGTCATATGGAAATAACATGGTAGTACCTGACAGCGACACTGGTGGCTACAAGGTCATGACAGTCAGCCATTCCTTTGTCAAGAGCTATGTCATCATCACCCTAAAAGCGCAAGGAAACTGGTAAAGGTCGTCATACTTATAGGCTGCATGCAGCAGACATTAATCTTACCCAGATAATGAGAATGGGAACTTCAATTTTTTGTGTGCTCTTTTCCATCTTCCTTGGCTTGAATATGCAGCGAAAGTAGTTAAATGCTGCAGTGAGGGCCCCAGGCTGGGAGAACACATACTTGTAAGCCTCCATCACCTCAGCAGTGAAGTTACCCTTATTCTTCTTCAAACCCTAAAGTAAAGAACCTTCAAAAACCAATAGCTAATCTAGTATTTTATAAAGCTTTGCATACTTCAGGAGGTTTTGTGAAGCAGTTTCCCAGAAATTTGTAGTTACTCATGCTCATCATAATCTCCGGAAGCTTCGGCCACTGGAACATGAATATGTACTGCACAAACAAAGTAGAAGTAGGATGACACAGAGTCACACAGAAATAAATCTTACTCATTCACACACATGCACATACATGATGCCGTGCATGCAAGTATACACAGCTACATACTGCATAGCTAAAAATTTTGGTTTGAGAACTGAGGTTGGTGGTCCTTCGAGATCACTAAAATTTAATAATAATTAATACATAATACAGTATCATGTATTGAAACCTGCTGAAAAATTCCTACCAATACCAGTATAAACACACCCACAAAAAACAGACTCACCCAAGACATGAGACGCTGTTTGAAATGCTGTGAGGCATACTTGGCCATGACTCTGAATACAAGAATAATATTATAATAGTCACAGCACACAATGTCATGATCATGATCCTTCCTCTTACTTGAAGTGTGGAGCGTTCATGACAATGAATTTCTCTATCAGTTCAGGGTGCTGATCAACAACAGACCTGGAGGTGGGCAGGTACACACATTACAAACAATACAGAATAATATTTTCTCTCTCTCTCTCTCTCTCTCTCTCTCTCTCTCTCTCTCTCTCTCTCTCTCTCTCTCTCTCTCTCTCTCTCTCTCTCTCTCTCTCTCTCTCTCTCTCTCTCTCTCTCTCTCTCTCTCTCTCTCTCTCTCTCTCTCTAAATGCAATATTAACTGGTACACCACAGCTGACTATGCATGTGCAACAATGCATGTAACATAATGAGTGTCTATAGAGCTAGTATAATATTATTATTATGCATTGTACTACAACAACAAACTGGCACATGTAATGCATGATCTACATGTACATGTAGGTAATACCTGATAATATTATGACATGACATTGTGTGTATGCATGAGAGGGAGAGAGCAGGAGGCTATATACATGCAGATTAAAATCATAATCTGTGACTATCTAATGGCCCACTAGTTACATGTGCACACACTAGCTTAGAACACACTCACCAGGCCACTGCTCCTCCCCAGTCATGAGCCACTAGGATACACTTGGAGTGTCCAAGAGCTGGAATGAGCTCCGCAATGTCTTGTGTGAGGAGGTCAATGGTGTAGTCACTCTTATTAGGAGGCCGCTCAGTCTCTCCATAGCCCCTCATGTCAATGGCTACCACATGATAGTCCTTACTGAACTCAGGAAGCTGGTAACGCCATGAAAACCAGAACTGGATGGGAGAGGGAGAACTGTTACACAGAATCAGATGGTTATAATAATATTGTTATTCTCAACATCAATTAACAGCTTCTTGCATTTGCAGCCAAACAGTAGTACAAATTAACCAGATAAAGACAGCACATTATCAAACAAATATTATGGGATTTCTTCTGTTAACAATTATAGTACTTCCTCGAAACCTTACCATACATCAAATACTTGCTGCCCTCAAACCATGCCATAAACATCATGGGTGATGTCTGTTTGTGGGGCAGCACACCTGAAATATCGAAATTTGTGTTGGAATTGCTCCTGATTTCACCTTTTGGATGGGTCAGACAAACACCCATAAACACGTACGCTACTAAACAACCAATAACCCAGTTTTAATTGTACTATCTATCGCAGGCTAGGGTATGCACCTCAGGGAATCCATGTAGGAATAGCATGAGAGGTTTGGATCGGTCCCCAGCTGTGACATAGTGGAACTTGATCCCATTGGCTGTCACATACTCATGACTACCAAGACTGCGATCCAAAAGACAATCAGGAGGAACTGCAATGAAAGAAGTGGTGAAATACAATACCACCTAAAAGTTCATATGAAATCAATAATATTATTCAACAGAACTTTACTAGTATAATAATTATGGATTGGTTCAAAAACTCAATAGAAAAAGCCGCAGTGACAATTGATGTGGATGCCGGTTAATAAGTACATGCACCTATAACTAGTCTTTTGGCAATACAGAAACAACAAACGCGTAGTTAACTGGAACCACATGCTTAATTAAAGGGCAAGGCAGGGCCAATGAAACATGGCTGGATGATTTTGAAGGTGTGACAAGCACTGCGTATTCTTGACTCCAGCAACAGTTAACGTTACTACTGTAACATAGCCTACATGCAGTTTCTGCATCATGATCAACTACTGAACATTTAGGCAGCATACCACACAATATGTGCTTAACAGAGCACACTCTTGTAATACTGGTATACAGCACACTGTGTGGCTGCCATCACATGAATTTAATTTTGCTTCTTAATGAGCGTAATAGTTCAAGAATTCAATTAAAGTGGGTACAGCAAGTACAATTGCAGTATAGTCCATGAAAGTACATGGTGATTGAATTGCAGTGCAAAGATGTTTGTGCTGGTGAGAAGCCTGCAATCTTGGATTATGGACGTCGACAGCTCTTGAGTAAGAACACATATAAACTATAATAATTATCGAGAAGTTCAATTTAGAAAGTCCTCAGTGGGCAGAAATGAATGTACATGTACACGCAAGTTTATCAGCCTTCCGCCACACCCAGTGTTCATTTATCTTGTAGGTCCATGTAGCTTCAATTACGTAATAGGCAATCAGCACATAATATAGCATGATAAGAACTAGGCAATTAACAAAGAGCTAGCCGCCAGTATGCTTATATTAATCACTGGAACAGCAATCCCCAATACGTAGTTAACGTTTAATAATAAATATTATTATTTATGAGACAGACCCAGTATTTAATACTATGAGATCAGTGCTTCTTCTCCCAGACACCACTGCACAGTGTAAGAATTATGATGGGCTGGGGTGCACTCATACAGTACTTTTGGGCTACATAATTTACTCCGAAGTAGCTCACCACTCCTAGGGATCTTCTTGAAGAAGGTGAATGGATGCATTATCAACTCCAAAATGATTACAAGCAGACCTATTGTTCCCCCCACCGCCATCATTACCAGCCCGAAAAGCATCAAGCTCATCTTTCCCAGCACACTCGCCATGGCTGTGTGAAGAGGTCAGCGTAGGTCGATTACCCCGTGCGCATGCGCAAGGGTGTAATGTGGTCATGCCGTACCCCCGTATAGACGGAAATTTTGGAGGGGAATTAAATTTCGCGGTTTGGCGGTCTACAACCGCTAATATTCTTGCAATATATAGCGATTTTGGGGTCAACCGCCAAATTTAATTCCCTGTACTTCATCGGTAGAGGGTCGTTAATTATGATTATTCGGGGGGGGGGGGGGTATTTGCGCGATTATAAAACCTCAGAATGATCAGATACCAAAACAGATTGTGCACTCAACTCTAGATCTACATTAATAGATATCCACTGTTAATACTCTAGCAGGAATTCTCTCATGGACTGGTTGACCTCCTCTGGAGCATCCTGCTGCACCCAGTGACTGCAGTCAGCAATGTGCCTGTGAGAATCACGATCAAATATAAAACCAACAATTTTTTTCAGGGTAAATAATATAATACCAACCTGATTTTAATATTGGCAGCCACAGTGGTGTGTCTGTCAGCAACATCTGCATTGGGCTATTCCAGTTAATAAAGATACACCCCTGTTGAGGAACGATAATTGTATCCTGAGGGGGTAGCTTGATTTGATGAAGTCTTGGGGGGTGTTGAGGCTATTTTAATGATGTTCTGGGGGTAAAATGGTGCATTTTAACGATGTCTTGGGGGTCACAGCCTCCATTTTAATTAAGCCTTCTGGGGGAAATTTATCCGATTACTTGTCTTCAGGGGAACTGGAAAAGTGTTCCTCAACAGGGGTGTATTCTTATTAACTGTACTGGCCCATTCAGCACACCCTATAATAGGAAATGGTCGTCACAAGTACACTCTGGCCACGCCATTGGGGATTCTGCAATACCCAAAAGAGAAGTATTGGTATTTTGATCATCTCAGAGGTTCCACTACCAGGGGCGGATCCAGGACATCAAGTAGGGGGGGTCATAAAGTAAATAATCGCGCGCGAACCGCGCGCGAAATTTTTGGCCACGCCCACTTTTGGGAAGACCACGCCCACATTGTTGCCGCGAACGAGACGAATAGCCCGAGATGTCAATGGAACCCGACTTTTTCATCGTACAAACAGGTTTTTAGCTATATTTTGTGTCAGATCAAGGTTCATTAGTTGAAGGGAGGGTGGTAAAGCTGGCTATTTAGCCAAGCACAGCAAGCTGGTACAAGATATTCAGACCTGGAAGGGGGGGGTCATCTGCCCCCCCCTGGATCCGCCCCTGACTACTCCGTCTATTTTAGTTCAACATGCAGCGGTAATAGTTGATAACTGCGGTCACAGCCCCAGGCTGGGAGATGCTATACTTGTATGCCTCCAGCACTTCTCCACTCATGTTCTCCTTGTTCTTACAAAGCCCCTACAGTAGTACAGACAATCATGTAACACAATTGAACAAGCTAGAATTCAACAAGTGTAGGGGAAGGCTTATCTTTGAGCATAAAATTGTGTATATTATAATAAGCACATGATCTAAAATCTAGCTCACCTTTGGCTGATTGCAGAGTAAATCTTCAATAGCTTTGTAGTCTCTCATCAATATTTATATTAAATATCTGAAACACAATCATCATTCACTCTGGGCACGAGACTACCATCCTCTAAACGTATCTTTTCACTTTTGAGAAATTCCTTTGGAGAGAGACAGAGCTCTGCCTTGCAAGAATATACACTGAGACGTCTTTGATGCTATAGGACAACAATCGTTGGCATAATGATTATGCTACGTAGTATTTACTGATATGCATGTAGGCTACGTTCAGGCTGACTGCAAATTTACCCCTTGCGCATGCGCGCGGGGGGTGATAAGTAGTGTGCTACGGACGTGTGCTATTAAAAGGTGGCAGTACTATTACCTGCTTAAACTACAGCTCATGAGAAGACGATCGATCGAACTGATGATTGTGAGACTGAATCTAGCGCTATTCTCCCTCTGCTGCTGGATTCTTGTGGGCAGCGTTGCTAATGGTACGATAAATTTGCAGTCAGCTTTTGATATGAGTGTCTGCATGAAAGACGTCCATACTGATTGAAGTTCGCATACTAGCCAGTAATTTTCTGTAAAAGAAAATCTCACTCTAGGGTCTGCGGACTCACATGCACACACTACTATCTATGCACACACTGACACTCCACAGCCCAGACGATAATACAGCCTCCAGTGTCTACCACAGCAGCTCTGGGTACAAATGCAACTTTCTCTTGTCGTGGAACTGGTAGTGTTCTGTGGCAGATTAATGGCATACAAGTTCGAGTTGCTAGTCAGCTGCCAAGTTTTGAGAGCATACTAGTGTATGTTCCTCTACCAAGTGATAGTTTTTCTGAGCTGATTGTAACTGCAACCAATACCAGTTTGGTGATTATATGTGTGGTGGACCCAGGCATTGGAATGGGGGATGTTGTGAAGAGTGATGCAGTTCAACTATTTGTGTATGGTAAGCGGAGTAGACTATTATTGTAAGGGGGCTTGTCCAAAGTCCTTGTGGAAAAATTAACATCATTATGACATTAACTCCCCCCCCCCCCCAGCATAGATTCAACACTGAAACTCTGATTCTGCTCCATTAAGCCTACACATTCGGTATTCACTTGTATTCTACAGTGTTAGCTATGTTTTCATGGATTCATTGCATACCTGTGCTTCTTGGATAGTTTCTTGCTTGCCTGTAGCTACATGTAGCTACACTTTTAATAGCTACATAGTGCTTGACACAGCTGTCACTAAAATGCAAATTCTGGACACTGCTGGAGGTGTGTCTAGACTTGTTCAACCACAAGAATGCATAATCACAACTAAAGCTCAAGTCTGCTGACAGTGCAGTACAGTTGTAAAACGTCATGGGCCACCCCCCTAACGTCACAATGACGTTAATTTTTCCACAAGGACTTTGGACAAGCCCCCTAAGTGAGGGCAGTGGTGGGGTGAATCACAATCAAACGCAGATAGTATTCACTATGTCAAGTGCTTTCTTCTTACCTGTAAGATGCTGCATGTTGTGTGGTGATTGATAGGATCTCCCTCCCACTCAATGCTTAATTGCATTGATTCTGCTGTAACCTTTATCCATCGTCTGTATACAGCCTCATTCATTCAAAATTTAATGTATTAGTTACCCAGCGTGCATGCACAAGGGATAAAGTAATTGGTTGTGTTGTTGTTAGCACAAAAATGGCCATATCTCGAGATGTAGGCGTCTAACTTAAGCGACTCATAAGCATAACAAATCAATTGAATTTGGCAAAAGGCTGGTTTCAGTATGCGTCAAATCGAGGGACACAGTCCACGAGCATCAATCTGCTCTGAGAAAAGAGACAACTTGGGATTACAATAATAGCTACAATGTGGGGAAAATATTTTATTCTGTATTTTAGTCTACCAGAAAATGTAGAATTTTAGCTTCATATTGATATGCTATGTTTATGTAGTTGCTATATGTAAACGATGCAAACAATTGCTCAGACACATACAACTTTATTAATATGTGCATTTTCCGAAAAACGAATATAGCTATCTACCTACGTGTATAAAAATGGTCATAACTCCACTTGTGATTGATATTTTTCATGAACCTTTCACCATTGGATTCAGCACACATAAAGCTATCAATCCATGCTAAAATTCAATTTTTATGAAATATCCCAAGTGGTCCCTTTTCTCAGAGCATGTCACAAATGCTCGTGAAGATCCGCTGACTGAAATCTGGAATCAAAATTTAGGTAGAAGTCCATATCTTCCTAGTCCGGGCTAGGTCTGGGTGCAGAGAGTGCTTTTGTCACCAGGACCCCCAGTACATATAAGAAGCATTTCCACTATTTCTGAAGTTCACAAAAGTATAGCCATGCTCAGAAAGTAAATCTATAGATCGCACAATGTGCACGTGGGGTATGTGCTCTACAGAGCTCTGTTTTATCACATAATTATATAAGTTTTGTTGCTTTCAAAGCATGCTCCTTATATTATGGGCATTGTGGTACATGGATTACTCTACTAATCGGGTTTCGTTGGGAGTCTGATTAATTGCTGGTTCCATTGAGAGTACCAGAGTAGAGTCTGAATTTTCGAATGCATTAACATTAGCTCGAAGATCAGTTCAAAATGGCATTTACGGTGCAAATTTCCCCAACAATAATTATTCTATTTCCTCCTTGACTATGATTATGTTTGAGCAGAAACTGTTCCTTCACCTCCCGTTAACTTAGGGGTAACTACTACTACCGCGACCTCCATCACTGTGACCTGGGAGCACCCAGGAGGATTTAATTTACCAGACGGCTACGAATTTACCTACCTCTATATTATTAATGAATGCGGCAACAACACGAGAGATCCACCAGTTACTGTGACACTCAGTAGTTCTCAAAGTAGCTACGCTATTGAGAATGGTCCCAACACTCCAGTGGAGGAGGATAGCAACTACTCGATTTCTCTCTTTGCTATAAATAGTCCAGGAAGAAGCTCGGCTGCCAGGGTTATGGTCACAACTCCTGAAGCAGGTATGATAATATTTCACATGCTACATGTTAAATTTATATAGCTAGTAAGTCATGTAAACAGTCATTGATTTGTCAACTGTGATGTGTTATCCCTGTATGAATGTTGTCTCAAGTTCCTGGGATACCTGAAGAACTCCAAACAGTCTCAGTGAGTGTTACAAATATCACCATCCGGTGGGACCGCGTCAACTGCCGAGATCGGAATGGACATACCGATAGTTACCGTGTTGTCTCCTATCCAACCTTGAGCCCAAATGATCGAGATGCTCAAACAGTCGTCGGCACTGAAGACAATCAGAGAATATTTAGTATCACTGGCCTGCCACCTCGGACCAACTACACATTTGAGGTGCAAGCGTCAAATCCTAACCTTCATGTGAGTGGTTCAGCAGCTGTTTACACAGAAAGCACCACTGCCCCCCAGGGTAAGTGCAGCAATATGATTTCTGGGTAAAATGCACACATACACAAGCAACTTACATTGTTTCCTCTCCAGACCTTGGTTTTCTCCTGGATGGTCAGCTCTATCGTAACAACAGTGTTGTGACTGTGACTGATATTGGTGGTAGCATTGGACTAGGCATCTACTGCCTGACTCCCAGCTTGGAGTGTTGTAGTGACAGTGGGACACCTAATGCAGCCAGTGTGACCAGAGAGTGGTACCTACCTGATGGCACACCAGTCACATCTGATAATTCACCATTCATCAAAAGTCGAGTGTCCAGTGCTGTGAGCTTGCACCGTGATCTATTCAGTTCTAACACAGCTCCAAGTGGAGTGTATCGCTGTGAGATACCTGATGCTAGTGGAACCAACCAGAACATCTATGTCGGAATATATCCTCAGGGAAATGGTGAAATAGACCAGTACATTTTAATTCAAAAATGAATTCATATTATCACAGGTTCTCTCTCCATCATATCTCTCCTGTTTGATAGAAATTTGACCTCCTTTACCTGTACCTCCACTGGTGGTCCTCCTACTACTGTCACTTGGAGAAAAGATGGTCAGCCAATCAATAAAACTCTGTATCAACAGAGCCAGAGGCTGGTGGATGCTGAAAGGGCTACTTATGAGAACGTTCTCTTCGATGATGATGTTGCTAGCTTTGTGGGAAGTTTTACCTGTGAGGTCAGCAATGTCAGGGGTACGATTCAAGAGACTACGGTGCTGAATGGTGAGAAGTACTGTGTGGTGGGAATTTTTTAATTGGGTAAAGAAATTCCCAAATGCTAAGCACTTAGATAACCAAATTTAAATTTCACCACACAAGAGCCATTTTGCCAAGCTTAGTACTCACAAAAACTATCTGCTGTACTATTATATACGTATATTGCTAGCTGCATGTTTATTAACTGTATAATAATATATAATTATTAAATACTCTACACCAGGAGTACATTACTACATGTAGGAGTGTGCAACCCACATAGTATGTAGTACAATCGTCTCTTTCCAGATTTGACATCACAGAATATCAAAACCATGAAGCCATGAATGTTGTGTCTGCACTGTCCTGTCAGTAACTAGCTGCAGCTGCAGCTATACAGAATGTAACTCGGTGGTTGCAACTTAGCTAAGTACCTTCTAATGATATTCAGGCCCATGTACAAGGGTGGTTGTGATATCACATCTGGAAAGAGATGTTTGTACTGTACTACTATTGTGTGTGACGTTGCACACTCCTTGTAATGTACTCCTGCATATCTACACATAATATTATTTTCAAACACATGTAGGTGTATCAATTGTTTGTGATCAGTTGAATATTGGTGCCAGTGCTACAGCCACTTGTTTCAGTGATACTCCAGCTACTAGAATGGAGTGGCTCCAAAATGGAGTTGTTATAGCGAGTGATACATCTACCCAGCAACTCGACCTAGCGTTCTCTCCAGTCAGTGACAGCATTCATAACCAGATCTATGTCTGCAGGGTCACTAGGCAAGGGGGGCCACAAGCAGAGCACAACTTCACCGCGATAGTCGATGGTAACTAGCATAGAAGTTTTGGCACTTGAACATGTGAATGTGCAAAATGTCGATCTTTCTACAGTTCCACCTGATGCCATCACTGCCACTGTTAGTAATAGTTCAGTCACTGCCACAGCTGGGATGGTCTACAACCTGACCTGTACTGTATCCAAGATAGTGGGTGGTCTGACTGATTCTCCAACTGCCACTTGGACCATAGGGGGAGTGGCTGTCACCAATGGAAGCGGAATCACTGTAATGGATACCACTGGAGATACAACAGTCACTTCTACTCTGACTTTTGACCCACTACGGACATCTCATGAAGGCAGTTTTGTATGTACTGGTACTTTGACCTCTCCAGCTCTTGATACAGCATTGATGCCTTCTGCTACGGAAAATCTTGAAATTCAAAGTAAGGATCCCTCTATCATCTGTGTGTGAATTAATAAGCATTTGAAATTGAGCTGCAATTCAATATCAATCTCTGCAGTTCCCCGTCCTGTGTTTTCAGTCCTCTCTCACCCCACTGCCTACAATGGAACAAACTTGACCATCATTGGCAGCATTAATCTTGACTCAAATGTTAACACTCCTGTCACTGTTTCAGGGATGTGGACTGGTGATACTGTCCCACAAGTGATCTCAGTTCCTCCATATCAGATTATGCTATCATTGCTACCTGTGGCCACTGATAGTTCAGGGGAGTACACTGTGACTTACACTATTCGTTCCTCAGACAAGTCTTCACACATTGTAGAATACAGTGGCCAAGATAATTACAATTTGGCAGTTGCACGTAAACTAACATAGTATAATACAAGTGAAGTTACTAGTAGTACTCATCATTAATTTTTGTTATTTTTCCACACCTTTAGCTCTTCCCTCCCAACCTCCTACTATTTCCATTGTGTCTCGTCATCAATTGGATGGATGTGGAGAGGTCATGACCCTCAACTGCACTGTAACTCAAGTGGAGAATCTCTTCTCTCCACCCACCATCATGTGGATGGCCCCTGATGGCTCCGAAGTGCCTACTGTACAGTCCAGTAATCCACGAATGTATCCACAAACTAGGGAGCTAGTTTTCAATGACGTTACTCCTAACAACAGAGGCCAGTACACTTGTCGATCTATAGTGAATATCTCAGAAGCTCAAATTGACAATTATACGTTTGGTACAGATACAGTGCAAGTTAACACTGACTGTGAGTTCCTGCTATGCACCTTGTAGTAGAACTTTTTGTCATTAATTAATTTTTAGTACCTGGTGAGGTTGGGAACTTGGTTTGTGCTGTGAGTTCTTCAGCATCTGAGCTTTCCTTCTCCTGGGATGTGCCTACCCTGCTGGGCAGTGAAGTGGTCAGCTATCAAGTGATAGTGAACAGACTAGAGCACAGACCAGGCACCAGGGAGGTGATTCAGTATGCTGTGGATGAAAAGTTTGTTAAATCACTTGATGCACGAGTCACTGGACTTGGTACGAATGAATATAATTATAGAAGAGTGCTTTACAAAGTATTGAATAATTTTACAGCTGCTGAGGTACCCTACAGTGTCACAGTGAAGGCCCTCAACCTGGCTGGATGTGGGGAAGAAAGCCGAACCTACTGCTTCACACGAGAAGGAGGTAGCTATACATAAAGTGGAGCAACTCGTCAATAATATTAGACCATAAATATCATGTGAAATTCATTTTTCATTTCCAGTGCCTCCTCCTCCAGAGAACATTGTATTTGTGAGATTTGACCCCACCTCCATAGGAGTGAGCTGGAACAAATTTACTTTGGTGGAGCTGAAGGGATTGGCAAACTATATTGTCACATACACCATCATCATTGACTCTAGGAAGAGGCAGAGTGAAGTAGGAGGAACTATGACTGTTCCATGGACACGGAATCAAGTGATTGTTACAGGACTCCAATCAGGAGCTGAGTATGATGTCACTGTTAGAACATCGACTGCAGCTGGGATGTCAGGTATAATATTATATACATTAAATTGTGAGAGAATGTACAGCTAATCTTGTTGTCTGAGTCTCCCTACATTTGAAATTTACTTTATTGCATGATTTTTATCCATTTTATGGTATGCATCAGATTCTATGAATTTTTTTTCAGTTGCTGTGGGTCCTAGAAATAGAGTATCCACTACTACCCCACCACCACAAATAGCAGCTCCTTCGGATACAGGTAGCTCTGCCTTGAGCGCTGATAACACAGTGGCCATCATAGGAGGAGTGGTAGCCATCATGGTTGTGCTCATCATTGCAGCAACTACAGCCATAATCGTTATTGTTGCCCTGGTACTGAGAAACCGAAAATCTCAATTCAGTCCAAACCAAAAGTGAATCTATTCAACAGGGCAATTTTCCAGTATGTTTAATACTATTTTCTTATACAGACCCTTGCCATACGGAGCGCCAGGGAGTGTGATGTTAAGTAATCTCTCACCCACCACTAACGAAGAGAGCGAAGTTTATGAGACTATTGAAGCTGATTATGAGTATGAGATACTGGACAAGTACAATCAGGCTACTTATGACGATGTTAAAATTCCACCCCCGGCTAAGCCCCAGCCCGCAGAGGCGGAGGTAGTGCAGCTGCAGCCAATGGCATCAACTGGAGACTATGAGTTCACCCAGTGCCCAGCCTATGTCCCCGTGGCAACCACCAGTATCCATAGCAACACTACTAAACCAGCTGAGACTCCTTCAACTCAGCCAACTGCTGCATAAGATAATCAAAACGATGCAGATGAGTGTGATTGATTATTGTACATAATATTATTATGATTTGTGTACATCTATTAGTATACATAGAATTCCATAATTATTATAATGTATGTATATAGCTATAGCAGTCAACTCCAACCTTATTAAAGATCGATATCAATAATGCCCCTATTGTTAGTACATCTAGTCATGCATGATTATTACCCCACACACATAATATTATACAAGGGGTAAAGCAATCAGTTTGTCCATCTGTTGTTGTCGTCAGCACAAAAATCGCCATATCTTGTGTTCTAGGTGTCTATGAGTGCTCTAAGCACAACCAATTGGTAGATACCAGTGAAAAACTGGCTTGTACGTGCTTTGAATTGCTCAAAAGGCTACTAACACTCACTGGACCAAAACTAAGATTTCCTTATGTCGTGCTTACCAAAACATGAGCTTTCCTACACTTGTTTGTCAGAGGATAGAACAGAAATATAAAAATGAAATGTGTTGGAAAATTAATTTTTGCCTTATCCTACACATTTCCTACATGCATGAAATCCATATTTTCATCTAGTACTACTATGGATTTCACGCATGTAGGAAATGTGTAGGATACAGGCACGCTGAACAGAAAATGCGTGATTTATAGCTACTACTGGTATGGAGCGATTGACGATCTTTACTGGTATTATTTAGAATTGGATTAATGTCATGATGTTTTAATATTATAATATTATGGACCCATTCAAATCGGTATCTCACCTCAGATAGTCAGGGTTGCTCCTCGTTGTTGAAACTTATAATATTGCCACTTAAAATGTATGCGCATGTGCAGACAAACGGATCTGTAGGCCACACCCCTCACTGCAGGTGGAACTTAAACTCAGAATTCGAAGCTATAGCTACTGCTATGTACCAATTATTATATAGCACTAGATACCTAACTATAGGAGTTCCGAACACAATGTCATGGATACCTACCTATAATATAGTACCTAGAGGTTCATATCAACTAGCAACAACTACAATCATAAATATTAGCTAATGCTGTAGATTGCACAACTCAACTTCTAATACCACAACGGAGCTAAGATATTAATTTATTATCTGCATAATACATTAGCTATTCACTGTTACTCTTGCAGGAATTCTCTCATGAACTGGTTGACCACCTCTGGAGCATCCTGCTGCACCCAGTGACTACAGTCAGCAATGTGCCTACAGATTTAATATGATTCTATAATTATTATTATAGTCTTTGTATTCCTGAGTGAACACAACCCATACCTGATTTTAATATTGGCAGCCACTGCGGTGTGCCTGTCAGCAACATCCACATGCATTGCAAAGGCACGATCACCCTACAGCAGGAAATGGTCGTCAGATCTATACACGGGCACTTGTTAGCTTCTTACCCAGATCAGAAGTGTTGGTGTTTCAATCATCTTAGGGGCTCCACTTTTCCTTCTCTTTTGGTTCAACATGCAGCGGTAATAGTTGACAAATGCAGTCACAGCCCCAGGCCGGGAGATGGTATACTTGTATGCCTCCAGCACTTCTCCAGTGATATTCTCTTTGTGTTTGCAAAGCCCCTATAGATTTGTGATGATAATGAACAACAGGTAGATAGATGTGCACAAAACAAACATGCAAATTTGAATAAGCTGGGAAACATGGTACCAGGGGGAGGCTTATCTCTATGCACAAACTTCAAAGTGCAAATCATAATTTTGTTGCAAGTCTGCTACAGTGTATTTCAGACTCTGTACACACAAACCATTCACCATAATAATAATAAAATGCACAACATCATAAAAATTGGAGTGTTAAAGCATTGAACGGCGATAGAATAATAATACTGTCACACTCTTTAGTCATCCAACCCCCCCCCCCCCCCCCCCAAGGCCCCATTTCTAGCAGATTTCTGCACGCTATGATGCTTGAGAATGACCATCATAGTCATAATATGACCTTACAAATTGTAGCTCACCTTTGGTTGGTGGCAAAGCATCTCTTCAAAAGCTTTGTAGTCTCTCATGCTGAACCACACCTCAGGAAGCTTGGGCCACTGGAACATGAACACATACTGCACAGCATGCAAGCACATTATCAACACAGGTATATACATTGCACGTTAAACAATGAATGAGAGCTCTTACCCATGACTTGAGAAGCTGGTTAAAACTGCTCATGAGATATTTGGAGTACACTCTGCATAATGTACCATACTTAATCAAATACTACGTATGGAAAAGATTTAATAATAATTTCAATTTTTGGTAAAGATCGTCAATCGCTCCATATAAAAACGTTATGAGAATTTGTAAAATTTAATGTTAATTTCTTGCGTTAAATTGGATCATGCGTTGTATTCGATTAAGGGGCCTTGCCCAAAGTCCTTGTGGAAAAGTTAAAGTCATTATGATGTTAACATTTTACCCCTCTCTTAACGTCACAGCATTTCAGCATAGATATTCGGTATTCACTTTTATTCTACAGTGCTAGATATGTCTTCATGGATTCATTGCATACCAGGTCCTGTGGTTCTTAAGCAGTTTCTTGCTTGCCTGTAGCTACATGCACACTTTTAGCTACATATACATAATTATATTATATACACAGCTGTCACAAAAATGCAAATTTTGATACTGCTGGAGGTGTGTCTAGACTTGTTCAACCACAAGAATGCATAATCACAACTGAAACTAAAATCTGCTGACAATGCAGTTGTAAAATGTCATGGATCAAGACCCCCCCCCCCCCCCCCCCCACCTCCCGTAACGTCATAATGACGTTAATTTTTCCACAAGGACTTTGGACAAGCCCCCTAACTACAGTATCTAAAGTTTGAACGGGAATCGTCACTCACTTTGGATGGGGAGCATTCATAGCAATGTACTTTTCTACAAGTTCAGGATGCTGTGAAACAAATTGCCTAAATGGTGAAAATACGATAATATCTCGTGCACAACAAAATTTTAAAACACATGCACACACTGGCTACTTACCAAGCAATAACTCCACCTCCATCATGACTCACCAGGATGCACTTGGAGTATCCAAGAGCTGGAATGAGTTCCACTAGATCCTGAATTGCTAAGTCCATAGCGTAGTCATTCTTATTAGGAGGTCGCTCAGTCTCTCCATAGCCCCTCAGGTCAATGGCTACCACATGATAGTCCTTACTGAACTCAGGAAGCTGGTAACGCCATGAAAACCAGAACTGCAGTAAGCAAAGTTATGAAACACCTAGCTAGACACTGTTGCAATCCAACAATAATACATATATCTTGCTATTAAGCTGCACCAGCTACGCAATTTTATTTTACAGTACAAACCTCAAAGAATCCATGTACGAATAGCATGAGAGGTTTGGATCGGTCCCCAGCTGTGACATAGTGGAACTTGATCCCATTGGCTGTCACATACTCATGACTACCAAGACTGCGATCCAAAAGACAATCAGGAGGAACTGCAGGAGATCAAATTGACAATGGCTTGTGTTCAATGTACGTCATTACAGATATGGCACAATTAAGGTGCTGGGACAATGTTAAACTAAATTCATGGTTTATCGCAGAACCATACACACTGTCAACATCTGGTAAATAAAACCTCACTTACACTAGCTAGGCTTTTAAAACACAGCTTAAACTAGCTGGCTTTGTGTAAGTGGACTAACCGCTTTGCAAGTTGCAGTTTGTTAACCACGTCTGGGAGGTGGTTTGATAGATTTAGGATATCTTGCTATAAAAATTAATTATCCATGATTGTGAAAACGCTTTAAGCTGGCTTAAGGCACTACGTAAGCTGGATAAATACCCTACATGTACGCAATTAAAGCGGTTTTTGTGAACAGGACTTTAGAGTTGCAATACCGTAATAAAGTGCTACCCAGCCCCGCAAAGTAATTTTTACACACTGCCAGTGTATACACTGCATACTTTGTCAGAGTGTGTGAAAAATTAATATTGGGCCAGTACAGTTAATAAGACTACACCCCTGTTGAGGAATACTTTTCCAGTTCCCCTGAAGATAAGTAATCAGATAAATTTCTCCCAGAAGACTTAATTAAAATGGAGGCAGTGACCCAAGATATCGTTAAAATGCACCATCCCCCAAGACTTCATCAATCAAGCTACTCCCTCAGGATACAATTATCGTTCCTCAACAGGGGTGTATCTTTATTAACTGGAATAGCCCATTTCCGGTACCAATACCAGTACACTAGCCACAACATACTAATTATTTAACAGACTCTGATACAGAAATGGATGGTACGTACCGTTCCTGTTGATCTTCTTGAAGACAGTGAAGGGGTGTGTGAGAATGGCCCAGAGGATGCTGAGCAGAGTCAACAGGCCGCCAATCAGTACCATCAGTAGAACAATAATAGGGAAGCACAGCTTAAACAATGCCTCTCGAGCCATACTTTAGTCCCTCTGTCAGCTCAGCTTTTCAGTATATACACTTCACTGGGCCGCGGCTCTTATAATGAGTAAAAAGCGAATCCACCCAAGTTTTGACGGGGTGGGGCTAGCCAGCCAGGCCCGCCTCAACGAATAACGCGCATGCTCACTGTGCAAAATCATTAAAGCTGCAACAAAGGTTTTGTCAAAGGCTAATACTTTATAGGATACTAGCAACGATCACAGATCATTGCCCACGGTTGTGATCATATCTTCATCTTGAATAAACGCATTCCAATTCCCCCGTACGTATGTTTTGTCAGTGCACGTGCATGCAAATGCGCACGCGCAGTCATCTTGTCCGCGATCCGCTACCACATCCGTTTACTTCCTTGTCTTCGCGGAAACCACTCTCCACAAACTAGGAAGTGAACTTGTCGCCATTAAATTTTTGGCCCGAACGCCTGCTGTGGATAGAGCTGTCCTTCCCTGACAGAAAACATGGCCGGCGATTTGCAAGACATGGAGAGTTTGGACACAGCTGTCGACCCCAACTTCGACTACATGTACAAGACCCTGATCGTGGGCAACTCGGGGGTCGGCAAGACGGCGTTTCTGGTTCGATACTGCGATGACTCGTTCTCTCCTTCATTCGTCTCGACAGTCGGCATTGATTTCAAAGTCAAGACGCTTTTCAGGTACGCCAAGCACTGTTATAACACTATCTGGTATGTATACCGCGCGCGCGTGCGTCTATGAATACATTGTGGCTGTATTTTTCACCACAAAATCGATCCATCCATGGTTGTTGCCCTGATCTAGCCAGCTACACTACACTGTTTTTAGCAGTTTTCACGTCGATTTAGGAATCAGACGAAGTGGGTGACTATTGGCCTCCATTTACACACCATTTATAGGGGATAGCCTACCACAATCCCTGTTCTCACCTGCTTACCTACAAGCATTGGGTTAGGTGTACATGTCCTGTACTGTTAGCAAACCTCTCTTTTCATTCACATATACTGTGTATATCGCAAAGTGTAAAAAAATGTACCTAAATTGACTTGCTACCGCTTCCCCCTTCTCCCCCTTCCCTGGTCTGGTCAATGTTTGCTTCTGACCAGTGAGAAAATGCTGGCATTAGTAGCTGTAAATTTCCCGCAGTCTGTATGAACCCTCAGTCTGGATCCATCCATGGAACTGGTAGACATGGGTACAAGATGCAAGAAATCATCTAAATTAATAGCGGTATTATGGAAGAGTAGAAAGAAATTGTAGCAAGATCACTACGGAACTGCATACATGTACACGTAGCATGCACCAGTGGCCTACAACAGACAATGCTGTAGTGAACACATTTTGTGTGTGCATTGATTTTCACGGAATACGGTCATTCTAAGTGTTCCCCGGTCACTCAACTATGCAACTAGCTACATGCATAGGTTGTTCTTCTTGGAACAGCATTCTTCTTACCTGCTGCTGCCTACAAATGGCTCCATTTAGAGCAATTAGGTCCACCTCAGTGAAACACTATACTGACATTGCATGCAGCCGTGAGTGTTATGTTGTGTTGTGTATACTTCCACTCCACTTGGGGAGGTAGTCTGCGTTGGTAAGTAGTGCACGAGCGCGCGCGCGAGAGAGAAAGAGATAGGGAGTGAGATGGTTGTATGGTTGTACGTGTAGCTGAACAGGGCTACCTGTATTCGAGTGTGCTTCACTCTTGTTGGTAGGAAAGCAGTACTACCGGTAGGTATACTGTGCTGCTATATGTGATATTAACACAGTATTGTGTGTTGTGGTTTATTTCTCTTATCTCTCTCACCCTCTCTCTCTCTCCATCTCTCTCTCTCTCTCTCTCTCTCTCTCTCTCTCTCTCTCTCTCTCTCTCTCTCTCTCTCTCTCTCTCTCTCTCTCTCTCTCTCTCTCTCTCTCTCTCTCTCTCTCTCTCTCTCTCTTCTCACACTGATTACCCCCTGTCTTTCCTTCTCTCTCCATTATTTCACATCTGCTCCTACCGCACACTCACAGACAAGAGAAGAGGATCAAGTTACAGATATGGGACACCGCTGGACAGGAACGCTACCGCACCATCACCACCGCTTACTACCGAGGAGCTATGGGCTTCATCTTAATGTTTGACCTCACAAATGAAGAATCATTCCAAGCTGTGAGAGGATGGTAAGAAGAGAGCGAGAGAGAGAGAGAGAAAGAGGGAGAGGGAGTGCATGTGTGTGTGTGTGTGAGAGAGAGAGGGGGGGAGAGAGAGAGGGAGGGAGGGAGGGAGAGAGAGAGGGAGGGAGGGAGAGAGAGGTTGAGATTTTGACTGTGTGGGAGGGAGAGGAAAGTATTATGCCAAAGAGAGAGTCAATATTGACCTTTTTGTGGTTGTACTGTATACAACCTTATTTCCTACCAATTCATGTGCGAACTACCTGCATAGTTGGATTTCTTCCCTTTTCCTGGATCAGTGGCCCTTATATGAGGCATGAACAACTACTGTCAGTTAACACAGTTCACAATAGCAGTCATGACACAAACACTAGAATTAAACAGCAAAAACAAAAATGCTCGCTCATTCTCTATTCCTGTATCACTGATGCAGCAATACCACATGCACGTATGCATAGGTTAATGATTGGGGTGTTCTTGATATAAAACCTCAATTGATACAGAATATCACCAGAGGCATAGGAAGATGGTTTGGTAAAGGGGGGTCTATATATAGATCTATAGGCAAGGGCAGTATGATCAGTGTGTATAAAATTGAGTCTGGCTATGCAACTATCAGAAAACATAGGGGGCACGAGCCCCTGGAGCCCCCATGGTTCCTATGCTTATGATCACTATAAGTACATGTATGTGTGCGTGCATGTGTGTATCAGGTGCGTGTACATGTACGTATGCAACTGTCATCAATATTAAGCCATGCAGTGAGTGCATTGGGGCACACCTGGTCGGTAGCTTGGAGCAATCTCGTGGGGTATTGAGGTATTCATCGATGAAGTTGTATTCTTTAAGAATCCTTATGCACGGAACTCACCAATGTTCGAATTCTAGGTTTGAATTACAGTTAGTTGTGTGTGTGTGTTGTATTATATCACAGGAGAGAGGTGAATGTATGTGTGTGTGTGTGTGTGTGAGAGAGAGAGAGAGAGAAAGATTTATTATAAGCTTTAGCTGCAGCTTTTGTTATACTATATACAACGAAAAATATTTTTCAGACCATCATTTTTCTTATATAGTCCGTGTCATTACATGAGGGCATGGATATGCGTCTTGGATGCGCCCGGTTACTATGAACGTGCAGCGTGGGTGGAGAGCAAGTCCACACTACAAGGCTCAGGATTGGTCAGGACTGTAGGACCATGTGCACAAAGAAGAGTGGCCTTAATGCCTCGGGCCATAGCTACAACTAGAGATGCATTGTCGAACGATCGGCGCGAAACATGCGAAAGCGCCATGCGTTTTGAGAGGCCTGCTAAGCAGGTGCTGGCGCTAGCCACCGAGCCCCGAGGGAAGCGAGAGGCGAGATCTGCTCTTTGTCATACCTGTCAGTAGTCCGGTAGCAACATTCAAGCAGAGCGAGAACGTCACCATTGCACACTTAGTTTGAGCCAGAGCAGTTGGTTACTATGAGGGGTGTGGCCTCTGCAACCACTTCAATCTGCGCATGCGCATGGTACTAATGGACAGGCAGGATATGGATACTGTTTGTGCATGAACTAGGTCTCTATGTTCAGCATGTACTGTTAATAGATGATCATGCATGCTAGCCACATTATCCCATGGTTGTGACATTAAACATACTTGTAGGAATCAAGAAGGAAGTTACATGTAAACAATCAGAGCATCTGTGTCATGATAATTATTATGTTGCTAGTAGATATAGTTCTTAGAAGCCTGGTAGTAAAATTCTGAGTAAGCTGCAATGAGTTTCCTCACAAGTGAGTGGGGAGAACCCGAATTTTAATGAAGGAGGACAATAAAACAATTATGCTCTTCCCACACATCATTTGTTTTCAGTGCTGGATGGGTAGTGTAAACCAAGATACACACTATTCTCTCTCTCTCTCTCTCTCTCTCTCTCTCTCTCTCTCTCTCTCTCTCTCTCTCTCTCTCTCTCTCTCTCTCTCTCTCTAGAAGTTAGGAATGATTTGTACATGTACTGTTTGCATAGCTTTAGCTGAGCAGTTCAATCACCCTGTTCAGTCTGTTGGTGTAGCATGGAATGCATTAGTGTGTTGTTAATGATATTGCCGTGGATACTGAACATGGTACATGTACTTTGCCCCTGGAAACTTGCAATGAGGATACCTACAAAAGGAAGACAGCTTGATAAAAATGAACGACTGTGTAGAAAAGTACATGCAGTAGGATTACCAATGAAAATTTACCATCTCCATTACTCATACAAGACGCAATGTTTATGTTAGAGATTTCCCCAAGGATACCAAGCAATTGATTTCTAAGAGTTTATATTGTACCTTAATTGATACTAATTTGGTATGTGTACACATATGTGTTTCACTACATACAGAAACTTATGATAAAACTACTAAGTTTATAATTATTGTATAATTATAGTTATAGAGAATGAGTACTCCACTCCACAGTGTCCACGTGCCACAACTATAGTCTCCAGTATGTGTACATGTGTACAATCAAGTGTACACTTGCACACTGTGTACAATAGTACGTATTGTTATTAAATATTGTAAGATAGTGCTGTGCATACAATGCCATTAGTATCATATGATATGGACAGTTTATAGCAGAGATAGTTATTTGGGAAGGGGAGGAGGGGTGATGGGAAATTTACTGGAGTCATGGACAACTCCTAATCTTGACCCCCTTTCTCTCCCCTATTCAATATGCTGAGTTTTATGCTAGACTAGGATAACCCACTGTAGTTATGCCAAAGCTGTTTCTGCTATATACTGTTGTTACCCCATGCACATGCACAAGGGGTACAGCAATCTTTTCTGTTGGTTTTCTCTGTCAGCACCAGATCTGGAGGTTTAAATGTGGTAAGAGTGGTTGGCAAGTGCCATTGAACATTAATTTTGGAGACGGTGACGAACTGTCTTCTTGGTGCTTTGCATGTGCTGCCTGGCTACGAGCACTACAAATTGTGATTACATGCACGCCTATCAACCAGTACTGCCATGTGCTGTTTCAACTGGGCATGCTCAATCTCGATCTTGCTTTATATGGCATAGTGCACTATTCAATAAGAAAGCTCAGAGTTCTCCCTAAGAGTTAGTCCCCCCCCCCCCCCCCCCCCCCCCATATCCTTGGAGGTGGTGCTGAAGAAGACAATTATTATTGATTTCTTTCTTCATCACTCTGCTGCCTGAATCTATAATATTAAGATAGCGAACAGACTAGTTGATACCTTGCACGGGGGGTTGTCCAGGACTGTGATGAAATATTATGACGACCTTTACCTACTTTTGCGTGTCGGGTAGGTAATGGTCCTCACGTGTATTGGTTTTGTAGTGTACAAACGCGTATATATTACAATAATATTATTATAACCAATGTGCCTCAATCTCATATGCCAGTGGTGAGTAATTACTTTTCAAAGGGAAAAGTTGTTGCAGTGTAGTTTGGGGGGGGGGGGGGGGGGGGGAGGGGGGGAGTTGTTGCATTGCTACCCACAGACATGTTTTCTCCATGGCCGGGTTGAGTATCAAACACCATAGTGCTACATTATAGCTTTGCACTTTCTCCTGCAAGTCGTGCTCTCCCGATTGATTTATGAAATTTTTGTTTAGGGTACAATACTGAACCTTTCATAGTCATACTATAGCCAATATCTACTTCCTAAGATGCCTACATCTGAAGATCTAGCAAAAATTTTTGTGAACAACAGTCGATCAGACCAATCTCTTGAACTGCTCATGCATTTATGAAAGTACTGTACTGTTGCTGCATGTAATTGGTAATGGTCGTCAATAATGTAGGCTGCTAGCTTCTATATAATACTTATAGCTACTTCATCATCATAGAGTCGGTAGACTCTATAAGTAGGGATGGCCCGGATATGCCATATATGTAATACATTACAAATACCCAAATATCTCAAAATAAGTAGTTTTGTAAAATTTCTAAGTATGAAAATCAGAATCTCCAGCAAATTATCTATCTAACAAGACCAAGATCATTCATCAAATCAATTGTACATGCCAGAACCAGATGTTCAAAAAAATGGCCATTTCTCATTCTTTCTTCTTTCTTTTTTTCTTTCTTTCTTTCTCATTTCCAGGACTAACTCAAGACTGTCTGGACCTCTCACCTTAGTTTTCATATAAATCCACTCTATTTTGTAGCGCGCAGTGCAGTGGCACGCTAGTTTGGCGTATCTCGACAGTTACGTAATAGTGGGTGTGTCCGGCGCATTAACGATTGGGTGTGTCTGATACGCCGCCATTTTGAAATATAATGCGCATGCTCGGAATGTGTTGCTATGGTGAAGTCATGTGACAGCGCCTGGCCGCGCCCGGTGCACTGGATCGATCATGGATATGAAGGTGCTATATAGGCTCGAGGAACGGTAAGGCGCTAAGCATAGGCGAGCTATTCGCTAGCGCGTGCAGCGCTAGTGCTCCGCTGGATCGATCATAGATGTCATACTATCATACGAAGGCTCGAGGAGCGGTAACGTACAGACTCATAAAATTATGCCAGGTACTGAGCTAGCTGCTGCCAACAATAAAAATTATTAGAACTCGGTTTTCTCCCTATTAAGCAGTCTCATGGGCCGCCTAAAATTAATACTAGTATAGGCATATGAACGCAAGTTAATGAGGGGCATAGCTACGAATTTTGACACCACCCATTAAGGCCGGTTTCCCTTAATTACACTGGACAGAAAATTTAATTATGATAAGATGGCATTGATAAACTACACTAAAAAAAAGGAACAGAAACAAGTATAAAAAACAATCGAATAAAATTGAAGAATGAAGTAGGGATGGCAGGATCAAAAAGTACACAAACAAGAGATAATCGTATCTATTATACATCCCTACGATTGCTTTTTGAGGGGTACAAAAATAACCAGTAATAATGCGATTGAATCAAAACTGATAAACTCAAACCATTATGACAACTAGGGAACAACCTGAATATCTCCCACATAGCTACTGCACTCAACAAACACGTCGACATTAATAGGTGCATAATAGTCGAGAAAAGCAAGCGTAGGGATGTATAATAGATACGATTATCTCTTGTTTGTGTACTTTTTGATCCTGCCATCCCTACTTCATTCTTCAATTTTATTCGATTGTTTTTTATACTTGTTATTCATTATATAGTTGTCCGTGCGTCTGTGCGTCTGTGCGAGCGGGAGGTGACCGGAAGCGATTTGACCCGAGCTAAAAAGTTTTTTTCTGGGTGTCACTGGACTTGGGACGATACAGCAGACAGCCAACTAACGGCGGCTGGCTATGGCCCAGCAGCCACTAAAGTGAGCTGCTTCAATAAAACGGCAGGGCAGAATTAGACTGAACTGTACACTTACATATGGCGTCCTGGAGAATGCGAAAGGGTGACATTCTGGAGTCGATGTTGCCCATAGGTGCTTTCCAGAGGGAGGCGATTCTATTCTAAGCGTCTTCTCTTGGGACCCCTTGCGAGCGAAGCTGCAAGACAAGTAACGAATTCTTTAGCTAGGTAATTGACAAAGTCACATGATTAGGCAGGATGAGCACGTGCGCTAGCTTGCTCTCAGCGCATGCGCACAAACGTGTAGGTAAAGGTCGTCGACCACACATGCACAATAATATCACAGGGATAAAGGAGTGAGCGAGCAAAGCGAGCTCACTCCTTGTAATTTATATCAATTCAATTACACACACTCACTTACATCCTGTCCCCACAGGGCCACGACAATCCGAGACCTCTCGTGGGAGAATGCCAGAATAGTGCTTGTCGGCAACAAGAGTGACCTCACCGACGTCCGAACCGTCACCAAGGAGAGCGGAGAAGACCTGGCCCGCTCCCTCGGAGTCAAGTACATCGAGACCAGTGCCAAGGATGACATCAACGTAAAGTTGACCTTTGATACGCTCGTGGACGAGATCTCCGAGAAGATGGCAGAAACCATGGAAACGAATCCGAACTTTGTACCACAAGGGGTCCGCCCAAGGAAAGTGGAACAGGAAAAGCCAGCCAGCAGTGGGTGTGCATGCTAGCTGCTACATAAAGTGGTGTACGTGTATGTGGGGTTATAATGGTGTTAGGTTATTACAAATTCACACATAATGTAATGTGATAAGCTGATTTCACGTGCAGATTAGTTAGCTATTAAAAAAATTTAATTTTTATAGGAATTTAATTTGTTTTCTTGTCCAAGCTGTGTTATTTTAATTTTCTTGTCAAAATTGTGTTGTTTAATTATGCCTGCAAATCACATGTAAGACAAATTTTCATTCTTCAATCACTATTAATAATTATTATAGTTATTACAATGTCAGTAATATCATGCAGTAATTTCTATGGAGCTCACTATTGTTATTATTATTGTGTTTGTGTACATGCGCATACTTTTATTGCATCTTTGGACTTTAAATCAGAATTTTAATTTTTTCAACTGCTGGTGTTTAATATCATGATGAATAATAATGCAATATTATTATTAAATAACCATTTCAGTGAACGTGAATAATTAATTCATGACTTGCACAATAATTTTATTATTATAATATTATACCAACACTCAGAAACTATGAACAATACAAAAATAGATAAAATTTTGTCCAGTGCTCTGCATTGGCTCTAATGAGTCACATTATTATCCTTGGTGAGTGAGTATATACACACGAATTACTGAGCTGTTTGCTTGGCTGATTCATACGAAAATCAGGTGCACATGAATAATATACTATGGGCAGTTGACAGTGATAAAACGTGAGGGGAAAGGGAGAGACGTTAAACTGATCACAAAGAAACTGAAGCACAAAGCAAAAAAAAAATACAATAACTGGACGGAAAAAATCATGTACAAAAAAAACCAAAGACTTCATACAAAACGACAGAAACAGCTGATTAGTAATGTGCACTGAATTACAACAAAGTGAAGTGATCTAGTCAAATAGTCGGTGATGATGATAATACGGTGGCGGTACATACACACAAAGACAACAACAATCATTTGAAATTGAACATTTCCGCTTTAAAAGCAGCTAGCTGGGTGTATAAATAAATAAATAGCTGCTAGTGATCTGCCAAATTTCATAGAGTCCACACTATACAGAGTTTGGATTATATTATTATACTTGTGATTCTTCCATTGGTTCATCCACGCCATCATAGAGTGATCGTTATAAGCGATAGGTAGTTGTAAGTTAGTTGGTGATACATTGCCTTGTCCACACATTTGGAGTAGGTACGTCAAGTTAGTTCGTAGGTGAGGGGGTTCTATAGTCCGAGTTTTGCCAACTGGCTCGGCTCTGAGAAGCTGAACGGTGATTTGAGACCACACGCTCGAGGGGACATCTGTAGTGAAAAATCAAGAGAAAAAAAAACAATGAAATCAAGGTTTTATCATAATCACCAGTATAGCTACATAATATGTACATGTACGTGCACTGAATACTATAAGTATTGAGAGCATGGGCTTTCAATGTAGCTGCTGTATGCAACAAGCTTATTTTCAAATTTGAAAATCACAAAGCAAGCTGCTTGTCAATATCTCTACACAAACTGCTATAATAGCAAGGTAAAAGCTACAGAGAGCTATTACCAGGATTCATAGAGGCTCTCGCAAGCTATACAAAATCAATGCTGGCTGAACTGCATGCATGGACAAAGCTATCGCATGTCCATAGACAAGTGTCTCGGTTCCCATAAAATGCAAGTCGACTCTAACTCAATCCTTTGAGCGGCTCAGGCCTTCACTGGGGAGCAACAGAGAACACTGGCTTTGTTCTTTGAATTCGAAACATTGTCCCATTACAAGCAAAGGGTTGGCCTAGCAAACTACATGCACAAAGACACGATATCAATGGAACAAACATGACAAGATTTATAGCTCAAGCCAACTAACAGCTTTAGGTATGCTTTCCGAGAGGAGCAAACAAAACAATTTTATGGTGGCACCTAGCAGCTCAATTCATCCCCACCTCTCTCTCTCTCTCTCTCTCTCTCTTCCAAACTTACATTGTTCTCAAGAGTTAGGAGTAAATCTTCAAAAGATGGTCTTCTTTCTGGATCTCCTCTCCAACAGTTGCCAACCATCTGCCTAAAGCGGCAGCCCTCGTGGAGCTTTCTCAGTGGAAACACTCTCTCGTTCCCGACCTCCCAAATCACCAAGTCCGTTGGTACACCAGCAAAAGGTCGCTCCATGGTCATCATCTCATAGACAAGAGTGCTGTAAAGTGTATGTTTATGGGTGAACAATTATCAATAATGGTGATTATATTACACAAAGTTTGTACATTTGTTGGTAACTAATGTGTCTACTTGTTTAGCAATTTACAGTCGTTTATAAGTGACAATAATTATTATTATTATTACAGATAGGCCACACCATGCACGCGCACACACACACATACTCGCACCATTATAATATTATATAATGCCTAGAAAACACTTACCCAAATGAGAAGACATTTGCCCAGTCTGTGTGCATATCTTCTGAGTCAGCCTTCAGCGCAGATCTCGAGCACCCTCGTGGAGCTGCGGATCGATGCTGGTGGCTTGACGACGATGACGATGCGATTAGCTGTGGGAGTGCCGCTTGGCTGACGGTTCTGGCAGCTTCAGGAGGGAGATAGATGACATCATCGGCGTCCAATAGGCCTTGAGAGGCCCCGCACGGAGTGAGCATGGAGATGCAGACTCGGTAGTGGACAGTCACCGCTCTCGATGTAAGGAGAGGATGAGAGATGCCCTTGGCATGAAGATACTCCATACCCTGTAGCAAGCATGAGTGTGCGTGGGTGAGGGGGTGTACGTGATCAGGAAAAAAAAAAGAAACATAGAAATGGTTAACAATGGATGCAATTTTCAAAACAGCATTTCAGCAAATGGCGTCCATTTGTGAAAACATGCCAGTATTGTTATCAAGTTATAATACACTTATCTAAACACAATTACGGGTTGGCATGGCAACTCAAGCTATTTATAGCCCATGATTGCTGCTGGGTATAAACATAGATCACATGTGCAGCATGTAGTTCGCGTGACATGTCCTTGCTCATCAAATGACATCTACTCAAAAGACAGAGACTGGATAAAGTAACCACTCGATCAGCAGTGGCCTAGCTACAGAATATGATAGGTATGAGGTAAGGCCAAAAAAGAGTTGTTGTGTGTAGCTACGTATGTATGACATTGTACTTCGCTGGCGTGACCAGGCATCCGTGGCTTATGCAAGAGTTCGAGTTAGTCAAAAGAAGCCTTGTACAACCAGTGTCATGGCTGTGTTCTCGAAACACCAATCGCCGTTTGAAAGAATTTCCCAACAGTCCACCATGCCACTGTCACATGATGAGAAGAGTCGTGTCAAAGAATACTTGTCGCCTTTTTTTGAAGTCTAAGTTAGGTGCGTAGCTGGAAGCCAAAAATAAACTCGAAAATGCTCGCTTTCCCAGAAAGGTGAGCCTAATTGCAAAACCATCTACCTTCTCAAAAGAATTGCATACTAATGACTTGTATTTTGAGCAGGTAGCTTAGCTGATGGTTAATTTCTCCCAGCTGGTTGTAGACACTAAATCTTCCAAAAATCAATGTACCTACACCTTAATGCGTGTCACTAGAACTACACACAAAGCTATGCTAGCTAGTTATAATATTACACGCGAATTAGAGTAGTTAAGTGTCGACTGGCGCCATGAGCATCTAACAAGACAAACATCACACATTAGCTGAAATCAACATTTGCTTTAAGCCTTCAAAGTAAAGTGATTATCACATGTACAACATTTGTGATAGGTGTGATGGCCAAAATGGTAGAAACTAGCTAGTCTGAGACTGCTGGCCAAAGGGTACAGAAGTTATAAAACTCCACTGAAATTGAATTTACTCTGAGTCTAAGAGTTCAGTGGACCAGTCCATCAGTCAGTCTGAACTAAAATGGACAAACAGTCTAGTTTTCCTCAACTGTTCTCGGAAAGGTTAGCATAGTCACAGATGTTCGCTTACTCAAACGCTATCAAAAGCACAACTATACACACAGATGTGTACAGCTAGCTACCTATGACAAAAGAAACACATTAATTCCAAGATTACTTCACTCTGGAAATTGAACACTACCTATGCTATAAGCTTTGAGTGGGAAAAGTCAACAGTTTGCATCCAGTACATGTAGCCGCTCATGCATGCACATATTAACTGGGCCATCTGTGTTAGTGTGGTGGATGCAGCCTCCCACGCAAGCAAACATTGACCTGGCCTCAATCTACACACAGTCGTGGTTGGATGGGTGGATGGTTGACGGTATATAGCAGCACTGCAGCTGCCAGCTAGCAAACAATAACATACCGTGGGCCAACTTCAAACAGCACAAAAAGGAAAATGCTATCTATCGTAACTGACTATGTACGCAATTACATCAAAGCAACAAAAAGTGATTTATTGCTTCCCATTTCACTTGTTTGCTATCCTTCTCCAACCACCCCCCCCCCCCCGACCCCCACTCCTCTCTCTCCCTCTCCCTCCCTCCCTCCCTTCCTCCTTTCCCCTTCCTCCCCCACACATACTGCTTCGCTTGATTCCACATGCACTCGCATGCAGACAGATTCAATTAAGCCATGAAGTTTTAAGGTGGGAAGCGAACATCTAGAAAGACTACACTAGCTACCATGTCCCACCAGTGCCCTCCCCCCTACCTACCCCAGCCACCTCAGCTCAGCCCAGCCTATGGGAGCTGACCCCGCAGTGCGTCTACCCATTAATTAAAAACTGGGGTACTCATGGGGACAAGCCAAGACAAGCCAGACAAGCTAGCTACATGTACTTAGCTCATTAGTGTTGCACTTGGCACTAAGTTAAGTGACGGCTGCATGCATGTCCCCAGACTGAACCAGACAGGAGTGGAAGTTGGTAACTCAGAAGCAGGAACTGAACTGAAAAATTGGGACAACTTAACCAAACGATAAAGTGGCTGTACTGTATCACGTTACAGGCACTCTCAGCTAGCTACACAGATCAACTGCTGTACAGCTGCTGCCGATCACCACTACACTAGCTGCATATGCACACATGCACGACAGCAGGGATATCATAGTCCTGTACACTGCTCAGAAATTCCTTTGAGTTAAACTACATCATTTGCTACTTCCACTAAAGATTGATGCTATTGGAACTTTTCAGACACCTCCTTAAACGCAGTATGTTCCCGAGGAAGTATTGATTCAAGGAAGGGAAGGAACCTACGCACTCGCACTCCAGTACAGTACAACTAACTAACACCGTTTATTACTAACTACTACAAGTGTACGTACATGGACTATTCATGTTCATATTCGATTCACATGTACATGAGGTACATGTACAAGTGTAATGCAATACAGCTGCAAATATTATGTACTGCAGGTGGAACCTTGGAGCACTACTGGTTGCCTAGCAACACAGAGAGGAGTACTACTTTATGTACTGGTCATGTAGATGAGGGGTAGTCTTCATTTTCAGTGCTATTCAGGGGTAGGCCAATGGGAGCACATCTGCAGCGTATGTGAAGCTGGCCTACTACAGAGCCATAAATGGACGAGTAGGTCATCCCAGCATTTTGGGGGAAAAATTATCACAACAATCTTAGGTTTAATATGAAGGCTGTTCTGCTATAAATTTGGAAATCCTCAGGGAAGAGCTTGCATGATAATTTGCCAAATTTACCCCCAAAACCCACACAACATGATGAAATGGAAAATGGAAGTAGCTACATACTAGCTACTCCTATACTCCTATCAGTTGCCATGTCAAAATTTTCAGATCTTAATCCTCACACAATTTCAAAATTTTTTGTCTCACCTGTGCGATCTGGCTCATGATCTTGGTCGTTGACTGGAAGCTGAACTGGTGACCTCGTCTGTGTATGAGGGAGTGTAGGGACTGCCCCTTCGTTTGACTGCAAAAAATGAAACGGAAAAAAAAATCAATAGAGAGAAGTATGAATAATTTAGCTTCAGTTTGTGCCACACTTGACTAAGTTATACTATGTACATATACATGCAGTGTTTTGACTGAAAGCACTACTGCATTGAGTTCCTCCATGCAAATATACACATTTTCCGTTTTCCAAGGAATCGTTCATTTCTCGGAAAAAGCGTAATGCTCACTTCCAAGTAGCCAGCTGTTTTGTACAAGTACTGTGCGGATATTTATCAGGTCAAAGTACAATCTTGACTAATGTTAACTAGAAAGTGCCGCCACACGACAGTACATATCGTGGAAGCTTTAAAATTAATTAACATAGTCACCATGACGACACGTAGCTAAAAAGGATCACACCACGTGCGACAGTACATACTGTGGAGGCTTTAAGTAGCATAATCATTAGGGTACTTACTCCATGACAATACGCAACTAAAAAGGACCATGCCCCATGACTGTACATATTGTGGAAGTTTTAAAATTAACATAGTCACCATCTTAACAGTTATAGGGTTAGGGTACTTACTCCATGACGATGCTGATGTAGTCCGAGTGAAGGTCATGGCAGACGCCCAGGAACAGTTGGATGTTCTCATGCCGGATGCAACTCAGCGTCTGAACATCGTCATCGATCCCGCGAATCAGCTCATCATCACTGGAACGTCGAGAATGCACCTCCACACTACCATGCCAGTAGCCACTGCACAGGGGGACAAAATACATATTTATGACCAATGTACAATCTATTTTTTGTTTCCAGAATCTAGAAAAGTTTAATTGTCACAAGGCAACACCTTACAAAGACTAATGAATACCTCAATTGAACCCCTCAACCCAATAAATGTCCTCAAGCCGACCTTACCCACATACACTAGAGTAGTTGCAGCTATGGGGCTCCATGTGACGTGTGTGCACCCTGAACTTGTGCAATTGGCGCACTTACTCACCTATAGACCGTCTCGCAGCTGGTTTCGTGGAGAATCTTGTCCAGTGAGACATCGTGGGCGGCTATCTGCCAGCCATCGTCGTCCACTAGCAACAGGTCTTCCTCTTCGTCGTCCGTCGCGAACACATCGTCAGCGCACGATCCACTGCAGCTCTCCAGCACGTCCACCTCCACGCCAGAGTCTGCGCTGAGCATCGGATGCCCCGCTAGCGCTGCTGGAGTAGCTACTGCAGTAGTAGTGGGCGTACCGTGCTGCCTCCCTCTATTGTCCGTGGCTGTGCTGGAACTCTGCGTAGCCACTGCCAAACTCTGGCAAGGTCCTTCACGGCGTTTCGAACAGAGGAGCGCCGCTGTGCTGCTGCTCAGGATCGTTGCTGTGGAGTCTTCCAGCTCCAGCTCGTTACAGGCCGCCCGGCTCGGTAGGCTTGTAAGAGTGGCTGTCATCGTTTGCGATGTTGTCAGTGTATCGGCAGTGCTTTGTTCGGTACACTGAGAGAGTCTTGAGGAGATGAAATTCTGTACGGCTGGGTCATCCACGCTCTGCTCGGTTCGCAGATCAGTCAGAGGCTCGGAGGAGATGAGTTTCAGCTGCTGGCGGGTCGGCAAGCTGCGCTCTTGATTCTTCTCTTCCACCCCCGGCTTTCGTCTCAACACTCGATTCTTGAATCTTTTGTACATCTTTTGCACTCTGGTTTTCTTCATGTCGCTCTCTATCACTGAAACAAGATGGCTCTACTAGTTTAGTTTAGCTTTAGAGAAACAGACTGGAATTTTTTGGGGCTTTTTGCAAGTGTCCAAAATATTACTCTAGGAACTACATGGAGTAATCTGAGCGCTGCTGGCGATTTATACTGGCGCAATCCGGAAATGGATCCGCGGACGCTATTAATTGTCTGGTTGCAAAAAGAATTCCAGCGCCACAGTGACGGAAGTAATCGTGCATGCATGAAGTAAAGGGGACTATATAGGTGCATTATTGTTGTGAAGTCTCGAGACCTGGCTAAATATAGCGGTTGCATGCATGCCCCAACCATTTCTACATCATGCTTGATGTCCACAGCATGCGCACTTTAATATGGTTAAGGTTCACGGTACTGCTAATC
Organism: Cliona cf. orientalis; assembly: GCA_963930775.1. Lineage (NCBI taxonomy): Eukaryota > Metazoa > Porifera > Demospongiae > Clionaida > Clionaidae > Cliona > Cliona cf. orientalis. The sequence continues at coordinate 5,130,367 of OZ005703.1, forward strand.
ATATATAGCACTTTTTTCAGAATAGTGTGTATATACATGACATTGTAACAAAATTAATTAAAGTGCGGTAAAAATAATAATTAATGATTGCAGTTAAAATACCAGCAATAAAATAATAGTGTTGTGAAAACTTATCGTTAATGATAAAATGAGCACACAAAAAGGTTTGAACTATTAAAATAATGAACCATTAAAGTATTATAATAATAATTATGGGGATGATCTCGTTCTTCCTTCACAGAATACATTATCATTCATAGAAAACAATATTTGAACTGATGCAAGTACATAATTTACAATTTATATCACAAAAATCAGTTGTACTAAAGGAGTGTTTCAGATGGTTCTCGATAGAGCAGCAAAGATACAGTCTCCTCTGGTCCAGTGAGCAACGACAATACCTCCTCGGTCGTCAATGAGGTCACTTCAACTCCATCAACCTGCAGAGAGAGAGAGAGAGAGAGAGAGAGAGAGAGAGAGAGAGAGAGAGAGAGAGAGAGAGAGAGAGAGAGAGAGAGAGAGAGAGAGAGAGAGAGAGAGAGAGAGAGAGAGAGAGAGAGAGAGAGAGAGAGAGAGAGAGAGAGAGATGTGGATTAAGTATATTTCTGACTATATACACTGAAATGAGGAAAACGCCTTTAGTATTTAGCCCATACACTTTCTAAAGCGTACACAAAACATCACCCTATTGAATTAAAGCTGTCCCAATAAATGGGGAAGTGAAAAAGGAAGCAGTGAGGGAGGAAGAGAGAGAGTGAGTGAGGGAGGGAGGGAGGGAGGGAGGGGAGAGATAAACAGAAAACAGAGGAGTGAGGAGGGAAGGAGCCTGTCTATCAGTATGTGACTCAGTGGGGGTAGACTAAAGTGAATGTGTCCAGCCAGCTATCCAGGCACAGAGTGTTTATCATAAGCTGCATGATGGGAAAACCTCTCACAAAGCGTAAACACAACTAATTAAGGAGGTCAGTGTAGGTCTTCTATTTCACTATACTCTTGATATGGGCTGCTAGTATGTACATAGTATTGTAGTGATAAAGTCCCAGAGTATAGGCATGGGACCTATGTGGTGTAGTTTCACTTACAAAGGACCTTTCATCACTGATAGTATATAACTGATGTGTACTAATCTCTCTGTCTGTCTGTCTGTCTCTCTCTCTCTCTCTCTCTCTCTCTCTCTCTCTCTCTCTCTCTCTCTCTCTCTCTCTCTCTCTCTCTCTCTCTCTCTCTCTCTCTCTCTCTCTCTCTCTCTCTCTCTCTCTCTCTCTCTCTCTCTCTCTCTCACTCTCTCTCTGCCACCCCCCTCTCTCCTCTCTCTCACACACACTCACAAACAATCATATTATTTTCCTCCTGAGCAACTACCTATTTAATGCATGACATCACAAACATTCCCAAGCTTAACCCCAAACGATGATAATTTGTTTCGGTGGTACTTCTACAGGCTGACCACTGATATCAGCCTCCAGCTCCCACTAATGCAAATACAACCCAAAGCCGGCTCTCTTTCGCTCCAGGTAGTGCTAGTTCATTTTTCTGGAAATCCCCCCACACCAAATTTAATACTGCTAGATAACTAACTATATTATGCACAAGCTAGTTCCGATAACATCAATCACACATACTGCACTGAGAGAGTTGGTGTACTTAAACATCCTGGTGCATAGTTCCACTTTCAATATTACTTTATGCATGTGTTTGTATCACATTGTGTTTATACTATTGGGCTTTGGGACTACCCAACTATGCTTCACTGCAACACTGCAACGTGACTGCTAATACCTCATGATTCACAGTTTCAAGAAGTATCTCAACTTGCTATACATATATGGGCATTTATTTATCAAACAATTTTTTTGTCATGGACCTTGCTTAAGAGTTGGTAATAAAATGCCTCATGATTCGCAGCTAAAAACCCAAATCCATATTTGGGCATCCTAGCTCATACTTCCACCTATAATGGAAGACTGACGCTTTGTCAGCGAACGTGCTCAAGCTTCCCTAGTAACAGAACTAACGCAAGGTAGTACACAGATACATGTAATACCATAGATTGTGAACATTTTTAGTGCTAAAATACGGAATATTTAACATTTGTGGCTAATAACCCTTAATTGCCATACACATTAATGATTTCGTGCTCTCGACTTGCACTAACAATGATTATAACAACCGATCTTATCGGTCCTAAAGGAAGTTATTGTATGCTGGAAATTGGCTACAGCTACATGTACATATATCCCATGCATACATCAAACTCCGTGCTTCTACAGTAATTCCTTCACTTTGTTTTACATCCTTGGACTATTAATCTTGGGGACTTACTTGTCGACTCTATTCCACCTTGAAACGTTAACTGAGCAAACTTAGGAGTCTTTGTACACACACACACATACGCACGCACGCACGTATGTATGTACCAACACACACACACACAGCGTGCCTGCTGCAGTAGCAACGGATTGAGCATAAACCGCTACTAAACGCTTCCACCACACTTTGTAAACCTCACAGCTTCAAAGTGCAACTAACATGAGTTGAGCACGCTAATTATGGTTGATTTGACACATGAACAGCACCAATGGCACTCACTTCCACTGTAGCAATATAAACAGTACATTATGTTCAACATCCATCATGCGTGCACGCTTTGTTTATCGCTGTGTGAATCTCCTGTAATTATGTCCCCAAATTAAGCCTAGCCCTTTCCTCCCACCCCACCCCCTCCCCCCCCCCCCCCCCCCCCCCCCCGGCCACTCTTGTGTATACGTACGTGTACGTTATAGTTGCAAGGCCTTATTTGGGGTTATGGTTGGATGCACCCCAATTAAGGTCTTGCAACTGTCTAGTTAGCGCATCAACCCTCTGTCATCATTGGCCTACTGTATGATTACCCATACCACTCACTCTGGTATCTGCCACTTGGACTATAATAAATTCAGTTGCTAGGCGATGGCCAACAAATACAGTATACACATACATAGTTACAGCAATGATATGGACAGATGGCGTTTCAGATTTCAGGCTGGAGTGGATGTTGCTCAATGATTGATCATGGGTGATAATGAATATCGTAACTTGGTAGATAATATTATTATTAAGGGAAACTCCCCATACTCAATGAATTTCTAAAGCTAGATATAAATACTTCAGGAGATGGCGGCGGCAATTGGCACAGCTAGTGTAGCTGACATAATGATTCTATGACAATCATTGATGCATATCGCATCTACAAGTACAAGTATACATGCGTGCATGTATATACACATGTATGCATGTACATACATACATGTATATACCTTGTACTGTACCTACTGGTAATGTACAAGTGCACATGTAAAAACGTGTACCTAATGTACATGTATTGTACATGCATGCTATTGAAGAACATGTAAAATAAACTACTGATAATGGCATACAATTTGAACTGGAACAAAAACAAAATTGTGAAGTGAAAAGCGCAGGGAGTGATCCTAGGTACTAGGTGGGTGGGGAAGAAAAGGCAAGCTTTTTGCCAAGGCAACCAAGCCAGTTGACAAGCATACAAAGGGGATGGGGGGTACCCAGGGGGTCACCTAGTCATGATATAATAATATTATAAGTACCTAGTTTAGAGAGTAGAACCCAGGGAAATTTTTTGAGACCCTATTTGGCAAACAATTATCCAAAGGGTGGGTCAAAGGGGTAGGTCCCTCCTAATTTGGGAGGGTCCCTATATTTCCCCTCACCTCCCATTAAGATAGCCAGCTGAGCTAGCTACAGATATTCATTAAAATTATCATGCAGGAGACCAGAATCTTGACTATATTCATTTAAATATTCAACAGTGCAAGGTGCTTCTAACTCACATAGCTACAGCAGCCAGTCAGACTGAGGCTTTTAAGTTAAATCATTAAAGTGGAATATTTTTGACTGTTTACCTGTAGTAGTTTGTCTCCTACTGCAATTTTTCCACACTTTTTAGCAGGAAGTCCGTCAATCACCCTATACACGTGGAAACCCTAGATGAGAGAGGGGGAAGAGAGAGAGGGGGGAGGGGGGGGGGAGAAAGAGAGGGAGAGAGAGAGAGAGAGAGAGAGAGAGAGAGAGAGAGAGAGAGAGAGAGAGAGAGAGAGAGAGAGAGAGAGAGAGAGAGAGAGAGAGAGAGAGAGAGAGAGAGAGAGAGCAATAAACAACAGGTGTACTCGCATGCATGCAAGCTCAATGTTTACAAGCAAGCTTAAAAATCACATAAACAGCCAACAACCTTCCAAGCTATAAACGAGTATCCACTATTGACAGTTTCAAATTGGGGCACATACTGTCCACCATAACTCACTACAGTTCCTCCAACAGGGGCAAACAGTGAGGCTACTTCATAGAGCTACTATGGGTTCATTCCTCCAGCTATTCCTGGAAAAATCCTCCTACCAACCATAGCTACCCTTCCCTTTGGAAAAACAATACACCAGCTACAAGTCCTCAGGTATGCAGGAAACTGCAACAACTAAGTAGGTACATACTATCCTGAACTATGTACATAGCTGTGTGCTTAAGTACACATGTATCACACAGTCTCTCATACATGCACATGCACCCACTATCTGTGTACATGTATGTGTACGTGTGCACACGTAGGGGAGGGAGGGAGGGAGAGATAGACATTGTATATTGGTGTGTATGCTCATTAATGTCTTCGTACACGTACACGTGCATGTACAAGTGTGCAGGTCGTGGGAGATTAGTCCTTCTGGGTAGTATTGATTGCTTTCCTCATTTGATGCATACATGCATACTCACTCAAACATATGAAATACGTTTCCGAGTATGAAATGTATGAGCTAGTGCAAGCACAGTATATTACTAGTAATACAGTCAGTAGATCAACTGGAAGAGTGTCTTATGTGCGTGTGCATGTGTGTCTATCCCATATGAAGCCCATGAATGAGCAGCATGGAGCAGTGCAATGCACAGTGTGCCATCGCGATGGTTTAGGAGTCGTGGAGGGCTAGGGCTGTTTGTCCACGATTAGTTGGAGACCCTTTAGAGGTCTCGTGGCTGTGCAATATAAATCAAAGGAAGGAAGAAGGGATGTGTGTATGCATGTGAATGTGTGTGTGTGTGTATAATTGGCTCAAACCAGCCTCATCCTTCATGCAAAGAATATCAAAACGTATTTACCTGGCTCTAGGATATGCATGTGAGTGTCTCTCTGTGTTGTACATGTACTATATTATACGCATGTGACTAGTCTAAGACTATATAGCTTCCAGGTCCCATGGCCTCCAGTCACAATAACAATCACTATACCATAGCTATCATGAGTTGTAAACAGGAAGCATTGTTTGGTTGGTAGGGGGCAGTTGACAAGCGACACTCCTAACCACTCTACCAACAAAATGTCACACATTTCCACATTCCAGTCATAACTGCACATGGAGGCTAGTGCACGTACTACACTGCCATGTGCATGCTCATAGTATATAATATAGACCCACACCACACGCTCCAGCATACAACCACAATCATGCGTGCATGCACCTACGTACCTATGTGGATACATGTGCAACCATACTAGTTCCCCTAATATCCTCTCCACCCTAACCACAGTATGTACCTACAGGTAGGCTACATGTACATGTACATGTACACGTACCGAACTATATAGCAGGCATGATGCTCGCATGAGGATAGGTTTCATCATGTGTTGCGTAGGTGCATGTACTATAGCAAGGCAGCTTCCTGGGGTGTGGGCGAGGTTATTCCAAATGAGCTGCATGTAGCTGACCTATTATGCAATATGCCATGCCCTTGGCTACCCATATGTGATCAAGACTCCAAGCTATTTATAGACTCCACCCATGACATAGTCATATTTATGAGGGCAAGGAGCAGCAATGAATACATGGTGCAGTAATGGAGCAAAACAACAGCTAGTGAAAGTGGCCTATGGCTATGCTTCAGTCTTGATGTGGAACTGTATAGTGCAATAATTCATAAAGATCTTTAGTTATTCAGCTTGGACTCAGAGCATGCACAGGCTGCAGCTGTGTGGAATATAAGTGTGTGCATGCAAACTGTACCCCCTCCAAAAAAAATGATGGCACATTCTTTAATCAGGAGGCACCTAGCTAGCTACCTTCCAAAAGGGTATCTTTCCACAATAGCAGCTACCATGATCAATCAGTGCAATCTGCTCCCCAAATTAAATAGTAAACCAGATTTCACTGCATGATTTCATGATGGCAAGGAGTTTATAAGCCCTTGATGATCTTTGAGGCAAAAAGGAACATGAGTCTAAACAAACATCCTAGCCCCCCTTGAGCTAACATTCAACAAAGGCTAAAGAGTAGTGATTAGGTCCCAAATCCACCAGATGACAAACTAGAGTGCAGTCCCATCATAGCCACCCCTGCCATACCCACCTACAAACAGGATAAAGGTTCAACTCCTCACAAACAAAATTAACACTAGTACTCCTCACTTTTGATGAGTGGCTATGCAAAGGATATGCAGAAGGCTGAGCTAGTATTTAGACTAATATTAATAAAAAAAAAGGCAATTTGTGAGGGCCACCTGGCTAATTTAAAGTTGCCTGTGGCCATTGTATACATGCAGTCTTTGCTATCATTGAGGATCACTGTCTATAGCCATGTAGGCACTAGCGAGCTAAAGAGCTAATCTGAACCCATTAACTAGATTAAGTTGATAGTTAACTTAGGAGAAAGCTCGACTAGTACACACGTACATACTGACGCTCTTGTAATCATGTACTATTAGTTTAGGAAAATGATTTAATATCGTGTTTACCTATAGCTCGGTAAATACATATTTACATTAATTATGCATCCATATACATGTACATGTGTTTATTAACATGATGTCAACAGCACTACAATATTATACAGCATGTACACGTGCACGTTATGTGATTTCATGGATAGTTTAGACCATAATACCAGAGGAACTGCTATACCCGGAAACTAGGAAAATCTGCCAGGGTATCAGGAAATGTCGTCTCTGCTCAATTAACCATCACCCAATATGTATTACAATAATTTCATAAAAGGAATCGTGCCCAGATTCTGAGGTAGAAAAATGTCGTGGGTAAAACCTACCAGACCGCTGTGTTTGAGCCCCAACAATACACTCCCAAAACCTTCTAAGCTTTGTCTAACATTTGCCCCACTAGCTAGCTCTATGGAACCACACACACACACACACACGTACATGTATAAAGGAATTGAAGGAGCCTATAGACAGACTTGGACACCAGCCACCATTGAAAGTCAAGCGCTTGAAAGTGATAATCATACCATAAGGTAATGGAATGTCTGCAAAAGCCATGTCCAGACCATTCATGATGGTACGCTGAACCATTTGGGATTCCATTTGAGGTATGTACATGTACGTATGATAATATTATGGTGTATGGGGTATGACTAGTGCTTTCTCTTATCTGAACACCCTAATACCAAAAAAATAGATTAACTAAAAAGGCAATTAAGTATTGAATGTTATTGTAGCATGATAATGATCCAAACATGGACCTTCAACCAGAGGTCAAGGAAGGTCAGAAAACCAGACACTGTATATATGAAGCTTTGGAAATAGACTGTTTCACATTCAAAGGTTAGGCCACAATGGACCCACACATTTCAGCCACTAGCTCTCCAGATACAGGGGGTTGCTAGGTTAAGTGTGACAGAAAGGAAATTTTATTATACTTCAGAGGTTAATAGATATTAAACTAGTTATAATCGAGATACAGAGGGTGGCTATATGTACTTGGAAGTTTAAATGGTACATCCTGAAATTCTATCCGCTTGAGGGTCAATAGGGTGAAACACTGGCAGCGCGTCACGGTCAAGAAGTATCTCCCCCTCCTTTCGGTCTCTATCTCCCTCTCTCTAGAACTACCCCCCCCCCCCACCACCCACCCCCCAACCTAACCTTAGCCCCTCATATTATTATATTATAACACTCTTTGATCTTTATAGGGTAACAACGACAAGACTGACTAGTTACACCCACCAGCCAACATGGAGACAGATTCTAGTTAACATAATACTGTATATACACAGGGGGAGATTGCCAGTTAAGCCAGGGAGGAACTAACAGGAATAAACTAGTACATACATACATATCTATATTTATTGATAATCATGATCTAGACACAGACCTACATGTACATGGAGGTACATGTACATGATCCTGGTTACAGTGGTAATTATTATTAACACAGTGTGGCTATATTGATATCCAATATCCATAAGATAGCATCACTGTACCCTTGCCTATACGTATGTAGCTCTTGGATTTCATTGCTACACCAACGTATCTGGCATAATTTGCAGAATGCCCAATTGGCAATTAATTGGTGTAAGAATGAAATTTTAATTTCCAATCAACCAGATCTTCCCATGTTAATTTCCATGCAAAAAATTACATCTTGTAAAACTTTGGTACAAGGCTGGCTAGCTACACATACACATACATGCACTGTACATGTACATGTACATGATATTGTGCATGTCTACATAATTATAACACTGCATGCACTAACACTGCACTATTCCCTTATCAAAAGTTCACTCCACATGATCTACAATGCATAGATAGATTGTCTATACCTAGCTAGCTAGCTAGCTAGTTACTTTATAGCTAATTATAATTATATAGTGTTCTGAGTCTGTGATTCGTTAATTTGCATTCTGCAAATACACAGCTGATTGGTCATATGGCTACAGCTGTAACAACTAAATAGCTCAAAGAAGAATGAAAAGTGCAGTTAGGTACTAGGCTCATGCACCTTGCATTGGAGGCCAGTGGACTAGCCAGGGACCAGGTGGTGCATATCGCATGCGCACAGGCTACATATAACGGCACATGACACATGTGACTTACATGTACATGCATGCACATGATATTGCACCTATAGATGTAGTGAATGCTAGCGCTGGGTACAATCATGTAATTGTGTGCACATGTGCATGTATATTTGTGTGTACGTGGGACATGTGGGTGCATGTGCATTAATTAAGAAATTCCAATCCCCAAGGCTCATGGCACAATAATACTATAGGAATGAATGTTTTTTTCTATGAAAGCATTAGGTGGTGGAACACATACATGAATCACCAAAATAGTAGGTTTGTCTCTTTCTGCCAAATTAGGACTTCACAATAAAGAATAAAAAGTAAACCTATGGCATAAAGTTGTAAATTTAATGCATGAGATTGTCATGTGAGCATGAGCAATGGCTATAACTGCTGCCACATTGTACAATAAATGCCTATGCTAAACAAAAAACGCACAAAAACTTCTTGAGAGGCCAGTTCTGACCAATTTGCATACAATGCTATTGCAGCTCTTAAAGTACCATTATAATAATAATTACTGCCATTACTGTAGAAATAGTCTTTAGAATAAGACTCACATCAGCAGGAAATTTTGAGAGAATTACACACACACCCAGACACATACACACACACACACACACACACACACACAGTAGCAAGGGAAATCCAGCAGAAAGATGTGTACTACAGTGGATAGAGTGAAAGGTCAACAAGGATAGGCTTGTATATACACACACACAAACTGTAGCATAGGACACACACATACATATAGAAACTAATTACTGCATGGAAGATGTATATCTTGTGTAGTATGATCATTCACTGGAGAGGGAGGGAGATCCTTGGGACAGAGTAAACCAGTACACAGGTAAGCTAGGTTACTAGCTCTTGGAAATGTCTCATTTCAGGGGATCTCTCGTAAACATATTTGTAGCTATAAATAATATAGTAGGATGCATGCCTATGGTATCAATATCAAAAGGATCCAGCTCTCCTTATTTTTTTAGGAAGAGGTACATGTAGTTCTACAATACAGAGCTCAGAGGGGGTTCCATGAAATGAGGACATCTCTCTTAATTTAATTCAATATGATTAATAGTCTGAGATATTCAGGGAACTGGGGGGGGGGGGGGGGGGGGGGGGGGTTGGAAGTCACCAACCTGATATCGTGTGGTATTATTTCACTATGAAAGTGCTGTCAGGCTATTAGACCTATGAGGCAATCTAAGCAGCTAGACTATGCCATGTGTAGGAATAAAATTAATGTACAGAACTACCCTGGAAATGAGGACAGCTCCTTTAATCAAGTTGTCCCCAGGATGTCTCAAATAGAGATCGAGGTTCCACTGCTACGTACAATGCATCAATGCTACACATATTCATGTATGCGCTCTTTTTTTCCCGCAAAGGTGACTATTTATTACCAGTCAACCTAGAGCATAGAGCCCATTGATGGTGTACACTATAGCTAATGACTAGTACATTGTACGTAGGTGGCAAGTATGGAGTGTATAGAGATGGCACTTGAGTGGAGACAGCTGATCAAGTGCCAATCAGGCCAAGTGGCCGACGCTTTGAGGTGGGTAGCCCTACAGTCACTCAACGAACAACAATACAACAATATACAACATACAAAACTATCACTAACTCGCACACATACAGACAGTGTACTACAGTGTTGGCCAAAGGGTACTGGGGGTTGTGATAAAGCTGGGGTCTCTGTGTGCTAACAGAAAGGGATTCAGAGCAAAGGGACGAGAGCATGTTCACCTACAAAAGAACTGCTTCCTTTGAAGTCAGCACTATAGGCTTGCTATCAGCTAGAGATAAGACTTGTATACTATTTGTTCTGTTCCGTTTGATTCTGAGGGGATAGAAGGTTTTCTACAAAATTGATTGCTCAGAAAAAGGAGATCCCCCCACAATCTTTGATACATATCAAGTGCATATAATAATAGTATGCTATAAAGCTACCATAATATATTGTGTACAAATTTGTGTGCTTATTATCAACAAACACAATTTGGGACAGGTTGTGAAGGTATGCATGGGAGAGCCTGACGTACGAAGACACGTGTAGTCTACATGTTGCTGCACTGTCAAAATACTACACAGCTGCATGGAGCAAAATTAATCATTATCGATATTTATTATGTATGTGAAAGACATGTAGGATAGAATTAGAGAGTTGACATAATAATGTGACCACTCCTCGTTAAATCTAGCATATCTTTATGAAAGTGTACGCTAAAGGTTATTACTGATTCCTCCTTCCTTCTCTCTCTCTCTCTCTCTCTGCCTGGAAGCAGCTAGGGGAGCTATGCCCACCAGTACAGGAAAAGCCTGAACTACTGGTATATAATATTATTATGGACACGTACGTGGAAATTTTAACCAGGAGAAAATTTTCGCCATCTTGCCATCTGCTCTCATTCGCGAAAATTTTATCATGCTAATTTTTTGTCCTCTGTTAATAATTGCATTATGATGAAAGAGGATATGGCAACCTTTACTGCACGGCGAAATTTTATTTCTCTGAACGTTTCCATAATACATCGAAAGATAGCTGAGCTTGACAAATTTTTTGTCCAGTGAAAAATTCCATGTAAATAATATCGTATACATGTATGTAAATTATGTATCTATATTGCCCGTTGTTCCATTGGGAATATGGACTATGTGCATTTGTCCCCAAATTCCAGGAGCTTGGATTTGACTCATAAACTCCTACTGACCACCTTTAGAGAATCACTCACAGGATCATACAAAAAAAATTCCATGACAGACCAGCATAGCAGAGCGGTGAGGTCAGACATACATGCATGGACACTCATAACCACTAAAATAATGCTGTGGAAATACTATGTCATATCATGATGTTTTTTTGGAGAAATCTTTTCCACCAAGACATTAATATGATTGTAGACAAGAATAGTGAAATGAGGTCACCCCTGCTAATTAAGGGCACTTGCATGTACAATGGTGGATAACTGCACAACAAAAGAACCTCTGGGAATACTTATACCTAATCCCAAAAGTATTATTATTATTATTATAATTAATAAGTGCATCTTAATAGCTTATTGATGAGGACACTGTGTATTGTCCTGGCCAGATACCTTAGAACACAAAGTCTTAAGAAGGAATCTGCTCTCACAAACAGTGAGAGGAAGTTGACCCTGAAATGACATTCCATACCTGGAAATGAGCACACTTTCCATACCCACCCACCCACCTCACAAGCATCAGTCAACAACTACAAATTAAAAATCTATTACAATACTGCAGTGGCAGGCTAGAGTATACTACACATTTGAACAGGTCTAGATTAATTCCCATGTATGAAGCCAAAGTATCACACAAAATTATACTATTTGCATTGCTATCCACCACCTTCCTTTCCTTCCATTCACAGCTTCTGCCCTCCACCCCCATAGCAAGCAACCACCCATCAAAACAAAAAATAGGGAGTGGCAGACTGTAGCTATCTAGCTGATATTGGATTATCAAGCTACCAGGATAGAGTCAACAATCACAAAGCTCACACAGATAGATAAAAAGCAGCCAAAGTCTGCCATGACAGACCCTCCTGCTCACAGGACTCACCATATCACTGGGTAATGTACACTACCCTGCTACACCTACACACTAGGGCTTACTCAAGCACAAAAGAGCTGTAAAGGAGAGAGGGAGAGGGAGGGAGAGAGGGAGGGTAAGGAAAGCTTTAGATACTGACTGGTGAGAGGTGACTGATATATACAGCTGCAGTGGTTGGCTAGTGAGAGGGGGAGAGGGAGAACCCAGCCCCCACATACATACCACTCTTACCTCCACTGTACAAAACAGGACCCATACAAGTACACCATGCATCCAGGGAGGGATCTACACTGTACCCATACATACACCATGTCACATATACATTTCCAAGCAACACCCTGCACAGCTGTGTGTGTGTGTGTAAGCTAGCTTATCGCCATCCCTCACTAGTTCTCAAGGCTTAGTCGGCACATCTGCTGTGGCTCTGCCTTTTGCATCTCTCATAAAATATGTGTATCTAATAAACGATTGGTTAAGGTTTACTCTAGGATTTGAATTAGTTAAGGAAGATGAGCCTTTTGAAGTATGTAGGTACACATGTATACCATGCAACATGTGTAGAGAACACATGTGCACAGATGCAGCTACATATATGACATGTATAGCAGCCTTCAAAGGGTAATGTTATTATGTGTATGCCAGCAGGCCAGAGTGGATATAATATCTTCACAGGCAGGCACTCTTTCTATCATCTCTTCCCATTATCCACACACACTAAGAACTTTGTGATGGTCACAAGTACCTATATTATAATACATGTATATATCCCCATGCAGCTAGCTATGGTAGTCTTCAAAGGGAAATATCATGTGTACGCCAGTAGAGTGGATATAATATCTTCACAGGCAGGCATCAATGCACAGTTAGTTAAAACTTTGTGATGGTCACAAATCCCAATAGACCCATGCAGAGCAGAGTGAGCTGCTCATCTAATTGTCAGGAAAAAGTATATATGGGAACAGATTATATTGTACAGCTTTGATGTCCACTCAATTTTTGAGAATTTTAGAGACAGTGAGAGCACTTCCTAGTGCAGTTAGGACATGTGTAGCCACAGCAGAGACTTCTGGCCACTTCCTACACAGTTTCTTAGAGCCAGTACACAGTGTGTGTATGCATCAATCCATATTAGCTAGTAGCATTTGATATCTGAATATATACAGTACACAAGGAAGACAGTGTGGATGCATGCATGTACTAGCACATGTACATGTAAATACACCTAGCTGAATAGGATACTAATGAGATGGGTTTATTAAGATCCTTTCTGAGCGTCAATATTGACGGTTATCAATCCTGGAACTCTCAGGGACAATAATGAATATAATACATGTAGGCTATGGTACCACATGTATGAAGTAATTATTGCACAGCTAGTGGGAACAAAACTACATGTACACGTATACAATCCCATAATTACGCATAATATTATACCAGTTAATTATAGAAGGATGGGTGTAATAATATACATACATACACGTACATGTTTAACTTAGTGAAATAGAATTCTGGAAATTTCGGTGACTGGTAGGTAGAATTCAATACCACCTAAATGTACGTTGTCTGTATACCGCAATACCAGCATAGCTAACAATAACGATATTATTACAGGAGATCAACTGTGAAAAGCTATCACACTACTGGTAGTGTAAACCCGATAATATACCCAACAGATGCAAGGATACTGTTGAAGATGGACAACCAAAAGGTCAGGTTTAACAGATACTATTAGCCACCAAAAGAGATCTTTTGCTGCTTATAATATTATATTATGCAATAGACACAAAGATACTGTTGAAGATGCATGACCAAAAGGTCAAGTTTAATCCACCCAAAAAGATCTTCGCTGCTATATATGTATCTATAACTATTGTGACAGTGTAGATTGCATTTAGCAGGTCATTTTGTGTCATGTGAGTTAACAGCTAACGTGGCTGAATGTTTTAACAATCTACTTCAAACAGATGTGGTCATTATGATTGTGTCAAGTCATGTCATGTGAGATCAAACTGAATACTTTAATGCTAGCTACTTTCAACCAGGTGTGGGCATGGCCAACATACATGTATGCCACCATTACATCATACTAGGTCACATGACTTCAATGCTAATTCCGCCAAATGCTTTAGCACTTACACTCCCATAAATATGGCGATGACTATAGCATGCTAGCTAGCATCATGCGAGTACAATGCTAATCTGGCTTAATGTTTAACACTCTACTTTCACCAGCTGTGGGCATGGCTAATGTACAACTCTACATCATAATATGATGTCATGTGACTTCAATATTAGCCTGACTAAACACTACTTCCAGCAGGTGTGGGCATGGCCACCATGTGCATGTGATCAGGATGATGGATCAGCTGGGCAGCATTAACTATGACTATTAATAGTAATGGAGAGTTGACTGACTATGTATGACCATATGAAAGTGGATGATGATTATGCCAACACAGTGAGGCCAGTGGCTGACTGGGGTGGCTGTATAGAGCAGTCAGACTAATCTTCCACTACTGCAATTAGTATGGATTACATAATCTGAGGAGCTTTTTTCTCTTTGATGTTCAGCATGTACATCTTACATAACATTATATACTTTTCAGCATAAGTCACTATTCAATGTGTTATGTAATAACTATGATTTTTGAATGCATGGACACTCAACCTATTGGCCTTCAAGTCTGCATATTTTCCGATGGACTTAATACTTAGTACACATATACTGGATAATAGCAAAAACAAAATTAGCTACATGTACATGTATATGTATAATGATAATCAGAAGATTTCCAATCAAAAACTAACTTGCATGATCAGTACCACAGCAGTAAAGATACAATGTACCAATCACAGCTACCTATGCATATATGTATAAATAAGGCATCAGCTGTATATACAGGCCCATGCTGTTAACGAGACCAACAAGGCAAGTATGGATATAGCAAATCAGAAGGTGGACATATGTAACTAATGCAGGGAGAATACACTACCTAGATAGGGTATGGGATGATCAAGGCACATGTCATGTGAACTATAATATCAGGACATCCAGTGTCAGGACATGATCGATGGATGGATGAATGGAAGTGTGATAATTTTTAGGGAGAAAAGAAAAGCGTGATGGCCTCTAGAAGGTGCTGGAATTGTGTAAATCACTTCATCTGACGTTCATATGACTGAGCTGTACAGGAGGTGAGGATTATAAATAGCAATCGACCATATTAGGTAACATCCTTGTTACCACAAATAACCAATACAATGTGCTAGCAAAGAACAGTATATAGGTACATAAATGGAGGTACCCACTGCAAAGATAATGCTACAATGGCTGTGTCTGATAGAATGAAAAGAGAAACCACTATCAAAGAATATACTATGTATGGTGGCATAGGTATTGACAGAGAGAGAGCAGCCATTGTCTATTGAGACAGTGGAGAGACAGTTTAGGAAGTGAGATGGGAAAAGGAATGTAAAAGGCATTATGCCAAGACCTTGAAGTCTTGCCCACAGTAATTTATCAATGCAGTATGCATGAGTGAACACCTCTTGAAAGCTTAAAAGCTTAAAAGAAATTGTCACTGCTTTTTCACCCACAGAGGAGGAAAAAAGGGAAGATGGTCACAACAGTGGGCACTGTTTAAATCTTTATTCCTGGTATTAATTTGACATCAGAAAAAAAGGAGACAGTGATAAAATAGGAGAGGATTTTTGTCTACCATAGCTACCACCATAATGGCCTAACAGTACACATGCACACCTGTGAAGTGCTAGTGACTCATCAAAATTAGTACACAGATTGAGAGGAAATGAAAGTGTGTATCCATGGTCACAACAGTACAATATTTAGGGAGTCAGATTTCCTGGTTGATAAAAATTTAATTAGAAGGATGTTGTTATAAAATAATAATGTCAAAAAGCTTGTGATAGTGCAATAGCCAGAGATCCAAGGCTCAGCATCCATCAGTGGATAATTATTACAACCAGACAAAAGTATCAACACAGGGAATTAAAGGAAGATCTTCAAAGGATTGGTACTATGGTGATTATTTTCCTTCATACACTCTCATTCACACATGACTCTACAACTCTACAACTATACACACAAGTTAATTGCTGATCTCATATACCATTTAAATCTTAAAACTAAAGGAGAATATCAGTCTTCCTGCAATGGAGACAGTACAGACATGTACATAGTGGTAAGAGCTAAAATG
This sequence comes from Cliona cf. orientalis, assembly GCA_963930775.1. Lineage (NCBI taxonomy): Eukaryota > Metazoa > Porifera > Demospongiae > Clionaida > Clionaidae > Cliona > Cliona cf. orientalis. The sequence goes on from OZ005703.1 coordinate 5,147,018, forward strand.
CTACCCACCCTCTTTCCAAGTAGTAAGTAGTCAAGTGTGCCAATCCCCTTCGATCCCTCCTCTCAATCCCCTCTCTCTCTGCCTCTCCCTCTCTTCCCTCCCCATCTAGCTCCCTCTCTCTCCCTCTCCCTCTCCCAACACCCCCACCCCACTTCACTTTCAAACCAATAAGAACTTGAAGCAACAAATTAAGTAGCGATAAATGATAAATATTATTGAGCATCCATTTCATTTTCAGACTAGCTGAGAGCACATACAGGGCCACCACTAAACCACCCCCCCCCCCCCCCCCCCCCAGAGAAACTTCGAAGGAATTGATCTCCACAGACACATGCACTCACATATAACAAGGTGGGTAACCAAATCAAGTATGTACAGACTGTACATACTCTTCTGATAGAGGGCTTCCAGCTTAAGCTGTTGGATGGACCCTTTAGGAGTCTATATTGTGTGTAAGCCCTTGACACAAGCATGTTTTTACTATCTACTGAGAACTTCATTAATCACAATAATTATGCACCAAGTCTAGTCTTTAGGATCAAAATCTTATCACCACTCAGAATACTGGGAGCCTATGGGACTCTTCTAAATAACTTTCTGTGGAGACAGAGAGCTAGAGCCAGCAAGTTGAGAGCCTAGCTAGCTACACCAATAGGTGGGTGGGGGGTTTGTGTATACACACCACACTCTCTCCAATTCCAGTCATGTCCTGCATCAGATGTAGCCAGAGTTGCTTCAGTGTGTGGAGTCAGCCCCCTCTCTACATACTGAAACATACCAGCTTCCTGTCAACAAAGGCAAGTCCTGCATGCTCCCAGCTGCCTCACACTTCCATAGCCACTAGCACAGCAACACTCTACACTATACAGAATTTGTACTATTCAATAGCTTCTAAGTAGAAAGTGGTGTACTTCTTTCGTGACGTGGGTAGGATAGTAGTATGTACATGTACATGTACAAATGTCCGTACATGTACATGTAGTAGGTACACATGTACACGTACATGCATGTACATGCAGAATAAAGGCTACACTAAATGCTGACTTCCACTAAACGTTACACAGAACTCCCTCTCACTCACACACATTCACATACACACACATACACACATGTACATGTACGTACATGTAGTACTATGCCTCTCGTGCATCCCAATTAATGTCATGTAACTGATTTGTTTGACCATGACCCCCCTTTCCATCATCAAGCTACCCTATGATCAGCTACGTTGTAACAATCATCCCATAAGCCAATAGTTTTCCAAAAAAACTTTGGTTGCTAGGCGATTACAAACACACACGCACACACACCACCTCGATGATTGCACAGTCAGTCATGTATTAAGAATGTCACTCTCTAATGTAATATTTGCTGATACGTGCGCACACACGGCCAAATAATTATCACCAGAGCTAAGGGCACATGTATAGTTGATGTTGACCATGGGAATAATCACAGTGCTAGATTAAAGAGCCAGAACACATCATCAACACATACGTACAGTGTATAATATACTGGTGCATGCACATGTACTTCACATGCATTAATTTTTTGCAGGGAAGCTTGCATCAACTGTAGTGGCCTTGTCCCCTACATGCAAACCTACCACCCCTAATTCTCAAGGCTGGGCACCTACGCAATGCCAAGTGGCTCTGCTTTTTGTTGGCGTTAGGTTTGCCAAGCAGGCATTGGGATGGTTGCCCTTTAGGCCTGGGACTGGTAGTAAAGATGAACCTGTGGAATAGGAGGATAAGGCTGACACTGTACACCACTTGTTTTTACCTACACGTACATGTGGCTCTGCCTTTTGCTTAGTTCATTATTCAACATACGTACATGCATGAAACTTCACAAAATTAACAGGTAAAAAAAGTGCAACTGAAGAAACTTAAACCTTAATGATGCCTAATTTGGGCTGAATAGAGAAATTTTGAGAGCTTTGACGAGACGCACAAGTGCTTTAGGACTCCAAGCTTATTTTAGCCCCTTATGTCTTCTGTTGAGGTGGCTAGCAATGCATTGTGTCCACTAGGTTAGGGACTAGTTGTGGAAGTATTTGTATATATTCAGGGTGAAAGGCTTGTCTTCAGAGTGACAATGACTACTGCCACCATGGCTAGAACATGATGGTTGCACTGTGCCATCCCAATGGACAAGGGTTACATTCCTAAGACAGCTAGTGCATATTATGTCCACTGGCTCTCGACACTGTCTGATAGTGTTTAACACTGTCAGTTGAAGGTCTTTACAGAAGGAACATGTTTTCACTGCTACAACTGGTTGAGGTAATGTTCAATATGCTGAATTCTGTACAAGCATGTGAAGACTACATTTTTGCACACAGTGACATGAGATGGTGAACTTTGCCACTAAAAGAGGTCATTTATTGCATACGTAGGTGCTGATTGTTAAGCGCATGTACTTATAACTTGGAAATAATATACATGCATACGCGCTCAAATAGGGTAGCTAGGCAGGGTGAATGTAGCAAACGTGCCTAGGGGATCTCGAACCGCAAGCAGATCACTGTATGCAGGTACATAAATATTATACACTGTACATGTATGTGTAGCCACTGTAATAAAAAAAATATGATTGCAATGATTGGAGTACAATGATTCAGAAGCAAGATCAGGTGAACGCACAGCACATTACAGGACTAGGTAGCTACATTACATGTACATGTACATGTAGGTACCACCTGCACAAATATTCATGCCTTCAGCCAGACCCTGATCAACCCAAAATGGTATATATATATACATAGATGTAGTCTTCGTAAATTTCCAATGCAAAACATAAACATACACACACTGTATACATGAACGCACATACAACCACCATGCAGTGTTTTAGTCTGCTAGAGAATATTTTCTGGCTAAATGGTTATCTACTCAATCTATTAATGCAGGTACATAATATTTAATATATACATGTACATGTATAGTACATGTATATAATATTATTATCAATGCTGGTGGGTTAGCATAGTCTGCTGGTGAACATTTTCTAGTTAATGATTAAGTCGTCTACTCAATTACACATACACATGTACATGTACACATGTAAACAATATTATGTACATTGTATGCATTCTAGTTCTATCACTACCGCTACGCTGGTGGTTAGTCTACTGGCAAACGAGGTTTCTGGTTACTACACGTAATGGTGGTTTACTACAATTATCCAGATCTACCCACAGTGCATGGTCAGTGCTCCTTTACATAAAAAGCCACCACCATAAAAGATATTTATTATGAACACATTTGACCACCACTAGACTAGCTATTAAACCCCCGGATCAGATACATTGGTTAATATGTAGCGTCATGATCCACTAATGCCAATCCCCAGTCTGCTTATCCAGACACCTCACATCATCTCAGACACCTCCCATGGATCACCTAGATAAGTCATAGTTATTTCCTCCAATGAAAATCAGACAGTTTCAACGTCTATCAGTTGAAACAAACACTTCCACTATAATAATTAGTGGTCTAAAAAGCCCCCAATACCTATAATCAAGAGTAGATGCCAAAAAAAATCAATTTCTACTGATCTGAGGCAATCCTACAAAATATCACAATATATATCTAGATCGTGGATGCTTCATACTAAAAATGTTTCATTGTGGAAATTTTGCCACATTTTGTGCATGTGTACATTGGTATAGACAACATGAATAATTTTGCAGCTTTCACTAACAATGAAAAGTTTGTGATCTAGGGTACCCACATGTATGCAACATTATGGTGCCAGCACAGTATGCATACACACTTGAAAGACTAAAAATTCATCTGCAATCACAATGTTGAAGGAAAAACTGGTAGCAATATTTATAATAATATTATTATGCATGACAAGGGATCCCCTGGACACAACAAGCTCACTGTGTTTACAGGAGAGACAGGGAGACCAGGATGGTTACTAAGTACAGAGTGGGCACAGCTAGCGAGGGACTAGACCAAATTGAATTCCTCTGGTCCAACTCACAGCAAAAAAAATCTCCCATTTCATTGTGAATGCACAAAGAATACATTTGGTAATGTTTATTCTTGACCACCTTCCATAGTGAGGCCACTCAGCTATGTCAACTAGACAGTGCCATTAGAGGAAAAATCAACAGTTTCAATGACTGATACCCAGAATTTCAGTATTGTGCCTCTGCATCTACCATACTCTACTAGAAGATATTATTTCATATTATACACATACACTGTAGGTGTACAGTATGAATCAAGCTAATTATGATCAGGCAAAGAGGAAGTGGGGAGGGAGAGGTGGAGAGAGGGAGGAAGAGGGATGAACTCACTGTGTCTCCTGGTTTGACCGTGTTCTCTCCATCGCTGCCTCCAGTGATGCCAAGCCCGAGGGTGGGGTCTTTAGTCAGTGACACCTCAATCTGAAACAGAAAGGTAAAAGAAGAGAGAGAAAGGCAATTATCCACATGCACAATAATAATATATGTAGTACAGTGTACATTCTTTCTCATAGCATCAAACATCCAGAAAGTTGATGAATGTAGTGATACTGTGTGAAAGTTTGTCTGTAATAATTTTTATCATTAAGGCTAATCCAGGATCTCAATAATTATTATGCAAAAATATACAATGTAGCAACAACAGAGCTTGTCTTGAAGGCTCAATTATTCGAACGGATATTAGAGTAAGCTATTACCATGCAGTAAGCACAAGTCACAGCCACAGAGGTCAAAAGGTCAGAGCCAGTGAGTCTTGAGCACTCCCTTGTCTCAAGTATGTGGTGGGGAGGAGGCCAGCGGGCTAGACCCCTAGACTAATGATGCAATTAAACCAGTTTGCAATAATAACATAGGCACCCTTCCTTTAATCTCATTTGTGCATCAGCTAATCATGCAGCCAAGACAAACTATTATGTAACCGATTCCAGGATCATGACTCATATCTCGGATAATTAGCCACCTGACCATAATTACATGTTGATGCGTGAACTTCTCACGCATCATTATTCCACATGCATGTATACGTACATGTACATGTATATTGTACATGTACATGCATGTGTCACACTCTGTCTGGAGCCTAACCTGAACAAACAATTTGATGCAACCATTAACTCAAATTAACTTGGCCACGATATCAAACGAGATTTAGCACAATTTGCATTGACAGAGGCTCAGACGCTACGAGGTGGTCAAACAAACTATAATATGTTGTAATAGGAATTAGAATTTCTAAAATTTTGTTTTTGTTCTCCCACTATCCTTCCCTCCCTCCCTCCCTCCCTCCCTCTCTCCCTCCCTCCCTGCGAAATATCTATAGGCTCATCTGTGTATATATCAGAAATTTGTATATGTGTGTGTGTGTGTACTACCGTAGATTGGGAATTTTCGTCGTTTAAAATTTTTTGTCGACAATCTTTCCCAACAAAAGTGAAAGATTTTGTGTGTGTTAGTTAATACAAATGATGCATTAATTACGTACGTTCATGTATGCGACGAAAATTAGACTACGCAAAAATTTAACAAGCGAAATATTTTACCAGTGAAAATATCCCAATCTACGTATGGTACAGTACTATATGTACATGTATACACTTACGCAGACTCCAGAGTGGAAGTGCTGGTGAGTGCTGTCTCCTCCCACAATCTCCCCCTGTCTCCCGTCTCTCTGCATGCTGTCAAATCCACTGTCGTTGCCATTCGTCGTCCACGCCTTCCTAGTGGCTGGAGTGGGTGTGGTTTCAGGAGTAGTGCCCTGCCCACTGAAGCTCTCCTGTGATCCCCCCTCGGCCTCGTACTGTGGAGTTCTATTTGAAGTTGCTGCCATCCGACTATCCACAACGGCTCTGGCAGAAAACGTCTGCAACTGTGACGGGCTATGGTGGCCCACGTCATTACTACCACTCCTCCCACCATGACGGTGATGAATCGACTTGCCCGCTCCATTTCTGTGATGATGAGATTTTGTTCCGTGCCCACCTCGCTTATAGTGTCCTGGATAGGAACTCTTGAACACAGGCTGCTCGTGGTGGTACCGCCTATGCCCACTCCCACTGCTACTACCGCTGCTGTAGCTGGAGCTCCCATCCTTCCTATGATGATGGTGATGATGATGATGGTGATTGTGGTAAGAGTGTTGCGAGCGAGCAGGTAGCTGGGTGGTATTGGCATATGTAGGCTGAGCTGCTACTACAGAGGGGTGAGGTGATGTTCCTACGTGTACGATGTTCACCGTTTCTTCCGGCTGTGAGCGAGATCTGGAGTGAATCTTGTCAAGAAGGTGATCGTACGGCTTGGTGGTGGTCGCCTTGGTGGTGGTGGTGGTGGTACTACCGTCACGGCCGGCTAGGGCACGGCTGGTGGACCTAGACTGCTGATAGGACGAGGGAGGTGGTGGAACTGTAGCACCACCGTTGAGTGCAGTAACTGGTGACAGTGGTGCACCAGGTGTGGGGTTGTGGCCATTGAACAGCACAACGCGATTGCCTGCTGCTTTTTTAACAGTAGTCATTGCGACGTGCTGCGGAGGATGTGGTGGTAGTGGGTGGGACATAAACCGTGGTGCAGTCTTAGGTCCCGCAGTAGCGCCACCACAACCACCACCGCCTGCTTGCTGTAGCCTTTCGTTGAGAATATCAGCAGAGTCAAACGACCTTGAAGCCTTGTGTGCAGGCCGTACACTAGACACAGGTACGGGGTAAGCTTCACTATAGACGGCCTCTTCTGCATTCGTTGTTGAGTCCGAGTAATAATATTCATATCCTACCTCACCTGGTACGGAGCTTCTTCTCTGTTGTTGCCCCATCACGTTGTCATAGTAAGGCTGGTCCTCATGTAGAGGGGCGGGGCCGGGGGCGGGACCAGGGGCTAGTTTCTGCTGCTGCCTGACACGGTCGTGCTGCAACCGATCGTACTCGGAGATACTGCTCTCCCTCGATTGCTGGCTCTGGCTACCACCCAGGGAGTGCATATCCGAGGCAGTGCCACTGTACTGCTGGTAGTGGGCCATTTGGTGATGGGCACCCGTGCTGTTGGGACTACTGTGTATCGATGATGATGGTGGACCTTTGTTTTGCTGCCTGACTGGAGAACCAATGACTATTTCCACCTGAGGCCCTAGTTTAGGTCTTGGGTTCTTGGTGTCTTGTTTTGGAGAGCTATCAGGGGAGAGATACCAAGCGGTCGTGTTCTCGAGTTCGTTGTCAGCGTCAAATCCCGATTCCATACTGGAACGGACTTCTGCGTTATCAGAATGGGTCATTATACTGGAACGGCTTGGGAAATTTGTATCAGTCTTGTGCAATCCTCGTGAACTTGGGCTAGACATAGACGGCTGATGATGGCCATCCGCCGTTTTCACCATCACACTGTAACCCTCAGTCAATACGGGGACGACCCTGCAATTAGGATCACTGCTATTGTTGCCGTTGGTGTTAGCGAGGACCAGTGGCCGGTCGATGTCAAAAGGACTTGTCTCTCTCTCCTCCTCCCGCCTCGCACGTTGATCGGTAGAAACAGACGTCGGAGAAACACCACCAATCTCAACTTGTTGGCGTCTGATGTCTCCGTTGACAGGTGGGTGTGGCTTCGTAGCAGCAGAAATGGGAGAGACTACCTGTCGACTTGTAGGAGAGCCGGTATTCTGCATGGAAAACTCATCAGGTGGATCAAGGTAGGGACCCGATTGGACAGGCTGGATTGATGATCCCTCAGGGGAATAAAACGGAGGGAGGGAAACGGGTGGGGGTGATCCCAACTCAGAACTGGTCATACCAGTTCTACCAGGTGTTGAACCAGTCTGAGCAGTTAGTTGTCCAGGGGTTGGACCACTTGATACGACGGCTATTGTGTTAGGTGAGGTGGGCGTGGCCTTTCCGGCCGAGCTGCTGTTGGGCGTGGCACTCGATGACCTTTGCTCTTCTGGTATGGTGGGAGGAGGGGAGATGGTCTCGTAATAGGAGCTCTGGCTGTGGTGGCGTCCACCCTCAATGGGAGGCAGCAAGTTCTCCTGAAAGGACGTACATAGTTTTGATGATATTTTTGGGTAAAAATGCATACATACATGCACTTAATGTGTTTACACAAATTATTATAGCGGAATCTATCCCCACTAGTCATCCATTGGCTAACAATCAGTGGCTACAGTGGAGGGGCAACTGCTGTATAATGCATGGCATATGGAATCTTAATTTGCCACTTCAAGCTTATTTGAACTAAGCGGCTGTAATAAGAGGTGGCTGCCTTATACACATTTGATTGTATACATACACTAGGTTTGGAACCCTTCTAGTTCACTTGTATCCACTTTCCCACAGACGTAGGCATAAGATAATATAGACTGATATCATATAATATAGGAGAGGTTTTAGTTGCAAACATCTTCTACGGTATTATGATCTAAACATACGGCTATACATTATAGGCTCTGGCATACATCAGTACAAATTGCTGCAAACACCAGCCATTACTGAAGTTCGCTGTCACCTACTCAGCTCAGACTACTGCTTGTATATGCACCCACTCATACTACACGTGTGCCACTGACACACAAAGTGAATGGAACATACCAGACAGTGAAATCACCATAATTACGTATGCGACTGAGTGTGTACACATGTACTCCACCCACCCACAGTATCAGTCACCAAAGTGCTTAATACTGTAATTATGACAGTGTTTGACAGTCAGCCTACGTTCATAAAGTAAGGTTAACGGGTGGTAATAGAAGAAAACGACTTCTTAGGAGGACAAAAAGGAATGCATTACCTACACTGTATGTATACATTTGTACATACGGTGTACTCAAGTACGTGGGTACATAGGAAGTTAGAGTTTCCATGCAGGGTTTCATTTAGGGGGGGCGGGAGGGGTCACTCGCCCCCCCCCCCCCTTGGTAGCTGGCTGCCCCCCCTTGAGAGTAGCCACCATCCATACATGTAATACATGTACAAGTAAAAGATTTAACCAGTGAAAGTGTCCAAAGCGGCAGTTTTGCTTATTTTTAAGCCATAAATTAGCTAAAGCTTCACGCTACGCGCGGTAGGAGACACATCCCACATCCTTGCAACATTTGACTTGAAATAGAGGGGAACCAGTGGATATTACAGACAGACTTTCCCCATCCGAGTGCTCAGAAGCCACCAGAAACAGTCTAAGAGGTTGAAACATTAAAAAAAACTTCCTGGGGGAGCATACCCCCAGACCCCCTAATACAATGAAGTTAATGAGCACAACATCCTTCTTCACGGATGGAAAAACATATTATAGTCTTTGCCCCCCCCCTTAACTCTGGAATTGTCGTGTTTGCCCCCCTCCCCCTTGACAAAAATCCTAAATGAAACCCTGCCATGGGACAAAAATTAAAACGCAATTTTTTAATCTTCACCGCTAGTTCCCAAGGCTAGGCACCTAGTCCTGAATTTTGCTAAATTTATATAGAATTTGCCTAAGCAGGTAATGGGATGATATTCCTTAGGTTTGGGATTGGCTAATATACGTACATGTACATTCATACACGAAATTAATCTAGCTGCTTCTTACCTCAATGAGAGGGTCAGAGAGAGCCTTGAGCAGGCTGTATCGGTTAGGCAGTCTTCTATTGAGGGGTCTCCTCAGCGCCACCTCATCCATGCCGACCCCCGGGCTACCGGCCCCCTCCCTTCCGTGGTGTGGCCCCCCGACTCCTTTCTCTCTCGCCGCTCGCCACTGCATGGCCTTGGAGTGAAGCTCCTTCGGGAAGGGGGTGGGGTCACGGGTGAGGTTGCTCTTACGGTCTGTCACCTTGGGGTCAAAGTTCACCTGGCTCGCCTTCCGGTGTAGCATCCTGTCCTCGTAGTCTTCGTCCGCAACTGCGTCCAATGGGGAGGTGGCTGCATGTGCATATATTGTACATTATTATGAGTATCAACAAACTAATACATTTACTGCTAAGATTATGCTGTAGATGCACAATCATGACATTGTAAGTGTAGAGGAGGGTACATGTACATGTACATGCACCTGCACCTAACATAGCACTTTGTACAATAATAAGTCATAGTCAAGGGGATACAACTGGATCTTAATTGGTAAATTGGTACATGTACGTTGGTATAGGTCGACGCACATACAAGTAGCAATAGTAGCATACGCTTACGTTGGTATAGGTCGACACACAAACAAGTAGCAATAGTACCACAGCATGCACAAAAACATACTTTCTTCGTAAGGTCTCTCTCGTCCTTGCTGAGGGAACAGAAAACAAGTCAGATACTTCTCTCCATCATCTCCCCTGATCAGCTGTAGGTCAAGGATTGGTCTGCTCTGGTTCTCAGCGATCCATATAGCAGTGACGCTCTTGAGGGTGGTGAAGGTATAGGGCAGATACTGGAGCTGGTTGCCGACCAGGTTCAGAATAGAGAGCTTGGTCAGGTTGGAGAACTCAGCAGGAATATCCATGATTTGGTTGTTACGGAAGGAGAGGAGAGTCAGTGACGTGCAATTGCCAAGCTAGAGGGAGAATGACCACATGCAAGAAGGGAAACGGATTGTATACAGATTGTATACAGTAGTATAATTATGGCAGAGGAAGAGAGAGAGAGAGAGAGAGAGAGAGAGAGAGAGAGAGAGAGAGAGAGAGAGAGAGAGAGAGAGAGAGAGAGAGAGAGAGAGAGAGAGAGAGAGAGAGAAGAGAGAGAGAGAGGGAGAGAGAGAAGGGAAAGTGAGAGAGGGAGAGAGAGAGAGAGATGGCTACCTCTGGTGGGAGATCTCTTAGAATGTTGTCATCGAGGACAAGGTTGTTCAGCTCAGTCATTCCTCCAATGGATGGGGGAAGCTCCTGTGTAAATTAGCATTTGAATTAAATCACTGCATTCTTGCATATTATGGAGCTATAATTTCAACTCACTGGTATGTGGTTGTGTGCCACATTCAGTTCAAGACAGTTGACAAGCCTGCAAGGAAAAATTGGTACGGGGTCATCACACAACAAAATTGGTAATGGTCGTTAGTATAAGATGTCTTCGTTGGTGCACCACAGCTACATGTAGCTACAGTGGACACTTCATTGTGCATTACTCAACACGACTGATTCCATCAGGTACTAAAATGATACTATTTCCTATTTCTAGAATTCTGTAGATTAGCCCAAAGCAAATTGTGTACATTGTACTTGCAAACATACAATGTAAGCTCTATGTACAAGTAATATACAAACCACAAACAGTGCAAAAATAGACATCTACCAAATTCGCATGTACACATGTACGTACCTAGCAAATAATTATCACCCTAGAATAATTGCAGGTGCCTATACATATTTGCACAATAATATACCGCCCACAAAGATTTATACACTGTAAGACGTTAATACAAAAACACTTAATCATCTCACCCATCGAGTGTTTCCGGGAGATGTCCGAGCCGATTGTTGTCGAGGCGTAGGATCTGTAGATTGTGTAGGTCACCGAGGGACTCTGGGAGGAAGGTGAGCAGGTTGTCGTTGAGGTAGAGGTCAGTCAGGTTGGCCAGCTGACCGATGGTGTCAGGGAGAAGCATGAGGTGGTTCTCAGACAGCTCAAGGAATCTGAGGTTACGGAGGTTACCTAGCTCCTGGGGGGAGGGAGGGAGGGGGAGGGAGGGAGGGAGGGAGTCAGAGAGAGAGAGAGAGAAAGAGAGAGAGGGAGGGAGAGGAATCTTTCTTCTAATTTGCAATTATAACACATGCACATGTACGTGTACGTAACTTATTATGGAAACAGAGTGTGTGTATATACATGTACTTGGTAGCCTCATCCCCAGGCAACTCCATGTTTTTTAATACAGCATAATATTATGACAGTAGAGCAATATTCTAGTTTGTTGGTATGTAGTTGCCTAGCAACCAAAGTTTTTATAGGCAATTTACCGGCTATGGGAAGGGGGTGGGTCACCATAAAGTAGGCCAATGATGAACAGAGGTCAACTACCAACAAAATAGTTATCTGACAGTAATCGGATGCATTCGACCATGCATCTCATGCACCCCAATTACTGTCAGATAACTATTATGTACCAGTGTATACAAAATGTTTATGTATTCACATGTACAGCAGGTGATATCATTGCATGTATGTTTGTGTGAATAATATGGTGTGAAGTCAAAACAGAAATGGAATTATTACCTCAGGGACAACACTGATGGTATTTGTATCAAACCACAGCTCCGCCAGGCTCTCCAGGGATCCAATCACAGTCGGCTGGAGGGAGGGAGAGCGGGGGAGAGAGAGGGAGAGGGAGGGAGGGAGGGGGAGAGAGAAGCATACAATTTATTAATAATGAGACATGCAGCTATTACTACTGTATAGCGGGAAATTTTCGAGGGAGAAAACTTTCGCAGATCGGTAGGAAAGGAGCATTTCGCGGAGAAAACTTTCGCGGAACGTTAAAACTGGTCGCATAATGGGTGTGGCATGCCTAAAATTTCGTGGAGAAAACTTTCGCGGATGGCTGAAAAATCGCGAAATTCGTGAAAGTTTTCTCCCTCGAAAATTTCCCGCTATACGGTATGTTACGTGCAGTAGCTCTAGCAATCACATTCTTTAGCAGCTCATAAGTATATCGAGCTCGACATACACATTATGTATTTTTTAATCAGTCGACCATACTACATGCCAGTAGAACCTACCATTGTCACAAACTCATTGTTGCCAAGATCTAGTTTATTTAACAGAGTCAGGTGGCTCATGGACCTGAGAGAGAGGGGGAGAGGGGGAAGAGAGGAAGAGGGAGAGAGAGAGAGAGAGAGAGAAAGAGAGAGAGAGAGAAAGAGAGAGAGCAATAATTAACCTCATAACATACATGTATGCAAACAACGACCACCACAGACACACACAAAGGCGCTGCACTGGCATAATTATGTGTATACTACACAGGACATCCATCGTACATGAACACATACATGTCAAGGGATACAATCTTCACAACAATGCCAACTGCTTAGATGGTCGGAATCCCTATGTACTTGCCAACCACGAGGAAAAGGCACACTACAAACCCGCTTCAAAACAAAAGCCATTCTATGTCAGCTCTACACCAGGTTCCTAAAGCAGCAATCAATCATCCAACTACCTACCATGTAGCTACCTGAAAGTACTCAGCAGATCACATAGCACATATATATACCAGTATATGTGTACATACGTATGTGAAGCAGATCACGGTATAGTGTCTCAAGTAATAGAGCAGAGGGTTCCCTAAGGTAACACACTAGCCAAATTAGCCATTCGCTATACTGTATCCTTCATTTTGGCTACTAGTCCCTGGACTGAATGAGTAACCATTTTTGCCATTGTCTCTACTTGTATAGAGGGAAATAGCTACATGCACAAGATCTTGTAAGCTTCGGGAACCCCTGTTTAATACAGGTACAAGTATCTACTTTTTAGGGTGTCCAAGAGTTCCTGGACCACCATATTATACATGTACACGTACATGTATATGTAGTTCATATCAGCAGTACTAACTTGGAGGGCCTCTGATATTAACTCCTGTACCTCACAGAGATTACACCCACACACTCGAACACACAGAAGCCAAATATCATAGGCAGCTACTACAGGAATGTTTAAACATCGCATACTATGTGTACGTTTTGAAGCATTACTCGCTCTGTGCACAGTAAAGAGTTCCCGAGAATTGCAGCAGCAAAAGTTGTACACAAAATGACCATGCCATGGCAATGTCTTGCTTGGCGCTGTGAATTTTATGTATGCACAACTTGGTGTCTAATGAGTTGGCTCTGCAGAATGTTGCTATGGCTTGACCCACTCCAAAATGGTCAAACACATTCTTATAAAAAAAATTAAATTTCACGTGCATCAATGAAGCTGCACATATAAAAGCTACGTAGGGGCATAGGGTTCTCCCCGGGATACCATAAACGTATAAATTTGAGGACTAAAGTGAGTAATTCCTTTTGATCTTGAAGTGGGTGGAGTTCAAAGACTTTGATGTGGTTATTAACTCCTAAAACAACCCTCCCACTACACCTTGAGATATAGATCCTTCTGGGGAGAACGTATCGTATATGAGGAGGAATCCAATCAAATGACTGAGTACACGGCAGCACTGGAAGAGCAGCTAATAAGAGAGCTTGTTCCTTACATGTACTCTTAATTGACTCATAATGTACTAAGACACCCACCCTGTGCATATGCACGACAATTACAATGTTCTCCCCAGCATATACGTAAGGCACGTCAGCCCAACAAGCCTTCAGTTTATAATTCCCTTTGATGTGGGAATAGTGCTAATCCATAAGCTTTGATGTGGCCACAGTCTCCACCCAAGCTATGCCCTATTATCAAGCCTTAAATTTTGCCTGGGGAGAATACTGACTTGCATATATAGTACATTGTAACATACAACAAACTTCTTATACACAACTTCACAACTTACGCTGGGAGGTTTTGCAGGATATTTTCTCTCAGCTCCAAAACTTCCAACTTAGAGAGCCTGGACACACAAAAAGCGAACAAAATGCATGCCATGGGTGAATAAATGTGTATGAATATAATATGGACACCCCCTTTAAGGCACTCATGTAGAAAGTGCAGTGTGAGCTATCCCAGAAATGAGGATGTACCTTAATTGGTTAAACCTGGATGATTACGAGTTATGATCACACCTATTGTAGAGCTAGAGCTACGTAGAGAGAGAGAGGCTATCCCAGAAATAGAGACCTTTCATACTTACTATAAACATGCATACCGTACAATATTTCTACAATGTACGTACATATACATGTACATGTAGCTGTCCAGCCAGGCCGCGCCGGCCAGGATCACAGGTGCCAGCAGGCAATAGAGTAATCACTACATGTATCATGTCACAAAACACCATCTACAGTGCACTTTAGATACACTGGTTAATGTCTGACCAAACACACACATAAACACCACCAAGAAACCACTCATCTCTCTGGCCGGCCTGCAGGATGGTAAACAAACTCAGCTGGCCTGTATATACAATATATGTTGAGCTGGGATGGTCTAAAGCCTTCATTCAGAGGGATACCCATGGGACACACACATAATCATGTATACATGTACCAAAACAGGGACTATAGAGACAAAATCCCCTACACTGTGTCCTTATCACTAGCATGCAGAAGGCTTAGGCAGCTACGTGTACAATACGTACATGTAGGGAGGTCTTGTAATGTCTACTGCTATAGTGACTCCCAATGCTCCTTCAAGGGCTAGGAGGTGCATACACCCCCAACCACCCCCCCCCCCAACACCGCCCACTAGATTAGCTGGGCTGTGGTTAGCTCAGCTGGAGAGCAAATGTCTCAAGGACAAAGCTGAGGCTTTTGATGATTAGGATAAGTGAATACATGCTGTGGGTAAGGTGGCAGGGGGAGCAGATTCATAGCCAAATACTGCTGCATGGGTCTCTGACAATATCCACTACATGTACTAGCATACCAAATGCACTACATGTATAATATTATGCATGAGTTAACATAACTTCATACAGCCAATTACAAACTCAACAGATGATGAAACTTTATCCAAATAACTACTCAAGGTACTTTTAACAATAATAATAATTATGCTCCACTAGTTCCTGATCACAAACTCATGCTCTGCTTTGTATAATAAAAATCCTGATTCAAGTAATCTTATAGCAAGTGCAGTGTGCTGCCAACACATGTATGGCTGGCTATACATGTACATATATGTACATGTAGATAAGATGAAGGATCTGTGGTATGCCACAGTGAAATTTTAGTTAAGTGGTAGCAAAATTCAGTCCAAAGCACATGTACAAATATCTGTTATAATTTAGCTGATAGCAAGGCCAAAGATGAGGCTAAATATACAGTAGTGAAAGTGTTTATAGTTCCTTGGTTTATACTGATTGATAATTTAGTTTTGGCGGCTTCTTTTTAATGCTCAACTCTTGTAATTACGTTCAAGCCACTAGAGCACTACGCCCGATGCTGCTTTCAGTATGTACATAATAGTTCACTAGTATAGATGGAGCCCTTCACGTTCATTCATGTCTGTGTTGATAGCAGCCGAGCCAGAGGGCAACCCAATCCTCCCCCTCTACTAACTGTGAGCATCACTCTTGTTATATTAAGTAGTATGCGGTTCATTACACATTACATATGAAACTAAATTACAGACGCAGTCTGTGCAGCAAAAGGTCCCATAGTTTTGATATAATATATTATAGCTTTGAACGAAGCTTGGGTACACCTAGTGCACACTACTTATGAAATTCATCACATTCTTACTCATAATTGACTAACGAAGGCTGTGGGAAGTAGACTTAGACTCAAATCAGACCTAGTGCAACCGTGAAAGTAAGCTCAACTATACTCTATATACACAGACCAATAGTGATCTACTGAGCCACCTTTTAGGATACTATTATCTCCACACTCCCTTGAGAAAAAATTCTACTTCATTTCAGACTCTCACACATTTCAAAGTGTAGCATTATTATGGCTGATCAGTTTCCTTCAGTACTACAATAAATGGTGTTGTGTTGCAGGGTTATAGTTGTAGCTGGCAGGAGCTCTCTTGGTGAGTTGGCAACAGAGCAGTAAGCTTCCAGGCTTCACCATCAAACCACCATTACTCAAGTAACTAGGACAACACCTAGCAATACATACCTCAGCCTACTAGGCTAAGAGACTGGCCTTCATTACTGGACACAAGACTTGTCAGAAACATGTAGAGTTACTAAGGTATAACATATGTGAGACTGTGCTTAAAAGGATGGCCGTCTATCAAACATTCGCATGATTGCTTCTAGATTGCACACAATTCACTTCAAAGGAACTACGGAAGTAGCTACATGTACATGCACAAATGCAGCGTATCTATAGTATCTGGATACGTTATGCATGCATGTACATGTACATGTACATATACAATGTACACTGTATGTGTACACATACGCACATGTACGTACATGTGTTCCCGCATATTGTTGCACAGGTGCAGACACCGAATCATATACATGTAGATGACATATTATACATGTAGCTCGAAGCTCAGGAAATTAACGAGTACAATAACTATTATGTACAATTAATGTACCTCTATAGTGGAACAATAATACTGATTCGTATGCATAATGTCATGTATAATGCACAATATACACAGACATGAAGATCGTATAATCAATACATACTCTAGTGGAGTGGTGATTGACAAGCTGCCCACCATCTAGTGCTTAAGAGTAACGAAATACTAGACTTATGAGCAATCCGTACGCCCGCCCACAGGTAACCTGACCCACTCGCTAACTTGAAGCACTACATGTACGCACATATTGCACACGTACATGTACATGTACGTACCTATGCCACACTATACTCTAATCTATCACTCATCAATGCATCTCCTTAGTAGGAGGGTCTGTTACATTACGTAGCTCAGACAATACTGGCTGTATTTAAACTATACATTCTTGCTTGAATTTTTATGCATAATAATATTATTATATTAAAGTTACAAACGTGAAAGTGAAGCTACTGCAGTAAGAACAGCAAATAGAGGTACAAGAAGCCCTGGCATAGTTTTGTCTTACTCGGAGAGAGAGAGAGAGAGAGAGAGAGAGAGAGAGAGAGAGAGGGTTGTTAAGGTGTAAATAGTGAATCTGGTATGAGAACTATGTGCACTCACTAATAGCTAACTGTTCAGGTGGATGCCATTGATGTGTGGTATCACATAATAATTTTAATACATATCTGGTGTCCTTACTGGCTCCTCTACTCGCATTACTAGCTAGCACTTTCTCTTCCATATCCTCCCCCATCCTCCCCCATCCTCCTCTCTCTCTCTCTCTCTCTCTCTCTCTCTCTCTCTCTCTCTCTCTCTCTCTCTCTCTCTCTCTCTCTCTCTCTCTCTCTCTCTCTCTCTCTCTCTCTCTCTCTCTCTCTCTCTCTCTCTCTCTCTCTCTCTCTCTCTCTCTCTCTCTCTCTCTCTCTCTCTCTACTCTTCTCTCTCCTCTCAGTCTATCTATCCCTCTAATGAAAGGGTAAAATGCTTATAACACAGAAGAGTTTTAGCCAGAGGGTGAAAATGTTTGATATGGTTTTCATAATCACAAGAATGCTTTTAACCACCACCCGCTGTAAGAGATGAGCTGGCTAAAACACTGAGAGTGATAAACGAAGCCTACATATAGCCACAGCTATCTTGCCAAATAGGGATGCATGGGAGAAACAACCAATTCCACAACCAACTATGCCAAACTGTAGGATATTGGTACAACTACAACCAGTGAGAGGGTTACGTGCCAGTGGATATAGCGAGGTTAGTGTTGTAAACAGGCAATTGAGAAGTGAAAAGAAAGGATAAAATCTAAGAATCGATTTTTACTTTTCACAGACTATTTACAATAATTATCATTAATTGTAAACCACAACGGTAGTAAATGATGGATTTGGTCTACAGATGAGATTAAGGTCAAAATATTACCACTTACTTTCCAATGTTTGGGGGGAGCTCCTCCACTTGGCAGTCGTTAAAGATGAGCACCCTCAGCTGTTTGCAGTCCACTAGGCCATCACACATTGCAGAGATGGGGTTGGAGCTCATGTCAAAAACCTCGAGCTCTTGAAGCTGACCAATAGTGTCAGGCATGTTGTTGATAGCTGCAGAGGAAGGAAAGGTGTGTGAGGGAGTGTATGAGGGTGGTTATACACTATAATTATACAACGAAAAAAATTTCAGACGGACATTTTTCTTATATTATAGTCCATGTCCTAGCCTGGAGGGCATAAAAGATGCACTCTATTACAAGTTGAGAAGGCTCACGATTGGTAAGAATTGTTGTGCTGTGTGCACAAACGAGGATGCCATGGTCTTGGGGCCATAGATACATATTCTCAAGCGAACGGCGCAAAGCGAGAGGCGAGGTTTGTTCTATATCATAGTCTGGTGGTAGATTCATTGAGAGAGAACGTCGCTATTTACACGGTGAATTCGAGCAGCTGCTCTTGGCCTGCAATGAAGGGTGTGGTCTACACCATAATAGCATAGTTTTCATCTGAGCATGCGCACTGTACTAATTGGCAATTGATGTGCTGAGCTGTACACATGCAAATGTGAGTGGGTATATACACACTGTATATGTGTGCAACGGATAGTATAAACTGATCAAAGGCATCAGGCATGTTGTTGATAGCTCCAGGGGGTGTGTGAGGGTGGTGTACGTGTGTATGTACGTACATATGTGAATATGAGTGGGTGTATGCGTGCATACAACTGTTGATAGCCACTCAAGGTATATAAACTGACCAATATTATTACAAGAGTGTCAGGCTCGTTACTGATAACTGGGGAAGGTAAAGGCGTGTGAGTGTGTTGTGAGGGTGTGAGTGTGTTGTGAGGGTGTGTGTGTGTGTGTGTGTACATAAGCGAATGTGAGTGGGTGTACGTATGTGCCCCTTTTGTTGATCGCTGGGGAAGGTACATGTACAAATGGTGTGTGAGGGAGTGGGGGTGTGTGTGTGTGTGTGCGAGAGTGGTGCATGTGTGCATGTATGTATGCGAATGTGAGTGGGTGTGTGCGTGCACACAACTGTTGATAGCCACTCAAGGTATAAACACATGCGTATAAGGATGCAAAGTGGACTAAGTAAAATAATAATTTGTGAGTGTGCTTTGCTAGCATAAATAGCCACATTAATTGTATAGAACAGAGACAAACAACAGCTACTAGGCCAAGAAATACAACTCAGAGTAACGTACATGTATGCATGCGTGTGTGTGAGTACACGTGCATTGGAGTCTATTTACTAAACTGACACCCACCAGACAGATGCACAAGCAGGTACTATAGTACATACACTGTAGCTGTTGTCAATACACACGAATCTTAATAATACACACATGGCCAATGTATACGTGAAAGAAGAGATTGCATCCGAAGAGCCGCATGCTGCGTATTTTGATTCCAAGTTGGCAGTGAGCTACGTATATTTGTATTGGTGCTGACACACTTGTAGTGAGTCAGGTCACAATTCGTGTAGCTGTGGAAATATTGGCACAGTGTGTACAAACAGAATGTTTTCCTGCTGCTAGCAGAGTTAGTCAACTGTCAGGCTTGTACACGTTAGCTCCACGGGCAGTTGTTTTTGCGTGGATTGATCACATACGCTCACAATAATATTATACTGCTATCTACAGTAGCATGCTTACATAATACAATCACTTTCGGCTAGATGCGTACCTCATGTATGTGTATAATATTATTATAGTGATCGCAGTGAGTGGGTGGTGTGTTTGTGAAATGAATATAATATTATATACACTCACAGTTTTTGCCGAGGTTGAGGATTTGGAGGGACTGCAGCTTGGAGATGGAGGGAGGGAGGAAGAGAAGGTCATTCTCACTCATGTCAAGCTCTGTCAGGCCATCAAAGAGATATAGGGTCTGTGAAGGGGGGAGAGAGGGAGGGGAGAGAGTGAGAGGGAGTGAAAAAAGGGAGAGAGAGGGGGGAGGGAGGGAGAGAGATTATCAAAATGCATAAATATGGCTAAACAAATGCAGACTAAAGCATGTGGAGAGAGAGAGATAGGGATGGATATCAGCAGCTAAAGGCAAGCCCATAAAAAGACTTGGCTCACTGTGAACTAGTCTTATCTTGTGCATTCCAACATTCCAACGTGTAGCCAGGCCAAGTTATTCATAGCTCAGAGCAGGCTGAATCGTTCACTGGCTTGCTAGCTAGTGATACCACCCAGAATCGGCAGGCATGCAAATATCAGTGCAGTGCAGTGCAGTGCAATGCAAGTCTAGCCAAAGCCCAGCCATCACGGCTATAGCACTACATGAATATGGATAAAATGAACAATAAATATCTTGATAAGGCACAGCAACTGATATTCATGCTCATATATCCCACTACTCATTCTAAAGATAGCAACATTCAAACATTAAATTTGCCACCCTTGACGCGACAGTCAATGCGGCTTATTGCATGCCACAACTGGAATGTATGGTGCATGTGACTGACAATAGGAGACAGCCAAATGCCCACAAATAAGTAGACTAGGCTGAATGGGCTGATGCACGTGTGTGTGTGTGTGTGTGTGTGTTAGGATTAGTGATCTCTCCAGGATTTGCACTAATTATGGAAATAGGTAGAATACTACTGGAATGCATCAAATATTTACACTATACTTATAACTGAATGATGCATTTCATCATCCCAGCTAGTGCATTTACTGACAGTAGCTATTGGTAGTAGGCTTGGCGGTCTAACATCATTGAAAATTGGCCGAAAAAGGTGTAATATGGGTGTGGTTTTGCCCCATAGAGGTACTCTGCATTGCAACCAAAGGCCCTCTAAAAAATAAATGGCATAGCGAGAATACTGGCAAGTGTGTGTAAATGTGTGTGTAAGTGTATGTTAGTATGTGTCAAAGAGGACTAACAGGTAAGGCACCCCCTCTCTCTTGTGCTGGGATAGGAGGAAGCTAGAGGCAGTGACAATGGGATCTGCAGGTGCTAATTCTCAAAAATGGGCTAATATGGGAGCCCCCACAGGAGGGCTGCCTGCAGGGTGTTAGTTGATGGCTTTTGACACCTACATGTAGCTAAGCACAAACACACAAGGAACAAACAACCATCTATCTCTCTCTCCCTCTCCACACTCTCCCACCGTCTCCTTCTCCTCCCTCTCTCTCTCCCCTCCCTCTGTCTCCTTCTCCCTCACTCTCTCTTTCTCCTTCTATCCTTCTTCTGTTGCACAATGCACATACACACATAGACGCTACATAAAGACCACATTCCATGTACGTATCTAGGATTAATTCCCCAGCTTTCTTTAAAAGGCTAATGGTAATAATAACCCCTTCCAAGTGTCAGTGAGCCCTGCCAACAGCACACCAACCACACAGAGAGAGAACAAGGCACCTATACAACAATCTTCATTCTTGATCCAGTGTGAAAGGACAGCCTACAGGTATGCATGCAGGTGTGTACATGTGCCTCTGTCTCTCTCTTCCCATCCCCTCTCTCTCTCTCTCTCTCTCTCTCTCTCTCTCTCTCTACGTGCACCTATACACACTCATACGCACACATTACCACCAAAGAGCATTTGTGCAGGCAGTTAGGTGGAGCTGTACTACACTAGTTCCAGAAGATTGAACATAACAGGCACTCAAATATGAATGCAATTCACATAATTTAACAGCATACCTGCCTTGATTACGAAATAATTCATGTTACCTAGGCATGCACATGTGAACAACTGAACACGGGGTGAGAGTGGGGAAACGAAAAGAAAACTCCAGGAGGATACAATCCTCCAAAACCACTATCCCAGTCACAACACACTTGCACAACCAGGGGGCCCACTAATAAAACCTCTACATCGATTGCCCCCCTCTTCCCAGCTTCAAAGTTCACTCGAAATTAGCACCGCACCACACACCAAAGCTTAGAAGCTTATAAGTCTCTAACTCTCTCTTACCCTGGGGAAGTCTCTTATGGAGTTTGTCTGGATGTAGAGTGCCCTTAGCGTGTGCCTGTGCTCCAGGACCTCCCTGGGCAGCTCGTTCAGGTGCAGGTGAGAGCAGTCCCAGAAGTCAATCACCTTCGGCTTTCGACGGAACAGACGGAGCAGCTTCTTGCTCATGGCGGCTGGCTGGATCCTCGATATATCTTCAAGAGCGTTCACTTCGACAAACAGCTGTACTTACTACCAGTACAAAGTAGCTATGGTAGTACGAATAGAATACGGCTACGTAGTTTAATAGAGTTTAGCCACAAACTGGGGAACTCTTGCTTTGATCTTTTGAACCCGCACCGGATGTAAAACTCTAAATTGACCGGAAACAATTTTTGTGCAGTATTGGAAAAGGTCGACAAAGCTACAAGCAATACAAGATAATGTGCTCGAGTTCATGCACTCCCAACCCAAACCTGAACCCAGCTAGCTATAATATAATATGCATGCCCGCTTGAATATGCCCCTACCCTTATAAATGAGTTGATCAGATAGCCTATAATTAATATTATAATCTTCACAACCCGGCCTTAATACATTAATATTGTTGAGCATGCAATGATGCATGACAGTAGTTCAGCTATATATATACCATAATAATAATAATAATAATAAGATCGAAGGCAGCCATGCATATGCATGGTAGTGTACATTCATTTATCATTCATGCATGCACAGATTATAATAATTATAGCTATATTATATAGTTGAAGCATTAAATTTTACAAGGTATTATATCACCAGAATAAATACAATTTCACATAACAAAAATATCACACAAGAATGATGAGCTTGTACGTAACAACAACAATATGCCAGCTATGTCCATAAAACTAGAAATTTTCATGTCATATAATATTATACAATGTCATATAATAATACAATGTCATGTAGCTTTCACACTGCATATAATGTAGCATGCACACACACAAACTCTACAGGTTGCTAGCTGCTAAATGGATGGCAATGTCATTAGAAATTAGTGTCGCCATCTTCAGGTAGGCTTTCGTATAGTTCCTCAGGACCTGAAAGAGAGGGAGGGAGAGAGGGGAGAGAGAGAAAGAGAGAGAGGGGGATAGTGGGAGAGATGGGAGTGGAGGGAGGGAAAGAAAGAAAGAGGGGGGGGGGAGAGATTGAGAGAGAGAGAGAGAGAGAGAGAGAGAGAGAGAGAGAGAGAGAGAGAGAGAGAGAGAGAGAGATGAATGAGTAAAAATTATAATAATTATATCGACAAAACAAGATTCAGTTTTGACATGCTGATTGAGGGTATTCATAACGAGCCTATAATATTATATCTAGTCACGCCCTCGCTCGCAGTGTCATTTTTGCTTACCATCAGGAGGTGGAGGAGGTGGGGCATGTGATGGCGGGGGGAACCGATTACCAGCGAGCATATTGGGAGGGGGCAGGTTGGGGGGAGCGACCCCTCCTGATCCCATCGGTACGGGGTAGTCCCCTCCGTCAGGCACCTCGTCTTGAGGGAGACTCTCGTAGA
The DNA here is from genome assembly GCA_963930775.1 of Cliona cf. orientalis. Lineage (NCBI taxonomy): Eukaryota > Metazoa > Porifera > Demospongiae > Clionaida > Clionaidae > Cliona > Cliona cf. orientalis. The sequence continues at coordinate 5,170,994 of OZ005703.1, forward strand.
TGTCCTCTTCAATGTATCCCGGGGGAACTGGACCACCAGCCGGGGACACAGGTTCACCTGATAAGGCACTGTTGTATTGGAGGGGGGGGGGATAGATATACTCTTGATAATGAGAATAGTCCTACAGTATTATTATTATGATTAGGATGGCTTATGGTATACTTAGTAGTTCAGCTTCACTCCAGTTGTCATTTTGTGCTATAATAATTATTACATTGAAGAGGGTAGCCCCATAGTCACTGAATTGTTCGTAAACAAAATTTTTCTGATTTACTAGAGTAATCGAACTAGATGTAAGTATACCATAAACAGACAATGTTAAATGCATAACACTGTATGTACAGCCATAAGTATCGTAACTTCAAAGGGAAAGTATAAATACAGATATAGGCTGTTTTGACTGAAGATCTAAGGGCCTTTGACGACATGGGAGACCTTAAACACTACACGCAAGTCAAGTGTTAGTGGAACACTTTATTTTCATTAGTGTGCAGGTTCCATGAAGATTGTGCTTACTACTGTAGTAACAAGTGTAAGTGGAACTCAAATATATAATTTTGAAGAAATGTCAGAACTGGCGAGAAATGGTTGTTGCAATTAATTAGTTACTCCAGCCTACTATATATAATTATAGTCAAACCCACAGTCATTTTACCATGCCCTACAAGTGTACAACAATGCAACAAAAGTGAAGGTTGCACTTACCCCTGAGTACTTTGATAGGCAGTCTGATGAAACAGAAGGGGCAGCAAGGAAAAGTGGGAGCAATGAAGGTGGTGAGGAGGAGAGAAAGGGAGAGAGAGAGAGATTGCATGATTATACATGTACATGTACATAAGGTTGTAAAGTTAGCTTCACTCACTCTTTGTGTTATATTCTTGCCAACATATCCAACTGAATAAGGGAGAGAGAAAGAGAGAGTGAAGGTAAACTAACACAAGCAATTAATAAATGGTTTCAAGCAACATTTAATTAAAGCTCAGTGTTCCAAAGCACAACACTCGAGACTAATACCTCATCAAGAATATACGCACAAAAGTCACTGTTTATGCACTCAAGAAATTCCTTGCATTGGTATTACATACTCCATGCAATACAAAGTAACATCTCACTTGTGCCATCTTCTTTCTCCACCAAGTACTTCCCATCAGGCAGCTTTTCATGAGCTAGAAGGAGCACAAAGAGAACCTCTCCCATGCTGACCGGCAGGTGCTCTTTGGTCTTTGGGTGCTCCAACAATACCTCAACTGTGAACAAGTGCTGCATGTCAACCTTCAGCGGAAATTGCTGTAGAGAGAGAGATAGTAACGTCAATTTCAACGTCTATTCTGTAGGCAAAGCTGACTACTATAGATCACGCCCTGATAGTATTATGACATCTTATGCATAAAATGACATTGGCATAGCATTGATGATTATGGGTGATTCCCAATCAACAAGAGTGCATAATGACAACAATACATAGCTACATTACCTTGAATAGCTTGATTCCCTTTGTTCTGTTCTTTATTCGTATTTCATCTTTCTTTTTCTTTTCCTTCTCTTTCTCCTTCTCCAGCCTCTTTCTTTCCTTCTCTTTCCTCTTTCCTCCTCCTGTTGCTTTCTCTCCTCTTTCGTCAACCTGGAAAAAGGCAACCAATCAAACATTAAGCGACACCGAAGTGATAAACAGTTAGACTTCTATTACATGTATCTGCACTGTGTCCTTTATTCAGATTATCATAAAATTTTAATCGTAAATATTAAATTTTGTATCTAGAGTATTTCATGAGATAATTTTTCGCATTAAATAATTTTCAGACAAACAACCCTGTACCACATTATCGTTAAATTTTTGCGCATGACATTGTATTTTCGCTTGTTTAATTTTCACACAAACTAGGCTGTCCAAAAATATTTTTACAACGAAACATTCGCTATTATGGTATTATAATATTATTAACAAACGGGCTTAATTTATTCATGCAAGAGTATGACAGAGTTTCCTTACTTTTTATTTCTTGACATGGTTGGTGACGGCGGTGGTACTCCAGACTGGCTGCCAATGGAGTGCTGTGGTGAGGGGGGAACAAGGGAGGAGGACGATGGGGAGGCCGAGGGGGCGAGGAGTTGCCCCCCGCCCTCCCCAGCAGTGATCGATACATCCTCATACGTCTCCTGCTCTTCATCCCTACATAACACCAAGTTCAAAGTTCAAAAATCTATGATTATTATAATATTATTAGGAAACTACCATCCCTGGTCAGTGCCTTAATCCTGACCAGGCAACCAAGCAGAAGGTAGTAACGTACATCACTAATAATATTATAAGTGGAGACCTTCACATTCATGAATATCAGCCCAACTGTGCTAGAGCATATATGCACGACATTGTACATGTACAAATAGTTTTAAAGCTTTTTTGTCTCATGGGCACTCTTCCTATTACCTATCTAGAGTGGCTTATATAATGCACACGAGGGACAATTCAGATTTTTCAACTATATAGCAGTCTTCCATTTCGGTTACAGGTACATGTACACATGTATGTGACTGTAGGCCTCTAAGTACTACATGTACATGTACGTATGTACTGTATGCTGCCATTAGAACTAATAAATTCACTCACTGGCTTGAACACCAAGCAATTCCCTGGGCACACCTACATATTATCTGAGTCATGGCAATAAAAGTCCGGCGGAGCCATTCATGTGCCTAGCCCTGACAACCAAGGACACAATGCTCTTTTGTTGCTCAAGCTCCTATCATGGACCAGTATACTACATGTACATGTATGTTAACCCAAACTGATATTGAATGATATGCATGTATACGTACATGTACATGTATATATATGTGATAACTTACATTGTAGGGATGATCTGGATTGATAGGTGTAGCATTGGGATGGCCAATCATATGTGTGTGTGTGTGTGTGTGTTTATGTGTGTGAAATAATTATTTTTGACAGTTATAAAACTGGCTACCAGGTATGGTAATGGTCGTCAAATTTAAAGGTACGCTTTTTTGAGTTGTACAGTGTTGATTCAAACAAGTACTTACGTCTTGAGTTTCATAGTTTGCTTCTGGCTCAGAAGGGGCCATTGAGGGGAATTTGGAAGGTGGGGGGCCAGAAGGCAAGGGAGGCGGAGCATCTGGGGGCACAGAGGTCGGTGGAAGGGGACGAGAGGACGGGGGAGAGGTGATGGGAGGGGGAGGGGGCTTCCCACTATCAGCCAGGTCGTCATAGAGCTCCTCACCTTCATCATAGCCACTAGCATTGAGGGGAGGAGGGAGGAGGTTTGGTTAACGTGAATAGCATGAGAGAGGGAGGGGGGAGAGGGAGAGAGAGAGGGGGAGAGATGGGGAGAGAGAGACAGAGAGAGAGAGAGAGAGAGAGAGAGAGAGAGAGAGAGAGAGAACAACACAACCAACCCTCTCAAACCAACAGAGATCTTATCCTAAGCCTTACTATCAGATCAACAATGTCATACAGTGTACTATACACACACGATCTACTAGTACTACATATTCTCTATTTGTTTTTCAGTTCCTAATTCTCATGATTATTAGTGTATATATACATCACGTCAACTCCAAAGTGATATACATGTACCAATTGCACACGTTACTGAAACTCTTGGAATCTTTCAATAGCTACCAATATACATGTACATGTGCATTGTCACTGTAGGCACATAATATGTAGTTGAGCCACTTACATGTATGATCATGTCGGACAGAAATGGTACTTTAATTAACAGATATTGATTGAACACACACACACAATGTCATAGTATACATACATGTACATACACACTACACGAATAATATGCAAACACATACAACAATGTACACACAATATCTTGTATAGTGGGAGAAAACCTTCACATATTTCGCAACTTTACAGCTATCTGCGAAAGTTTTCTCCACGAAATATTAGGCATGCCACACCCATCTATAGTAAGCGATCAGTTTAACATCCAAAGAAAGTTTTCTCCACGAAATGCTCCCTTCCTACCAATCCGCGAAAGTTTTCTCCCTTGAAGTTTCCCGCTATACGGTACTCGCACATAGCCAGCTAGCTAGCGGCCCTCACATCAGCTGCACCATGCACACGTGTATACACTGTTGGGTTATTCTTTGGACTGCTAACCCAACAACAATGAGGCCATCAGAATGCATTGGTACGACCTACTATAGATACATGTAGGTGTACACCACGTATGCCACACCAAATATACAGGTACATGTACATAGCCATTCATCAGGACAAAAGTATAACACTGTTTAGCATACCATAACCTCTATCTGGCATACCAACGGCATATGGTCACAGTTTGTATTGCATCCAGGATCACGCAAACAAACATTGTTTGTTACTCGTACGCAGCAGCTTATATGAGGCTACATGTAACAATAATCTGCATAATTAAGAAGGAAAAATTTCAGAAGGAACTCACAGGAATGTCACATATACATGTACATCCCATTTGTGATTAACAAAATACTATTCACATATGCTATAGCGCTAGCAGTACAAGACTAATACATGTACAGATCTATATTATTACATGAGCTACATGTACATGTATGTAGGTGTAGGTGTAGACAGAGAGGTTTGGTGGTAGGTTCTGCCCTTAATATTAGATTTGGCACTAAGACGCTTTCTTCTAGTCTACATACATGTACATGCAAGGGTAATAAAAGACTATAAATGCTTTTTTCAACCTTTGTATTTTTGCCGAGATATCTGAACGAAATATCACTGACATAGCATTATCACAAGAAAGGGGTGCCCGGCCGGCAAAGCACATACACATACAATGTAGTAGCAATCCAGTCAGTCAGGTCAGTCTCACTGTTTATAAACATCATCAAGGAGAGTGAAAATTGTCAGTGCATGATAAGCTAGCTGCTCTATAGAGCTTCAGCTTCGATGTGTGTGCACTGGGGATCAACTACGTGTACATGTAACGTACTGCGATAACAGAGCAGACGCTACATACCGTACATGTAGCATAAACTGTTCTGTAACCATTTATATGTCGGAATTGCACTCTTACATGCATGTGTACATGCAATACATGTACATGTACACAATCATCGACTCTGAAGTAAAAAAAGTGAAGCCAACAGAATCTAGCTGATACATGATTGTGTACATGTACATGCAGGAATCAAATTAAGTTCAAAGGCTGAACCTCCAGCGGTGCCTAGCTTACTCATAAACATCTAAGCACAAGAAGGTAGGGGAAGGTTAACTTTTTGTGTAGCTGCATGTACCTGCTGGTTTCGCTGAGCTGTCAAATCTTGTTATATAGATAGATAGAGTTGAGTTACAGGCAAGTGTGGGAGTGGAAGGAATGAGATTACCCTAATCAATACTAATTGACTCAAGTGCAAACAGCGTTCCTATCCATTAGACACACACCACTGTGAAGTGGGATATAGGGTTACAATGAGCTTTTGGAATGGGTACTTCTTACAATTATCATTGAGTTGCTATCCATAATTGTAGAGAAAGTTGAAAATATTATACCATCTGGGTTAGCGATAGAAAACACTAAAAGAGCAGAGCTGTAGCTTATCTCTATACCCCTATTAGGGAATCAGTCCACTCCAGTGCCAGCTAGCTCCTGGGCAATATATCATACGTGCATGGAGGTGTCTCGATTTGCCTTAGGTAGACATAATACAGAGAGCCAATAATGTTATAGTTAAATTCGAAACTTTAACCCATGAAATCGTTAGAAGTAAAATCGAATGTACACGTAATTAAGCTACCACCCCCAGTTCAAGTGGCTCTGCTGTTTGTGTAGTTCACATAATATACACACACACGAGCATGGCTGCATGGATTGCGAGACTAGAAGATAAACCTACTGTACATGTAGCTAGTGTACGCTGAAGTAAAGATAATTATTACAGAAACCCTGGCTCTGGATTACTACTACATTTGTAAGTACACAAGCTGAATAACGTGTGGCTTCGTGCACGGGACAAGAGCTAGCCTAGCTAGTGTAAGCTGCTGTCTAGCTGTCTGTCATAGTGAAAGTGGATGTAGACACTTCATATGCTTCAGGTTTGTAGATATTCCACTAAAAAGATCACCGAGCCAGAAGTCTTTTTGGGCGAAGCCTTAGCTAATTCACAACCCCATGCACATGTCGTACAATGTCATGTAGAAGATACCGACTCACAAACTATTATGAAAGTAGCAAGTACACTGCATATACGTATACGTATACATGCAAGAGATACTATAATAGGAAATACCTACATGTACAATAGCATGAACATGTACTTGTTGTTTGTAAAGCGCATCCAAAAAATGTTGCACACTTACACTGAGTGACACTCACATACACACACACACACACACACACACACACACACACACACACAGACAGTGATGCATGGAGCTTCAAAACTACCACAACGACATGAAATATCATTGCAGCACAACATCTGCAGTTTCTATGGAGGCTATATATGCACATTCGTAAAATTAATATACTTTAGCTATAGTATCAAGAGTCTCGGTAGTACATTGTACATAATACATGTACGTATGTACAAATTTCCATGTATACTCGGGTGTAATACAATCAGGAGTACAACGTACTGCTGATACAATTGTAAGTGTACTGCATGTACATGTACGTACACTATAATGTATGATAATGGTAAACTTCCTTTATGCGTCGTGTAACAAAATGTCCCCAACCTGGCTGGGCGCTGGGCCTGACCAACTACAGAATCCACTACAAAAGCTTTCAAATTTCTCTTAGATGGATAGCTAAGAACGAATGCTTTCACGGTAAGTCCTCAAGCCTAGGATCAAAGGAGCACATACATGCAACTTACACCGTACATAGAATGCAGTCTTAATATTGAAAATGTAGTAAAGCCAAATGCATAGTAGGTACCTACTGTAATTCACAAAATTTTCATTGTTAAAAAGTTTCGGTTTCCACAAATTTTTTATGCGAAAATAGTTTACCTGTACTAGCTTGTACAACGAATATATGGTGCATGCTTGAAGTTGATGAAAATAATATTATTGTACGTTACACGAAAATTTCTAACACAAATTTGCAAGTGAAATTATCGCAAATTACGGTATCATGTACGTTGACTAAATTCTACACTCAAACTGATATAACTGCAGGTTGGCCAACTTTAATTATTTTAATACCCATATAATATAGTGGTCACCTGCAGTAAGCTAGCATGCTTTTCCGTGTGTAGCATTGAAAAGCTAGAGAACTACATGTACATGTACCTGGGGCAACCAAATGTAAAACTCAATAGTATTAAATTTTTATGTCTTTGTTTGCATACCTACTACTATAGCTACACCTCCGGCTTATTGGAAATATACAATACACACAATAGATACTTACACTGGTAAGTATCTAGCAAACACTGCCACTGAAAGAAATAACAATTTACGTACTACAAAAAAACTAAGGAACCCTCTGGACAATGCAGACAATGGGCAATGTTTGGAGGAACAATTTAAACACCACTGTATCCATGAGTATAATAATAATGTGGATAATTACACACTACATCAACTCACAATGACATTGTGTATAGAAGAGAGCAAGTGGGAGAGAGGGGGGAAAGAGAGGGAAAGAGAGAGAGAGGGAGGGAGAAAGAGAGAGAGAGAGGGAGAGAGGGGGAGAGAGAGAGAACTTACTTCATGCCAGCATCTCCTAGAGCACCCACAGTATCATCATAGATATCCTCACCAATATCTGTAATAAAATTACACAAGCTAGTAGTCATCCTTCATAATATTTGCATAAGTATCGTTTGTGTACAGATTTAGTGGTAAAATACACTCATGCAATGGACACATACCTTCCTCTGTAGCAATGGGACTGGAAGGCTTGGAGCTTCTCGATGGCATAGGAGGAGGATTGGACAAGTCCACAGACTGGAGGGGGAGGCGCCGGAACTGCACTGTATCCATTCGTGGAGTGGGCTCAGCGTGAGTAGCGGGGGCTGTGAAAAATGAGGGGGCCATCATTGGTGGTGGGGGTGCAGAAGTAGGTGGAGGGGGCATGGACGGTGGAGGGGGCGTCACTGGTGGAGGGGGCGGTCCCTTGGATGGGATGGGGGGAGGTGCGGGCGAGGGGGGTGCTGCTGCAGGAGGGGGCGCTGCAGGTTCTTTGAATTCTCGCCTCACAGGGGGAGGGGGCCCCGGTTTACTTCCAATCGGGGGTTTGGATGGAATTCCAGGTGGGGAAACAGTCGTACTGGGGCTTCTGTCACCAATACTACCAACTTGATGAGTGGGGGTTGTTCTTGTGGGGGGAATAGGTTTTGGGGGGAGCCCTTTGGGACTTGGGGGTGGTGATATACTACCACTCATCCCCCTCTCTAAACTTCTTGCTCGATCCATCACGCTCCCTCCTACACGAGTCACAGTGGGGGGAGACCCCTGCTCGTAAGCAACAGCAGGCTGGCCTGCTGGCTCCCTCTTCGGTGACGTGACACCACGTGGGGCAGGAACGGGGCGTGGCTTCTTTGCAAGGGGCGGGGCTGGTGAAGAGGGGGCAATGTTGTGAGCTGGGCTACCATTTGGCAAGGCGACTGGTGGCTTTGGTCCAGGAGGGGGCTTAGCAGCTGTTTCCGACGCCATTTTGACCTGTCTCTCCCTCTGTTTCATCCAAGCAGGCCTGTTATCCTGACTCTCGGTGGACTGGTTGCCACTGCTGTTATCTACCGGCACGGACGGCATAGGTAGGCGTGGCTTAGCAGTTACAGGTGGTGGCTTTGCTGTTACCGGTGGAGGCTTCCTAGCTGCGGTGGGGCTCACTGGCTTAATGCCGGTCTCGTCATCCTGACTCATGCTCAACGTTCTCGCCTTCCTGATGAACTCTGGCACATTATCCTCTTCCTTTGTGCCGTTTACCTCTGGAGTTTCACGTATTGGTTTAGGCTTCGGGTGAATTGGAGACGGTTTTCGAAGCTGATTGAGCCAGGGAGCGGCATGCTTGTTGTCCTCCGAGTCAGCATCATCTCGGTGAGTCCGCTGCTTCTCCAAATCCTCAATGGCTCTCTCACTCCTCTGACGAGCTTTCTTGAGTATCTCGCTCATGTCGAGGCCTCCTCCTCCCCCACTACTCCCACTTCCCCCCGATCGAGCAATTGTGGCCCCCTTCTTCTTAGCTTCTGGCTTGTTCTTCTTGCCCTGAGGCTGTAGAGTCTTTGTGCTACCTGCAGTCTGGGGGGTGGTCAAACTTGTTGAGGGGGCTCTAGTTGGAAGTGGAGGGGGAGGGGCCGATTGTGCAGGGGGTGGTGGAGGGGCCGGTTGTGAGGGGGGAGGCGGTCCCCCCGGACGATGGGTGGGGATGGGCCCCGTGGGCAAAGGGGGTGGGCTGATCCCACTGCTAAACGCATTTGGGCTGTAGGGTGGTTGATTGGGATCGGGATAGTTGAGGTCATTTGCAGGAAGATCCTCGTAGAGATCTTCAGGGTAGTCCTGGATCTGGTCACCAGGGAGCTCTTCGTAAAACTCTTCCATCGACTGTGAAGAGAAGTGGGGCAAGAAAGAGAGGGAGGGAGGAAGAGAGAGAGAGAGAGAGAGAGAGAGAGAGAGAGAGAGAGAGAGAGAGAGAGAGAGAGAGAGAGAGAGAGAGAGAGAGAGAGAGAGAGAGAGAGAGAGAGAGAGAGAGAGAGAGAGAGAGAGAGAGAGAGAGAGAGAGAGAGAGAGAGAGAGAGAGAGAGAGAGAGGAGGGAGGGAGAGAGTGTGAGTATTATGAATACTTTACTCAATGATCTATGGTTTCCTTGTGATATTGTGGAATGATTCCTCAATACTATCTCATCTATCTTAACATAAAAGAAGTGAAGCTTTCAAGCTGCCGGTATTGTCAAAACAGCTTGTAAATCTAAAACTGCAACCAATGTGAATCATCTAGCACCATGACAGTTATGTAGTATGTGTAAATCGTACGTGGGTGGAACACAGTGTACCGAAAAAAAACATAAGGAGAAAAAAAACATCATCAAGACACACTCACTGATTTGCATCAAGGGCTTATAGACACACAGAGAGCCTTTGCACAAGGGCTTATTGAACCACCAAGGGTACAATTAAGTTACAGATACATGTATATACATATACATAAGTATAAAATCTCAAGCCAGTAGAGTACACTTGCGAACTAACAAACATTCAACTTAAACCTCATGGTACATAATATAGTAGTTGCAAGTTCATCACATTCACATGTACACATGTACATGTACATGTACATCAATATTGAGACACATGATTGTACATTAATTTTGTGTAACCCCAATCAATCAACATCAACAGTATGGTACCTGTACATACACACCTACATAATATATTATACGTAATTAAATACAGTAGAACCTGGCTAGGTCACTCACGGGTCAAAAAATTAATAGAATAATCGCAATAATAATAATTAATTATTAGTTATACATACATGTACATTGTACATGCCAGCTGACATGTACATGTACATGTACATGTACATGTACATGTACATGTATGTGGAATCAAATTAAAACGCAAAGGTAATAATTATTGTTTAGTGCGATACTGTTATTATTACCAAGTGACAAATGTAATCATAACTGAAAAACACACAATATACATTACAAGCAAAAGCAAAATCTAAACCGTAGCTATAGCTATAGATGAAGCACACATGCACTCACACACACACACATACACAGTCACATAGATGCACAGTCAATACACACACAGACTACAATAATACTTATTGGTAGTTGCTTAGCAACCAAAGTTTTTATAAGCAATTTGCCGGCTATGGGAAGGGGTTGGGTCATCATAAAGTAGGCCAATGATGAACAGAGGTCAACTACCAACAAAATAGTAATTGGGGTGCATTCGACCACGCATCTCATGCACCCCAATTACTGGCAGAAAACTATTATAATATGTAGTTCCTTTCACTCTAGTTCCAGGGGTTCCCGAAGCTTACACTATCAATCATGTAGCCATTTCCCAAGATATTGTTGATTGGTGGTGACCTTTAACAGCAGGTTGTATAGGAAAGTATGGTAAAAATTGGCTACCCAGTCCAGCTAGGGGGTAATAGCCAAAGTCAAGGATACAGTAGCAAATGGCTAATTTGGCTAGTGTTTGGGGGAACCCCTGAGTTCTCACTATTTATTGCCCCTAGCCTTCCCTTATCACCTTAGTTTCCCCTTTGAGTCTGTATTTACATGCATATTTTATTTCAGTGCTCAATATTTCATGCATTTGTACCTGATGATAGGACCGAAACGTCCTAGTTGTGATGTCATTTGATCTAACTGCGTCCTATAATAGCCTCGTCCCCAGTGGAAGCTAGGACGAAGCTATCCTAATTATAATACTGTATTTTCTCGCTATAAGGCGCATCTCGCTTATAAGCGCATATTCGTTATTAAGCGCATGCCATTTTCCTGATCTTAGTACTCGTTGTTAGGCGCATTTTGCGTATAAGCGCATATGTGACCCTTGACCTCGATATCTGCATGCTTTCTTGCTAGCCCAAGGTTCCAGCCGTTTCATGTTACTCGAAATCACGATGGCTACTATCGATTCTCAGGTTCTTCGAGCTATGACTTAGTATGAGCGCCATTTCGAGCTGGGCGGAATGCAGTAACACGAATGATTGTGTGATCGATCGATTGGCCACGCCCCTAAATGATACCGTGAACGCGCATGCGTTCTTGGATGCAGCTATTCTTTGTTAGGCAGGCGCACTTCGCTATTAAGCGCAGGTTTTCTTCCTGTGGAGATATAAGCGCATGTGCTTAATAGCGGGAAAATACGGTATTATGCTCAAAACGTTTCTACTGCTATTTGCTGACACAGTATGAGTCTCGATCTATTCCATTACGTTATACGTTACATAATAATATTATCTTATCAAAGCATGCAGAACACATGTGCTGTGGTTTTTCCAAACTTGGAAGGGCTGCAGGGCTATCAATCAACTGGTTTTGTATATGGGATCACCTCACTCAATGTAAACAGACTGATTAGGTTTCTTTGCAGAGAGAACACAGAATAAAAGCAACCAATACGTATATGCTCGACACCCCCCCATCATCAGCGATAGTCATGCAAGTACATGTACATGTATGCTACATGTACAATCGCCCATATACACATACACATTCATATTATGTACATGTATATACATGTAGAATGATATCATACATACATGTACATGCATGTATTACGGCTGAAGTATACCAAAGACTGCATGAGCAATCATAAACATTATTATAGAGAGTACATACATGTAGAACTGTCCAAACGTATAATACATGGATAGAGCAACGGGCACCAGTACCTGTATGCTATAAAAATATACACAGGCAATGTTATATGCATGGGAAGTTGAAAAGCAAATCATCCATTGTCCCAGTGCCTGCTCAGATACATACATGTACATGTACACATGATACAAGTATCATATAGGCCATTGATACACATGCATGTACATTTGTTGGAAGTTACTAAGCAACCAAGTACATTAGAGTAGTGTTCAAGAGTTTTGTAAAACTGGTTGTTGAGAGCACATGTCATGCAGTCTACCCACTATCCAATTAGGAGTGTAGGCTTGCATAGACTTTGGGTTAACTTCCAACAAAATAGTTATCTGTCAGTGAGTGAGCAATATGAGCCCTGCAAGGGCTCATATTGCTCACTCACTGACAGATAACTATTATGTACATAACATGTATAGAAAGATCATGCCATGTACATGTATCCAGTACATTGTAACAAGCATGGCCGGTGCACCAGTATGGGCTCTTGGGAACTGAAAACGGTACAGAGCATGAATGTGTACATGTATACGGTTGGGATATGCATGTGTATAGAGTGAGCCTAGTCTGGCTGCTGCTGCTGCTGCTGGTAGTGGCTAGTGTACATATACAAACCACTGACTGCTGAGGGCACTGACCACAACATCTGGAGCAGGCTGGCTGCTCTAAAGTGGATCAACTATGTACGCAAGGAACATATACACGTACGTACATGTACATGTATGTACTAAAGTATACATATTATATATTCATGTACCTACCGTAGTGTCCCCAGACAAGCGCCCACCCCTGGGAAAGCGCCCGTGTACATTTCAACAGGTGAATGTAGTAGCTTCTATACAAAGTTACATGTATATCCCGGGTAAGCGCCCATGTGGGCCAAAATCACAATTTATGTTTATGTTACCCAGGACACTGTGGTCATAGGCGTAGGAAGATATTTTTGAAGGTTGGGTGGGCCCAATATCCAGTTGTGCACAAAGCGTGTGCGAAATTTCTACAACCACGCCCACTTTGTGTCAAACCACGTCCATTTTGCACGATCGAGACTGCTATCTTGATGAAAAAATGAACTATATGATATCATTAATTTTGCAAGCTTGAGAGAATAATATTATACAATGTCATGTAGTTCCCCAAATTAAGATAAATAAGCTTGGAAGGTTTAAGCAAGTATGAAATCCCTCATATTACATAAAATTAATACTCCTCCCTAAAATTGTGCGTATACACTACATGCCTTAGGACGCTATGTGTGTGTAAATGTTAGTAGTTCTTGTGATCTGGAGAAAACTTCATCCAAGCAAGCCATAATATACATGTACCTTGTGAAATATGCCAAGGCAATAAATTAAAAAAAAAGCTCATCATATCCTTGCATACAGTACCAACGATACAAGTGTCTACCCCAGCTCCCATCACAGATGTGCAATTACATGTATATTATTATAGCCAGGGTATCTTTTGATCCCCAAAACATGTGTACACTGTGCGGTGGTAAATGTGTGGGAACATCCAATTACCAAGTCCAACCTACTAAACAAGACCTAATTAGCTCACAGCATTGCTAATTGCTGCAACGTATATACACAGCACACACTGGTAACAATAATTATCAATGGGCACAGTATAACAACAATATCAAAATTTATCACAACTATAAACTATTTTTGGTACATGTTTATCCAGTAAACGAAGATTGGTATGGTACTATACATGTACATATGCATCATCTCTCTCTCTCTCTCTCCCTCCCTCACTATCTCACTCACTTGCTCATCCCCCACCCACTCTAGACTAAGTCTGAAGCAGCTACATGTACATGTAGGCTTTCCTAGCCTCCCACAATAGAGCTAATCGAGTAAAGCCCTCTTGAGCTACACAGCCACATACAGCTGCCCCCCAGCCCACCAACTCCCCAACTAGAGCGTCCTCAGACAATCCCAACACTTCAAAGAATTCCAAAAATGGTCTAACTACTACACTACACACATCAAGATGGTCATATCACCCACAACCATATGCCTCACATTACCCACACCTTTGATGGTGTGCATGCGCTTAGAGACATCTCTGGCAAAACACAGCCTGTATCTCGCCCTTTTCTCAACTTCTTGAAAGCTGGGAATGCATTGGGCTGGAAGAGGGCTGCTATAGACTGGACCAGCTGACCGGGGAAGCTGTAGTCTAGTTCTCATCTTTCACACAGAGACAAACAGAATAGTGTCACCATACAACACTGAAAGAGCACTAGCCATAGCCCAGGAAGCTAGTTAGAACCTTTCACACAGAGGTGCACAACTACGAGTTGCTATGGTTACGTACGTAGCATGCTTGAGTGGCCAAGCAAGGGCCATGGCATAGCATGAGCGTGAGCACTGACAATAGGAGTTGTTAATGAGAAACAGCTGTTTTGTGAAGCCGTACAAACTGGCGATGATTATTGCACCTCCCTTGGAAGTCAATCACATCATTAACTCCATGTTTACATGTACACACACATGCATGATGGTGCAAGACTAAACATGTCCAGTCAGCAGATACCATATAATAGTGGGAAACTTTGGTGAGGTTTTTAATTCGGCAACTTGGCGAATTCAGTAGAGATTGCCAAATTAAAAAAAAACTTGCAATTGAGCACATGCACCTATGGTGGTAAGGCTTCAGATCGCTAAATTTAAACTTTGTCAATACCAATGAAGAGCCATTTCACTTTAATCCTCACCAAAGTTACCTGCTATATGGTATTCAACGGCAGGTACATATAGACGAGGGAGAAAAGGATAATTAAGGTGATGGATAGTCCCACATTTCAAGTTATGTACATACCAATTCAAGATGCAATTTATGTCTGTATCGAGCTACCTGTAAGTGCTACGTAGTGGAGAGGGTTTGTGGGACCAGAGAGGGGGAGGTCACATGGGAGGGAGTGCAAGGGGGAAGACTTACAATTACTTTTGGATTGACATAACATTATTAGCCAGGATAGTCCCACTAATGAGTTGAGTACTATAGGCCATCATCTACCTTAGGGAGCTGAACGATCAAAGCAACCCCATCTCGTGCAGAGTTTCATGGAAGTGAAAACTAAGGAACAGAAGAAATTGTTTTCTATTAAATAGCAATCAGATATCTGACAATGCATGCTACTACCACCATGGCTGCTGACACAATCAGTGTATTCATTTTCCATTCCCTCTCTACAATAATATTTTTGCAATACGACTGCCCTTAGTATAGTCGGTCTCCAAGGTATACAAAACATCCCAGAAATGAGCACACACATCCTTTATCTAAACAGGATACTACTATAAGAGGTAGTGTGGTCCCAGGATGTACATATCAGAGTTCTCCTAAACTGATGAGATCGAAACACTCACTTCCTTTTGATCAGCTATAGGGCTATAATTATGTGGCACCCCTCCTTATTATTGCAAGAACATATTATATACACCAACTCAATATCCCTGAATTCGAAATAGATATTTAACTTCTTTATTGTACATTTCTCAGTATCGACAAGTGAAGTGACACATTGGTCAAGAGAAAATACACAAACCAAATTTAATCAAAGCTCAGTTATCTACACACCTCTGGTTAAAAAATAAACCAAGACCGTGCAAGCGCCAATATGGAGCAAGGTATACGTATGCTGCCCAGATTCACTTGTTGCATTAGATCAGAAGTATATCACTTATACAGTAATCGAAAACAGCACTAAAAATCACACACTCTGCTTTTTATAGCCAAAGCATAATATTATCTCTAATGACTGCCATGGGCAATATGAAATAATATTATAGTACTAGCGAGTATAATATTACATATATATATTTGTATCAGTATAGGCATTAGATCGTATAGTATACAGTGGACACCCCTGAAATGAGGACACCTCCTTTAATCAGGACACTTGAAGCTATCCCAAGGATCTCCGAATAGAGGGGTTCCACTACTGCAAACAAAAGGTCCCAAATTGTCCCTTTCTCACAGCTGATCAAAATTTATAATTAGAGACTGAACAACTAGACTGTAATGCTACAAGAGACAAGACTAGCAAAACTAGAGCTGTAATGAGTATAATCCACTGTCTATGCCACTCAAATTTCACTCAGGCCTAGAAAAACATACATGTATTATTGTTGCAGATATCATTGGGACAAACAGCTTGGAGTATTCTGATTACTATACTTGAGATCAGCCATAATAATATTATTAATAGCACCCTGGTTTAAATGAAGGCAGCGTCAAGGGTAGCAAGTCCACACAGTTATATAAACATACATTTAGCTACCAAAACTCAGATTTTATCAAGATGAAAAACCGTCTCATCAACGTAATAATATTATGCCAATGAAGCTCTTGCGACATCAAAAGATGTTGGAAGCTACACCGACTAAGTTGTGTACACTACTCTGCATTTGCTGAAACTAGTAAAGTGTACAAAGTAAACTTGGACTGGTGGAGGAAGTAATAATCTTCAAGTGTGGGCTACCCATGCATGTACATGTACATACAAACTGAGCTAAAATGGATCAAACTAATAAATATTGTATTAGCACCTGTGCAAGCTATGCACATGAAAAATCAATCTCAGTTGTGTGTACACATGCATGCAAGTGTCATAATAATGTATTTTTACACTTTCAAAATTATTTCAGAGCATAAAGATTAACAGTTGTCATAGGCTTTAATAAATTTTACCAGGAAAGAGACTAAATACAAACTCACATACAGGGGGTCTGTGTCAGGTGCTCTAGTACGGTTTGGTTGTCATCAACTACACAGTGGAACCCCTCTATAAGGATACCCCCTGAAACGAGGATATTTCCTTTAATCAGGACACCAAGCAAGGTCCTAGCTGCATAGAACAGTGTACAAAACTACCCCTGAAATGAGGACACCTCCTTTAATCAGTACACTTTAAGCTGTCCCAAGGGTGTCCGGAATGGAGGGGTTCCACTGTAGATATGAATGGAAGGGTCTGTGGTACTCAAGCATATTATTGCTGATATGTCTGTGGTGCTCAAATGATAGTTGCTGATAATATGAATGGAAGGGTTTGTGGTGGTTCACCGTGCGCTGTCAACACAAATACGATCGAATGAACACAAGGCTCCATCCATATTAGGCTACTCCTGAACTATCATGTATCGATGTAGACAGTGGAACCACTGCACCACTGGGACAGCTCAAAGCTACATGCATATAGATAGTATCATTCTTGTATTCAGAGCTAGAGGTAGTTAGCATTGTACACTAAATTTGTATCCTAGTCTCGTCCCCAGGCGCAGGCTCCCTCAGTTTTTTCAATGTTACGTGCAAGAAAATGAACACTGAAACAAAACTGAGGCTACGTTTACATGTATCTTTCTAGTTGGGATTATGCTAAGTGGCCCAATTGTGAGGTGTCCTCATTTCAGGGGCAGCCAGTATCCATGCTCTGCTATACAGCTTGTCTTTAATATCAGTCTGAATATCTGTTCTATACATGTACATGTACGTTACATGAAAGTTCGAACTCCCATAGTTTTGCCCATCACAACCAGCCAATCACATGCCAATTATGGGGGGGAATCATCTCAGTAGCTCAGGAAAACCTACCCTAGGCCTTGCAAGAGGTGGAGGCACTTGGGTGTCTAGCATAAGCCTTGATTTATACTAAGAATTCCTAAAATTACTACCGAGTGCAGACAAAATATTAAAAGTATGACTATGGGACAAATGCCACAGCATATGGACTGGTATGGAATCGTCATCACGACAATGTACTTTCCATATCTAACAAACACGAACATTGAGATGGTGCCTGCCCTAGCTTTTTAACAAATTATATACATGTAGTCCATTATGCACGACTGTTTAGGGACTATGGAAGCTTGTTCACCGATAGTCCTATGGCTATATGGCTATAGGAGAAGCCAGTCAGGCTACAAAGGGTGGTGCTCAAGAGCTAGCTGACCTTAGAACATGGCTCATGATCAAATTATGGTTTTGAGGGGTGGCTGAGATCAGTAGTCCTGAGCCTAGAAGGCAGCTATGTATGTATGTATGTACTAATATAGTTTGCTAAACAGATAATTTTTAGGGCCTACGACAAATACAGACACGAACAGGGTACATGTACGCAATATTAATAAAAAAAAATTGCACAACGCTACACAGCAACCCTGCCCATCTTGGACCATGGCTACACAAAAATGTGGCTTCCTGCAAGGCTTGGCTGACTGTTTCCGCTCACCATACCTCTTTCTCTCTCCCCCAGCTTACCCTCTCTCCCTCTCTCACGCTCTTGTACAGGATCGTATTTCATTCAGCTTGCAAATGAAAACACCACAGACTTGACACTTGTTTGGGAGTTGCATGCACCAATAGTTTCACAGTATTAAAATGGCGAAAAACGCTGCTGGTGTACAGCCTACGGACTTACCTCTTCGGCTCTGCAGACGGTGAACAACTTGTGAATAAACCCACTGCGAGTTAGAAAACTTTCAGCTTCGAAAATCAGACGTTCTGATTAGGCCCGCTGACCTTATTAAATCTGCTAGCCCAACCCTAGCCCTGCACCTTTTGCGGATGTAAGGTGTGCTAATGAATGGTGTTCTATTTGAGCGAATTGATGAGTCAGTGAAGTAAAATTGAAACCAGCATGGTGGACTTGGGCTGAAAATTAGTCTCGTCCACAGACGAGACTAGCTGAAAGTCGGAGGTAGACAGAATGGAGCACTTACTACAGCAGCAAGTGAAGCAGTGTGAAACTCTTCTGGAGAAGAGCCCACTAGGTAAGTTTTAGCTATCATGAATCCTGGAATCATAAATTTATATTTGTACTGTCAAGGAAATTATGTGTACATGCATGACATGTATATGTGCGTGCAGATAAGATGTTAGTGAAGGCTGTTGGAGCTGCTAGATCAGCACTGGCCAAATTAAAGAGTGAGAATGGAAGTGATGATGGCATAAAGACGGCCATGCAAAGCTACACACAGGTACGTATTTAGTCTCGTGCCCAGCCCTCTTTCACGCACGCAGAGAGAAAGGGTCTGGACAAATGTGTATAGGGCCTGTGTCACCGAGGAATGCACAACGTCACATATTTCTGGTGTGCGTGAATACATGTAAGAAATGCGAATAAATTAACACATTGGGTAGCAAGGGTTATATCGCGTGCACATGCACGTTCGTTAATGTGCATTCCGTTCATGCCCGCGCAGTCATGTGACTTGATCTGTGCATCTGATTGGCGCACACTGTAGGCTGCACGGGCGACATGGGCTCTATATGTGTTTGTCCAGACCCCTTCTCTCCACGTGTGTGAAAGGGGGCTGGGCACAAGACTATATAGTACATATTGTATAACAGGGTACTATATGTGTATAGGTATCATATATACAAATTATACCTGGCCCACCCCTCCCCCTTCCTCCTCCCTCCATCCCCCATCTCTCTTCTCTCTCTCTGTCTCCCCCTTTCTCTCTCCTCTCTCCCCCTCAGTCAGTATTGGACTCCACCTACTATGAAGAATGCCAACTGGTGGAGCAGGAGTTTCCAGTCAGTATTGCTTCAGAGACTATCATTCATCTCATTACATCACTTGCCTCGCCCACTCTCGCTTGTGGTAGCCCAGAGAGAGTAGCCACACTGCTCGGTACAGAGTTGTTAGAGTGTGTGTACTGGAGGGTGGGTTCACTCATGTACATGTATTGTCACACACTAATGGAGGAAGAAGGAAGAAGAAATGATGTTGATGACTGCCTAATTGAGCAGGTTGGTAATGAATCGTGGTATTTACATAAGATATGAGCTAGTCAGTTGATTAAATCTCTCCCTCTCTCCCTCTCTCTCTCTCTCTCTCTCTCTCTCTCTCTCTCTCTCTCTCTCTCTCTCTCTCTCTCTCTCTCTCTCTCTCTCTCTCTCTCTCTCTCTCTCTCTCTCTCTCTCTCTCTCTCTCTCTCTCTCTCTCTCGCCCCCCCCCCCCAAATGTCTTCTTTTCATTTGTCCCTTCTGTTACACCATCTCTTACATGTTAGTATTGTTCTGTTGGTGTTGGCCACCTGGAGTTGATGCTGTCATCTCGCTCTCTCCTCAATCCTGACGATGACTATATCTGTAATGATACAGGTATCATGGAACTACTGCAGAAAGGTGATGAACCCTACACACCGGTTCACTCTGCATATACATCTATGATAGTATTATGATCAGTAATACATACATGTGGTAGGTTGGAGTAGGGATGGCAGGGCTAACCAATGTGCATGTACATGTACATAATCAAGACTTACATGTATAGACCTCCCTAGACATGTGCCTCCATTTGCAGTGTTCATGACACCTTGAGCACATACAGTGATGTATAATACTGATTACAGACTATCACCTTTTGCATAGGACATTATGCTAGATCAATAGCGAACGTTAGCTACATATTATGTGTATGGACTAGACCCACACTGCCATTGATGGAGTATTAGGACATTTCTGTGTTTATTTGTACATGTATGCGTGTATACAACATTGGGAGGGCCCGGGGATGAGGGTACATTAGATTATAAGCCCTGTTTTGGCTGATGCCTGATGCACTTGTGCTGCTGCAGCGCTGGTCTGCTGACCCTGTGTGTGTAGGGCCAAGACAACTGTCTCCTGTGTACAACTCTTGGCACCACTGGCCTGGGCCCCATCCTGCTTATTCACTATTATTACAGTAAATGGAGCATAATAGTTAACATAATTATTAGATTTAGTAGTTAATAATATTGACCTGGGAACGGAACAAGGCTATGTGTATAGTCGTGTACTCGTGAGTAGAATACTACAATAATTTGCGTTTATTTGTGTGAACTGTCAAAATTGGACTCTCAAGAAATTTATGATTTAGTGTTACAAGTATTACGCTAAAATCCGTGTTTAAATGTTTGACACAATTGTGAGTGACGACCCTTTACCGATTTTCTCCAAATGCACTTGATTTAACCCTTGCCATGTGGAGATCATTAATTTTAGTGATTTTTTTTGTCTATCAATCTATCCATCCAGTCATCTCTACCTTAGTCTTTGCAAGCAATCATGGCTGTCAGAACAATTATGTATGGAATGTACTTTGTACTTTAATCTAATGGCTTATCTTATCTTGACTGTATCTACATTAATTTGCTTATCGAAGCACTGGCAGTTCACATGCTGCAGTCACGAGCCACTAGAGGTATACTAGCTACGTATAGGTACTCTTAGAATTTACTCTAATCACTCTAATTAGCCTTAATTCTATGACACTGTATATGCCTGTGTGTGTGATACTGTATTAGGTAGCTAGTTGCATGTGTATGGTACACCTGTGCTAGCTATAGGTAACCTAATTACAATATTTAGCTCTATTATATTATATATATATATGTATACATATACGTAGCCACCATTATGCAGCACACTGTCATGATTTCACACAGATCTTTGTTGGTAGTTGCCTGGCAACCAAAGTTTTTATAGGCAATTTTCCGACTATGGGAAGGGGTTGGGTCATCATAAAGTAGGCCAATGCAACAAAATAGTTATCTGACAGTAATTGGGGTGCATTCGACCAGGGTGGTAAGGCAAGGATTCTGCATGCTAGTGTTCTCATTCATTGTGTGTTTTGCAGGTATCTTCAGTGATGTGCACATGCTTGCCATGATGTATGCCGGTGAGCTGTGCTACTGGGCGTGGTCAATCGGCGTTGCTACCTCCAAGAAACAGGATGCTAAGGAATTAGGAGCCACAAGCTCAGAATCTAACACAAAAACTATGAACATTACATCGTCGGCTACTGTTAAAAGTTCGCCGTCTCGCTCAAATCTACCCAAAGAACAACAAAATAATAAAACTGCTGAGTCAGCTGATAGTAGCGAGGGCACTGTCACTGTGGAGCCGCCATCTTTAGAAGTAGTCCAGCTACCAACTCTAGGAGTTACCACCAGCGGTGGTACGGAGCTGAGTAAGACAGGCAACAAAGACGATGCTAATGCAGAAAGAAGCTGCCGTGCACACAATGTCAATCCATCATCATCTGATTCCAGCACTAGTAGAACAAGCCTTGAGAAGACTGTTCAAAACTTTTCCATACAGGACGACACTGAACTAGTTGCAAGTGGATGCTCCAACAGTACTGCTGGTGGCATAGTACCAGCGGCAGCAGCACCTGAGAGGCAGTTGTATAGTGTGATGGAGCACTCCCAAGGAGCAGAGGCCGTGACAAACTGGAAAAGCAGGTTCAACCCACTCAAACGCGGACAAGAACTGCTGTCCAAGTTTGTTGAGGTGGCTCGAGGTCCCCTAAAAGCTCAGGGATGGAACTATGCAAGGGCAGTGCAGCTACTGGTAGCCATGAAGAAGGCACAACAGTAATAACCTTTTATGTTGTTTCAATATTAAAATTTATTTGTATTAATTTTTTGTGTACTGAATCATAGTGTGCGATACCCCCCCCCCCCCCCCCCCGAAATGATACGTATTTCCCCTGCCTCGTTTCTCGGATTCTGCGGACAGGTTTCAAGGTGGGACGTATTGTGCGCATGCGCATTATATTTTTCACGGTACGTACGTAGGCGGGGCAACTAGTGTCAGATCAGCAGAAGTGATGTCAACAGTTGGATTGCTCGGTTGATTGTATTTGTGAGGTCAAGGTTCCATCAAAGACGAGGTGAACGAGACCGATGCTGACCACTAGGAGAAGAGCCTGCCATGATATCCTTTTCGTCGTTTGGCCCGGCGCTGGTCAACCCGTCGTCAGGCAAGCCAAACCATAGGCTGGGTATGGGAAGGAAGCTCACTGTCGTATCGGCCGTCTCTCTCAGTCTGCTGCTCCTACTGGCTCTCGTGTTCGGGAGGTGTGGACGATATGGGTAAGTGGACAGTTTTGTCAGAATTCTATAAAAATGAAGTGTGAACAACAAAATTGATACAAGATGACGGCAGTATTTATAGAATCGGGTGATATATAATCTATGGTGATGGTGTGTACTGTCATACTTTAAATGGTCCCCCCTATAAGCGGTCCCCCCGGACTGTCCATAGCAACTGTGCATGGTCCCCCCGCCATATACGAGAGGGGTCAGGGGCTGGGTTTTGGATACATATGGTTAGCAGGGTTAGTCTCAAGGGTTTGTATGGCAGGGTTAGACTCCAGGGTCTGTATGGCAGGGTTAATCTCCAGGGTTTGTCCTGGGGGGGACCAAATACGGCGCAGTGGACAGTCCGGGGGGACGACAATTTTGGGGGGACCGTTGACAGCGTGACATCACCAGTGTGTGTGTTTATTGTTAGGTCTGCCCTATATAAGAGTATATGGTATGGGGATGTTTTGGTAACTCTAAATTAAATAGTTGTTTCCGTCTGGTCCTCTCCTGTGAGTTTATTATGTATGAATATTATTATGTAATATAAACCTTGCCCACTTCCTGTTATTTACAAGGAGCATGACTAGCTGGCTTGTTATAGCAATGCATAATGAATTTTGAGGCGGCTACATAAATAAGCATGGGGTGGGTGACGGAATCAAGTTATAGTGGCCTTATAGTGTACTGTAGTGTTGTTATCACATTCTAAATTAATTTTGGTACCATGGAATGTTATCAGTAGTCGTTATAGCTACGACATTTGTATTCTCCACTCATCAACTTCATGTCATGAATAATACTATTTACAAATGAGCATTCTACAGCTAAAAGTACCAATTTTTGCTGGAACTTAGAATCATTAGAGTTGTAGCTGAAGCCAGCAGCAGGAATTGAGGTATGAGATCTATCTGGGGAATGGGCAAGGGTCAGCCATGCCAGATTAACTATGAAAATACTGGTCGTCAACTCTGCAGCACCCACGAGTGCTTTGTCGATGCCCCTCGATGGCATTCTGAAGTGAATGCAAGAATATTATTTTAGCATTTGCGCTATATGACACTAGTCTATGGTTTAGATTTAAGCCATCTCCGCTTACTATCATGACACATACAATAATAAGTGCTCAAGGAAATGATGGGAGCCCCTCCCCCCAATACATACATGAAATTTAATGGTTATAATCACGATAACTATAGCTTGCATTTATGTGTTCACTATCATGATGCATTGTATCATAATCATACAGGGTCTGTCATGGCTACAGAGGAGTCTCTCGTCATCGTAAGGTAGCCAGTTTGACTCCGCCCTCGTCACCACGGAAACAGCGGCCCCAGCTCAAAGGCATTGAGAGGATCCTGCTGATCGTTCAGTATCCTGTAGTCAATGATAACATCACCACACTACTGAACTCCCACCCCAATCTCGCAATTGCCTATGACAGTCAACTCTTGGATAAACCAGCTGATGTTTTTTATCGCAATGACTCACAAGTATCTCAGTTACTTATGGAGGACAATGATGCTATCATTGATCGCTTAAGACGATTATCTACCCAGGTTGAGAAAAAGTATATCAAGGTGATTGGTGAGAACACTGAATTGACCTTGAACAATAGCAAGTTTCAGAGAACTTTTCAGTCGCATTTGAAGACGGTGCTAAATGTCTTCCACTGGCCTGTGAGTGTAGTATTTGTGAACACAGCTCCTCTTCTCAGAGACCAGCAGGCTGGCTTAGATAGACTGAAGAATAATATCACTACAATAGCAAAAACTACGGACGTTTCAGTACTAACATTGGACCTCCAGTATTTATCACCTTACATGTTCATGGAGAGAGTGTGTACTTTCCTGAGGCTCAGCTGCTCCCCGACTTTGGAAGCAGTGAGCTGGTAAATGATAAACCAGTATCATTATAAATTTTGTACACCCATTTTTTTGTATCTTGTAAGTTTTAATATGCCAGCAGCATTAAAAAAAAAAAATTTGTGTGTGTATGCACATCTATAGCGCTACAGTGTGACGACCCCTTACCACAACTATACTTATCTTGGAAATTTCATGTGTAATAGCTGCATCACCTTGAGTGATGTGCTTCAACTAATCTCTTCGAATAATTATGACACATGTACAATTCAGACATCTATAATATTATAGCCAGCATAGAGTGAGTTTGTTATGCACACAAATGAGGTGTTAAGGGAATTAATGTCCCATCTGTGTCCTCACCCAATGGTATGGCTGTAGACAAGTTGCTTTGGTGAAGCACCCCCAAATCTCTGTTAAGACTCCACAAATATGTGCCCTGGGTACATAAAGAAATGAAAGTACTAGTTATAGCTCCTAAGATGGCAGCCTCTTTTACAAAGAAGCACCCCCAATCAAGAAATTAAAATAATTGTCTACGGATGGGGTAATGTGAGTTGTCTGTGCATGGAATGATATCCTTGTTCAACATCCTGAACCACTAGCTAGGCTCAGAGGAATGGTGATCTGGCCATGGTGAATAATATTCCTCTCTCTCGCAACTCCCCGATTTAGGAATAGTGCGTGATATATAATTCATGATACTAAATTTTAATTAGCAAGTTTTCAAAATTAGCATTCTATTCAGTATTTGAAAAAAAAAATAATAATATTAGCGGGTATGATTTTTAGCAATAGGAGGGCAATTAATTTTAGTACCCCTGGCACAAAGTGTCCTTAATAAGGTACTGGTATAATAATAATAATATATTATGCATCAGTATTATTATTATTATAATGCATACTAGTATAATATTAATTTTTATAATAATAATATCATAAAATTGCATGCAAATGCATTGTTGAAGTCACAGTAAAAATTTAATTCATAAAAATTAATATATATAGGGTTTTTTGACATGTGATAAAAAAGAATAGTGTTCATTAGGCATGCACTAAGTCTTGAAACTTTTATAGCATGACCTAGAATAATATGCAAGTTAACAATAATTATTGTGTTAATCAACTTGTAAGCTCAAGCTAGCCATGATACTCACCTATAAGTTAGTGTTTATGTACCTCACAACGATCACAATGCATGTAGAGAGTGCTATATCTAAATTATTAATAGTATAGAACCATGAATATGCAGTACATGTATAAATAGAAGAGCACTTACATAGCCAGTTTTCTTTAGGATTATGAACTCCGTTAAACATTGGCTTTGTTACAGTAGTAGTTGCTGGCTTTGTTACAGTAGTAGTTGCTGGACTGGTGAATTCAGGACAATTACCTGTGACAGTTTATTCATAGTGGATATGGATTAAAATACACTTGCATGAAGTAAGATTAGTGCCTTGCCTAATTAGATATTAATATCAATTATTATACACTTACCAGCATAGTGAAATGTAACAGTACTCCTTGTTCCTACGTCACCATTAATGCATTCCACGGAGTGGTTTCTTGTGGTAATACTGGGCAAAATGGTGATATTAAGACTGGAAGGGATCGTGGCGTTTAAACATTAAATAGTTTGGCAGGGGGGTTGTGGCATTTGTTTGGCAGGGGGGTCGTGGCGTTTAAACATTAAATAGTTTGGCAGGGGAGTCATGGCGTTAAATATGTTTGGCAGGGGGGTCGTGACATTAAATTTATTAATAGTTTGGCAGGGGGTCATGGCGTTAAGCAGGGGGGTCGTGGCGTTTAAACATTAAATGGTTTGGCAGGGGGGTTGTGGTATTTAAACATTAAATATATAGTTTGGCAAGGGGTTTGAGGCACTTTATATACATTATACACATACAGTATAATGTTGCACATAATATATTATCTGTATAGAGTGTGTATATAGCGCATATAATGTGGCAACTGTAGACACTTTAGACGCTGTAGACACTTCAGACAAGATTAAGTTAAAAGACTGAATTTATACAATATTATGTGACATCATCTAATGTATGTATACAAGGTGTCTAATATTGGAGAAGCATCCACAATTCACTTTAGACAGTCTACAGTCTATAGTTATCGTATAATGTGTCTAATCTGCCAATATTGCACCCTTATGCCAGCGTCTGTGCCGGCCGTTAGCACGGTGTCTCCTGCATCGTCAAGCACTGCCAGTAAGTAGTTGCAAAGCGAGGTGGTTTAAACTTATTTACATTTTTGAGCGGGTGTTAATAGTAGTAGGGGTTTTTGTTACTAATTAAAAGTATGGGAGTTTTGTGGTGGTTATGATAAATGTGTTGCGGCTGTGGTGTAAGGACCTTCGGTTAGCAGTTTTTGAGAGGTTGAGTTGCCATGGAAACGGAGTACCGCTTGCGTGGCCGTTTGTGCGCATGAGTACTCAAGTTGAGCATGCGTAGGCTATCTGTGTAAGGAGTGTTGAGTGTTTGGCTGGCAATATAATATTACTTGTAGCTAAGCAGCAGTGAGCTGCAGCTGGTTATATTGGTTATGGCTGAGCTTGGTAAGAGTGGTAGGTCAAGCTCGAGTTACTAGTATTGTTAGCAGGTTTGTTATGAAAGTTCACATTTGGCTGTGTGTGTTGCATGGGCTTGATGTTCGGTTGAGTTGGTGGTTATCCCATCTACTTTATGCAGTTATGCTGTTTATGGAGTGTGTGTCGATGGCATCGTTATTTTCTTGTAAGCAGGTAGCGTGTGCTATCTAGGTGTAAGAGCTAAGCAGGCAGGTGCTTTGCTGGGATAGTCCTGCTGAGGGCATGCATGGCTCAGGGCATGTCATTGCATACCGTTTCTGATTTTCAGTGTCGACAGCGTTCGATTGGAAATGTTTAATATTGTGATAGTATGTTGGATAAGTGGTTGTGATAGAATTGACAGGGTAATGATTGGGGGTAGATGTGAGACATGGCGTTATTTAAGTGGCAGCTATTATGATGCTTCGGTCTTTTCTTATTATGTTAAGGTGGTGTGCTGGGGAGTCTCCCTGATGGTGGTGCAGTGTCATGGATTCCGGTTTTCCCACCGAGTGTGTCCCAACCAGTTCCAGTGATATCGCCAGCTGTAGTGTCGGGGATGCAGCCGGCGATCCCATCAGTTGGGTGTGTGGCAACCCCATATGTGGGCTCTCACTGTGGAGAAGGTTTGCTTCCCATGCCGGAGAAGCTAACTCAGAAAATTATAAGACTTGAGTTCGTAGAAATGCGAGACCTCATGCCAGAAACATGGCTAATGGAAGAGGAAGATTCGAGGAAGAATATGCTGTCCTTTCCCCGAAAGAGAGCTGCTCCGGTCACGGATATTCTGCAGTGGCTTCAGTGTTTTGCGGCTATGGTGGGGGTACTGTCGAGGGCATACCCGACTATGGTGCCAGAGTTCATGTCGTATCAAGCAACTATCATTAAGTGTGCGAGGGACTTTCATGGGCCGGCGTGGGCTCAATATGATAGGGCCTACAGGCGTCAGGTGGCCCAGACAAAGGATTTGCGATGGTCTCGGCTAAATCCAACTTTGTACAGTCTCTGTTTTGCGGGGAAGGCCAAACGCCTTGTGGTGTGTGCTCACTGCTTGAGCGACTCGCATGCCACTGATCAGTGCCTAGAGAATATGGATCTTGGGGCAGCCTTGATGTCCTGGCAACAGGGCGCGACGAACCCAGCTACTCCCGTTGGGGGTTCATCAGTCAATCTGAAAGCGAAACTGTGCTTCTTGTTCAACGCTAAGGAGGGCCCCCGGTGTACATTCAATCCTTGTAAGTATGCACATAGGTGCACAAGCTGCAAGGGTCCTCATCCTCGCTCAGCGTGTAAGCGTACAGTCTCAGGTGATGGGCAGGAGTCGTCGGAATCTGGTGACCTTCTGTATTCTGTACATATCTACCATCCTAGAACATCAATTGAGTCCACCTCACCACCAAGGTTAGAGTGTTAAGGCATGTGGGCTACAGCACTAACACTGGGGATGCACCCATGTACGATAATCACCCTTCTAGCTAGCTACCCGGCACTGATCGTGCACCTGAGCACCCACGGATTCCGGATATGGCAACTGTCACTAGCAGGAAAATTTGCACCAAAATGACATCATTTGTAATCACTCCATGACTGAGCAGTAAATCCATCTGAAAAATCATACACCTCTATAAAATTACAGAAATCATGTAGCTAGAAGATTTTGCTAATCAATGGCGGACTTTTCTTTAACGCAGTGTCTAGAGAGCCGGTAGGCAAACAGCCAAGAGACAGGATTGGGTAGGGTCTAAGGCTGGCTGTAGGGTTAAAAGGACTTGTTATTGCATGCTTACCGTTTGGTTTAGAGCGCAATCTGCTGTCTTGTTCTCGAGATAGAGGTGATTAATGTATTAATGCGCATTCGTGAACTGTCCCCATACAAACTTATGGGCTGCCGGCTCTCCAAAGGCTATTTTTGAGTGCCAGTGCCGGCTCTCTAGCCACTGCCTTTTTTAAAACGGGGTATTGATTTTGGTTGTGGCTACTTTTATACCTATCAGTGCCGCAGTAGGTTGGACCCCAGGCTGAGTCTGCCATCGCATCCATGACACCATGTTCCAATGACTTAGAGTCTGTCACACACTGTACTGGTGTGGTCAAACCATGTCAAACATGAGAAGGATCATGAAGCCGTTGCAGCCGTGACCGCTCGGAAATAAGGCCATAACTACACATTGTGCGTTCTTATCGGATGTCTTTAATTACCCAGCAGACAACTCCTGCACCACGTTTCTGAAGCCTGAGCATCCTCAGTTTTCTATTCTCTAAGTGGTAGGCTCTGGCTCTAGCCTCGTCCCAAGAGAGTCTGGGCCCTAGCTCTGGCTCTGGCTGTCACTGTGTGGGCCAGAGGCCGGACATAGTCTCGCGGAGCCACACCCTTCCCCATTGTCGTCCTCAAGGGAGGCTAAAAATTTAATATAATCGCCAGACCTACGCATTCGGGAGAAAATGGAGGACATATCTAAGCCTTACGGTGCTGTGACAAATAACTGTGTTGAGCTAGTTGGCAAGAACGCGGTGTCAGTTTCAGGAAAGAAAGGATTCAGGTTCAATGCCAGCATTTTGCCCTGTGTCAATCCTGATAAGGGTCTAGCTGTCACTTTCTGGTTGAAAGTTAAAGGACGCATCAATGGGTGGAACGTTCTCTTCCACTGTGGTATTGATCCCCATCGAACACCTTCCACCTGGTTTCATGGAAACTCCACGCGTGTTCACGTCCGTGTGACCACGACTACTAGTACCAACGAGGGAAGTGACAGCAGTGGTGATGTCTTCCAGATACACACCTGGCATCATGGGGCCTATGTACAAGAAGAAGATGACCTTTTCTTTTACGTCGATGGTGCAAAGGTCATGCGACACACCCTTCATGGTAGTCCAGTGTACTCCGATGGTACACACCCTTTCTATCTCGGTCATGACACAAAGTATCCTTCCTGTCATGGTCAGTTCAAATATGTGCGGTACTACGATTTTGCTTTAAGCAGGAAGGAAGTGAAAGCGGATATGCACAGTGTGGAGCCTCTAGGCAAAGAAGGTGTGCTAGAAAGTGGCATTCTGGCAGCATATGAAAGCCTTGTCAATAATCCAAGCCATTCAGATGTAACATTTCGAGTGGGTGGCGCTAAAATATATGGCCACAGATGCATTCTTTCTGCACGCTCGCCATACTTTCAGCGGCTTCTTGGTGACTCGATGAAGGAGGCATCTATGTCAGAAATAAACATTGAAGGAGTGTGTGCAGAAATCTTTCTGGCATTGCTGCATTACCTCTACGCAGGAAAAGTTCCAAGTGAGCCTGAAGAAGCAATGAAGTTGATGGTAGCTGCAGACTACTTCTCAATTGAGAGGAGACTGGTTGACCAGTGCAGGGGTATGCTTGACGCAAACCTCACACTAGATAACGCATGTCAGCTGCTTTGCATAGCTGACAGGTTTGGACAGGAGTCATTAATTGAAGTAATTATGTCATTCATGAGCATACGTGATAATTACTCAAAGCTAGTTGATGGTGAAGAGCTTTATACACTGCCTCGCCCATTGCTTCGCAAGTTTCTGACTTTTGTCAAACAAAGTGAACTCTCAGACTGAGACAATAACATTATTATGTGTCCATGGAATGTCATAATTATTATTGATGGTGAAGTGCTGTATATTAAAATTAAATTTAGTTTGAAGTCAACTATGTACGATTTTACAGTATTTTGTTTAAGTCACTTGTGTCATTGTCCCTGCTGGTAGTGTGTAGAGGCCCGGATAGGGCTGCGTGTGTTTGTATACTCGGTAAATTTGGTGTCTTGTGAAAAAACTCTTGTACTATATAGTTATCACGGATTGCCTGTTCAAAGAGAGATTATTGAGCGTGAGTAAGTCATTAACGTATCAAAAAGTTTTGGCTACTTTGTTTTAATTTTCTTTCAGACTTTTTACTCATGATAAAAAAGAAACATGTTTGCCAAAAGTGGAGCGTGGTTGGTTCCCATTCCATTGGTAGCTATGCCTATCGATTACCGGCCTAAACATTTCGTTTCCTATATACTTGTAATTGGACGTAAATGTCTGTTATATCATTCAGCAAGTATACTGTAGTCACTGTGATACAGCACAATCACAAGTACAGAACAAAAAGGATTATGCATGACCTAATATACACTAGGCTAGCTATATATTGAATGTTCTGGAAGCACACACAGCACACACCACACATGTACGTGGACTACTACATGGATCATGAGGGTCACAAAAATTGCATAACAGCTAACTCGACTAATTACAATGAACAATAAGTAACCACATAAGTCAGTTGTCTCTAGGAGAAGGTCGCAGCTAGCGAGTGAATGGTCGCAAGTTATAGCTAGCTACCAGCAGGTTCCCAACTTCCCAAGTAGGCTTGTCCCAAAATTGAAATATGCTGGCACGAAAGTTTAATAGGTGCATTTTTTGCCGGAATAATAGGCCAAATTTCTAACTTTAAGGGGTGTGGCATGGAATAAAGGTAGAGGTGATACGGTCACTGTGCTTTTTTTAGAATTCATGTGACCACGTGGTCAACTCTGTGACTACTATCACGGCCCAGATCATGACAATGTCATCACAGTCTGAATCATCCTCTCAAGTACACTAGAATCTGATAATGCGAATAATGCACCTATAATGTTAGTCTGCTGATCATCTCAGGCCACCAACATATGCCAGTTTTATCATGAACGTTAGAATAATATATTGGCATGAGTCTTGGGAATAATAGGCTGTAACTTGAGAATAAATAGCTAACCAAATTTTGAGCATAACTGGGACAAGCCTATTCCCAAGTAGAACATTTAATAAGGAGCAGCAGCCTGCTACTAAATGATGCCATATTTTGAAGCTGTGCCCTTTTTCTGTTGGAAGAATGCTTCAAACAGACTCTAAGAGTTAGGCCCTAATATCCATATTCACGTGGTTGGTAGAAAGCATTTTGCATTTTTAAGTGTGCATGCACGTCCCCTTATTTGTAGAATCTCAGATTCTGCTCACAATAATGTCCTATAATTTTTATAGCTGGTGGCTGCAACACAGATGCATTATCAAAGATTTTACCACCAGTCCTAGTTATGGCACTTATAGATAAAAACTAGTGTGAGAATCACTGAGCGGTGTTGCAATGCCCTTTATCTAGGACCTTGTGTCAAGTAATCTGCTTCTGAAATAACCATTCTACGTGACATGTAGCTAGCCAATATTATCAAAAGGCGAGCTGCAACATACTAAAGATGTGGTGACAAGGTTTGGTGAACCTGGAGGAGCTGGAGAGAAACTGCAGGAACTTTTAGAACTATAACAGAGAGCGGAAAAGAAAGATAAATGGGTGAACGAATATATGTATTGATAGTCATGTACTGTCCTTGCATGAGTTTGTTTGTTTACACAATTTATTGGTGGACTGAGGTGGCCTATCTTAGGTACAGACAACCAGTAGTCCAGTCCTGGCATTGGCTGTCCACTCATGCCAGCCAAGAATGCTCATCTCGTCAGGTAGCTATGTATACAGTTATAACTATGAGGAGAACACAGTCTTCATTCGGTTGTTTCTTCATATAAGAGTCACGAATAATGCTCTGTCAGCATCGGTGTATGCAGTACCTTATGTGTGACTCAGGTGATGTAGGTGTCTTAGGTGTCATTGGTGCCTGAGGTGTCCTTAGTGCCTTAGGTGACGTAGGTGCCTTAGGCGACGTAGGTGTCATTGGTGACGTAGGTGTCCTTGGTGCCTTAGGTGACGTAGGTGTCCTTGGTGACGTAGGTGACATAGGTGTCCTTGGTGCCTTAGGTGACGTAGGTGTCCTTGGTGACATAGGCGACGTAGGTGACATATAGGAGCCTTAGGTGATGTTGGTGCCTGAGGTGACGTAGGTGCCTTAGGTGATGTAGGTGTCCTTGGTGCCTTATAGGTGTTGTAGGTGTCCTTGGTGCCTTAGGTGACGTTGGTGCAATAGGTGCCTTAGGTGATGAAGGTGACGGAGGTGTCCTTGGTATGGCACCGTAGGTGACATAGGTGTCCGTAGGTGACATAGGTGACATAGGTGCCTTAGGTGACGATGGTGCCACAGGTGACATAGGTGCCTTAGGTGATGAAGGTGACGGAGGTGTCCTTGGTGCCTAGGTGACGTAGGTGTCCTTGGTGCCTCGTAGGTTTCTTAGGTGTCGTAGGTGACATAGGTGTCCTTGGTGCCTTAGGTGACATAGGTGTCCATAGGTGACCTTGGTGCCTTAGGTGTCCATAGGTGTCTTTGGTGCCGTAGGTGACGTAGGTGACATAGGAGCCTTAGGTGACGTTGGTGCCTGAGGTGACGTAGGTGTCCTTGGTGACATAGGTGACGTATGTGACGTAGGTGCCTTAGGTGACGTAGGTGTCCTTGGTGACATAGGTGACATAGGAGCCTTAGGTGACATTGGTGCCTGAGGTGATGTAGGTGCCTTAGGTGACGTAGGTGTCTTTGGTGCCATAGGTGCCTTAGGTGATGTAGGTGACGGAGGTGTCCTTGGTGCCTTAGGTGACGTAGGTGTCCTTGGTGCCTCATGTCCCAGTAAATACAGCCGTGCACATAACACACCATGTATACATCAATACTGACTAAGGCACCAAGGACACCTACGTCACCTATGTCACCTACATCACCTAAGGCATCAAGGGCACCTATGTCACCAAGGACACCTATGTCACCTACGACACCTAAGGCACCAAGGACACCTACGTCACCTAAGGCACATAGGACACTTCCGTCACCTACGTCACCTAAGGCACCTACGTCACCTATGTCACCTAAGGCACCTACATCAACTAAGGCACCTACATCACCTCAGGCACCAAGGACACCTACGTCATCTAAGGCACCAAGGACACCTACGTCACCTAAGACACCAAGGACACCTACGTCACCAACGTCACCTATGGCACCTAGGTCACCTACGGCACCAAGGACACCTACGTCACCTAAGGCACCTACGTCACCTCAGGCACCAACGTCATCTAAGGCTCCTATGTCACCTATGTCACCAAGGACACCTACGTCACCTAAGGCACAAGGACACCTCCGTCACCTACGTCACATCAGGCACCAATGTCACCTAAGGCACCTACGTCACCTCAGGCACCTACGTCACCTAAGGCACCTACGTCACCAAGGACACCTACGTCACCTAAAGACACGTACATCACCTCAGGCTCCTATGTCACCTACGTCACCTATGACACCAAGGACACCTACGTCACCTAAGGCACCTATGTCACCTACGGCACCAAGGACACCTATGTCACCTAAAGACACCTACGTCACCTCAGGCACCAACGTCACCTAAGGCTCCTATGTCACCTACGTCACCTATGTCACCTACCCTTCATTCTGTGTACACGTGATAAATCCCATCTCTGTAACATAGTATATAGGTATACGCATGATCATTGGAAGTAATATTATGGTGATTATGTGCACCCTATTTTCAGTGGATGTGGTTTCATACTCATGGAAGAGCATGCTTAGATCCTCTCTGCTTGTATTGTACAATTAAGACAATAGTCTACCTTAAGGTTACTATTATTTGCGGGTACAAGATACTACAAATTTTTAGTGGATTTGCATGGATAATAGTGCATTTAGCGGATGCTAATTTTAGCGATATTCACATTTGATTTGGTAATGAATGCATGCATGCCATGCTACAATAAATTTGTGATAGACATGTGTGAACAGCTTGCAGCACTTACGTCCGACGATGAGGAAGACGATTCTGACACTTAAATTACTTACCTAAGTACATACTTCTATATACATGCAGTCTGCACGAAGACTCCACGTTTTCCATACATTCTCTTACCCACACAGGAAGTTGGTGTTTACTTCGTTACTATGACTGTGTTATGCCATGCGCCGGCGCGCGAGCGCTCAAGGCATGCGCGTTAATTTTATCATGTTTGCGGGCACATCATATTCAGCATCTACTCTACTACTGCGCGTTTATATTGGTCAATTCTAATATCTGCGTATGGGCTAACAGAAGGTCATGGAGGTGAGCATTGCATAAATCAATATTTGAGAGAGAAATAACTCTCATAGATTATCTAGATAAGAGACATCTACAATATATATTGAACTACTAGTGGTAATGTCTTCAAATGCTAACTCTCGAGGGATTCAAGGATTTCTTTCCCCGTGCACTAAAATTCCAAAAACTCGCCAGACACTAATCTTCAAAAAATGGTGTTGCAGATTCAGGTATATCTCCAGAACTACAGAAAAATAGAGGACAGGGGATGATTAAATTACAACTAAAGTAGTGAAAGCTGCCCCAGTATAAACTAAGTCTCTTTCCCAGTCGGGCTACAACGTGCTGAACATACATAGTAAATATTTTTAGTTTTATACCTCGTATAGTTCTGATCTGGAGAGCGGTAGTCCCACTTGAACAATAAATGTTGAAGATCCTAAGGTACTGCACCCATAAACCAAGTTTCAAGATTATTGCAGGTGATTTAGTGCGTGCACTAAAATTGTGAAGTTGGCTCAGACACTCGAACATGGTAGTGGCGGTACTAGTCTTCGAGCTCTTACGACGAAAATAAACGAGGAAACAAGTTTAGACTACGATATTTTAGCTAAAATACAATAACTTCATCTAGTTCTTGATTCAAAAGCCTTCGCACTGGCTTTGTTGACACGTAGAGTCGACTG
The DNA here is from genome assembly GCA_963930775.1 of Cliona cf. orientalis. Classification (NCBI taxonomy): domain Eukaryota; kingdom Metazoa; phylum Porifera; class Demospongiae; order Clionaida; family Clionaidae; genus Cliona; species Cliona cf. orientalis. The sequence continues at coordinate 5,207,331 of OZ005703.1, forward strand.
CAGTTGACCAGCTGTTTTGTCCGCCATGTTGGAATTCGCCTGTGCAAAATCTAGTGTAAACGTAACTTCCGCATGCGTGATTCACTTCCGGGTGCGTAAGAGAATTGGGGGTCTTCGTGCAGACTGATGTATGATGTGCATATAATTATAGCCAGCTGGTATCATTGCTGAAGTTAGGAGTCATAAAGGACTAAAGGAGAGAATTCCAGATTTCTCAAACTTCCTTGACAAATGATTAGCTATAACATTCATGCCTTTTATTGCCATCATTGTTTAGCTTGTTTATGTCCCAGTGTTTATGTCCCGGTATGTCAGTTATACAAGAAGTTACAGTGGGAAAGCAATAAGAAGGTCATATGGAAGTTGATCTTGCACTTGCCTCTCATGTTCACAAAAGCTGATGCAGCTGTGAAGATTTTGGACGAATCCGTACCTCCAGCTGAAATTCATTCTTGTAAGATAGTCACTAACTGCCACATGATGATATAATATTCTGAAGCAATCATGCTTCTAGTATCTAACTCATAATTAGATATGGACCTTCTGTTCATTTAATAGGAGGAGCCATATCATATCTTTAGTTCCAATCCACTCTTGTAGTCATACAGAATTCATACCACGATCAGAGAGAGGGACACTTGAAAAAGGGCTCTCTTTCACCCCATAGAGTTTTAATATTATAATGATTAATTTTGAGTGTGCCAATGGTAATAATTAAATTTTATTATTATTATAGAGTGCAAGCTAAGTGATGGATATAACCTTTGATTTGGCAGGAGGTACGGTTTAATTCTCACTAGCCACACCCTGACAAAGCAGGAGTAATATTCATTTTGATAATAAGAACTGACTGAAATAGCCATGAATATCAATGACTTATGAATCCTTCCTACCTTGGTGTGGAATCCTCTTGTGTATTATAATTATGCTTCCATATTAATTTTCTCAATGAATGTTTGCCCTGGCCCTCATCACGAGTTCATTGCCGAGTATTGTTACGAGTGCGAAGCACGAGTAACAATACTAAGGCAATGAACGAGTGATGTTTCCCAGGTATCGCGTTCTACTATGGTAATAACGATTTTATCGTATGGTGCCATTGCGAACCTGAGATGGGTCGAACAGCTCGGACTGGCATAGCCACACCCCCTGGAAGCAAAAATCAATTTCGAACGTAGCTAGATAGCTAGCAACGGCGACCGTCCAACGATGAATGAACGAACAAGAAGCACTGTTCACTATAGATACCACACGGCAACACAACGAAGACCGTCGGCAGGTGCCACCGCATCGATATCCGAACTGAGCACTCTTCGTAGCATGCCGATATTAAACGGCGTGACTAGCGAGCGTAGATAGCCTGGACACCTATCGCTAACACTGTTCTTCATACTTGGTTACAGAGCAGATAGCTACTCTTTCAAACTCACAGTGGTACTGGTCAAACTCGCAGTGATACGGGGTCAAACAGGGGATGATACGGGTTTTTATCAAAACGTGTTTGAAATTACTTTCTCCATACATTTCTATGTAAACGAATAATTAGACCATACGATAATTATTATTATTGTCAGTAGCTATATACAATAGTACACATAAAAATTTAATAATAGTTCACTGCTTGTCACACATCTATAGCTTAGTCTAGCTATTAATCTCTAAAATTTAATTATTAATATAGGCTGGCATGTTGAATGGTGCATTGTAAAAACAAGAAGTCAAAATGGGGTGAGTATTGTGAATGTGATGAATCATTGATCATCCAGTAGTGGCTTCAGCTGATCATCTGGCTCACTGATGGAGTAGCCCTGGAGTTTGGCTTTGACTACACTGGAATGCCACTTGTACAATTTATTAAGTATACACAATAGAAGGATGAGTCCAAAAGCAATTGAAGGGAAGAAGAACACAATAATAAGTTGGATTACAATGTGTTCAAAATTATGTGTCATATCTTGTGATAGTCCAGCGCAAGCATAAGCGATCAGCCCAAGCATTAGTGTATCCAAAACGTTCATGTATGTCGATTTGTAAGGCTGCACCAGTGCAATTAGAATTGTTGACAATAAAAAGATCAGGACACAGTAATTCCATAAAGTCAAGAAAGTATGCTGCAGCTGAAAGCCATAGAAAAAGAATGGTAGAAATCTCAAGAGAAAATAGAAACCAGCAAAGCTCCTCATGTCTCTTCCACCATCAAGACCGTCCCTGTAACAACCATAAAACCTTTCTGTGAAAGCAGTAAGCGATAGACTGTCCAGCTTGCATTTAGTAAGACAATTCCTGAATACCTTGATGGGATAAAACACTAGCAGAAGGGCAGGGAGAATGTTGAATATGAATAGACAAAGTAGTGCAGGCACAGCCACTTGATAATACCTGGGACCACTACAAAGGATAGTTGGGTCATATTCCATAGCTATTTTATAGTAACTATCATCACATACGCTTCTGATTTCTGTACAAGCAAGAAAAAAGGAGCACTGGAACGTAAGCTTGCTGTATGAAAGAAGGAAGAAAGCTGAAAAGGCATCTATGATGTCATTGTTTGAACCATATCCTCTGCGGATTTTCACCAAACAACGATGAAATGGTCTCCACAGCCACACAACAGGTTTGAAGTTCTCATCGTGTAGCTTGATGCAGAGCCAAGTCAGAGCAATCAAACAGAGAGGATACAAGACTGATACATAGCCAAGGAGTATTGTGTGTATGAGCTTAAAATCTCTATCGACACAAAATGGAGGCACAACGTAGCGAAGAAGGTCTAGATTCCACAAGCTGTAAAAGAAAACATTGATCTTGAAAAGTATGTTGTTTTCATAGAGTGGAACAATCCTTTCTACTGGGGGGTATCGATCATTGACTAGTATGTACTGCACAAGACCGCAGCCAAAGATGAAGCATGTCATAGGAGCAGAAGTTATGTGCACTTGAAAGATTAAGATGATGAGGTAGAACACTGTGATCGGGGCTAGTTCTATCAGCAGGTAGAGTGGTATCCCATACCATGCATCAGTGCAGTTGGAACATTTGTGTCCCATGGAAGTAAATGAAACTGCAAATCCATCAACACAGTCCTCACAGAGAAAGCCTTTCCTGTTCATTGGTCCACACATGTAGTCATTGAGTTCTGAGACATTGTCTGGAAGTTTGAAATTTCCCGGATCACTCACATTGTGGCCCTTAAGTTGAAAATAGGGGCATTTTGTGACGAAAAGTGATTCATTTGCATCACGTGTCATGCAATATCCAACACTTAACTCAATATTATTGGGAGTACACTTGAACTGGTACCAGTCTCCATGGTATGCAGGGCAGAATGAGCAATTATCATCACATCTGTCTTCACTTTCCTTACCAGTGCTAGCATAAGAAACAGATGAGCTGCTACTAAATTCAATGCATTGAATACTCAACAAGCAGAGCATGAGCACTGAATAGATGACTCTCATTGTAGCAAACACTTATCAAACGATTAACCTTTAGACTAATTCTGCTCTAGATTTGAAGCTAGTGACTACAGGCAGTTTTGATTGCTCGCTATTTTACCCACTGCATGAACTGCATGGAACTCAGTTCATTCATGTGCATGCATGCTGATGGAAAGTAGGAAATGACATACGTGCATGACAGTGCTTTTGATTGATTATGTGCCATTCCCATGAATCCTCCACTGTGCAGGGGGTCAATTTATTAATACACAAATTTAGTGCAGATGTATTATTTATGTCCCATGGAGGTGAATGAAACTGCAAAACCATCAAAATGAATGTAGTCCTCACAGAGAAAGCCTTCCGGTTCATTTGTCCACACATGTAGTCATTGAGCTCAATAATCTGATTTGCTGGTATGGAATGATGGACTGCATGGGGATGGAATATTGAATCGCAGTAAGCGCAGTAGCGTGCTTTTACATGCAAAATTAATGCATTTCAATGACATCAGATTCTTTGATTGCATGATCCCACAATGTTATTATTATTGTCAGTAAACTGTATACAATAATACTCATAAAATAATAGTTAATTCACTGTTTGTCGCACATCTATAGCCGTAGCCTAGCTATGAATCTAAATTATTAATATAGGCTGGCATGTTGAATGGTGCATTGTAAAAGTAAAAAGTCAAAATGGGATTTTTATTGTGAATATGATGAATCATTGATCACCCAGTAGTGGCCTCAGCTGATCATCTGGCTCACTGTTGGAGTAGCCCTGGAGTTTGGCTTTAACCACACTGGAACACCACTTGTATAATTTAATCAGTATGCACAATAGAAGAATGAGTCCAAAGGCAATTGAAGGGAAGAAAAACACTATAGTAAGTTGGGTTACAACGTGTTCAAAGTGTGTCATATCTTGTGATAGCCCGGCGCAAGCATAAGCGGTCAGCCCTAGCATTAGTGTATCCAAAACATTCATGTATGTTGATTTGTAAGGCTGCACCAGTGCAATTAGAATTGTTGACAATAAAAAGATCAGGACACAGTAATTCCATAAAGTCAAGAAAGTATGCTGCAGCTGAAAGCCATAGAAAAAGAATGGTAGAAATCTCAAGAGAAAGTAGAAACCAGCAAAGCTCCTCATGTCTCTTCCACCATCAAGACAGTCCCTGTAACAACCATAAAACCTTTCTGTGAAAGCAGTAAGTGATAAACTGTCCAACTTGCAATTAGTGAGACATTTCCTGAATACCTTGATGGGATAAAACACTAGCAGAAGGGCAGGGAGAATGTTGAATATAAAATTTAATAGGCAAAGTAGTGCAGGCACAGCCATTTGATAATACATGGATCGGCCACAATGGACAGTTGGGTCATATTCCATAATTAAACAGTAACTATCATCGCTGATGTTTCTGATTTCTGTACGAGCAAGAATAAAGGAGCACTGAAACATAAGCTTGCTGTATGAAAGAAGGAAGAAAGCTGAAAAGACGTCTATAATGTCATTATTTGAACCATATCCTCTGCGGATTTTCACCAAACAATAATGAAATGGTCTCCATAGCCACACAATAGGTTTGAAGTTCTCATCGTGTAGCTTGATGCAGAGCCAAGTCAGAGCAATCAAGCAGAGAGGATACAAGACTGATACATAGCCAAGGAGTATTGTGTGCATGAGTTTAAAATTTCTGTTGACACAAAATGGAGGTGCAACATAGCGAAGAAGGTCTAGATTCCACAAGCTGTAAAAGAACACATTGATCTTGAAAAGTATGTTATTTTCATAGAGTGGAACAATCCTTTCTACTGGAGGGAATCGATCATTGACCAATATGTACTGCACAAGAGTGCAACTAGAGATAAAGCATGTCATAGGAGCAGAAGTTATGTGCACTTGAAAGATTAAGATGATGAGGTAGAACACTGTGATCGGGGCTAGATCTATCAGCAGGTAAAGTGGTATCCCATACCATGCATCAGTGCAGTTGGAACATTTGTGTCCCATGGAGGTGAATGAAACTGCAAATCCATCAATACAGTCCTCACAGAGAAAGCCTTTCCTGTTCATTGGTCCACACATGTAGTCATTGAGCTCTGAGACATTGTCTGGAAGTTTGAAATTTCCTGGATCACTCACGTTGTGGCCCTCGAGTTGGAAATAGGGGCATTTTGTGACAAAAAGCGATTCATTTTCATCGCGTGTCATGCAATATCCAACACTTAACTCAATATTGTTGGGAGTACACTTGAACTGGTACCAGTCTCCATGGTACGCAGGGCAGAATGAGCAATTATCATCACATCTGCCTTCACTTTCCTTACCAGTGCTAGCATAAGAAACAGATGAGCTGCTACTAAATTCAATGCTTAGACTCAATAAGAATACAAGCACTGGATAGATAACTCTCATTATTTTAGCTATGCAAAGATGCAATGATAGCTAATTAGGTGTTTCAATCCTTTAGATTAATCCTGATCAAGGTTAGAAGGTAGCAAGTAGCAACTACAAGCAGTTTTGATTGCTCGCTATATATTGCCACTGCCTGAACTGTAACTTCACTCAGTTATGCATGAATGAAAGGAAATGTCATTCAGTGCTTTTGATTAATAGTCTTGATTATGCAGCATTTCTGTGAATCCTCCACCTTGCAGAGGGCTAATTATTAATACACAAGTTAAGTGCAGATGCTAGTAGATCTACTACTTGCTGAATGCATGAACTACTACTTTTTGTTCATGTCATGTTAGTTCCTACATGATAAAATTTAGTCTGTGTACATCTGAATTGCAATCATAGTATTATTTCCCAAAAAGTCTACTCTAGTACTAGTAGCTAGTGCTACATGAATTACAAACAAAAATGTGATTCTGAGCAAAAGTAATACTGATGCAGTGCACATTGATAGCGATGGATAACTAGGTAGCTAAAAAAACAGCAACTTGTGTGTACGCATTGAGCTCTAACTACAGTGTAGTCCACATAAATCGAATCTTGAAATCCATAAAAATAAAACGAAAATAAAACGAAAATTTGAATTACAGAGATCCATACAAACCAGTGGCAGAGAATAGTATTGAGACTCTGCAATGCTTCTTTGTGGAGCATATGAAGCCTTAGAATCGTTCTGAGAGTGATTTAGGTAACTGATAATCATAGTTTCATATCTCAAGCAGGATAGTAGTGATCTGCATGTGATCTATGTTCTGTATAATATTATGTGTACTTTTCTGTGCTGAAGCTGGCTGCAACTTTTCTAATTAAGCAAAAATACCAGTTCAGTAGCTATTAGCTCTATGAGGGAATCTGAAAGAATTTGAATTAGACGAAAATTCATCTTAGCGGATTTGAATTAAGTGGACTACACTGTATAATACATGTTTGGATGCTCTCAAGCTGATAATAATAAAACTGAAATGACATACATAAAATTTTTTACCAAGACAATAATATTATTATCAATACTAGTGACTGTTCACTTTAACTATATTATTATTTCTAGCCCGTTGCTATGTGGTTACTAAGGTATACAAGGTACTGTATATGTGATACAGTCCCTCCTTGTAGGGTTCATGTCCATATGTTTACTATTATACAGTTCCTGAGGGCCAGGGCAAACATTCATACAGTTCTTGAGGGCTAAAAACATATTTATTGTATCCATGGAAACAGTGGTCTAGAAAATAGTTATTGACCAATCCCTCGCTTTGTATGCAGTATAGAAGCACTCATCCCTCGGGCTTTGCCCTCGGGATTTGTGCTTCTATACTGCATACAAACCTCGGGAGTTGGTCAATAACTATTACAAAGATTATAATCTTCTACTACCAATTTTAATGCATATGCCACCACTAATTAATTCACTCAATTATGACATCGTCCGTAACTACTGAATTCAATACTTTTGCACTACATGACATCTGCCTTCACTATCCTTACCAGTGCTAGCATAAGAAAGAGATGAGCTGCTACTAAATTCAATGCATTGAATACTCAACAAGCAGAGCATGAGCACTAAATAGATGACTCGCATTGTAACCAATTGCAACACTTATCAACTATTAGCCTTTAGATTAATTCTGATCTAGTTTTGAAGCTAGTGACTACAGGAAGTTTTGATTGCTTGCTATTATATTATACTCACTGCATGAACTGGAACTCAGTTCATTTATGTATATGCATGCTGATGGAAAGTAGGAAATGTCATACGTGAATGACAGTGCTTTTGATTGATTATGTACCATTCCCATGAATCCCCCACTGTGCAGGGGGTCAATTTATTTAGTGCAGATACAGCATTTGCGCCCCATGGAGGTAATGAAACTGCAAATCCATCATGCAGTCCTCACAGAGAAAGCCTTCCGGTTCATTGGTCCACACATGTAGTCATTGAGCTCAATAATCTGATTTGCTGGTATGGAATGATGGACTGCATGGGGATGGAATATTGAATCACAGTAGCGTGAGGTCATTACTTAATTTATTTCAATGACATTAGATTCTTTGATTGCTCCCGCAATGTCAAAATACAATTTTATTATGCAACTAATAATTAACGGTTTGTCACATGTCTATGGCTTAGTCTAGTTATAGATCTATAAACTACTGTTGATTAATATAGGCTGGCATGTTGAATAGTGCATTGTAAAATATCTAATGCAAAAAGTCAAAATGGGGTGAGTATTATGAATGTGATTAATAATTGATCATCCAGTAGTGGCCTCAGCTGGTCATCTGGCTCACTGGTGGAGTAGCCCTGGAGTTTGGCTTTAACCACACTGGAACACCACTTGTACAATTTAATCAGTATGCACAATAGAAGAATGAGTCCAAAGGCAATTGAAGGGAAGAAGAACACAATTATAAGTTGGGTTACAACATGTTCAAAGTGTGTCAAACTTTGCGATAGCCCAGCACAAGCATAAGCGGTCAGCCCAAGCATTAGTGTATCCAAAACGTTCATGCATGTTGATTTGTAAGGCTGCACCAGTGCAATTAGAATTGTTGACAATAAAAAGATCAGGACACAGTAATTCCATAGTGTTAAGAATGTATACTGTAGCCGCAAACCATAGTAAAGGAATGGTAGAAATCTCAAGAGAAAGTAGAAACCAGCAAAGCTCCTCATGTCTCTTCCACCATCAAGACCGTCCCTGTAACAGCCATAAAACCTTTCTGTGAAAGCAGTAAGTGATAAACTGCGGTCCAGCTTGCATTTAGTGAGACATTTTCTGAATACCTTGATGGGGTAAAACACCAGCAGAAATGCAGGGAGGATGTTGAATATGAACAGGCAAAGTAGTGCAGGCACAGCCACTTGATAATACCTGGAGCCGCTACAATGGACAGTTGGGTCATATTCCATAACTAAATAGTAACTATCATCACTGATGTTTCTGATTTCTGTACAAGCAAGAAAAAAGGAGCACTGGAACATAAGCTTGCTGTATGAAAGAAGGAAGAAAGCTGAAAAGACGTCTATGATATCATTGTTTGAACCATATCCTCTGCGAATTTTCACCAAACAATGATGAAATGGTCTCCACAACCACACAATAGGTTTAAAGTTCTCATCGTGTAGCTTGATGCAGAGCCAAGTCAGAGCAATCAAGCAGAGGGGATACAAGACTGATACATAGCCAAGGAGTATTGTGTGTATGAGCTTAAAATCTCTGTCGACACAAAATGAAGGTACAACGTAGCGAAAAAGATCTAGATTCCACAGGCCATAAAAGAAAACATTGATCTTGAAAAGTATGTTGTTTTCATAGAGTGGAACAATCCTTTCTACTGGGGGGAATCGATCATTGACTAGTAAGTACTGTACAGAACTGCAGTAAAGGATAAGGCCTGTCATTGGGCAGAAGTTATGTGCATGCACTTGAAAGATTAAGATGATGAGGTAGAACACTGTGATCGGGGCTAGTTCTATCAGCAGGTAAAGTGGTATCCCATACCATGCATCAGTGCAGTTGGAACATTTGTGTCCCATGGAGGTAAATGAAACTGCAAATCCATCAACACAGTCCTCACAGAGAAAGCCTTTCCTGTTCATTGGTCCACACATATAGTCATTGAGCTCTGAGACATTGTCTGAAAGTTTGAATTTTCCCGGATCACTCACGTTGTGGCCCTCGAGTTGAAAATAGGGGCATTTTGTGACGAAAAGTGATTCATTTGCATCGCGTGTCATGCAATATCCAATACTCAACTCAATATTGTTGGGAGTACACTTGAACTGGTACCAGTCTCCATGGTATGCAGGACAGAATGAGCAATTATCATCACATCTGTCTTCACTTTCCTTACCAATGCTAACATAAGAAACAAATGAGCTGCTGCAAAATTCAATGCGTAGAATACTCAACAAGCAGAGCAGGAGCACTGAATAGATGACTCTCATTGTAATAAACACTTAGCAACAATTAGCCTTTAGAATCTAGTTTTGAAGGTAGTGACTACAGGCAGTTTTGATTGCTCGCTATTATACCCACTGCATGAACTGAAACTCAGTTCATTCATGTGCATGCATGCTGACGGAAAGTAGGAAATATCATACGTGCATGACAGTGCTTTTGATTGATTATGTGCCAATCCCATGAATCCTCCACTGTGCAGGGGGTCAATTTATTAATACACAAATTTAGTGCAGATGTAATATTTGTGTCCCATGGAGGTGAATGAAACTACAAATCCATCAAAATATCCTCACACTGTGTGATAGTGAAAGCCTTTCCGGTTCACTGGTCCACACATGTAGTCATTAAACTCAATTATCTGATTTGCTGGTATGGAATGATGGACTGCATGGGGATGGAATATTGAATCGCAGTCAGCACAGTAGCGTGAAGTCATTACTTTTACATGCAAAATTAATACATTTCAATGACATCAGATTCTTTGATTGTATGATCCCACAATGTTAAAATATTTATTATTATTGTCAGTAACATATTATTACAATAATGCTCGTAAAATAATAGTCCACTGTTTGCACACATCAATAGCTTAGTTTAGCTATGAATCTATAAAATTAGTAATTATTATTAACATAGGCTGGCATGTTGAATGGTGCATTGTAAAAGCAAAAAGTCAAAAATTGGGTTTGTACTGTGAATAATATGGTGAATCATTGATCACCCAGTAGTGGCTTCAGTTGATCATCTGGTTCACTAGTGGAATAGCCCTGGAGTTTGGCTTTAACCACACTGGAACACCACTTGTATAATTTAATCAGTATACACAATAGAAGAATGAGTCCAAAGGCAATTGAAGGGAAGAAGAACACAATTAAAAGTTGAGTTACAACATGTTCAAACTTATGTGTCATATCTTGTGATAGCCCGGCGCAAGCATAAGCAGTCAGACCTAGCATTAGTGTGTCCAAAACGTTCATGTATGTTGATTTGTAAGGCTGCACCAGTGCAATTAGAATTGTTGACAACAAAAAGATCAGGACACAGTAATTCCATAAAGTCAAGAAAGTATGCTGCAGCTGAAAGCCATAGAGGTAGAAATCTCAAGAGAAAGTGGAAACCAGCAAAGCTTCTCATGTCCCTTCCACCATCAAGACCGTCCCTGTAACAACCATAAAACCTTTCTGTGAAAGCAGTAAGCGATAAACTGTCCAGCTTGCATTTAGAGAGACATTTCCTGAATACCTTGATGGGATAAAACACTAGCAGAAGGGCAGGGAGAATGTTGAATATGAATAGACGAAGTAGTGCAGGCACAGCCATTTGATAGTACCTGGGGCTAATACAACGGACAGTTGGGTTATATTCCATAGCTATTTTATAGTAACTATCATCGCATACACTTCTGATTTCTGTACAAGCAAGAAAAAAGGAGCACTGGAACATAAGCTTGCTGTATGAAAGAAGGAAGAAAGCTGAAAAGACATCAATGATGTCATTATTTGAACCATATCCTCTGCGGATTTTCACCAAACAATAATGAAATGGTCTCCACAGCCACACAATAGGTTTGAAGTTCTCATCGTGTAGCTTGATGCAGAGCCAAGTCAGAGCAATCAAGCAGAGAGGGTACAAGACTGATACATAGCCAAGGAGTATTGTGTGTATGAGCTTAAAATCTTTGTCGACACAAAATGGATACAATGTAGCGAAGAAGGTCTAGATTCCACAAGCCATAAAAGAAGACATTGATCTTGAAAAATATGTTGTTTTCATAAAGTGGAACAATCCTTTCTACTGGGGGGAATCGATCATTGACTAGTAAGTACTGTATAGAACTGCAGTAAAGGATAAGGCCTGTCATTGGGGCAGAAGTTATGTGCACTTGAAAGATTAAGATGATGAGGTAGAACACGTACTGTGATTGGGGCTAGTTCTATCAGCAGGTAGAGTGGTATCCCATACCATGCATCAGTGCAGTTGGAACATTTGTGTCCCATGGAGGTGAATGAAACTGCAAACCCATCAATACAGTCCTCACAGAGAAAGCCTTTCCTGTTCATTGGTCCACACATGTAGCTAGTCATTGAGCTCTGAGACATTGTCTGGAAGTTTGAAATTTCCTGGATCACTCACGTTGTGGCCCTCGAGTTGGAAACAGGGGCATTTTGTGACGAAAAGTGATTCATTTGCATCGCGTGTCATGCAATATCCAATACTCAACTCAATATTGTTGGGAGTACACTTGAACTGGTACAAATCTCCATGGTACGCAGGGCAGAATGAGCAATTATCATCACATCTGCCTTCACTTTCCCTACCAGTGCTAGCATAAGAAACAGATGAGCTGCTACTAAATTCAATGCATTGAATATTCAACAAGCAGAGCATGAGCACGGAATAGATGACTCTCATTGTAATAAATTAAACACTTAGCAACGATTAGCGTTTAGATTAATTCTGACCTAGTTTGAAGCTAGTGACTACAGGCAGTTTTGATTGTTCGCTATTATACCCACTGCATGAACTGGAACTCAATTCATTCATGTGCATACATGCTGATGGAAAGTAGGAAATGTCATACGTGCATGACAGTGCTTTTGATTGATTATGTGCCATTCCCATGAATCCTCCACTGTGCAGGGGGTCAATTTATTAATTAGTGCAGATAAAGTATTTGTGCCCAAAGGAGGTGAATGAAACTGCAAATCCATCATGCAGTCCTCACAGAGAAAGCCTTAATTCCGGTTCATTGGTCCACACATGTAGTTATTGAGCTCAATTATCTGGTATGGAATGATGGACTGCATGGGGATGAAATATTGAATTACAGTCGGCACAGTAGCGCAGCATGAGGTCATTATTTAATGTATATCAATGATAGTAGACTAATTCTTTGATTGCTCCCACAATGTCAAAAATATGCTAATAATACTCCAATAGTTAACGGTTTGTCACACGGTTATCGCTTAGTCAAGCTATGGATCTATAAACTACTGTTGATTAATATAGGCTGGCATGTTGAATAGTGCATTAACGCAAAAAAGTCAAAATGATTTAATTGGGTTAGTATTGTGAATATGATGAATTATTGATCACCCAGTAGTGGCTTCAGCTGATCATCTGGCTCACTGGTAGAGTAGCCCTGGAGTTTGGCTTTAACCACACTGGAACACCACTTGTACAATTTAATCAGTATGCACAATAGAAGAATGAGTCCAAAGGCAATTGAAGGGAAGAAGAACACAATTATAAGTTGGGTTACAACATGTTCAAAATGTTTTATATCTTGTGATAGCCCAGCGCAAGCATAAGCGGTCAGCCCAAGAATTGGTGTATCCAAAACGTTCATGTAGGTCGATTTGTAAGGCTGCACCAGTGCAATTAGAATTGTTGACAATAAAAAGATCAGGACACAGTAATTCCATAAAGTCAAGAAAGTATGCTGCAGCTGAAAACCATGGTAAAGGAATGGTAGAAATCTCAAGAGAAAGTAGAAACCAGCAAAGCTCCTCATGTCTCTTCCACCATCAAGACCGTCCCTGTAACAGCCATAAAACCTTTCTGTGAAAGCAGTAAGCGATAGACTGTCCAGCTGGCATTTAGAAAGACATTTCCTGAATACCTTGATGGGATAAAACACTAGCAGAAGGGCAGGGAGAATGTTGAATATGAACAGGCAAAGTAGTGCAGGCACAGCCACTTAATAGTACCTGGAGCCGCTACAACGGACAGTTGGGTCATATTCCATAACTAAATAGTAACTATCAGCACTGATATTTCTGATTTCTGTACAAGCAAGAAAAAAGGAGCACTGAAACATAAGCTTGCTGTATGAAAGGAGAAAGAAAACTGAAAAGACGTCTATGATGTCATTACTCGAACCATATCCTCTGTGGATTTTTACCAAACAATAATGAAATGGTCTCCACAGCCACACAACAGGTTTGAAGTTCTCATCATGTAGCTTGATGCAGAGCCAAGTCAGAGCAATCAAGCGGAGAGGGTACAAGACTGATACATAGCCAAGGAGTATTGTGTGCATGAGTTTAAAATTTCTGTTGACACAAAATGGAGGTGCAACATAGCGAAGAAGGTCTAGATTCCACAAGCCATAAAAGAAGACATTGATCTTGAAAAGTATGTTGCTTTCATAGAGTGGAACAATCCTTTCTACTGGGGGGAATCGATCATTGACTAGTATGTACTGTATAGAACCACAACCAAAGATAAAGCATGTCACAGGAGCAGAGGTTATGTGCACTTAAGATGATGAGGTAGAACACTGTGATCGGGGCTAGTTCTATCAGCAGGTAAAGTGGTATCCCATACCATGCATCAGTGCAGTTGGAACATTTGTGTCCCATGGAGGTGAATGAAACTGCAAATCCATCAACACAGTCCTCACAGAGAAAGCCTTTCCTGTTCATTGGTCCACACATGTAGTCATTGAGCTCTGAGACATTGTCTGGAAGTTTGAAATTTCCTGGATCACTCACATTGTGGCCCTCGATTTGAAAATAGGGGCATTTTATGACAAAAAATGATTCATTTTCATCGCATGTCATACAATATCCAATGCTTATCTCAATATTGTTGGGAGTACACTTGAATTGGTACCAGTCTCCATGGTATGCAGGGCAGAATGAGCAATTATCATCACATCTGCCTTCACTTTCCTTACTAGTGCTAGCATAAGAAACGGATGAGCTGCTAAATTCAATGCATAGACTCAATAAGAACACAAGCACTGGATGGATAACTTGCATTATTTTAGCTATATGCAAAGATGCAATGATAGCTGATTAGGTGTTTCAATCCTAAATTGGATTAATCCTGATCAAGTTTAGAAGGTAGCAAGTAACAACTACAAGCAGTTTTGATTGCTCGCTATATTATATTGCCACTGCCTGAACTGTAACTTCACTCAGTTATGCATGAATGAAAGAAAAATTAATGTCATTCAATGCTTTTGATTAATAGTCTTGATTATGCAGCATTTCTGTGAATCCTCCACCTTGCAGAGAGCTAATTATTATTAATACACATGTTAAGTGCAGATGCTAGTAGATCTACTACTTGCTGCATGCATTAGCTACTATTTTATGTTCGTGTCATTTTACTTCCTACATGATAAAATTTAATCTGTGTACGTCTGAATTGCAATCATAGTATTATTTCCCAAAAGTCTACTCTACTACTAGTATACATAGCTACATGAATTACAAACAAAAATGTGATTCTCAGTAAAATTTAAACTGAAGCAGTGCATGCACATTGATAGCGATGGATAACTAGGTAGCGAAAAAAACAGCAATTGTGTGTACGCATTGAGCTCTAACTACAGTGTAGTCCACATAAATCGAATCTTGAAATCCATGAAAAATATTTGAATTAAAGAGATCCATACAAACCAGTGGAAGATAGTAGTATTGAGACTCTGCAATGCTTCTTTGTGGAGCATTCAATTAGCTACATATGAAGCCTTAGAATCGTTCTGAGAGTGATTTAGGTAACTGATACTCATAGTTTCATATTTCAAGCAGGATAGTAGTGATCTGCATGTGATCCATGTTCTGTATAATGTTATTATGTGTATATACTTTTGTATGCTGAAGCTGGCTGCAATTTTTCTAATTAAGCGAATATTATACCAGTTTGTATTAGCTCTATGTAGGGAATCTGAAAGAATTTGAATTAGACGAAAATTCATCTTAAGCGGATTTGAATTAAGTGGACTACACTGTATATACATGTTTGGATGCTCTCAAGCTGATAATAATAAAACTGAAATGACATACATAAAATTTTTTACCAATCTTCTACTACCAATTTTAATGCATATGCCACCACTAATTAATTCACTCAATTATGATATCGTCCATAACTACTGAATTCAATACTTTTGCACTACATGACATCTGCCTTCACTTTCCTTACCAGTGCTAGCATAAGAAAGAGATGAGCTGCTACTAAATTCAGTGCATTGAATACTCAACAAGCAGAGCATGAGCACTGAATAGATGACTCTCATTGTAACCAACACTTATCAACTATTAGCCTTTAGATTAATTCTGATCTAGTTTTGAAGCTAGTGACTACAGGCAATTTTGATTGCTCGCTATATATAACATTATTATACTCACTGCATGAACTGCGTGGAACTCA
Organism: Cliona cf. orientalis; assembly: GCA_963930775.1. NCBI lineage: Eukaryota > Metazoa > Porifera > Demospongiae > Clionaida > Clionaidae > Cliona > Cliona cf. orientalis. Next base: position 5,223,361 of record OZ005703.1, read on the forward strand.
GTTCATTCGTGTTCATGCATGCTGACGGAAAGTAGGAAATATCATAGGTGCATGACAGTGCTTTTGATTGATTATGTGCCATTCCCATGAATCCTCCACTGTTCAGGGGGTCAATTTACTAATAGCCACAAAAATTTATAATAGTGGAGATGTGATATTTGTGTCCCATGGAGGTAAATAAAACTGCAAATCCATCATGTAGTCCTCACAGAGAAAGCCTTCCAGCATTGGTCCACACATGTAGATCTAGTCATTGAGCTCAGTTATCTGATAGGACTGTATGGGGATGGAATATTGAATCACAGTCAGCACAGTAGTGCAGCGTGAGGTCATTACTTAATGAATATCAATGACATTAGGACTAATTCTTTGATTGCTCCCACAATGTCAAAAATATGCTAATAATACTCCAATAGTTAACGGTTTGTCACATGGTTATAGCTTAGTCAAGCTATGGATCTATAAACTACTGTTGATTAATATAGGCTGGCATGTTGAATGGTGCAACGTAAAATATTTAATGCAAAAAGTCAAAATGGGGTGAGTATTGTGAATAATTATGATGAATCATTGATCATCCAGTAGTGGCTTCAGCTGATCATCTGGCTCACTGGTAGAGTAGCCCTGGAGTTTGGCTTTAACCACACTGGAACACCACTTGTACAATTTAATCAGTATGCACAATAGAAGAATGAATCCAAAGGCAATCGAAGGGAAGAAGAACACAATTATAAGTTGGGTTACAACATGTTCAAAGTGTGTCAAATTTTGTGATAGCCCGGCACAAGCATAAGCGGCCAGCCCAAGCATTAGTGTATCCAAAACGTTCATGCATGTTGATTTGTAAGGCTGCACCAGTGCAATTAGAATTGTTGACAAAAAAAAGATCAGGACACAGTAACTCCATAGTGATAAGAATGTATACTGTAGCTGAAAGCCATGGTAAAGGAATGGTAGAAATCTCAAGAGGAAGTAGAAACCAGCAAAGCTCCTCATGTCTCTTCCACCATCAAGACCGTTCCTGTAGCAGCCATAAAACCTTTCTGTGAAAGCAGTAAGCGATAGACTGTCCAGCTTGCATTTAGAGAGATATTTTCTGAATACCTTGATGGGGTACAACACTAGCAGAAGGGCAGGGAGAATGTTGAATATGAATAGGCAAAGTAGTGCAGGTACAGCCACTTGATAGTACCTGGAGCTGCTACAACGGACAGCTGGGTCATATTCCATAACTAAATAATAACTATCATCACTGATGTTTCTGATTTCTGTACAAGCAAGAAAAAAGGAGCACTGGAACATAAGCTTGCTGTATGAAAGAAGGAAGAAAGCTGAAAAGACGTCTATGATGTCATTGTTTGAACCATATCCTCTGCGAATTTTCACCAAACAACGATGAAATGGTCTCCACAGCCACACAACAGGTTTGAAGTTCTCATCGTGTAGCTTGATGCAGAGCCAAGTCAGAGCAATCAAGCAGAGAGGATACAAGACTGATACATAGCCAAGGAGTACGGTGTACATGAGCTTAAAATTTCTATCGACACAAAATGGAGGTGCAACATAGCGAAGAAGGTCTAGATTCCACAAGCTGTAAAAGAAGACATTGATCTTGAAAAGTATGTTGTTTTCATAGAGTGGAACAATCCTTTCTACTGGGGGGTATCGATCATTGACTAGTATGTACTGTATACAACTACAACAAAAGATAAAGTATGTCATAGGAGCAGAGGTTATGTGCACTTGAAAGATTAAGATGATGAGGTAGAACACTGTGATCGGGGCTAGTTCTATCAGCAGGTAAAGTGGTATTCCATACCATGCATCAGTGCAGTTGGAACATTTGTGTCCTATGGAGGTGAATGAAACTGCAAATCCATCAACACAGTCCTCACAGAGAAAGCCTTTCCTGTTCATTGGTCCACACATGTAGTCATTGAGCTCTGAGACATTGACTGGAAGTTTGAAATTTCCTGGATCACTCACGTTGTGGCCCTTGAGTTGAAAATAGGGGCATTTTGTGACGAAAAGTGATCCATGTTCATTGCGTGTCATGCAATATCCAATACTTAACTCAATATTGTTGGGAGAGCACTTGAACTGGTACCAGTCTCCATGGTACTCAGGACAGAATGAGCAATTATCATCACATTTACCTTCACTTTCCTTGTCAGTGCTAGCATAAGAAACAGATGAGCTGCTACTAAACTCAATGCATAGACTCAATAAGAATATAAGTACTGGATAGATAACTCTCATTATTTTAGCTATATGCAAAGATGCAATGATAGCTGATTAGGTGTTTCAATCCTAAATTGGATTAATCCTGATCAAGTATAGAAGGTAGCAAGTAACAACTACAAGCAGTTTTGATTGCTCGCTATATATAGCTACTGTCTGAACTGTAATTTCTCTCAGTTATGCATGAATGCCGTGTTGAAAGTAGGAAATATCAATTAGTGCTTTTGATTAATAGCCTTGATTATGCAGCATTTCTGTGTATCCTCCACCTTGCAGAGGGCTAATTAGTAATACACAAGTTAAGCGCAGATGCTAGTAAATCTACTACTTGCTGCATGCATGAGCTACTACTCTATGTTCGTGTCATGTTAGTTCCTACATGATAAAATTTAATCTGTGTACGTCTGAATTGCAATCATAGTATTATTTCCCAAAAAGTCTACTCTAGTACTAGTAGCTACATGAATGACAAACAAAAATGTGATCACTTTTAGTCTCAGCAAAAGTAATACTGATGCAGTGCACAATGATATTGATAGTGATGGATACCTAGGTAGCTAAAAAAAAAACAGCAACTTGTGTTCACGCATTCAGCTCCAACTATAATATGCATGTTTGGGTGCTTTCAAGCTGATAATATAAAACGGAAATGACATACATTTTTACCAAGACAACATCAACTGTTCACTTATAGAGATTACCAATTAATGCATATACCACCACTAATTAATTCACTCAATTATGACATCGTCCGTAACTACTGAATTCAATACTTTTGCACTACATGACATTGTGTTTGAATTCTCTTCGACAGTCACTGCACCTTCATTTACAGTTTTCGTCCTTATAATAATATTATTATAGCACTTAGTGCAGTATCTATCATAGTACAGTACCTTCATCTTCAGGCAGAGTTTCAGTAATAGATATAGTCCAAACACTAAAGCTGGAACTAGAGCACAAATGTAAAGCTCAGTGTGCTTTGTGTTGAAGAAGCCAATTGCAATGAGATGACACAAGAAAGTGCCATAGGAAAATTGAAAGGTGTCGTAAACTGTCATGTAGTACTCTTTGTACGGTTTGAAGTAAGCAATCAGCAGAGCAGATACCAAAAAATGGGCAGTCCAGTAGGACCAGTTTGGGTAGATGCTGGAAAAAAGAATCACAAAAAAGTGAAATCCAGAAAAGCTTCTCAAGTCCATATCACCGTCAAGGCCATTCTTGTAGTAGCAATGAAACTTCTCCACGAATGTAGTGAGAGCTAGTCCATTCAGTTTGCATTTGGATAAGAATTTCCTGAAGATCTTGAAAGGATAGAGCACCAGCAGTAGGGCTGGTAGGATGTTGAACACAATCACTGATAGCAGTGGAAGTATCCCTAGTAGGTAGAAGTTGGCATGACTATTACAATTGATACTCTTATCAACAATCATTACCCTTTCTGTCCAATTTTCATTGATCATGACTTTTTCTGTCCGATTTTTGTACTCATCAATGATCTCGGAGTCAAACGTGACTGTGGTACAGCGAAACAATATGGACAGTTGATAGAGCAGTTTGCTGTGAGAGAGAAAGATCAGTGAAGCAAAAATGTCAATGAGGTCATTTCTTAGGTTTATCTTCCTCCGTAGAGTAGTAAAGCATCTTTGAAACGGCTTCCACAGGCTCACCACGACTCTGCAGTTACGATCATGGAGTTTAATGGCCATCCATATCAGAAAAATGAGACCGGCTGAGTAGAGGACTGACACATAACCTAGAAATGCTACGTGAATGTGCTGAATACTGCTGCTTACACAGAATGGAGGTAGAATTCTCCTGAAGAAGTCCAGAGTTGGTATACCATAGAGTGCCAAGGCAATCTTGAAGAGTGGATTGGAGCTACTCTGATGCACAATGAGATCAATTGGATATCGTCTAGCGAATACCAACTGATATACGATCACTTGGCTGCTCAGGATAAAACTACTGACAATAGGCGATGCTATGTTGATTTGAAAGATCAGGAGAATCGCAAGGAATATAGTGATTGGAACGAATTCAATCATCAGATAGAGTGGTACACCATACCAAGCCCCAGAACAGTTTGAGCACTCGTATCCAACACCTGTAATTGATGTTCCATACCCATCAACACAGTCCTCACAGAGAAAGCCTTTCCTGTTCATTGGTCCACACATGTAGTCATTGAGCTCTGAGATGTTGTCTGGAAGTTTGATGTACTCTGAATTCGAATCACTCGTGTTGTGGCCCTCCAGTTGGTAGTAATCAGGGCAGCGTGCGATATAGGTTCCTATTCCATTTTCGTGAGTCATACAGTAGCCAATGCTCAAGATAGCTCCATCCTGAGCCGAATATTTAAGGTGACTGTCCAGCAGTGCAAGCGATTGGTAGATACTGGCACCATCGACTGCACTGTAGTTTGTTGCATTGTCAGCACAACAGGTAAAAACACAACCAGCACACTGAATGAAGAATAAAAGCACTATTCTCATCATTTTGCATATTATTATAGTACTATTATTGTATCAGACTATGTTTTATTATCAAAATCTTCGAATTTGACTCTGTAAGGACAGTTGACGTCTCTGAAGCTGTAGTGTTTGACCCCAGTTATAATATTATAATCTACTAGTTATGTATAGGAATGTGTAATTTTTGTTATACATAGCTAGTAGCTTGGCAGGAGGTCCTACGTGTACAGCATTCCTTCAACCCACGCACATGTCCCAGCACAAAAGAGGTTAATTAGGTAGCAACTAGTCCGTGATACAACTATGCCACTTGCTCCCCCCACCCAGTAAACATGTTGGCACTCGGCTAATTACGATATTGATGACAATAATAACAATAACAACCATGACGGCATGAAATCATTCCCAAGAAACGAGTGGGAAAAAAAATGATATTGGAAAAATTATTAATAGTAATGATGAAACCTAAAAGAACACTCATTATAGTCACTTAAAGACATAATGAAGCAATAATTCAAGACTATTAACCATGTAATATATAGCTAACAGAGACGTGGGTAGTAGACTCATCTCTTCAATCCAATGTTCTGAGGGGGGAAAAACGAACATAAAGTAAGGTATATACATTTCACGGTTATTGCAGGTCACAAAGAATTCGAATATTTTTTATTACCTCTTCTATGTATTTCTGCAGTTCATCGTAAGCGACATCTACACTATCATTCACAACAACTCGATCAAACACACCAGGTTTTGATGCTGAAAGGAAATACAGGGGAATGCAGCAAATTCAAATTTATGAGTGTATATAGCTACAAGCTATAAACGCTACAAATGCTACTGATGTGTAAGACACCTTCTCTTTAATTATACACACATGAAGAGTAGCTACGCCTGACTACATGTTCTGTCCAAATAATAAAAGGCTGACAACAAAAGCTAAAATTAACAATTTCCACTTACCATAGTCTAGCTCTTCTTTTGCTATGGAGAGTCTCCTCTTTAAGCTCTCCTCTGTCTCAGTGTTTCTGTCCCTCAGCCTCTGCTCCAGCACTTCAATAGAGGGTGGCTTGATCAGCACGTACACCGCATTCAGATCTGTTCCCTTCAAATTACGAACACCCTGTACAAGATATTATATGAGCACCAGTGGACAGTAATCTCAAAGCCCCAAAGGTAAAGCATTAGACCACACAAAAACAACTTACTAATAATTTACTCAAAAACAGGCAAAGGTATTCTCCTGTAACACTAGCCTAACCATAGTTGTTCGATGTTTGGTACGGGGTCGTCACCATGCATATGCAATAGCATACTGGGGAAAGGGTCTATTTTTAGGAGTCTATAAGCCCTTGTTGGGTGAGATCAAGTACATGTACAATGTAAGTGGCCTTATGCCGTACCTGCATGTCAATATCCAAGACGCACACTCTTCCTTGAGACAGAACATCCCTCACCGCCTTCTTGCTGCAGGAGTATGGACATACAACAGCATGACCTTGTGAGGGGTGGACTGTGGTAAGCCCTTGATCAACTAACTAGTGGTTTGCATGTGGCTATTGCTGTGTACATGTATGTGGTTTCCCACAACTGGGATAAAGAGGTGTAATCAACTCACATAGGAATGCCAATTTGGGGAGAGTGGCAGGCACTTGAATAGCTCAATGGTACTTTGCAGGTCAGTTGTCTAGGAAAGTTAGGGAATGGCCTATCTCTGACACTATATAAACTGAAAGTCTTTGTGACTTGTAGTATAACTGAATTAAGAACTTCAGAGCCCCACTGGACAACTGACTTGCAAAGCACAGTAACAAGGGATTATAGACTCCTATAAGCCCTTGATGGTAATCAATTATTCAAGACTAAAATTAATAGATTTACATAGATGATTAGAGGGAGGGAGGGACTCAGAGGGGGAAGAAGGAGAGAGAGCAGGAGTGAGACGGGAGGGGGGTTTACCATAATCACCTGGCTTACCAGGACTATAATACTACCATAGTATCCCGGGTAAGTGGGGTCAATGTAGCAGCTTCTATACAAAATTAATGTATGCAATTTATGTTCTGGGTAAGCGCCGATGCAGGCCAAATTGTGAGTTACATTTAAGCACCCATGGGTGTTTATCCACAATCATGATACTTCCACTTATTACCATAGCAACATGCACGTGTTACTAACCGACCTAGCAGCAAGAGTATAGCTATACAAGAATACTCTTGCTAACACTAATTACCATCTTTGTCATTAACGACAGAATAATGCTTTGATCTGGGTCACAGTTGGCATCTGGAACAAAAATTTAATACCTAATACCAGCAGCTTGCTTCACCAACGTTCCACCATTATAGTAAAGCTGTGAAATTTACAAAGTTTCGCCTATGTTCACTAATTACTCTACTTGCATCAAGGACTTCAGTATGCATGTCTTCTGTACTCATCCACTTCACTACCATTATACAAGATACAAAATTAATTGAATTAATGCTTATATATATGAGTTGTGTGTGAGGGCAGGATCAGGATGGTTTAAAGTATTAAAAGTGTGTGCATTGTCTCACCTTGTTCCATAGAGGTTTCCAGAGTACTCTGCCGACTCAATGAACTCTCCTGCAGCAATGGCTCTTGTCATCTCCTCCCTCGTAGTAAAGTGATACTCTGTCAGTTAAAAATCACAGTAGTATTAATTTTCTTTCTTGCAGCTTAGGATTCTAGAAAATTGTTCTATCTTTGTCGTAGTTCATCTTCTAGATCTACTACCAGTCCCAAACCTAAGGGGCAACCATCCCATTGCCTGCTCTGATCCCAGCAAAAGGCAGAGCACATAACTATTTATACTAATATAATAATATTATTATGTCATCCCTAGCTCATGATGCAATTGAAAGGCTTTCTTTGATATTATGTACATTGCTTACTTAAGAATGTTAATATTGGGCAGGCTCAATGGTAAAGATATTAAACATTATAGCCTTGGGGGTTGGATGAAATTACAGTCACCAACACAATTCACACAGAATGCAGTGGGCATGGAGTGACAAGTGAAAGCACAGAAGCCATTGTCACTGTGGTAATAGTACAAGTATGCAAGAGTGTCCACAGCACATGCTAAGCACGTGCATGGGTGGTTTAGCTACTATACACAATACAGGCCAAAGTTGCTGTATACACATACACAAACATGGTATACAAAATGTACACACACATACAGCACATACAAGAATTATTAGTTGCTACAGTATTTAGCCTGATCATACCTCTGCCATTGACTTCTCCTGGGCGTGGCTTTCGTGTTGTATCTGTAGTTAATGGATTTAATATTCAGGGTATGACCAAGAGTATATCATTAATTATACTAGTGGTGATGAAAATCATCTGCGCAGGGCGAGCCTTCGCAAAAGTCACAAGATTTCTTTGAAAGCACACAGACATGCACAGAGTGCGCACATGGGGTTGGTACCCCAATAGCTAGGCCTGTGAAGCTACCATGACAGTGAAAGTATCACAGATTGCTAGTATAATAGCTATAGTCCAATAATGTTGATCACCTATACTATATTTAATAGTAGTCTACTTCATGCCATGATCAGGAGTCCTAGCCAGGCCCAGCCAGAGAGGATAAGCCTCCATGCAGTCATCTTCATGCTCAGGAAAGTGGAGTCTACCAGTGATGTTAATCGTGGACCTGAGCCTTGCCAGAGTGGTACAGCACTTACTTTTCCAGTTTTATGCCTTGCCTACTCGAGTTGTCTAAGTGGAGGCGTATGCGCATGCGCATGACGACCATTACCTTACGCGTTTAAAATTTAACTCTCTCCTCACTGAAATGATCACCCCACAAACATACATACAAGTATATATACATATAAAACCGCTTCCTGTACCTCGTGTATTCGGGGCTCGCTCAGGCTCGCCCCGAATTAACTGGTACGTATCATACTATGCATACATAGCCTACTATAATACATGCAGCACGCTATATACATGCACCATACTATGTACATGTACATACTATAATAATAATAATATGCTAGGTACATGTAGCATGCTTATTATTATGTAGGTTATAGCAAGCCTGGGTTGTTCCCACATGCATATATATACACACTGAACCGTACGACGTTCATGTAAACATCTTGTAAGGTCCAAATATTTTCTTTTCCTTGTAAACATTGTCATGACATCATTCCATTACTGGTAATCCGACCTTAACACATCCTCTATGCGAGGATATATTCTGGTCAAATTATTATTAAATGTACCTGTACATGTGATACCCTAGTACAGTTTGACTGCTATCAACACATTAATGCTTGATTCTAGGTGGGAGGGAGGATTATTGCAACTAGAAATTTTGGTTCAGGCTTCATAGGAACTTCCACTGGGGAGTGACAGTGCAACGTTAAAAATTTTTATCATCCGAGTCCAGGGGGTATGGGGAGAAGCAGCAAAATATGTGAAGCATTGTAGAGGTTTTAACATGCCTAAAATTACTTTGTATGAACACTGCCAAAACTCCAGACAACCACCAGTGGAAGCAGTACTACACCATATACAGTAGAGTTTTTCCTCTTATGAGGAGTAGTACCGTAATTTGTGAAAATTTCATTGTTAAAAAATTTTCGTTTTGCACGAAGTGATGAAAATTTTTACGCGAAATAGTTTATCTGTACTGACTTATACAGCGAATACCGTATTTATTCGAATAGAAGCCGCACCCCGTATAGTAGCTGCCCTCGAATAGTAGCCGCACCTGGAGGTCCACCAAAGAAATAGTAGCCGCCCTCGAATAGTAGCCGCACGCATGCGTGAACACAATAAAGTGGGTGTGGCCACGTTCGCACACCATAAACGATCGTCAGTTCGAGGCAAAAGCATGATAAAAGACGTCCCTGGCTTGGTTCTGCTGCTGTTTTTCGATCATAATAACTCGTCTATTCAAAAAGTAGTCCTGAAAAACTAGTCTATCACAACAAGATACCACCGGACCGGCGCAAAGGTATCCCTCCGAAATAAATAAAAGCCATCCTCGAATAAGAGCCGCCCTCGATTAGTAGCCGCACTCCAGCAAGGCTGAAATTAATAGTAGCCGCGGCTACTATTCAAATAAATACGGTATATAGCGCACGCTTGAAGTTGATAAAAATATTATTACATGAATATTTCTGACACAAAACTTTTGCGAACAAAATTAACGCGAATAATAATTGAGGGCTGAGAACCATAGTGGGCTAATCCATAAATGTTGAATTAGTCCCCGAATCTTGAAAAGTTAATGTTTAAAAATGTATCTCATGAGCTGCAGAAAATTCACATTTTAGTAACTTGGTAGAGTACAATGTATGGTTTTTAGTCCATTTTTGGGCGTTTTAGACAATTCCCCACATTTAATTTGGGGTTAGTCCACTATGATTCTCCACCCTTCTGGTATCTAGATATTATCAATCAACGTACGTGAAACACTGAAACCAAACTGATCCGGGTGAGCAGCAAACAGTTTCTTGAGTAAAGTGCTCTTTCCTGATCCCGAGGGACCGGCCACTACCAGGGGGCGGGGCTTAGACCTTGATACCGCTACCTCGCTCATCCTCTGCTGTCGACGTTTAGCTGCTGAATCTGTACAGAGATTTGGTATACGGTATATAGTAATGGGCGATATTGGAAATAGTAGCTGACGGTATAATTATTATTATACAACTAGAGCTCTGTAGAGCACATACCCCGCGCGCACATTGTGTAATCTATAGATTTACTTTCGGTGCATGGCTATAATTTTATAAACTTCAGAGAAATAGAAATGCTGCTTAGCCTACTGGGGGTTCCGGTGACACTTGAAAAAGTGCTCTCTGCACCCAGACCTAGCCCAAACTAGGAAGATATGAATTTCTACCTGTAACAATAGTAGTATAGCTGTCTTACATTATGAGATTTCAGTCACCATAGACACCACGAGCATTATTTAGAACATCGACGATCTTTACCAGTCATATGCTTGGCCATTTAGTTGTGTGCATGAGCAGAAAGCACAATTATTGGTAATGCATATGCATTGATGGGCACTGTCGATAGGCGTGGCTACGCTGGCCAACAAAAAGGCACTATTTGTGACGCTCGTGGACCGTATCCCTCGATTTGACGCACAGTGAAGCCAGTTTTTCGCCGAATTCGATTGATTCATTGTGATTACGAGTCGCTTAGACGCCTACATCTCGAGATATGGCGATTTTTGTGCTAACGACAACGACGACAACGACGACGACACGACCGATTACTTTACCCCCTTGCGCATGCACGCGGGGTAAAAAATATTGCGGTATCATGGTGTCTAGGGTATATATGTGGGATATTATGGTAATGCATATGCAACAACTATATCATAATATTCATTAATGGCTACGACATCAGTACTTTTCAAGTCTGATTATACCAGGCATTATTTGTAGCTTATATTCGCAATTATCACAGATGGAAGATGATTATAATGGAAAATACAGTATCACACTACTTGTAGGGGGTTGATAAGCCCTGTTTACACACACTGATTAAACTGAACCGGTTTAAACTGTGTTTACACACTGGTGCTTAATCCAGATTAACGTTTTCATGGCCCATCATAATAATCCGGATTAACCAATCCAGATTAAAAGTTGTTTAAACAGAAACTGGATTACTTTAATCTGGATAGGACCTAGTGTAAACGGATAGTCAATGCCTCGGTATCACTGTATGAACA